>QUOL01000002.1:0-1441793 GCA_009761415.1 Sarcomyxa edulis | reverse complement strand
CATCTATATGTGTCTATAAGCACATCTATACCTGTTACGCACACATATACAGATCCTCGAACTCGTTGAACGCGCAAAAGCGTCAGGAATACCGTTCGATGGTCCAGAAGAAGGTGTCGACACGCCTGAGCTTCGCCAACTTCTCCGCACCGCAGCAGCTGACGCAGTCGTCCTTTTAAAAAATGACGTTGGCGTTTTACCCCTGAAGCTCAATGCTGGATCAACGCGGCCGAAGATAGCGGTGATTGGGCCCAATGCTAAGCAAGCAATGACCTCCGGTGGAGGGTCCGCTCAGCTCCTGGAGACCTATGCCGTTTCACCTCTAGAGGGCATCAAAAAGGCAGCAGAGGCTATCGGAGCCGATGTCGAGTATTCAGTCGGAGCATTCTCCCATAAATACCTTCCACTTCTCGACTCTTATATCCGACAACAGACTGGGCCTGGAGCTTTGGTGGAATTCTGGAATGAGGCACCGTCCGAAGACTTTTTGTCCCCCAATCCGAACTTCAATCGGGGCTTGAAGGGCTGTGCGTGGAGCACACCCACAAAGGGGACGTATTGCTTCTTAGCAGATGGAGTGGTGCGTTACTTATGTTCTGATATATTAGATATCAGTACTCAGAGCTCACGCCCTGCAGGACGATACAAAAGTCAATGAATTATGTTGGCTCCAAGTAAGCACGTCCTCGAGCTAGCCGATCACATCTGACTCTGAGGATGGATGTAGTATTCCACAAAATTCATTCCAGACGAATCTGGAGATTGGGAGATTGGGATAACCATCACTGGCCGCGGAAACCTCTTTGTCGACAATCGACTCGTCGTTGACCTCAGTACCACGGTCACCCAGGGTGAAGCCTTCTTTGGAATGAGCACAGCCGATTTACGCACAGTACTGCCCGGGTTGAAGGCGGGTCAGGAGTATGCAATTGATTTGAGAATGAGTAACGCGGATTTTATTGCGAAGGGAGCACCGTTCACTTGCCGGGGTGGTATCAGACTGGGTGGAGTACGGAAGATCGACGCGGCGGTGGCCATCCAACAAGCTGTCAAGCTGGTCAAGACATCGGACGGTGGAGACTATTATGTCTGTCATGTATCGCCTACTGACTGGATTTCTGTCTGTTCTCAATGCAGCTGCTATCTTAGTCATTGGCCTGAACCACGAGTGAGTGCGGCTTCCGTTTCTCACTTCTCACGTACTGAACCTTGTTGGCTTCATAGATGGGAAAGTGAAGGCTTTGATCGAGAGGACATGGAGTACGTACGGTCTCGCCTGCACGTTCTAAGAGACATATGCTAAGGAACCATGCCACAGGCTTCCCGGCCTGACCAATAAACTTGTGACTGAGCTTCTGCTTGCCAATCCGAATATCGTCGTCGTTAACCAATCTGGCACTCCTGTTGCCATGCCCTGGATTGCCAACGCGCCCACCGTGGTTCAAGTAAGATATGTAACCCTCCACCTTTGTTTTGTTCTAACAGTGCTGAATTATAGGCCTTTTATGGAGGAAACGAGCTTGGAAACGGTCTAGCGGATGTTTTGTTCGGAAAGGTGAATCCGTCTGGCAAACTTCCTCTGACGTTCCCGTGAGTGTTTACTGGTTCATCTCTCATCTGCAAAATAATCAAGCTTCAACGTGATAAAGAGAACGGCTGGAGGACTCCCCGTCGTATCCATCGTTTGGTAAGAAAGGTCAAGAACACGGTAAGATATTGTACAATGAGGTATGTTTTTTGAGTGGCACTGATTCGACGACAATGAATAACGAGAATGATATTTCTCAGGGAATATTCGTCGGTTATCGCGGATTCGAAATCAAAAATCTTGCGCCACTATTCCCCTTCGGATACGGTCTATCCTACACTTCCTTTGAATACTCCAACCTCTCCATCCATCCCATATCCGCACCTGGCCATTTCAGCATCGAATTCCAAATAAAAAACACAGGCAAAGTTGATGGACGGGAGATCGCTCAGATATACATTTCTGATCCTGAGGCGAGCCTTCCTAGGCCTATCAAGGAACTCAAAGGATTCGTGAAAGCGAACTTGAAGGCTGGTGAGACTGGCGAGTACAAGATTGACTTGTACAGAGAGGCTCTTGGGTTCTATGAAGATCGGAGGAAGGAGTGGGTTGCAGAATCGGGAACCTTTGGAGTGCTGGTTGGCGCGTCTTCGGCTGATATCAGGCTGAAGGGCGAGGTTGAGTTGAAGCAGTCTTTCTCGTGGATTGGATTGTAGGTTTGATGTAAGAGCCAACAGCTGTACTTGTATCACTCAAATGACTGCGATGTCTTGACATGCTACCCGATATTTGACTACGAGGTAGTAAAATGGATCAACTGTAATATACCGATCGCGATGAACCTTGGAGCAGCGTTGATCTATTTTTGTTTTTTTGCATCGACGTGTTGTCGACGTCGTTGGTACCGTCGGAGTCGGCTAGTCGTCGCCGAACAGAGGCACGCGCTGAGCTGCAACGCGTTCGACTTCAATTTGGCAAGTGCTTTTGGTCTGCTGCCTACTTACTCCGGGTCTTGCTTGACGACTCAGGCGTCTATGCTCATGGTCGGCTCCGGTTCAGTGATATAGACTGATACATACGTTATCGAGATGGGTGCGTTTCAGTCTATCTTGTATAGGACTTTGTCATGACTTTGAGTCGACAGACTCTGCTATTGCGAAACAGTTGATAGACAAGATCTACGAGAAACGGAAAGCGGCTGCCTTGGATCTCGAAAAGTGACTACATGTCAATGCTCTGCATGAAGACAAAGGACTAACAACGCGTCTATGCAGACAGATTCGAGAATGTCACCTGCAGGGCGACCAGCGTCGCATCAGCCAGATCATTGACCAACTCGTTGACATGTTCAGCAACACCTCCAACCCATTACACATTCGAAACGGAGGGCTCATCGGTCTCGCAGGAACCGCCATAGCTCTCGGTGTAGATATTGCCCCCTTCATGGAAAAATTCGTGCATCCTCTATTGGACTGTTTTGTCGACAACGAGAATAGGATCCGCTATTTCTCCGCCGAGTGTTTGTACAATATCGCCAAAGTTTCCAAGGGAGAGGTTCTCGTCTATTTCAATGACATATTCGATGCCCTCAGCAAGGTATATGACCCCTCAAGTCATACCCTATGGACTCACCACTCACTGATCATAACTCTTAGCTTGCTGCTGATTCTGAATTGTCTGTCAAGAATGGCGCAGAGCTGCTCGATCGTCTTCTCAAGGACATCGTTGCCGAATCTGCTTCCGTCTATATCCCGCAGTACCCAGAAACCGAGAAGGTTCGCGCACTGCTTGATCATCCTAACGGTGTCCTAGTGACTTGGCCTGACGGCATCCCTGGAGGCGAAAATTACGCCGGTGCTCGGAAGGCTTTCTCGTTGGCACATTTCATTCCTCTTCTCAGTGAACGAATATACGTCGTCAGCCCATTCACGCGAAGCTATCTAGTTTCATGGATCAACGTTCTCGACTCCGTTCCGGAACTAGAGTTGATTTCCTATCTTCCGGATTTCTTGGATGGTCTTTTGTGAGTTCCCTACCTGAATTACTCTCTCATTCGTCCTGAACATATATCTCTAGGAAGTACTTGTCTGATCCAACAGAAGATGTTCGAATCGCTACCGAAACCCTCCTTGCTGATTTTCTGCGTGAAATTCGTGACGTCAGCATTGTCCGTAAACGATGCGAAGAGAAGGACAAGTCGAGGCGGGACAGTGAACCAGCAGAATCCATTCGTCGGGGCGATACTATGAAAGAAAAGTTACCAGAGTTAACCCTCGAGAACTCGGAACGAGCAATCTTCATAGCGGAAAATGATGGTAGTTCGGATCACGAAAAGGAGGTACCCAAAGACGAGCATGCATCTGAAATTGATTACCGGGATACTGGAGGCAAGTTTTGTTAGAATCACGAGTATAGATCCGGACTAACGGCAGCAATAGCATGGGTCCCCGGTCAAGGTGTCAAAATCGATTACGCCGCTGTCATCGAGATTCTTCTCCAACAACTTGATAACGAGCGTTCGTATTATCTTCATCTTATTCGCTTCAGTCATCTAATTTGCAGTCTATAGACGACGAAGTGCAACAATCCACTGCTTTGAGATGGCTAGCCGAATTCTTAAGCTTCGCACACGAGGTCATGGTTCCCTTCACGCCACGGCTTATCCCTGCAATTCTACCCAATCTTGCGCACCACGTTGCCATGATTCAGGCTGCTGCAATCCGAACCAATAAACTCCTTTTGGGCGTCATACAAGCACTTCCCTCTCCCGTCGAGTCCACACGACCTCCAACTGAGAGACAAACTTCCTCCAGAGTTCCAGGCTCTCCTACCCCAACATCATCCGCGACTACATCTCGCCCATCTACTGTCGGAAACAGTAGCAGAGGGGAAGTTTCATCCCCAGAATCTATGGCGGATAATACGCCGTCTACAGGACCTTCGAAGAGATCGCGCGGGAGTAGTACAATGGAGACGACGCCCAGAGCTGTATCATCGCAAGAAATGGCCCCGCCCTCCACAATCTCGAATTCTGAACCCAGCCGCTCTCACTCCCCGATGTCCTTCAACAGCCAAACTGGACAAAGCATCATTATCCCTCAAAGTCAGACCCCTGAGGAGATTGATTTTTTCGACTACCAAGCAACGGTGAATGAACTCACGATCCAATTTTTGAGCGAATTCGAGGAAACTCGAGTAGCTGCGCTGAAATGGCTGATTATGTTGCATCAAAAAGCTCCGAAGAAGGTATGTTTATGACGAGGGTAAGGGTTACATGGCTCACACCCTGGCTTAGATCCTTGCGATGGACGATGGCACTTTCCCTGCTCTGCTCAAGACTCTATCAGATAGCTCTGAAGAGGTACGAGGATCCATATCGACCAGCTTTCCATTGTTTGAGACGTTGTTATCCAGGTGATCAAGCACGATCTCCAACTTCTTGCACAGATATCTTCGAGTTCAGAAGAAAACTACTTCAAAGCTTTCATGATTAATCTGCTGGAGTTGTTCAGCACTGACAGACGGTTGCTTGAGACAAGAGGAAGTCTTATCATCCGTCAACTTTGTCTAAATCTGAACACCGAGCGAATATATCGCACTTTTGCGGAGATCTTGGAAAAGGAAGAGGTAGGCTCATACCTTTCTTATCGCATCTTGGTGTTGACCAAGATCTGCAGGATTTGGAATTTGCTGGCGTCATTGTTCAGAAGTTGAACATCATATTGATAACATCTCCAGAACTGGCAGATTTCCGTAAACGCCTGAAGAGCCTCGAAACTCGGGTGCGTCAGGCTGGTTTAACGAGCTATGCACACCGAAATTTAACTTCTCAACAGCAAGATGGCCAGGCTCTCTTCACTACACTATATCGATCCTGGTGTCATAATGCGGTCGCTGTTTTCTCGCTATGCCTGCTTGCGCAAGCATATGAACACGCTTCAAACCTTCTGTATATCTTGTACGTTCACGTGTGTCTGTATCTCCCGCGTACAGTGCTTACGGTGGGATCAGTGCCGATCTGGAAATAACGGTGCAGATGCTTGTTCAAGTCGACAAACTAGTTCAACTGATCGAATCCCCGGTCTTCACATGTGAGTCATTGGGTCTACTCTCATTATCCTCTCGGAGTACTGACTTCTCTCTAGATCTCCGCCTACAACTGTTGGAACCTGAGAGATATCCGCATCTCTTCAAATGCCTTTATGGATTGTTGATGTTGCTACCTCAAAGCTCAGCATTTGTGTCGCTTCGGAATCGCTTAAATGCTGTAAACTCTGCTGGTTTCTTACATATAGCACCGAAGTCGTGAGTACTCTCTTTATAGTCGTTTGAGCTAAGAAATCCTGACACCTGCTTTTAGATCGATGGGGCCGCTATCCACTCGTTCGAAATTAGGCCGAGACGAGATCAAGTGGCAAGAACTTCTTACACATTTCCGTTCAGTCCAGAACCGGCATGAGAAATCGAGGAGACAAGCAATGGGTGCTGAGACCAGCCCAGTACCCGTGTTTGCTGAATTACCGAACGACACCTCGACATCAGGATCAGGGACGAGTCGTGGCGGTCGGCCTCCAATACGTCGGAGAGCCACAGGCGCAGGGAGTGATTCAGCAGTCAACACAACGATGTTGCCTATGAGGAGTGGAGCACTGTCTCCCTTGAATCCGAGGTCGCGGGGGCAGAGTGGTCTAGCTGCCAGCGCATTGAGCAATCAGATATCTAGCCCCCCGTTACCGCTCAGTCCGACGACGCCGACATCGCAGACTCAGAAACAGAAACGGACGATTAGTTTGGGCAGAACGAAGACCTGAACCGGATTCCTCTATACTTATTACCTTGCTTGGGGTGGATATACCATATACATACTTGATAATCGACAGGGTACGTTTCTATTGCTCGGACATCGACTGTACATATGTAGAGTGGTAACAGACGTGGTCTAAAGCCGTGTGGTGGCAGGTATAAGTAGATTATTCCGGATAGTAGTGATATCGTCATCCGAGAGTCCTGCATAGCGCTTTACATACCCTTCTGCACCACCATATTTATCTTGCAACAGCGACAGGAATGCAATCATCGTTTCGTGACTGTAACAAGATACAATCAAAGGACCAAATAAGATGTAGGAGAACGCAACAACGTACCGACAGGTAAACATGTTCAATGCAGCCTCGTTGTTTGACGCAAACAAAGCCTCTTTGGACAGACGAGCCATTATCATCTCACGAGCGGGCTCTCGGCCAACTCGCGTCAATGCGTAGTCGACTGCGATTCTTTGGTCATCTACACCAGCCAACTGATTTGCAGTTGATGAAAGTTGCAGAACGTGCTACAAGATTGCTACTTACCTTCAATATGATTGCTGCTATTATTCCTGTTCGGTCTTTCCCCGCTGAAAAATAATGAGATTGGTTGCGTAGTCTTGACTGTTATGGTGTATCACCTGTGCAATGAAACACGCAACCTTCCGTAGGTCGGTCTCGAATATGTCTCAAAATGGTGCCGAACGAAGGGCCACCATGCTCGAGTATCTGTGAGTATAGTTCCATGAAAGCCTAGACAGACTCAGTACGTCGATATAAGCAAAAAGAATAGAAAGCATACTTCAGTTTTTCCACTAGCATAAAGCTGATACCGTCTTGTAAGGACTGATGAGCAAACGATTATGGTTTCGACGGAATCGATGTGACACGTACTCACTTGGCCATCATCTCCGGGCTATAGTCCACCCTTTGGAAGACAGGTGTCCTGACTACTTGTACTCCAGAGATGTTGGGTAGAGGAGCGTTATATTTTTCGATTTCGGTGTCTGATCGCAAGTCAAAGATTTCTGTGATGCCCAGTTCCTGGACCTTGGCCTTGCCTGGTAGGAATCGTTTAGGTATATTTGTGGCACTATTGAGAAGATGAACCGACCTTCATCTGTGATACTAGATACCTCTGCAGAGCGAAAGACCAAGCCAGATTTTGTTACTTTTCCTGGATAGGCGGCGGACGGATATGAACCTAAGTCGCGAACGTTGATTACACCAGGAATTACGACGAATGGAGGTCTTGATAAAACATCTGCAACATAGGCAGGATCGAGGGGATCTAAATCATTCATGCTGGCTATACGGTGGTTACAAGTTCTGCGTAGATAGCCTCTGAGTGACCACTGCGGCCATCGGCCAACCGTCCTCCGAGGTTTAGGGTAGGCATTGTCGTGAAATTCCGAGTCGCGTCTTCGAGTCTCATCTTCTTTCCTCTCATTAAGGTTTCTATCTTTCACTCTCGAGCACCTCCTCCTCGCCATGGATTTCGCAGGTTCTTCATCGCCACCCGGCATGCGCTCATCTCTGCCTCCCAGTAGCGCCGCGAACACGACTCAATCTGTTCACGAAAGGTCTCCAACACGGCAGCCAGCCGATGCGCTCATGCTAGGCGACGATGAAGCGGAAGAGGATAATGAGCAAGGAGCAGGTGCAAGAAGACGAAGAAAACCAAAAGGACAAATCAATGGTGATGTTCCCGTGGTCAAGGATGCAGTTGGAGAGAGTGTTGCTGAAAGCTTTGAGACTTTCCTTAAAACGTGAGCATAAAGTTCCTCTTTTTCTCGTGGCATCCAACTAAGTGGTGACCAGATTTACGGAAGAAGTGGCTCTTGCTCCTACACCTGCCTCAGATGGCGACCTTCCAGAAATAGCCGACGGAGAACTCATATATATCGAACAGATCCATACCATGCGTGAATACGAACTCACCACCCTCTACGTTGACTTTGGACATCTCTTACTACGAGATGACGTTCTGGCCGATGCGATACAAAAACAATACTACCGATTCCTGCCTTACTTACGACGCGCGCTTCTAAACCTGGTAACGGAATTCGAGCCTGACTACCTCAAAATCAATCCTACCGCAGCTACAACGGACTCTGCAAACTTGCAGTCTCGTGAATTCAACATTGCCTTCTATCATCTGCCACTGGTCTCTGGGATTCGAGACTTAAGGACAGACAAGATCGGGACACTGATGAGCATCAGTGGGACTGTGACTCGCACAAGTGAAGTCCGTCCTGAGCTGCTGTTCGGTAGTTTCATCTGTGAAGTATGCAATGGTCTTTTCAACGATGTTGAGCAGCAATTCAAATATACCGAGGTGAGCTATGACCCGTGCTACTCCTATGCTTGCAATCTGATTCAATTTTACAGCCTGCACTGTGTCCAAACCCTACCTGCGGTAATCGTAGTGCATGGCAACTTCAAATCGATTCGTCAAAATTTACCGATTGGCAAAAAGTCCGAATACAGGAAAACCCTTCGGAAATTCCGACGGGGTCGATGCCACGCTCACTCGATGTCATTCTCCGTTCTGAACTCGTCGAACGTGCCAAAGCTGGCGACAAATGCGTTTTCACGGGTACTTTCATCGTTGTGCCAGATGTGAGCCAACTAGGACTTCCGGGAGGCAATAAGGCGGAACTGCAGCGCGAAGCAAATAAAGGCGGAGCTAGTGCAGCTACTGGAGGAGTGGGTGGTGGTGTGACTGGGCTAAAAAGTCTTGGAGTTCGGGACTTGCAGTATAAAACTGCCTTTTTGGCGTGTATGGTACACGATGCCGACGGTCGAGTGAGTGATCTCCTTAGTTTTATCTAGACGCGTCTTAGGATCGGATGATTTCAGGGTGGTACAAACATCCGAGGGGAAGAAGAGACGGGCGAGGATAATGGGCAGGCCTTCATCCAGTCACTCACAGAACCTGAGTTTGACGAACTGAAGAGCATGATTGACTCGGACCATATCTATTCGCGCCTCGTCGAGAGTATCGCTCCTACCGTCTATGGCCACGAGATTGTCAAGAAAGGCTTATTATTGCAACTCATGGGAGGTGTTCACAAGCAGACTGCAGAGGGTATGCACTTACGTGGAGATATCAATATATGTATCGTCGGTGACCCATCAACATCCAAGTCTCAATTCCTCAAGTAAGTTGCCAATCGTTATTTCGTATCGACACCTATCTAATGTCATTTTAGATATGTATGCTCTTTCCTTCCCCGAGCCGTCTACACGTCAGGGAAAGCCTCTTCTGCCGCAGGTTTGACGGCGGCGGTTGTCAAGGACGAGGAGACAGGCGATTTCACTATTGAAGCTGGTGCTCTCATGCTCGCAGATAACGGCATATGTGCCATCGATGAATTCGACAAAATGGATATCTCAGACCAGGTCGCTATTCACGAAGCCATGGAACAGCAAACTATCTCGATCGCTAAAGCCGGTATTCACGCCACTCTCAATGCTCGAACGTCCATTCTTGCCGCTGCGAATCCCATTGGTGGCAGGTACGATCGAAAAAAGACGCTGAGAGCGAATGTGCAAATGAGCGCACCCATCATGAGTCGATTTGATCTGTTCTTTGTCGTGCTTGACGAGTGCGATCCGAAGACAGATCTGAATATTGCGAAACATATAGTCAATGTTCATCGGTTCCAGGACGATGCTATCAATCCCGAATTTAGCACAGAGGCGTTACAGAGGTATATTCGATATGCCAGAACGTTCAATCCAAAGGTACGTCTCACATATTTGTCGCAAATGATCTGTTATGGATGACCAAATCACATAACAGCTTACAAGGGAAGCTGCAGATGTTCTGGTGGAAAAGTACAGAATACTACGGCAGGACGATGCTACCGGCGCAGGAAGGAACTCGTATCGTATCACTGTCCGTCAGCTGGAGAGTATGATACGGCTGAGTGAGGCCATTGCTAGAGCCAATTGCACATCAGAGGTACATCTTTCATTTCGAGGGTCTACAGCTGTCTCATTTTGGTTGTCAGATCACACCTGCGTTCGTACGAGAAGCGTATACTCTTCTGAGACAATCGATCATCCATGTGGAACAAGATGATATCGACTTCGACGAAGAAGAGCTCGAGGGTGAACGTGAAGGTGGTGGTCGACCGCGTGCCACGTCTGCTGCTCCTGAAGACGGCGATGAGGATGACCAGGATGACCACGACGTGGAGATGACTCCTGCGGAGGTAGAAGCCATGGACGAGATGGAGGCAAGCTCAATGGCTGTCGACGGTGTGCGGGTAAATGTTGCGGGTGCCGGAGCTGGACATGCGCCTGGAACGTCGTCGTCTCGAGCGGGTAGCGCAGTTGTGGAGAGTGAACCGCCGCCACCACCAGCTCCCAAGAGAAGGATGATCATTACTCATGACAAGTACATGACACTGCAAAGTCTGATCGTGTTTCATCTGTCTGCTGTTGAAAGGGAGACGGGTAGAGGTATCGATCGAGATGAGTTGATCGACTGGTATCTGGAGCTTAAAGAGGACGAACTACAGGATGTTGAAGAGCTTGAGTATGAGAAGGAACTGATAACCAAGATGTTACGAAAATTAGTCAAGGTGTGTGTGTACACCAAGCTGGAAAATGATGTTTTACTGATGGAATCCGAATGCAGGACAATTATCTCATCGAAGTGAAGGGAGATGTACAAGAATCTCTTCTTTCGATGGAGGCGGCTACTAGCGCTCAGTCTTCGACGGCGCAGGAAGGAGAGAATGTCCGTGTGTATTATATGGTACATCCATCGGTGGACACAGAGGAATCATCTGCAGCATCATAGGTCTGGCTACGCGATTTTTCTCCTTCAATATTTTTTTTGTATTTCTCCGTGTGTACCGTATTCTATTGTATATCAAGCTAGATGATTCTGAGTGATTCAACACTGTAAGATATCAACGTCTCTCCGCTGCATTGCATCAGCCACTGCAAAGCCACTGGGAAGCTCTGTTGTACGTGTTTGCCATTAGCTTCCGTGTCTCCTCCACGTGCGGTACGCGTCTTGGCTGCCTCAGGCTCTGAGCAACGGTGTCTTCTTGGATCTTCCTGATTCTTAGCTTCTCATCCTATCTAGACGACTCCTAAAACCCTGCTCACACCATTGTTATCACTCACGGCCTCAAAAGTCGAGCTAGCTGGGGAAGTATCGATGGTGGTCTAAGAAACTCATCTTGGGTGCAACTTGAGTGACTCGGAGTACTTACTCTGTTCAGGACTGCTTGGAACTAATCCACGACGACACTAGCTCTCTGACATTTATAACGACCCATCCAACATTTATTAAGATGCCAAGCACGTCTATAATAGTACCAACGATCCTCACAACTGGTGCCCTTCACTTTGCCTCAGTTGGCCCCGAAGGCACGGCTCAGGACGTTATTGATGCTCTGATCAATCTTGCCGAGGTTCGCTCGGAAGTACTTGGTGATCTAGAGGACTTCGGATGGGCACTACAACAGATTCGGGTGGAACAAAGTGGTCGACAATGGGAAGAGGATGAACTTGAAGGGCTTGGAGATGGTGAGTTTGCAATATGACGATTCAAATGGCCATTTCTCGGTGTCTCACTGATATTCGCAGGAATTCTTGACCCGAATACTCTCGTTGCACCTCTGGTCAACGTATCCCCATCTCGGCCCTCCATCCAGCGACATTTCTCCTCATTCCCGTTGACGTCCCATTTACATAGTCCTGTTATACGCCTGATCTCTCTTCACCCCTCGCTTTCCCTCACCCTTGACTTCCTCCGCGTGCCGGAAATCCACGATACATTTGAATACAAGATGTTTATCTCACGAACAATGACCGTCCACGACTTGATTGATCATGTCATTGAGGAGCTAGGGTTAACGAAAGCCTTGCCCATCCCTGGAGGCGGTAATTTGGAATATGTCTTAGAGGAGGTTTGGATATTGGACTCGAATTCCGAAAGTAAGCTAGATTTTGACCACGTAGTTTGTTTGTTGCATATGCTAAATCGCTGATCATTAGAATCCTCCAGACTCCCTGCGTCTTCGCTTATCTTCAATATCGTCACATTCCCATTCTCTGCAAACCCATTCTCTTCGTCAGCGAAGCGGAACTTCCGTATCTGCGTGCCAGACGAATGGTATCGTCGGTCCAAGTCTCGTAACGTGTCCTCTTCATCTCTCGAGCCTTCAGAGTCGACAATCAGACGCCTCGCGTCGTTGCAGGAATCAGAAGAAGAGGACGAAGATGAAGGCACTGCGAAAGTGCACGACAAACCGAATTCACGAGGACTTCCCGAGACGTCGACTACAGATATGCGAGGCACCGTTTCTCAGAACCGTCTGTCAAGTCTATTTGAGGGCTGGATGGGGACTAGCTCGCCTGCTTCGTCCAATCGTTCCAGCGCCGTTCTCATTCATGAGAACAGGAAGAGTGTAAGTGAACCACGCCTTGTCGAGCACCACACTGGGACCAGTCTTGCCACAGACCGTATACCAGAGGCCAACGAAGATAGCGAGTCAAGTGATGTTGATGAGAACGACTTCAAGCAAATGCTCGTATGTGATATCTCGTCCACGCAGACTTATACGATTACTTACGTTTTATTTCATAGGACGAACTGGGTCTGAAGGGTGATAAACGAACTGCAATGTACGAGCTCTCGAAGGAACGAAAGAAGTACCTCCTACGACAGAACCGTGAATTCCGATCTGCGTCCAGCTCTAAGACTCCATCTACAAGGGTCGGCGGCCATCACAATAGTCAACCGTCGTATGCTGCTTCCTATAGTCCTGCTAGCGCTGCAGCACTGTTGCCCAGATTGGTCCCACAATTGACTGGAGATTCAGGTCTTATGCGACGGTTCTCTATCGCCGGATGGGGTGCGGGGAGTACGGCTCCGCCCGTAGTATCTGCAGAGTCTAGTCGATCCAGTGGTGAATTTGATAATGGGGGCGCAAAGGGGCAGGGCAAAGCTCAAGTGGAGAAATTGGTCGAAGATATGCAGCCGATACAACCAATACAGCCTCAAAGTACGGGGGGACTTTGGAGTAGCTGGTGGGCGTCCTCGGGAGGAGAGAAAACAGGTACAACGGAGAAGGGCAGCAAGGACACGATCAAGTCAGCCAGTTGGTATGTCGATGGGATTCGTACCGGCAAAACGACAGACATGAAGCTTGTAAAACATCTGATTTCGTTACGCGTTCATCTATCGACCGCAAAGCTGCTCTGGATTGAAGAATTCGTTGGAGACGAGAAAGGTTTGGATGCATTGGGTACATTGCTTGCAAACTTGGTAGGGAAGGGTGGAAAACGGCGAAGTCTTACGGAGGTTGAGACTACTATTCTTTTGGAAGTCATTAAATGTCTACGAGTTCTTCTCAATACTGAGGTGAGCTTTCTAGTAGACATATCTGTCACCGCCGCTGAGGTCTATTCACTATAGCCTGGCTTCAACGAAGTCTTGTCGTCCTCCACCATGATAACTCATATCGCTTACTCGCTCCATGCATCCTCGGCCAGGCTGCGAACGCTGGCGTCAGAATTACTTGCGGCTATATGCGTCCTGTCTTTGACTGAGGGTCATAAGGCAGTTCTCGCGGCCATGTCAGATTATAGGGTCGAATATGATGAGCAGTTTCGTTTTGAATCATTGATTGCATCTCTGCGTCTACCGGCCTTGAGAGACGATGACGAGGGAGAAGACGGGATGATGTTCGGAAATGAAGAAGAGCATGTCTGGGAGGCGCGCACGGCATCTATGGCTCTTGTGAATGCCCTTACGAACTGCCCAGAGTCCTTGGAGGATCGGATTCTGCTTCGAGAGGAATTTGGTCGACGGGGGTTGAACGAAGTCATAGTCGTGTGTTTTATTTCATGGTCGATTTCGTCGTGGGTACTCATCGTTATGATTTAGGCTCTGCGCTACATCAAACCTCCGGATTCCTTGTTGACCCAGCTGGACGTGTACACCGAGGAAAAGTTCGAAGATGAGGAAGATATGAGAGAACGCGCTCACCATCTCATGTCCCAAGGTTCTAAAGAGCAAACACGGCCAAGGTCAGACTCAGAAGTAGCATTTGAAGACCTTGTGAGGCTCGCTAAACAACACGGAGAACTATATCCGGTGATGGTCGAGATCTTGAATCATTATTCCCAAATCCTTCAGAGAGACGTTGGATTGTGAGTTTCTAATACACTGGGAATCCTGTTCTATGCTCACACACCAAATCAGGCAATTGAAAGCAGATTTATTGACGATTCTAGATAAATTTGTGGAACAAGCCACTCTCGTTGATGACTTGTAAAGCATTGTTGTTTCTGGTTAGTTACACTTGACCTACTGACGTGCTGTTCTAGCGACGATAGCTGGTACATGTTCATGAAACGCTTTGCTACTTCCGTTCAACATATCACTGGTCAAGAGTTGGAGGTCAGGAGTGTATCCGACAATGACTCGACGAACGTCATTGTCCAGGAACTAGAAGCACTCCGAATTCAAGTAGAGGATCTCAGTGATGAGGTACACTTGACCCGACAGAGATACATGTAACATTTACTGATGCTATCTCTGTTTCAGCGGACCAAGTTGCGTAATGAGCTCAATCAACAGATCGCTGAGTTGAACACTCTGAAGTCTTTACCACTCAGCGTTCCCGGCTCTTATTCTAAAGCTTCTGGAAAAGGAGGATCCGAGGTATGTATATGGGTTGAATATCTCATGTCTCAGTCTCAGTACCTTGCTCTTCAGAATTTCCACGGGTTAGTTCAACGTCTAGTACAGAAGGAGAAGCAAGTTCTTCAACTGCAAACCGAACTCGATCGCTTCAAGACTCAAAATCCCAGTGATGGGCGGGATGCTGTGAGAATTTTGTACCACCCTTCGATGAGCTCCCTAATTGAATACAAATGCAGGATGAGCGCGCTAAGCGCGATCGTGACCGAGCCAAATGGAACAGTCTCATGGAGGAGATTGCGAAGTTGAAAATGAAGGTCAGTGAAGACTAATCGAAAAGCACCACTGCTGACCATGAGCTATACTCTCCAGAACGGCGAGCTCGAAAGTTCTTTAGGAATCAAAGTCAAGGAGATTGTTTACCTCAAACGCGCTCTTGAATCTGTATACACGCGCTTCCTATCCCGTGAAGAGGCTCGAGAAGAAAATCGAGAAGCAGAAATGGACGCTGAAATTATTGCAACTCGAGCTATCGAACGTCTGACACAGAAGGACGAGCAAATTGTATCACTCTGTGCAGAGGTAGCTGAACTCAGAGCGAAGCTGGAGGCTAAACCGAAGACAGAAAAAGAGTTCAAAGCAAGATCTCCTCCTCCCCCTCCCCCTGCGACAAAGCCTAAACGAATGGCGACAGTAACCCTAGCTAGTGTACTTGACTCTACCATGTCTCCCTCCTCGACAGACATTTCTCCGCCTCCGCCTCCCCCACCTCCACCGCCGCCTCCTCCTCCACCCGCACCTAGCTTGAATCCTGGCCGAACACCTCCACCGCCGCCGCCGCCGCCGCCGCCACCACCACCCCCTCCTAGTTCCACCGGCCCACTTCCTCCTCCTCCTCCCCCTCCCCCTCCTCCGCCGCCCATTGCTGGTGGTCCTCCTCCTCCTCCCCCACCCCCTCCTCCGCCTATTCATGGTGGGCCGCCTCCGCCTCCGCCGTCTGCCTTCAGAATGGGCGGTAAACCCAAGATAATCAAACCAGTCAAGAGGCTTAAGCCATTCTTTTGGAATAAGCTAGCGAATCCGGTCGTGACGTCTACAGTCTGGAATGATGTCTCAACGAACATTGTGTTCGACTTGGAGGACCTTGAAGCTACTTTCAATATCGATAGTGCTCCTTCCAACCCAGCACAATTGACAAGGAGCCCTTCCAAAAGACAGAATGTGACAACTCTTCTGGATATTACTCGGGCTAACAATATAGGTAGATTATAATGCTTCATAGAGTTAGTGTAAATCACTGATGCCTTCCCAGCGATCATGCTTTCACGAATTAAGATGGGGTTCCCAGACATTCGCAAAGCCCTATTGGACTTTGACGATGACAAATTGTCTGTAGATGACTTGAAAGCCATCAGCAAGCAGCTTCCAACTTCAGAGGAGGTAAATTATTGTCGTATATATGGTTTATTCCTCTCTAATGTACACTGTCTAGATAGGGCGTATCAAAGATTTTGAGGATGTTGCAAAGCTAGCCAAAGCAGACCAATATTATAGCCAGGTACGAAGTTTCACGAAATCAACGCGCTTCTGACTGAACACCCTTACATCTAGATTATCACTATTCCTCGCCTTTCAGAACGTCTCGATTGTATGTTGTATCGTCGAAAGCTTGATCTTGACATCGAAGAAATTCGACCTGATTTGAACACGTTACGGAATGCTTCTCGCGAACTACGTTCGTCTTCGAGATTCAAACAAGTCTTGCAAGTGAGAAGACTTGCTCTGCTCAAACTTATATCCACTAACTATCGCCTACACCTAGGTCATTTTGACACTCGGCAATGCCTTGAATGGCTCAAGCTACCGGGGAGGAGCTCGGGGCTTCCAGCTGGAAGCCTTGTTGAAGGTATGTCTCATTGCACCTCATATTGACGTGTACTGACATCGGCATCGTCTGAGCAGATGAAAGAGACGAAGACGGCACGGGGCGGATCCGACTGCCCAACACTATTGCATTACCTCGCCCGAGTCCTCCTACGCTCTGATCCCTCATTAATCAATTTCATGGATGACATGCCTCACTTAGAGGCCGCCGCACGAAGTATACATTCCTGGTTCTAGCGCTCATCCTCCTCTGACATTTCCTTCTCAAGTCTCTGTACAAACTGTCGCCCAGTCGGTCAACGCTCTATCCGCTGGTCTCGTTCAAGTCAAAGACGAGATCATACAACTGAAGCATCTACGAAATGTGCCACAGAACGACAAATTTATTGATGTCATGCAGGTGAGAGTTGTTCCTGATGGATCTTCACAAACAATGCACTAACTATGCTTCTCAGCCGTTTGTAGCGCAGGTCGGCCCAAGCGTAGACGCACTGAAGAATATGTCGGCTTCATTGGACGGAGAGCTCAAGGCGCTCTTGGCGTATTACGGTGAAGCGCCTGACTCGCCGGATGCTCCGAAACCAGAGGATTTCTTTGGTCTAATCTCATCCTTCTCTTCATCTCTTCGAGTGAGTAATAAATCAGACAGATTTGACGGTGAAAGTTGAACTGAGATGCAATTTTGATCCAGAAATGTGGTCTAGAGATGCACGAGGCAGAGGAGAGGCTACAAGCATCGCTCCCAAAACCCACTATTACAGCTCAGGAAGAGGAAGAACCCGCAGCAGAACGAGTAAGCCACTCTCCAGATTTCATCAAGCACCACTCACACGTATTTTACTTAGACGATCAAGGGCAAGGGCAACGACTCCTCGCCAACTCTGATGCCGCCTCAAAGTTCACAAGGATATGCTGCTGGAAGGCGATCAGTTGGGCGTGGCGATCTCGACCAGGCTATTCGTAGCATGAGAGAGGGAAAACGAAGAGCACGGCCACGACCACTCAGCAAGATTTTCTTGGACGGTGGTCGACCCCAAAGTCGTTACGAGCCATGATTGATATGCACATACTGATAAACCAATATACCGACAAGGATACGACTGACTCGGGGATCTACAATCAATTTACGGCCATCTCTGGAGCATCTACATTCATATTTCCGTTAACTTAAATACATCACGACCTTTACGACGACTCCTGTATCCATGGCTTCACTTTGGTACAATTACACTTTCGGGATTTTCGCATCGAGAAACGCATTCGAGGAAGAGCTCGAAGAAGCCAGTGACCTGGGTGCAACGATGATTAATGGAACGATCATCTGAAGTGTATAGATTTCTGCACTCACATCAACCGATTGCATAACGTTACAGTTCTTACCGTTCCGTCCCCAGGTATCATCACATGGGATGTAACTCCAGATGTCGACAACAGTCTCTCCCATCGTGTGAGTGCCAGTCAACTCGATGTCTACACGATGCCGCTCAATTTTGAAGAGATCCGGACGCGATAGGTAAGCCACTGTCAACGCGTCGTGTAATGGAGGTCCATCGTTGAAGCCAAAACTGGACTTGTAAGCCTCTGCAAAGAAGGTCATGATGGTTGAGAGTGTATGGCGCAGCGGTGTGGATGCTTTTGGAAGCACATCTCCTACCAATGGCCCACTGCCCGGAGAGAGAAGACGAGAGTGTACTTCTTTGGTTAGAATGGCGGTATGGGTCACATTGATCGGGACCATCGTTTTGGGTACGGGAACATTGAGAACGATTTGGGCCGCATGAGCTAGACAGCGTTCAACAGTTAATGAAGTGGTAGTTATCATGACGCGGATGACTTACGATCGCATACAATATTGTACTCTACGAAGGAAGTTATATCAGAGCGCGTCACGGTATAAACTGATCAAAAGACTAACCTGCAGCGGCAGATCGGTTTCCAAGACCAACTCCTCCTCCCATGAATATGAACTCTTCTACAGCGGTCAACAGATCGGGATACACGCTCACGAAGAGAGCTATATTCGTCATCGGTCCACAAGATGCAATGGTGACCTTGGACCCTCGACCTTCGTCCCAAGTACTCTTGATATGCGATACCATACCTTCCAGAGCCCTAATGGTGGATCCATCACTATGTTTCGCGAACCTCGCAATCACCGACGCATCTCCAGCGTCTGGAAGGCCTTCTACGCCTCCTAGACCATCTTCGCCATGAATCTTTGGCTCATGCGAAGCGGGAAATATCAGAGGCTGCGATGCTCCCGGATACACACGTATATGTTCTGGAGCAGCAAACCCTTGCAGACAACGAGCTGCATTGAGCGCTGTGCAGTCGCTATTAGCATTGCCGTGGGTCTGGAATATTTTCAGTCAAATAGACTTCTGCAATTCATGCAGATAGTCTTTACAGTTGATACGCCTAAAAGGCGGATATTTATGCAATGTATTGCAAGCAGGATAGCTACAGCATCGTCGTGTCCCTTGAATATTCGATAGTGAACATCAGAGAACGAAGGGGTATCGGACTGACTCACAGGGTCAACGTCAAGCCACAAATTCCTGACATGTATCGGAGGAGACATAACGTGAGTTGTCAGAATGAGATATCAAAATAGAGATAGAGCCGGAATTAGATAACGAGTAGATACGCGTTCCGTGCGCACAATTTGGGGATCTGAAGAGGGATATTGTACCTGGATACTGACGGTCAAACACACTTATAAGTTTCCGAGAGTGACTCGACAAGGAGCCGTGCAGAAATTCGCATTTCGAGATGGTAAGATTTCAAGTCGAAAGGGCAAAGAATAAAAGCAGAAACTGGAGACTTCTCTTGCTTGTGGAGATATATTCAAGAGTCATTGAGGTCGACGAGTCACGACTCGGGACCGCGTAGCCGAAGCTCGCGATCAGTTTTTTTGTTCAGTCCTGTGAGCAGTATATAGCGATATAGGTATACATAATACAAACTGATTCATCGTCTGACTTCTTCAATGCGACATTATCCGTAGAGAAAGCTGAGAGCCTAGGAATACTATCCCTAGTTCCGTCCCTTTCCTGAGTCATTGCCTCTGGCGAGGTTGGCGGCGAGGAAGGTGCCAGACGCTATACTATCGCCCTGTTGTTCCCGACCCTTCTCCAGGATGATCAACACCACATCCACGTCTTTGTGTGTTCCAAACACGTTGTCCAGTTGTTGTTGGGATGGTTTACCGAGGATACCTTGCGCTCCCTGGCCGGAATGGAAAACTTGGAAAGCTAGAGTGCGAGAGTCAACAAGCTAGCACGACGTAGATATATTGGGCATACACACAGTCTACGACATCTGCTAATGGTATCGTGCTGATAGTCCGAAGGAAGGATGGTTAGTGAATGCAGAATGGAATCAATGCAAGAGTATTCACGTGTCTAGAGTAGAGAAAAGATGAGCATCGTATGAATCGCGATGGATCGAATATACAAGCTTACCTCCATCCTTCCACTTCTTGTACTACAGATGAAGACTGCCGTCAGACGACAAGCCGATCACGGAAAACAAGTAAATACGCACCTCTTCTGGGTTTACGATTGCGATGAACTCGTCTGTAGATTGGGAGTCGGGCTTGTAGACGACTTTGGTGAGTGCTTTTGTCATTGTTAAGTCTATGAGCGGGGTTTATGCGATGATTGTGGGGATGGTTGTGGTTTGGATTTGAGATTCAGAACTCTTGAGCTCAGCTTTATACTCCCCCACACGGACCAATGACGTATGCCTGGATTGTGATATCACGTGTCATTAGAAACTAGACGCGTCGATAGATTCAGGTCGAAACGATCAACTAAATTGCTGTTGGCTATACGTGTACGATAGAACTGGTACTACTAGCCATCATACTATAGTCTGCCCAAAGAGTCCAAATGCTGTCCGTGTCGTCAGATAATCAGAGGCTGAGGTTAACGGGAACGCAGCCCAATGCCACGACACCATCTGATGAAGAGAACAATGGTAAGTCAGTAAAACTCAAGGCCACACATAGCGCGAGATAGTAAGCAAGGTCATAGATCTTACTGAATGAGTTGTCCTCGCAGCAGACGGGGGTTGCAGAGCTACAAATGGTATTAGAAACTACCGACAACCATTTAGTGCTTAACTCTTACGACTTACCAGGAGGTACCTCCAACGCCAACAGCCGTGATGGGGCTACAGGTGATGCCAACAATACCAGTGATGCTTGAGACGTCAATGCCGAGGAGACCTAACAACGTAGAAATAGCATTGTTGCTGGCTGCTTCAGTGGAGTCGCAGCATTGAAGGGCGCCAGTGTCGCACTGGCTGGCTGGTTCATCCCGACGAGCGGGGGTGGCGGCCGCAAGGGTAGCGAGAGTGGCAATGAGAGTGACAGAGAGTTTTGAGAACATTGTGCTTGTGTGTAAGGCTCGAACACTAGATGTGAATTGTTCGAGTGAAGGAAGTAGTGGAAGAGGAAGGGATTTTATACCTTTTCTTCGACCCGAATCTGTATAAGTAGTGCTTCAATAAAGATATACAGTGCCTATCACGACCTCGCGACTACCCGATTTGGTGGTGAGTCGCGGAAATTTTGAAACTCTTTCTCCCTTTTTATTTTTTCTCAAAATCTCATAAAAACTATGCGAATCGTCTCCTTTTAGATGTAGGATCCTACCTTGTGAAGGGCTAAGGTGTAGCTTCAATTTCGTATTTTTGACCCCGAAAAAAATGACCGATTCCGTGACATCACGCGTCACACCTGCCAAATTTCGTCACGCCCTCAGGCAAATCCGACGGTTCGCTCGGGCAAAAAATCCAAATTTCGTCAAGAACACAGCCCAATGGAGCCTTCCACTGCTCCGGATGCTTCCAAAGGACAAATAATATTTTTATTTTTCGGATTTGCCCCGAAAAAATGACCGACCGTGGGAAAATTTCCGTTGAAGATGCCAATCGCATTCTTTTACCTGGTTTCCTTCCTAGAAAAAATTTTGAGCAAAAATTACAGAGTAGGTATGTCCCAAAATGGGTGGTGGTAAGGTCATGGCAGGCACTGTATTGCACGCGGAAGAAACATACGGGACTACGATGATGCACTACAATGATGAACGATGCAAGTGGAGCTGCTTGCATTGAAGGGTGGAGTAAAGAAGACGACTATGTTTTTCTCCGGGGAATTAAAGTAGTCCTGGCGCTCTAAAAACACGAAAATCAAACGGAAGTATTTCGTCGAAGTGTGTATGATTGCACACGAGCGACTCCCGAGAGGCATTCGAGCAACTTTATGATCCGCGGTAAAAGGTAAACCGTATGACCTTGCGCAGAATAACGAAACATGATGACGTTCGGAACACGATTATGTATCGTCGACAGAGCATCTGACATAGGTACACAAATGAGAGTCAGCCTCGTTGAGCCGTCAAAAGGAAAGAAGATGAATGTCACCGTCAGGTGGACATACATTCAGCGGTCCAAATGCGGCCTGCAAACGGATATATTACCGGCTCTGATCTGTTGCCGCAACCTGTGTGAGCATATGCATACATCTTTTGGTTGAGTCGGTTAAAGTATATCCACTGAATGAGAGGGAAGAAGGCCTCTTGCCAGTGAAGTCCCCATGACGGGGAAAATCATACTATTTGCTGGGCAAAAATATATATCATCAGAATGGATTTAGAGGGGAGGGCATATAGAGTCATGTGCAAGAACGAAGAACAAACGGAACGAGAGAAGAGGAGAGAAGATGTTACGGAACAAAATGATCGGTATGTACTCGTGTTGTACATGGCCTTCCGCTGTCCACGTGAGTCGCGAGCACGATTACGCGTAGATGTGGACGTTGTAGCTATAGCAGACGTGAGCCATGATTTATCTAGAACGGTTGACGAGCCTGGTGAAAGGAATAGGAACAGGAACAGGACGGGGAATTAGCGCAACAATCAGTCCTTCAGCTTCCATCTCACGCAACCGGTTCAGCCACTGGCCATGCTCTGAGGGATTAGGCGTACAGCTGGAGCCTCTTTAGACGAGAAGCCTGTGCGAGAGCTGCCTCCCCAGCCAGCCTCCACCTCGATTTGATCACAGATACAAAAATATCCATATCTCCAACCCTGTCCACTTGTAATCTTTGCAAGTTGGGGAGGGGTATAGCCTGACCGTCGTGACGAAGTAAAGTAGAGATGAGGTCCTCAAGGGATACATCTGAAGGTGTTATTGAGAAAGAAAGCTCCTTGACCGATGTGATATGGTTGAAAATATCTACACAGTCGGGCTTGGAAAGTTGTAGTCCTCGAAGACTGAGTTTGTCCAATGAACAGGATGATCGTTCGATCAAAGATACGAGTGTATGAGGGTTCCAGATTGAGTCGATTCCGTCTCGTGGATTAGGACTAGCCGACAGTTCAAGTTCCTGTAAAGAGGGCAAAGTAACGTAATGAAGCACTTCAGAAAGAGCGTCCAGATCACGGATTGCGATATGAAAGGCAAACAGCCGGCGAGGGGTGATATGAGGGCCGTTATATGGAAGCACTGCAGATTCAAGGGTTATCCGGCACCGTTCTAGCTTCGTGCAGTGATTCAGCACGCGCAAAACTGCTGTAGGATTTGCCTTAAGGCATTCGAAGTCCGTCAGTTGAGCCCATTGATCGTCAGAGGGAAGAATCCCGAATTGCACTATCATTGTCAAGCGACGAAGTCTCGGAGCGCATGCAAACGATTGAGGCAACGAGAAAGGGGAACCTGAAACGTGCAACACTTCCAAAGATTGAAAAGTGTCTTTGGGTAAGTTGTCCGAAAATTCGGAACCATCGAAGAACAATTGGAGATTATGCAAGCGATGTGAGAATGTCACGAGTAGGTTGGCGATATCCTGGGTCAAGGGGCGTTCAATGAACAGCCGAAAGGGCTGCGTTTTGGATCTCGCTAGCCATGTCTCTATGACTGGGATACTGGCGGAAGGTGTGTGACGATAATTCAGGCGTAAAGAGCACCATAGTCTCGGCAGTGCAAGTGTCATCTCTCGCCAGCGGTGACACACCTGTCCAAGAACTAATGGCCACTTCGGATCAACGAACTCGTCAGTAACACAGAAATGGAATATCTCGGAGACGATCTCGGGCGGGACGAGTCTTGCGGGCGAGAGAAGAGCCTTGTGCTGATCCAAGTACGTTGCTACCTCTTCCCTCTCCTGCAAGAGTTGTGAGAGTAGGTTCTGAACTTGATTTATCTCGTCATCTAAGCGTGTCATGGACCCCTTTACGTTCGAGATAGTCTCGTAGATGGCAGTCGCCTCAGGGAGTGACGGAACGACGTTCGAGCAAAGTATATCTGGGACAGGACTGGGTGGGAGCTCTGTCCACCCTGACAGTGCGAACTGACAGTTTGGACAGAATGTTTTTGGGAAAGAGTGCGATTGCATTCCTGTAGATTGCATATTGATTGGGCCTATCGAAGTGTAAAGGTAAATCTGACACATACTTTGATGTTGCGGCGGCTCGATAGTTGGATAATAGTGCTGATCGCTGTTGTGCGCTGTGTGTATAGTACTCGAGTCCTATAGGGTCTTGGAATACTCGAATAGTACTTACGAGTTGCTTGTCGAGGATAGGATGAGATCGATGAGAGCCCACGGTGGCGGCCTGAAGGACTGTCCGAGGCCGAGTGCACGCGACATTTCTCCTTTCTTTCCTTGCTTGCTCTAGAGTCTAGATTTTACCTGTATTCAAGAAATTCAACACGGATTGTGCTTCCGCCGACCTGATACCTACGTGAAGGTCTTTGATCTAGACTAGGATGCCTGAAGTCGCGTCCATTGAGCAGCTTTCCGCTGCAACACGCGCCAGACTACGGTCGACCCAAATTTTGACTTCTTTACCCCAGATCATATCCGAGCTCCTTCAAAACGCTCTAGATGCAGGTGCGACGAGCATAGAAATTGGAGTAGATTGCACCGAGTGGACTTGCTGGGTTCGGGACAATGGCAGCGGAATAAGCAAGCAGGGGTTGAGCATCTTGGCGAAGGGGTCCGAGGAAGGTCGTTACGGTGAGCCTTCAGCGTTAGTTGATCATCATGCATAATGATATTGACCTTCTACTTCAGGGTCGTCCAAAGCCTATGAGCCCAATTCCTTGGATGCTCTTTCGACTTTTGGTTTCCGAGGAGAAGGTGCTCTAAGATTCCTTTGTCGTTCTTTATTTTTGTGTTTACTTTGATCATGGGGACTCTTCAAGCACTTGCCTCCGCCGCTGACTTGTGTTGTTTGGAAATCTCGTCACGAACATCCAAGTCTAAGGAAAGCTGGGCCGTAATCCTCAAGGTGAGTCACAAATACATACATGTATCATCTTCCTCGTACTGAGCGACGACTTCTCCGAAGGGGGGAAAGAACTTATACTTTGGGCCCTCTACTCGTTGGCGAAGAGGATCACCAGGTACCGTTGTTTGTATAAGAGATGCATTTCATAATGTGAGTGACAGTGTCACCCCATGCAATCAGTAGACTCATTAATACCAATAGCTCCCTGTTCGTCGACGGGCCCATCCATCACCATCTCGTACAATGGATATGATACGTCAAGAAGTCGAAACATTCGCACTTGTCTTTCCTACTGTATCATTCTCTATCGAGAATACAAATTCGGTGGAGAAAGGGACCTCGAACAATCGAGACGGCTGTATACGAATACCCAAAGTATGTTTGTAATTCAATTTGGATATTGCCATCATCTCGCTGACTTCTCTGGCGAAAGACCATGTCGACTCTGAATGCCTTCCGCCATTTGTATGGCAAGGCATTAGTCGAGGTAATTTTGTTCTGGGGAATCTGCAATGAAATCTCTAATCACTCAGGGATTGGCTTGTAATCAGCACGTCGATGAAATTTCAGTCGCATCCGATGAAATGAAACTAGACGGGTTCATCAGTCTTGAAGGTGCCCATTCCAAAGTGAGAAAGTCCTAGGTTTGTCTTGAATGAATGACCTGATCTGTGCTACAATTTGAAGGCCCACCAGCTTCTGTGTAAGTCACTGGCTTGAATGTCAAATATATTAAGTCTGACCTGCTCTTCCTACTTTTAGACATAAACCGACATCCTTTGGCTCCATGCGACCTTCATCGCATTATAGATGTACGCTTCGGATCTAGTTCTTTTGGCAGAAATGTAAGTGGCGTTACCTCTTTTTTCAACGTGTATTGATATGTCTCCTACAGGCTTTCGACGAAGCAGGGGAAACAAATGCTCCAAGATCTAGTACGCTTCTCGTTTCAAGATTTTACTGGTGTACTTATGTGATGTGCACATAGCCGTTCGCCGATCCCCTCGAAAAACTGAAAGAAGGCCTGTCTACGTTCTGAACTTGACTCTGCCACCGCGGCAGATCGATAATTGTTTGGAACCTGCTAAAGCCGCTGTACAATTCAAGGTATGCTTGACATAGTTTCTGCTAGACTGGAAGAATCTTAACATCTTGTTAAAGGACAGAAACACAGTATCGGCGTTCGTGTCGTCTACTGTGGAGTCATTCCTTATCCGCCATGGTTTTGCATCCCACAAGATCACTAGGACGGTGACCGCGCAGAACGATGGATCACCTTCACCCCGAAAACGAAGAAAGGTAGATGCACCAATCCTAGACGATTACGATATGGAGGAAGCGACCCTCCCGCATGAACAAAGCACAATAGAGGCTTTTAATCCTCTTTACACTCACGACGTATGTAACATATTCCCATCTTCTATGGAGCCCTATTGACATTGTTTTGCAGGACGAGTCCGAAAATGAAGTTGTCTGGAAAGACCCGAACACCGGCGAGATCTTCGTGGTGAACAGACGAACTGGGAATTCTTATCCTCAAGGGCACCCCCCTCCAGGCCTTGTCGACGGCATTCCTGCGATTAGATCCCAGAGACGTACATTACTTGGCCACACACGTGTGCAACAACTTAGTGCTGAACCTTCTCTCGGTCAAGAGGGAAAGACGCCCGTACCAGAATGGATACAACATGCATTGGGGGTATGCGACAGCTCTAACCTGCATACATGTATCTGACTGTATCATTCAGGAGAACAATGCATACACCATGACCGAGAGCAAAATCCCTTCACTACTACCGTCAACGACTCTCGACGTACAAGCAGCACATTCACCGCATGACCCCGAAAAACACGACTGTCACAATAGCCGATCACTGCGCAGCCTACGTTTCTCTCAGTATTCTCAAAGTGAACCGTATGCTAAAGATCCAAGTTCGTCCCGGCACTTCCTCAAATCGGATCTACTCAATGCGCGAATCATCAACCAGGTGGATCGCAAATTTGTTGCTTGCCTTATCAAGGATGGTGGTTCGGAAAGTCAGACTGAGTTAGAACAAGGTTCCGGTCCTTATAACCCTCCAGATTGTGCTCCGAATAAAGGCGTCCAGGCTCTCGTTCTCATAGACCAGCACGCAGCGGACGAACGTGTCCGCGTGGAGAGGTTTCTAAAAGAGTTATGTCTGGGCTTTCTCATGTCCCACGACGGTTCCGAGAACGGAGGAAAGGGTGTACGCACGAGAGAAATGTCGCCGCCCGTGCCTGTGCTTCTAACGCGACGGGAAGCCTTGCATTTGGAGACATCTGTCGATACCCAGCAGGCATTTAGGAGTTGGGGGTTTTGTTTTGGTTTTACTGTGGTGCCCGAAGGGCACAACTCAACGGGATCCGATGGAGACCCAAAATATAATGGGTTGGACGCCGCTAACGCCAATGGATATGCACAGATCGTGGTTCACAGTATACCTGAAGTTGTCGCCGATAAGGTATGTCAACGGTCTTCGGAGATCATCCCCTGTTGTCTACCTACCTACCTTCTTCTACTTCCGCTGATGAGCTCCTCGGGTCCTCTTGCAGCTATTGTCAGCCGACCAGAACGATCTCCGTGAACTTATCAAGGGCTTTATCGCAAAGCTGGAGGCAGAACCATCTATATCATCTACCGCTATTTATGACGTCAGGAAAGATTCCGGCGATGACGGTTTCTTCTGGCTCAAGGCTCTGCGCTGGTGTCCCAGAGAACTGATAGACTTGGTTAACTCGAAGGCTTGTAGGGGTAAGAACCACTATTCCTTTGTCCCCGAATATGTAACCGTTTGCATGCCACTGAACGGCTCCTATCAGGGGCTATCATGTTCAATGACCCATTGAGCCATGCTCAGTGCGAGAAATTGCTGTCTCAATTATCTGAAACGGCGTTTCCTTTTCAATGCGCACATGGAAGGTTGGCTGCGACCGTTCTATCTACCGATGTTTGTGGTTTTGATCATCCATTTTACTCTGGTAAATCCCCACAGGCCGTCTCTGGTTCCTCTGGCAAATGTTGAAGTACACAAGAGCACAAGTATGGGCAGACGACGTGCTCCAGCTGTTCAATGGTCAGAACTCGAACAATAACGTCCAGCTCTCTACTCCCACTTAAGGTATGCCTTTGTGACGCTATGTGGCGGTTCCGCTGTATCTGAATTATATACCCTCGAAGGCATAACGGCTGAGGAAGACGTTTATGGTATATGCCACCCAGGCCGATATTCCGTGGGTCCTTATGCGGCCCTGCGGATCATTATTGCAGACATATCTTGTTTACTTCTACATTAGTCTCCTTCAGCCCCGGTGCCAGTCACGTAACGCCGAATCATTGTGGAACTTCTGATTTTAGGCACCAATACCATTCTAGAACCAATTCACGGTCGCTTTCCGAAGCCTTACTGATCTATAGGCTTCTCGTCGCGGAATTGTGGATCCAAGTGAGCCAACCAATCGGCAGGACTGTGTCGCGATAAGTTTGAGGGCTTATCATGGAAACTTCAACAAAAATTCGCATAACGCAGTCGACGTAAGCATTCCACTAAATTGCCACGGTCGAAAGATAGGAAACAGTATGATAGATGCGCAGCCTGTACCGAGACCATGGCCCTCTCTGATTGTTCTGGGGCGTTTTGGACTTTGAGCAGAGTATCACGAGAATGGAGTCAGTTACGGCATTTGTTTGGCGCAAGTGTCTTCACCAAAGAGAGGTCTGGGGTTTCCCAGTCTCCTCCATCGCCTTTTCCCACAACTAGTTGCCTTTTCAAGGTTGGTTGGTCTCCGGACGGTCACCAATTTCTCGCAATTCATCGTCCGAGGAGGTTCTATACAAACATTCTCACTACATTCTGAAGATACCGAATCCGTTGTCATTCCCTTCCCACGTTGTGTTTGCCTCTCTACGCTGTCTTGCAGCTAATGCCAACCCTAGTCCCACCACATCCCGTGTATCCGTCGGTTTGATGATACCATCGTCCCACAACCGAGCTGTGGAGTACAAGGCGGTTGATTGAGCCTCTATCTCCTCTTTGAGGGTGTGGTGCTGAGTTGGGTCTCTATAACGGAAACATCGTAAGGAGGGCAAGCTTTAAGATGCAATTGTGAACGTACTTGGAAACCTGGGCCATGACTTGAGAAAGTTGACCGGAACCCATGACTGCAATCTTCGCGTTCTGTCGAGGGAGGAGAGCCATAATAAGATAAGATGCGATAGAAGAATTCATTTCAGTTTCAACGCACCGGCCACATCCAGAGGAATCTTGGAGAGTACTAAGTGCAAGAATGATTGCATTCAGCATAGGTCAAAGTGTCAGAGGGACATCGTAAAGCACTTACAGACCGTCCGGCCATACCTGTACGACGGTTGCATGTTAGAGTTCAAGGTTTACCGTTAACGATTAGTAGAGATCCAACTTGCCATAATTACCCGCCCCAAAGCTCCCACCAACTATCACAGATAGCTTTGGCACGTTAGCGCATGCGACAGCACGAACCATTTTCGCGCCTTCAACGACAGGGATTGTTAGATTTATTAGCTCCCGATGTCAGAAGAAAACATTTACCATCTTTCGCAATGCCCCCTCGTTCAGCTTTAGAGCCGACCATGTATCCTGTTGCCTCCTATCAAGTCAGGGATGACAGTCAGTTGTACCGTCACGTACCGGTGACGTTCACAAGAAAGAGTAGAGGGATCTTCCTCTGAGAGCATAGCTGGATGAAATGAGTCGCTTTCAGTGCTGATGGGGAGAACAAGATTCCATTGTTAGCCACAATGCCGACAGGATATCCGTGAATATGAGCGAATCCCTGTAAACATCACAGTAATGAGCTTTAATGAAACTGGTGTGTGCGTGTGAGAGGAAACACTTACAGTGATGATCGTAGTTCCATACTCCTTCTTGAATTCTCTGAACCTACTTCCATCCACAATACGAGCAATGACGTCTCGCATATCGAACGCTTGCCGAGTATCGGTACCTACTATGCCGTGCAGATCCGAGGCGGGATACAAAGGATCCTCTGATGTTGCGCTTGGCTAGATGGTCGGTTCAGCAAAGTTCCTACTAAAGAGGAATCATCCGTTCACGCACAGAAGCTTCCCCAATTCCCGCCTGGCCCAAATCCCCAATTATCTCTCTTGCAATAGCTAGTGCATGCTCATCGTCCCTAGCCAGATGATCTGTCACACCACTCTCGCTCGAATGCATGAGCCCCCCACCTAAATGCTCTTCGTCGACTTCTTCCCCCGTAGCAGCTTTGACGAGCGGTGGGCCTGCAAGGAAGATTCGACCTTGGTTCTGAACGATGATATTCTCATCTGCCATAGCTGGGACATACGCGCCACCTATGACGTAGGGTTGAGATGTGCGTATTCATGATGCCCTGCAAGACAAGTAGCGGGGAACTAGAGACAGACCTGCAACAGATATTCCATGCACCACAGCTATCTGTGGTATTGATAACGCAGACATTTGTGCCTGCATATTATCGAAGTCAACTCTCGGACTAGAGAGAATCTCGATCGAGAATCAGTCCTTGCCATGTTATAGAAGATGCGACCAAAGTGCTCCTTATCAGGAAACACATTGGCTTGGTGCGGAAGCGCCGCACCACCGGATTCGACTGTGCCAAACGAAGGACTCGAATAATAAGTAGAGGGGAGCGATGTAGTTCACTGGCGAGCTGACCTAGATATACGCATGGTAGGCCATGCTCCCGGGCAATCTCTTGAGCACGTAGATGCTTCTTGACCTAATCAGAGTTGAGGAGTTTAATCAGAGAAAACGCGTCGCGTATTTCAAAAAGAGTGTAGAGTACTTACCGTCAAAGGATAATATGAGCCTCCCTTCACAGTCGCGTCATTGACCACTACGACGCACTCCTTGCCAGATATACGTCCTATGCCTGTGATAATTCCTGCTCCAGGTATCGATGCGTCTTGGTATACCTCATGCGCTGCTAAAGGAGACAGTTCTAAGAAGGGAGTATGCGGATCTAGGAGGAGGGCTAAGCTGAATGATAGAGGTATGCAGCAATGGTTGGAATTCCCAAAGACCACAAAGTCGTCAACTGTAGATATATGAGCGCAAAGGTATATTTAACTGACCGTTCTCTAGGCAGTCTTTTACCCTGCTTCCTCATCCTCTCTGTCGCCTTCACCCCACCTCCCAACCTCGCCTGAGCTAGCTTAGACTCCAGGTCTTCTACGAGTGCATCCATAGACTCTGCTTTGGCTATAAATTCTGGAGAAGAGGTGGATATAAGAGATGGGAGGACAGAGGCATGATACTGCCTTGCCAATGGACGTGAAGTGATTCGGAATCTGCGCAGGGTCTGTATTGCGGTCTGTCGCATTCTCCTAGCTGTAGAATTGAAGAGATTCGTCAGATTGTAAGTATGGGTCTATTTGTGGATATATGTCGAGTTCAAAGTCAAGCATGGGCTCGAGGTCCGAGAAACTTCGTCACGGATCTCGATCATTGCGGGGTACCCCGTATTTATATCGAAATTCAATTTCTCGAATGTCTCCAGGTCGAGCCTGGCAAGCCAGTGGGGAGATATATCAGCGATACATACATCAATGAATACCTTGAACAATTCGGACCCAGATAAATAATATATGCATCTATAATAAATCCCAGAGATAAAGTACCTCAGAAGTCCTTCCACTCATCGTCCCAATCATTCTTCTGCGCCGGAGCAGCAGCAGTTGTCGTGGGTCCATTCGAAGCCGTCGACTGGGAGAGCGACGATGCTGCATTGTGCTGGGATGGTTCATCATAACGTCCATTACTGAATTCTCCGAAGAAATCATGTTCATCCTCCTCGTCCCCATACAATGCCGACCCCTCCCCATCATGGAGATCATTCGAAATAGCTCCGTACCCATCTCTCTTGGGTCCACCTCCCATCTTCTCCTTCACTGTCCCGACGACTCCACCAACACTTCCAGCGACATCCACCCCAAATTGACTCTTCGACCATTGATTGGCTGTGCTCCCCACAATTGTGGCACGCTTTTGCGCCTCGGAGACGTAGCCTTTGACGCTGGCTTGTAGCGTTGGATCTGTCACTTTCTCAAGACCAGGTTGGATGACATTTTCGGAGACGACGCGGGATGCTCCTGCTACTGCCGCAGAGAACAAGGACCATCCTTTACTAAGAGCGGCCATTGGGTTTTCTTGGAGATCGCTAAGTGAGGGCGCAGCAGCAGAAGATAGACCATATGACGGATGAGAGGCAGATGGACTGGGAGTGCTCCCAAATCCCTGATAGCGTCCTCCTTGAGATGGTGGAAGGTCGGCGGGACGGGTGGCATTGGCCTGGCCTAACGAGGCGAAATAAGTCTCGTTCATCGTTTTCTGATCAGTCACGTCAGGGGCTCCATTAAAGCTGGAGTCTCGATAGCCATTACTTCCACCTGTAAATGAGGCGGGGGATGACGAATCGCTTCGCAATGAAGTTCCCGTTCCTTGCCGGCCTGATGCACGCGATTTACGCAGTCCTTGAGCAGACGATGGACGACTGTTTGAAGTGACGTTGCTGTTGGGGCTCGTTGTCCCTGGGGGAGGTGCGGACGGACTCCACGGTTTGCCGGCCAGTGTAGCATCCAACTGTCAAACTGATCAGCACGTATGGAGTTTTCTGTACCAAGATGTGCACCTTTTCTCGATATTGGGTTGCTGCCCAACAATGGTACGTATCGTATGGACTCATGCCGTCGGTATAACCCCCCTGTACCTTCGGAGTGTAGGACTGCATGAACTCTCTGAAGGGCGCGTTACCACCGAGCTGAAGATAGACTCCAATAAACGAGTTTTTCCATCGATGAATGACCCAGTCTCATCTCACCTGCATACGTCTGACCTGTTCATCCTGCCATGTGTCCATCGAGATGGAACGAACAAAGCTGAGGAGAGCACGGATATCATGACTTGTAGTGATTAGGGGGTAATCCTAACTCACCTGATATGCACACCAAACCCTCTGTGGCTCCCAGCACATTGGAGACATATAAATATCCCAAAACTACAAAAGAAATGTTCAATCGTTGGCGTTGGGCCAGCAAAGAAGGATCCTTACCTCAGAGATGCCCATTGGGGATTCGGGTTGGAACAGTCGTTGCATACTTTGTTGTTCAAATCTTCACGCTTCACCAGCTCTTGGAGGGTCTTCTTAACCGCTGCCTGGTCAGCCATGGTGGAAGGGAACAGAGGTGGGCGTTGCCCTTTTCGGATTGTCGCCGACGCGTTTCACGACATCAAAACATACAACTTGCACAAAACTGCAGAACACTGCATTCACAGTCGATTCGACATTCTATTTCATTGGTTTCGAGCACACAAACGGGTCCTGCAATGTAGTAACGACCCTCGAGAGTCGTCTAATGGATCCCAAACAACGGATGGCAATGTGTTTACCAGTACCATGTCGTCGGATCCCATCACACCCGTGTTCCTCGTCCACTCAGATACAACAACACATGGACTGGCATGCAAGGATAGCGCCATTGCATGCACACGTCCTCCGCGGTAAAGGGGAATGAACAACGGTAAAGTGGAGCTAAATTCGAATCCCGGCTGGGAAACGGAAATGCGTTCGGGACCGGGCATGGATGAGAGAACATTCGGGAGCGAAGGCCAGTTTGTAGGCTAGCTTGTAGAGTAGTATGTAGGAGGACTGCGGGATAGTTTTGGGGATCTGCTGGTCTTGGGGAGGAGATGAATATTTTGAGCTATTTTTGTCTTGTGTGGCTGAGCGCGTCTCTCAGGCTAGAATAAATTAGACGTTCTCCTCCTCGTACCTCTTACAGTCGAAAACGCGACTTGTATTCTAGCATCTGGTTGTGTATTTTTCTGCAGACATTCTATAAAATCGAGGTATAGTACGAGGCGGTGGTTTTTCTGATCGGCAGCTTATTATATCCATCTCTGGGTCCAGCTTTCACTCTACCCACTCTCTCGGGTCAGCGTCTCCGTCTTTTCGCGACAACACATCCCACCCAGCGTCGTTTCTTCCTTCAAGTTCCTGCGTATCTTCTCTAGACAAGCCTAGTGTGAGAAGTCATTTCCCAAGGCACTTCAATACATCTCAGTACACACTTTCCTTCTGAGCTCTTTTCCCCTTCCATCACAAGGCCTATTATATCAGGCGATAGACTTGTCTGAACGTAACACCCACCACCCTCTTCTTTCTGCCCATATCTCGCCATGATTCAGAAGATCAATCCTCGTCCCACCAATGCTGCCAGTGCTCCCTCGCGTCAGACTCTCCAGGCTGCTGATGGCCCTGAGCAATGGGGGCAGTGGTCAGGACGCAAGTCAGTTCAGATCCGTCCGCTGGGCTCTGAACTACTCTTCGATGATTTACCGTCTATTTTGGCAGACACTACTCTCTGGAAGTTGTCCAGCATCCATTACGTGCCCGAATGTGTGGTTTCGGAGATAAAGTGCGTTATCAACCTTAACTACATTGCAATGCACTGTTATTCAATCGCAGACGTACCTCTTAGGATCGAAGACCACTTGCTCCGGCTGCTGTAGCAAAAATGGTAGTGAAACGCGATGATGACAGCCTAGTTCAGGTAGAGTAAGTCTTTGGCAAATTGGTCCCGTTGAAAATATCCAGTCCTTATCGTGAAACACAGCGATATAGATTGTTCATTTTTTTTAGTCACTGTCGATTTATGGTCGGCCGATGGAAAGCAGGAGATGAATCTTGTTCTTCATCCATCCTCGTCTGACCGCTATGTACCCACTCACGCGGCCAAGCCGAGAAGACGAGGTGCGAGTACTTCTACACCTCATCAACGCTCAGGACACCAAACACCTACATCTCGATCGACACCAAATCCTTCTCAATACCCGCTACGACCGGGAGATTCCCAAGTTAGTTGAACTTCGTCTCTTGATCGTCTAGAAGTCAAGCTGATTCAATACTCTAGCATGGCTCGATCGCGCCCATGGCTCCTCCTCCTGCACCACATCAATACAACAATCAAACCTACTCATATCCTCCTCCCGCTCCGCCATCCATGCCGGAGGGTATAAACTTTCATCAGCCTTATAACTCAACATCGTCCGTACCACCACCTACATGGGGTTATGATCGTAATACAACTTATCCTCCCCCCGCTCTACCCTCAATACACTCCTTGGGTCGCAGTTCTTCTCCTACGACTGATGGGCCTTCGGCACCGGGAGATACTTCCTGGAATCAGAACGACACGGGATCAGTACCCTATCGTACGTGGAATCCAGATAGCGCTTATCCTGCAATGGGCAGTAGTCCTTTCGGCAGTCCGGCTGTCGATCCCTCGCTGCGAAACCCTCCACCACAAGGGCCGACAGGCTCGGAAGCTCGTGACAGTACCCCTTGGAACCAAGCATCTATACCACCTGCGCCCACAACAGATACAACCACACAGCAGCAGTCACAGTCGAGTCGTTACTCGCAAGATGCGTTCTCCCCTGTAATCTCAGAACATTCCATATATGCGTCAGCGTCTTATGCTCAGCAACATCCAGCTCAAGCTTCCCCGTATTATCAGTCAAATTATGCACAACAGAGTTCACAAACTTCACCACCACCTCCGCTACGCTCGGTGTCAGCTTCAACTATACCTCCTCTCCCTCGCCATACTTACACAAGGACACTAGTCGGACCGCTTTCCGCTAATGCATGTCGCCTACTTGATGAACACCGCAAACCCGGTGTATTCTTTTTGTTTCAAGATCTGTCAGTTCGTACCGAAGGTATGCATGCATAGACATCACCACTTTTGAGACCTCTCTTTCAAGCTCCTTACATGGATTTACCTTTCGCTATTAGGGACCTTCCGGCTGCGATTACGGCTCATGAATGTCGGAGGGTGAGTGAAGCCGTATGAACGTTAAAGCTTAGTGGTTTATCACGCGTTCCACTTAGCCCACCAGCACCAGAAGCCGGCGCTCTTCGCGTTCACACCGATGTATCCCCGGTACTCGCTCAGACGTTCACCGAGCCCTTCGTTGTATATTCGGCGAAGAGATTTCCCGGCGTACCGGGTGAGTATACTATTATCGTTCTTACGAACTACTTTTGTTTAGTTACATCTTCAACTACAGATACTACCGCCCTATCTATCGCCCTGGGTAATCAGGGCCAGAAACTCCCCTTAGTAAGAATATACCCTTTCTCTCTCCCCACTCATTTCGGGACACACTCATTCCCTCTTACAGCGAAATCGTCACGGATCGAGCAAACAGGGTCGAAGACGACACGGTGACTCTGGTTCGGAGGATGATTCGGACGGGGCGTAAGGACGCCTTCGTGCTATGGGATAATGTGCTATTGTTCGCTTTGATTTATTTGGATATGAGACCGCGGATGTCACAAATTTGATTTATTCCACCTCTGTACGAGAATATTTTCTCGCGTAGTCACCGCGTAACCGACGCTTCTCAAAGTACTGATGAGCTAACACCAAGCGTACGGTCTGTGGGTAGTTCGAGTATATCCGGTCCATAATCTCTCTGGCCGTTGTCTCGTCTCGTTCATCCGCTACTCCTAAAATTCCGTATGGCGGTATCGGTTTGGGGATGAATCCAGCTTGTAGGCGGGTCAATGCTTTCAACAATGTGTCCATTATGACAACGTGAGGCTTCCAGGTGTTCCAGGAGGGCGATATCTGGTGTAAAATATGCAGGGGATGAGCGAAATCGTCCGCATATTCTGGGTCATCTAAGATTGATGCAGGACCCATCGTTCTACTGGCGGTGTGAGCAGCAAAAGCTCTGCGCCGCGCACTGTGCATAGGAGCTTCCGAATGTGGACGAGGGTTCTCTGGTGGTTCTACGTCAGATTGGAGGGGCGATGATGGATGTGTGTCTCGCTTCAAGGCTACTCGTTCGGCTTGATATCGGTATGGCAAGACAACATTCTCGATGATCTCAAATGCACGTTCCGGCTCTCCAGCACGGACCAGGGCCACGAGTAAATGGTTCCAGTTGTGGGAGTCGAATGTGAAACCGGTGGCTTGGAACTTCCTCCACACCGCCGCGACGTCAAGATGGAGGCCAGCAACGGAGAGTGCATCGATGTAAATGGAAAGAGGAACACAGAGGATATTGGACTTTAGTCGTTCCCGATGAGGATCATTATCGTTAAAACTATCGAAGAGAGAGTTGACTCGGGCATACTGCAATCCTAGTTGGAAGACTTGAGGCCATGTTTGTTGCACAGCTTCGATGTTATCTGATTTTCGATATGCATTGAGTAAAGTAGTCAGGAGACCTAAAGACGGTTCTCCTTCCTTCTCTAATCGAGCTAGGAAGAGCCTTTCAACGTCATCTGGGCGCTTCTCCTGAGCATATGCTTTCAACAGAGGTCCGTAGATGTAATCCAACGCAGTTTTCTCGTTGTTCGTTGGCTGGTTCCACGTTTGTTGATCCCTCTCGGCATTAGCTAGAGTGTTGACGAATTCCTCCGCAATCCTGAAACTCTCTTCCGTCCTCTCGTAAGTGTAGGACTTGATGATCTGGCTGAAGGTAATCGCGGTAGGCTGAATTTGGCGTTCTCGCATCTCGTCATAGACAGCCTTCGCCCGGACCTTCTGACCAGTCCTCAAGAAGCCGGCCAGAAGAATAGTCATGACATAGACATTGGCCTTCAACTCGGGCCGCTCCGCTGACAATGCGTCCATCTCCCAGAAGATATCCGATGCTACACGCATTTGCCTGGAATCGCAGGCGGATTGGATCAACAATGAGAAGGTGAAAGCGTCCGGTTGTACATTGACTTGCTCGAGCTTCCTGAAGAGCTTGGAGACTATGCGAAATGGCGCTCCGAGAAGGATGTAGGCTTTGAGTAAAGTGTTATAAACTTCGATGGTGAGAAGGCTGACAGTGCTAGGGTGATCTTTCAGATAATCGAATGCTCGTATGACACCCTCCCAAGATCCGGCCTCGACGTGAGCGTTCATCAAAGCACTGATCATTTGACGATCAGGGACAACGCCATCTGCTAATGCGCGTTTGAATATGGCCTCCGCTCCAACAGGATCCATACGATTCGCGAGCAGTGTGATGATGACGGTGTATGAAACATGAGAGGGTTGTATTCCTGCAGCACGCATCTGAGATAAGACGGTGGCAAGGGAATCCACATCACCCCGGATCGCAAAGCTTCGGAGAATGATGGTGTATAGAATAACGTTGGGTTTAAATCCGTTATTCACCATGATCTCTAACCACTTGTTCATGCTCTCCCAGTCGCAGCGCTCCGCATAGCCATGAATGATGAGTGTGTAATGGACCTGATCTGGGCCATTTAGACGTCTACCATTCGGGCCTTTAGGAAAGAACGCGTTGAATATTTCGACAGCTTCGTCAACCTTTCCCTGTTTCGTGTAAGAGTAGATCAACGCCTGAGAGTCCTGCTTGGCTACTCCTTCAGGTAGCTCTGCGATCTGATTGAAGAACTCTCTGGCACGAGTCTCGTCGCCTTGACGAGCATACAGCTTGAGACCGGTGGATAGATAGTGGTGATATCTTCCTGCAGGGATAGAAGCAAACAATGTATTGGCCTGCTCGAATTTGGATTTGAGCGCAAGTGATCGCACGAGATTCAGTTGGAGGGCATCAGAAGCGACCAACTTCTGTTTCTTCATTTCTGAAAGGATGGGGATGGCGATCTCAGGAGTACCTGTCAAACCGAAGACCTCGACTAGAAGTTCGCCCATTCGATGTCTAGGAAATTCGTCCCAGTCTTCGTGAGCAGCAAGAACCTTATGTGGCCGGGGAATGGTGGCCAAGATCTTGAATGCAATTCTTCGTACAGCGCTTCCGCGCAATTCCTGAGAATTGTAAACCGCACCCGAATTCCATCCCACGAGGTGAGGACCTATTTGCTTCCACTCCAGTATCAGAAAATCGAGGACGTGGATAGCATCATAGTGAGCATATGTAGACCGGACAAGAGACCTGTACACTTCGAGGTTTAACCCGGTATGCGTGTACAGCATATGCATGGCTTGTATTTTATGCAATATAGCGATAGCGTCCTGGAGATCACCAGCCAAGGCTTTGACTCGGGCTACAAGTCGTAGTCGCCAAACCCCGTCTTGAGACTCTGGGACCATTCGAGGCTCAACATCGAGTAACACTTCTAGTATTCGTGGTGCCCAACCATGCATTGTGTCTAGATCAGTTCCGGCGTCGTAAAGCTTCTCCACTGTTTCGAGAGTCCGAGTTACGAACTTGAGGATATCGTAAATGGTCAGCCCGTCAGAGATCCCTTCCTTCACGAGTGCCTGATACACGTCCCAAGCGTCATTCAGAGGGAATTCGTCCGTCTTGTGGTTGGCACGAAATCGGTCCATGACGGAATTTCGTCGCTCTACAGCTTCCCGAAATTCTTTCTGAGCCTTTGTAATCGCTTGTTCTGCCTCCGTCTTCTGCATGAGAAGTTGATGCTCGGCATCTCGTTCCCTTATGAAACGAGCTTGAAATTTTGCTGCTTCGCGTTCGACGTCAGCCTTCTTCTGCCGTTCCTCCTCTTCCAGAGTTTCCTGGGATTGACGTTCAAGAGCCTTCGCATCCTGAACAGCCTGCTGTTGGGCCTGCTCGACTACCGGCTGGGCTTCAAGCGTCTCCCTCTCGGCCTCAGCTTTCGCCTCCAGAACTTCCGGGACATTCGCCTCCATCTCGAGTAATAAATCCTCTTGTTCCTTCAGGTACTGAGCTACCCTATCTTTGGCTTGTTGAATAGAAGGGTCTGGTTCGCTAACCTCCACATCCTCCCGTGAGGACTCTGGTTCGCTGGCCTCTATGTTATCCTCCTTGCCGCGTTCCCCCGGAACCTCCTTCTCCTCTGTTTCATCGTTAAGTGTATCTGGAGGACGTGGCGTCTTATTGTTAGGAAGATTGCCTTCTGGAGGTTCGGGGGGTTCGGAGAGGTTAGATGCATGCCGTTTCTGATTTTGAAGACCGCGCATAGGAACGCGTTGAGGAGGTAATGGAGAACAGCGATTGGTCGGATGAGGAAGATGATGGCTCGGGCTGCGAGTAAAGGAACGATTCCGACGAGGAACAATCTCGCTCATCATGAATAACCTATTTAGCCCTGTATATTTTGTCAAATGAATAAGCGAACGTATGCACATATCCAAATGGACTCACTTGAACACCATAAAGAGTGATGCATACTACAGGACCATTCCTGGGACAATATTAGGTGTTCGGAGACATAGGCGTCATATGCAGTAGCTCTACTCTTTCCTTTGCCTTTTGATACGCGTCGCGGCCTGGGAGTGAAAAAGTCCGGGCCCACCGTGTTACGAGATGGACGCGACATAGCGGCTATAGTAGCAAGTCGAACAGATGAAGAAGGAGCTCCAATATTTGCTCTACCCGAAAGGAGGGACGTGAAGACGACTGAAGCAAGTTCGACCATGAGGAACTCGTCCGAGACGAGTGCCTTGGGGTTGACCTTAATTTTTTTTGGATATTCAGCAAGATAGTGACAAGATCAGATAGAATTATACATACTGCCTCTTTGCGAAGAAATGATTAGGTGGAAAGGAAAGTAGTAGAGGTAGCTGCACCTATGAGCCGGGCAGCCCAAAAAATCATTAGAGTCGGCAAAGTCCGAACCATGTTGTGGCAGTGTTAGGATCCAATACTGGTCACGTTAACTCCAGATTCTAGAATCGGCCACTAGCACTACACGACCATGTCCCTTTCTTCAACTAGCGAGAGCGACTTGCGGCCTATATCTCAGTACAAAGGCGGTCCCGAAGAAGGTATAGGCTCGTATGCAGCCACGTACGAGACCTTCGTCTTCCAAGGGAAGACTTCGCAAGATCACGATGGAACTTATCTTCGTGAATGTTATGATCTGCGTATTCAGACATTTTATGTCGAGCAAAAGTTTCCTATAGACAAGGAATTTGACGAGTTGCGTAAATGTGCTGTTGTATGTTGATTTGAAATCTTATAAATCATCGCAGCATGGAAATGGACGCAACGCACGTCTTAATACAAAGGAAGGTCGATGCTCAAAGAATGGGATACCCTTCTTGGGCATGCATTCCTATCGGGACCATACGTGGATTTGAGGTTCACAATGCAGAATACTACAAGATCGGTCGTCTGGCGGTAGCGAAAGAGTTTCGTGGACGCGGATTTGCGCGCGATCTCGTGAATACCATACACGAATGGATCAAGAAGGATGTTCTAAGCATCAATCCCGCTGCCGAGACTGTGAAAGTCGTTCTTCATTCCCAAATCCATGCTAAAGGGTTTTACGCGAAGTAAGTGGACTTTAAGCTCGGGCTCGACGTCACCTTCACAACTAATTGCCGATCTTCTTGCTCTACTCTAGATTTGGATACGTTGAAGAGGTACGCGTTTTTCTTCTTCCAACTTAGGTATTAGTGGTCGATCTTACTATATCTGTCAGGGCGATGAGTTTGACGAAGATGGAGCTCCCCACCAACGAATGGTGACGGTTCTGAAACTCGTCTAACACGGTTTGACCGTCTATTCGCGATCGGGATATACGCCTATTATGTGCTTGTATATCTCATCTGAAAGGTGTAAACAAGAATGTATATCCAAATATACTACTGGCTAAGAAGTAGATACTTGTAGAAGAGCGAAAGGGAAATCTAGCAATACATGATAGCATAACGTGAGGGGTAGTAACCTCGTATGATACAAGTCAACGGAAAGCAGCTGATGTCCGAACGTGAGTGGTATAAAGTATGTCAAGACGAACCGAATACCAGACAACGAAAGCCAAGAAAGATGAGTACGCAGATGTGGAAAACCAAGCCAGCAGATGTAAGTAAAAAGGCATAAGTATACGTCAATCATGCCAATGAATGTCACTGACATGGGAAGTGCAGATGTAAATGGAACTGTTCATAAAAAAATATCAGGTAGGCAACGATCGAATACTCAGCGACGAACGTAGCCCCGCGGGTCAAATCGGTCGTCAGTTGAGGAGAACCCCTCGCTCTCAGGCTCGCTCTCCGACTCCACTTTGATCGACGAACGACTAGCTCGGAAAGCAGTTTCCGCAGGACTTCCCGGAAGGATGCTGAAGTTGATACTGGATCCGAATCCAACAGTGCCTTCCTCGTATAGCCGCCGTGCAGCTTCGTAGTCTAGTTTCTCTTGTTCTGCTCTGGCAAGGAATGGCTGAAACAGGCGGAGCATTACGAATAACGTTCGGGGGTCAGCAACACAATAAGCGCGGCTGACAGCAGTATATTCCATACCTTGCGTTGATCATCAGTCATCCCTCTCCACTTCTGCGCAGCAAGCACACTCTGCTTAGTCGTCTCCGTCTCATCACCAAACACCTCCCTCACCAAGTCCGGATCGCTCCTGATTCGCTGCAGAAACATAAAGTACGCGCTGAGCGGCTTCTTCGGCGCATTTGGATCCTTGATGTTACTCTTTCGAGATTTCCCAGCCTTTCGCTGCGCCGCACGGTAGACGTTCTCGCGTTTGATATCGTCTGGAGTTAGCGATCGCATATACGCAGCTAGTTCCCTTTCGCGGACCTCCTTAGCGGCTTGGGATCTCCGTTTGAATGGCTGTGTAACGATAAAACATATATGTCAGTAATCTGACGTCATGAAGGTAGCAGATACGGATGGGACAGAATAGAACAAAGGAGATTCTAAATACCTCTTTCTCTTCTGAAGTAAGGGAAGCGTATTCTTGCCCGGCTTCTTTAGCTGCCTGGGCGACATTCAATTTCCGTGTATTGGAAGCTTGCTGTCGTTGAATCCAATCCGTGAAATATAGCTGCCAAGCCGAGGGTGCCAATTTGGGAGGCCGAAGGACTGACTTCAAGGGTGCTGAATCATCATAATAGCGATGTCAGTAGAAGTAAGTTGTAAGAGGACTGCGTATATACGCACATGTTTCATTGTTCGTCGTTTTCTCCTGGCCGGGCTCGTCGGCCGGAGCAGGTCGTTTCTTCCGCCGAACCGTGGCATCACGATCGTCGGTGACGCTAACAGACTGGGATTCTGACTCTGCTCTTTTGCTACTGTAAGGTCGTGACTGACCCATGCTCGTGGTCAGGGGACTCTGAATGAGAGAAGGTGCACTGGAAGATTGAAATATCTGTCCCACAGGAAGTATGGACTCTCGCCGAATAGGGATACGTTGACGTTGTGTGGAGTCAGATGAGAGAGGCGAATGGCGGACAGAGTGTCGTACGGGTGGAGAGGCGCGCAGGGAACTAGGGCTGGGTGGATTGTCCCATAATTGGGATGCCCATGCCGGGGGCTGCAAGGATGACGTGTCGGAAGGAGATATGGACAAGGACTCGACGCGTTGGCGATGGTAAGATGACGGCGATGAGTCGTATGGCGTAGATGGTGATACGGATCGTGGTAGAGGATGTAGAGCCGCGAATTCCGCTGGGGAAAACGACGCGTTCTGAGGGAAATGATTGTGCTCGCCGTATGGTATGAATGAAGATGAGTTGAGATTGGATGCACTGGATGGGATTGGAATGGGCGATGAAGACGATCCCATTGAAGATGGCGACATGTCTGGATCATTTACCCAGTTTGATAGGTACATGTCCGTGTCAAATAGAGGGGATTGAAATTCCCCAGCACCATAGTACCCTTGAGGATCGTAATGGTCCGGGGATATAGTTGGTGGTGCAAGAAAGTCGTATGAGGAGGTTGTGTAGTTGGAGATGGGCTTGATATCAGTGTCCATCTCCGTGAAGGGGTCCCATGTAAAGGGTGCATAAGATGTGTCGGGCGCATAAGAGGTATCGTCGAATTCTAAAGGACCAAATATCATATGGTCAGCGTCTGAAGTGAAACGATTTGAATCGTCAAAGTTGAGAAGGGGGGACGCGTCTTTCATGGGTGCGTCCTGGGATAGGATAGGGCCTGGTGAGAAATGGCGGCGAGATACGGAGGGCATTTGAGAGATGGAGATGATGGTAAGAGGGAAAGGTCGGGGAGCGGTGCTTAAGTATCTCATTGCTCGTTTAAGAGGGGTTACGAGGATGCGCATTTCCATTCCGAGGATGTCGATGTGACTCGCACTGACAAGTCTGGCACGCGTCCGGGGGAAACTAGATAGACTTTGCACTTTCCAGGTAGACTAGTTTGGGTGAGAACTCGGCGTGGCTTTGATGCCCTGGAAGCCCCGGGTGTGACTTTAGCGCTACGATTCTCCCAATCTGATCCACCGAGATTCAAGAGATGCAAGAGATGCAAAAGTTAGAGAGTTGAGATAAAAAAAAACATGGCTCGATTCGGATACCATGACCCCGCATCTTGGCGTTCATTGTTGCGCCGCCACGATAGCCCATCAGTTCTAATCTCAGAAGCACAGTATCTGGATAGTTCGGTCAAGTTTACGACAGGTATCTCAACTAAATCTCAACTACAATGGATGCTATCCTTGCATCAACAGCTTCAAGATGAAATTCGGTGATCACGGCCTACATCATTAAACGACATACACAGTCGGGGTATGGTATTTCGGGTTGTTATATACGCTCTTGCCAGGCTGTCACCATCGGAAAGGAGTTCCAGCGGCAGCGGCAGCGGCGGATCGAAGTCGTATCAATAACCTGTTGTATCTTTAAACACAGGGGACTTACCTCCCAACCCTTGACATCCTTCATGATCTCCTGCTCTCTGGCCAATGCGGCCTGCTGACGGCGATAAGCATCCCGATCTCCTTCCGCGATGAGCAGCGGCACCAGGTATATACGAGACCAGACGTTTTCTCGCTGTAATTCCCTGCAAATAAGGTCCCAAATCAGTGTTAGTGGCCGTTCTAGGTGCGGTCCGAGACGGAGGGATTGAGTGAATGATAAGAACTCTGCGTCGATATCGCACATGCATGCGGCCGGATCCCGAGAAGATCATGACACGTTTAGCGTTGAGCGGGAGGGCTCGGTACACGTTCCACGTCCAGCTGACTACATGTTGACCCACCCCCTCTTTCTCGGATGCATTATGTCAAACGGCCGGTCAGAATACTGTTGACTTGCCTTTTCTCGTATGCACCTAAAGCCCATTTGTAGAAACCATAAGCAGAAATAGCGGTCACACCGCCGAGGATAACATAGGCTCCGGGCCCGCGAAGAGGAAGGTTGCGCCTGTACTTGATAGCTTCGAAGCCCCCTGCTGGGGGCATATCCCTGCAAGAACGCACATGCAGTTATTAGCCTTCGTAAGGGGATATGAAGGTGGAGGGTTGGCGCACTGTCGGAACGGTTGAGCCACTGATGGATAGATACGTGTCAGTCAGAGAGTGAATAGAAAGGAATTGGATAAACGATCGTACTGTTGGAGTGGGACCACTCGATGTTGCGCTGATTTCGAACTTGGAAGCTTGAAGATGTACTCTGAGAGTGTTGTGGTTCAAGCTAAGATTGAAAGACGCGTCACAAGCGGTCACAAGGAACGTCAGGTTACCCGTCCCCCGACCATCCCCGTCTGCTTCGAAGCACAGAAATCAGTTCATTTCACCCAATCTTGCACAAAAAATACATCCAAGATCACTCAGCCGACCACTGGCCGACCGCTGGCCGATCTTGTTTATTTTTCCCATGTCTCCCCGAATCATGAAGAGGGAATTCTTGTGTTTCTTTGATGTTTCCAGGACATTTCCGAGCAACTCCTAACTCCTGAGTGCTGTAAATACCTGACCTACGTAGTCGATTCTTATCTATACAGCACTGTGGGTATCCCATCATACAAATCTATCAAACGACTGAGTTCCAAGGTTTTCTGTGAACATGAATTGCTACCATTTTAAGCGCCGTTCGGGAAGTTTCCTAATTAGGCAGGTGTCTGAATCGTGGTGATGTCCTGCATTTCTTCCGGGGTCTTCCCTCCAAGTTCAAGCTCACCCACCTTCGAGCCAGCATCCCCGTTCAACCCATTTCTCATTTTATTCACTCCTTTCTTGCCTTGAAACACACCGAATCATGTCTCGTCATCCATCCCCACCCCCGAATTCTAATCATTCTCAACTTTTCGATAGCGCCAGCACAGTCCGACAACAACTCCCACAATCTCAATCTCAATCTCAATCCCAGCAACCAAAGGGGAAAATGTACCAAGTCGGTATAGCAGCAGGTGCTGAGGATGTCAAATATCATGCAAAATACAAGGAACTCAAAAGGAAAGTCAAGGAGATCGAAGGAGTGCGTGGCGTATCTTTTTTTCTAATGCGAGCCTTCTAACTCGGAATCAAGGACAATGACAAACTTCACTTCAAAGTTCTTCAAGTCAAACGCAGCATCCAGAGGATGTCACTCGAGAGAGCGTGCGTATTCGTTGAATAATATCAGGTGGTATACTTGACGAGAAAAGTCAACAGTGTCCTCTACGAACGACTGACAGTCGTGCCACCCTCTCCTGAACTAGTACCCGATCGTGCACTTCCATCTCCGACCTCTATACACCCCACTGCGATTCACACGGGCCCAGGTGTCATTCCACCCCCTCAGGTCCAGCCACCCTCTCATAATCCACAATACCTCGAGCAATCTAATTCTCTTTCTCGGTCCCACAACGCCAACGCACCACCCGTAAGCAGTGAAGACCAAGCTTTGATCGACTACATCCAGACCCACGGTAATGCACGCGTCGTACCAGGCCCCGACGGCCGACCTATGCCTGTCATGGAAACCCCTATGGGTCCTGGTGTCGCACCGTCGACCCATGGCATAACGGTTTTGCACACGTCGTCCTCGAGGCGCCCATCCAATGGCAGTGCCCTAGGACACGATGCGTCGCGTCCCCCGCACCTGCCTCCATTCCAACAGATGCCCGTGCAGCAGCAACAACAACATTATGAACCACCACCTCCTGGTCGTGGACATCATCAGAATCATAGCCAGTCGCGTCCCCAATCCCACAACACGAGTCCTATAGTGCATCACCCACAACCTCCACTTGAACGTACGCGATCTCAGTCATCTGCAGCCTCTCGTTCCAGAAATCAGTCCCAGCCTCAATCCCAACCTTATAACCCCCACGCACCCCAATACCCGGAGCCATCGTCAGCTGTCCACGTCATACATAGTCCACCTCTCTCTGACCGGGAGCGCGAACGCGAACGGTCTTTACAATCCCGCAGGCACGACGTGCTTGAACTAGCGGGATCACCTCATACCCACAGCAGCAGTAGTCGGCATCCTTCTTCGACGCCTCTAGCTACAGTCTCTCCACGCACAGATGCGAGGCAACCACCTTCGGCCGCTGGACCACGTATACACAACCATCAGCGTTTAGGGCCCGGCACGTACATAAATCGAGGAAACGATCATCACGAAAGAGAATACGAACATGAACGGGATTGGGATCGTGAGCCGCCTCGCGGGAGAGAGGCCCCGCCTCAGCTTGGGCTTGCTCATATGCAGTCACCGTCCATGGCTCGCAGTAATAGTCGGTCTCAACAGATTGCAGATAGGGAGTATCAAGAGCAGCAGCATCATCATCAGCAACAGCAACACCAGCAGCAGCAACACCAGCAACAACAGCAACAACAGCAACAACAACAACAACATCCCTCAGCTTCCTCTTCGCGTATGATGCGTGAACGCGAAAGAGATGAACCTGTATACTACCCATCGGAGCCCTACTCCCATTCAAACATGCATCAACGACGAAACGTCTCTGTCTCTAGGTCTCCGTCACCTCTATCGGGCTCTGGCTCTGTGTCAGGCGATGGCGAAGACATCTCCAGACCAAATTCGCGAAATGCTCAATACTATGACTACGAACGTGAACGCGAACGCGAAAGAGAACTAATGGACCGTCCACGATCATTCCGACTTAGACCCGTCCAACCGAACCCAAATGAAGATACGGGTACAAGTACCGACTTTGTACACGCGAAAGAAGATGGACGGCCGCAACTACAAGTACAGACTCATCCCTCACATTCCCATTCTCATTCGCACTCCCGTTCGCATTCACATTCACAACCTAATCGCGGAGGCGCCGCTGGTGGGAGCGGTGGTGCTAGTGGAGGTGGCGGCGGCGGTGGCGGTGCGTTCGGCGGCTTCCAGGGATCGGAGGGAAGCACTAGTATGGGTCCTGGACCTAGCCGGGGTAATGCTCCGGAATCAGGAAGAAAAAGGAATCGGAATGATATGGATGTTGAGGATGAATTGGAAGGACAAGGACTTACGAGAGGAGGTGGGCGAGGAAGAGGGGGTGGAGGAAGAGGAATCTTGTATACGGAAGCACACCTTCCGGATGCTCATGAAAGAGATAGGGGAACATCGAAGAGGTTCCATCGGGATACAAGTCGACATGTGAGAGGCGGCGAGGAAGATGGTCGGATGGATTGATCCATGTTTCGATTGATCCATGATCGATTGAGCTCGATTGAGAACTTACACTTCAGCTTCAGTACTTCAGTTGGATTCAAGGATCCGCGTGGGTAGGAGTCAGTAGGTACCCCGGTATCCCGGCGTTCTAATCTTGTTTTCTTAAAAAGTTTCGGCACCAAAAAGTCAACACTGCCCTCGAGGATCCGGATATCTATGATTTTTTTTTGCAAGTACATATGTATATATGCAGTTCGCTATTGTTGTCACATTTGTTAAATTTGTTTTCTATGGTTGTATGGTAGTTATTACCGCGGTGAAATATCGTCGTAGCCTGGCGTTTAGGAGACACCTGAGAAGTGTGAAGTTGAACTCTGAACAGATCTAAACTTTGAACTGTGTATCAGTCGGACGTGGCAGCCGGCTTCGGTGAAAGGGGGGCTGATGAAGAAGACATACACATGGAGTAATAGACCAGGCCCTGGACTGACATAGGTACTTGTTGTCAAAGGAGACCATGAAATACCGCAGAGAAAGACGGGAATGATATAATGGAATGTGACCCGAGACCGGTCGACGCGTTTATTGCGGTGTTCCTAGAGGGCGTTTACATCGATAAAGTAGTGCCTTGATAAGGTAAGGCATCGGACGGACCAACTAGTGCTAGCTAGTGAACGGGGAGCGCTCGGGGAGGTCGTATCAGCATTGAAACAAAACGGAACACCAGTGATAAAGAAACTTCTCCGTTTTTGCGTATACTATCATGACGCGTTCAATTGAAAATTGTGAAACAGTGACGAGTAAAGCGTCTTAAACTCATGAATCCTGTACCCCGGACGGAACAACTGGAAGACAGGACCGTGGGCCAAAGGTCGATGTTATCTATGCGGTCCGAGTACCAGATCTAAAAACATGGAACGAATCAACACGGAAAGAAGGTTAATCATATTCGTGTAAGCAAAAACCAAAAGTAGGCGCCACCTCCCAAGTCACAGGTCAAAGTCTATCGCCGTCTAGCGTAGGTGCCCAGAACGCAGTCGAACGCTCTGTAGAGTCCGGAAACCTCGTAGCGAAAAGACCCGTAGCAGCTGATGGAGAGTCGTCGACATCGAATTGCAGAGATGACCGGCCAACAGCAGCGGCTTGCTCGTCCCAATAGGCATCCAAGCTTTCCTGGTCCGTGAACGTGTATTCCTGTCCCCCAGAGAAATGGCGGCGCAAACCTTGACTGCGCTCGATAGCATCGATCACAACATCGATCTCTTCTTGGTACTCCACAACGGAGGATTTCAAGTCCATGATCGTATCCATAATCGAGGGTTTGTGGCCCAGCCTATGTGTTTCGCGAGAGACAGACTGCCGGGCCCGAGACAATAGGAGACCGGCTGCGGACATCGAAGGAGCCTTGGGTTGTTGGGATTTACGGCGATGCAAGCGCTTAGGGGTGGATTGTGTCGGTTTACTAGCTTTGACGGAAGTACTAGACTTGGTCTTATGTTTGTTGGAAAGATTCGATCGACCAGCGCGATGGCGAGAGGGATTGGTGGGAGTTTGTTGTTCGAATGATAGAGGTGTAGGAGGCTGACGCTTGGATGCTCGGCGACGCGCCGTGGCCGTTCCAGTCAAAGGGGTTGGGTATCTGGTTGGCGGCCTAGAGACAATCACGGTGTATGACGAAGATCGCAGGTTCCGGAGAGACGAAGTACGGCCAATCGTTGACTGCGTACTGGATTCACTGTCACTGTAAGGACGATCTGTGAGATGCGCGGAGTTGAAACAAGATCTAAGGGACTCACCCGTCGTGCACATTGGAATTGTGTAAGCTCTCGGCTGTTTGGTTGAGACTAGATGGAGTCCCAACGTCACCGGGATTGAGAATAGTAGAGATGTTCATCAGCTTTGTAGGTCTTCGGCGATTTGTGATGACTTGAAATTTACGTCGGAAAACTGGTATCTGGATCTGGACTAGGAGGCTGTATTCTGATGTCAGCCCTCGTCGCTTTACGATCAACAAGGTGTGTGAACTCTCTGCGTATACACATGCTGTATAACATCAATGTCCTCGGTGCCGGAGGAGGGTAACGAGACGCAGTTGTCCTAGCAAATATGGCCGGCGGTACACATGCATTACAGCAGGAGGAACCGGGAATTAATTCCGTTGTTCCTCGAGACGGAGGCATTTGGACGATTCCCACAGACATGGGAATATATGAAGGAAATGAGATGGATAGCGGTAAACGTATCTCTGGTATGGGAGAACAATGGAGCATGATTGGACGCGTGCAATAAGCACCGCAGCCATTATCGATGTATGCTGATTCATATCTCCTGATCAAGATGGGAAGATGGGAGATGTCAAGGGGGTTCAAATCGCAGTCAATATGCATCATAGACATGCTTGGTAGCTCCTGAATAGTTATCGAATGCACTGACAAAGCGCGCATACCATCAGAATTCAAGGATCGTCCTAGGAGGATTGATTACGGTAACAATGACAGCACCGGTTCCTTGATAACGAATTGTGAGTCTACGAGATACAAATTTAGCGCGTACCAGTAACGTAAGGTCCATGGATGTACAGCCTGCAGAGACTGTCAGTGAAGGTTAACGTTCAGTACTCACTGGCGTTCAAAAAATGCAGCCCGGCAACGCCCGGCCACTCAGGTCATTGTCCGAGTCCGTATGTTTTTTGTCTCTTCTTCCTCTTAAACGTTATAAGCACGCTGCGTGCATCCAAGAAACTCTTGTTGGTGACCAATCAAGATTTAAACATAACATACATGAGAAATGGGTTAGCTATAGCACCATTCTCTCGGTCTGCTTGCTGTTCCTGAGATACCTTTCGTACATGGCAGGTGGCTCGGTGATACTCTCCAGTTTCTCGCGAATCATCCATCCTTCATCCCCAAACAGATCAGCATCCTTAATCGGAGTCGGCTCTGGCCAAGAAGATGTAGGACAAAAATGGTCATCGTCGTATGGTAGAGAATCCGCGTCTTCTGATGTCGGCTCATCAACAGAAGATCTGAACGAGTTTGGCTGAGCTTCCAGTCCGGGAACACCCACGTAGGGTCCTTGTCTATCAGAACCATCGAACAGCGGGTCCTCAGGGAGTCCAGGCACCAGCGTACGGAATTCGTGCTTCCATCTTGAATAGTCTGGCGTCGCACTGAAGCTCAGGCCGCGTGTGTAGTCAACGAACTGGCCAAATACAGCTGGGTATCCCGCACAGAGGAGGGAACCAGACCAGGCGTTTTTGACCCGAAAGTGGTCTTCTGGCTCCTCGTCGTTCCACGGTAGCGATCCGCGTAAGAGTTTGAGAATGGTATACGAGAGGGACTCCATATCGTCTCTGCGTGATGGAACTAGAGAGACCTATCAGCTGTAGCACGTATTATAGGGAGCGCAGGTAGAATAACTCACCGCGATGGAGATGCATGTTGAGACTAGCGTAACCACGTGTTCCACGAAGAAAGGGCATCGAGTGCTCCCGTATGTGTTGCAATGTCAAAGGATCACGATAAAATTTTGCGAGTCCATAGTCAATGAGATATATTCGTCCCATCTTGGACTCGCCCACACCGAAGCAAAAGTTGCCTGGTTTGATGTCACCGTGGATGAAGTGGTAAGAGTGGACGTACTCGACAACATCGATCTGTGCCGTGCCATAGCATGTAAGCATGTAGAAGTGGGTCGTACGAAGAAGAAGCATACCATTTGACAGAATAATGCCACTAGATTCCTCATGGTGAGTTTTTGAAATTTTCCGAGTGTGCCACTCGCGACGGTTTCTCCAAGAAGTTCTAGCGCGAGATACTCAAAGTACTGCGATCTTCCCCAGGCATATACAGTCGGGATGCTTGGGTGGCCTGTTACTGTTCTTAGAATGCCTACTATTATCATGAGAAAATGCCACAACTTACCTTCCAGTATCATCAATGCACATGCTTCGTGGCGAAGCATGGGGTTCAGCACATGTTTTGTGATGTGTGATTTCTTGAGGGCCACAGTACGGGCTTTTATTGAAAGATCTGAACTGAGGACTTTGGCCACATAAACTCGACCTGTAGAGTGCCGAATCAGAGACAGTAGTTACTCGAAATGAGTGGCGGAAAACAAAAACTCACCGAAACCTCCGTAATCGATGAGCTTCTCGGCTTGGAGATGCATTATGATATTGAACTTGATATTCGATGTTGTTGATGGAAGAAAGAGCTGATACTAGAGATTTTGTCTGGTTTTGTTGTTGCTCGTGGATCGACTCGGAGGTCTGCAGCTTGGGATTTCAATTGAACGCGCGGGTCTTGACTCGCAATTCGAGTCCTCTAGGTCACAGAGCCCCCGAATGGGCAGAATCATTGTCAAATGCCTTGAGGCATCGTATACAGGAAGGTTCGAAGTGCTGGAGCCATACAAGGCTCCTACAAGACCGTAAGCAAGCAAAGAACTTGTGTACGGGGTCACGCATCTTGAGATTACGAGTCGATTGCGATCGTGATCGTGAATCAGTTCGGGGTCCTCGCAGACACTCCTTGCACTTCGAACCTCAAGGCCTCATAGGCGAACCTCGATATACAAGCTAGAGCTCATGTAGGTTCATGTTACTGTCCTTGCTATCTTGGTTCCGATGTATTTTTCCGAGGACGAGGTATATTTATTCCAGGAGCCCTAACTGGTGTGCGTGGATGTAGGTGAAGGAATGGATATACTATTGACAATTACAACGCATCATGGTTGGGCTGTTCTTTGCTCAATTTCGTTTTCTAGTTTGATGCGTTCCGGGGTAGAGGACGATAACATCAGTGTCGATGTGTGTCGCCTTACCGGTAGACGTGTTCGGCTATGGAAGTATGTTCTGCGTTAGCAAGAGAGTCAGGAAGACCTCAAGACAGCTTACCATGCAGATTAGCAGCAATTTCAGCCTCAGCTCTGTCTCCGTTGGCGAGGAGTTTCTCTTTGTTATATAGTAACTCTTCGCGCGTTTCTGTAGAGAACTCTTGGTTCTGAGCTGGAAGACGAGAAGGTAAGAACGAGGATAGCAAGCATTGATATCATCACATACTTTCTACGATAGCATCGACGGGACAAGCCTCTTGACAGAAACCACAGTAGATGCATTTGGTCATGTCGATATCTGCAATAGTATTGTTCAGTGAAGGATTTGAACGGGCTGAGACACCATACAACGAACCATATTTGGTAGTCCTCCTTGACCCGTCCATACGTGCTTCACTCTCGATCGTTATGGCCTGAGCTGGGCAGATGGCCTCGCATAACTTGCAAGCTAAAGCAAGTTATGAGCAAGTCAGTCTCAAGAGGCAATTAAAAGCCTGAGTTTCTGACCTATGCAACGTTCTTCACCGCTAGGATAACGACGCAAGGCATGTTCACCTCGGAATCGAGGAGACAGTGGGCCTTTCTCGAAGGGGTACATAATCGTATACGGAGGTCTAAACCAATTCTCCATCATAATCCACATGCCTGGTAGGATTTGTGTGAGAGATTTTGAGTGTTCAACGGTAAAGTAAACTCACCGCTGAAGATTTCTGTGATGAAGAAGAAATGAACTGCTTTCTCGATAGCACTTGGACCTCCTTTATACGCATCGAGCTCCCTTCCGTTCGCATCGAAGATACGAGGGGTTACCAAGTGATGTGGCCGACGAGCGTCGATACCACTAGTCAGACCATCGTCCAAGTCATCTGGTACAGGGTCTCCTTCTGTTGACAGGAGTCGACGGTGTGCGATAATTGTAGACCGCAAAGACGGAGAATTGTATTTAGTAGTAAAGAGACGTGGAGATATGCCTAGTAATAATCTAGGTCGAGCGAAAGACATGGTGAATGTGAGTTCGACGTTGCCAGCAGCGACGAGGAAGCAGCAGACAACGTTGAGGACGGTGTTGACGGTGTTGAGAGTGCGGGGATCAAAAGCGGGGATGGCCGTCGATGAACCAGCCAATCACATCACGAACAACTCAAAATCCAAATCGAGCCGAGCCGAGTTCCGACTCGTCACTTGGTCACGATTCGGCGATCCGGCGAGCCTACAGTCGTTGTCACGGTCTGCCATGTCTGCCAGTGCCGCCACAAAATCAAAATCAAAGGCTCCAGTCCTTTCAGATCAGGGTACATACCATCCTTGCAGTTCTTGAGAATCCTCGCGTTGACTTGGGTTAGCCAGATGTCCAACATAATTACTCTCGTATGCAGAGTGAACTTCAAGCTCTGGCAGGAAAAATTGGTGAATTAGAGCAAGAGGCAGAGGAGCATGGGTGCGTTCAATTTCTGTATCTTCGCATCACTCAGTCTGACACTTTCATTCAGACTGGTACTGAATACACTGAACGAGGCTCTAGCCGAAGAGCCCGACAGAAAATGTTTCCGCCTAATTGGTGGTGTTCTAGTAGAGAGAACAGTCAAAGATGTTGTTCCAGCACTATCAACCAACCGCGATGGGGTTCGTGTCACTTTTCACAATCATACTCGATATTGACAATGTCGCGATCTTTCTAGATACGGAAGGTTATCGACAATCTGGCAGAACAGTACAAAGCCAAAGAACAGGACTTTGATACGTTCAAACGCGAATATAACATTCGTCCTGTCGCCAAGGCATAAAGCGAGCGTACTTTTACCCTCCCGGAAGTGCGTAGTCTTGTATTACCATCATACTGTATTATCACTATTGCTGCAATTGCTGCCCGATCGCTAGTCTTCTTTAGTTTGTGACTGCTTCATGAGGACAGACGTCTGACTGGACAATAGGACGTTCTATGGGATCACATGAGCAATGGTGCAAACAGAGGGATCGCGTTCGCGATTTCTGGTGAGTTCGCAATCGCCACACATCCTTCCCTTTTTCTGTCACCCTCTATCAGGTCTCAAAATCGATCTACTGGACTTGTTCGTTTTTCTTGCATGGACTACCCGAAGACGTTCTTTCTAGCAAGATTCGGCGTAGTGAGTTGTTTGATTTGACATGGACCGCGTAACAGAACCTGTGGAGTACCTCACGAAAAGTGTCATGAACGTCAAACACAAATATCACCCTCGCAAAAGCATTTGGGCTGATTTTGTACGCAGTCGTTACTAACAAGACGAGTACACGATGTTACACCTTATTCAGAAGTACTGTAACGATCGTTTGGCAAGTTTAAGAGATTCGGAATAGCTGCTAGTAACGGCCACCGGCCCACCGCGTGCATCCTTGCCTCCACTTTCAAACGCCGCGGCACTATCACCACCTCCATAATTATCTCCCAATTATCGCCATGATCTTTCTTCTTAAGAGTCTCTCATATTTTCCACCATCTTCCTCCGACCCTCTATTCCCCCCACTCTCGTTCTCTTACCCCGACGTTCTTTAACACATCGACATGATCTTCATCACTCCCTTCAAGTTCTTCATCTTGGCATTTGTCACTTTGTTTTCTATCCTCTCTTCCACTGCGGTATCCGCAGTAGCCATACCCTCATCGGTCCTTTCGCTTTCGCCCAGAACCACGCTCCAGTCCGAATTACTGTCCACTCATAATGCAGTACGCGCGAATCATGGCGCATCTCCCTTAACATGGTCCTATTCTTTGGCAGAGAAGGCAGAGGAATGGGCCGACGGTTGCAACTTCGCCCACTCCGACGGCACGCTGTTCTCTACGCCGTACGGCGAAAACATCGCTGCTGGGACTGGCAATTTTCCATCCTCGGCGTTAGTTGATCTTTTCGTCCAGGATGCTTGTACGTCGCGTGTTTTTGATCAATTATTTTCGATTTTATTGATCGGATTTCTTTGATCTCCTTTGTAACACTCGCAGCTCAATATAATGCACTCGATCCTACCTACAACCATTTCACGCAAGTGGTGTGGAAATCGACCACCCAGCTAGGTTGCGCCGTCGCGAAGTGTGGTGGGATTTTCGACTCCAAATACGGAGATGCGACGTACTACGTGTGTTTATACAATCCAGCCGGGAATGTGGTGGGCGAGGCGCTGTAAGCTCGGTTTATTATTCTTCTCGCTATGTATAGTGACTCACTAGAACGCGAAAAAAAATGTTAGAGCCAATGTCCAAGTCTAAACTACACCACACCCTCGCGAATCCCAAATTAATGATATTCTCGTTCTCGGCCTCAACTATCTCGGCCTAGCGCCAACCAATGCCACGAGCTAGCTTGAAGCCAGCTCCCCGTCACTCTTATTTAGATTCTTAGCGGGTATACTGGTACTTCCCGCTACTCTATGTACTTCATGCTCAAATGTAGCCACTATCTCTGACCCATACATACTGGTTGTGTTTCACTCATCCCTCTACCGTCCGAGTCTGTGTTTCAAATCTCATTTCGTATCCTTCGTTATACAATTCACGTTTCAACCTAGTGGATGGAATTTTTTTTGCGCGTGTCTGGACTGCGCACGGGCGATCCTGATTACCCGCAGCGAAAGTTAAGCGGTTTAAGACTTCCAAGGCATTGTGAAGAGTTGCAAATCTAATCAAGGATTCAAGGCAAGATTGTCGGGGCTCTCGACTGCTAAAGGTATAGACCAGGACTGCGACGCCACACACAAAATTTCGACCTGACTTTTGCGATTCCGAACGGCTCAAAGATACTAAATCAAGAGTATATGGGCTCTACATGTTTCAATAGAATAAAATGAGTCGGAACGAAAGGTTCCTGTCCTGTCCTCCCAGGCTTGCTCGTGTCCTCTGACCAAATGTAGGAAAGAAAACTTTTTGTGGCATGCGATAACGGCCAGATATCTCAGGTCGATGAAGTGCTGTTCCAAAATTGCCATACTGAGTGTATTTCTCGTCCATGATAAGCAGTCGACGGAAGCAAAGATCTCGAGGTAACCGATGAGCGGAAACAGATTCTCGACGTACGTACATATCACATGACCAGCAGTACGCGCTCTGCATTGACGCGGTTGTACTTTCTGACTGAATAGGATGTGGGATGGCATGAAGAAAAAACTTTGAGCAATACCCGATGTTACGAGGTCATTGACACAAAATGGTAGGTAGCAGAAAGCAGTCAGGCCATCTCATGCATGTGCGCCACAAATATCAGATATTGAAGACTTTAACAACAACCAAGAGCCCAAGAGAATCAAGCTATGTACCATGCTGCAGAGAAAAGCACTCTTTGTCACGGGTGATGACTTCAGAAGCTACATCAGACCGCGAACCAGATCAAAATGAGCATCGTGATGTAGAAACTCTGAGATACTCACTCCAAGCTAATGCCTTAAGCCATTTGATTATTCTTGACAGATCACGAAGTCTTGCGAAGGTCAATATCAGAGATATAGCAATCTCATCGTGGAAGCTGAACGAAGGTAAATAGTCTGTTGAAATAGGCAACGAAACCTCGTCGTGGACCAATCCTTCCGTGCTACGATCGACAACTTTGACTCCTAGACAATCCAACAGATTGAAGGCTTCGGTAAGCGACACTACAAGAGACGAATCTGGGGAATACATATGCCGTAGGGATGTGGCCACAGCGAAGTGGCCTTGAGCCATGTATGGGCGAATGACACCTCTCGAAGGAGCATAAGTGACTGCGATATCCACTGGAATGGTGCGGCTTTCTTCTGCAGATACAGTCCCCATAATGGAGGAGACCCCCTGACGCAATGCGTCTCGACGATGACAGGCAGTTTCACCGTCAACGCGGTCCTCCTGAATTTTTGCACAAAGACTTACTTCGCACATTTTTTTTGTGGATCGAATATGGGCGGATGGCGCTGTAGGCGCATATGGCTTCTAATCGGCCGATGTCGATGTCCATTGGAGATGACACCGGGCTGGATGCATTTGGAGTAGTGATAACTTTTGGAGGGTAGAAGGGAGGGATTATTGAATGTTGGTCCCCCGTACAGTGATAGTATATGATCATGGAGCTCGGGGTTTCCGTAAACCTTCGAAACAACCTTCGAAACAAGTGCGGTCGGGCATCGGGTGGCCACCTTCATGGCATGCAGATCAAAGGCTTTCCAGAGTTCGGATGGCAGTACAGGCAGATCATTTCCATAAACGGAGACAGTTTATTTGGATACGACCTAGAAAGATGATGTTTCAGTACAGAATAGAACATATGTGACCGCATAACATACGAGCAATTCGCCGATTTCGATGGCCCGAGCAGCGAAAATCCCCCTGCCACCTCCACGACCGATCGAAGGACCAACTTCTACGGGACCGACGAAGTCTGCAAAATCGGGATGCGCTGATTCTCGAGACTCTTCGAATACACGGATCCAGTCATATTCGCCGGTTGTCTCGGCCAAACGCAAGCGGACACGGTTGAGACCTTCTAGGATATTGTCGTCATCGATATAGCATTCGTTCCATTGCATATACATACACCAATTCTGCAGCGGCATAATCTGCTTTTCCGTAGTGGGCCCTCGCCGACCTGACTATTGTCTTTTTGTGAAACGTTTCAGGAAGGTCGGGAATAGCGAGGACGTCATTCGCATCCGTCAACGCTGCAGCATAACGCTCTAAGCGAAGGTATGCTTCGGACCGATTGAGACGTAGAACGAAAGCGTTGTGATTGATGACCAGCCCGTTGGAGTAAGCGATAGCGGCTGGGAGCCACATCCCTCCTTAAAATGCAGATTTCCGAGCTCTTTCCAGCCTTCACCAGTGACAGGAAGTATCGGGGAGTCGGGAACCACAGGACCTGTCTTCCACTCGGTCTTCCCCGTCATAAAATTTGCAGGGTCAACGAAGATTATATCGGACGGGGACTTGACGTGCAGACCAAGCAGCGAGGAATATCCGTACTCGGGAGTGATTTGATACATAGGCTCACGAATTAATATGACAGTCCCAACCGGGAATAGAGTATTGAGGTAGGTGGCCGACGCGAAGAGCGTAGTCGGAAAATGATAGACGATGAGCATGCCTTCGTTGCCGTCAGGGTCTTTGACTACAAGGTGTAGACCGAAGCGTCGAACTAGACATACAAATGTGTCATTTTATTGCCGTTGAAGCTCCAAAAGTACAAATGGCTTACTGCATGGAGAGAGAGTCCGACATAAAAGATATCTTCCCTTCATGAACCGTGCACGAGTATACTTATTGTTTGACATCGACTTCTATACTGTTACCGTATACTGTTTGCGAGCAAACATTTCTGGGAACGATACTTCACGAGGAATCAAAATGGACTGCATAGTTAGAACGTAGGAAGTTTACTCACTTTGAACTAGCTGATCGACTGAGGCTGTACTGAAGCTATTTCCGTGACCGAAGATCATATTCTTGCCTCCATGTATACGAGAATTTCCAGTCGCAGACGAGAGGGATTCCATGGCTAAGGACATTAGAGAGTGGGGATTGAGGCAATCGTTGATCCGTAACCATTCTTTGTATGCCTCTGAAGCAGGTCGAAGCTCGGTTTTAGGCACATCCATGCGAAGAACAGGAGGGGCCCCAGCTGCCTTCAAGTCTAGTGGACCTTGACAGCGCTTCGAGCTAAAGGTTTGTGGCATGATGGAAAACCAGTCGGTTTCAAGTTTGTTGGCTATCGATGTAAGTAAATGGAAGGTGGCCACAGAAGCATTGAATTCTGGCCACCGGACTCGCAGCGGTCAGGTTCGTTGAATTTGAACAGAGAAACTCTTCCAGTCTACCCTCTAGGATACTGGAATGAGTACTGCGGTTTGCAACTCAATGCCCGTATTCCGATAGAGGACTCGGGAAGAAATCGAGCGCGGATTTTCGCGCTGCAAATGCAATGCAATAAGCGAATAAAGACTGTCTGTCTGTTCATGCTTCTTTGGTAATGCTCGTGAGGACTAGCTGTAATTGAGGGCTGGAGAAAACATTCAACGTAAGGTGTCACCGAGTCGAAATGGAACGAGAGTTGACTCAAAGAGAGTCAGAACATAGAGTCGGGATATCCGGAGATGAGTCACTCAGTCATCTCAGGAGCTTCAAGTTTTGCTACTCTCTGCTCTCAACTATGGCGACAACATTTGAATCTCTACCCGTTGAACTCATAGCAGACATCCTCAGTGAGCTGGATCTCGAATCACTCGTAAAACTCTCTTATCTGTCTCGTCGTTTGCATCACATCACATCCGACTCATCCCTCAACCCCTGGAGGCGCCCTATCCTTGTCAATCTTCGCTCGCAGGTATATGAAGACTCCCTCAAGCACCTCAGTGTTCGCTTGACTGTTCCACGACAAAACTGGGTAGAAATTCTGAGTATCGCGCGGCCTTCATTCTTGCTCTTTGAGGCGACTCTACCGAATTTAAAGGCAGTCGAATGGGAGGAATGCTTCAATAGGAGGTTTCTTCCTGGGTGGAGGAAATGGAAGAAGGAGGGCAGTTGGAAAGAGGTATTTTTGAAGTTCGCATCTATTCGTCAAGTCTATGACGGCTCTACTGATTTCTGGTTTAGAATGCTGCAGCGAGTCTGGCATCGATCTATCACTTCTTGCACTGCAGATGAAGCTTGGACAAAGTCAGTTGCAGAAATGTTTCTCGAGTGCTTACATCTCTTAGTTCGTATACCAGATACATCGTTTTGAACCGCAATGGTACTGCCAATGAACTCGAAATATCCTCGCGCAACTTCAGTCCCCTTGCTCTTTTTAATGAGATGAAGTACGGAAATCTATCTGGACTTCTGGCTCGTAATGCTTATGCACGTCTTCAGGCTTCAAAACAATCTAGCCCATCTTGAAACCCGTGTCAGGGTTTGTTTATCTACTACTCAGTGTTCGCTATACTCCCTCATCGTCATTTCCAACAGCTCGTTATTGAACTCGCGGATGTCAGGGTTCTTGCATTCGGCACTCTCAACCGACCTCGGAGTCCATTGACTGTCAACCCAAACGCGCAACTCTTTCTACATCCTCCTGGGATTGACAGTGCACCCGTCGGAAAACCTTCCGGACGCCAGGAAGATATTGCAGGCTCTAGATCGAACGGTACAACCCACGTTGTGGAGGATACTCGTAGATACTCATACAGTGGGTCAACAATACTCGAAGCGTTTTCTCAATACCTAATTTCTTCACGGCAGATTCGTCAATTCATCAGTACCAGGCCCCTCCTCCGATCTACACCCGCTTAACACACCCTCTCCCTGCACCCTCGCATTCCAATTATCCTTTCCATACCCCAGGCGGAGGTGATAAACGTTGGCTGGGTTCCAACGAAGTTGAAGAAGAAGGTCTGCAGTGGGTCGGCGGTTTAATGTCAGTTTGAATTGTGGCGATTCACTCGCAGCCGCCAATTCAATGGGTCAACATTCATACTCACAAACACACTTAACTTTTCAGGATTATTACTCAAGTTTTAGGTCCACATACTCATGAACTTTCGGGCGACTGGCCGCCTCTCCAAGATTTGGACCTGGCTGTTGGACCTGGACGAACACAGTACGCCTCGTTCACTTGGTCTGACTTATGGGCGATAGCGCCGTGGTTGGAGGAAAGAATCACGAAGAAAATTGACGGTCCGGGTCTTGGTATTTGATAATATTTCAATCGTCGTGTTTGCTGCATTTCGTATGTCCAGTCGTTCTCTGTACTTACATCTTGTGTTCCTTGTAGGCTCTGCTTGTACTTTAGTTAATTCCCAATATAACGTTTCGTGTCATCTACTCTTTGCTTGAAAAGCTCTGTTCACGACAACTATCCCTCGGAGGACGCGATCTTAGTCACGTGGGGTCGATTTTGTGCTTTGTGAAGTGAGACCTCTTTCATCAGCTGGTGGTATAGATTTTTGTTTGAAATGTGCTTCCTTTGTTTCCTTCGATCATCTAATTGTTATCTTCTTTTCTACTCACTGCAACAGATCTTATCTCACGTGGTTCTCCGTTTCCCGCCTCTTTTCTGGAGGTCAAACAGACTACGGGCAGGTATCCTCCCCTCGCCCGACCCTCTCGACAAAAGACTTCCTCTTGTTCCGAAATCGCTGCGACAATTCAATGAGAGGCTATTTGTGTCGCGGATGGAAGGCACTGGATTTTGGACTCTTAAAGCGGCATCAGGGAAATGCGATGCGTCTGTCTATTCACTTCCCTGTCCTTACGCCTCTCCCATTCACCTTCCTTTCATCGACGTTGCAGGACAGCGTCTTGCTTATTTTATACGCCTTTAATTTAATCTATCAGCGTCCAGACGACATAATGACCTTGGTACGATCTGTTCTTCCTTTGCTAACTCTGAGGACCCTCTGCTTATTATTGACGGATGGATTTCAGTGGCCCTGCACCTTTTGCGAGAGACCGTTCAAGCGTAAGGGTGATATGGTTCGCCATGAACGTACGCACACCGGAATCAGGTTTTAATTTTTCCGCTATCTGTCATATCGACAGTTACACTAACACTCGGACAATTCCAGACCTTTCGTGTGTGACGTCTGCGGGAAATCCTTCGCACAGTCTTGTGGATTGAGAAATCATACCAACATACAGTAAGTCGACGGTATTACTATATCTTATCCACGTTGATTCAGACATATGGCTCTAGCACCAAGAATAAGCCACATGAATGCGGTCTCAACTCGTGCACCAGTAGATTTGCTGATCCGTCTTCATGCGCTCGACACCAAAGGGAGTATCACTCCGATGCCGCATATCGATGCCCCGTCGACTCCTGTGGATCTACGTATGTCATTGGTCTCGTCAATTTGTTGTTCTGCTGATTGACTCTCATTGTAAGAATCAAGCGCCGTTCTTCGTATGTTGCACATCTGAAGAAGCATAAAATTGACACCACATGTTTCGATATCGACTCTATGATTAAATCGTCCGTTGCAGAAGGCGCTTTCATTCTGACTTCGCCTGCCAAGAGTCGGGGAAAGGGTCGGGGAAAGTGCAAGGAAAAGGAAACGGGCATTCAGATCCCGAAGGTTCCCTATGTTCCTCCGCCTACTATCTCACGACCCGTGTCGCCATTAGACCTCGGGTTGAACGATCCTTTCCTCCAAACTGTCCTGGACATGAACGATCCTGCGATGTGTGGGTGGACTCGTAGACCTCCCCGGAATATCATTAACAAGACTTTTTATCTAGATGGTTTCGCCATCGAGGCCCTGCTTTGGCAACCGAACGCTATACCCTCTACTTCACAAAACCACCGTAATGTATACCCAACGAACGCTGATTACTACAACACGTCTCGGCAGTCAAGCCACGCATACCCGACATATTATAACGAGGCCCAGGACCCACGATGGCAGTCCTACGGAGATCATTATTTCGACGCTTCAACGCCTGAACTTTCGACGTCCTGCGGTAGCGTCGAATCTACACTTTGTGTCACTCCAGAGACATTACTTCATCATGATTTTGTTCATACGTGGGTTGATCCAGCTTTATATACCGTTGATCTACGACATACACTGGGGTCCCCTCAGTACGCCCGCAGATGAAACTTTGAAACTTCACTCAAGGTCTGGTACCTAGATTCATGATTCCAATTGGACTAATTACTCTGTTACTGTATCGATAGCCTCCTTGTTACTAAAATACGTTCTTAGTATAATGTTGCTATAATGTTTATTTTTACGCGTCCGCCACAGGGCCTATTCTGGCTACGCACGTGGTCGTGAGTGTCGAGATTGATCTTTTTCGTTTGATTCATCCCATCGTCCGGATCCACTGCCCTTCCTCCCCTCCCGCAAAAAACATATCTCGTTTTCCATTCATCCAATACGCATCTCCGCGTGTACTCGGCATATTTCACGTAGCTATCGTCATTTCCTGACTCCTGGGGTTCCGTCGTCTCGAACAATGCTCGCTTCACCACTAAATTACACCGCGTCTATATTTTCCCCTTCACATAACCCAGAAGACCCTCCACAATACCGACCAGCACGGGATTTAGAAGCTTTCAATAACCTTCTGCCTCCAGCCATCGAATTCATAGAAGGATCTTCCTCTGGCGCGCTCGCTGTCCCTGAGGGAAAGTATGAGCCCATAAACACTACACCCAAGGCTTCGAAAATAGACGTGAGTCTGCCTTGATATGTCGTTGTTATAACCTCACATGGGATATCTAGCATTCTGAGAAGTCCAAGCCACCATCCGCCCCAGCTCCAACTCCTGTCAAATCCACTGCATCACTGAGCGCTTCTCTGCATTCTGGTGGATTACCCCTCGTATGGCCCAGCAAAGCCAATATCGGCAGCGGTCTCTACAACACTGGGAACTCCTGCTTTCTGAATAGTGCCCTTCAATGTCTCCTGCATACCCCGCCGCTTCTCAACATGATTCTACTACATACAAAGGAAGCATGTACGCCCTCTTTCCCTTTCTCTTATCACGCTCATCTTACCGTTCCGTCAGGTCGAGTCAGTAACAATGTATTCTGCATGACATGTGCTCTCAGAATCGTTGCGTTGCGGTCGCATGCGTCACACAAGACGTCCACACCGAGTGAAATCACGAATAGACTACAAAGTACGTGTTGCTGCTTTCAAGATACCGTAGATGTTCAACGTCCAATCACAGCTATCGCGAAACACATGCGAAAGGGAAGACAGGAAGACTCGCATGAATTCCTGCGCTACGCCATTGATGCCCTTCAGAAGTCGTGCTTAGCAGGATATTCACCGTACATGCTTTATGCCACTCGCTTTATACTTGATATTGACGTATCTCTTACAGGAAAATCGATCCGAAGCTCGCTGAAACAACATGGATTCACAAAATTTTCGGCGGAAAATTGCGCTCTCGTGTAACATGTCAGAATTGCCATTACAACAGCGATACCTTCGATAGCATCCTCGACCTTAGTTTGGATATTTATGGTGCGGAGGATTTGAGAAAGGCGCTGCGGAAGTTCGTAGCTGTTGACCATCTCAAAGGGGCCGACAAATACAAATGTGAAAAGTCTGTCGTGCATTTTCTTACTTTCTCTCTTGCTACGGAATCTCACATATTATTTTCAGGTGTAAAAAGGCCGTTGTAGCTGAGAAGCAGTTCACAATCCACGACGCCCCTGTGGTCCTCACCGTACATCTGAAAAGATTTTCTCCGCTGGGACGCAAAGTTGGACATCATGTTCAGTACGACGAACGTCTCTCTTTGAAGCCTTTCATGAGCGAAGGACAATTTGGACCGACATACTCTCTCTATGGTGTCATCTGTCATGCTGGTAGTGGCCCAAATTCTGGACATTATTTTGCTTATGTCAAAAGTAAAGATAGTGGTTGGTACGAGATGAACGACGAGTCGGTGACAGCGGTGAGATTGCCACCAATAGGGATGAAAAATGCATACATGCTTTTCTACCTCCAGGACAAGGGCCAAGGTCTAGAAGCTGCTGTCAATAACGTCGCATCGACGCCGGCGCTGGCGACAACTTCGATGAAAGCAGGGATTGCGGCTGGGATGAAGAAGCGGAAGATGAGGGTGGAAAGTGACGATGAAGGAGTGGTAGAGGACAAAGGGGTTTCTGCCAAGCCGTTTATTGGACCTCGCCTTCCTTCGACGAGTGACGAATCCGACTCCAAGCGACATAAACCAAACCCTCCAGTCGATCCACAGGCACATACAGTCAAGATGAAGATCGAGGCAGCGTCTTCTACATCAGTGCCGAAGAAAAGGACGGCCAGCGCCTTGGACGGTTTGTCGGGCTATACATCAAACGAGTCGGATTCGCCGACTACGAGCGTAAAACTGAACGGTCAAAAAACTCCCCAAACGCCTATCACAAAACGATCTCCTTCACCAACTGCTCTCTCGACAAGCAATGTTCTCCCCGTCGCCTCTACCACGCCCGTGTCCATCCCGAGCATCAGCTTTTACAACACGCCATCAACCAGCGGGAAGAAGCGGAAATCTCTCGATGATAGAGATAATGCGTACAAGGCGCACGCACGAGAGCGCGAGCCGGTGACTCTTTCCCAATCGACCCCGCGCAAGAAATCCTACGTAGCGGCTTCCAACCCTTTCAGAGAAATGGTGACCCCAAGCCATGCCAAGAAGTACAAATCGAAATCTTTCAAACGGTTGGGACCAAGACCGTTGTGATTTCGCACTCCTTCCCGTCATAACGTTAATGTCTAAATATCGGACGGTGGTGCATATGCATATACCATTTTTTTTGGCTTTCTCGGTTATCCCCTGCTTATTTCCCAAACGCAGTGTGCTTTTGAGTATCTATAGCAGCAGAAGATAATACACAATCATCATTTTGTAATGCAAGATGTTTGCCATTTGTTTCTACAACTTCGATTTGACTGAAGTGATTTTGGCCCCGTCTTCTCGCCCATCCTCCCACCATACGACAGTCACTGTGACGTCGTCTCTGTACCGCCTGGACAGAGGCGCAGGGATGCTTAGTCGTTTGCGGAGTGATCTCTCGTCGCCACCTCCAAAGGCATTCCTGATCAAATGTGCACTAAGGTTCTCGTCGAGGAACGCCCACGAACCCGCTTCCTTGTTGAACTTCTTTATGTTCTTGCCGTCTACACCCATAGATCCTGATGTTGTGGGGACAAGATCAGCAAGTTTGGATTTTGGAATGGTGCCTTTCAGCCCGGAGAGATGGCCGCCGACTAGACTAACGACTTCTTCGGAGGACAGTTCGTCCCAAAGACCGTCCGTCGCGAGGACGATGAAGCGAAGGGTGGATTTCGAGTCGGTAGAGTCAGGGTCAACATCAGAAGAGGAAGAGGGAAGGAATGAGAGCTTTCGGTGCGTCACAACAGGCCGTGCAATAACGTAGGGTGGTGTTTTGAAGCTTCTTGGAGGAGGTCTCATGGGTCTGCCGTTCCCGACCATAAATGCCTGGCTCAGACTTACCGAGGAAGAGAAAATCCGTTTTGAGTGGCACGAGTTTTGAGTATTGAACCTCATGGTCACTTTGGAGGAGCAGGACTCACGTGTCCTGGACTGCAGCGGGCCATTTGTAACGAGCATCGCCAAAGGCCCTAGATGGCTCTAAACCACCAAGAATACGACCTTCCCGGATGACATTTGGTGCTTCATCTGCAGGATGTTCGGATTGTATCCTGCAATAAGGAGGGTGTTAGCATTTGTATTGGCCCAGGGTGACCAGGCTAGCCCACCGTTTAAGTTCATTAGGGTTACGACCGGTCTGGTCTTCGCTGAGGACTTCGACCTTCCATTTACCGTCTCCGCCGTCAGTAGATTCCTCCCATATACCCGCTACAGCACGGCTATCGCCAGTGCACGCGACGTATAAGTCACGATGAGCAGTGTCCAGAACCGCCATTAAGGCGCAGCTACCTTTGACAACCTCAGAGTTCAACACACGGACACACAGCCAGTCGTACATGGAACGCACCTGAGATAGCCGGGAGCATCGTGGCTAGAGCCATTGGATGTTGACTGAGGTCAGGAATAGTTTTCGTCTTTCGGGCATTTTCATCAAGACTATTAGCAAGGACACGAAGAGGCGCATTGATAAGCTCCGAGTCCAGCTTCGCAAATGCTTGTTGTATTGCAAGGGAGACGCATCGTGGATCCCCACTGTTTGATCACGAATCAATCAGAAAATGAGAATGCGAACGACGTGAAAGTCTTACTCTACTGGTGCAGACTGGGAAGACGTGGGGGTAGGAGACCAGATGGTAGACTTCATGCTCTGGAAAAAGCTTGACTTCGGTGGGGCGGAGGTGCCTTTGACGAGAGATGAAAGCTCAAGGACAACAGCATTGATAAGTATCTTGGATAAAAGCTGTGAGGTGTGGAAGCCTCCATGCCCATCGAACACGGTGAAGAAAAGTAGATCGCCAGGAGCTGAGGGGTCTGTTGGGTCTCTCTGTATGATTGCATGCGAGTTCGCATCCTCTATAGGGTCGTTGGATGCCAAGGCAGCCGTGGTATGCTTCCAAATGAGCCCGCCCGGTCTAGGATTAGATTGAAATGTCGCATGCTCCCGAAGACGAGCTTCCAGCTGTTTCATCGGAAGTAGAGGCAGAGTTCGTGGAGTCATCTCTGGTTTACCGTCTGGTCCTCTTATTCGGACGTTGAGGTCAAAAAACTCTTCCTTCTCCTGCCAGGACCTATAAACGTAGTAGGAAGGCAAAAGAATGACTGCAGCGGCAGCGGTTGGTTTCCAGGCGCGTCGTAGCATTCCAACCTGCAACCTGCAACGAACGGATTAGAATGGTGATATACAAAGTCTCATAGGGGAATATACTTGCTGCTCGCTGGCTAGGAGAATTCGAGCAGGATGGTCGAGACCGGGAGTAAGACGGTCGACGCGTATACGGATTTGGTCGCGCCTCGGTTTCACATCAGATCATTCATCATCCCTTCCTCAACTACACAGGCTGCGCCTTTTCGTTTTCTTCAAATCTGCCAACGCATTCCTTGTCTTTTTACTTCCAACTAACCTCTTTTTTTCTACGATGAATCAAGAACAGGAACCCACCTATACCGAGGCCGATGCTTCACCCATATTCGACACTCTCGACATCGACCTCTTCGTAAAGGTCCTGGCGCATACTGCGTTCAGTAAGAAGTCGTATCTTGATCTATAGGTCGCATTTTGACGGTGTCATTTCGTATAGGTCCTTTCTTCGTGTTCTTCATCCCCGTCTTCTATATTTTTCAGGGTGCAAAGATGACGGACCCAATCATCATCATGTCGGCTATATACTACATCGCCATCTCCCTCTTTTGTGAGTGTTTTTCACCTATGGTGGCCTGTTTTTTCGCTGAAGATACTGGTAGGGTTCGTACAGTGGTATTCGAGACTATACCGAAACCAAGGAAGTCTCTTGTTTGGACCAGGACCTTTCGATTGGGGTGAACAAATTGTAGTCCTCACTGGCGGTGAGTCAATAGATCCATCAAATGTACTCAGGAGACTGAATGATCATCCCTGTGTCCGCCGTAGGTTCCTCCGGTGTAGGCGAGCTCCTAGCAAACACCTTGGCCGTCAGGAACGTGAGCGTCGTGGTACTCGACGTCAATCCCATCGTCACCGAGAACTGTAGGTGCTTCATATCTTTATATTGAGGCCACTCATAGATCGACATGCATCTAGACAATGTTACATACTACAAATGCGACGTCTCCAAATGGGAAGAAGTCGAAGCCGTCTCGAAGACGATAATCGAGGAGGTATGCAACCTCTCAGACACATTCATGCTAGACTCTTTTCAGACGGTGGCATTCATTTCTAGATAGGACACCCGACAGTCTTGATAAACAACGCAGGCGTTGTGCAAGGCAAACTCCTCCTCGATTTGACGCCAGAGGATATCAAGCAGTAATAAACATGCTTGTCGACATGTACTTCATGTTGACTAATTTCTTTGTGCCAGGACATTCGACGTCAATACTTTGGCCCACTTTTGGACATTAAAAGCGTTCCTACCCGACATGATTAAACGAAAAGCGGGCCACATCGTGAGCTCTCAATATGCTGGACATACAAATTATAGGCGTTCTAAATGAAAACTACAGATCACTATGTCTTCTATCATGGGAATGGTGGGATCTGCACAAATGAGTGAGTATAACAGATACCTCGATATGTTATCGAAGCTAAGTAGTCAACAGGTGACTATTGCGCATCCAAGGCTGCCACCGTCTCTCTGCATGAGTCTCTCCGGTATGAGCTGGACAATCGGTATAAGTGTCCCTCAATCCGAACCACTCTCATCGTTCCCGGACACATCCAAACCCCACTCTTTTCACGTCTTCCATCTCTCCCAGCAAACACTTCTTCGTTCTACAAATTCTTCACTCCTTCTTTGCAACCGGTCACCGTTGTCAAGAGGATCATAGCTGCATTAGACGAACGTCATTCCCGTGTACTTTTCATGCCGTTCTACACCCAATTTGTGCCCTATCTTCCTATATTACCTAGTTTCGCTCGAGATTTTGTTCAATGGGTGCGTGCACTTCCATTTCATATGCCTATACGGAATACTGAGATATCCACTCCGCTAAGATTTCGGGAGCTGACTACGCTATGGAAGGGTTTGTCAAAGTATCTGGACGACGACCAGAGGAAGGAACGGTCCCCGGGGAAGTATCGAGCAAGAAAAACTAAATATAAATACGAGGTGTTTTAAACATTTTATCTTATCTATGGGATTTTACAATCTTATCAGATTACAAATCCACTCGTTCTCTCTGCGTGCGGAGTCCTTTTCGGCATGTCTGCAAATTCCAATGCCGTCTGGCCGCCGAGACCAAACTAACGATCCATCCTAAAACCCATTTGCAAATTGGTTGTTTGTTTCCGCTCCACCATGTTCGTTTTCTGAATTACTACTTTGGGTAAGTGGGCACAGCTTTTTGACAGGAATTTCGAGAGAAAGGTAGAGAAAACTAGACATTAAAGCCGGGATTTTCGACCATCTGTCCCGAAAGGCCACGCTACCAAACCTATTTAGCCTCCTCCTCCTTTCCTTGGTCTGTTTCCAACCACATTTTGCTTTGACCACTCGAACCCAATATTTCGACACTCGATTTTTGGCTCAAGCCTATCAAGTCTCAAGCTCATAGCACATTGGTATATCGTCTCACATATCATTTCTCTATCAGTCTAGCTTACAACGACTGGCTTCCGGTCTTTCAGATCGGACTTCATTGGTGGCTCGAACATCGAAATTGCCCTCAATCTTCAACACTAATCAAGAGTCAATCGTATTAAACATGACGTTCCACACTGTTCCGCATTCTCTTTCGACTTCCATTGCTATCAAAGACAACACTCTCAAGTCTGACGTGATCTGCACCGCTGTGCCACACCCGAGCTCAAGTAGCACGAGCGGCCTCGAGGATGTAATAGGACAAAGCCAGCAGAATATGTGGCCCCAAATCACTACACGTCCGAAGCTCTGCAGGACTTACTCGTTCATCATGGAGCCTGATGCCTACAAAGAATGTTTCTCGAACCCGGTCAGCGGCATATCTTTGTTGTTCCATACCATACTCATTTCTTTATTCCTATCTTCAAGAACTCGGAGCTCGACAGTTCAGATGGCCTACCGGAGTTTGCTATACAGCAGGTTGTGATAGATGATGATGACGACGTGAGTGACTTTTGCCTCTTTATGCCGCCGTTCATCTCCAACAAAATCAATTCTTTTTTTTCTCTCCAGGAACTTACGTTCACATTCTCGAGCTACGATTCTAATAGCATATCTCCTTGGATCATGTCTTTGTCTGTGCCAGACATCATTGTCTCACCAGTAGAGTCTGTATTCCCCGAACTCTGTCTTCCAGACCAAGACCCGTCCTACCTCATGCCCCCGACGAAATCGTTCATCAACCCTGCATATCAAACAGTGGCTACAACCTGGGTAGATCCTACCCTTCCCTTTCCCGTATTCAGTCCCTCGAAATTTCGTCGCTGGGTACGTTCATCCATGATCTCTCGGAGACATTTATATATTGATATCACTATCTATATTACCAGATCAAGAAAACATCGGACGAGCGTTTCGTAGTGACCTCGGTGGTCAGTGCTCTTCAGAAGCATATGATAAAATATATGGCAAGCGATTTTCCTTCCGAGAGCTCGAGTCATCATTTAACCAAACCCACTCTCCAGGCTATAGTTGCGAGCAGCTTCGCATACTCATTCCGCGAACGATGGGACTTGATAGAATTCTCAAGCAGAGTGGATAAACCGTTTCGTTATATCGATGCCGCAGAGGTAACATACTTTACCAGTATCCCAAATTCACACTGACGAATATACCCTCCCTCGTAGCCCGTCCTGAACGCCATCGAACTATCCTCCGACACCATCATCGTCCATTCATCCACCTGCCCCTGGGCTGCACCCCACATCACCATCACCTTACCAGATAGTCCCTCGTCCATCGATGAGAACCGCTTGACCATCCAAGACTGCGCCACTCTCTTTGCTTACGACCACAAAAGGATCTCAAAGATAAAGTACATCAACGAGCCGTCGGATTTCGCAAAGTACTTCAAGAAATCATGGGGGAAATGTCAACAACAACAAAAACAAAAACAAGCGCCGACTCTATACGTGGACGTCACTGGCACGGTCAACGAAGATGAGGACTACGATTATGATTATCTCTACAATACCCCTCCAGACTCTCCACTAGTTTTCGGCCCTTGCGCCCCGGTTTGTGCTATCGGCAATGAAGACGAGGCTAACAGGTTGTTTTGGGAAGAGTTCGGTGATGATATTGATTTGTGCGAACCGATGCCAATGAGCGACTCGTTGTTGGCTGAACTCATGCGGGCCCCCGACTCGAGCTTCGCACAGACACGACCTTCTTGCCGACTTTTCGATGATGATGATGATGACGAGGAGGAGGAAGAGGAAGACGCGGATGTCATCTCACCTCTCGATGGATGGTACCAAAAGGCAACTCTCCGTTTGGGTTTGGGTGTCGAGATCTAGTTGCATTGCATCGGCACCAGTAACAGAAGCATCTCATCTGGGGTTCCGGCCAACGAAGGATTCACCATGGTCCATCATGATCATCGGCTGCTGTAACCTCCGTGCGACACAAAATTAGCCATCGAGCATCGTCTCTGACGCCGGCTTCGAATTTTTCCTCTTTCTCTTTTACTTATACCCTATCATTCGGGTTCTATTCTGTTCTTTTCTCTTCTCTTCCTTTCGTCATGATCCGTCATGTTCGTACTTACTCTGCACATACTGTATTTGTATCTCTCTCTCCACAATGTCTCTCAATCTCAACCGGATCTCTTTCTACTTCTACTCTTTTTCCCTCCACTATCACTTACGAACTTACGACCTATCCCAAATAAAATAATGTACACACTCCTGCGACGTATGTGCGTGTGTGGGTGTACCTCGCTTGGCACATCTGGTATACAATTAGACAAGTATAAGTGAGAGTCCCTGAGCTCTATATTACCTTGCTTGCCAAGGTTTCTCTCCGGGATCATAATTGGGACACTTTTCGACCAACCGGCAATTGCCGTTAAGATCTCCCACGATTCAACTTCCAAAATCGTCCACCAGGCTCTGCTAAACGCATTTTTGACGCATTCCATCCAAGGACCAGTACTGTGATGAGTTGAACCGTTATCTACGTTTAAAGTCTTCGGTTTCAAATGTCATCAAACTCTACCTCGATACACTTGAATACACTCTATCGAGGAGCCGGAACTCATTGATCATCGATGTGTGAAAACACAATGCATGAGATGTCAAACCTATGTTCTCCATCGACTCGGACCCCGCCCGAAGAAAAAATCCACTGTTCAACATCTCGCAAGCAGCAACCCCAACGCCCCCGTCTCATCTTCTCGAGATCGATGATCTCAAAATTCTTTCGAGAGAGGAACGTAGGCAAGCAATTATAAACGTATTTTGGCGCCCTTGACCATTGACTCGCCGTTCATGCCATTCCTACGAATAGCCAGCAATGCGGTGCAGATGTCCATTCCCTGAGGCAAATATAGCATCGTCAACGCGGTCTTGGGGCAACGCGATTTCGGGAGGTCGAACCGACAACGAGTACGAAATATTCTGTCCCGAAGTCATCAACTCACTGAATTTATATACCAGGCTTCACACCGAAAAACTTTCCGCGACGTGTAGACTACTCGTATGGTCATCATATTGGTGGTCGTCTCAGAACAACGCTGATTTAGCCATCGTAAGTACGGTACGCCGTCTCTACATATTTGCCCACATTATTATCGAATTGCCCTCGACCGATCAACTTCAGGATGTCCCTCCCCCAACTTGCCATAGAATGCTCTTGAGTAAGCCGGCATCGCATTCCCCTTCGTCAAACCTCAAAAATAGTGGAAGTCTGTCAGACGACTACATTTGGTTTCCTACCCAGTCGGAAGCCTATGGAAATTTCGGTATCTACTCCTACGACAATAGAGTCATTCCCGCAGTCACATGCATTACGGGACCTGATATCAACGAGGAGCGAGAGAAACGCGTCGCCTTCATCATGTTCTATTGTCATTTTTTATGAGGCTTAATAAATAGCGAGAACTGACCTACCTGTACTTTATTATAGGACCGACAAAGTTTCTTTTGGAAACGACCTCACCTCAATGCACCCAGGAACATGCAGCGAGACGCGACTCACTTATCGGTATCGACGCGCCGAGTGCGCGCCTGCGACGCGTCAACGTTTCAATATTTCACCACTGAAAATCCGCGGCCCTCGCTTCGTCGACCATGGATTGAACGATGTACTCAATGCTAATCTGCGTCTGAAGTAGCTGTCGACCCGGCGACAAAGAAGGGATCCTCTGCATTGTCTCTGGCAATCTAGTATTTGGACTTTCGAGACGTGTATCAAGACGAGGGGCAACAGAACACTTGAACACTGCAGAGCCTGCCATTCGTTCATGCCCAGCAGATTATATATGTATCGGCAACTTTGCGGTCTGTAAGTTCATAAAGTCGACTTTCTCTTGAATTATCATACTGATCATTGCATTGTCTTCCAGACGAAGAAATGAGCGGGAGTCATCTACCTTACCCCGAGAGCTCGGTTGGTGACTCAAAGGTTCTACACGGCACGCGAACGAATTGAAGTAAGGAACCTGTTCAGGAAGAAAATATTTGAGACTATGTAGCTGGCTGTGACTACGATTAAGTTCGTCTTCTTCTTTTGACGCGTTTGGCTTACTCTTGTGTCAGTCGCGGCTCGACGAGATGGACCCAGGTTTCAAACTCAAAGAAATTATATCTCAGTGCTCTTGCCTTCACGGGAGAGGACCCCGTTGGTATTCCACGCGGCGAACTCAGACATTCTAAGGTCTGCGATTGCCTGGAAATGACAAGCTACATATAGAATCATAAAATATACACCTTCTTTACCACTCGAAAGACCCTCGCAATACTATGCTGCTTGCCCGACGGCGGGCTGGCGAGATCTCGATTTCTAGTGGTTTTGGACTATACTGAGGTACAAACTACTCTGCGGGAAGTCACCCACTCTGAGTCTTAACCCTCAATTTGCCCTCAACCCTCATAAAATTCACCAAGTTCGAGTCCGAGATGATAGACCATGAAAGGGAAAAATGTCTGAATATCGGCGAGCAAGGTTTGCGCTGCTGCAAGCAGCACTTCCACGAGTATATAACACCTCCCGATAACGCCAGCGCTTCGCTCGCTCGCAAAAGACACTTATCACCGCCTTCCAGTTCAACTCTTATTCTTATTCAAGTTTTAGAGTCAGAGTCAGAGTCGACTAATGCCACCGAAATGACTGGTATACATGTTTTATTGTATACGTAGCTACTAGTACAACAAGAAGATAAAATAGATGGATGCGTGGGTTATGTACGATGACGATGACGATGCGTGAATGGAGCTGGAGATGGAGATGGAGATGGAAGAGAGAGAATAAGATGGGAAGGGATGGGATATAGAATGGCTAGGACTAGGACTAGGGAGATGTAGATGTAAGTAGATATTATCAAGTATCCAGTCAATTTTTGATGAACGGGGAGGGAGTTGGTGAGAATGAGAATGAGGGAAAGGCAGATGAAAGATGATCACGGAACTTATAAGCAGGCACCTAGGTAGACTTTTGAATGAAAAAACATTGAGAACAGAACAGAACGGATTCAATCAAATCGTAAGCCCGCGTGACGTGAGAGAAATGAAATGAATGAGTGAGTCAGAGTGAGAAGTGTTGAGTAAGATGAAAGGTCACGTGGGTGTCGGTCGGGGCGCGTAAGTGGGTAGCATCGATCAGGAGTACAAGAAGATGGGATGGAGGAAGAGAAGGAAGGAAGGAATTTGTATGGGTGTGAGCGTGAGTGCGCACGGTGAGAAGGAAGGTCCGAGTCAAGTCGAGTCGCGTCGCGTAGTTTTTCCCCCTGCCGGGATTGGAATGTGGGTTCTTGATGTCGGTCGAGTAGAAAGAGGGGAGATGAGAGACGGAGCAGGGCAGATTGAATGAGAGTTTTGTTCGATGAGATGAGATAGAATGATATGATGCGTGTCCCTTCCTTCCTTCCTTCCTTTCCTTTCCGTGAAGCATATGTTATATGTTACGAATCCTGTCCACGTTCCACGGTCGTTGCGCTCGAGGGAGAAGCATATAGCATATAGGAAGAGCGAGCGAGCGAGTCAGATGGGCCTGGGCCGCGAGAAGCAGAAGGAGAAGGAGAAGGAGAAGGAGAAGGAAGGGTTGTCATGTAAGCAAGAAGAAGCGAACGCGTAGTGTAGTGTCGAATATGCGGCGGCCTATCCTGAGAAGCGAAAGCGAAGCGAAGCAAGCTCCTCGGGAGTCGAGTCGGGAGGGTTGAGGGGTTGAGGTATATGGATATCTGGATGGGAGGGATAGGGAGAGCGGAGAGCGGAGAGCGGAGAGAATGAAGGAACACAGTCCAGTCAGTCGTAGATGATCATCAGCATAGACAGCCAGACGACCATTTTAGCATCAACAGGCTCTCAGAAGAGCCTGCGCACGCATGACGTGTCTTTTATCCACCTAGAATCAACCGACAGACCTAATCAGTCAGAGAACGAACGCAACGCGAAAGAATGGAGTGGAGGGAGCGCAAAACGCGAAGAACGAAAAGAACACAACGCGGATCATGGAGGAGGAAAGAAAAGAAACAAAAGGAGCCGTACATACCAAAAGATTAGCAGTCTTGAAAGTCGAGCTATACATATGATTGATCCCGTTTTCTTCGAGGACGCGGGAGAAGCGGTTGACGAGGCCGTGTTTGTCTGTAGGGGTGGGGGGGGGGGAGTCAGAACAAGGACGGAAGCAAAAACAAAAACAAAAACGGGTGGGGAGTGGAAGGGGAGGGAAGGGGAGTAGGGAGGGGGGGAGAAGGGAGGTGGGGAGTGGGAAAGGAGAAAGGGAAGAGGAGAAGAGAGATACTGTACTGACCTAACCCAAACCTCCGTAAATCGATCTGGAGACACTTGAGTGTCGTATCGCTCTCGTCATCACCATCACCCTCAGCTTCATCACCCTCTCCTTCGTCCTCAGCTACAGCCTCCTCATCATCGTCCTCAGCTTTCCCGTTCTCCTCTCCATCCACTCCCTCCTCTTCTTCCACTTCCCCATCCCCTTCCTCTTCCTCCTCACCCTCTTCCTCTTCCACCACGTCCACACCCGCACCCCCCTCCCCATCCCCAGGCAACCCACCCCCACAAATAACCATAAACCTCACACTCTCCGGGAAGAGGACCGCTAAGAGTGACGCGTCCGTCGTTAGTGAGGACCCTTCGGGTGTGCGTGTGAGGCTGTAGAATGGGACTGGTGGGTGGGGGTGGGGGTGTGGGTTTGTGGTGGTGTGCGTGGTGGTGGTGGTTGTTGCGGTGGTGGGGGAGTGTGGGTGAGTGGGAGGGGGAATTGTGGTATCGAGAGAGGTTACCGTGACGGTACGTTCGAGTGGTTTGGGTATGCACGTGTCATCGACATTGAGCGCGTGGAGGGAGGTGGTAGATGTCGACGTAGACGGTGTATGGGTGTCCCATTCCGAATCTCCCTCTGAACCTGAACCTGAACCGGAGCCGGAAGACGAGGAAGATGAACGTGACAACGGAGGTGTAGGTGTAGGTGTAGAGATAGAAATCGGAAGAGGAAGACTCGGGGACCGGATTTTAGGTGTTTGCGAGGTGGAAATCGAGCCTGCTGGTCTGCTGTTATTTTTATTGTAAGGAATGAGATCCGGAAAAGCCATTAGTTTCACAATTTTGAGACACCAAGTATCTGCGTGTTCGTCTGAGAGGCCTACGCAGGTTAGGTCGGGGGGTAGGATGCGGACTTCTGAGGAGGTGGGGGAGTGGGATTTCGACTTTGTTTTTGTGTGTAGTCTTGGGGAGCCTGGGGTGGATGAGGGTTGTTGAGGCAGAGGTGACGGGGCGCGAGAGTGTGGTTTCGTGCTGGACGTGGATGCGGATGAGGAGAGGGAGGTATTGGTGCCACTTCGTGCGCGTGTGAGAATGGTGCTACCCCCGACGTCCATCGTACATGTGGGAGATGTGGATGGAGAGGATGGGGATGCTAGTGACAGTGTGCTACCCGGGATGGATGATTCGGATGCGGGTGAGTAGAGGTCGAAACCGGCCAAAGCAAAGAGGGACATGGCTTCTTGGAGGCGGGATTCTTTTACGAAGATAAAGTCACACATGTAGGAGGATTGGTAGAGGATGGATATGCCTGCTGCTGCGAGAGGGGCTGAGAGTTCGTTTACCCTTGCACCTGAGTTGTCTGCCCATGGGTATATAAGATATCAGTGTCATTGCGCGAGAAGGGGAAGGGGGTAGACGCACCTGATCCAATCTGGTCACTATGAGTATCTATCTGCAGCACATTCCATTTCTGATCTGATATTTCGACCTGGTCCTCCCCTGTGCTGCTTTGTGTGAGATGCCTAAAGTCGTTGTCGCAGTGTTCCGCAAAGATACTGAGCTCTATCTCGTTGCAAGTGATATTGAGGAAAGTGGGATTTGGTTGGAGGAGTTGTCTGAGGATGGGATGGGTGAGTGAGGGTAGACGAGAACGAGGGATGTGTACGAGGGAGAGGGCTACTGGTAAGAGGGTTATCGTCACTTGCATGGGGGCTTGCAGGGGAGCTCATTGCACCCAGTCACTTTATATCATCACTCCGTTCCGCATATCCGACGCAATGCGGGCCAGCTCAGTCGAGTTCGAGCTGGTTCACGCGGCTCAGCTTGCTCCTCGGTGGACAATGTCTCCCAATGAGTGCCGCCAATCTGCTGGCTCGTATTCCGGATATGAGATAGACGCTTCCTGATTGCAACTGTGGGGTCCATCAGTCCATGCCACCTCTCTTCCACACAAAGTACTCACTGGCACCGGCACCCTCCAGTCGTTTGCTCGTCGTGATTGATATTCTTCCTCCCATACGGCCTATCCACCAACTATCCTCATGAGTCAATCATGTGCGGAATACTACACTAACGCTACGAGGCTACTATACGCGCGCGTTCTTTCCAAAACAGGGCATCGTCCAAAACAGGTCCCAGACAAAGTTCACGAAGCATAAGTACTTGAGAATTCGAACCCACTGGCACCGTCGCCACCCACTAGTCTGGCAATCTCACCCTCTGGTCCAACCTACGCATCCATCCATCAGAAACTTTGCACCTTCCCCGACCTGCCCCGACCTGCGCATGCCGTTTCCAATTGTCCCCCTTCCCACCCACTAAGTTACTTATCTGTTATCGATGCCTCTCAATATACTGTATGACTCATTGACACTCCCTTGATATATAAGGCTCATCGATAACTCGAACTCACATGCATGAATATGATCAAGGTGAACCCGCCCGCCCGCCCGCCCGCCCGCGCCCGCTTTGATACCCATCCACTCACCTTCGAATTCTTCTCCTCATGATACTTCCACTTCCACTGCTACCATCGCATCGTAGAGATAAGCTCCTGCCATTGCCACCACCCCCTATGCAGCAGTCCAGTCTGGTTCGGACTCGGACTCGGGGGATGTCGTGAGCATAGTAGTTAGTAACGGTTCGACTCGATAGCCCGTGGACTGTCACTTACGCCATGTACCCCCCCGTTTCCTTGCGTACAATAGGCTCATGCGGTCATCAAAGTTTCTTTCGAGTGGCTCAGTCCGAGTTAGGTACGTCGATGCCCTCCAATCCAATTGTAATATCAGTATTACAATATTAATATTGATCGACGGCACGTATCCCCCCTCGTTCCTCGTCGATCCTGTCCCTGCCGCCAGATCCTGTACCATGTACATCAGACGAAGACGAAGACGCGAGGATTCTCCACTGACACAACGGCACAACAGCACACTCCATTGACCGTGACTCAGATCGACGCGAACAGCCTACCTAGGTGCCACTTCCATCATTCATCTCATCTAACTCTTCCTTTCCACTCCCCTCCCTCATTCCCATCACCCGTGTAGTGGAGGGAACAGTCTGGACCAGAAGACGTGGTGTATCGACTCCATCGACAACCTCCCTCAAGCAATGCCGTCTTACATCATTCTCAGTCTGCATTATGGATATTTTCCCGGAGTCCGGTTCTTAAATACTCACCGTTCCCCTTTTATCAAGGCAAAGCCGTGAAGTTCTTTTTTCTCAAGTCAAGGACGGCGTACGTACCTCCTGGCTCTGGCGTAGATCAATCATAATGGCCAGACCCCCTTTGGACATCGCAAAGTCACCGTTATTACTTACTTTGTTTTGGTAAGTCAGTACCTCCTGTTCTCCACTCCAATCACACACCCTGCCGTCCACCCATCCGACCCCATCACTCGATTTCTGATTCAGATCCACGCACGTAGTGCGCATGCGGGACGAGGGTTGTTCCGCATCATGATATCCCCATGCTCCCACCGTGACCCGGCGGGAGACCGTAAGATGAAGATGAGAACCCAAGAGTTCTAAATGAATGACATAGTATATGTCCCCTTCGCCGGCGGATGGAAATGGGGTGTATACATAATCATAATCATGTCCAAGATGATTTGGGGTTGGACTACGCAGAAGAGAGGGTAGGGTAAAGAACATACAATGGTACATACATAAAGCGAAAGAACCCCGTACCGTCACGATAGAATACACTCAGTTACCTTTGAGGCAGATCGACCTGCAGCCTGCAGGAAAACACACGGATACGGCGTGGCTTCTGGCTGGCAGTTAGGTTGAGTACACACTAGACCGAGCGGCCCTGGATGAGCTCGAGAAGAACAAGTCACGCACATTGAACCGGTGGAGAGTACAGCCTACGATTCCCGGGCTGGGTCAGTTCGCAATGGTAAGGGCGTCTGTCGGATGTCCATGGCATGGCGCTATACTTGCACGAGATTCCGTGCTTCGACAAGCGAAACGAAACGAAACGAAACCGAGGATCAAACCCCACATATCATCCTTCAGTCGTGAAAGATGAAGTGGTACGATCAGTGTAGTATTATCCGAATGAATAAATGAACAACTTGAAAAGTGGTAGGTTTGAAGATCCAAAAGAGCCAACTCGGACTCGAAGCGCTATGATAGATAAATAGATAAATATATCCTATCCCAAATGTAAATGTCCCAGTGAAATAGACGCAAGAACCCCCAATCCAACCCAATCCATGGGAAGCGTAGCCTCTTCATGATCATTCAATCCGACCGCGACCGGGCCAATATCCCATCAATAGCGCGTCTCACGCAAAGCGAGTCAAATCTAGGAGCGTCCGCATCCGCGCTATCGTTATGATTATGATTAGACTGTAACCCTCCTTCGAGTTCTACCTCCGTGCATCTCACACCCAAAGCCTAAATCGAAACAAAATTAAACCCAGAGCGCCGAGAGCTTTTTTTGAGAAGGCAGGCCAGAAAAACAAAGAAGAAAGAAGGAAGAAAAGGGGGGCTAGGGTGGAAAGGAAAGAAGGAAGGGGGGGACTCACAGTAATACGCTGCACATCCACCGGTACCAATGTGTTCTTTAGATAAACGAGGTCGGTGATAAAGGCCGAAATGGGGTATGTGGTGTTGACGTTGCCTAAACCGTATGGTTGGGTGTGGTATTGGGCGTTTAGGGTGCCAACTATGGCGCTGGAAGGAAGGTAGTCATGATAAGTATAGTACAGAGGGAATGACCGGGGTAGGTTGAGCCACTCACTTGATGTAATCAACTGCAGTGTATCCGTGCGTTTCTCGGTCATTCTTGGAGTTTACTACGGAGTGTTAAACGCAAGCCTCAGGGTTTAGCCGTATTATGTAGAGCGGCCGGATTGACTTACAAAGAAGGACTTTAGCACGAAGAGACCTCGAACGTGCGATAGCCGTGGACACGCCTCGGAGTGCTAGACATGGCATTATACTGTCGCGATATGGTGTGGTGAGAAAATCGCATCGTAAGAGAGTATGGCACGAATGAACCTGCCTTGTCCATAACGAACCACACGAGTACACGAGCACGTCGTTCGAAGAGAGACTGGTGATGTAGTCTGGGTTTGGCGCTGGGTGGATTTCGTGTCCGTAGGCGTTTATGTAGTACATCCCTTGGTGTAGTGTCAGCGATAGCTCATGTTTCTCTTTCTTGAGAGAGAGGGGAAGAGAAGACTTACTGCAGATCCTCGATGGCAAAGGCTGGTAGTGATCTTTAGCCTGAGGCTCGAACGATAGATTCTGTCGTTGGGCAATGATTTCGCCCATCCCGTCCCCGTCAAGAGGAGACCACGGTTGCGGTTGCGAAACGACAACATCGACAGGCGGGGGGACAGGATGTGATATCTCGCATTGGCCGACTAGTTTTTCGCCGTTTTCCTTTATATGAGAGAGTAAACAAACAACGAAGGTTACAAGTGATCATGAGCGGTCTGGAAAGTGAGGTAATAAATATCTGACTAGTTCGGCGGCGATAGTGACTATGTGATTAGTGACTATTGCAGGTAGGATGTTGGCCTGGAGAGAGAAGAGGATGGGTCACTCTTTAGCTTTGAGTTCGGATGGATGGTTCAAAGGAAGGTAAGACTAACCTGGCTGTTTGTTATCGACGAGAAGAGAAAAATGGCAGAGGGGAGGGATCGAAAGAACCCTCGTGCAGCTGCCAAGAAGTAATTACCTATACTGACGCCAGAGAAAGGGGGGAAAAGTGTTATCCGTGATGCTATGGTGTATTGAAGCCAAGAGGGATAAGAACCTTCCATTGAGGAACGAGAAGTTTTTATGCGCTCGTTTGAGAAGTTCATTTTCGAACCAGACGAAAAACCCTAGGCAGAGAGTAAGAATGAAAAAGAATAGAAATCAGGATGAAAGAAATGAGTCCAACCACGGATAGCTTCCTTTCTGTCACTCGGTATGGACGACCAGAGAGGACTCTTTCCCTCCACGATGTCTCTCCATTGGTCGTGTGCTTCTCGTTCCGAACAATCGGCGGGAAGTCGGTACGCAAGAAGAGCACGAATCGAGTCCAATGGGGATAATGGTGGAGCTGCGGGAATCAATCGGACCAGCCTTGACCGTATATCACCTACATGAGGCGTCTATGAGACACGATGATGCCGAAGTACGATTAATATTGATGAGGTTATATACCAATAGAAGGTCCCCCAAGGACTCTTATGATTTCACTTGAGCTTCCTCCGTCGTCCGAGACAGGAAGAACGTAGCAGGCATCAGGTCCAAAAGCTGAACAGATAGCATTACCTCCCGTTCCACCACTCACGACAACAAATGTTGGAGAACGTGGTGGATTCTCAGTGAGGCGATCAGTCGAGTTGGCTTGCTGATCAGTATTGATTTCTCGTCCAGGACCAATGTCAAGACGCGTCTGATTCTGATTGTGGCGTGTCACGGTAGACCTCCTTTCTATTTTGGAGGGTCCCGAAATATTAGCGTTCTGTATTGGAAGGTCGAAGACAGACGAGCCAGCAGGGCTTCCATGTACTGGATTGTGGTGTGGAGGTGAGAGGGCAGAGTCCATGATCGAATCGTTGGTTGCCACCTTGAGAGATCGATTTTAAATGGAAGATGTCGTGGATTGGTCGTGGCGGCACGTCGCGCAGGATGTAGGTAAACAACACCAAATGGGTGCGCGTCTGAGTCTCACGTGACTTCTACGGCATCTCAAATGAATTATCGTCGAGTTCAACGTGCACTAGTACTGCATGCAGCGATACTACTTGTGTTGATCATAGGTGCCAGTGCTTGCAGTCAAGCATATTCAATTTTCAACTCGTGAACATCAAGTTTTGTGTATCCTTCTTCATAACCATGTACCGACTAATAACTAATGACCTCCAAATCCCTTGAACCACGCATTAAGTGGTTTCTTGCTGACAGAAATGCTGGAAGGTTCTCGGCTGTCAACCTGAGCGACATTCGTCGACGGAGCTGCGACTGCTGTAGATGGTTTATAGGCTGCCATCCATGTCTTGATGGAAGCCAGTGCTTTTGTCTGCACAGCTTTGACAGTCGCGTCGACGAGGCCATTGGTTGTGCCAAGGTCGGAGCAGTGGAACCCATCACTTTCCGCTATAGGCTGAGATACCGTACTCTTGACATTCAAGCCATCAGCAGACATCGTGGCTTCGCGCCATGGATCGCCTGAGAATTTTCTTGAGTCACACAAAAACATGATAGCTGGGGAAACGGCATACTTTGGCCTGTCGCAAAGAACAGTCTGTCGATGTTGACATTCCATCCGTCGTAGAGAGCGTTTGTCACATTTACACGCGGCACGGGAGGCGTCGGGAATGCATCCTCAAACATCTGTTTGCATTGCCGCTGAGGAGTTCGAATTAGCTAGCGTGACGAAAAGTTCAGAATGAAAAATACCTCATCATAAGGTGGTTGGACGAGACGGGAGACAAGGGACGGCGTCCCGACTGGTGCTCCCTCTTGGAAGAATCCGACCTCGTTACATACTATCCACATCCATGATCGACCTGAGTTATTGATCGTCGTGTCATTCCAGAAGCTTTGGCTCAGGTCATAAGAACCTAGACAATCTCTTTCGTACGATGAAAGTCAATACGAAGAATTGATAACTTCAAAGAACTCCACGAACTCGGCGTTGGTATTTCCGCAAACTATGACAAACAAAAAGCATCATATGAGCCGATGAATGATGATCATTTACAAGATACTCACGTCTTGCCAAGTAAGTCGTTCTCCAATAAGAACCCCATGCCTCAAGGGCATGGTCGAGACCCCATCCTGCGGCAGGTGCCTTGACCCCATTTTTGACTTCGAGGGCATCACAGAACTGGAAAAATTGGGCCCCGGGACCACTGTCTGGGGCCATTTCCTGCCAATCCCATAAATTGTTGCGTACTGTACTTCGTCAGTTTGATTTAACAGTGCTGAAAAAAAATACTCACATGCTCCGGCGGCGTCATCCAAGTGAGTAACTGCGCCCAGACCAAAATTGTTCTTGAGGGAGGTGATGGCAGACCCATCATTGCCGGAGAAAACCGAATCAACGTGGGTTATCACGGCTTCCACATCAGCAGAGCAGTTCTTGGGCATCTATAGGGTAGGAATGAGGATATGTGAAGCTCAGTTACACATCTTGCACACGTACGATGCATAGAATGACTCACATTCTGACGGATAGGCTCGAAGTAACCCCAGAAATCTCTGAAGAGGCGTAGAATTCAGTCATCGTCATCAAGTCCAAGAGCAATGAGACACACATAATGTTCTGAACGACTGCTGACGACGCGTAACCTATATAAAACAGCCCCGGTTTGCTGCAATACGCGATTGCATTCAGCCACAAGAATCAGGAACATCCTATGCTTAACTTACTTGACCATGGTGAAGCTAGTAAGAGCGCCTACATTGGATATCAACGGATGCCAAAAGAACTTCAATACGAGACAAACACACCCGAGTAACTTCCGCCAACCATGATCCATGCAGTATCATTAGGACCCAACTTGTCACCTCCGGGCATAGGAAGGACGACATTTTGTGCAAAGTATTCCCAATCGTCGATTGCCTGCTGGATAGTATGCACCCGGAAGCTCTGAACACTCAAATCCGGGAATGGGTTAGATAGGCCATAAAAGCGATGCTCGAGAACGATGGTAGCGCCGTTTTGTTGTTGGGCAATTTGCCCATTTATGGTGGCGTTAGTCAAATAACCAGAGTATCCTGTTCAGCAAAGGTGAGACAAAGGTTCAGTGAGATATACTGGTAGCATACCATCAAAGGCGACCTCTCCTGGAGTCATCGCAATGATGGGGCCACCTGCAAAATTACGATAAATCGATGAATAAATCATTCTTGAGGAATTGCTTTTGTGCTCACCAGGTTCGTAAAACTCGTAAGTATGGTAGAAACGTTGCTTAAAAGTACCAAGGCTCGGGTTGGTGTGGTCGATAAGCTGGTCAAATGTGTATATAGTAGTGTATGGCGGTAAAACGGTGCCATTCCTTGACGTTACTGGGCCATCCGTTGGGGCATCGACAACAGGGATGGCAGGACGAGGTCTCAGGTTGCCGTGCATACGTCCATCGGGTAATGCAGCGTTGGAAGAACGAGATGCCAGGTAAAGAGGCGTTGCCAGGAGAATCAATTTACGCAGAGTGAGGAAGACCATCATTAGGGAGGGGCCGAGGATGAAGATTTTCGGTACCGCTACAAATTTTCTTGTGTCCCTTTATACATGAGCTCCGAGTCCGCGATAGTGCCTGGCATATCGTAGTCGAGAATAACCTGCGAGATTCCATGCGGTGCTTCATCGAACGGACGCATTATCGCCAAGCACCAGACAGCGACCATTGTCTGAAAGAAGAAAGCACATTAGTTTGGGAGATAGAAAGAAGATCACGCGTACAGCGTACTCGTGTCGTTGGAATAACGTTAACAGCTCGATGCACGGTGTCATCACAATTGCGGTTGATTCAGCGGCGGAAGTCTTGTTGATAAGTTATCAGAAATAATTTGGGGTGAGAGCTGGCAACCCCGAAAAGGCGCGTCTTCAGTGCGATTTGCTGATAATCGCAAAATGAAACAAGAAGAGTACTTGGAGATACGGCGAGTGCATGATGACGGTGCTAAAGACAAATATAGTACCTGAATTGATAATCGAATTAGGACATGAGGAGATTACGATCGACTTCCAGAAGATACAACAGTAGCAAACACTTACGATCCTCTTCATGTTCTCCGTCGACTTCAGAGAGGACTGGCGCCGATACTACCTTGATGATTAGCCTGAATGAACAAGTCGTCGGCAAAATGGAGAATGCGTCTCTTACCTACACCAACAACGGCGAACATCTGGGCCGTCGCAACGATTCAAAAAGCGAGCAGCACATGTATTGGAAGAAGCAGCAGAAATTGCCCCTGGCGCCATTTCAGCAAGTCAGCGTTCAGTATGATGCCGAGATGATAGTACGGTCCGCTCGCGACCGATGGCAGAACTTCGGCAGACATTGAGCCTCTGAGCATGGGGTTGGAGACTGGTGATGATAGTGATTCTTCGGGCTGCCGAACTCTTCTTCTCTTCCGTACGTCCATGTGTATCTTCTTGGAGCACATCTTCTTTGACTAGGCCGACTCTTCATAGATACAAGTCGATGCTTGGAAAGGGTACAATATCAGTATAAGTGAGAGGTACAATTACATGCAAGGTCATAATTCACAGAGAGAAAAAATCAATTCTTGAATGGTGCAAGTCGTTATAAGCCAATCTTCTTGTACGTCTCCGCGTCGATTGTGAGCATAGGCGTCCCAAATCTTGACAGAGAAAGATGTCGTCAGCAATTAGGTGTGGATGATGTCTGACAGTGGGTGCATACCCATAGAGTCTTGCCCCATGCTCGTATTTCTTCTCGGGATCGCGATCTGCTGTAGGAGGCCAGTGTATACGTCTAGTATGGAAAGTGCTATCTAAGCGACGGAGATAAAAGAAGTTCGAGGGGTATGTTGCATACGTACCGATCAGCGTAATAATCATCATGACGATCTCCACCGTCGGAGAGAGCATTGTACGTTGCATACTGTAGACGATCATCAGAAGCAGAACCTCCAAATAAATCAATCGAGAAGATTTACGATAGCAGCTCGCCCTTTGTCAGAGTTGTTCGGTCCCGAACGATGCGCGAGGTACGAGCCAAATATGAGAAACTCTCCGGTTTTGAGAGGCACTGGTATCTAGAACGGTCTTGAGCGGTGTACGTGAGATGCATATGCGTCAAGTTGATAGCTTACCCAAGTCTGTTTCTCGCTCCAGGCGTCATCTACACAAACGTCGTTGCCCATGGGTATGGAGATCTTATGAGAGCCGGCGACAACCTGTTTGAATATGTGTCAGAAGATGGGCGATGAATTCAGGGTACATATTCACTTCAAGACAACCGTTTTCGAGCGTGGCTGATTCTACTGCCATCAAGACTATCGCAAAACAAATGAGCTATTGGCATCCAGAGGAGTTGGTCAACAACCTGTAAGGTGCTTGGTGTTGCCGATATGGACGTCTTTGATACATGAATACATGAAGTATTACTGAAGACGGATGGCACTCACAATCAGGAGCATCGGTCTTGACAAATGCAGCATGTAAGCGCTTCTCCGAGAGTCAGATACATTTGTAGACCAACATGAGCTTTGAAACCACCAGCAAAAGGAACCTGTGTTCAACTCATGAACACCAACTCGACTTGAATATGCAAGAGGTCCGCACCTTGTAGTTGATCTTTTCTTTGAACAAGACCATCTCCTCCCCAGTCAAATGTTCCAAAACCTGTAGGAGACCAGAATCCTTCCCTCGGAAAAGTTTGTTGAAACCCTGATGATACTTTGCGAAGTTTTCAGTCCTGGACAGCGTGCGACGTCCTTTCGCATCAATCTCGTCGTAGTGCATCCATACGTCCGGTTTATGGGGAAGATTCTGTGCAATTTCAGATACATCGGTAAAGCAAAGCTTCTTCGAAGCGAACCTTGACTTCTGCAGACCATTGTACGATGTTTTTGCAGACCTCGTCCGAGATGGGTGGTAGTACTAAGAACTGGAGTGCTTATCAGCATCAGCTAGTCGTGCAGCAAGTCAGCACGAACCCCATCTCGTTCAAACGAGTCGATTTGTTCCTGCGATAAGGTGACTGGCATTGTGGGAGTGATGCCAGTCCGAGTCCCATCACTGTAATTGAAATTGAAATCGAAGAGTGTCTTCCCAGCACGCGACTGCAAGCGCGTGTAAGTCACGCGGACAGGGACGCGTTATTTGCCGTTGTCTGCCATGGTTCAAAAATCCGAAATTCAATTTTTGATCTCTTGTCCGCTGTTCTCCACGTCGTTCTCGTCAAAGTTTGACTTTCGTTCCTCAACGTTCTCAACGTTCAACGTCGCAACCACGGCCTTACGCCTTACGCCCTAACGCACTCACGCTCGCTCAAGAACCAAGAATACTCACCATGATTCCACTCATCCCAACTCTCGCACTTGCTTTTCTCTCGTTCATATCTTCGTCTTTCGTCATTCTTCGTATATTGATTCCTATCTTGCCCCCAAGCCCTTTGAGCAGACGCGTCGCTCCATCAGAGTTCGGTCTCCCAAACTTCCGCTCTCTTTCTCCAGCAGACAAGAGTCATATATGGCTTGCATCCCTCGACTTATTGGCCCTTGCCGTTTTTGTCTGGCAGGCAGTCATGGAATCAACTGGTAGTCCTCAGGCCTTTGCAGCTGCTACCGATCCAGCCTCTTCCGTCAGGTTGTGGTTTGCGATGACAGTCAGACAAACATGTCTTCTCGTCGTAGCATCAATCACTCTGCTTCATGTCAGATTGGGTCGATCTGTTTCATTTGGGAAAAAGCATTGGATGTTGTGGACGCCCACTGCATTGCTTGTCGTCACTTCGACAGCGCTCGCTGGTGTCCTTTCCGGCGCTGGGTTGCCAAGCCTGTTCGTCGGTCTCGTAGCGTACACCTCCACTGTCGCTGCTGTCACCAGCGTCGCATTTGCATGCCTCATAGGCACCCTCCTGATCATAAAGCGCAATCTTTCTGCCCTCAATGAAGTCTCAGACCCCTGGCCTCCCGTCAGAGAGATGGAAGACAAACCTAGACCCTCATTTGCAACCGAAGAGATCGATGCTATTCGAGACGGTGCATCCTGGATTACTTCTAACGCCAGCTCACGACACGATTCCATTTCTCAATGGTCATTCACTACACACAACACCACCATCAACGGTTCTTCTCATCACGCATCTTCCTCTGGACGTCCCCACCCCGCAACAGGTTCGCACCCTTCTATTCCTCCCAAATCTACTTTCTGGTTCAACCCTTCCACCACTCATCTTGACGCCAACATTCCTCCCGTTCCTCCTCTCCCTTCTCCCTACGGTCCTCTCTCGCCCACTGCCCAGATCCTTAGTGATCCTGACCCGTTCAGACGCGACTGCCCCACTCCTCTCCCAGACCATCCCCGTCAACGTCTTGGTTCTCAGACGTCCTGGTTGACTTCAACCAATGGGTCCCATGTTACCCTCTCTGCTTGGTCGTATCCTACCAGTCATCACTCTGAGGGCACCATTCGCAATGGTAGCTCCCCGGATTTGCGTACGGATCTATTGCCTTCTGTGACGCGCCCAGCAACACCAGCTATGGCAAATGCTCAAGTTCTCGGTGGTTATGGATTTGCTCCTGGTAGCCTGGAGGCAGAAAAGGGTCTTGCTGCCTTGGCTGCTCCTCCTGGCACAGAGATCAACATATCTGTTTATCGTGCGGTTGGTTGGATGATTACCGTCTGGGTTCCACTGGTAAGTCACACCCTCTTTTTGTCATCCCACATTATCTGACATTTCTCTCTGCACAGGGCCTTTCTTTCCCTTATCTCTTCAGTGTCCTACCCAACTCTAACTCAACCTCACAGATCGCCTCCATCCTGCTCATCCTATCTATCACTTTGTCATCACCTTCGCTCGCTCTGAATATCCTTTTTCGTTCACCCATCCCAATTCCATCTGGCCTCTTTAACGTCCATGCTGAGGTTCCTAGCAACGTCATACGTGGACCGTCTCCAGCTGGAAGCCTGCCTTACAAATGGTCTCATGAATACAAACGCAGCATGAGCACCAGTGTCACTGTTGTTGAAGGTCGCCGCAGCGGGGATGTCTGGATCACCAATGGTGATGCTATCGATGGAAAGACCAAAGTCAGTCGTGCTATGGGAATGCTGGCACCTAAACCTAAGCTCTCTGTTCTTCCGCCTGAGGAGGAAGTCGAGAAAGGCGAGGTCACACCTCCACTCCCTATGCAGATGGATGACTCCTCCCTGCCTATCACCGTCCACAATACACCTCACTCGGAGACCAGTGCCGAGATGGGCAGGATCAGGAAGGAATCCAAAGCCAGTTCTTACTATTCCGGTGCAGATGAAAGTTTGGCATACGCGAGTAGAATAATGGTCGCCCAACGACACTATTCGACACTCGCTCAGACGGTCCTCGTTGGCCCTTCGACGTCACCTCAAAAACGTTCTTCAGAGGCTTCAAAGCTTGCTCTTGCGACCGCATCAGGTGCTCAAGCTATCTCCAAAAGACCGACTTCACATCTTCGTTCTCGTTCCGTTTCTTCTATCAGTGGACCCCAGACCCCCACGTCTGGTAGCTTCAACATCAGCCCTCCTCCGTCTTTCCCACTTCCACCCACGCCCCCGAACGTCCGAGCAGCGCGCTTGGCACAACTCAAACACAAGAAGTCGTTCTCGTCTGGATTCTCATTCGGTGCTGTTGATGATATGAATGAGATTGATGCGTTGACGGCTGGAGTGCTACCTCTGCTCATTCCGGGACTAAAAGTTGGTGAGGGTATGAGGATCACATCGGATCGAATGGATGGTACTTTCGGCAAGGGGAGGAAGAGAGAAAGGATGATGAGGGAGTTTGGACAGGACTTTTCGTCTCCAGAGGTGCACTCGACCCCAGCTAGAAGACGTCCTAGAGAACTCAGGACTAGGAAGACATCGGCTCACAAGAAGAATCATTTCAGTTTACCAAGGTATCTCTTCTGCTCTCGTTCCTTTTGAAAACAATTTACTTATTCCTTCTGTGAACAGCCTTGGCCTTGGCAAAGACGGCGTGCATTCTTTGGCTGCGTGGAGTGCAGACGTCAAAGGTGCGCTCGAGACCAAAGTTGGCCAATACATGGCTCCTCCAAACCACGTCGATGTCGGACGAAGAAACACGGTCTGGGGAGGAGAGTACGTTCCCAACGATTTGAATGCCGTGATAGAAGAAGACGAGCTCCTGCGCCCCAAATCTCCTGGCGTCGTCAGCCTAGGACGAGCTCTATCGACTCGATCTCTAGGTCTACGCGCCGAGGTGCCTCACAATATTGACACAGCTCGGTCATCCATAAACTCGGTCAATATGTTACCTCCTTCTGCCGCCTCCACTGTAACTTTGTTCGAGTTCGAAGCTGGTTTGGAGGGATCTGGGCCTCAGGCAGAGAGTACTCCTCACAACAGCATCTCTCAAAAACCAAAGTCTATTTTGAATCGTCCGCCTCCTCTTCCATTACCTGACCATATAACGACCAGACGCGCTTCCCGTCGCTCAAGCATTGTATATATCAAATCCGACGACCAACCCGCAGTAACGAGCCCCGGAATTGAACCCGAATCTGTAACACCACCTCTTACCATCAAATCCTCCTTTGCACAGTGGTCGTCCCGAGTTCGACCACTTATACCCAAGGCCAGTAAACTGCAACGCAAAATATCCGACACCTCCTCGTCACCCCCGTCCGCTACTAAAGGCTCCCCTAGTGGAGGCCTTCGTCCTCTTTCCCTCTTGCAGGAGCGCGACAGTAACACGCCAGTCGTCCCTGCCACGCGTCCGTTGATCCTCGGGAAGAAAAGTAACAGCGGCAAGTCCAGGATGAGAATGGCAACAGTGGACGAAAACGGAAACGAGAATGTGGATCCGGCGGGTTTGGTTGGTTCCAGGAAGAACAACCAGAATATCAATTTGAAGCCGTCACAGCTTACCAGGTCTGAAACCAGCAAGATGCGGGGCATGTTGCGCAAAGGAGAGGTTTTGCCAGATGTGGTTGTTAGACCACCTTCCCAGAGTGAACATGTAGGGTTCGCTTATACTTTCCGGGACTGAGTCGAGTTGCGTTCTTAAACTTTTGGCTCTTTCTGTTGATTTTTTATCATATTATGTTTCCTACGCTCTGCTCCCTTTGCTCTCCAACTCTTATCTAACGTGTATCTGGGCATATTCAGAGCCCTCTATGTTTTCTTTCTTAGCTCCGTTCGCTTTCTTGTCACATTGTTCTGTCTTTCTGCTTTCATATACATATAATTTCCCTTCCTGCTTTCGAATCCGCTTTCTTACCTGCATTGACTGCTATGTACTTACGAGTTACTCTTGATAAAAACCCACCTATGCTTTACTGAACCCATACCTATGCACTTTCTTACCCATATATACGCAACACATACTGCTTTGCTGATCTGCTAAACCATTCACATCTGAAGTGACAAGATTTCAACAAGACAGATATTCATTCGAGCAATCCAAATAAGCTAATGACAGCTACAGGAGGCGGTCCCCCCTCTTTGATTTTTGTCTGTCCGCAATATGCTATAACGTACTTGGAAGGATGCCAGCAGACCGTGGGGGAAGGAGCTAGAGCTGGGACGCGATGTAGAGGAATCCCCGTTTCTGAGGCACACTGTAACGGCTTACAGTAAGACTACGATGAAAAAAAAACAAAACACGCGACGTACGATATCGATGTACATGCCAGCGTTGGCAATGGCGAGATATTCGCCGTCGTAAGAGAAGCTGAGACCATTTATGCTGTTTCTGGGATTTCATTTTTTGATATGAGGACGAATGAAAGGATTGAAGGGAAGGTAGATACATACTCGCAAGAGGTGATCGTCCGTGCGCATATCCATTCGGAGAGATCAAACATATTGACGATGGAGTCATAGCCACCCGAAGCGAGGTATCTGTAGAACACATCCCGTTAGCAAGACACACAGGTCAACTTTATGGGAGCACATACTTTCCACGGGGATCCAACGCAACGGCAACACATCCTCCTACATGTGCAGCAGGGCTTTCTCGTAATGTAAGACTTGGATAATCCATGATACGTAGCGTATGCTCGGAGTGGTGAGTCAATATAACTCCATCGCCGACGTGGTTAAACATGGCTGTCGATCCCGGTATCTGGATAGAAACAGATGTTCGGGGGAGATATAGTGATTGCAGGGGAAGAACGCACTGGGTCTTTTTCAGATGGATGCCATTGTTCCTTCGTCTCTTCTCCCTCCTTTCCAAGGGTCATAAAGAATAACGAATGTCCTGCAGATGCGTAGAGCAAAGCACGGCCATCTGGAGAGTAATTTGTTTGGACGGGAGATACTTTCAAAGAACATTGTTGCGTAGGTCGGCTTTCTGGACGGGGGGACACAATTCGGACATAAGATTAGAGAGGAATGCAAAACAAATGTATCCCAACGTACGTCGTACATCCCAGAAGACAATTCTTCGATCTTTTTGGCTTGATGTACAGAACAGATCAGGATTTATTGGACTCCATGAAACATAGTCTACATCGTCGGAATGACCTCCCGAAAACAATGTAGCAGCTCTTGTGTCCATCTGAATGAGGAACCCAATCCTGAGTTTTAGAACACGCCGACCATTGATATCACACTCACACTCTTTTCAGGTGACCATACCCGTGTGATCTTGTCTACCCCGACAGCAGCCAGCTTTCTCCCGTCACAATTCCACGCAACATGGGTCATGGCTTGAGTACTGGGCATGCGATAATCACGCGGTTTGAAAGCAGAGAACGTTGGGGGCTAGAGCGGTTCACCATGATACGATGAGTTCAGGAGATCACCTGGGTCCAATGGAGGGTTTCGTACATGAACACCTCTAGCCGAGAAAGTGGTATATAGCGGCGGCGAAGGTGGGCGTTGAGGAGGCGGAATTTCATCAGTGTCGTCAGGTTTGTTACCATTGGTGTTTGACATTTTGAAACTTTGAGAGCGATTCGAAGAATTGTTTGAAGGACAAGAAGGACAACTGGAATTTGAGCAAGCCACCCGAATGGAAGGGAGCAAGTAAGTAGTGAACTTTCCTCGAGAGGCTTGCGCCGAGCGGCCGGCGGAGTGCTCCTTGTTTGGCTGCGGCGTCCAGGGAAGGATCTTGCCAAATAGCCGGCGCTGGACCGGCCGCGGGATGCCGTCGCCGGGCAATGCTTTTTCGTCGATCAGAAAAACGCTCCTACTCTAACTAACACTACTCGCCATCATGGATGTCTCGAATATTCTCGCATCGCATGCGGCGAAATAGTAATGTCTGATTCTTATCTATGTTAGATCAAATCTAACCGTCATCTATAGTCAATCCGTCACTGTCGAGAAAGAAACTCCTCTCGAAGTCGATCCCGGTTTTCTAGTGGTCACAGACCCCAACCCAATCGACGAGGAAAGCTACAGGTCAGTACTGTATACATCTTATCATACAAATCTACTGACCATCCTGCGAAAACTAGTGCTGACCTTGAAACTCACCTGCAATCGCTCGCCCGTGACGGTGCCCAAACTCTCCTCGCAGCTCTCTTTACTCTCCCCACGCATCCGTCCCCCGACGGCCCCCTCGCACAACTACCCCCACCGACCACGAAACTTCCTCGCGCAAAACCTCTGCCCAAACCCAAACCACCAACGAAATGGGAGCAATTTGCAGCTGCCAAAGGTATTCAACATAAAGTGCGAGACAAGCGGGTTTGGGATGAGGAGAAACAAGACTGGGTTAACAGATGGGGTAAGGATGGAAAGAATAAGCAAGTTGAAGATCAATGGATCACAGAGGTTCCTCTCAATGCTGGTGCGTCTCATACACTTGGGCTGTAGTTCCTCACTCTGACGTCAAAAAACTATCAGACGTCAACCACGATCCTGCAAAAATTGCCCGCGATGAACGCAAAGCTCGAGTCGCCAAAAACGAACGCCAGCGTGCAGGCAATGTTGCCCGAGCCACGAATCCACGGGAAGAACGCAAACAAAATATCGAGAGGACGCTTGCGACTACTCGTGTCAGCACAGCCAGTATGGGTAAATTCGATGCCAAACTGGAAGGCGAGAAGAAGCTCCGTGGTGTCAAGCGGAAGGTAATTTTTTGCGTTCATCATTTTTGTCGAAGCCGTACTGAAAGTACCTGGACCATAGTTTGATCCTACCGAAGCACCTGTGTCTAATGAACAAAAGGCCTCTCTGGCTCTGCTTTCAAAGTTGGACAGTGATACCAAAAAATCAAGACGCGAGCCTGCACCCGAGGAGTCTGTTTTGAACGTCCGTAAAGCCGTCAGGTTTGCGAGCAAGGGACGAGGCGGCGCTGCTTTAGGCAGAGAGGCCGCAGGTGGAAAAGGTGGTCGAGGTGGTCGTGGCGGCAGAGGAAGGGGAGGGAAGCGTTCGTAAATATACTTGTCTGTAGTCGTTGTGTTTTCCTAGCATTCCACTTCATGGTTTTTTCGTATACCTGTCTCTGAACATCGAGCTGCAGTCCAACAACACCATATCAACAAGATCCTCTGGATTATCCGACTGTAATAAGCTTTAAAATACACTGATATACAAAATGGGTCCATTCCCGCGCATCATCTCGTGGAGTCAAATGGCAGACGTTGTAAATCAGCCTTTCCATCCTGGATCCACTCATCCTTGACTAGCTTTTCCTTTTCAGCGTAGTACAATCGGTACACCAATTTAATGGTACCTTCACTCACGCCCGCAACGGCACTAATATCCCGTACCGACTTCACTTTGCCCAATAGAAGACAAGTGAAGTATATCGCCCCGCCCGCAATCGAGACAGGGCTCCTTCCATCCGCAATTCCGTACTTCCGAGCCGCAATGATGATGTCTGAACATATCGACTGCACGTTCGCGGGCAGATCGAGATGATTACAGTACCGCACGAGGAGGTTCTCGGGGCCTGTAGTAGGTGACGAGGAAGCGTTATGCGCCGAGGCACCTGGTGTTAGGTTGAATGCCTGTTCAAGCGCCTTGTAACACTGTCCGAGCGTCTTTTTTGATACGTGCGTCAAGTTGCAGATCTCACGAAACGTACGAGGGACGTGCGCCTGCCGGCACGCAATGAATATGCATGCTGCAATGACGGCGTCGAGGGATTTCCCACGTAACAGTTTCTCTTCGTCCGAGCGCTTATAAAGCTGCTTGGCGATATCGCTGATAGTCTTCGGAAGAGAGAACTGATCGCACCAGCTCGAGATGTCACGGAAGGCGGTAAGCAGATTGCGTTCAGAGCGCGAGTTTTGCGACCGCGAAGCTGCCCGTTGCAGCTCGCGTGCCATACCGGAGCCACCATCTCGAAAACTGATCACCGTGTCCAACTGCTCCATTCCTTCCATTAGAGGATCCGACGCTGCACCGACACGAGAAGGGTCATCGCCTTCATCGTTGGCGAACGTCTGAATGAAGTATTTAATACAGAAACGAAGACAACAGAGCAGGAGAGAAAAACTGGAAAACCAGAACTTACACGCCATTCACTTCTCGTATCGACTATACGATCACCGAGCACCAATCCACAGTTCCCACAAACGAGATCTCCGCTACCAAACTCTTCGACAATATTAGGATTTGGGTCTCTGCATTCTGGGCAGATGAGGCGGACAGCAAGGTCAGGCCCGAACGTCGGCTGCAGCGGGGCCTTTATGGAAGGCGCCGCGAGCGGAAAGGGTTGAGCATAAGCCATCTAGATAGTCGAAGAGAGGTAGCGGAGACGTCTCGTTCGGAGAGACAGAGATTTGGGCGTGGAAAAGAAGGTCTTGCTTTGTTCGATAAGCTCGAAAAAACGCCTGTGGAATTGATTGTGCAGCATGGTCTCACAAAGAAAGGATTAGTAAACACACGGGTACCTACCAATTGATTCAGAGGACAAGTTGCTTCAGATTCTACAACGGACGACGACGACAAGGTGGTGGTCCGTGTTCAAGGGATGTCTCTCTTCGTTTCAACCACAGCCACTGACTAACTGCACAACTCCGGTTCAATCTCCGACGCGGTACCGCGAGTCTCCCTGATAAGTAGCCCCTGTGTGGCGTGCAACGGCATAAGAAATGAGTACAATGATAGGTAAGTTCGTAAGTCTAGCGTTAGTCCGAGTAGTCACCATCATCTGAATATCCGCCGTCGGAATAATCGTCAGAATTACCACATTCAGAACCATCATCGTATCCATCTTCCGAATAGTAACCTTCCCCCGAATAATCATCTCCACTATCGTAATAGCTGCTGTCAGATGTGTATTCATGTGCGTCGGATTGGCTATCCACATAATAGTCATATACTTCACTAGGAGCCTCGCCTGCGTAGTCATAGGACGGCTCCATATATCCGCTTTCCGCAAAGTACTCTGGGTCATTTTCCTCCCACGAAACACTCCGTCCACCATCAGAGTAAGCACCATCAGATGATATTGTACCAGAGTATGAGCTTGTGGTGGTGCTGGGGGCTGAACGACTTTCATAACCAGGGCTATATGAGCTGGAATATGTCGCCGGCGGAGATGAATAATCGTCTGTTTCGTAGCCTCCTTCAATTGCATGACCCGGAACAGTGTATCTCTGTTCTGACACACGATATAGAGGTTGGCCGTATCCGTATTCTGTGCGTGGGATGTACACTGCTGCTACATGAGGCGTGCCGATATGATCACGAGAGGCATAGGTGTGACCCCTGGAGGATCGAGATAGGTCTGTGCGAGTGGCAGGGACATGCCTCGCACTCGAGTGGTCATAAGCACTGTTCCTATCTCCATACCATTTGTTCGAGGACGAGGACACAGAGCGCCGCGATGCAGAAGGGGATGACTGCCTGGCGTACTCATCTATGCCTGATACGATGTAACGGTCTGAACGTGGAACAGTAGGCAAGCCCTGACGAGTGCGCTGATAGTTCTGCTGTAGGGTACTTCCGAATCTGCTGGTAGAGCCTCTGTCGTATCTGTCCGCTTCATCGAATGCCCTTTCTAAGGCCCGTTTATCTTCGGCCCAAGCCCCACCCTGCTTGAAGCCGTAAGAATGCATCTCTGATTGAGAAAGTTTATACCTAGACATTCCTTTAGCAAGACACAGGTATAGGATAGCCTATACGCACCCTCCATCTCGATAATAAGGCATATTCAGCTGTCGAGGGGTAAACGTGAGGTTCACGCGTGATTCAAATTTATTTAAGTTTAGTGGACTTGTTTACGGGTATATCCTTCGGAGCGTGTCGGCATGCCTGCAGCCTGATGGCATAGGAAAAAGAACGAATCGTTAATGTCATGGATAAAGCTAGACAAGATGTAATAATGATGACCAGAGAGAAAGAGATACTACAAGTGGACGGCGTAATGAGTTAGGATGTTCAATGTATTCAAAAGTATGAGGCGAGTCGGACGAAGAAAGGTAAAGTGGATGGACACAGAGCGTATGTATATAATGGCGATAGCAACTTGATGAATAATAACCTGGGAGACTAAGTGCGTGACATGAGTAAAAAAGAAGAGACATAAACTTATACGAAAGAAAATTAATAGTAAACAGTTGGTTGCGATACGCGAGGGTCTGGTGGGTACATCTCGTATGGTCCAACTTGCGACATGTCCATGTATGGGTTGTAGCCGTACGCATCTGGATAATAATACTGCTGATATGGGCTATAAGTCATCATAGAAGGGTCTTGGTGTTGTCCTGCAGTTCCTTCCTCTGCCAGCATGCCGGCGTCTACCATCTCGTACGACGTAGGAGCGGTTAAAGGTGGGAAATAACCCCTCGTGTTATGTGCATTTTCGGAGGGCTGAGAGGGTTCAAAAGTCGCTGCTGTGGTTCTCAAGGTAGATGTTCGACGGGAAGACCTATCCTTGTCGATAGACGAACGCTCTTCACCTTCGGTGGGAGCGCGAATTTCGATACGGGAGCTCTGACGAGGAAGCGAGAAAATGGGTGCGCCAGTTGAGGGATCCAAAAAGCCATTGATCGGGGGCGTATGAGGATTGGATGAAGAGAGGAAATCTGGTGAGACAGCGGAATGGTGATGCATGTGGCCAGGAACGAATGGAATGATACCAGGAGGGCCGCCCATGTGCATCATAGGACGTGGATTGTACATTGGCATGGGAGGCGGAGGTTGGAGGTACACAGGACGACCAGTCGCAAGTTCGTAAGGCATACCATGCTGGTTCACAGCGATACCAGGAGGTAAGGCAGGTGCATAACCGTATGGCGAACCATAAGCGACAGGAGGGCTCTGTGGTTCGGGTGGCGTAAACGTTGTCTGTAGCAGAGGTAGAGGAGGGCGAGAGTCGTTGGCGGAGGAAAGATCTAGATGCTCTTCCACTGCCGTCTCATAATCCATCGACGTGTGTGGATGTTTCATGACTGCCTCTTCCGTCTGTGCCCATCTGACAGGATCAGCGTTTTGTGGCTCGATGGAAATATGCTCGAGTTGTTGTTGAACTGATTCTGGCGGAACCTGAGGCCCATTGGAGAACGATCCGGCAGGCTCGAAGTGACTCGATGTACCAGCTGGAGAGCGATTCAGGACTGGGGAGTCGACTGACTGAGAAAACGATATCGGTGCATTTCTGGCGACCAATTGAGGTCTGACAGTAAAGACCTCCTCGATGGGCGTTTCATCGGTATGAGCCACCAACTCCACCTCGACGGTTTGCCCTACTGCTTCTTTCTTTTCGGGTGCATGTTTGGGTAGACGAACGACAAACCCCTTGTCTCCATAATCGGAACCAACGATACTGGTGGTCGCAGGTTTGGACGTTCCAGCATGAACAGAGGATTTTGACGTTGAGGGAGCCTTCCGAATAATCTGAGCCCCGGCTCCTGGCAATTTGACACGGATACCCGGTCCTTGACCAGGACGAGGTTTCAGGGTGGCATCAAAATGAAGGAAGCCTTCATGCTGTTTTGTCCACATACGTTCGGGTTTCATGACGAACCAAGGCCTGCCGGGAGGAAGGGATAATGGGGATCCGACGCGAGATCTAGCTGGAGAAGAAACAAAGCCACCGCGAGCAAAACCCCCACCTCGGCCACGTGGAATGAAGCCACCCCGACCCGTACCTCGGAAGCCGCCAACTCCGCGAAACGTTTGTTGTCCTCCCCGCCGGCTATCTTCCCTCTGCTTCATTTCCTCAAATCCATCGTGTGTCCATGCTCGATCGATTGCAGGGACTTCTGCTTGTGGGAACACATCATTACCAACTTGGCCTTCTTGTCCAGGACCATCCCAATGTCCATTCGCTGGATTAGAACCTCCCCCTCGACCTCGACCTCTCCCAGAGAATCCACGGTCAAACCCACCCCTACCTCGACTCCCACGACCTTGCCAACGACCCCTCCACCAACCACTGAGACTCCGAAGATCTTTGTCCAATAACCTATCATCGTGGCCCCAGAACTCTCCAACGGTCGGAACATAAGAAGGGTCGCTCTCCAGTCGATGTTGGTACGCTTGACGAGCCGTTTGACCTGGAGGGCGCCTCTGATTGGATGCTCCGAGAAGTGAATGCTGAGAAGTCGAAGCGACAGGATCTGCTTCTAGGCCTCCATCCTCGTCCGCAACAGAACCCGGCGCAGCCGGTGGGGAAGTATGTTGCGGCGCAGAGGGGCGTGACTTTTTTGTAAATTTGTTGGGAGGTCGTTGTACTCGACTGGGAATGGCAGGAACGGAATGGCCATCGAATTCAGCAAAATCTATGACAGGGAGATCGGCAGGACCGTTGACGTTCTCATCCGTGACCATTTCTGACCAATTGCCGCCTCCGTTGAAAAAAGACTGTGATTCTTTTTCAACCGAGGTCCGAGGGCCATCCTGAACATCGTCTGGACCTCGACTGGTACTTGGAGTGAGGACATGGTGACCGTTGGGAATGACATCATCCGAGGCGGGCTCTGTGTCGGAATCAGAGTCAGAGTCGATGGATGAAAGTTCACCTTGCTCTTCTTCAGAATCCTCTGAGTCAGTCCGAACCTCCCTCTCAATCTCATCATCGCTACCGATGTCATCCTTCCCCCTGCCTCTTCTCCTGACAATTCGAGTCTTCTTAAGACCGCGTGGTTTCGTTGCGGAGGATGCCTTGATGGCGGTACGAGCAGGCAAGGGTGAGGTGACTGGTGCGGGCATTATCGGATGTCTGTGAAGGGTATGGGAGGTTGTTATGATGAGTACTGTGTTGGATGGACGTAAGAACATTACTGACTTTTGATGCAAAGTCTTTATGAGAAAAACGTACCAAAAATTAACTCTGATCTTGAGGTAAAAAAACTGCGATGGTGTAGAGACCTGGGATGCGATGAACAGGTGAATGCGCTGGGGAAGAAATTAATGTGCAAGAGACTAGGAAAAAGATAGAGGAGTATTCGAGCAGGCTGCAAGCTAGTTCCGGTGAGGAAGAGTCAAAGACTCAGCAGAGGCGGTGCCGCATGGTATTGGGGCCCCGACCTGGACTCCGAGCGTCCTTAATTAGATCTCCGACTCCGATTCACTCATCAACGGCTCATGTGCAGTGCAACTCATGTGAGCAAACCGGCAGCGATGTCCCGAGTCTATGTCTATCATGAACCCCCAAGATCCTGCCAGTTTCAACCATAGAACAGAACGTCTCTCAACCGGGCGTACCTATCATTTCGTTGATCAAGTCCCTCAAGGCTACCATTCATCACGAGTTCCTACCCTGTTGTGTGTCCACGGCTTTCCTGACTTGTGGTATGGCTGGCGATACCAAATAGGCCCTTGGACGCGCAAGGGACTCAGAGTAGTCGTACCTGACATGCTGGGGTATGGAGGTACCGATAAACCCATCGATCCATCCGAGTATTCCACCCAGAAGCTTTGTAATGACCTCGCCGCTCTCCTCGACCTACTTGGTGTCGAAAGAGCTGTACGTACGATATGTCTTTGGGGTAGCCTCCGGTAGTGCTGAGTCTTTGTTATATCTAGATTGTGATAGGTCACGGTAAGGGTTCTCGATGTCAATGCACGCACTCGACTCTCATCATAGAGCACGTAGACTGGGGAAGTTTCGTATCTGGACGTTTCGCATTGTGGTATCCTTCTCGATTATCGGCGCTCATAATGTCTGGTTTACCTTCTTGGTTCATTCTACGGATATCTTCTCAATGTTCAACATCAACAGGTTATCTGTCCCATATACCCCACCATCTCCTGATTATATACCTGTGGAGGAGGTCGCGAAACGCGTTCCAAATCTGGGATATCAAGTATACTTTGCGGACGAAAGGTCTACGACTGAGATCGAGTCTAATGTATGTATCCTGTCCATCCACACCGATCAATTGCTTAATTTTCACCTCATTAGCTAGAGATGTTTCTCGGATTATTGTTCCAACCCCCTGACGTAGGACAACAGACTCGGTTCACGCATCCTGGAGAACTCAGTAAGCTTTTGAGTACCCAAACGAAAGCACGATCAATTCTTCTGAACTCCAATGTGAGCGCTGTACTGACGTTTTTGAAAGTCACACCCTGATTCTCTCACATTCATCAGGAACTTCAATATTATCACCAAGAATTCAGAAAGGGTATGCTTGGCCCCCTTTCTTATTATCGCACAGCCAAATTCAGACACGAGGAGGAATTAGGTGTGTGGCTTTCCGTGTTCAATTATACTGATACTTACTCCGTATTACTTAGCTGCACGGCTCCCATCTGTCCTCGGACAAGATTTACCTGTTCTCTTTCTGTGGGGAACGAAAGACCCTACGGCCACTCCAGTTCAAATAGACCGAGCCAAAAAATTCGTTCCTAGGTTGCAAGATATGGCTGTTGAGGGAAGAGGCCATTGGATCATGATCGAATCTCGCGATGATGTTACGAACAAAATTGTCGAGTGGCTAGAGGGCTTGGTTCCGAATCATCAGTCACATAGCAAGTTGTAAATCAGGCGGTGGTGGCAGTTCGTTCGTCGACTCGAGTATATATTTTCCCACTATTCCAAAGCTAGCGATGACCGTATTCTGCAAATCGATTGACCGATTCAAAACCTCTGCGCAACCCAAGCGCAACCTGGCGGCGTTGTCTGTAAGCTACAGCTGGAAGGTCAGCTCGATTTGCTCATGTTGCGATCACAGGGCAATGAGCTGCCACTTGATCGGCTCTTGATCGGCTCCTTCCGAGTCTCCTTGCTCCCTCCCTCTCCTTGCTCCCTCCCTCTCCTTGCCCCCTCCCTCTCCTTGCTCCCTCCCTTTTTGCTCCCTTCTTGTAAATATCGCGCTACAGAGAACATCCTTCTTGGGTGAGTATGATGACTGGCCGTAAGGGTTTTTCCGCGTCTGCGGTTCGCGGGGTACCAAGTTTTGTTCAATCGACCCCCGTTCTACAACTCTACCGGATAAACCTTCAGTTTTTCTTTGCTCAAATCAAGGTACTCGCGCGCTCTGTCATCCATGATATAAGTATAACCTCCTTTAGTACACTGACTCGGATATAACATCTCTCGCGTTACCACACAGGGATCTTTTTTCCGAGTTTCTTGGCCACCTACCACTTTCGCGTGCATTCGGCCGATGCTCCTCGTTTTCTCGACCACAGACAAGATATACAATCCACATCGTACAGGGTGAAGAGAAACAAAAAAAGGTGCATCCATCTTTTTTCGAATTTCTTCCCATCCTGGCCATTGCGCAACGCGCAGCCTTTCTCACAAGCCCCCGTTGTCTAATGGCTATGACGTACCTCTAACTTTGTCGCTCGGTACAATTCCATTGGTAGACTGACTGGGGAGACATTGTCTCTCTTATTCCTGTACTGTGATCTATTTTCCGCATTTCTTTGCATCATACCACCCTCGCGTGATTTTGGCCACGGTTTCTGCTCGTTTTCTCTCGGTCACAGACAAGATACACATCTTCACGTTGTACGCTTGAGTATGACTGCAAGGGAAAGGCTAGCACGACATTGCGCGTACCAGCACTTGTGCCAAGTGGAAGCCATTCTAGTTTCACGGTGGTGTTGCGTGCCGATGGTATTGAGACACCATTATCTATCTTCAAGCCCCCGTTGTCTAATGGTTATGACGTCAGACTTCTAAGGATCTTCCTGTTATCTGGAGGCTGCGAGTTCGAGTCTCGCCGGGGGTTTATCATTTTGGAGATCCAGATGTTTTTAAATCACCTTACTTGATAAGGTCTCCCACACTGAGATAGCCGTACGTTCTTGCTCTGGAACCCCTCCCTCGCTTAGTAATCTGCCAAAAACAAAGCCGAGCACACAAAGCCCCTAACGCAAGGCCGACTCGAAATCTCGGATTCATCCTTGTACACGCTCATCGCTTGTATATTCATGATACACAGGTGATTGTTTGCCAAGCAGGTTTCTTTGCAAGAATGCTTGAAACTCACTCCGTTTCTGACAGATTGCTTAGTAATTTTGGGAGTATCTAGTAATATATAGGCATGCCATCCCCCAAGTTTGAGGAAGTTTGAATCAGATTTGCTGCTGTAATGAGGGTGGCATTACTGAACCCGACCAAACTTGAACAATCTGTGAAATTCCAATGAATCTCTTGATCTCCTGCTTTTAGATATATATCTTTTTGAGTATTTTGAAAGCAAGTTCCAAAAAAAGCTAAGGGATTGGATATATATTGGGTCCAGAATGGATCAAGTTTGCAGTTATTGCTAAAGCATGATGTGTCTCTTTGTATGGATATCTGGATAGCACACATATACACTTACTAAAGCTAAGTGACGTCGAGACTCTAGGTCCCAATTTCTTGATGCAAGCTAGCAAAAAGGCAATGACTAGGCTGGGGATTATTCGCGTCGCGCGTCCGACGCGTCGTGGGGTCACGTGGATGTCAAAATTACCGCATTTGGACAATCCGCGTCCAAGGCGACCGTTCGAGTCTCGCTACGAACCTACTATTTTTCGTTGCCACAAAGTCTGTATCTGATTTATATTGTGGGAAGGTATAATGGAGCTGGAAGGTATCATGATGCTAATAAAAATACATATGCGTTGAAGATCCTCAAGAAAAGCCATCCAGCCAGACAAAAACGATATTAAACACCTACTTACTTCTTCGCTGCACGTAACTGTGCACGAAGACTGCCATTCTCCGTCTGCATTGAGTTCAGTTCATCCAGCAGGGCGATACGCTGGGATTGTTCCGACGTCCGCATAGCGTCGATCTCGTCTTGAGCTAGTTCCAGAGACGCTTTGCATTCCGCTAATTGGGCTTCTAGCTGTCTCTTGATCATCTCTGGAGCAGACGCTGCTTCTTCAGCGAGGGTCAACGTCCTAGCACTGAGCGTATTGTTCGCCTCGGTTAGTTGACGACAAGTCTCGGCTTGCTCTGCTGCATGCATCTCTACTTCTTGTTTCTCTGCGGTGATGCGATCTACAGCGTCTTGTAGCTGCTGAACTTCGTCTTGCCTAGAATGATAGCATTCGATGGGCAAGAGGACAAACGAAATGACGAGAAGGCACGTACATGGCAGCGTGCTTGGTCAACAAAGTCATATTGCGCTCTTCGAGGATTTGAACTTGTTTCTGGTAAGTTTCCAGAGCGACATTACTGTCTTGAGCAAGTTTCTGCGCTCGCTCAGCATTCTTCTTCAGTAAATCATGCGCTTGAGCAAACCGAACGAGTCGCTCGATAAGAGCACGGTCGTCAGCGATAAGTGCCTGCACTCTGGAAGCGAATGCTTCGACAGAGAATGCCGCTTGATTCGGAGATGGAGGTGCCACAGACCGATTGTCATAGAGAGACTTGAGCGAGCGCACGTCCAAGTCAGACAGAGAGGAAAGGTTACGGCCTGTCGTTGGAGACCCGGATCCGGTGCGGAACTGTCCTTGGCTGGCGAACTTTGCCGCTCGTGTCTCGGGAGATGGTAGAATGGCCCAAATAGGTTGGAGAACAGAGACGATTTTTCCTGCGTCACCAGTATAATCTATTGGAATGGCGACATTGGCTGGCGGTGGTGACCGAAGCTGTGAGAAACGATCAGACTGGTGCTGTAAAAGCCGTCAGCGTCGAGTTTAACGATGGGCACGAGACGACTGACCTTGACTTGATCTTCCAGAGATCTGACTTCTTTCCGGACGGTCTCCCGCTCCCGACGAGCCTCCTCCAATTCACGGGCAAGGCTTTCGCGTTTGTCCAAGCCATTTCGTACATCGTCTTCCAGCTTTCTCCGTAAAGTTTCCCATTCAGCCTGTGCTCGCGAATGATTCTCGATTTTTCCCGAGAAGGTTGAGATGTGGGTTCCGACCGCAGATAGTAAACCCTGTAACGAAGAATCACCAGTAAACAAGGAGACACCGTGTGTTTGCATCAGAGCGCGTAGGGATACAACGCCTTGCTCGAGCTCTGTTTGAACTGTTCGAAGAGCAGAAACGTCTGTTTCCCTTAGCTTGTCCATCTCATCTTGCAGCCTCGCCAGATCCTCCATCTTCTCGTCTTCCAATGCGGCTTTTTCTTGTTCCCAATTGTTACGGTCTCGTTCCAACTGAGCACGAAGTTCTGCAATGTCGTTCTCCTTCTCCTCAAGCTTCCGGCGATTACTTTCCCTTTCCTCCGCGAGCACACCCTCTATCCCAAGCGCTTGACCGTTCTGTTCCTCCAGGTCTATCAATCGTCGTTCCGCTTCCTTGGCGCGCGTTGCTAGTTCCTCCCGTTCCTTTTCCCAATCACTCTTCTCTTCAATCAACCCATTCAATTGCGTTTCGAGGCTTTCAAGCCGCGGAAGCTCCTTCTCTAGGGCGTTGATGGTTTCCTCCGCACTCTGCAAGTCCATACCCATCATTGTCTCCACTTCCTGCTTCTCCAATCGCAGAAGCGACAATTCCCTAGACATCTCGCCCTGTTTCTTGCCGGCAGCCGTTAGTGATTCAGTAGCAGCTTTCAGTTTCTCTTCCAGCTCTATTATTTCTCCCACAGTCGCTGGAGAACGACCTCGTTTAGGAACTACAGCATCTGCATGGCCCGCAAACAGATGTGCGCCATCGAAACGAGGCTTTCTAGAAGAAGTCGACATACCCGTCATAGAGGACGTAGTAGGACTCATCGGAGCACCGCGATGTGATGGTGTATCATACCCCGAATCCTCGCCGTCTCCATTGACCTGAGGTGCCATCTTCTTCTCCATACTTCGTACGGAATAGCTGAGCACTCCGGCACGATGCTCTAGAAGTCTTTTCTGTACTTCGTTTAGCCGCTCCGAAACACGCCATAATTCTTTCTGAGCAGCGTCGACACGTCGGTTGGCAGCTTCCAGCTGTTCGTCGGTCTGCTTTGATATTTTCTTGTGAGAGGCATTGACCCTTGTGAGAGATATCGCGGCGTCCCGGATCTTGGTCTCTAGACGTAGCTTCTTGGTCATTGCTCCAAGTCTGGATGTCAGAACTTGCTGCTCCTAGAATGAAATCAAGTAAGAACTAGCATGCTATTCCACGATGCGAGAGATACGTACCTTCTTTAAATCGTCTACCTCTTCAGAACCAAGGATCTCGAATTCTCGGCTGTCTACTACGGCATCACTGGCTAAGAGACTGATCAATAGTTCATCGCGAATGTTCAGTTGACTCGATGACCGCTTATGGTCAGATTCGGATGGGTTAATAGACTTCCTAGTTATCAGACGATTCGGAGGGCCGCGCGGAGATGATGGTGATGCAGGTGAGCTCGAGCCAGCGAGAGAGGCTCGAATAGGAGAGGAGGTTGTGAAGGACGTCTGAGTACGCGTTGGGGACATGATGGATGAGACATTCGATGAACGACTCGACTGGATCGAAGAGTTGCCAGCATCGTCTTCGTTCGGTGTCGGCGGAAGTGGAGGTTTCTGTTTATCCTTGCGAAGAAATAAAGCAGCTGTTGGTGTTGTTTTTGGGCTAGAAAGGGGAGAAACTGGCTGCTGTACGGGGCTAGAAGGCTGAGGGGGCCATGATGGATAACCCTTCGAGTTTATGACGAGAGGCGCGGTATTAGCTGGAGGAGATTGTACGGGTTCTGGAGGAGTTGCGGTCGCGGTCGCTGCGCCTAGAAATCTACGAACGCCGTTCATGGCGAAGTCCTAGTAGTGGTGTGCCAGCTACGATACTAGAAGCTACGAAATTAGAGTGAGTGTGTGGTGGTCGTCTAGAGGTCGTGGTGCACTGAATAAATTCGATCTAAATTTCATGTCGAATAAAATAAATTCCGTTTCTCCGTTTACGTCCATCTCCGTTCTTCACCTGGTTTGACTCTGGAATGCAAAGACTCGACAAACTCTCTAGATGACCTGGCTACTTGCAACACCGTAAATGTCGTTTACCTTCAACTGGCCTCGCTTTTCAGATCAGTTTCACTACGATGCTATCCAAATGCTCAACACCGCCCTCAACAAGGGTAACAAACCTCCCATCATTGCAGACAAGATAGAGGTCGTCGAGCTGGAAATGGGTACACAGGTGAGCCCTCATATCTAGCCCCTTCTATGTCAGGGCTAAACTCACATCAAATCACAGCCTCCAGAACTAGAGATTCGGGATATTGGTGACTTGACTGTCGACCAATTTAGAGGCATATTTCGCCTCACATACTCGGGGGATGCACATCTGGTTCTAAAGACCAAAGTACAGGTGAGCGACTCGGCTTGATACCGAGACGTCTTTCTGAGCCTCGTTCCTTCCTGCAGGCAAATCCCTTGAATCATAAACAACCCGATATCCATCTCATGGCAGGGTCGAGAGGAATGCTGGCCGCAAAGCAGCCATTGGTGGTCCCAATGCTGCTCCGCCTATCACATTTCAAGTTGAACTCTTATGTGGTTCTCGTTGTATCGAAGCAGAAGGGAATTACTCTGGTGTTCAAGACAGACCCTTTGCAGAACGTGGACATCAACAGCACATTCGACTCCATTGCTGTCATCCAGAAATTCATACAACGGGAGATCGAGGGCCAGCTACGGCAGATGTTTAGGGAAGATCTTCCTGGCATCATACACCGTCTTAGCCAACAGTGGTTGAAGGCTAAAGTGGAAGCACCGTATCTATCTAAACGACCTCCTCCACCTACTCGTCATAACTTTGACTCGAGATCATCACCCGATCTTTCATACCTTCCACCTAGTATATCGAACGTTGGTCTAAAGCCACAACTTATGCGACAGCAGTCCCTGGGTCCGTTGGGCTACAGAAGATCACATTCTTCATCTGGGATCTCAATGGCAAGCTCAAGTCGTCGGCCAAGCATGGCTGCCCCGAAGCCACCTCCCCCAAATCCGCCACCAGAGGCGGTCACCTTCCCAGATCTGGAGAATTTTGATCCTACCTACGGCCTACGTCCAGAAGGTCTTCCGACTAAAAGTCTTTTCAGTGGGTTCGGTAGTCTTTTCGTACCCAACAAAGGTCTGGCAGATCTAGAAGAGGAAGATCAAAGTGATGAGGGAGACGAATACGAGTCCGACGAAATTGCTTCGTTCGACATGGTGGACTGGGATAACACTGTTCCTGGTTCTAGCGTTTACGATGATGCCGACGAAGGTACAGAGTATGAAACATCACCAGCTGTAGGTGGGGGTACCATAACACGACCACGAACATATCATGCTCAATCACCATCCGAACTGTCTCCATCATTTTCTCGCCCGTCCATATCCCGCTCTCAAGACCATATTTCTTCCAACGCTGCTTCACGCTCTGGAATGTCCACCCCAGCCCTCAACTACCGCCACCGTCAAAACTCCTTATTCAATCCCTACTTCTCCAATTTTCCAATGCCTGGACTCAATAACTCTACAACAAGTCTTCCCCCTGATATCTCAACAAGGTTATACCACAGACATCTTAATTCACCTCTCAGCGCACCTCCTTATCGTGCATACCCGGGGCGTTCCGCCAGCCCCGCTGAAACGGAACCCTCACGATCTAGCAGCGGTGTGACGCAGTCAGTCGCGACTCCGCCATCTTCCGATCTTCCCCATCCTGATGATGAAGCTGCGATTTACATGCGGAAACAAGAGCCTTCCTCCTCCGTCCCATCTCATAATCTAGATGATGCATTCTATACAGGCTCTCCTCCAAACGACATCGAAATTCTCGAACCAGATCCGAAAATAGTTCTGCGTCCGTCTCTGAACAACTCTATCCGACAACTATCCACCCTCAGTCACTCTAACCACACACTTTCCCCTTACACTCTATCAATGGAACATTTTACTGTCAGAAGCGGCCCCCCTCGAGGTTCTGCAGTGGGACCGTCTGCTCCAGTGGAAAGACAAGCAGTAAAAGCTAAAAGGAAAAGAATATATAGACTCGGAGGTCCACCGAAAGAAACACCTACCCCCGTCAGCAACGTCGCCATAGACACCTCACAACCCTCATCACCGTCATTATCACCCATCCCTCCCTCCGAGTTCGACGCCTCGGACATGGACCGTTATTTCTCCCATGAATTTGTCCCGGATTCTCCAGATGTCTACCCGACTCATGTTCGTCAACGAATGTCGGCATCGCAACAACATCGTCCTGCTGCATAACCATCACATTTTTACATTACATTATTCTTACCTTTTTTCTTTCTCTTCGTACTTTGTATCACCTGCGTCAATTCATCTGTAGTAGTTCAATTGTATATTCGTTGGAGATCCCCCTCGCTATACCTAGAAGAGATCTGGCATCATGGGGACCTGGGCTAAAGGCAACATGGGTGACGACGACAGCTCGAAGTCCTATGTCATACCAAATACATCAGTGCAACATCATCAGCAACTGCATAATATTCAGGTCAAGCGACCATTGATACCCACGTCCACATGCATACTTGGGAGTCTGCTTGTGTTTTGCCTCGCGGAAGGAATCTGGCGTAATTGACGGAAATCGTTGTTCACGTACGTTTTGGTGAGACCTGTGGCCGCTGGGGAACGTAACAAGGCGTTGGGAGGTGATACGACAACGAGACCAAGGATGTCGGGAGTGTGTTTCCCTTTTGGAGTGGAGGGTGTAGGAGGGGCTAGGAGGTCTTCGATATCTTGTAACGTAAAGGCGAGGCTGTCTGGTAGATATACAGTAGGTGGGTCCAGCACCTCGTCTTCATCGGCTACGATACTGGAACGCAGATTCTTAAGCGCCTCTGCTTCGCTGGCAGGCAGAACCTGAAGTGTTCGATCACAAAGTGCCGAAAACCGAACGGGCGTTATTCCTGATAGATTCGCTTTAACGTGCTCGTCAAACCATAAGAGTATGCCAAGCAACGAAGTGGCGGTATCTCGTTCGATTGTTTCCGAGTCTGAAAACGACGAGAACATTCGGCCCATTTCCATCCGTACAAACCCTATATCGATATGACTATCCGGTATACGTGTCAGTATAGCCAGGACGGGTGCGATGTGAGATGCAGAGGGATCATGGTCGTTCTGTGTTTGTCGTAGAAGAGTCAGAGCAATGGCGAACTGAAGGTCAAGATCAAAGCTTGTGGCGTGCTCGGAAAGGACCTGAACGAGCTCGGTGAATTGAGTAGACGTGAAATGACCATCGAGCAATGACATCAAGCATTCCTTCAGCGTGCATGCGACGTCTGGAACTGTGGAGATGCAGGTAATGCACCAGGTCGATGCACTGGAAGTGGCCATGACAAGCTCGCGGATAAAGCGAAGTGAGAGTGATACATGATAACGTGCCACCGATCGACGGTCTTCATCTGCTATCCCATTCTCCAGTGATCGCAAAACCTGGGAAAGCTGCTTGAGTTCCTCTAGGAACAGCCAATCTCCGATCCCAATGACACCGTTGTCCAGATTGACTAGGCGTTTGACAAAGTGCACTTTATTCTCCGTGTCCAATATATGGACGAAGGATGAGAGTTCTGTAAGTAGGCTTGGAATGACATTGGTAATCCAGTGGGAAGGCTGGACGTCTTGTGGGTTTGAACCCGAGATTGGTAGTAAGTGATCTATGAGACAGATGATTTGCAGTAGATGATACGCTGGATCTCGTCCGTCACTTCCCGCCCCATGCTCAAATAATGTTCGAAGAATGACTTCTGCTCCCAGTTTCTCGGGTTCGACCCATGAGTCCGCGTTCGAGAGATCTCGAACAAGTTCAAGGCAAGTTTGCCTAGTCCCCTGCGCAGAAATACAAGCCGAACTTGATTGGGAGTATAACATATCTGCCGCATCCGTGCACGTGAAAATATCCGCCACAGCAGTGGTGAGGGCACGCGTAGATCTAGTGGTCAGGGGGTATGTTGGTGTAAGACGAGCAAGGAGACGAAGTATGTCATCTGCAGTACGAAACAGTTGATCCACAAGCGCTTGGTTCATGACCGGAGGTGGCGTCAGCCTGAAATGGGCGTTTAAATCGTCGGATACACCGGCAATAATGTCGACCAGACGAACCCCCAGTCCATGCGATTGCTCGTCCCAAACAACCTGAAGCAATCGCCACTCGCCCTTCTCTGTTTCCAGTTCTTGTTTGACGATGGCAAGTGAGACTCGTAGAGTTCGAAGCCTTCTGAGAGACAGGGGATGATCGCTAGAAAACATAAGCTCTTCGATTGCTGCTGGTAGGCCGTCTTCTGCTACAAGTGCGACCTTCCGCATAGATAACCGGTCGTTCTCAGTGATGAAAGATAGAGGCTGTCGAAGCGATAAGATGGCCTTCGTGAAATCCTCCATCAGAACGGCGTGAGGGTCATGAGCGACATCAGCCAAGACCTGTTCCGCCAGGATCCCAGATTTTCTCGGAGGATTGCTATCGGCAATGATCCATTCCAGACGCCGAGTCAATTGTGGCAACAACAATAAATGGTTTACAATCTGTTTTATTCAGACGTCAGGGTGAGGGTCGTATCTAGACAAAGATGCATTCTCACCTCATGATAACCGTCCACATCTTGCCATAACCTTAGTACTGCGAGTGTTCGTTCTCGACAAAGATCGTTGCCAATGCTGTCTGTCCAGGCCCAGACGGCCAAAACACTAGAGGCACCGATATAAGCCCTCACAAACGTGATGAACTCGTCATGAGAGACCGAGACTATAGATGAGCGCAAGAGAGGCGAAGGATGAGACTGGGGGAACGGCAACACGGGATTTTCTGCCAGTTTAGCGATCACGTCGTTGTGTGTAATCATAGATTCGAGCCAAATTCCAAAGGACGCTTCTTCTGTACCAACATCTTTCAGCATCCGAGCTGACTGGTAAAAGTCGCCCTGGGTATTGGATAGGGCGTCCTCGAATATTTTCCATCCTTGGAGTCTTGACCCTAGTCGACGAACTGCTTGTTGTGTGTGTTTGTCAACCTTTGAGCTGCATTGAGCAGTACGCAGAACATCTAGGAACCATTCACAGTTGAGGTGACGAGCAATGTCAATGTTGGTGGAGGCGTCTAGGAGGCGTAGAACAGCCATCTCGTCCATGTTATGTGCGTCAAAGATTGATCCAAGATCTACGCATTGCTAAATAGATACATGTGAGCGCATGTTTCGCTCGTAAAAACTTGGAAACAAACCAAGAGGACCCGCGCCATGTCGGGGTGTTGCGAGGCTGCGTTACAGAGAATATTTGCCATTTGGTAAGACTGGTCCCGGCTCTATGGAGATCGGCATTTAGCTCGACAAGAGAACTACATGTCGTTAAAGCGAACCTTGGGGCCAATCGAGTTGGCGATCCTTTTCGCAAACGCTTCTAAGGACTCATATGATATGTCGTCTGGTACAGGTCTAGTTGTGCAATCCACAGCCTTCTCAAGACTGAAGTCTAGCATTTCTGCATCCAGATCGGCATATATATGAGGGAATTCGGGAAGATCCCACTCTTCGTTAGATGCTTTGAGACAAAACATACGCCGTATGAGAAGCGGAAGGGGAGGTGGATCAGGTAGCAATGAAAGCAAGTTTTTGGCAAGTAGGGTAGGGTCAGAGGAATTTGAAGGGTCGACGGCACGAGATAAAATCAAGGGTTCGTTTGAGGGAAGTGGTTTCGGCTCATATGTGTGGGGTGGAGGCGGGATGTCTGTCACGATATCACCGTAGATAGCTATAGAAAGGCAGTCAAAGTTCCCTTTCACGATCATCAAGCGGGTAGCATACTGGCATGACATATGTTCACCGACTAAGAGCGGAAGATTCTATCAAGATCAACGCACCTGCGTCATGCCTACTGCGAGATCGACTTGGCCGCCTGTATAAGCGATCGAGGTAGGGACCAGGGCATTCGATGCCCGCTGTTTTTCTTTGGAGTCTGAGGGAGACAATGGATGTGCATTGTAAAACACGTCTAAGAAGAAGGCATTTGGTTCTGTGCAACTGCAGACAAATGAAATGAGTAAGAGAAAATGACATGATGTATACCACAAAACTTGCGCAATGACTTGAGGGTCCTTGGCAAATGGTATAGCGCCTGTGGGGAAGATTCGTATCGTCTGAACACGAATAGGAGAAGTAAATCGAATAGCAGCCAAACTAGAGGGTCCCTGAGGTTTTAGCTGGCAATAATGTAGAAACATGGCTTGACGCTGTGGGCGTCGATGGGCGCGGCGGCGAACGCGCGTTACGGACGGTCACGATTCTGTTTGCACAGCCTTCGGTATACTGCGGCTGTAAATCACGCCAACAATCCAGAAAACGATTTCTTTCTTCCTCCGTACGACCATGAGTCGCTCAACTACAATCAAACTTCCAGCCCTGGATCTGTCCGCAAAACCATCAGTAATGCGAGGCAGGGGCAGAAGCAGCAGCATAGTAAAAGTCGAAGAAGTCGGCGACCGCTCTATAGAAGAAGTTTTGGATCGAAGCACATATGTCAATCCCAACACCGACTGGGTTGATGCGAAAGGTTCATTATCTATCCTTGACTTCAAGGAACGTCCTGACAGTGGCTTCCTTCCAGGTGCTTGGCTGATACACGTAGTCCTAATATCCATTGGGAAAATCATCATCGATACTATTCCTGGTATGACGCAGCAGATTAGCTGGACAACGGTCAACCTATGCTACCTGGCTGTGTGTGAGTCTCACTTTTGATCTGAACAGTCCACTGACAGCCTCGTGTCTACCCCCAGCTCTCATACCTAATGTTCCACGGGGTCACAGGCGTCCCATTCGAGAACGATCTACACGGCGGAGCATACGATGATCTAACACTATGGGAACAAATCGACGATGGCGCACAGTATACTCCCGCAAAGAAATGGCTCTTCACTGTTCCTGTCGTATTGTAAATGCTTTGTCTCCCATTTAAGCGCCGGACAGCTGATTGAGTCTACAGATTCCTTGCATCAACGCACTATACAAATTATAACCCTTGGCTATTCGCCATCAACATATCCGCTCTGGTATTCGTGCTTATTCCCAAACTACCTCAGGTAAGAATATCACCTCTCAAATCTGTCAACCTTGTCAACTTGACCCTCTCTCTACACAGCTCCATCGTCAACGGGTTCGATTTTTAGCAGATGACGTGTCCGGAATGAACACCCCTGTTACTCCCAGCTTCCCTCCATCAGGACGTGGAACCCCGGTTCAGGAAAAGCAAGGCCCTGCAGATATCACCGAGGCACATTTCCGATAGCTCACTCATTATTCGTGGAATTTCGGCAACGGCGTATTTGCCCGCATCTAACCACATCAGCACCAATGCACACCTCGTCACTCTTTGTATCTAATATTTCGGATATAAAATGCCGAACCCAATATTACCCTCATCCTATAGTCGCGCACGCCGCATCCTATAATATACACTCATCTATGAAGATGTTGACACTAGGGAAGGTTGTTTATACTGCTGCAAACGCAATCTATTTGGTCAATACGTCAGTCAGGTTTCATTGGAACTTATCCGGGAAACGACATACAGGTTTCGGAGGAGCATCAAGATGGTTATCTTCCCAACGGCTGGAATATAGAGGGATGCCTAGATATCACTGTCAGCTAAAAGAGACTACCGTCATTGTTGAGTTATCTACTTTGTCTCGAACATCTTTCTCAAAGTTTTTCTCGACGGCTACGTTGACGCAGACGCAACCGTCTTTGAGCCATTCCGTTTTGACCTTATATTGAACGCTCGGGACCGCCGAAACTACCACATCAGATAGTGCAAGGCACTCTTGCAGGGTGAAGTTACTAGGATGGACAACGTGTCGCGGATGGTAGCGCCGCGCAGACTCGGATTGAGCAGTTGCAGTCGAAATGCGGGGACGTTTTGTGTATTCCTGAAATTGACAACGGTCAATCATCGTGTGATTCAATGCATCAGAGTGAGAAATAGACATTACTTGAATGGAATCGATGTCCACGGAAAACACACGGGCACCGTCGTTGGCAAGGAGTGCTGCCAGAGGTCGGCCAACAACCTCAGATCTATTTCGTAGAGACAGTTAGACATAGGAGCAATCGGAAACGAATGGTAGTTGAAGAATGGAACCTGTTGATGACCGTAATAGTTCTCCCATAGGCTCGGTCGCCATATTTGAGGAGGTTATTGTACACCCCGACATATTCCAAGCATTTTACGATTGCGAGGGGTGTACAAGGTATGATAGACTTCACCGTTCCAGCAGGTGGTTCCTCGGATTCGACTGCTGGGACGTTGTTTATTGAAGGGGTTACAGAAGGAGACAGAGACTGAGGCTCTATGAAACGAATACTGGGTAAAGTGAAGCGGGTTACCAAAATAGATGGTATGCCATGGAATGGGACTCACTTGTGGTATAGATTGTAGTGAAACTTGAAGTGTAGTCCTTCTACATCTTTGAAGGGTGAGACAACCTGGAGAGAATTCAGATGAACGATCTTGGGAGTTTATGCCCTCCTACCTGCTGCAGATATTGATCCTAAATTTAGACCAGTCAGTGGATTGACCCTGGCCTTGCTATATCATTACAGACCTGCTGTGGACCAAATATTGGATAGTAGACCTTCAAATTGACGACATGTTCATGTTATATTCGAGCGATATATACCATCAAGAATGCCCACCATAATACCGTCCACCGTCTCATCTTCGTTAGCTTCGATGATAGCTTCCTCTACGCCATCCCCTTCACCCTGCTCGCCAGTATCCGCAGCACCTACTTTCTTCAGGACATATTCAACCCCAAGATCTTCGCACTGTTTTTTTGTAAAGTCTGCGTATTGCTTGCTCGGGGCAGATGAAGTTGCGAGGATGCCGACTAATTTTGGACGACGGGTACGAGTTGCAAGAGAGTTTTTGACCTCGTCGCGAAAAGCAGTGGCGATGGGGTCGGCCTTCAGCAGAATTCCTTTCCCCGTGGTGTCCGACATTATACCGCGTCCAAGACTCCAAGTGAAGAGAGTCGAGAGAAAAAACGCGGAGTCATGTGATGAGATTACAACAAAAGTATTCAGGATCAATTGCAAATACATAATTATGTAGGATTGTGGTCAAAAAGCCTGTACCATTTCAGTGCTATCGACTGAAGGTAGCGGACCGATAGATGAAATAAGAGAAATCGAGTCCATAGAGAGAAGGAGGAACGTCATCGTTGTAATGTATCAGTTAGGATGAGTGGAGCCGTTGATTTGCGCGGGTACGGGAGGTACGGGAGGCACACTACCCATCGGTGCATCATCGTCTGCTCCCTGCGCGGCTGCCTCGGCGTCTTCTTCTTCTGCTAAAAGTTGCGCCGCACGCTGTACCGCACAAGCTTAGAAAGAGGGAATGGATCGAGGGAATAGAGAGTTCGGATCCCACCTTCATGGCTTCAGCTTCATTGGAATAGTGTCGGCCTCTGGCACGAACGAATGCAGCATGTTTCGCGGCAGCTGTCAGATTAGATTATCAGTAGTGACATGGGGCGTGCATGAGGTGTATGATTACAGAAACTTACTTTCTTCGTCCATTTCCTCGCCTATTTCTACTTCTTCGCCGGGTTCTCGGGAGTCAGCTCTTATTTCACGCGTAGCCTCGTTTGGCAGATTGAAGCTGGTGCTTCGGCTGGAACGACCAGATCCACCAGGTCTGCTAATGCTCGAGATAGAGGTTCGACGAGAAGACGGGCCGGAGAAATCCGCGTCAGTCGGTGAAACCGACATCGTTGGCGAAGGGGCAAGATAATGGCCATTTAGATCAAGACCAGGTATCTCTGGGTTAGAAGATTTTAGAGGATGGGAAGAAGCTCTGAGAAGGATATGTTTACTTACCTCCGTCGACGGTGTCTGTCTCAGCGTTGTATCTAACATAAGGGGTCTTGGGTTCTGTGATCTTCATTAAGCTATCCTTCCCGATCTCAGTCAATGCGAGGTTCTCCTCGTCCCATTGTAAGTTGCTGATGAGACAATATCAAAGGCTGTTGGATCCTAGTTTTGTATAGGAGATACTCACTGTTCTGGATAGACGACGCCCGGAGCTTGGTGAGGTGTGTTCTTTAAGATGCCTTTAGGCTTTGGTTGTGATGCTGAACGAGGTATAGGATGAACATGGGGAGGATCTTGGATAACTTCTACGTTAGACATCTGGAGGAGATAGAAGATCGATTGGCAGGTGGTTGTTGGTGGTCGAGAGCAAGTCGAAGCTGGGATACTTTTGGAGGTTGGCGTCACGGGGGAGTCGGAGTGGTGTCCGCGTGCGTTGTGTCCAAATTTGGAACGCGTCCGCCATTGGTCCGCCACATCATCAGTAAGTTGGTAAGGTAGCTGCCCAATAGCTGGCATGGTCTTTATCTTTGAAGAGACTACTTATATCGTTTGGACTCGTTTGTAATTCTTAGTTATACATGACTATTCAAATCCTCGCGTTCGATAGAAGACCAACTCTGCGCCAATAAGCGAGCCACTGTTTGACATCCACATCACTTAACTGGGGAACGGCGGCATCTACCACATCAAGCAAGTTCGTCAAAGAGAGCTTCGCGAATCCCATCGCCTCTCCGCGAATCATGCTGGAAATGGCTTTGTAGAAAGGGAGTAACTGAAGAGCACGAATCTGCATGACATCATCTGGTCGATGCCCATTCCTGTTCTGGGATCCAAAGGATGCAGCCTGCTCCAATCGACTAAGCCACTCGGCATACGACACGAGAGGGACGCTCAGCTCTGAGGATATGATGGACGAGATCGATGACCAGGGCACGGGTCGAGGGTGAACCAAGTGCACGACGTTGACGGTCGGTGGCGCCTTACGGAGGTTCACAAGAGCGGCCGCAGCATGGTGGAGAGGCACCCACGATACGATCTGGGCAGTATATTTAGTAGGAGATTATCAAGTCAAAATACTGTATAGCATACCTTTTCATCGTCGGGGAAACAGTTCACTGCAATGGTACTCTGCACCAAGGAAGGGAACCACTCATTTGTATTCCAACAGCCGTTCAAACCTCCGCAAAGCTGACCCACGCGGACGATTAAAGTGTTCATCGATGTCTCAGTCGCAACCTTCGAGAGGATCTGCTCGGATACCCATTTGGACTCGCTGTATCCACTACCGACAGCCACCTCAACCCCGACAAGAGCCTCGGGTAAGGGCTCATTCTCGGACGGATCTATTTGACGATCGTCAGAGACGTTACCGGATAAAGGTTGAAGCTACAGACTTTGGTGAACACCGATAGAGCTTGTGTATATGAAGCGTGCAGGCTCTGGCAGCGACGAGGACAAGGAGAAATCGATGAGTTTCCGCAAACCTCTCACATTGAATTCGAAAGAAGTCAACGCCAGATTGAAGTCAACGCGCCAAGCTGTGGATTGAAGATCTCAGAAGACAAAGACATCCAGGTGCATTATAGTACTAACCATTGTGAATGACGTGTGTGACAGATTCCTGCATCTAAGTTGGTACCATGTCAGAAGCTGACTGCTAGTGCGGAGTCGACAAAACATGCTGACCTCTTTGTACACCGCATCTGAAAGGCCAAAGTTGTCAACTAGGAGGTCGCCTTCCAACAATGTGACCTTCTCCAAGTCTAAGAGCGCAGGATCCAAGCCGCGATCAAGCAGCGCAGATTTCTGTCGTTCGATAAGATTTCCTTCGCCCGATGAGCTCCGATTCAAGGCATAGATTTTAGAGACGTCTGCACTCGAGGCGAGCCGAGATAAGGCGTAAGATCCAAGACCTCCGGTCGTGCCTGTGATTAACACGACATCTGTAGTGCGAGATTGTGGACATCCATCCCTCGTAGCGGCTGCATGACGGGGGAAATCTTGGCTGTACTTTGAGACCATAGCGTGCATGGCATCTATGTTCGCGAGACGCGACGTGCCGCCATGTTCGTTCGCATCATCACCGCGCACAAGAGCAGAGATGAAGATGGTAAGCTGTGCGACGGATGGATGTGTGTATACAAAATTGGCCGTCAGGTTCCGAGTATCAATCTTAGCAGAGTCGCGGACAGCTCGTAGGAGAGAATTGCGAATCCACGTTGCCTGCAGACTGCAACGAAATGACTGGAATTAGTATAAAACCTGGCTTGCACTGTTTGTGGACCTGCGCACCTATCACAGCCGCGCTCGAAAAAGTCCTCTTCATCCAGGACAGGACGAACAAGAACCTTGTTCACGACCGTACGGATGAAGTCGAAGGTACTCACAGCATCCCAAGTGAGAGGCGGCTGGATATCGATCTGGTTACTCTCGTCTACAGCATCGTACATCGAGTTTATCTCATCCTCGTAATCCTGGATAATGGCTTGGCGACGAGCTGTACTTTTGGCTGTGTATGTGAAGGGTTTCGAAGGTTTTGCTACAACAACCATCTGTGGAGAACGCAGATAAGCAGAGGGTCTAGTATAAAATAAACGGATTCACCTCTTTGAATAACCTAGAGTGCTGAGGTGCGAAGTTGTTCATTTTTTCGATAGTCGGCCTTACGAGCACAAGTTGTTAAATTTCTTTGATTGTGAGTGTGTAGAGAGCGACATACCAGATCGCGTTCCTAAAAGCCGCGAGTTTGATCTCATTCGATGGATCGAACTTGTAATCCGGTTTTGGGTCGACGAGCACGCCTGCTTGGAAACGCCCCCGACCGAACATAACAGATGACTGAACACGAGGATCTTGATTGAGGATGTTTTCTATTCATCTATGAGACTCGATGCCTTCATGACGCTCAAATGAGGGGGAGTCACCTAACGGGCCTGGGTTTGTCTGCATGCTACGGTCAGTATAGTTCCTTTAGGGTAGCTCAGTCTAATCCAGACCTTCTCTCCAGTGTTATGCATTATCTGATCATCCGTACGACCATAAATCTTCCAATACCCTTCTTTAGTTGCATGCGGTATCAAAAGGTCGGAAGTCGCATATGCAGGGACGCCGTCGACTTGTGTGTTCAGTACACCCGGCGTACAGTAATCATTCGCCTGGAGAACAATTGGTGATCAGGATCGAACAGGGTAGAGGGAGCAACTCACCACCATCACAAGCTCAAATGTGTTATCTCCGAAGGGAATCATCTTGGCTGTGACTAGGCGCGGGAACTTGAAGTAATCCCAGTCGTAATCTACTTGGGCTAAGACGCATTCAATGAGATACATTCGTCGGACTCTAATGAAGGTTATTACCTGGAAGTATAGGACTCATGATACCGCCTTCGGTTCTGAATGTAGAGCTATAAGCCTCAGATACGAGGATGATAGTTAAGAATGACTTACGATCCGTATAAAATGAAGATCGAGACACCCTGGGATGTCATGTAATCCCCTACGGCTTTGTTGAGCGGACCACCTCCGTACATCTAGGTTTTGTAATGAGCTGCATATCCTGACACGATCATCATCTGGTTTGTATGACTTACGACACCGCCGCGGGAGGCAAGCCATGTGACATATTCAGCATTATTTGACCATGCCTATCAAACGAGTCAGTAGATGCCAATCAGAATCAGAGAACTTGTTCCAGGACACACCTCAATGAACGCGGGCACGCAGAATATGATATCGCTATTCGTCGCCTTTGCAGCTCGGAAAAGACCGTCTGCAGTGGGCAGCTGAGCCGGGGATTGTGGCTGGAATGTACTCAGAACAAGTCCACATGAAGCCTATATGATGTCAAGTATCACGACACGGTGGTAAGTCAATTTAACCCGGAACTCACCGCCCAACAGGCTTGTATAACACCCATTCCATGATACATAGGCATCACGTGCAAGGATAGAACTTGATCGGTGAGATCGCGCTCTCCAAACCAAGGAATCAAGGCGAATTGATTGAAACGACGGTTGTTCATATATATCGGTTTAGGGAAAGCTGTCGAACCTGAAAGGATTTCTCATTATATAGGGATGCAGAGATGTATTGGATCGACAAACCTGAAGAATGGAGGATGATAATGACTGCTTCCGGGTCAGTTCGGTGATAGGGGACATCTTGAGGAGATAACACGGGTTCCGAAGGTGGCAAGAACAGATCTTCGTATAGAGGGATGGAAGAATGGGCTGGCAGAGATTTTGATGGATACGATTGTTTTACAATAGTAAATGCGTCGTTGGCGAGGTCAACCAGAGCCTGCTCACGACCAATAAGGACATGAGTGACCCCAACTTTGTTGATGAGATGCGCTATCGCTGTCGCAGAATTTCTCGGGGAGATAGGAAATGCTATACAATTGGCCCTCAGGATACCTTTAAGAGATGGGTCATCAGAACTTGACCGGCACGGAGGAGAAAGACACGATAATCACCCATGATCGTGGTAAAGTACGTGATAGTATCTGAGCAGTAGCAACATTCGTATTAGTTCAAAGGAAACAGAGATAAACCATACCTGATGCAGCCAGGATGGCCACTATAGGTGTACCACTCGCACTCTCGACGCGATCCTGCATCATCCTAGCACATCTGAGAATGGCTCTGACAGCTTCAGGCCAGTGAATAGTGTGAATTTTATCATCGTCATCGGCGTAGAGAAACAGTCGATGGTTGGGTGTATGTTCTAGATGCCAATCATACATTTGTGGGACAGTCGACGACCCATCGAGTGCAGGCGGAGCGAAAGTCTTGCTTCGAAGGCACTGCGTTCCGGGAGCGGGGGTGCAGAGCTGGAGTGGAACATGGGTGGGCATCCTGTATAGATCTAAGGGTCAGTTTTGGCTCGATGCTTTCATGAGTTTAAAAAAAGAAGAAAAAGGCCTACTCGGACGGGATATACGATCATGAGTTGCCGTGGAAGGCGCTGGCTGAAACTGGAGAACGTGCAGGAACCCTTTCCACATGCTCAGAACACGTCCGATGTGAAGCACGGCATCAAATTGTGAGAACCACAGGACTGCGATCAGAATCGCAAACGAAGTAATATGCCACGAATTCGAAGCTTCTCTGTTGAAAAAGGTGAGTCCACGAACTTCGCATATGATGACCCCGTGAGGCCGAGAAGACCATTTTCGGACTTGAGAATAATCTCATTTCAGTATAGACTTGCTACCAGCAGCCATAGGTTCTATGCTGTGATTCGAGGAATCTTCGAATTGAGAGTGACAGACTACCTGCCAACTTGCCAGTGAACATGCTATCGCAATTTGCATCAGCGCGCAGATCGGGAAAATCCTCGTTCAAAATTACCTTGTCGTTCGACTGAGTTCACGGTACCGTTGCGAAGAAGACCACGGCCAGTCGATTTGAAATGACTTTTGTCGCGTCATGGTCACCCCGATCGCCTATTACTTAGTCGTCAACGCGTCGACTGAGAACGTGGAACAAAAGCTTCAGCTTCCCGCGCCGTGAGAATGGCTTGGAAATCTGAGCGCTCTGAAGAGTTTGAACCCATGCGATGCAGTGCTTCTCTATCTCCGTATTGTCGTTTTCGGGCTGAATGCTTTTCATCGCTGCCTTACGTCTGGTGTGTCACATCTCGTAAACTTCTGTCTCTTTCTAGCTGCTCATTAGAAACTTTTCTCCTAGACAGACAAAAAGGGTTCGCCCACCAAGTATCGCATCCTTCGACATCACTTTCCGTCTCCTCGCAAAACCTTTTCAAAACCTGGCCCGCTGATTATGCTTAGTAAGCCAACAGGATGGATCGTTATGGGCTAGCGATATGCACTGATGTTGAGTGAGATCCGAGAAGTTGCTAAAGAGCTAGGTAGAATGACAGCCTCAAGGATCCCAATATTAATGTCGAGCATTTCCGATTTCGCTGGGTCCACAAAGTGTCCACAATTGCAAGCGAATCACGGCCTTCGACGGAGGCCGAACTAAGCACATGCAAATAAGGGTGCTTCCGAAATACTTACGATCGCCGCGGCGGTCCAACCGTGACGGTGGTCTAGTCGCTTGCTTTCAACTTGAAGCCGTCGATTCTGATACGACCCATGAAAGATGCGAAGATGTGTGGTTCAGTAATGGAATCACGCAAATGTACCTCATGCTATTCTCTCACACGAAATTAACATCCAACTAGTCAAGGTAACCAACTCGGGCTCATAAGTAGTGCAGAGGATATACTTTCTAACGAAACTGCCATATCACCAAGGGAATGCTGACTTGATAGTATTATTGGTATGCAACATTCCCAAATACCTCCTTCGTCATATATATATTATCATTGCCTAGCGGCTTAGGTATCTCATGGATGCCAATATTCCCCTTGTCTCTGCTAATCTTGCCACTGCTATCATCGAAAGTTTTCTGTATGGCATATTCTTTATTCTGGCGACCACATCTATCTATCTTCTGGTCAGCCGTCGCCAGAAACCGGTTTCTCGCCTGGGACGAGGAGATCGTTCTATATATCTGACACCGATGTTTCTCGCATCTATATGTCTTTTTATTCTCATAACTGCCGTCAGTAGTCTCTCTGATATTCGCATAGAAAATCTCTCTAACGTTTATGACCGTGATTTATAGCATTGGGCTTTTACGGCCACTCGTTTATTCCAAGCTTTCGTCAATTATAATGGTGGCACAATGCCCTTGGCTTTCTATGCCGACTTGTCGCAAATCACGGAGGTCGTGAAGACTGGATTTTTGATGGCATGTCTGATCATTTGTGACGCGATGATTGTAAGTGGTCTCACTTTCTCTAATACTTTAGTTGTTTTGAGCGGTGATCTTCCAAGATCTATCGTTTGTGGATCATCTGGAATCACAGAACAATTGTTATAATTTTTCCTATCTGCACCTTACTGGGGCTTGTTGGTCAGTCCCAAACGGCATTCTCACTATTGGTCTACGCTTATGTTTACGGTTTCAATATAAAGCTTGTGGAGCAGGGATCACATACCAATTTAGCCAGTATACTCCAGGCGAAAATGTATTCATATCCGAGGCAGGTCGTTGGATCACGAGCGACTGTGTATTCACCCTTAGGTATGCATTCACGATGTCCATTTTGGCTTTGCTTTGACCGTCTTCACTTGCAGTACCAATGTATACAGTTCATGTAAGTTTTTTCACCGCCTCGACTACCATTGAGCCGGCACTCATGACTCGAATTCTAGTCATGATTGTTTGGCGAATCCTGAGCATTAACCACGGTTCAAAACGCTACGGAGGGGGGAGTCTTATGGTACGCGATAATTCCTGGTCCATTGAGTCTCGACTGACTTCTCCGCCCTACAGACTGTGCTAGCCACATTCGTGGAAAGTGCCGGCCTGTACACGTAAGGACAGCGGGTCTTTTGGCGTTCTTATCTTCACTGACAATCGTTCCACGCTCAGTGCCTGGACCATCATGTTCTTCGCATCCTACCAATCCCATTCTAACCTTCAGTTCCCTATCGTCGACTGTTGGTCACCAATCGCGGGAATATCGTTCATGCTCATTAACGTCCGAGTGGGCCTTGGATGGGCACAGAAGGCACATGCTTCATCTTCTATGGGCATCAGCTCTTCGGGACGCGTGGGCGAACAGAACGCTTACGGGATGCACCCTCTTTCGGTCAGCATCACCAGGGTGGTCGAGAATCGCAAAGGCGAGGACGATTACAAAAATTATCCTCTTGAGGGTTCAGATTCCTCTGGGTCCATACCGCGGGATAAAATAGCTGTTTAAAAGCAATTCATTGTCGCTCAATATATTTCCTTGTGTTATGATACTGTTGCATTTCATTCAATTCGTCAGTCACGGGTCACAGAAGGCCCTGTCCAAAACGAATTTTGACACAGGTAACGCGTCACAGGGCCTTGTGTCGAATCCAAAATCTGAATCACGTGCCAGACTTGCCTAAAGCGGCCAAGAAACGGGCAAAAGTCGCCCAAAATGTTGAAATGTCGCGTCCCAAAAAGGAAACGACGAAACGACGAATCGGGGACTTGAAACCTGCACCGGGTTGTGCGGAGCTTCAATTTGAACTCCGCTGCTCAGCCTCGCCCGATCGTCCATCTGCATTGGCTTGGGATGGTAGCACTGGCTGCCAGTGCTACTGGTGGAATATAGCAACTGACCGAACCCTAACCCTAACCAACCCTAACTTCTAACATTAACCCTAACAGTCCTAACATCCTATTTACTAAGTTTTTTTTTTAATAATGATCCTAGACCCCAACCGCTAACCCTAACCCTAACCGCTAACACTAACCCTAACTGCTAACCCTAACCCTAACTCTACCTAACTATCCCAACAGTGGTACAGGATTACGGATAACAGCGAGGCAGTCGCCGACGCCGCGGCGACGCGACAAATTTCGAGTGTGACCGTCGTCACATCCCGGTGTGAGTTTCAAATCCACGAATCGGTCAAACGAGTCACGGTCACAGGTACCTGACGAATTGAAGGAAATGCTACAGTAGTTTCAATAACCCGGCCTCAATATGACGGGTCTCGATACCACACCCAGATTTGGATCAACCATAACAATCTATCATATATATACGCAACTTGATATTGATCCCGTGTCCCTTAGGCTTTTGTGAATGATTCAAATTCAAGGTTGCCAGTGCTACGCGCTGCTAGTATCGACTTGTATCATCGTGTCTTCGAATTAACTGTTGGTGGACTCGAATCAACACGTAACATTTTGGCCGCGTTCCGCCAGCGCGTAATTCGCACTAGATTCTACAATGTTCTCGGGGCCGATGATGAATGTCTAAAATATGACGGACTCATAATGACTTAAAACCACAAATACTTTCAAGTGCGAAATCTGATCTACATTCCTAATCCCATTAAAGCTCCTGTCAGCCTCTCCGCCACATTATTTGGTTCCTGTCTCGCCATCTCGACGATACTCAATAACTTCTTGATCCCGATATGCAACTTGGAAGAGGTCTCATCTCTAGAGTCTGCGGCGAATCCTGCATCCTCCAACATCCGTATCGCACCTCTTCTCTCGTTGCCCGTCTCGAACAACCGCACTTCACTCAATACATACTCCAGAGCGGTAAGGTTGGAAATGGGAGGCACGCGGAGCTCAGAATCGAAGCCCTCCGACAAACCAATCTCTGTGAGGACAGGACGGAGAGACGAGGTCGCGATCACGAGCAAACGTCGACCCTGTGATACCATTTTCATCAACATCCTATCATCGACAGACTAGATCAGCACTAACCTTCGGCGGTCGACGGGAAAACAGGACAAGCAATGCTTGTAATACAGCGTTAGAGAACCTTGGACCGATGGGAGTCCAATCTAATAAATAGTTGTGAACGCCGTCGAAAGATAAGCCGAAAGAGAAACAGGCACACCAAGCAAGCGTTCCAAGTTATCAACAACAATCACGCTCAAGGGACTCTTGTAGCTGTCCGCAAAGACTTTGGTGATAGCTGCCACTTTTTGGTTCTCTGAGAACCCTACCATACTATCCGGTGAGATCAACTTGATGAATGGGAACTCCGATGCCTGAGCGATAGATGCTCCCAAGGCTGTTTTGCCAGATCCTGGAGGGCCATGAAGCAGTATACTGACAAGAGGCGTACGTGTCGATGTCCGAACTTGTTCCACGAAGAGTTGGCCTGTCCGTAGGAGTTCCTATTTGATTTAAACATGTGGTAAGACAAACGAAATCTGGGGCAAGAACCATGCTTACATCGACTACACTATCATAGTGAATGATTCCATTCTGGATGACTTGTTGAAGTTCCTCTTCTGATACACCGAATGCAGGATGAACTTCTTCAAGGGCATTCATGAAGTCACCTCGATTGACTCGGAGGTTCTCAACATCGTCTGAGATACCAGCCATAGTCCCAACCTATGATGAAGATTATTTAGGATACGGTGAGAGGTCAAAGGATTATTAGGCATCGATGATAACCCGCACCTTCACATGTCGGTTGAACGCAAAACTAGTTGCGCTCTTGATCAATCCACCGATTTCCGCACCCGAAAAATTCTTCGTTAGGGCGGCCAGCTCCTCGAGATCGACGTCGTCGTCCATGACACCATTCGTACGCATTTTGGCGGTATGGATGGTCAGAATCTGGAAGCGACCATGCTCGTCGGGTAACGAGATTTCCATGTGAACCTCTAGACGGCCAGGACGAAGGAGAGCTTCATCAATCATGTCTAGACGATTCGTCATACCGATGATCAGGATGTTGTTTAGTTGGTCTACACCGTCCATCTTGATAGAAGGATTTCGGTGAGTATGTCTGAATCTGAAATCGAATGAACATACCTTCGAGAGAAGTTGATTGACGACACTATCGCCTACACCGGTTCCACTATTGGTGGATCCACGCTGCTTGAAGATGGCGTCCAATTCGTCAAAGATAATGATGTGCAAGCCACTCTCGTTACCCTTCTCCTTGTACTGATGAAGGCCTGTGTGAGCAAGGATGGAACACAGAGAGACACGACCTATCAAACTAACCTCTTTTTCAGCATCAGCGAATAGCTTTCGGATGTTCTCTTCCGAAGCACCAACGAATTTGCTCAAGATTTCAGGACCATTGACAATCTTTGGTTCTCGGGCATTGAGCATTTTTCCGATTTGTCGAGCGATGAGTGTTTTACCAGTACCAGGAGGACCATGCAGAAGGATACCTGACAGAAAGTCGTCAATCTATACGATATATGTTGAGTTAGATACGATGATACCTTTGACATGTTCGATTCCAAGTTTCTCAACAAGACCAGGAGGGAAAACGCGGGAGGCAAAAGCACGACGGAAGATCTCACTAAACTCTGTGTCCAAACCTCCGATACCCATGTCTTGGAATTTGAAGTTTGGAGCCAGGATTGCATTCGGTGGCGCTCTATTGCGTCGGGTCAGACGCAACGGATTTGATAAAAGATAAGGACCCACTTCTTTGCACTAGACTTGATCTTGATCAGACTGTCGCTGGCCTTCAATATCGTCACGTCGGTCTTGTCCATCAAGATACCCATCCTGTCGTGCCCGGGAATACGCCTGCCTGGCGCACCACCCCTTCGTTGTTCGTCGGCGAGTTCCAGTACGGACACATTCTTCACAATTACTTTCAAGTTCTGTCCATGATATTCGAATACTAGGATTTCATCTGCAGATATCAATATACCGTTGTATGCTTTCAAAAAAGTGTGTGCCATATCGTCAGCGGAATATTGTTCTGCGATTTCATGCCGCGGTCGTATGAATCCGACTTCCAAGTCTAGAGATTGCAAATATAATGGTGCAGAGGGGTTTGGAGGGGACGGAAGAGGCTCGACGGTGACAACATCACCAGCTACGGAGAGGCCTATCCATTGGCGTTGCATTGCAGATGCACCGACCGTCCCAGGCTGGAGTTTGCCAGAATTGTCATGCCTTGATGGAGTTTAGTGCCTGTAAATTCCAAGATGTAATCTGCACTCACCGAACAGTGAGAGCAAAAGCACCCTTAACGAGAACGTGCTGCCCTTGTTGGAAGTCAGATGGATGTACGATCAAGCAGTTCGATAGAGCGAGGGCGTCATTAGGAGCACCAACTACACCGAAGCTATGATAGATACCCGTGAACAAACGAGACGAGTGTCAGATAGACTGGAGTGCATACCTTCCTCCTGAGCGCGGTGGTGGAGCTTTCCGGTCAAGCGATCGCTTCTCGAACAGAGCGTTGGAAGGGTCATTGTATCCAGAGCTTGGCGGAGGGTTTCGCGACCCGCCTCTTGGTCCTGACGGGAGAGAATAGCCTGAATTGTTTTCTGGAAGACGGTTGTATGATGCAGGAGGTGGAGTATTATTGCTAGCTCCGCCTCTATTGAAGAAAGACATGATATTTGTGGGTCCAAGGGGTTCGTTTATAACTCTGGGCTGATCTGGGTCGAAAATGAGTTACTTATGTATTATACTCGGTGCTGTCGTGGTCGTGGTCGTGTCGTGGTCGCGTACGCAGCCTCCTCACTGATTTAAGCTGATTTAGCCTGGTGGCGCTGTAGTTCCGTGATCGCGGAGGTTGCCGGCCGTACGCGTGACCATGACTCCTCGTATCGTCACGCTCAGTCACACCACTCATCCTCTCGGGGGGTCTCGTCCCTTTTTGCCTCAATACAACTATGTCTTTCGATAATACAAGGCCTACTCCAGGATCAGGAGGCTACTTGGGAGATCTCTTAGATGCTAGCCCAGATGTTGATAGGCGCTCTTGTCGATTACTTGGTCCGACCGCTCTGGCAAGTCACATTCATTTGGTTCCCATTTCCAGAGAGAGATTGACCTTGTTGCTTAGATTGTGCAAGGTCTCATGGGAGTTCTTGTAATTCTATCGCTTGTCTATAAAAGACATCGCGAAAAGCCCATGAGACCTTGGAGAATATGGTCCGTTGTCAACTGAAGTCTCTACGGCTCACTCTGTTGATTGCCCGCGCTGCTATGTAATGACAGGCTGTTCGACGTATCCAAACAAATCGTAGGACAAATGTTCGTCCATGGTGCAAACGTCCTGGTGTCTGATCTCGTCGGACACCATACCTCTGGAAACGCATGTGTCTTCTATTTTCTCAATATCTTGATTGACACAAGTGAGCCGTTACATCAATATATCCTTCACCTCTCTGACCTTTCTGTAAGCTTTGGGCGTTGGACTGATCTATCTATTCCTTCGCCTTTCCACTTATGCTTTGACTGTGAAACTCCATCTCAAGGGATTCGAATCCGGAGAGTATGGCAATCCTCCGTCTGTGAATTATTGGCTTCGCCAAGCCGCGATCTATGTGGCCGCGTTAACTACCATGAAGTTCCTAGTCTTAGGTCTTCTCGTGCTCTTCCCCGGCATCTTCAAGCTGGGAGAATGGCTTCTGAGCTGGACATGGACGGGGGATGGAGATTCTCTACAGGTCGTATTGTGCGTTCCATCAGATAATTCGCATACCCTGACCATCTGAAAGTTTGTTCTGAATCCTATGAACAGTACCATGGGACTCTTCCCCATAATCATGAACATCCTCCAATTTTGGCTTATAGACTCTATAGTCAAAGCCTCCGACGGTATCTCACTAACTTTAGACTTGGACTCTCCAGATTCATTCGACTCCGGCGATCGCGAGCCACTTTTTGACGGGGCCTCGGATGATGAAGATGATACTGGCATCCACCATCAGCATCACGATATTGAGAATCCACGTACAGTCTCTCGTTCAAGGTCTCCACCTTCTCGTACACATTCCTTCGATAAAGCCCCAACCGGTACAAATACACCATACGAACCCAAATCTTCAGGTTCCAATACGCCTGGACAAACCATAGCCATGCATGCATACCCACCAAGCCTCTCTAGCAGCGTCACTTCGACCGCATCAACGCCGTCTACGTCTTCATCTACAGCGAGCCTCTCGCCTAAGCTCGCTCACAAATTATCGTTCAAACGCCGTTCGCCTCCCAAACCTCTCGCGCTGCGCGTCTCGCATCAACCTGCTATAAATTCTCCCCAGAAAAGCAGTGCGATCGATCAGCCCCAATCGTTGCCTACCGTGCTCTCTCATACACCTGACCCTATCATCATTGCCGACTCAAGCAATGAGTGGACAGACAACTGGGACGATGACGACTGGGCCAACCGGGTAGCGGAAGAAGAATGGACAGGTCGGAGGATAGAACAGAAAAAGGATATACTCCAAGGCGTTTGGGATTCTTCTCCGACCGTGCGGGTGGGGTGATTAGCTCTTTGCTTCCAGTGGTATTTTGGACTTTGCATATGTACACTATTACATCCTAGTCTTGCTCTACCTTTTGCATTATACCTATGACCAGCACACTACATACCTATGGAATATATTACTTGGATTGCGCTCGATTTGTTGTGGTGCCGTTGCTACACGTGCACTGGGCGCGTCTCTTTTTTCCGCCACGACTCCTAAGCGTTGCAATTCTAAGTTTCTAACTTCTCTCGAGTGTTCTGGACCGAAAAACTTTTTCTCGAAAGATGGCTGAACCATCTTCTTCCGACCCCATATCGGATACAGCGCAGGTCGCAGGACATCCGAATCTAGGGGCTTTCTCTCTGGAAAACATCTTAGGACAAGATCACGAACTACTTGAGTACCCAGGAAACAAGGAGCCTCCAGCGGAGGGATGGGATCAAGAGGCTCCCGAGATATCAGTAGCTGAGGGCTTTTGCGTAGAATGCGAGGGTGGGTGGATCTCAGACTGACATCTTCAATGCACCTAATCGTTGATATGCTCCATCAGATCAGCCAGCTCAAGTATCTTGCGAGACATGCGAAGACCAATATTGTGACGTCTGTTTTGCGGCACAACATAGAAAAGGTTCTAGAAAGAGGCATGCCGTCAAACCTCTCACTGGACAGCGTCTAAAGAAAACTAAGACTGCCACTGATGACGCTGCCACGAACGCTCCAGCCAATGGCGACGTTGTGGGTCCACTTTCGTCTCTACTGATTCGGCATCTCATCTCATATGTATAGCAGATGGATATGGAAGAAAACATCTCGGACGAAGAAGACTTGGAGCCTGTCGTGATAGCCCCCACCACCCAAGTGCTAGGTGCCCAGCCCGCCATAGGCTCTAAAGTTGGAGAGTGGTTCATAGAGCGTTCCAAATCCATTCCTCTACGTCTCACCAATGTCGAGCGGAAATTCCTGCGACTACTAGAGGCCGCACTATCCGTATCCGAATACACAGACAAAATCGATATCTTGTCATTCTCCTTGTCGAAAGCAAAACGCATCGTAGTTCAAATCAGAGAACTATGCGCTATCATGTCAGGATTGGTTCTCTCTGCCGACTACAAACAAGGCCAGGAGCTTTTTGCTGACCGCGATTTCGAAGCCAATGCGGAATTTTACCAAAAGATTTTCGAGCTGGGTCGAAGGCACAAAATCATGAATCCGGACAAGATGCGATCGACGTACGGGAAGCTCATATATCTTCTGCAGGTCCGTGTATTCGACCGCTATCCGAGTCTTTAGCTGAAGCCACATTGCAGGACAGCCAAACACCAGAAGTGAAGGATCTCTTGAGTTTCTCGTGCGTTCGACCTATCAAAACCGTCTACACTACCTTAGAAGAACACGGCGCTCTCGATTTACTTCGAGATGACCTCATATCCATGGCCACAAAGGAGATCTATTCCGAAGGTCGTAGTCGTCGCGACATACAGAAAGACATCAGGTTAAAAGAGCGCGCCGTTGATACCCTCGCATCGAAATATGAACGTAAAGGGCTTGACCAGGAATCGATCAAGCAGTGCATTTTCTCCTTGGGTGATAACAATGCTTTCCTACGCACCAATCGAGATCCTTGCGAACGGATGATCAGATACCTGAAAGAGCACTTCCATCCTTCTCAGGCGAAAGACAGCAAGTCCAGTCTAGCTATCCGTAGTGGCAAAGGAGGTGCAAGACTTTCGCATGATCATAGCAAACAATACGCGTATGTGCTGCAGAGCTTGACGCTATGGAGGGAGATCTTGAACGGTACGTTTTTGTCATATCTTCGAAAGTCGGATAACGCTGATGAACCCTTAGATATGTTTCATCTATGGTCGCTCGCCGAGCAAGACTTGCTGTCGGACAAAGTTCCGTACCGACTTCGCGACACCGGTCAGGGCTTGAACCGTGTCCAAGCAGCGCCTAAAACCTCCCGAATGATGCATGCCATCCTCCACAGGGCTCAGAGCAGCGTAGGCACCTGGATTGGCTCCAGCGTCATTCATATGGGAGGTGAGTTGCCTCATTTTAACCCAACGCCATATATGATGGAGATAGGCGGAGAAGCTGAACCAACCCCTTTCTGTATAGATCATAATGTGCCAAATGCCTTGATGTTCATCGGTAAAAAGCCACTACCGTGAATCTACCGTTGACAAGATATACTAACACGTCCGTCCAAAGATAAATATACACAGATATACCGTATTCTGCTCCCGATTTGCAATACTCTTTCCCAAATTCCCTCGCTCCTGGAAAAACCTGCTCTGCGATCATACATCGACGACGAGTTTGGATCTTCAGATAACCTCATCCGCGATATCCTCGGAGACTTCTTCCGCCATGGCTTTGACGGTTCGGGGGCAGATAATTTCTTTGACGCTGGTAGCTGCATAGATGGAAGGCTGACCAGTGCATGGAATTGGTGTGCTACTTTAGAAAAGAAAAGATATTTTCCAGTATTTTTACTGACCGGTAAGTGATGACCTGCGTATTTTCCACGCGAAACTGATCAGATTGGTACGCAGGATTCGTCGGTTTCGACGGAGAGTGGTGAGAGGCAGAAAAGGAGAACGCTAATCACTCATACTATAGAAAATCCCGTGTTCACGTAGCATCTCTGGTTTTTGGGACTTCAGTCATTGGCTTCATTTGGATTCCCAAGCAGTCAATAGTTGAGGACATCAATCAAGCAGCTGCCAAAACAGGCGTCGGCGACCCTCCCTGCTTCCTTGCAGTGGCGACAACCTCCAAAACGCCCACAAGGCCGGTCTTCCAAGCCAAGAGCCGCTTCTCCAAAACCTCCCATTGCTCCCGCTCGAATGTTCGTGCCGTCGATCGAGTGATATGGAGTGTCTGCGTCGTCTGTGAGAGTTTACCTGACAATAAACCCGCACGAATTACTTTGAAGATTGGGAAATATCAGTATGGATGACTAGTGAATGTCATATGGCCTTACCGTCAATAACCCATTTTTCTACCTCTGAAGGTTCGATTTGGAGAGCAGCAGAGATTTTCGCGTACGAGAGGTCTTGCCCGACATTAGCGAACCCAAGGGAGGCTAAAGTGAGCAGACGGATTTTGCGTTCCAATGCAATGTGTTCCAAGTCTATATTATGTTTCTTTAGCTTGTGCGAAGATGCCACGTCACGTCAGTAGACAGTCAAAGACTTACTATGCTTCTTGAGAGCATCATCATGTTTCTCTTCCCATGCTTTGAACTCTGTCAAGCCATAATTGAGAAAGATTTGGAGTAGAGAGAAAAGTTCGTGGTCTTTAACAGCAATTACTGCATCGAGGTTGAACAGCGGATCGAAATTGAACACAAATGGTAAACGCATGGCTGTTGCAATTGCCTCGATAGCGGCCGCTTGAGCTGTAGGAGAGGATGGTGGTAGGGATCTAACGTAGGGCAGCGTATATTCGTATGATATTGTCCTATGGAAAGGTTAATCAGCGAAAGAACAGTCGTCCGTCTTAGTCGCGAACGTACGGTTGACCGGCTTTTGCGAAAGCATCCACGATGCTCTTTAGGAATGCACTCTTTTCCTCGGATGAGATAGCCCATTCCAACAGCCATTTTTCTACATCGACTCGTGTAAGTTGTAGAACAGAGAGTTCATCTTTTGCGGTGGCGATTTCTAGAAGAGTGGTGTAGACTAGAAGTCGCAGAGAGGATGTGCGAGGTACGGCATTGAAGAGATTTGATAGACTATATATGTAGGAAAAGAGTGAGCAGCCAACAAATGGAACAGAGGATGTAGATCGCACATGCGGTATTTTATGGATGTGTGCTCTGACGGTGCGGCTGAGATAGTGTGGAGGAGTGTCGTGAGATGTGCTTTGACTTCTGGAGAGTCGGAAGGATACAGGGAAAACAAATGGGAATATATGAGGTTGAAGAAACCCTCGATCTCTGTGAAAAGGTAAGTCGATCATCACGCGAGGAAACTTGCAGTAGATGGAAACTCGCCTCTATCTGTTCCATCTCCGAGACCTTTCAGATCCGTCAATACCATAGAAAAAACAGCTCTCCGTCCATCATCTTCACTGGCTGTCTTCAAGGCATCTTGGAATGGTCGAATAAACGCGGCTCGATCCTCCTCTGACCGGTTTCGGACGAGATAATTGACCAATTCCTGGATCTAAAAAGCTCATATTTGAGTGGGGATATCACGAAATCAACTGAATATTGGGTGTACCTGCTCCTCGAATGTTCCCTCTGCGAATACCGATACAGAATCTGTAGGAGCCATTCTTGAAAGTTGTACACTTGCAACAAATTTAAATTTCACACTTCCGGTTCACGCTTCTGCATAATAGGACCAAATAAACGATGTCCTTTTCGGGCGCATCGATTCGGACCAAAAGCGACCCTTAGCCAACCCTCAGCTTTTCTCCGATCCTCCTGCCAGCTCCGTGACTCCTCCTTCCGTTACGGTACAGGTACCAATAACCCCACCACATCCACAAATCCTCTCAACTATATTCGAGGAAGGATCTCATTCAAACTCACTCCTCCATCTTGGTCAACGCCATACTTATAGTTTCTTGAATGTCCAGGACACCCGGGTTGTTACCCCGCCTATAATTGACATGTTCACGCTCGTCTCAATCATGTCGTACCTGGCGCCCGATACTCGATTGTATCCCCTGAGGACTTTGTGGGAATGCTTTATGTCATACCCGTTTTAACGGAAACCCCTACGTATTTAAGTCCGTAACCACAGTCGACGTCGCTTCGTGCCCACCCACCATGAGGGCCTTCGCCGTCGGTCTCGTAGTTGCTCTAAGCTCTTTCACTCATGCCTTCCTTCCCAGAAATCCTGTTTACAAAGTCAAAGAGGAAGTTCATCCTCCCCGAGGTTGGATCAAACAAGCTCCCGCACCTGGAGATCAGATCATTCAACTCCGAATAGGCTTACCACAACCGAACTTCCCTCTCCTGGAGCAACATCTTTATGAGGTCAGTGACCCGTATCACGAACGATACGGAATGCACCTATCCAAGGAGGAAGTGGAAGAGCTCGTCGCTCCTCATCCGGAAAGTCTCGATATAGTCAACGGTTGGTTGGCATCTCATGGCATCATGGACGACGATATAAATCGTTCTCCTGCCAGAGACTGGATCACGATTACAGTACCCATCAGTTTGGCCGAAAAACTCCTCGATACGGTAAGTTCTGACCGCTTCCTGGACGAATGATTGGAAACTGATACCGTTCATTAGTCGTATCACGTTTGGCACGAACCGGCTAGTGGAGACACTGTTATCAGAACCACAAGCTATAGTCTCCCAACCACTCTTCACACGCATATCGATGTCATCCAACCTACCACGATGTTCGCGCGTTGGAAGGGGATGAAATCTACTTTGCATCGAGAAGACGATACTCAGGTCAACAACATCGCCCACACTTCGGGTTCGGTCTTCAATGTTGCTACTGGAACGACCGTTGATGCAAGTTGCAACACAACCATCACGATCAAGTGCTTGCAGCAACTGTACAACGCGGTAGGATACATACCCAAAGCCACCAAAATCAATAGCATCGGTGTTACTGGATATCTTGAACAGTTCGCGAATTTCGCGGACCTGCAGATCTTCTATGCAGAACAACGTCCTGAGGCGCTCAATACCAGTTTCAAGGTCGTGTCTGTCAAAGGTCACCAATTTCTTACTCTTGAAAGTGATTTTCCATGCTCACGTACATAAACACATAGGTGGACTCAATAGCCAGAACACAACAGAAGCCGGCGATGAGGCAAACCTGGACGTCCAATTTGCCTTTGGCCTTAGCTTCCCAACACCAGGAACATTCTATTCCACAGCTGGCCGCCCTCCCTTCGACCCTGATCTCGATACACCTACGAATACCAACGAACCATACACTGATGTTTGCCATTTCTTTTCTCTCAAACGCATCTGCATCATTGACCACTGCATGATTTCAGTGGCTCGATTTTGTCCTATCTCACCCTTCTCCGCCTCGGAGTAAGTGCTTTGTCGTCTGTCTTGTTTTGCCGTCCTGAAAGATGGTGCAGCCATATCTACTAGTTACGGTGACGATGAGCAAACAGGTGAGTACATGTTTTCACCATTAATCTTTCTCATCAAAGGCTCCACTCTTAGTGCCCGAAAGTTTTGCTCGTCGTGCCTGCGCCAGTTTCGCGCAACTAGGTAATTGGCACCGGCATAGACTTGAGATCCTTCTGACATTTGACTAGGGGCTCGTGGCGTATCCTTGACATTCTCGTCTGGCGATGGCGGAGTCGGTGACGGCAATCCCGATCCAACCAGTCAAACTTGTCTCACCAACGACAGTCGTAATATTACACGATTCATGCCTCTCTTCCCTGCGTCATGTCCCTTGTAAGATTCTAGGACTTCCTCTTGACGCCATCCTCATGTATACGTGTTCTTCATTCCCAGTGTCACTGGAGTCGGAGGAACTAATAATGTGCCCGAAGTTGCTGTTTCCTTTTCTGGTGGTGGATTCAGTAATTACTTTTCTCGCCCTTCGTACCAAGAGGAGGCCGTCACCAAGTTCCTGAAAAACTTGCCTAGGGGAACCTATGAAGGTCTCTTCAATAGGTAGGGTACTCATGGTCCGGTCCGAATCGAATAGCAAGCCTAATCTTGTACGATTTGATGTAGATCTGGACGGGTATAGTTCATCACACTTCATTTGCTGTTTTCAGCGTCTAACGTTTCCTCGTTAGGGCATACCAGATGTTAGCGCTGAAGGTGGCCCATCATGCTCTCCACGGTTCTGTCGAATACTGAAGCTTATCCCATCAGCTCGCCGTTTCAGAATCATCCTATCAGGTCAACCTGTCTCCATCGGAGGAACATCAGCAGCATCACCAACCTTCGCAGGCATCGTGGCACTTTTAAACGACGCCCGTCTGGCTCAAGGACTGCCTTCTCTGGGGTTCTTGAATCCGTTGTTATATACCAAAGGCCTTCATGGGTTGAACGATATTACAGCAGGGAATAATCCAGGTCCGTGTCTGCCTCCAGTATCTTTGGCGAATTCTGAACATGAACATCGACCCTAGGCTGTGGTACTCAAGGCTGGAATGTGGGTCTTTTCTCTCAATTCGCATGGTCAGTCTCGATTAACTTGCATTGCCGATAGGCGACCAAGGGATGGGACCCAAGTGAGTTATTTTTATCAAGAATGTCGAAGGTCTGGTCCTCAAAAAATCGCACACTTCTAGTCACTGGACTTGGGACACCGAATTTCGGAAGGTTGAAAGACTTGATAACTTGACAGATATTACTCGAAATACAACGATCGTTCACCTTGAGGCGAGCGGATGTCGTAAATATACTGATAAATGCAGCATTTTCTTCTCCGTTTCAACTACAGTCAGCCTCAAGCCTCACAGCCGCCCCGGCGATTGCGTTTTCGACTTGTGAGAAGCTTGCACCATCCCTTGCGACGATCGCATATGGAGAACAATCTACCAGAGATAGAAGCCTCCCACCCATTCCACATGGTTGCGAGCTGGGAAGCTAGAAGACGAGAGTCGCGTCAAGTGGCGCAACTTCGTGGGTATCCACTAACGGGGCACTATTATAACTCGTTGACCGCATTGTCATGAGTTCTTCGGTCCTTCCTTGGTCGCACTATGCTGACTTCTCTCTGGAAATTAGGCTTGATTGCACCTCTGTTATCCTCCGCCTGGACATCTCTGGCTCAGGAATGTTTGTACAAAGTCAAAGAGAGTATAGCCTCTCCGAGAGGATGGGTACAACATTCACCTGCTCCTCAGGACCACACGATTCAACTCCGGGTCGGTCTTCCGCAACACAATTTCCATATCCTGGAACAACATCTATACGAAGTCAGCGATCCCTTCCACGAGAGATACGGGGCGCACCTGTCGAAGGAAGAAGTGGAGAGTATTATTGCTCCTCATCCCGAAAGCCTTGATAGAGTTAATCGATGGCTCCAATCCCATGGCATTCAGGCCAACGATATCGTTAGGTCCCCAGCTGGAGATTGGATCACTGTCAAAGTACCAGTCAGGTTAGCGGAAATAATGCTGAACACCGTAAGTCAATTATTGCTCTTTCATCCGTTTCCACTGCTGATGACACAAATCAATCACAGACATACAGTATCTGGAAACACACCGACAGTGGTGATTCAATCATTCGCACCACGAGTTACAGTCTACCTCCAGAGCTTCACGAACACATAGATGTTATACAACCTACCACGATGTTTGCGCGCTTCAAGAAATTGAAAACCACGTTTCATTGGAGCGGGAACCAGATCACTGAGGAGTCGAATGCTCTTCCGCCAATAGTTGACAGTGTTTCCGGTGTAACTGTCGACGCAAGCTGCAACACCACAGTGACTATTACATGCCTCAAAGAGCTTTATAACGCTGTTGGATTCAATTCCTCCGCCACAAATGGGAACAAGATTGGTATTACTGGCTACCTCGAAGAATTCGCCAACATACAAGACTTACACCAGTTTTATGCTGATCAACGACCCGATGCGCTTAATTCGAGTTTCCAATTTATCTCCGTCAACGGTACGTCTCATGATTCTGGATCGGCATGTCGAGAAATTTACTAGTCTCTTCTTTTTTCTCTGTTCGTGCCCTTATCTTAGGTGGTTTAAATAATCAGTTCGTATCTTTGTTTGGTGTTTCTTTCCAATTCTTCCAATTTCTTTCCAGGACGTTAACACAAGCGGGACCCGAAGCAGACCTCGACGTGCAGTTCGCATTTGGTCTCACTTTCCCCACACCGGCTACATTCTTTTCGACAGCCGGGTCTCCTCCGTTTATCCCAGATATCGGGACTCCCACAGATTCAAATGAGCCGTATACCGAGGTCTACTTCCCCTCTAACATCATCATTATAGCTTGGTCTGACCCTGCCTACAGTGGCTAAACTTCATTTTGAGTCACCCTTCACCACCTCAAAGTGCGTGCGAGTGCAGTGTATTCGACTTATAAGTCACAAACATCATACTATAGCCATATCTACCAGTTATGGGGACGACGAACAAACAGGTGAACTTTACGATATTGGAAGGTGGTTGTCTTTGTTCTCAAGTTTCACAGTTCCCGAAAGTTTTGCCCGCCGAGTCTGTAATGACTTTGCCCAACTAGGTATCTATCTTATATTTCAGCAGTCACCTACAACTTATCATATCTTCTATTCGAACTCAAGGTGCTCGTGGAGTTTCTTTGACATTTTCGTCTGGAGACGGAGGTGTAGGAGACGGGGATCCAGATCCTGCGACCCAAGAGTGCTTTACAAACGACGGTCGAAATCTTACTCGCTTCATTCCAGGGTTTCCTGCGAGTTGTCCCTTGTAAGTAGTGCTACATTGAAATTGAGGCGGAATCATAGCTGACTCGAATGTACCACAGTGTCACAGCTGTAGGCGGGACCATTCACATCCCTGAGGTGGCCGTCGACTTCAGCGGAGGTGGTTTTTCGAACTATGTCAGTCGATCTTTCGTATACCATCGTCCAGCGTCGATTCTCATGTTCGTCGCAGTTTGCTCGCCCCACATACCAAGATGCGACTGTGGGCACTTTTCTGAAGAACTTTCCGAAGAAAACTTATGCTGGCCTTTTCAACAGGTATTTATCAGGGTTTGAAGATAGTTTGTGATCCCAATAACTCACGTTTCGTCTACTTTTTTGAGCAGAGCTGGACGGGTGTGTATACTCTTTTGCCCGCAACGCAGACCTGACACTCAAGTAAACTGTTTCAGGGCATTCCAGACGTGTCAGCTCAAGCAGATAATTTCCGTATCTTCTTCCAAGGCCGGCCAGTACTTATCGGAGGGACCTCTGCATCTTCGCCTGCGTTTGCAGGGTTTGTGAGCCTCCTGAACGACGCACGCCTTTCACAAGGATTACCATCACTCGGATTTCTGAACCCTTTGATATACTCCAAAGGCCTAAGCGGCTTCAACGACATCACTGTTGGCAATGCCCCTGGCTGCGGCACCCCTGGGTTCAATGTCAGTATTAGTGTTTATACAGTTGTAGTCAATACTGAGAAGCGTTTATATAGGCCACGCAAGGCTGGGATCCAGGTAAGGATCATTATATATACGCCCTTCGCTCGCGACTGACGTACTTGAAGTTACCGGTCTTGGGACGCCCAACTTCAGGAAACTGAAAGCGATAGTGACTAATCAGTAGATCAACGAAACGCGAATTTTTCGTGACTACGAGTAAGAAAATGAATACAACAATCCAAGATTACTTTCGCATCCGCTTCTTGAATCGCTCCATGACCTATATGATACGGGTTAGCTGCGGATGATACAAGAAAAAGGGGACTATACCATTTCATCCGTGGCCATTTGTGTTCTTTCGTTCTGAGATCGTCGTGGCTGGTCACTCTGCGGAGGCATGCCCATTGCTTCCAGCTTCGCGTCTCGCAAAATATCAGCATCCGATTTTTGCTTCAGGTTTGGCCGATAGACTTCAATAGAGTCAGCCAGCTACAATCCGCAGAATTGAGAATTGAGACTCACAGCGTGAAGCAGACAAATGTTCTTCGTCGTTGTTCGATTTCTTCCGGTCCTGGCGTCCTTCAGCGACAACCCTTTTCGCTTTCTCAGTCTCTTCAATATTTTTGAGCCGTGCACTGGGGTAGATCAGAGGTCAGCACAACCTTGCACGTCGTCCACGAGTTAGATCAACGTACTCCATGCCAAGGTCGACCTCTGGTATAGCGGTGAGCATGGTGAGACTGTTGGTAACACTGCCCTCGTCAGGCGTTGGCTTCTGTTTGTCAACCTTCCAGCGGTCTGCTACACGGTATAAAGCTTCATGTGGGTCAATGGGTCCATCTTCCTTTTGCTCAGATTCATCCCGTGGTTTACTCCGAATCTTCAAGTTCTCTTCTATGTACGCCATCCTAGAAGCAATAGAAGTCAACTCAGCGAGATGGACTGGAGGACTTGGATAGCTCACATGTGCTTGTCTACATCAAGAGCATTCGTCTGTTGGGTGAAATTGTTCGCTCTTACGACCCTCCGTGCCCTGGCCTCTTTCTCTTCCTCATCTCTAAGGTGTAATTCAGGGTAATGAGTTTCGCACAAACGAAATAGAAGCTGGTTATATGACTCACTCCTCTTCATCATTGGGTTCTCGAACAGCACCTTTCTTCAGTCCTCCCTGGTCTGCTTCATCCTCTTCCCTAACACGTTTCTTTTTCTTCTTGACGTCGCCCTTATTCAGCTTACTCGCATCAATGCCTTGCCGTGCTCTTTTAAGTTTTCGGAGTTCTAGAAGGTCCGCTAGACTGAAAATTCTTTGAAGTCAGTAAGACATGTTTGTGCACATCGTGATACATACGGCAGATTATGGTCCTCTTCATCAGAATCTTGATGGACTTCTGCCTCAGCCGATGGTTCCCGAATGCGAGTAGGAGGATGTGGGCGTGTGCGTTTCCTAATCATTTGTTCAAAATGAACATTGAACAGACCCTGCCGAGCTTCAGCGCTTCAGCTTCGATCGCCAGTGGATTTGGCGATCATGACTGTTGTGGCTGTGCTAGTTCCCTGAGGCCTGCTGATAGGATTGAAAGAGTACAACAAAAATCCAATAACTTAATGAGACCAAGGCTACAATGTTAGCTACATCTTGTATATAAAGGTACAGTCTCCGTTTTCTCATCCTCAGAAGACTTCCTCCTCATTCTCGATAGACCCAGGAGTAGGGTACATCGTGATTGGGTCTTCAGCTCTATGATCGTCGTCACTGGAGTCATTGAGGATAACACGGGCGGGTATAATGGCATGGTCGTGGGTGGGGTTGAACGACGAGCGAGCGGCTATCAAGAATTCAGGAGCACGGACACCGCCGCGGCGTAATCGGGGTGAAGAATGTGACCTTGGTGAGGCATGTGCTCTTTCATCACTGGTCATCGTATTATGAACGTGTGCCGGGGAGGGGGACGACGTCCCTGATGGAGTAGGCAAATCAAACCATGCACCACTGGAAGGTGTTGGTTCAGCAGGAAGGTACGAGGAAGGCTCTTCCATAGCGTCTGCACTCAGCGTATCCGTCACGTCAGTCCACGGATAACTGCCAGTAGATTCACGTCGGCGAGTTCGACTGAACGGGAAGAAACGTCTCGTAAGGTGTGCAGAGCGAGAGCTATTTGGGGGTAATTGCTCCGTTAATGGTCCCTCGTACTCTAGGCGTGATCCTAGTGACTCCCTGATGGAAGATCTACGGCGAGAGGTGAAGTCAGAAAAGTCGACCGCGCGGGAACGAATAGGACGATGTATAGATGGTTCTCGTCCAAAATTTGCCATGCTTGAACCAGCACTGGGAGGAAGTGACCATGGCCCAGTTCTATTGGGAGTCGGCGGAGAAGGGAGGGAAGGAGCCATCGTAGATGCAGTATCAGAAGCACCCACTACTGCTGCATAACTCTGGGATCTTCTCGGTAAGGAAGATCCTGATGGATGTGACCAGTTGTTGGTGTAAGCTTCGTATAGTTCTGAGTTGAGACGAGCACCTTCGATAGCAGTAGCGGCCGTGTCCAATACGTTGTCAAACTCATCGTCTGATTCATCGTCTAGAGTTCCTCCTCTTCTGATTGCCATCCTCCGAGAAACAGCGCTCCGTGCTCCAGAGCGTTCACGATAGACACGTAGGGGCGTTGCGAGCATACGTAGACTTTTGGCCGTACGATCTGCGATAAGCCTTCGATCACCAGGACGAGTGCGTCTTTCGGTCAATTCCTAGACACCACGCATGAGTGGAATCAGTGTATTGATAGAAAGTAGATTGTAACTCACCTTGACAAGGATATCTAGCATAGAGGTCGTAAACGAGTCACCAACATCGAGATCTTCCACGAAAGTTTCATAATTTATACAAGGCTCCTTTTCCAATTTAGAGCGTTTGATAGCTCCAGCGCTAGAATTGAGGGTCAGCTCCACATCTTATCGGAAGTCTCGAGAATACCGTACATTAATCCTTTTATTTTTTGGTTCAGGACTTCATCATAATACTCAGCGGTCCTGTTCGCGGCTTTCCATCAGTATGCGTCAGACGGAGAGCCACTACGGACACACCATTTGCCCATTTCTGAATGTGTTTCCGGTGATGAGGGTATTAAACCAAGGATGAAACGAGGCAAGCGTGAAAAGTGTCGGAAGCGTGTTGTAGGCGTGTTGAAGGAGAAATGTGAGATTGGGAAGATGGGTGTCACAAGAGAAGTCATAACAAGAACAATCACGGTTGTGGCTGAACTTGAAGTCTCCAAGAAATTAATAAGTATTCCAGATCCATGTATCACAGCGTAACGTAGCTATAGGGTATGTGCCGACAATATCAAAATACAAGATCATGCAGGTCCCTCCTCTGTTCCGCTCGCCGTCCCATTCGTTTTTGGAGATCCTTTCGTGCCTCCAGAGCCACTACCGGCGCGATCTTTCGAACTGAGCAAGCTCTGGAAGAAATTCTGCAGGACTTCGTGTTGCGTCTGACCACCCGTAGGGCTCGGCGTAACTGCAGTTGGAGCCGGGGATCCAGGTGAGCGCGCTGCAAGCCCAGCCGTCGGAGCTCCAGAGGTACCAAGTGAGGTGAGTCCAGGACGTCCGCTGCTGCCTCCAGCACTACGTCCAGATGCCCTCCTTGGAGCAGCAGCATCTCCACCGTTCACAACCGGGGCGCCTCCTCCCATACCAACTTCCATATCCGTCAAGGCGCGTTCCACAGTTGGCAGATTGAAAGTACTGCTGCCAAGAGGACCGACAATGCCTGCGGCAGCGCCGGCAAGATCTGCAGGATTCCGGAATGCTCCTCGCGGATCCCGATCTGGTTTCTTGGAATTCTCATCGTAGTTTTTGGCAAGGAACGCTTGCTCTGGGATAGGATTGTTGAAGGGAGGCAATGGAGGGGGCTTCGAAACAACCAATTAGTTCTTTGAACACCAATGGCAACACATAAACTTGGCTTACCTTCGTGCCCTGATCTGGGACCAAAGAACTGTACAGTTTCTTGGCACCAATCTCACCGCCGGCGTCACTGCCATCTGCTTCCAAATCTCGCTCCCAAGCCTCGCCCCACAATTTAGCCTCGAAGCCATCTCGCATGACCGCTATCTTGCCCCAACTATCCCAGCCTGCTGGCACTACAATACGATCCCGATCCAAGGTGTTGGATTTCTGTTGAAACGGAAAAGGGTTACGGAGTGGTGCTTGTGCTTCTGTACCAGCCATGGCCAGTGGAGGTGCTGGAGGCGTGAATAATAAATGGAGGGTATATTGTCGAAGGACCTGCAATGTTGCTGGCACCTGTGTTGTATAAAACAATGCAGCACCGTCTGCATAACCTCGTCATCAATGATTTGCTCGCATATGCAGAATATACGCGTCACTTGCATTTTAAGCATATTGTTCGCAAAACCTGCATGACACCGTCAGTCTGCTCTTCCCATTCTCCGCCTTTGCCTTTGACCATGCCACCCATACCGGATGATCCTGCCGCGAGATCATTGCTCTCGTCGATAAGATCAGCCTTTGTACATGTCACAATTATAGGTATACCCGATAGATTATGTGTCAGAGTGCCTGGACCAAGAGGAAGTAAAGTACTTGACATGGTAGGTGGAGGTGGTGTCGGCTCGTCAGATGGTTCAGAGTAATGCTGTAGGTGTGACTGCACTAGAGCGCGTTCGCGAATGTCAAAACATGCCCCGAATGCATCAGTCTGGGTAAACTCACGTCTTTCTCTATTCTCTTCCCGTACAATCTCTAGTTCTCGTGAGCCATCGCCCTCAGTCCAGTTTTCCACCCACATTAGCCACGTCTCTAGCTCTTCCACGAATGTCCATGGTCGTGTCCAATCCAGCACGATCATAACGAGCGTGTGTGGAAGAGCTGTGCGGGGCGGTAAGAAATGTGGTAGCAATGATGTATACGAAGGGGACGCAGAAGGAACTGTGTACACGGATAGACGTGCTACGGTGTCTAAACGCGCCAATAATGATAAGAACAACATCGACACAATAGCAATTACAGGCTTACCTTCATCTGCATCGTCTCGCACGTCGGCGAATTCATAACCAAGAGCGAAGTCACTCCGATGGTCGTCTTTGCCTTCGTCTGATACGGACTTGTGAAGTAACGCGGCAGCTAAAGAAGATTTTCCAGATGAAGGTTGACCCAACAAGAGGACTTGTTTAGATGGAATTGAACGGGTTGAAGATACAGAATCAAGGATGGAAGACCACAAGTCTTGGGGGGGTGCCTCTGGCGTTGAAGCTCGCGATTCGACCATGGCTGTATGAGATGATGCCCTATTCGAATCAGATCCCGACGCGACTTTCATCAACAATCATTCAGCAGTCGCAAAATATATCTCAGATGTCTACCATTTCACTCCCAGAACACAAAATATCAGAATCACCGAATTCACGATGTATAGAAGTCGGGGGCTGGTCAATCACAACTTCAACGAACCCGATATCCAACGCTTTCGAGACCGACACACTTCATGCATCTCTGGGAATCCCCCTACCCGAGATGACCTTCGGGAATAATTTTCTAGCTCTCAAACACCACGCTTCCGGATGGGAATATACTTTCAGTACTGAGGACGCGCTCAAGGCGGTGAAAAAAGGGGAATTGGAGGAAGGAGATGGCGGGGTCAAGGTTGGATATGCCGATGCATGGTTGAAAAGTCGGTATGGCAGACAACTTCTTAGATGTCATCGTTTAATGAACTGATGAAACTATCAGAACGGGTCCATCGTCTTCACTTCCAATGCCGAAAACCGTGGCCACGAAGCCGTACGATTGGACGTATACCACAACATACCCTGGCCACCCAAAGTCATCCATGTCTTGGATACCTGCTGATCCAGACAATGCCTCCCATACCATCCCCATAGCTGAACTCACTCGACCAGATCCCATCCTGTTCTATGCCGAGATTCCTCTCTTTGAAGACGAGCTCCACGATAATGGTTCTTCTAATCTCCTTGTCAGAATAGTGAGTCGCGTCCTCCTCATTTACACATTACTACCATCGCCATTTCAGCGTGTTATGCCGGCGTGCATATTCATTCTTTGCCGATTTACGCTTCGCGTTGATGATGTTTTATTCCGGACACACGATACTCGGATATACCACTCCTTCTCATCGGCACCCCCTACTGTCATACGAGAACGGAGTGGTTGGGAAGCTCCCTACGACAGAGTGAAAAAGGTATCTAATGTTCATAATCCATTGCTTGCGCGTGTTCAATGTATTTGCAGCAACTCCGACGGCGAGACGACTTATCGCCATTGACAGATCCGACATGGATTGCTCAAATGTTATCGCAGATGCCATCTCAGGTGTCACAACAAGACGGTGCTGGTACCAGGTGGAGAGGACTGGGCACTCACCTTCAAGTGTCGCTTTTGAATAGCGCCAACTCTCCGTGACCAGCTCATACATTGTAATCTGTCTATATTGCTTCGCTCGATGCTTTCGCAACATGACCGAGGCCAATCTTTCCCGCCCACGAGTCAATGATTCTCTATCAGCGAATATGAGTCTGCCAGTTCTCTCCAATTGCGCACAACGAGAGACATGGAGTCCTTTATGGTTAGATCATTGACGAGTAGTAATTGTCCGCGAGTAGGTATAAGTAGTCTAGTAGTAGTCGAATCGAGAGAAGCAGAAAGAAAGTTGCCATGAATCAGGAGGATGCGACGTGTGTGGATATCGTACAAATGTAAGAGTGTTTCCAGAATTAAGATTGTCCCGTCCTCAAGGAAAACTCGAGCATGCACATTATTCTTCACCGTCCTTGGTTTCCGAACGGACGCCTAGATGATTTCCAGCGATCTTGACTGCCGACACGGTATGATCTTTCCCGTTGACGACTCTCTCTGAGCTCTTGCGCATGAAATACCTGTTCAGAGTAAGTACACCGTCCAAAAAATACAAGTCAAGTTTTGTGTGCGAGCAACTCACCCCACGATGGTATCCCAGATCCTCAGTCCATGGAATGGGATGATATGAGTCCGAACCTGTTGCTCGGAGACAGATTGCTTCGGTGGATTGATAGGATCGTCGTTCATATCGAATGCGGCTCGAATAGCATCCGAGGTCTTCATTTTGGGAACTGTAAGATGTGTTACTGGAGCCGTGAAGTATATGCTCTTCCTAAGGAGTGCTAGAGCTTCGGGCTGAACGGTGCGTGCAACAAGGTGAGTGATGCAGAGTGAAATCAGAGATATCATTCTTGAAAACTCACCGTGTCTCTGCGTTTTGCGATAGCCGTCGGCGGTGGTCTCTCATTCTCGAGATCAAGCGGTCCCCATCGTCTATCAGGTTGAATAGCTCTATCTGTCTGACGACTCTGTCTGACATCTGCCACCTGTGGCTCGGTATCGCCGACAAGAAGCAGACCCTGTGCTCTTGCATGGGCAAGGATCTGTTTAGACTTGACCTCCAGCTTCTTTCGCTGCTTTATAGCAGCTAACGCACTACGCCGATACTTCTTGTCCCATTCTTCTTGTCCCTCAAGCCAGCGCATAGTTGGGGCCTCTTTGATTAAACCGATTTCCGAAGAGCGGATTTGAAGAGCGGATATTTGGTCCTCGGGCTCCATTGGCCTGGCATGGCCATGAATATCAATTCGTTCTCGTAGCATCATAACATTCGGGATATCATGCTAGAAGTTGCCTCGTCAAAAATTGTAGTCGATGCTGAATGAAAATACATACTTCACCGTCGTCAACCGAGTAGACACTGACGCTCTCTGACCCCGGCATCAGCTCCGCAATGTTATCATGTATCTCTTGGGCAGCAACGTCCTCGTTGACCTTGTACATCCTTATATCTGAGGCCTCGGTCTTGGTATAACTGTTTTCCGAGTTTAGCAGCGCTTTTGCTTCGAGACGACCGGGGGAAGTAGTCTTCGCTTTCGATTTCTTGCCTCTATGATGTTCATCACTATCAGCGGATATATGGGACGAAGGTCTGTGTAGTTCTGGGAATGGGTTGCGTTCCAGGTGTTCAGCCGAGTTCTGTGTGACGTGCTTCGTGAATTCAGCGATAGATCGATAAGCATATTTAGCCTAGAAATAATCCAAGGAACGCATTCAGATGTTATGGGACGAGGACGTATAAAGTCACTGACGCTGCTTGTGAATATGAAGACGGTCAAAACATGACACATATCTATCGAACGATTTTGGATGAGTCAAACTCAGAGGGAACATGGGCAAAATTACCGTCAAACGCTTGTAAGTGGACCTATCCAACATCATCTATTAGCAGATACAAGAGAGGTTCGTATTATATCGATGACATACCTTGGTCGGAGTCTTGAACTTTTCCTTGTTCTCTCTCTGCCTTGTTCCCTCTCTTAATACACCTTTCCGAACGGGATACTTCTCTGGGTGAGCTGCACGATGAGCGATATACAATATCTCATCCCTCAATACTTCGTCGTCACCGCAGATGATATACAGAGGGGGCAGATTACCCAAGGAACCTTGAAGCACGGGAGAGACGAGGGGATGGGTGAGTTGCTCCATAGTTGCGTACAACTGTATTTGCGACCGTAACTCTAGTGGTATAGCCTTAGGATCCTTCATGAGGACCTTCGGTGGGTTAGGTTCCCAAACGTCGATATCATAGTCCGGATCCGTCTTTGATTTATCGGCACCCGAGCTGGTTGAGCTACTAGAGCCTTCAGTCGAAGAGGTTTGTGGCGTCCCTGCTTCCTGTGTAGGTCCACTTCCACCTTCTGATGCTAATCTTGCGTCGCTAGGCATCAGTGTATCGGCATGCCCTGGCTTCGGTGCGTCCTCTCCATCGCCATTTGCCCCAGCTTCCAACATCTCCTCTTGAGTCTTCACTTTCTCCTGAGGTTCGCCGGCTTGTTTCTTATTATCCAATTCGTCTAATCTTTCTTGACTTGGCTTCAGAGTATCTGCATGACCAGGTTTCGGAGGAGGGTTCGTTGTCGTCGGCACCACTCTTCCTTCTTTGTCCTTGGGTAATGGGTCAACAGGCCACGAAGCAGACGGTTTTGCTAAGAAACCATGTGGCGGTATGATATCCTGTTGATCGATACCCACTGCTGTATTAGACAGAGTATTATAGTAGCAAGCGGTCAAGGTACGCACAGTCGCAGCATTGTTCATCACGCTAGGGAAGCTATGGGTCAGATCTACCCAGGGGCTGATGAGGACTGCTCCTGCGGGCATCGGCATTTCCATATCGCGTAGAACAGTCAAGACCGCTAGAGCGAGACCAGCACCGGCAGAATCTCCCGCAAAGACAATTTTCGAGGGCGGGATGGCTTTGTGGAGAGCATCGGGTGGAGGTTCGATGAGATAGAAGTCTAGAATGAGACTTTGGATAAGAATGGACCGTAATATGAGTGCTCTAGCTTACATGCTGCAAGGACGTCTTGAAGAGGGCACGGCCACGGATATTGGGGAGCTTTGCTGTGATAGGATGACATTAAGTATACGTACAAGAGGTTCAGATACTATCATGATTTCGCACCGGTAGTTGACGGCGAAGGCCCGACCTTTGAATTTGCGAGCTATGCGAAATAATAATTGATTGAAGAGTTCAAGAGGCGCATGATCGTGCGAGACTTACCGTAACGAATAATTTGATATCGATGTGTGTCTGAATATAAAGAACGAGCGTTGTTAGAATTGTGGAATACACATGACTCTGGGGTGATAATGCACTTATGGAACCCCAGAAATATCCGCCTATGAACAGTAAGATGTAAGAAGTCTGATACTCGGAGGCGAGATAGTGTACGCACCTCCGTGAACATAAAGCTGCATGGTGACACATTAGCATTGCCGTTAGAGGTTCTAGATGACTGGCATACCATGACGGTCTCCAATTTCTCCATTCTTATGATATTCTCGTCCTCGTGAGATAATTTCCTCCCAACATCAACATCCTCTTCACTCAAATATGACTTCTCTGTAATCCATTCACCGTCTACCCCGTTCAAACCACGGACTTGCCACCACCTCTCCCCGCCGACGACTTGTTTAAGCTCTTCCGGGCCAAACCAGTCAATCATGACATCCGCCGCACGATTACACGTGGAGAGAGGGATGCAGACAGGAGATACAGCAGCCCAATATGGTGCCGGTACGTGGGTATTCGTGCTTGCCACAAATGTATAAGCTACGCGACGAGTTCTGTGAACGAACACTCACAAGCCCTGAAGTGATTCTACGGTATTTCTCGTCCCCATATCGATGAACGCTATGCTCAAAACAAGTAAGTTAATCGCGTAGGGTACAGAATGAGGATTGCATTACACTTGACTATGTGGAACGCCCTAGGAAGCGAGCGTAGGTCAATGTCCTATTATGGAATCTCGAAGAATTGCTTCCGAGCAAGGCTTACTCGTCGAAGAAGATGTCATCTGTAGCTTCCTCATCTTTTCTTCCATCTTTGATTTTCTTTGCTTTTTTCTTTCCATGCTCAAAGAAGGTCTTGAAAACGACTACAACTGGATCAGCGTTGGAACTGAGCGGTAAGGACGTGTCGGGGCTCACCGGGTGTGATATGGACAGCAGCTGAAGCTGTTGTGACAGGCATGATTCGTGAACTAGCACGAGATTGGTAAAAGAGGGTGGAGGTAGCAGGAGAAGAGCACTTCTGTTGTAAATTTCGACACGGAGTACTACTCGTTTCAAGTTGAGATACTTAGTAACTTACACCGCTTGAGCATGAAAGCTCTTAAAACACGTGGTATTTTTGTAATGTTTCGCGTGCGTCATTGATATTATTTGTCTGCATCATGGCGCTCAAACAACGGGCTACTAGACGGTGCACGTGAGTCGACGGTGAGTCGACGGTGAGTGTCGCACTGTGTAGCATCTGAGAAAGAGGGGGCATTATCAAGTCAGATCTACTTGACTGGAATTACTGAACTGTTGTACATAGTAAGCACAACTTGCCGCCCTTGAAAACTAAAAGTAGAATGGGATGGATAGAGACAAGTTGGACGAGAAAGATAAAAGTGTGGCAAGCAAGAAATTGAAAAGGGAACAAGAAACTAAATCCTACATGACCTTCTAGTATGCCGCACCTCGTTCTTCATCATACCCTCGACCACCACTTCGTTGCTGGTGATGCTGTGGTTGACCTCCGTATACATCATGTGTTTGGAACGATTGATATTGAGGTTGGGAAGGATATTGTGGATTATGGCCTCCTGATACTGGACTTGGATAATCTTGCACATCATCATACGCTAGACCACTAGACGGTCTAGCTAATGCACTAGAGGGAGGCGTCCTTCGTGGCACTTGTCCACTAGGGATGGCTCTGCCTTGGTACACGTCGTGTGGGTCGTAGTTGCTACTGAGCGTGCTCGAATGTGGATTAGGCAAAGCAGACCCTGGTCGATCAATCGGTGCCTGTGCGAAGGGCGCAGCAGCCATCGCGAGATGAGCCGTACTCTCGTTATCTTCTTCATACATAGGTTGTGGATAGGTGTAGTCGTCTTGTCCAAGGGTAGCAGCAGAGGGGTTGAACTGGGCGTACGAGCCAGGTGGTTGATGGGTGGAATATGGATTGTAGGCGGGCATAGGTGGATAGTCAGCTTGGGATTTATCGGAATTGTAGTAATAGTAATCCTGGGTTGTGTATGTGCTAGCAGGGGGTGCACGGGTATTTATGGAAGACCGATCGTCGTCGTCGTCGACAGACAAGTTGGGAAGCGTAGGCTGAGGAAGTGGTTTGGCGATGAGTTCACCCTTCTTGTTCTTCAAGTGCGAATAATCGCCCATTGCCTCCTTGCGTGCAAGTTTCATGGCATTGTCCAATCGCTGTTTCTGCTTCTGCTTGATCACTTTGCCAATACGCTGAGGAGAAGAATAAGTCAAAGATGAAACAGATTCTATAAATAGTGCCATTCACCTTGTCGACCTTGTGACAGCAGTACTCCTGCGTGTGCAAATACTGTGAGAGGTCGAACGGATAATTGGAATCATAATTACGCACTTTGAGGTTACCCCGAATATGGCAAAGTAATGGTACGTAGCACAGTGCTGCTGCGATGAGAATTAACAAAGAACCGGCAAAGATGACGACGGTGAAAAAGGTCGTGACCGTCAAAGCAGAAGTTGAAAGCGAGTTTTTGGCAAAATATTTCGACACATCATACCAGGGGCCATCGTCCTCCTTCGAAAGGTATATGGCGTAGAGTGTAAGGGCATTGATTGTTTGACGAGGGCCATCAGCCAGTAAGAGACGCTTCCAACCTTAGCAACGTACAAATAAATAAGTAAGTTTCCAGGTCCATACAAGCACATACTCTTGAACGTGAAGAAGACGAAGAAAGCGAAATCGTCACTTCTCGTTTGAGAATTGGTGATACTGTCGAAGAAACAGAAGTAATCGTACGAGCCTGGCGGTGAACGCGTCAAAGGTTGGGACAGGAAGCCGTAAATATTCGGGAAGCTTACGAAGGGAATAGTAGTGATTGGCCATGACATTGGTGAAGGCATAAGATATATCTCGGCTGGCGATGATCTTCTTTGCCTTTCGAGATTCATAGGCCAACTTCATGGCAACGCATAGTCAGCTCAAGATGAATAGATGCAGTCCGCAGCACCAACGCACCAAAAGAAACGAAAAGATAATGCAGCCCACGAATAGCCACTTTCCGACATTGAACGGGATGGCAACGCAGCCGTCGAGATTGCTACAGTTGTTGAAGATCTGATTGGACCAACTACTGGTAGTCAACATGGTAATAGCTGAGAAGATATCGGACACGTAGACAAGAAAGGACTTCAGTACAGTGACATACAGCCACAGGTACCTAGAACAGAAAGGGCAAGTCTCGAATAATCAGCATGGGTACGGAGGCAATTTTACATGATTCTGGCGCGCCAGTGAAAATGGTTGGGCCGCAAGAGACGTACTTCATTCGCATGCCGAACCCATTATTCGTGAAGTCTGTAGTGTCTATGAAATCGAACTGAATACGGTGAATGGTCAGCCAACGCGTTGTCAAGTAGTAGGAGAGGATCCCGCCAAGACAGACAAACCTTATGATCTGGTACGACCTCTCGCTTCCACTTTGCGCCTCCACACATAGACATTCGCGCAGAAAAAGAGCGGGGGAGTGGCGATGACTTTTGCTGGTGTTATTGAGTCAAATTCGGGGCAAGAGACCAGAGCCAGCCAGTCGCATAGGGTCTTTTTGGGAACAGAGAGCGACGGTTTGTATAAAGAATGATAGAGATTTGGCAGAAATGCAACCAGCAAGCGCTGAGAACAAGAGAGAGAGGCAAGACGACAACGAAACGAGTGGGCGGTTGTCAGTCGACGGGTGTCTGGGATCAGACGGTCGTCACTTTACGACTGCTTGGCCTGCCTTCCTCTTTCGGTACCAACAACATAATGACTACCGTACAAAAAATAAAGGTTATCCTCCCTCTTTTCTTATTGTTCTGTCTCTATTCTAACTACAGATGCACCCCAGGAAGTCGAAGATGAGATGGTGCGTTGCAAAATCTGTACAAAAATTTATTTTTAACTGACCATCGACCGATCTACAGGCTAAGAGTATGTTGTAGGATCCATTGTGCATAGCAGACTACTGAGACACAATGATCTGACAGCCCAGAAGAATAAGGCCACAAGTTATCACTTGGGCCAACTCAAGGCTAAGCTTGCCAAGCTTAGACGAGAGCTCATTGCCCCAACTGGAGGAGGAGGCGGAGGAGGAGGGCTAGGTTTCGATGTAGCCCGGACAGGTATAGCATCTGTCGGATTCGTCGGTTTTCCATCAGTGGGGAAGGTGCAGTACCATCCACTTCGGGAGCAACAGAGATTCTGACATATAGGTCTGCGGCAGTCGACGCTCATGTCAAAACTCACTGGAACACATTCTGAAGTTTCCGAAATTGATTTCACGACTCTTACGACGGTTCCTGGTACTGTCAAGGTGCATGGTGCACCTATCCAAATATTGGATCTTCGTGAGTGTCTTTAAAACTTCGTCTTCTAGCCATGTCTTGAGATAATCTGCAGCTGGTATCATTGAGGGCGCCAACGACGGTCGAGGTAGAGGTCGACAAGGTGCGTCCGAAAATTCAAATGGATAAATCCTCGGGTTCTGATATGATGTTTTGTAAAGTTATTGCCGGTATGGACGCTCGACTCTCCCTTCTCCGAACCCCAACTGAAACTCCTAATTATCCCAGTCGCTCGTACCTGTAATCTCATCTTCATCGTTCTGGATGTCCTAAAACCACTGGGGGACAAGAAAATCATCGAATCAGAACTCGAAGGATTTGGCATCCGTCTGAATAAACGCCCTCCAGCCATCCTCGTGCGCAGAAAGGAAAAGGGCGGAATTGCTATCACGAACACTGTACCACTCACGAACATTGACCAGGATGAGATCAAAGCCATCCTGAGTGAATACAAAATCAACAACGCAGATATTGCCATACGAGAACCTGGAGCTACCGCTGATGATCTTGTGGATGTCATCGAAGGCAACAGAGTATACATACCAGCACTTTATGTGAGTTTTTCCATAATCAATTTTGTTTCACTGGACTGATCATGCCCCCAGATTTTGAACAAGGTCAGCAATATCCTGTGCAGGCTGGACTTTCCGTAACACTATTCCACAGATCGATGCAATATCAATAGAGGAACTCGACCTTCTGTTCGTACATGCCTTCCTCGTCCATGTCACTATTGACTAACCCACGCCAGATATAAAATTCCAATGAGCGTCCCAGTTTCCTCCCGTGAGTGGTTGAATATCGACGAACTCATCGACAAAATGTGGTCGACCCTTGACTTGGTCCGAGTCTACACAAAGCCAAGAGGGTTGGCCCCAGACTATACCCAACCTGTGGTCCTTCGCCGGGGCAAATGTTCTGTGAACGATTTCTGTATGTCTATCCATAAAGATATCGCAAAACAGATGAAATAGTGCGTGATTCATGTTGTCTGATTACATAAACTTGATGGACTGCTCATATCTTCTTGGCATACAGCGCGATTGTCTGGGGAGCCAGTGCAAAACATTCAAGGGGTCAAAAAGTTGGTCTGGATCATATTCTGGAAGACGAAGATGGTGAGCGACACCTAGCATGCACCTTGTCACTATCATTCAAACCCCTATCTCTCTCTAGTCGTCCATATCTCCAAGAAATAACGGTTCTTCTTCGTCATGTTCCTATGTGAAATCATCATCTGTACTTTGCTTTGTTCACACCCCGCACAATATCCGTAGTAAATATATTATATCGAGACTGCTATTGAACCTCACTGAGCTGGCCTCCATACGCCGATTCACCTCTCAGATACACGAAGGACAATCGCAAGAAAGCCCACACCAACCCAATGGCGCAGTAAACACTCGTCAGCATTAATGGCAAGAACTCCATCTCTCCAGCACCACTTCCTGCTGCGACCTCGGGCTCGGGACAAGAGAAGGTATCCTTCGGTATACAAATGCTTGCTGCGGGGGCCCCGACCGGAAGACGCGAACGCACGAGGATGGGAAACAGCGTAACGAACAGCTGGAGAAGTGGGAACCCCGCCAAGTACAGTTTTTCGAGCGTGTCAAGGATCACATATGTGAGCGACTGCGGGAATCTGGAGTGGGAAGAAAGAGGCGGGAGTCAGCGATCGATCAAGAGTCAAAAACTAAAGAGCGAAAGAATCGCAATGCTTACTCGTAAACTCGGCGGCTGAGAGGTTCGTAGACAAAGATGAGCCAGAGAACCGAATAAACTATTTTGACAAAGGTTTCTGAGACATACATGTTAGACTTCGCGCGGGAAAACCAAAGTGCTGAAACGCGACGACATACCTGCCGGGGTGAATAAGAGGGGAAATAGTGAGAAGATCCCCGCGACACTGGCTATGATAAAAGTGCGGAAATACGCTTGTCTCTCAGTGGCGAGTAAACTGCCGTCGGGATTTGTTAAACACCACATCATCTGAGATCTGGGAACCCTATTACCTGAGTGGAACCAAAACCAATAACACGGCTTTTTCGTGGACATGCCAGCCGAACAAAAAAGACGAATACCCGCAAAGTGTCAATGAGGTAAGGAATGACTTGTACGTCGGAGTAAACCAGAGTTTACCCAAGAAGATCTGTATCATACCAGTCTGAGTAAAACCTCAGCGATAGATGCTCCATATCAAGACATACGGCTTGGAAGGCAATGGTGACCACAAATGTGTGTATTGGTTTGATGTTCGGCAGCACTGCGAATATTGTGTCACCGACAAGGCCTCGAGAAGTGGATGCGATGCCGGAGATATTGACGGGGAGCTCAACGCCGGTGCTTCTGATATCTACGAGTAGCGGCAGACGTCAGATTTCTTTTCCGGGTATGCAGCATATCTAAATAATCTCACAGCGAAGGAAGACCCTGTCAGCGGCCGTCACCAATGCCCAAGCATTTGGGGCCCAATACGCATGGTTGAGACCACGGGTAAAAGGAAATAATCGGGAGAGCAATTGCGGGATCTGACCCATGAGAATGAATGGACCTAGGGATACAACAAAGACAGCGATGACAGCATTTGCTAAAGAGAGAAAGTTTTTGGTTTGGACATGATATTGAGGAGACAAGCAGAAGGATCGGAGAAGATAGATGAAGTACGCCGGCTACAAGCCAAGTAAGTAGATTGTACCCGTGGTGAATATAAGCAATATGACCTACCGCTAGATACATGTAGATGTGCTTGAAATTCAGTAGAACCGCGAACAATACCCCGCTAGCCAATTTTTTGCCCTAACTCTATCGCATCAGTGGTCTAAGATAAGCTCAAGCACCAAGTGATCTCACATTACGAGCCATCAGTATAGACCAGAGGAGAATTCCAAACATGAAGCCATTATATTGGAAGTGTATATGATCAACGATCAGGAATCCAGGGTGGAGAAATAGAGACGCAGATATTATTCTCTGTGTCGGAGGGTCGGCAGATCCGCGAACAAACCTGGAGTATAGCGGATTGACGAAACTACTGATGGGCGATTCTGATAGATGAAAGAATGATCACATACCTGAGGAGCACAGCTCCGAGTACTAATTCGGTCAAAATGACGGTAGTGCGCTGATATGCGACGACAGACCATGCGCCATAATTCAAGTTGTTGACATCGACTATTCGTGAATCAATAAATGATGCAGGTATCGAGAGGAGTTTCTCGAAGTAAGCGAAGAAGGGAGGGTAGTCCAGTGCTGAAGAGTATATTGAGCTCGTGCAGTCAGCCAAGTTCAAACAAGGTCATCTCACTCCATTCGGACGTGGTCTGTGAGATGGTCAATGAATTCATATCCTCACACGACGGAGTAATAAGCCTCACATCGTAGTACCATTTCGAAATAGGCAAGGAGTATGCGATGGCTAGCCAATTTCTATGAACCTCGAAGTCTGTAGAGCGGCTGTTATTGCGCATGTTGTTAAACAAAGCAGGATAAGCAGTTATCGCACAACTCACTAGGCAGGATATAGTAGTAGTTTCATACACGTGGATATGCACAGTAAGTCCCATTCAAAGGGTTCGAGGTTCCAGTTCATCCAATATGGGCGTTTAGACGTTTTTGCTGGCGAATCAGACATGAGGGTGTCTTCGGGAACTGTAGAAGTTTGTGGGGAAGAGAAGGATTGTGAAGCTCTTCTGTGCATTTTAAGTGTTCAATGAGCCTTTGGGTGCGATCCTGACGGTGCCGGTGAGTGTCGAGCTTGAGCCCTGCAAGTTTCGAAATTCACGGACTCGGTCGTGTCCGAAGACTGCATGTCACGCGTTTACAACGACGCGACTCTAAATTTCACGGCCATGAGCGACAAACCCATCGTTGTGAAGACCACCAAAGGGGAAGCCTCTGGGTATGAGCATCTATCATACATATACCATACATGAACCTGACTAATGCCGATGTTTAGAGGAGTCCTCGTAAAACTCATTATCTTCAGTCTTTCTCTTGGCATACTTCCAATTGCTTCCTATTTTGCATCTCTGACTTATTTCTGGGCCGGTTAGACGCCTCTATTCTCTTTTGTTTTACTATTAGCTCATCTTATGTCCCAGGGAATGCTACATACGCGGCGATCACCGCGGTGGTGGCTGCCAATGCTGTTCTGGTAGCATATATCATTTCATCCTTATTGGAAGACAGAGCGTCAAACAGCAGTGTCCAGATACCCAAAATCCCAGAATCGAGAAAAGAGCGCTAGATTCGACATCAATTCCCGCCAGAAACTTCGAGGGAAGGAGGTTAATCTTTGGCACAGCGCGTAGAACATGCTGAGTTGACGTGTTCAGCGTAAACACTCTTTCGAATGGAATTCCGTTGGGAAACACGTTCTATGATACTTATAAGTATGCTGTCATTACTTATGGCACACAGTACATGAGCATCATAACATATTTCATATATACGCAGTTCTGTCGTTAATCCTAGTTAGTCTAACCTAACTAAGTTAAATAAATAGCATCCATTCATAACGTGGTACACGAATTCCGTTGAGTGCTATCCAGAGTGAGTGAAGAGAAAAAGAGAGGGAAAATCTAGGTGGTGTAAAAAAGGATAGGAATGTGATCTGAGCCACCGACTGCTAAGAATTCAGCCAGCTGATGATGCACGGTGACTAGACAGATGCAGTGAGGCGATCGATGACATTGTTCAGACGGCGTAGCCCCACTGGACTTGGGTATCCGGAGGTAGAATGGGTCGTGGCGCTCTCCGTCCGCTTGATTGCTGTTCGCGACCGAGAACAACCAATCAGAGTCGAGTCGGTGACAAGCGAAAAAGGACTCGTACCAGATACGACCGCGATACCTCACTTTTGGGGGCAGGAACGTGCTTGGGACACAGTTGAGGAGTACCTCGTCTGTATACTGTCTCTTGACCCGAATCTATCGTAGTAGAATGGTCCGAGGTTGAGTCACTGGAAGTTGTCCTATGTGACGCAGAGAGCTTACTACCTTCAGTCCGAAGATCGTTTGAAGATTGTGCAAGTCGCAGAGGTCGGTGTGGGGAGAGTGGCGAAAATCTGTGCTTGGGTAGAAATCCAAGCGAATCAGGTGATACAGGCGGGGTCGGTAGAGGAGATGTAGGAGGACTGAAATGATTGGGAGGAGGAGGGCCTCTCCTAAGAATAGACACCGGAGAGCCAGTCTTTCTTGAGCAATGGCCCAAGGTAAACCGGGGCGTTGTCGGTGTTGTAACGGGAGTCGTGTCAGGAGTTATTGTCAAGGACGGTGATGGCGGAGGTGGAGTGTTGGTTGGTGTCGGGCGTAAAACGAGCGGCTGGAGGGATGCTTTTTTTCTGATGCTCAGTGGAGGAGGCGGAGGAAACAAAGATAGCGAAAAGGTAGGTGGCATGCCTAGCTCTTCGCTCTCGGGTGAAGGCGTTCGTGTGATTGCCTCGTATGTATACTCATCGTAATCATCTCTGATGTATGGCAAAGAGGTTGCGGAGTTAGAATACACAGTAGGAAGCGAAGGTTTTCGCGGGACGACGGGTTTCCGCTCACGACCGACAACGGTGTACTGCTGAGAACGTCTCGACAAAGTAGGACTCGATGGAGGCTCGAGTACGAGCTGTGGTCCTACGACCGACTGAGTGTGACGTTGAGATAATTGAGAGTGTCTTTCTTTGCGTTGATCGTGCGAAGATCCACGGAAAGGTAGGATTCCAGAAGTTATTGATTCCGAGTCCTCTTCTACCTCTTGTAAAAATCCCTGCCACACACCATCCAATTCTGGCATGCTCCTTTTTGCCCGGACGGAAAGGGGACTGGATGGCGATGTTCGAGAGCGAGGGGAAGTACTTTTGGGAGGTGTGCTAAACTTTATGTGAAGATGATGCGAGCCGGGACTGCTCGAAGACTGGCCAACAGAGGGTGGTGTACTCAAGGTATAATTTAGATCAAGAGGTGGGGGGCGCGGGGGCCGCGGGGGAGTGACAGGGTTGAAGGAGGGAAGATTAGGAGATAATGGTCCATGGAAAGTATTGTGTGGGGGACCGTGCATCGAGTTATGAGGAGGCCCATGTGTACTCTTGCCTAAGAGCTGTGGAGAACCGAAAGAACGCGTTCTTTCGCGAGCATGGGGAGTCTCGGGCAACAGCTTCATCGATGACGTTTTCTCGTGGTTACGAGAGTCCTTGGCACTAGTAGCAGGTGCGATCTTAGGGGGTGAAGAGAATGTGGTGCGGGTAGGTGTGGGTGTAGACGCTGTGCTGCTGCTAGAGCTATCGCTGGTTCGTGAAAGAGATTGTGGGTGCGATTCTGGAGGAGTATAAGACACGTCTATAGCGCTTGGTATAGATTTATGTTCCTTTCTCCTCCAAGAGTTGCGCAGGAAAGCTACAGGTTTCATAGTCAAAGCAGCCACCATGTCATAAGTGGGTAGTTGTTGGACTCAGTAGGAATTAACTTTGGAAGACGCGTCTATGAGTTCCTGTGGGTTTTATATGATGAGATTGGCGTGTCTGACCTTCTGTATGGGAGTCCATGTGTGAAAGCGAGCCAAGGTATGGGGGCGATTGGACTCGATTAGGTCCTGGGTGCGATCAAAGTGTCGGTCAGTAAATATAAAGTACGAGAACACCTCGAAGCTTGGAGGAAAAGATTATAATTAAGATGATCTGGGCGAAATTGGTTTACACTGCGCCGGGCAGCCTGTTAGGATATTTATTGCACGCGAGCCGTTTAGATCTCCCATTCTCACGACCGATCTCCATCACTCCATGGGACTCCATGTCACTCCCGACCTCTTAAGGACTCTTTATGGTCTCTTAATCTCCCTTCTCTTTCCCCAGGACATCCTCACGTGTACTTGAGTCTTCCAATCTTCCCGTTTTTTGGTCCATCCGACTCAGTCTTGAAAATCGTTGCACGGCGCGTGGGTGACGCGTGGAAGCTTAGAAGCTCGAAAATCCACTCTTCCACTTCAAGTACTCCCGCCTGTACCTCTCTCGAACTCTCCATTGCGGTACCTGTGTCCAGAACGCTTCGAATCTCATGCTACCAGGTCAATACAGCGCGCCGTGCCCCATTGATGCACCTGACACCCAAAATAACTTGACAGAGATTCTATCGATAATCGATATAGATTTCACGACTTGAAACTCGAACGAACGAGCCATTAGTTGACCGCTCCGGACTAAATCGCTAGACTATCGTCGATCGACACTGTAAGGGCATCCTACTTATGTATCATCTTCACCATTCTCGCTCAACCTGCATAGGATTGCTCGGCCTATCGATATCTATGCTGTCAATCAAAATGCACAAGCTGATTAGGTTGCGCTCAAGTGGATGCACAGAATTTGAATGGGACTGGTTCGACTGTCACTCGGCACCAGCCATGATGACCTTCTCGATTAGCCTGACGCGTTAAGCCACCTTGACAGCAATGGCTCCCATTGATGAACCTGTTCAGACTGAATTTATTGCTTGAACTCAAACCGATATTTTAGGCGTGGCTGATGACAGCGATATGATGTGCCCGTATGGTGCACCTGTCTTCACAGTGGACACCGGGACTCTCCGTACTTGCGGTGGACGCAGACACTCCAGGTACCGCAGACACCTATGCTTTCCGTATCGCTTCTCTTCTCATGGGTGCGTTCTTTCATTTTGCTACCGAAAGCTTTTTTCTAAACTTGATCGCCTCGGCAGTCATTTTAGGAGTGACTGAACTACAATCGCGTCGTCCTCAAAAGGCAACACTCAGCGTGCCTACACCGGATCTACGCTCATCGTCCGATGTCTAGTCTTGCTCATGCTCTCATCGAATACAAATTCCTACGTACTCCGTGGAATAGCACCTACCTCGGTTTCATGATGTGCTCATGTTCCTTTGATGACTGGTCATTTGAAGGCTCTCAGAGTAGTTTCATTGTGGTTTATGGACTTAGGCTGGAGCTGTTTTCTCGGTGGTCGTGTTGTGTTCATGATCTAGACGGCCTCCGTCAATGCTGTCAGACAATGGCATAGCCCGGATTCTCTGTGGTCAATTGATAAGGTTCTGCTTCCTCCGAGCTCGGCGGCATGGCTATCAGTTGGTCTACCCATGCACATACATAATCTATCTCTCTGCGTAAGCCTGGGCGCTCTGGGCTACATACCTGGATATACGATACCTTGTACTTCGTTCATATTACAATGGACACGATGCTTTTGTGGACTTGGCTCATTGCTTCTGGCTCGTCCGTGCATTCCCCAGGGAGCCTGTCTAATTACGAGGGAAATTCCCTGCCGTCGTTGACTGGATGGAATTGTTCAGACTGGTAGACTTTCCCTATCGACCATCTTGATTGCTCGCAGGACCTTCCCCGCCGCTTGTGCGGTAACTCCGACTACGATTTTCAAACGGCGCGAGGGAAGTACCAGCCATGTACTTACGAGATAGTGATCCCAGGTGAGTATTTTTAAGTTCCCTCGAACTTTCTGCACCGACTTTGACGCACAAATTATGACAGGCAATGCCACCAGACCTTTTATTTGGTACGCCACACCGAAAGTAACCAACATAAATACTTCTAAACATGAGCCCACACGCTCTCCCAGGATTCCAATTTGCATCCGGATCGCGGGGCAAGGATGGTCGATTTGAGTTCCTCACCCCGAGACACAAGAGAGCTCTTCTTGAAGTTCTTCTCTGACTTTCCTGAATCCGTCAAGCCGAGTCAGTTGTCATCAAGTGCCCTTCATTTTGTCTCGATGGTCCTTGTACTTATGGTTCTCCTGGCCTTGAGCTTTCATCTTCGGAAGGTGTCATCAGGTGGACAGCGGTACGTCTAATATCATTGCTTTCATTTCAGCGCTCTACGTCATAACTAACATAATGGCTAACATCTCACATTGGGCTCACGGTCTGTGCTCTCCAGATTGCAATAATACAACAATGTCAAGTGTCTTACGCGACATGTAATATGCCAACAGGTCCTTCAATTTTGCGAGTCCTGTGGACTGCCTTCTCCGAGTCCTTCAAGCTTCTCCTTCCAATAGATAGGTGAACGAACCAAATTCTCAATATTCCTCTTGACACGTTCAATTGGGACTGCTTCGTACTCGGAGTCAAGGTGGACTTCCTCCCGGATTTTTGAGCTGACGCTTTATCTTTGATCTGCTGGTTACCAACGATTTGCGAGCTCAAGAATCATTGAAGCTTCAGGACTTCATAAAGGAGCCTTCCCACTATGCCGAGGTGTCGCCGAGTGACTCTTGACATGGAATTGGCTGTTTCTTCTACGTCGTAATAAGGATATATATATGTAACTCGTTACTTTTCGTCTTTGGATGTTCAAGGGATATATTATCGTCGTACTTAGCGCAAAATGGTGTGTCAGAGTGCACGGGCCACAAACGTGGGAAATTATGATGGCGTGCATTCTAGCCTGTGACATGTTCTCGAAACCTCTTTCCAGTTGTTGCACCATCCTCTTCCTGATTTTGATTTCTCTGTAAGATTCCGTTCTTGTGTACAAGTACTTCTCGAAATCATGAATACTGACCTGATCTTCCATATCTAGTACTAGTATAAAATGCGTGAAGTCGTCTCCGTGCATGTTGGCCAGGCTGGTGTTCAGATCGGAAATGCTTGCTGTAAGTCGTGCTTGCCATCGTGTCCCATCTTTCTAGTACCCTTTCCACCGCATATGTACCCGCCGACGCGTCGTTATACCATTGTACTTCCTCTATCATAGAATCACGTTGCTGATCTTTCATCTTGCTTTCATCTGTCGCAGGGGAGCTGTACACCGTAGAGCACGGTCTCAGTGTGAGTACGACTTAGTCCCATGTCCACAACATATAGATCTCATTCCTCGCTATCTCCCAGCCCGACGGCCGCCTTATTGAAGGTGCTCCAACTGACGGTGGTTTTGGCACATTCTTCTCGGAGACGTCTTCGGGGAAACACGTGCCGCGTTCCCTCTACATCGACCTTGAGCCAAACGTTATCGATGAGGTTAGAACGGGTACTTACAGGAGCCTTTTCCACCCAGAGACTCTCATCAACGGCAAAGAAGATGCCGCCAGCAACTGTGAGTAGTGTCAAAGACATCTGATCGACCCACTCTAATTAGTTCGACAGATGCTCGCGGCCACTACACTATTGGAAAGGAGCAGATTGACCTCGTGATGGACAAGGTCCGCCGTCTTGCGGACAACTGCTCTGGACTGCAGGGCTTTTTCGTCTTCCACTCGTTTGGTGGTGGAACTGGTTCAGGTCTCGGTGCTCTCATCCTCGAGCGCCTTTCCACTGACTATGGCAAGAAGTCCAAGTTGGAGTTCAGTGTGTATCCTGCTCCTACTTTGGCCAATTCCATTGTCGAACCCTACAACTCTGTTTTGACCACCCACACTACTCTGGAGCATTCCGATTGCTCTTTCATGGTTCGTCGGATTTTATATTCAAGTTCTACTCGCTCTAAATGTCGGAAACTTAGGTTGATAACGAAGCGATCTACGACATCTGCAAGAAAAACTTGAACATCGGATCGCCAAGCTTGACAAACTTGAACAGGCTCATTGCTCAAGTGGTCTCCTCTATCACAGCATCCCTTCGGTTCGATGGATCTCTGAATGTCGACTTGAACGAGTTCCAGACCAATCTGGTACCGTGAGTGACCTCGTCGTGTTTCTTGACCCTCGCAGCTCACAAGTTTACAGATTCCCCCGCATTCATTTCCCCTTGGCCACCTTTGCCCCCATTCTCTCGGCAGAGAAAGCTCACCACGAGCAAAACTCTGTAGCAGAGATGACCTTCTCCTGCTTCGAGACCGGTAACCAGATGGTCAAATGTGATCCCCGAGAAGGCAAATACAGTGAGTCTCGTCTGTACGTTCGCTTCGAAAACATGACCTGACTGTCGTGCCAGTGGCCTGTGCGTTGCTCTTCCGTGGCGATGTCGTCCCCAAGGATGCTAGTGCTGCCATCGCCTTGATCAAGACCAAGCGCACTATTCAGTTCGTCGACTGGTGTCCCACTGGTTTCAAGCTTGGTATTTGCAACGAGCCCCCCGCATACGTTCCTGGCGGTGATCTCGCGAGAGTGTCTCGCAGTGTTTGCATGTTGTCGAACACGACGGCCATCTCCTCGGCATGGAGCCGCCTCGACCACAAGTTTGATCTCCTATACTCGAAGCGCGCGTTCGTTCACTGGTACGTCGGTGAGGGTATGGAGGAGGGTGAGTTCTCTGAAGCAAGAGAGGATCTCGCTGCTCTCGAGAAGGACTATGAGGAAGTTGGCATCGACTCTGCGGATATCGAAGAATCTGGAGAGTACTAAGTAATGACCGGTTTCAGGATCTAATTTTCGTAGCACAGTTATAATTTACGCCCCTTTCACGTATACCTTCTCTATACCTACCTACTACACTTGTTCTTCTATCAATGCATTGGAATTTGCGACACCGAAAAGTATCCCAGAGTGACCGACGTGGGTACTCGTTTTGGGAAATCTCGGCACCGGTCGGCTGTCGGAAGCTGAATACGTCTGTTGTGTGTCGCCAGATTTTTGCCCTCTGACCACGTCTTTCTGAGAACGACGACCTTGTTCCTCCCCACAACATCCTCTTTTTCATCAATCTCTCAACGATACAATGCGTGAAGTCATTTCTCTCCAAGTCGGTCAAGCTGGTGTCCAAATCGGTAACGCTTGCTGTAAGTCGTTTTTCTCTCGTCACGTCTTCTACGCGTCCAATGCGCGCGCTAACTCTCTTATAGGGGAACTCTATACCCTTGAGCACGGTCTGAGTGTACTTAGTCTTTCATTTCCATCAAAAAACCTCGAAAGTTCATCTTGCCTTTTTTATTAGCCCGATGGTCGTATCATGGAGGGTTCTCCATCGTCGACCGATAGCGGTTTCTCGACCTTCTTCTCCGAGACTGGCTCAGGAAAGCACGTTCCCCGGTCGCTATACATCGATTTGGAGCCTGGTGCAATCGATGATGTCAAGACCGGTCCCTACAGGTCGTTGTTCCACCCAGAGACTATGATTACCGGGAAGGAGGATGCTGCTAACAACTGTAAGCTCTATTTTGCAACAACGCGCGTCTTCTTTTCCTGTCGTTTTCCTTATCTATCGCTTTAGATGCTCGTGGTCACTACACCGTCGGAAAGGAGCTCATTGACCCAGTGATGGACAAGCTTCGCCGTCTCGCGGACAACTGCTCAGGTCTCCAAGGATTCTTCGTCTTCCACTCTTTCGGTGGTGGAACTGGATCCGGTTTTGGCGCGCTCTTACTTGAGCGTTTGTCGACTGACTACGGAAAGAAGTCGAAATTGGAGTTCTGCGTCTACCCCGCCCCTCAGTTGTCCAGCTCCGTCGTTGAGCCCTACAACTCTGTCCTCACGACCCACACAACGCTCGAGCACTCTGACTGTTCTTTCATGGTACGTTTGACGAATGGCGTTTCATGACTCCTTATGACGATGCTGATATCGCTTAGGTTGACAACGAGGCGATCTACGACATTTGCAAGAAGAACCTCGGTGTCGCATCCCCCAGTTTCTCGAATTTGAACAGGCTAATTGCACAAGTCGTTTCTTCGGTCACCGCATCCCTTCGTTTCGACGGGTCTCTCAATGTTGATTTGAACGAGTTCCAGACCAACTTGGTCCCGTGAGTCCATCTAGCTTAGTCATTATAAATTATTCCTGACTTCTATTATTGCTAAGCTTCCCCCGTATCCATTTCCCCCTTGCCACCTACGCGCCTTTGCTCTCGGCCGACAAGGCCACTCATGAGCAGAACTCCGTGGCTGAGATGACATTCGCTTGCTTCGAACAAGGAAACCAGATGGTATCTATGCACGTCTTCTTTCTGCTTGAGAACCCCTTGCTCAATTTGTCGCTCCCCAGGTGAAATGTGACCCGAAAGAGGGCAAATACAGTATGTTACGTTCCTCCTTGGGTTTCTATCATGACATGCTGACTTTGTCGTAGTGGCTTGCTGTCTGCTTTACCGTGGTGATGTCACACCCAAGGACACCCAGGGCGCCGTCGCCACCATCAAGACGAAGCGTAGTATCCAGTTCGTTGACTGGTGTCCTACCGGTTTCAAGCTCGGTGTCTGCAATGAGCCATCTGCTTGCGTTCCTGGAGGAGATCTCGCCAAGACTACTCGTAGTCTTTGCATGCTTTCCAAGTCAGTTGTCGCTCCTTGTTTGTTAGTTCAGTGTTACTCACGCGTCGTTACAGCACCACCGCCATCTCTGCTGCCTGGGGCCGTCTCGGTTAGCTCACTTTTCTCTCGCAGCGTTGATGACATTTCCTGACTTTGTTTCACGCAGACTACAAGTTCGATCTTATGTACTCGAAGCGTGCCTTCGTGCATTGGTACGTCGGTGAGGGTATGGAGGAGGGTGAATTCTCGGAGGCTCGTGAGGATCTTGCAGCACTCGAGAAGGATTACGAAGAAGTTGGCACAGACTCTGCTGATGCTGAGGAGGAGGGTGAATATTAGAGAGGAAATTAATCTGTCTTCCTCTCCGTGTGGTTTATTTCTCTCTTCATGAATCAGTGCACACTAAAAATACCCTTTACTTCATTTCCCTTGCCTAGTCGTCTCTTCGTCCTCCGTGTTTCCACTATTGTCTCGCAACTGCTACCTCCCCTACCTACTCTTTGTGACTGCCTTACTCGTCCGTTATTATAAAATCTTTTTACTACGGTAATCTTTTCACCTTCATTATGATAAAGCCTGGTCAATCGTTTGAACGAGAATCAGACATAAGTATTATAAGATAGACTCTACTATGACTGCAAGCATTCTATCTAGAGTATGAGATTATGATCTATGGATATCCCGACTTACCATGCTCAAGCACCATATGAGTCGCGTACAGACAGGCTGGAGTGATTGCTCCTCGACGTCTATTCGGCATTCATGGTGATCTCGACGCCGTTCGCTGTTCTCCGCATCGTGACGCTTGCCATGTTCTTCACTAGGAAGTCAGGTTTGCATGCCTCCATCTGTGCTCTGCTGTGGGTAGTGAGGAGGCCGATGGTCTTGCATCCAGCGCGGTTTCCGCTCAATATTCCGGCGGGGGCGTCTTCAAAGACCTAACAACATACCAATTCCGGTCAGTTACCTCGACTCGTAGATCAGAACAGGGATAAACGCGTACGACACCTAAGAATAGGTCAACATCTTCCTTTCAGATGAGAAGACGGAGAAGGGCTCACAGTTTTCAGGTTTGACCCCGCATTTCTGGGCACCGAGAAGGTATGGATCAGGGCTAACGCGTCCATAAGAAAGCTTGAACTAGAGCCGTGTATTGAGTGAAGATACGAACAAAGGTTTTCCTTGGGTGACGTCTTCGGAGGCGACGAATACATCTGGGACCGGAACACCTGCTATACCCAGGGCAGACGTCGCGTATGCACGTGTGGCAGATGTACAGATTGCCCAGCATGGGTTGGGTAATGTGCGTCCGGAGGCGATCTTCGTGTAAATGATCAGTTTCTGGGTTTGGGGCGAAGAGAGGAAGTGTTGCAGACCTCCTTCATGGCATCAGCAACACCTGGTAATAGGACAATGCCCTGCCGACCGTTCTGCGTGGAGGTTGTAACGATAGCTTGCTCGAAGCGGAGAGCTTCGGCCTACGAGGATAAGATGAGTGTTGGGAGAAAATAAAATAGAAGAATGAGTTCTGACTTCAAGTGTTTCGGGATCATCTATCCCACAGTAGATTCTTAGATTGTCTACCGTTCTGACACCGTGCGCGGCTGATAGAAATTCAAGAGGGTTAGGCAACTTCATGATGAGGAGAGCGAGGGAAGCATCGGCTTACTGCTAAGGATTTGGTCAACATTGATGGTGGGGTAACTCTCCTTGAAGTATTCCCATGCACCTATGACTCCAGCGGTTGAGTCTACAAGGGTGCCATCCATGTCAAACAGGCTGGAAGCAGAGTGACATTGAGGGTTTGCGCTGCCTAAGAGGAGGTAACGACTCACATGGCGTCTACGGTGATTACAGAGCTAGACATTGTAAAGGGAGTGGTAGCTGGAGAACAAGAATCGAGGAGAGTTGTTATCCAAAAATTCCCCCTATAAAATATGAGCCGGATCGATCGTCGGACACGGAAACTGAGTAAGGATGGGCCGAGGTCGATATGCCTCGAGCTCGTTACGCGTCAATATACACGGGTTCAAAAAGTCGCAATCTAAGCCCGATCACTACGATTGCCCTAAGGAACAGTTTCCAGTGAATTTTCTGAGTCACCGAATGCAATGCAGAAAGCAAGACGGCGTGTCGAAATGCCGTGGTACAGTGGTACACTGGTAAACACATCCTTCCGATATTCCTCCGAGGTTTGTCCGAGGTTTGTCCTACCAGTGTCGAAGATAATTCTCTCCCGAAAAGTAGAACAAGAAGAGACAAATCTGGAGATACATGCGTCGACTGAGATACCGCACTTTCCCCTTGCTTTCCCCGGTAGTTTAGCGACTTGGTAGAATTTGGGTGGAACGGTTGGACGTCGTGTTATGAGCAGAAGGATGAACCAAACTTGACTCGGCAATTGGCGCGACCTGGCTTTTGATTGTACTCCTTTGACACCAAATGCCTCCTCGCAGACGAGCACAATTTACCCAGGAAAGCATTGACCAACAGCTACAACAGATACACCTGCTTGATCCATCTTCTTCTTCCGAGAATCTCGAACAGCTCGGCCCCATAATCAAGCAGATACATTCTAACCGACAGCAAGAATCGTTTCTACGCACTGTCCAGGCGCTCATCGACGCCAAAGATGCTGAGATTGAGAAGATATGTGGTGACAACTATCAGGATTTCATCTCTTCTGTGTCGACTCTCTTCACAGTCAAGTCCTACACGGACAAGATGAAGCAGAACATCACTGCTTTAGATGCTAGCGTCGCACAGCTTGGGAGAGGTCTCGTGGAGAAGAAACGCGCTCTTCTGCAGTCAAAGAAGACAGCATCAAACCTGGACGAGGCTATTGATACTCTCCAAGCATGTCTCAGAGTTCTCGACGTCGTAAATCGCGTGGGCGAGATGGTCAAAGAGGGGAAATACTGGAGCGCTCTGAGGGTCTGTTTGTCCTTTACGCTATATGCTTGTCAGAATATTATATCTCAATGCAGTATATTATATAGTCCCTCGAAGACATTCAGAGCATGCCGCCCACGTCTTTATCACAGACACCTTTCTTTCAACATTTATTATCATCATTGCCATCTCTTCGTGCCCAAATCAAGGACGCTGTGACAGCTTCTATGAAGCAATGGCTACTTGAAATAAGGAACATCAGTGCCGAGGTTGGTAAATTAGCCCTGGAGGCCATGGAAGCCCGTACAAGGCGCTGGAGGAGTCGTAGAGAGAAAGACCCCCTTCTCCGGATGAGTCGAGTGGGTAGCGCTGTCGAGATTGTCACGTCAGAAAAGACTGAATGCAAGTGCAAACTATCTCGATCTCATATATTCTGATAATCTCATGTCATGTGTCGCAGTCAATGTCCTCGAAAACGACAGACTCAACGTTGACTTCAAACCACTCTTCGAATGCATACACATATACACGACCCTCGACTCTCTCGATGAACTCCAGAAATCGTACCAAGCTGACCGAAAGGCTAGTCGTTTGCAGCAGACCCAAATCTTCTCCAAGCTAAATGATGTAGTCATGTTGCACAGGCTCAATCAGACCTTATCTTACCGTACCCCCTTCCATTAGCCTCTTTGCCATCTCTCACGCAGGAAATTTCCGGTTTCTTCATCGTAGAAACTCATGTCCTGGAAACCACAGGTACTTTTCGATCAGAGCGAGACGTAGAGGAGCTATGGGACGCTCTTGTATCTCGTCTCTCAGTGGCCATAGAAGGTGCCCTTCGGACTGAGACGGACCCTGACGCATTCTTGCGGGTCAAGGAATGTCTCATTGGGTTCATCATGACGTTGGAGGTAATATTTTGCCGTGTAATCCAAGACTCGCGAATTCTAACTAAGTTGGCGTTCATCTAGTCGTCCGTCTACTCTACCACTTCTCTGCATTCATTCATCTTGCTTCTCTTCGAGAAATATGCCACTCTTTTAGAGAAACAGTTTAGTCGACGCTTCGATGATGTAGGTCTCCATATTCTAACGGGGTCAGTATCAACTAATATGAAGTATTTACGACATAGATTGTCAGCCAGGATGACCACCTACCGATGCTAGTCGAACAACCCAACGAGGTCGAAGCCGTGCTTGAGGTGGTGTGGGTAAGCAATCCTGAGAAAGAACAAATACAACAGTGGGTAGTACTTTATTTCGCTTGACTCAGCAAGCCAATAATTGTTCATATCAAGGAGCGCCCTTCCTCTCAACCTACCATGGTCCCAAACATTCTATCTCTGTTGCCAGGATGTTTGTCTATCCAACTCAATTGAAAGATGATATACCTGTCTGATGATCGATTGACAGATACGCAGCTTCATTCAGAAGTTCTATCAGTTCGTCGAGGGTGTCTCACAGCACCATCGAAATATTGACGAGCTTCTGAGCAAGGTAAAGTCCATTTGCTTCTCATTGGTTTGTCGAGTCGGGTGTTAACTACCTTTTCCAGTCCCTAGATAGCCTTCTCATCAATCATATCAGCAGTGCTATAGGACAACGACTCGCCGGCACCTCTACTCTCTCACAAATTGCTCAGATTGTCACCAACCTCGAACACTTCCAGGTCGCGTGTAATGAGCTGGAGCGGTCCTTGACAAACCTCCGGTATGTTTTCAGTCAATCGCAACGACACTTTTGGCCTTCCCAATTTTCTTATGCTATATATGCTTGCTCAGGTCTGCTCAGCGAGGAGGTACTATCCGTCTGACTGCATCTGCATCATTTGGAACGACGCTTTCCCGTGCCCTAGCGCGTATCACCGAGCTCATTACTTCCAAACTGGACGATTTCTTCGAGCTCTCCGAATATGACTGGACACCAAAGTCTCGAGAAGACGCCCCTAGCATGTATCTATACGAGCTTGTCAATTGGCTAACCACCGTTGTCGATTCGCTGGTGATCAAGGAGGAGTACAAGGATGAAGCATATAAGGGGGCTGTAGCATATATAGCGGAATGCTTGATGGTATGCCATTTTATGATATCCTGAGGGATACGAGGTAGCTGACTGCTCATTCTCCATAGGACTTCTTGACAGGCAGAAATATACCAATGATGAACGAGAATGCTATCTCCAACATTCTAATCGATGTTAAGTTCCTCGAAGATGAATTCAAGCGGATCGGTCGGGCGCATCTGAGCTCCGTCTTTACTGAATTGCATGTTGTGAGTATCCTGGACGTTGTGTTTCTTTCTCCGTTATCTAACAAAACATTTTTATCGTTCGACAGACAACAACAATAGTTCTATCAGAAGGTGGTGTTCAGGAATACCTGGTACCAGCTAACCGACAAACAACGTACGGTGTCGTCAAACACAAACGACTTCAAGCTCTACTTGATAAGCTGGCAAAATATGGAACGACGCAGCGGGATTCTCCGTCAAGAGAACTAGCGGAAAAGAGGAGGAAAGAAGCGGATGCTGTTGGGAGATTATTTCCTGGGGAAGGGAGACTGTTTTCGGGATGAGTGGACATCTTCTTTCGTATACATACATCCACATGTTGGCTGTTATTCCGACTGTGCCTCGGTCCTGAATATGCGCGTACATTGGGCTGTCTCAACTCTCAAAGCCGCTGCGGGCGGTTCTTAGTCGGAGAGGTGAATAAACGCGTCAATCTCGGCACATAAGAGCGAAAGGACGCGTAGAGTTCTGCTTGATCAAAACGGAACATCGATTGGCTCATTGGTCTGAGGAGGGAAGGAGAATTTTATAGAGCCCTGATCATCGATCATATCTGTACATAGAAAGTTGAAAGAAACCAGTGTTAGGGTAAGCGAGTTGCTCCGATATGTATATGACAATACTGAAAGAGGCGGGAATCAAAGTGGAATCAAAGTAGCAAGAGGACAGATGAGCGAAAAGCGAGGGGGAACAGCGGTGTATAGGTTTTCGCCAATCGTGAACGATTCGTGACACGTGTAACAACGCCAAGGAAAGGACGTATAACTCGTAGAAAAAGAAATTCATTACACTCGGCGCTTGATGTTCGCACTCAACCACTCCAGACCCTCGTACAGACCATCTCCAGATGTAGCACATGCAGCCTAGATTTCGAAGTTTGACATCAGTATAAGGACTCTGCAGTAAGCCTGCGGAAGGGTACTCGCCTGAATGTACCAAGTTCGTTGTCTCAGACCATGAAGCCCAAGCTTGTCGGTGATCTCGGCGGCGTTCATCGCATTTGGCAAGTCCTGCTTGTTGGCGAAAACGAGGAGAAGGGCGTCGCGGAGCTCATCTTCATTAAGCATCCGCTGGAGTTCCTCCCGGGCCTCAGAAACACGTTCCCGATCGTTCGAATCCACCACAAAGATAATGCCCTGCGTGTTTTGGAAATCTATCGCGGTATTCAGTTGAATACTGTCGAGCGTGGCGATGCTAGGATAACGTACAATGCCTCCAAAGAGGACGGATCTTATCCTGACCTCCAACATCCCACACAGTGAACGAAATGTTCTTGTACTCGACCGTCTCAACATTGAAACCTGAGGCGATCTCGTTAGTAATGCCAATCGGTGAATGACAAATAGCCCTACGTACCGATTGTTGGGATGGTCGTGACGATCTCTCCAAGCTTCAACTTGTAAAGGATGGTGGTCTTACCGGCAGCATCGAGACCAACCTTAAGGCGTGATCGATGAACAAGGGAGCACTTTCGTACAATATGTTAAAAACACACCATAAGAATACCTGTTGAAGTCGAAGATGTCAGCGTCGACGCAGTCAGGACAGATAATGAAGGACTACGAACGCATTTCCTTTTTGCCGAAAAGGCCAGAAAGCAGGCGGGAGACGGAGAGACCCATGATGTTCGTAGAGAAGAAGGATTGAAGGACGCTGAAGAGGTAGTTTGAGGCGGGAGATGAGGTGGAATTTGGGCTGGAGTGAGCCGTGTGACAACAAAATTCAACTCCGACACGTTGCTGTGTATCCTTTGGCGCTAACAATCACCTCGAGGTATATTACTTACGACTACAAAATCAAGTCTGTTAAATACACTGCTACTGCTACAGGACACGTAGGTTCGACAAAAAATACGTGGTCGATTTTTGACCTGGACAGTTGCTATCAGACAGAGTGACGAGTTTAAGAGAGTCATTCAGAGTCAAAAGTCAAGTCAAATACGCATTCCAGAGTCCAGACACAACCTAAGACGTGTACATACTTTAGTGTTTCTTTAGTGAATGTAGATGCTTGTAGCAGTTGGCCCGTCCTAGTTCCTGGGTCAGTCTTTTTCGACGACATCAATGCATAGCGCACGTTAGGATACTGTGCCTTTCACAATGAAACAAGAGTTTCAGGCCGCACGTAACGCAGTGAGAGGGTATTCGCGATTGGCATGATGTGCATTGCAATTTGTTTAGTACGATGATTGTAGGAGAATAGTTCCGAGTTGAACAGCACTGCAGACATGTCCTTCTATGTATAGACATCAAGACCGTATAGCTCACCAGCGTCTATTGATGCGTCAAACAAGGATCACGTATCAGCCTCTTCACGGCGTTCTGCATCAGCTCCTGAGGCCTGAGGCGTGAGCTGGTAAGAGCGAAGGATCTTGAACATGCGCGGGAAATGCGGGGCCAGAGGTGACGCGGAGGTAATTCCGCAAAGAGAAAGGCGACTCTAGATGACCTAGAAGGAATGTTATTGTTTGTATACCGTGTGAGTCAAAGAGTGAGCTCACCTGGGTTCAATGAGAGGCCGCAATGGCACAAGAGCAATCGTGGCACTGAACGGTGACCCAAGTTCATACCTCATTCCGATATTTCCTGCCTTGGGTAGATCCCATTACCATGATGAATGAGGCCCGCGAGTCCGGAGCACATGTTCATGTGCTGTAATATCGGTCTGACTAGTATCGGAGGGCGTCTACCAACACAGGTCCGGCGCTAAACTCATCCTTGTCGGTACCGTGGATTTCGCCAATAAACCTTCGGATCTTAGGATCGGTTCTGCAATGTCAAGGTTCATGATGTCAGAGTGTCTGGGGAATCGGGCATTGCGTACCTTTCAGTTTGACGATTGAGTTGCACAGCATCTGCCGTCGGCTGAAAATACCTTCCCGATGTTGCAGTGCAGGATCTAGGTTGTGTCGTTAGGCAATCAAGCAGAGTATGACGAACTACGTTGAATCGATGCTGGAGATCTGCAAGATTTCAAAATATGAGGATGAATACGTGGATCAGCGTGCAAAAAAAACAGAGTGGGGTCGGAAGCAAAACATGGCTCGGCATATTTTTGAACGACGAACTACAGCCGGAATTTACCGAATCACTGACTTGCCACTAACCACAAAAATCGAGAGTATGATATAAATACAAACAATGCGTACAAGGTAAGGAGGGGGGTCTAGAGTATAAAAACGGAACGGTAATAGTAGGGATGTTATTCATAGCGAATGGGCGAAGAGAAGAAAGAAAAGAAATCGGCCGGTTGGCTATTTTTTTGGAAGTAAGATTATATGGAACTCAGCGAAGGCCTCCTGCTCCTCCTCCTCTAAGCCTCCGTTGGATCTGGTTCCTCCAGTTATTGTAAATTCCGCACGAGGGCGAAGGTCTATATTGGCAAAGCTCAAACAGGACAAGTTGCTCCTGGAATCCGGGGTTCACCCAGATTTGATCGCGGGCTGTGTGATGCTTGTTAACGATCTATTTTGGCTTGAGCCAGCAAGTAAAAATACCTCGTCTAACGACTTCTAACGCCATCGTCGCGTTCAGCCGCTGGGAGTACATCACTATACAACAATGTATTCAGAGAACTGATCTGTCGAGGAAAACGCGTCGACTCACGGTATGCGGCTACAACGGCGGCACTTCTGGAAAGACCTTGTAGACAATGCACCAGCACGACGCCATTCATTTGCATGGCTTGGTCGATGAAGTGACACGCAGATGGGAGGTGTATCAGGAGGTCCGCGTAGTCAACATCGTCAACAGGTATTCGGAGGTGATGAATCCCAGATTCTGGGAGTTCGGCAGGGATAGGATCAGGGCACACAGAGATTATGTGTGTTATATGCCTTTCGGTCAAGGATCGGGAAGACGTTGCCGCTTGGATGCTGTAATGAGAGTATGTCAATAATGAGCAATATAAAGGAGATCGAGATGTGCACTTACTTTCCCAGATACAGTTTCCCCCGGATGACTTCATTGACGTTACGCCAGGACATCTTTGGAATGACGGGGAAGGTCCTTGATCTTCTGCTGAGAAGATTCGCTGCCGTTCGTCATTGCTCTTGTACTCCTTCCAAAGTAAGACGGTGCAGATATTGTGCCGTTTGTCATTCGGCCAGATGAGTTTCCGTTCCGTCATTTTTCCAATTAACTATCCTCGCGATCGACTAAAACGCATGGCGGTGAGTAGAGGCGATGCGCACGTGCCGGAAACACAGCGCAGGTACACAAAGCACAACAGCGAAATAACCGGTCACGTGCATTGCGCTCCGCTCGGGATGCACTTTTTGCTGTGGCGGTGCCGAGGAGTTTGACGCGGACTTAGCGTAACTGGTTTCCACCCGAACTCGACCTTGTTCTTCTTCGGGCATTAGCGACGTTGCCATGCGGTCTAATTCAGTACTGATAGACGCCAGCAGAGCGTACCTTCTTTGGAACGCAATCTATCAGCGCGTGCCCTGCTTCACATCGCAGGTACACAAACGTTAACGTTAAAGACGGACATAATTAGAACATACTGTGCCTTGGTTCCAGGATATCCTTCAACTTTGAAACACTCTTGAACGACGTTGAACAGGATCTGTGAACAAAAGACGCGCGTAGCATGAATGCTACTGCATGCGTCTAAGCCTGAGTCGGGCAACAAGCGCTCCCGATGATTCTGTTCAAGACGCGTGTCCAAGACGCGTTGTGAACTTGCTGGTACGCACGAGGCTGATAATATTACGTCATCATCAGTACAATAAATCATATCGACGTTAAATGACTTAACGTTGGACGCTTACCTGGATACCTCTTTTCCCAATAGTATTACCACTAGTCAGCCATGAAGATTGAATGGGGTTCAGTACGCTAATTGACTCGACAGAGCTTGTAAGATCGCTGATCTTCTGAATCCAGGAAGGACGTGGCAGCAGGCCCAAAGCTTCCATCGTGCATGGATGGTTGGCCAAGATGAGGGGTACGCTGATAGGTGATGAGGCTTTACGGAGCAGAGGCATGCGAGAGATGCGAGAAGCACACGCTATACGGAAATGGAAGAGAGAAAAGAAAGCCGAACGGCGACGAGCCGGCAAGAGTGCTGGCAGCGTGCTATCGTTGTTCAGTAAGAGCAAGAAGGGAAATCCGATGTCGAGATCGAGAAGAGGTAGAGGCATCGTAGTGGGGCGGGCGGGACACCGGCAACGTGGTACCCATCGACCAACTATGCACGCGCCGCAGAAGCACCACATCAGTGTAAAAGCTTCAAGGGTATCTCGCAATCAGGCGCCGGCTGTTCGCCATCATCATCATAGCACGTTGAGGAGGTCTGGACGTGGCGGGCGGTAGGAATTTGCCAGGTTTGGACGTATCATGATGGTGTTCTTCTTAGCGATGATTGGACTTAGCATTAATCATTTATTGTATCTCGCAACAGTGAACAGATCGAGCGTTGGCACCTACAGAAAATAGCAAATGACTTTTTTGAAGAATGAAAAAAAAAGATTGAGAATAAGGGTTACTTGGCCTTACCGTAAGTTCGTGGGTATTTTGTTCAGCGTTGCAGTCCGTCTCGCCCACTAGATGGATATTTATCAGATTGTGGGATTCATGGGAAAAGCGGCGAGACGCGACGCGCGTTACGACTTCACGGAAACAGCCGAAGGCACATACCACGTGCCATCTGGATTAGGACTGTGTAATTACACTCTCCACAGCGAGTGTCGTGACAATTCAATCCGAGTCTATGAATGATGGCAGTACTTGTCTTGAGGGTCTCTAACATATTCCAAAAGACGGTGAAATTTTTTCCGTTAGTTATACCATTGTCTTTCAGGTACTTGACATATGTGCATCTCAGGAGTGGGCGCGCCACACAGTGGCAAACTCCAATTCGGATATGGCCAAAGTTGAATCCGAGAACATAGCCCAAGTACAGCCGATCAAGTAGTTCCTTGGGGAGTTCTGAGATGCGGACGAAATTGGATCGCGCAGAAGGATGTGGCTCCGGCGACTCACCACCTCACCTATCATGGATAAAATATGGGTTTCTAGAAAGCTCACCGCCGTGCATCCGTCCATGTCCGTCCAATCTTGATCTTATATCATGTAAACACACCTGCACAAGATTTGGTAGTCAGAGATTCCGAGAAGAGCATGGTAATCTGGGCAGATTGAATACGTATACGATGACAGATGTGTAATGATAGGGCTTGTCCTCCTAGAACGGCCAACGGATTGTTTCCTGGAGAACCTAATGGGCACAATAGAAAAGAATTTACATGTTATACCAGATTCGATGAGTGATATAGAATGAGGCATATCCAACTGATGCAGTGATATGTATGTAGATAGATGTGCGATGTTTGAGAATAGTGTGTTGGGTAGAACAAAGGTGACGGGTTTAAGCAGCCTGAACAAAGCCGTCCTCCGCATCCGGTGCATTCGTAAAAGATGATGGATGTTTCTTCTTTTTACGCCTCTTTCGTTTCTTTTTCGGACTAGCTTCATCAGGTAGAATTTCGTCGGTCTCCACGTCTGGACTGAAGGAGCTGCCAAGGTTGAGGATGGGTCCGTTAATAATGGTAGCTACAGAATTGTTGGACCGTCGAGCCCATGACGGTAACGGCGAAGCAATCGACGACAAGTCGATCACTTTGGGTGTGGCGGGTGGGGGTTCTGTTTTGACTAGATTATCGGGAAAGCCGATAGTTGAAGTTGAGATGGACGTACGTTTGATGGGAGTGACAAGAGACTCGATACTCGCAATAGACTCATCCGCTTTGAGTTTAGGTGTAGACGGAGCAGTAGGGAGCAGAACGGATGTCGCAAGTGGGGATGTTACCGATAGTTTATGGCTTTTCTTCTTCTTTTTCTTCTTTCCTGGAATCGAGAGCGTCGGCGACGCAGACGACGAACCTACATCGACCAGTTCCTTGGCTACAGCTTGCTCCTCTTCGTCAGCTTCTAGTCTGTTACCGTCCTCCTTTTCTCTTATTGAGTCTCGTGAAGACCGCGGAGTCGGGCCAGGAGTCGGGAGTCCCAACTCTTCGCTCTTTTTCTTTTTCTTCTTCCCAGATAGGGTCGCAAAGGGATCTAGCTTGATTTTCTTTCTGATCGCCCCTGCCCTGCTCTCCTGTTCGTTATCCGAAGAATCTTTTGTCTCCGCCTTGCTGCCATCGCCATCGTCTTCTCTTTCACGTTTACCTCCTTTACGGTTCGTAAGCTGACTTTTCAAGCGTGCAGTATCTCGGGAAGATACAGCTATTTCTGGTATAGGTGCCCCGACGCCGAGCCTGTCATAGGTTCGTTAAGATGAGCATTCCCGAGTAGAGTATATGTATGCCAACAAGTCATTGTGTTTACCTGGCAGGCCGGCGCATGTATTCTTTGAGCTCTTTCTCCAGATCTTTCCCAGAATTTCGAGGAAGATTGAGTTTGGGGTTGATCCAGGACGACACAAGGTCTTGGGCAAACGACATGGATAAATCGATCTTAGCTTGTAGCGTTTCGGTATCGATATCCTCATCTTGGGTGTCCATGAGGAGCTAAACTGATATGTGTAGATTCGGTGTATTTCTGATATAATTCAAAGAGTGTGAAAACGTCAATGAGTCAAGTTTCTTTAGATGACCTACGTGTGTCTATAGCATGTAGAATTGTTCAATATGTCATGAAAGAGAGGTCGTGAAGCCGAGAGTGTATTCTGCAGGAGGAGGAGGAGGAGGAGGTAACGCTCGATCAGCCTGATTCGGAAGTTCCCAAATTCTCGATCGCTTTCCTTCACAAACCTCCACATGCCACCCAAACGCAAGCGGGACGATTCAGACGACGATGAGCCTTCATTCGGTCGACAGATCCTTCCAGTCGCAAATCTTCCAGAGGACTTCCAGGACGAACCAATCGATGGACTACAGTATCTGTTTACTGTTCGGTATGGGCTCGTCCTCAATGTTGTAGCACGTTACTGACGATCATACAGACGCGACGCTCGCTATCTGCCTCATGTAACTCGAGCCCCCAATCCATACGAGTCCACGGAACCTCCACCACCACCACCGCGATACGATACCTCATCTACGACGCATCCTGCATTGCCTTCTGGAGAATGGCGTACTTCCTTTCTAACTCATTACCGAAACTTTCGCAAGGTAAGTTGCAAGCATTGTTTTTTACCCATTGTTCCTCACCGCATCTCTACAGAATATCTCACAACCTACTATAAATGTCGCTTTTGCCCCACAAAACGCAAACCATCGGCTCATGCCCGACAAACGAGAGCGAGATTTGTGGTGGGCCTTCATAGCGGGAAGACCTGAATCAGACTGGAATCCGCTCAAGAAAGATCAACAGAGCTCTACTCCCTGCAAACGTAGTTTCGAGCAAGGAATGCGTTCCTTTGCGGACGATCGTGGTCCGTCCGAGGACACTACACCTCCCCAAGAAACATGGCACATAAACGACGAAGGGGAGGTAGAGTTGGCATTGAGAGTGGATCCTACGGAATCTCTGCCCACTCCCACAGGATCTCCATTGCCTCAAGATTTCAGTACTATGGAGACTGGTACCTCAGGACCTAGTAAACTGATGCAATCAGAATTCACCCTACCTGCATGGGCGCCTCGTGAACCAACGCCAACACTGCTGCGATACATCGACCAAGTACGTTTTCCTCTTCCAGACCAGCATTCTAAGAGATTGACTAATCATCTCATCTCTAGCGGATGGCCTTGCATCTTCTGATGTACTTTACTTATTGGATAAATTTTCACCTTCAGCAAAAAGAGCTGCCGTCTTCATGTCTAACCGAAACTCATGCACGGTGGATTTTCGTTCTGATGACGAAAGTCGAGGATCACATCTCTGCCGATGATATGAGTCTCCTACGAAACCTGGCGCGCGCTTGCTTGGCATTAATGAAAGAGTTGATACTCAGACGGTCATCTCTTGCGAATACAGAAGATGCTGAAGGCAATGGGAACGAGGAGGTAACCAGAGTCAATGACGAACTCATGGGAGAGCGCTCATGTTGGATCATCGTCTCCGTCGTGGTAGGGGTATGGGGACAACGAGATTTATGGATCGATGCAGAGACCATGCTATCCAGTCTTGAACCGTGACTTTTAGGTCCTTTGACTTCCAATCTGAGGTATTATGGATTGTTTATTTTACAACAAGTTAACCTGATCATACAAAAGTCTGACACTAGCTCACTCCACTGGACTCGCCGGTCTTAGTCCTAGAACCATCTGTATCAATCGCGATTGACCTGAGCAGTCTCAGTCTCAAATTAGGTAACGGTCCTCACCTACCATATTGATAGCGCCCTGCTCATCCGAGTCGACCTCTGCCACAAGTTCGAATACATGAGCAGCGTAGATCTATCGATTGCGATGTTCTTTTTGCGCTGGAGTTATACACTCCGTCAAATCGTAAGCCTCCATGATATCTTCCAAATAATATGGACTTCTGCTCTCCCATTCGCCCACGATTTATAGGGTCGTTGTGGCGCTACCTGAACGTTGATGTACTGTTCAATTTGAGATTGTGTCAACGCCTTTCTCGCTTCTCCGTTCACTACTAGGATCCGCTGTAGATTGTTCCGAAGAGGTCTTGACCTCGGAATTCGAACCAGATCGACGAGGAATCGCCTGATCCACGGGACATGGACATCGATATTCACAGCGATATCAACTACGACTGACACAGCTGGGAGATATGCATCGGTATCATGGTGAACTAAATGACGTCTGCATATAATCTGTTATAGTGCTTAAGCGCTTAACTCTAGCATCTCAAAATGTGGACTTTCGACGGTTATGATAGGCTGAGCATTGGAAAATGCTCGGCGGATTCCCCCATCCTCCCATCCTGCTCTTTTGTCCTCGGGTATCATGGAAAGCACACCGTTGGATGCAAGATACGCAGTCACTGGGGTGTGAATTGTTTTCATCCAATCTTTGAGAGCCTGCATCGAGATTTCCGAATAGGGTATATGAGAGGGAAGCAACGAAAACATGAACTCGTAAGAGCTGATGACAATGCTGCGAACGATGGAGAACCAAGCTTGAACGTGTGGGGGAACTGCTTCGGAGTCCCTTAGCCGCGCTCTCGAAGCCCTTGCTCAATTGAACGCCAACATGCCGTTGGCGCTCAGGAGCGTTCTTATCCGTGGTAGTATTCGAAAGCCACACCAAAGTATCTATCCCACGTCGTATCATGTGTGGCCCACTGGCAGGTGAACGCATCCGAATAGTTTCCTCATCTATGATATATGCGCTGTACGCAAATAGGAGTGGGGAGTGACTAGTTGACTGGTGATCTATGATGATCAGCTGCACAATCTAGTCACCAGCAGTCTCCCCGGCCCTCCATCGATTTTGCGAGCGCAAGACCAATGAAACTGGTCCCGGAATAACTACCAATACGGTAAGATCCTTGCGGTTGAGCTGTCTCGATGTGCTCATAATAGAATGAGCTATCGCCTACTATGGCGGTGATCCCGTGAACTCCACAAACGATGTTTTTCTGGCTTTTCCGACGATTTGAAGCAGCAGAAGCTTCCGATGCGTCACCGTGTTCTACATCTTGATTCTTCGACTTGAATATAGTCAACGAGTCCGACATCTCGACAGATGGTGCAGCACAGCGTCTACTGCCTCCTGCTGTCTGATTGATCTTGAATTTTTTTAGTTCTTTCAGGGATCAATAGGCCGGACCTATAGCAACTACTTATCAAATTCACATATATAACAACGCGATGGGGCAAAGGCATTCCTACGATCCCGTGTAGAACAGTGGACCCAAACGTAGCGCATGATGTCTACTCAGACTGGATTCAAGTTCTGTCCCCCTCCTCCCAAAACACAATCCCTTCAGAGCACGACTTTCTCTCCTCCTATGCTTGATGGCTCTTTGACTATTCCTCAGATGTATGATTGGCATCTGCAGCATACTCCCAACCACCGGCTTTTCGTCTACGCCGACGACAATGGCCAACTCCGTACCATCTACTGGCCCGAAGCTGTTAGAGCCATTTTCACAGGCGCTGGGATAATCCAGAATCGCGTCGGAAATAGTCCTAGACATGATACACCTATTGTGGCCATTATCGCTGCTTCGGGTACGTGTAGAGCTTACACCATGCATTCGCCTCACTTGACCGTGACTCTGTCGATGTTGCAGATACTATCACATATTTCACTGTAATGATGAGTAATGATCTATTTCCTATCTGTGTCGGCATGATGTTGATCTCTTATATTCCTCAGGTATCATGAGAGCGAACTATATAGCCTTTCCTATTTCTCCAAGAAATTCGGCGACGGCAGTAGCATACCTCATCAACAAAGTCGGAGTTGCTCATGTGCTCGTGGGGCACGAGCAGGCTATGATCGACCTTGCCAACAATGCGTTTACCATCATACAAGAATCGTATTCTTCGGCATCTCCCCCGGCCCACTCTCCGGTCCCGCTATTCGAGGATTTGTTTTTGCCGCCCTCTGATACCATAATATCTTCCCAAGATATTCCGTTTGAACGCACTGATCCGGACGCAGTCATTATCATTCTCCATTCCTCTGGTTTGTACTGATTTTACGAGACTTCTTGGACCCGGAAGAATCTGAACACTTTTATCAGGTTCGACAGCGTATCCAAAACCAATTCCATGGACCAACTATCGCTTCAGTCAATTAGCATTAATCCCTTGGTTCGGCGAGCGGGATCTAACTAATCAAGTATTCTCTTTGCACACGATGCCTATGTACCATGGAATGGGTGTCTTACAGCTATGCTGGACGGTCAGCTTCACATTAGCTGATTCCAAATACAATGTTGCTCACTTATCTGAAAAGGCTTCGTGCGGGCTCGTAATTGGCGCCTTTCAACCTCAGTCTCCAGCCCAGCTGCCAACTCCTGACAATTTGTTTCGAGCCGCAAAGGCAACAGACAGTGATATCGTATTCTGTGTGCCGGCGTTTATCGAGGTGTGTGAACTTGAAAACAATGGGTCTTGAACATAACATATTGATTCGGCACAGGCTTGGTCGAATAATCTGGAATACGTGAAATGGCTTGCCTCCCGCGGCGGTGTCGTGAGTATTGTTCAAGAGCTTTCCGAAACATGAAACTTACTGGAAGATTAGTTATACGGCGGTGGCCCACTAAACAAAGTTGTTGGGGACTATATGACTTCACATGGTGTTTCGATCTTCATTTTGTACGGATCGTAAGTCAATCACAGCAGTATTAATCACAGTATTCGACACTCACATGTTGTTCTCATACAGTACTGAAGGCGGCATCATGAGTCCCATCCTCCCAGGTAGTTATGATTACTTTGACCTACACAACCAGTATGTCTCACTCGGATATTTACAGCTCAAGTGGATTACGATTGGGATTACTTCAAATTTCCAGATTTAGTCACGGCGCACATGGTTCCTTATGGAAACAATACCTTTGAGTTCGTCATGGTTGTACGTTGCGTTTCAAGTCATATATCTCAGATTTTGACGAATTCTCAGGCAAACAAATTCTGCACGCCAAGCGTCATAAACACACAAGTCAACGGCGTACCTGCATATGCTACTTCCGATCTCTTGATACAGCACCCGATTAAACCAGGCTATTGGAAGGTTTACGGTCGTACAGATGATCAGATAATGCACAATACCGGAGAAAAGGTATGTCTATTGTACTGCCTAATCTGCGAACTGCATCGATTGTATTCGTTTGGTATTTTCAGACGAACCCAGGCCCATTAGGTGAGGAACTCCGGTTTCAAAGAAGCCTCACGAGTCTCAAAACATCCTAGAGAATATCCTCAACCAAGACCCTCATGTTCTGGCATCTGTTATGTTTGGTCGAGGGCGCTTTCAAGCAGGCGTACTCGTCGACCCCAAACCGGACTTCAAATTAGATCCATCGGATGAAAGCAGACTCGCTGAATTCAGGAACGCAATCTGGTATGTCGCTCTCTACACACATTCATTCAGAGGAATTTAAAGGAATTGAACAACTTGTGTTCATAAGGCCGACTATTGAGAAAATGAATACCTTCGCACCTCAGCACTCTAGGCTATTCAAAGAGGTGAATCCGTCTATTTCATGCTAGACACTCTTCTTATCTGCGTTCTCCATAGATGATTATTGTAGCGAAACCTTCGAAGCCCTTCACATACACAGCCAAAAGTACAGCTCGTCGCCAAGCCATTATCCAGGACTACGAGGATGAAATAAAGTCAATGTACGATGCCGTGGACGAGAGTAACCAGATCGATATCCAGCCGCCTCTCAGCTGGGATGATGCTAGTACCGTCGACTTAATTCGCACGGTCGTGAACAAGGTCCTTGTTCGTCCTGTCCTAGATGATGAGGACTTTTTCGAGCGCGGCTGTGACAGGTGCGTAGGTCCGCGAACAGTGCACGCCAGACTTTATACTAATTCCAGTCATTTTGTTGCAGTCTGCAGGCAATGTGGATTCGCAATTCTCTCCTACGAGCTGTCCGCGACTCTGCTAAGATTGATACTCGGAACCTGACGGCCAATTTTGTATACACACATCCATCCGTCGCGCAGCTTACCATCTTCCTCTCCGCGCTTGTGCGCGGTGAGGATGCGAACGAACATGGCGGCACGTCGCGTCTCGCGAACATCGATGCCATGCACGCTATGGTGTTGAAGTATAGCCAAGATTTTCCTCGTCATGCATCCGCTACGAGGGTTGGATCTCCACATTCTCGCACTAGAGATGTCGTGTTGATCACAGGCACGACCGGAGGACTTGGGTCTTACGCCCTATCTCAGCTCGCCTCGAGTGCAGACGTCTATAAGATCTATGCTTTGAATCGGAGCTCGTCGGGCGAAACAAATCTTATCGAACGACAGAAATCAGCGCTGTTCGATCGCGGCTTGGATCCTGCGCTCTTAGACTTGGAGAAGATCACATTGTTGGAAGGCGACCTCCTAGTTGACAACTTTGGCCTTTCAGATGCGGTGTACAAAGAGGTCAGCATGTTTTGTCGACTCCACACTGGCAGTCAGCCTCTGATATGGTACCAACTTAGATGCAGGAATCTGTTACACACATCATTCACAATGGCCAGTACTGTAATGCACCTGGATGTTTTTCGTCTTCTGATATTTCCGAACCACAGCTTGGCGCGTTGACTTCAATTTAGCGTTGACTTCTTTCGAGTCTAATGTGAGAGGTTTGCGAAAACTCATCGATTTCTCCTTGTCCTCCTCGTTGCCGGAGCCAGCGACCTTTCTATACACAAGCTCTATCGGTGTCCATCAAAGTCTGTAGCTTCAACTTTCATCCGGTGACGTCTCTGACGATCATCATATAGAGCCGTCCGAGCATGAACCTCTACCCGAGAACTTCGTCGAAGCTGAAGTGGCTATCGGGAGTGGATACAGCGAGTCTAAATGGGTATCTGAAAAGATTCTTTCAGAAGCAGCGGCTCAGACATCATTGAAACCTTTAATCGTCCGCGTGGGTCAGCTTTGCGGAGGCATAAATGGCTGTTGGAACATAAATGAGTGGTTTCCTTCCATAGTGCAAAGTACCGTTGCAGTGGGCTGTTTCCCTGAGGATGAGAAGGTCAGTTATTTTCCACATTGTGATGAGATATCACTTACCATATGTACGACACAGAATGTATCATGGGTGCCTCTTCACCGTGCCGCGGCCGCGCTGGTTGACCTGCGCAAGGCGTCAGACTCGGAGACCGCCAAAGTCGTGCACATGATTCACCCCCGACCGGTTTCCTGGTCATCGATTTCGGCTGTCGTATCCTCAGAGCTGGATGTCCCCCTTGTTCCGTATGCCGAGTGGTTGACTCGTCTAGAGCGTGTTTCTTCTGCTGTCAATGGCGATCGACCACACGATGAGGAGCATGCCATGCAAATCCGGGCTCTCCGCCTACTTCCGTTCTACAAGTCCATCTCTTCGACGCAGCGCCGTGAAGAGGCGATGGGGTTTCCTAGACTCTCATCTAGCTTGTTCGATTTGGTGGATGCCGATCTTCCTCAGTTGGACGGTGCTGATGTTAGACAGTGGTTGGCCTACTGGCGTCGAGCCAATCTGCTATCAAATGTATGACGGTAAGACAGGGAATTCGAGAGCGTTGAGATGCCACTGTACAAATTGTAGAACAAATGATGCGTGTAATTAGCCTGACCTTGAATCGATAGCTTGCTCGAATCCTTTTTGTCAAATCTCGGCCTACATACAAGTCGTTACTCGTTGGCAGTTTGTGCCAAAGGATCGCGAAAAATTGGATAGAGTACTGTTACCGGTCACCAGATCTATCGGACGTTTTTGAGACTGCGCCGTCGTCTGTTCTTGTCCTTCACTTTTAACACTCACTTTTGTAAGGAACGACGCGTTGCACTGACACCAGGTACGTTGATCTCGCGAAACTACGCGTCTATCTGTTCGCTGATTCTGCTGGCATCAGGGTCATATGATACTCAGATGATAAGCCTCCAAGACAGGCAGTAGCCCCATCTTCATTCAACTCGTACTCGGCACGGATCTTATTCCATCCACTTCTTTAGTTGAGAGCATCGGAACGAACTCCAACTCCAATGGCCTCCCCGATACCTGCCCAGCTTGGGCGCCTCCTAAAGCGTCCAGTGACGATAGGTATCCGTAGAGAGGATCCATCCAGGATTTGGGAACGTCGATGTCCCTTAACACCCAGGGCTGTTGAATACCTTGTAAAGGAACTAAAAGCCAAGGTTCTCGTGCAAAACTGTGAAAGGAGGGTCTTCCATATAGACGAGTTCATAAAGGCGCGTCTCATCGTTCTCTTCAACGTCTTCACGAGATTTACATAGTATATCGTATTTCAGGCTGGTGCACACGCGCAAGATGACCTTCGTTCTGCTCATATTGTTGTCGGAATCAAAGAAACACCTATCTCTGAGCTTGATTCGCTTACCGCGCCGGTTCAAAGTTCTGCATCGAAAGACATGACTTATCGGACCCATTTCATGTTTTCGCATACAACTAAAGGCCAACCGTACAACATGGGTCTTCTATCGCGGTTCATTACCGGACACGAAAAGAAGGCCAAACAAGTTTCAGCATTGCTGCCTCGTTTGGTTGATTACGAGCTATTGACTGAGACTCAAGGAGGAAAGCGGACGGTGGGTTTTGGGTGGTTTGCCGGAGGTATTTACGCGTTTAATGAAGCATGCGATATACTCTGACTTGTCGAGCAACAGTCGCTGGCGTTCTTGAATCTTTGTCGTCAATGGCTCATTACCATCTTGAGATCGGAATCGCGTCCCCCTTTTTGGTACGTCCATGTCTCGTAGCACTATGATCGTAGCTTTGACACCCTATCTCAGTACACACCTCGTCCACATACACTTCCGTCACTATCAAATCTCCGTAACTCAATGCGTCAAATCGGCGCCACTATCGCTGCAGAAGGGACACCGAAAAGGTTAGGGCCCGTCGTGATTGGATTAACCGGGTTCGTCTCTATAGACGTCGCAATCTATAGGCCTTGAATTGATCCCTCGTACCTCAGAACGGGCAACGTAGCAGAAGGTTGCTTGTCAATCCTCTCTGACTTGGGGCCAGGTGTCCTCGAGCACATTTCGGTTACGAGTCTTGCACGATTGGTCACCAATCCTGGTATGCAACATTCGTTGTACATATCTCCACAGAAGAGCTGACTTTGATGCGTAGGCACTGACCTCACGAAGGTACGACAGTGTGCTGCCTCATGTAACTCTGCTGAACCCGATTTCAGATATACCTTGTGCACGCTAAACCAGAAGATTATCTTTCTAGACTAGACGGGCAGCCGTATTCTCGCTCGGACTACTATGCCAATCCCTCGGCTTATAAATCCGACTTTGCTTCCAAGGTATCAACGTCGTATTCTCAGTAGACACTCACTAACAGTTGTTGTCATCAGGTTGCCCCATTTCTTACTTTATTCCTCAACGGTGCTGGATGGTCGCCCTCCTACCCCCGCTTAATGACCAACACACAATTAGAAACCGCTCTCCAGAAAGCTCAATCGATTGGCGGAGCTAGGTTCACCAACATCGGTGATATCAGCTGCGACGTCGAGGTATGCTACATTGATTGTTCAGCTCGATATCCATCTTGACTTTTGAATAGGGTGGTCTTCAATTTTTGACACAATCTACGACCCTCTCGTCGCCGTTCTATAAAACAAGACCCAGTACTCTCCCAGCATCTCTACCGTCCGTGCAAATAATGTCTGTCGATATCCTGCCTGCATCTATCCCGCTAGACGCGTCGAACCATTTCTCGGAGAAGTTGATGCCGTATCTGGAGACCATCATACAAATGTACGCGGGTGCACCGACAGAATCTCGTGTTGATGAGGCTGCCGCGTTGGATAGAGCGACTGTTGCTACCAATGGTAGATTGACGGACTTACATAGAGGGCTATCGGGAGAAGTGGAGAAGTGGAGGGATGCAGAGGCGAGTAGGAGCTTGTTGGTTGACGGTTTAACGGTCGAAGATCCTGCCCTAGGCCTTCAAAAAAAGGATAGACTGTCGAAGAAGAGAATCCTATTGTTGGGTAGTGGAATGGTTTCTGGTCCCGCGATCGAAGAGATTGCAAGACGTCACGATATCGAGCTCTTAGTTGGTTGGTCCCTGTCTCGTCTTATAAGCGGCGCAGATTGACATGCTTTTGCATCTCTCCCAGCCAGCAACTCGGTGGAGGAAACCAAACGTTTGATCCAGAATTTTCCGAACATTCAGTCCAGGATTGTCGATATGGCTCAACTGGAAGATGTCTCTGCTCTTATTGAAGAAGCAGACCTCGTAATAAGGTGTGTGATCTCTTTGACCGACTGAATTCAACGTCTTGATCATCTTCAGTCTCTTACCTGCAGGCATGCACCCGGCTATAGCAAATCTATGCATTCAACACCGTAAACATCTTGTGACCGCTTCCTATATATCACCAGCAATGAGAGCGTTGCACGAGAAGTATATATGTTTTATTGCCGAGAGTCTGCATGTACTGACGCGTATCTTATCCAGAGCCATCGCAGCTGATGTACTCCTTCTCAATGAAATTGGCCTGGATCCAGGGATCGACCATTGTTCTGCTATCTCCCTTCTCAATGGTCTGAAGGACAAAAATGTCGCATCATTCATATCGTTCTGCGGTGGGCTGCCCGCTCCGGAATGCTCGAGTGTGCCGTTGCGTTATAAGTTTAGCTGGAGTCCTCGGGGAGTGCTTACCGCTGCACTGAACGGTGCACGTTATAGATTATGGGACAAAGTAAGATGATGTCGGCCGCTGTATATGCTACTGCTAATCAAGCTCTAGGAATTCAATGTGGCACCAGGGAACGTGCTTCACAGGCCGTTTACTAATTTACCTATATCGACCGACTTGGAGCTATTGGAGGGCATACCAAACCGCGATAGTCTTCTATATGCAGAAATCTACGGCATGAAAGGGCTTCGGACATTGTTGCGCGGCACTCTACGGTAACACGTTTTGCTTTCGACGCCTCCCGCCTAAAGCTCAATGCATATGCTTAGATATCCTGGATACTCTGCATTGATGCAGTCTTTTGTATCTTTGGGTCTCCTTGAGACCGAGAAAACAATCGTTCTCAAAAGCTGGCCGTCGTTAATCCAACAATGTTTATTGACACGAGGCATCAAGCTGGGATCAGGGGATGCAGTGAAGGACGTGATAAAAGGAATCATCGACCCCGCACAAGTGCATCCGCTCGAAGAGGCCTTGACTTGGCTATCCTTAGACCCTAACACGGATCCTGCTTCCACCCGATCATCACTATTTCCATCCTTGCCTTCAGGACCGACGACGCCCATGGACTTGTTTAGCCATCTTCTTGCCTACCAACTCCGATACAATCCAAATGAACGCGATATGGTTATCCTCCACCACGAGATCATTGTACGTAACTCTAACTCCAAGCCAACTCGTGGCGAGGCTCTAGATGAAATCCATACCTCTACTCTTGTCACGTTTGGGACGCCGAAAGCCTCTGCCATGTCTCGAACTGTTGGTCTACCAGTGGCGTTCGCCGCCCTGAAAGTCCTGGACGGAGGGGTGCGTGTCAGAGGCGTTGCAGGCCCTGAGGATCCAAGTATCTATCGGAGTGTGCTGCAGCAACTAGAAGAGGCTGGTCTAGGAATGACGGACAGCACGCGACACGAGAAATCGTTGGAAAGCATCCTACTTCCCATGCACGATATGTAGCCATTTTGTATGATAACGGCGAGTTTATAACGGATTGCTGTGCACGCGTAGTAAAGCCCGCCTGCGTTGAAATGCGAAGAGTTTGAGTCGGTGACGGTGAGGCCGTCCGGGTAAAGTGTTGACGGGGATGGGTGTCCGTACCAGTTCAGGCTGTTCTAGTTTCCCCGTCTTTTAAGAGCTTGCGTACTTCAAGCTTCAGTCTCCACGTTCCTTCCTTTCTTTTTCAAAAACTTCACCCATCTTCTACCACTATAATCCCTCACAATGCGTTCCTTCGCCGCCGTTGTTCTCACTCTCGCGACGTCCGCGCTCGCCTATACAGTCACTTCTCCTGCTGCTAGCACCGGATGGACCACCTCGGGAGCTCAGACTCTCTCATGGACACGCGTATCCTCTGACCCCACGAACTTCACCGCAGTTCTAGTCAACGATGTACTTCATTTTCTTGTTCTTTGCCAAATCAAGTCGTCATCTTACACTTCCTTTCTAGGCCGACTCTACATTCAGCGACACTCTCGCTACTAACGTCGATGGAACTCTTGGAACTCTGTCCGTCAGCCCGCCCTCGTATGTATTATCCATGTCTATCATACGTTTGATTTCTAACCTATCCCACTAGTTCGGGATGGCCTACTGGTACTTTATACCGAGTCAACCTTGTAACCGCGGCTTCTGCCATCCTTGCCCAGTCTGCGCAGTTCAACTTCACTGCTAGCACAAGCTCGAGTTCAAGCTCGACTGGATCCTCATCTGGAAGCTCGGGTTCTTCCCAAGCGTCGGCGTCGTCCAACTCTGCGTCACTGAGATCGTGAGTTGCTGTTTCTCGATATCTGCCAGATAAAACTCACTTTTCACGCATGTACAGCGCGACTGGAAGTACTCTGATTGCGACCGCGACCTCTGCTGGCTCTGGCTCTACCGTGTCCGCCGGTTCTACCGCTACAAGCTCGGCTGGCACTGAAGCATCCACGAGCGCCAATGCGGCCCTCCCCATTGGTGCACCTACTGGTGTCATTGGAGTCCTTCTCGCAGTCGTTGGCGTTTTCTTTGTCTAAGCAATTGGGATAGTGGAAACCTTTGACAATTCATTGGCTTCGAGACAGACGCTCTTACTATTCCACGGACAATTTTTTAGCTGTGTTGGGCACCTTGGACACATTACCTACATCGTACAGTTCTATGACCTCGGACACAGCACCGATTCATCTAAATATACAGTACACTATCACACTATTTGTATGGCATTACCATGAACAAGTCTAGACATGGCATCCCATAGCGCTTGTAGAGCTTTCTCTCTCGATCAGTAAGACTGCATCATCATTAAAGTGATGTCAGCCACTCCAGTCTTTCCTCCTTTGCAATCCGATGGCGACCAACTCGTACGAACACCTCCTCCCACCTAGTTGGAAGCCTCAGGTGATTGCTTGGCTCGCAGAAGATACACCTTCGTTCGACTACGGTGGTTACGTCGTAGGCGAAGCATATCGCGAAGCCTTTCTCTTCGGGAAAGGCAAAACACCTGCTGTCTTAGCTGGGTCTCCATTCTTCACAGAAGTTTTCACTCAGCTTGGCTGCGAGTGCGTGCGCAATGATATTATTTAAAGATCATCCAGGGATTGACGTGCTAAGACAGAGTAGAATGGCATATCGAGGAAGGGGCTTCTTTTGAGCCCATCAAACATGTCGCCACTGTGAGGGGGAAAGCCAGGCATCTACTCTTGGGCGAGAGAGTAGCCCTGAACATGCTAGCAAGATGCAGTGGAATTGCGACCAAGTATGTTCTCGAATTTGAAGGCTTATTCCGTCTCTAATATATTGATGTTGTTATAGATCGAAGAAGATCAAGGACCTTGCAAGGGGCTATGGCTATAAGGGTATCATTGCTGGGACTAGGAAGACCACTCCAGGCAAGAACCTCGATTGTGAGACGTTTACTAGAGCTGATTTATCTAACATGAAGGATTCCGACTGGTGGAGAAGTATGGAATGCTCGTCGGGGGGATTGATCCACATCGACACGATCTGTCGAGTATGATAATGCTCAAGGACAATCACATTTGGTCATCCGGTAAGCATCAAGCATGAGTGTCTGCTAAACCAGCACTGAGGCCAATTCAGGTTCTATCACTGCTGCTATCCAGCAAGCTCGTGCTGTGGGCGGGTTCAGTTTACTTCTTGACGTGGAGGTGGGGTCGCAAGCAGAGGCAGATGAAGCCATCGACGCAGGTGCCGATATCATCATGCTTGACAACATTGAAGGGGACCAGCTCGTCAGCGTCGCGCGAACTTTGCGAGAGAAATGGAACGGCCAAAGGAAATTCATGTTCGAAACAAGCGGTAATATCACCGAGGACAACCTGCAAGAGAGGGCGATAAATGGTGAGTTGACAGTCTTTCACCCTGCAGCCGGTTGTGTTTATCGACTCTCGATTTAGATATCGACATATTGAGCACGAGCGTTGTACATCAGTCTGTACAACACATCGATTTCAGTCTGAAGATCCAGATGCCCAAGAAGGAATGAAAGAAGGAACGAACAAGTAGATAGACCATAACTGTACACCCATTATTATTTTTCAATATTAAACAGCGACAACGCATTGCCTCCCCTTACGCCGTCTCTGTCGGCTTGCGTCCATCCCTCGACACCGTCGATTGCCTCAAGGTTCTCGACTACGCTTTTCCACTTGTCTGTAGCTTCCAGAGGAGGGAAGAATGGATGATCAGTGCCGAACATCATCCGACTACTTCCCAACTTCCGATCCGTAGGCCCAATGAAAGAAGATCTAGTTTCGTAATTTTTGGCACGAGCAATGACATCGCTGACGAACCCGAGCTCCTCAGAACCATACGCCACAGCGTCAAAATACAGTTTGCCTGAACATTGAATCAGAAGTATGCATGCGTGCACGAGACCAGGACCCACCTAGATAAAATCGCGCATCGTGTTTCAATCGGGAGGCCACGACAGGATCGTGATCAATACATGACGCTAAGCGGGACGATAGTTGGGGTAGAGCGCCACCAGAATGGGCAAGTAAGATACGAAGGGCCGGGAACCTGTCAAGAACTCCAGATAGGATCAATCGTGTCGTGGCCTGTGCGATTACGACCAGTCAACAGCAGAGTTAGACGAAGAGACCGAAAACGATGACTCACGACTGTTGTTTCAAACGGAAATCCCAGCGCAAGAGGAAGGACATGACCATTCTCCTTGCTTCCCCAAGCTTCATTGTCGACCCCATAATGTGGATGGAGGAAGACTACTAGTCCAGCTTTCTCGATAGCTGCCCACACGGGATCCAAAATTTCATCGTCCAAGCCTTTCCCAACTCCACGACTACCAATGATCAGTCCTTTCAGATGCGAGAGTTTGGATATTTGGTCCACCGCGTCTAGGAGGGCAGTAGTCGTAATCTCGGGAACGAGAGGAAGTAATCCAAACCCGTAAAGACGCCTGATGGAGGTTCCAGAGATACTTGGGGACGAGGAGCAGTATTCTTCAAGATCTTCATTCAACTCAGATGCTAATGTATGTGCAGCGGTCGCTGGAAGGAAGTCTAGCCAAGGATTCGCAGAGCTTTCGGAGAAAGCTTAGTTGGAAAAGAACAGAGATAACAGAGCGTAGGACTGACCTCACTACGGATACGTTGATACCATGTCGATCCATGAATTTCAGCTTTTCAGCTTGGTCCCAATACTGGGAACCGACTGGCCTCCCTCCACTGGGTTCATGGTCCAAAATGAGAAGTCTCTCTCCTGTCTGTCCTTCCGCCGATAAGATTCTGGGGACAGACGTCCGCGACCTGAGCATAGACACGTAACGGGGCAAATATACATGAGTGTGAACGTCGACCAAGAGCCTTGCCGCAGCCATAGCGCGTTATCTATAGATGAAGAATCGAACTTTATCGGTTATAGGAAGATAGAACATTATGTGAATCAGACCGTTCACATGCGAAGGACCGTTGTTGAAATACCCACATGCATCGATCAGGACGGCGTTCAAACGCGTCAATGGCGGAAAAACGTTGCTCAAGCGCTCACCTTCAACCTGAACTATCAAGGACGCTCTCCAAGATTCGTTGAAATGCGTCGACCACCGTTACAAGCAGGCGGATTACGCACAAAGCGGAGAAGAAGAGTGAGCTTAAAGTGCTTAGCGAAGTGATGCTTGTGTCTCAACCGAAGTAGCGATTGCAACTATCGTCGACGCGATTTCTTCCGTCTTTTTTCGCGATTTGATGACCCCGCGAGTCTATCTAGAGATACAGTCCCTGCGAGACGAGGTTGGCTGATTTTGATCCATGTATACTATTTTGTGGTCCACTGACTGTCGTTTCTACTGATGACAGGTCGCGCTTGCTCTCGAGACTCTTTCGCGCGTCCAAGGACGACTCGAAGGATTTGCAACGACGATAGGGGAAGATCTTGCAGAAACTCAGGCCAGGATCAATGAACTGGAATCCAAGAACGAGGAACTATCTAATACGACGAAGCAACTTCAAGTGCAGAATACAGAACTTGAAAGAGGAGCAGCTCAGAGAGTTGCTGAAGTTGAAGACGCCGTGAATGCACGAAGGTCAGACTTGCGTAAACTTAGGCATGCGAGAAAGGTCATACGAGATTTAGTGGACGAGAAAGAGGTGAATGATACCGTCCCAGATTCTGTCCGTCAGCTCTAATCGATGTAGACCTTGCAGGCCCTAAACACCGACGTCCTGGACAAAGAGGGTCACCCTACCTCTCAAAAAGATCTTGGGTTGGAATCGAAATCGGGTTCCATAATCGACGATGCAACCTCCACCTCCTCCGAGACTCATGCTGCTGTTACGAGCTATGCTGAAGAGGCCTACGTTGATCGGGAGATTAAGAAATTGCCGCAGGATGTACCAGCAGAGTTGCCCACGGATCTCATGGGACCGGCGTCCCTGCTGGATTTCCCTTCTCTTTTCACTGACCCATCGGGATGGACTGCTGGACCTTCCAACCTCGCGCCTGAGATCGTGGGCACCCCGGTGCAACCCACTCCGGATTCTAGTCCTCATGATCAGTGGACCATCCAATATTCAAAGCCTCCCAGTTCGACAAAGCAAGTGACAGGGCCGTTGTCGTGGGGTGATCTTCCGAAACGTCTCCAAATGGACGAAGAGATGGTCCGAAGCTTCCATGCCCTGTTTATATCGCTCGCTGACCTTCCATGATAGGTATACTCTTTGGAGAGGTAGGGCTCCCCGCTAGCAACACCTTCGAGCTCGAATGACCCCGTGTCTCTTATACTACAGTATCACCCAGTCTCAAGACCACTCCCTACGTCTTCAAATGGTGAACAGGCTTGCCTTCGTATATGACCCTATTATCTTGGAATCCGGTTCGGTGACATACCTCGTGGACTGGGCTCCACAAAAGACGAACGACATGATCAAAAAATATATCTCGCAAAAGAGCGTAGAAAGCCATGTGTTCCACACATTTTTCTTCCCGATAAAGAAGGTCTTCGGTTATCTTGTTTCCGACGATATGTGTATTCACCAAGATAATTTGCAGAAAGGCTGGTACTTTATTGGAGACCAGACTTGGACTGTGGTTGACTTGTGGCCAGTGTGGCAAACCTTGGGCGAACAGGCAAGTCAATCTGCCACTTTTATCTCGATGGGACCTAAAAATACTAACACATCAATCGAACTCTCAGTCAAGGCTGACGCTGACCTCGAAGTTGCACGAGCGGTGCCCTCACATGGACCAACCAGAGATCACACGACAGCTAGATTTTGGTGACTTGACTCAGTTGTGTGTTCAGATTTCAGGAAAATCTCACGTAGATGCGTCTCGTGAATTTACCTTGAAAATGGGATATGAACTAAAGCAGAAGGGGACGCGGATACCAAAAGGTCAAGCTACGAAGCAATAGTGATCCTCAGTACCAAAATCGTTGCTTGAGGCTTCATTGACGAATCGCTATACTATCGCGATGATTCAATCATATTTTTCATCTCGATGGCAAATTTCACAAATGGGGCGAATTGGTTCGGGACTCTGAAAACACTGTATAGCCTGTTGGCAGTCGATCTGTCGACCCTTGGCAAAAGGAAGCAAGACCAGACGGGACTCTGCACATGGAGGGCCAGACTGGAGCAACAGTGATGGACTTTGAAATTGCGGCACCAATACCGGTTGCTAGTCACCGGCATCACATCCTAATAAAGACCTAGGGGTATGTAAGATTCAATTATGCCGCCTACATTTTCTATTCCTGCTCTATTAAACCCACCATTCCGTCCTCTTGATCAATTATCTAACTAAACGTCGGCATCCTCGCCGCCGTAGTAGGGTCTTTCATATAACATGCATCGCTCAATAACGCGTTTCACCCCCACTCTCATTTCACTCATCCTTCTAGTGACTCTATCGTTCATCGTCATCAACAAGTCCCACACAAGGGAATCCCACTCATTCGATCTGCATCGACGCGGCATAGCTCTCGATATTCGTCAAGACACAGGCCGCAGGTCGACTGACCAGCCAGCTTCTACAAGCACTACCTCAAGCACTACTAATACTGCCTCCGCGGCGACATCGATTGTCGTCTCGACAAGCACATCACCCACATCCGCGTCTTCCCCACCCTCATCATCATCCTCATCCTCATCTGATTTATCATCCGTATCTCCAAGCTCCTCCACAATCTCAGGGTCTGTGTCCGTTACGGTTTTGTCGTCTTCAATTCCGACAAGTACCAGCAATGGAACTTCATCAGCATCATCATCTATATCTTCTTCGTTCTCCTCCTCCTCATTCTTAACGTCTTCATTCTCGTTTTCGACATCTACTTCCTCGAGTTCACCGAGTTCCTCGTCCGCACCATCCACGCGAATTCAAATCGCTTCTACTCGTTCCACAACTACGTCCGTTCATTCATCTTCTTGAGATATCTCTTTGCACTGATCTCTTGTCAATGCATAGTTCCTCGTCTTCATCTACTTCTGCCACTAGTTCAACCAAGCCAACTTCAGCAAAAGCAACTGCGACGTCCACCATATTGCACGAATCTGGAAGCACACTTGTTGTCACCCCTACCTCCGTGAATAGCGTCCCACAAACGTCGTCATCCGATGTTCCACTGGAAACGCAGGTTGCAAGTGCTGCCTCCAAGGGGTAAGCAATCTGGCACATTTCAATTTCGCTTGTCAATTTATTCTTGGATCTCAGGTTCTGGCAAAATAAGTCCGCAGTCGCGGGAACGTTTACAGCTATCGGTCTTATTAGCGTTGGAATCCTGGCAGCAGCACTTGCTCTTATGCGGAAAAGAAATCGACGCTCTCTGCACAGCGAGGAGGAATCGTATCTGGAGAAAAAATCTGAACCTGCGGACTCCCTAGCCGAATCCCGAGCTCCAAGTATGATCAATGTTGCCACTCACGCCCCTACGAATGCGTACCCCGATCGTGAAATCCATTATGGTTCCACAACGCAGTACTCTCACGACACAAACACGTTCCAGCATACAGGCGTCGAGTATCCTCCTGGAACAGCATACGCTCCGGGCGATCAGGAAGGCTATTATCAAGATGGAGTTCCTAGTGGCCATAATGCGGCCTATCACGACCCCGATCCATTTGTGGCTGTCAATAACAGTTATAGCCTTGCCTCTCACACGCGGGCGCATCCATATTCAATGTCTGGCAATGTCACCGGTCTAGCTCCTCCTGTTGCTTTCCGTCAAGAGCTGGGTCGAGAGTCTGCATATCAACAGTCTCTAGATTCGTTCTACGGCGCTACTGCGTCTTGAGGTCGCTGACATTCAGATCATGCGAGGAGATGCGTATCTGGTATGCCCTCGTCACTTATCTATACAGACAACGAATGGCTAAACTGAACTCGGAGGATTGAAACAGATTTTTCCACATTTATATGTATTCAAGGCTATACATGCGGAGTGTGGCGCAACTTGAGGCTGCTCCTACTCCCTCGTAGTGATCTGTCGTGCCGTTCGAACTTATTTAATTGAAGCGAGACTATATCTCTGAGTTATATTTATTTTGATTATTTTATATCGCACTGACGAATAGATGTGATACCAATTCTTAATCACCGGGATTTCTGGACTCATCTAAGTGGTGTCACCTCGAGTTCCACTATCGTTTAGTCTGGCCGTTCTCTCATCCCTGACATATTTTGGGGCTGCGGTGTACAAGGGCTCGTTCGTACTCGGATTACGTGCCTAGCATGTTCAGGCATTGATTGTGATTAACAAGTGGTTAACGTCGGTGGCATAAGTGCGCATTTCATATTCATGCGAGGGTTGCATCTACCACCGCACTTCACCCCTCAAGAGTGCTCTGGTCAATCTGTAAGCTCTTCTTGCGACATTTGAAATCAGAGATCGATGTTAATCCGAGAAACTTTTGCTTCGGGTTGATGGTAGTCCTTGCAGTGGTAATTCGTCGAAAGTCACTCGGTCTTCGTCACTATCTATAAGATCTGAGATCTGAGGTCGATATTCCTACGTTCAAATTTCTCTAGATTTCTTGAACCTATCAGCGCGGTTGCTTCTAGGCCGACACAAATATTGTAAACTTATGAAATTACACAACGACAAAGAAAATAAATAATAAGACGTCCTCGTACTTCTGCGCTCAGCTTTCTACTACAGCCCGACTTCACAGGTGCGGTCAACCTCACCGAATACTTTGAGAACGTGTAATTTCTTGTGCATATTTCAACGGGCTGGTCACGGTCACACCGTGACGAGTAGTTCAGACTCGGTCAGCGACTCAAGTTAAAGTGTGCCTTTCCCCCTCCGCTGAAACGTTCTTCTATTTCTAGGATTCTTCTTCTTGACTATGACATCTGTACTTGGGACTTTGCGATATGGGTGTGCTCGCCGGAATATCATTTTCTCTTGCAGACATCTTTCTACTGTTCCGCCCCAGGCGTTTCTCGAACCTCTTACATCCCATCCGGGAATCTCTTGTCTCTCGCTGAACAGGCCTCAAACTAAGAATGCTATCTCTACAACACTTTTGAAGGTGGGTTCCATTCTGTTTTCCTTTTGACATTGCCCTCTCGACGCCAGTCTATCAAGGAATTCCAAGCTTGTTTAGATGGTGTCCAGTTTGACAAGAGGTACCGAACTCCTGCTATCATAAGAAGTGCTTATCCTGATGTCCCTACCTCAATTGCAGTGTTCGGGTGTTGATTCTTCGATCCACCACCCCTGGGTCGTTCTGTGCGGGCGCTGATCTCTCGGAACGGCGCACTATGTCACAAACTCAAGTCGACAGGTTTCTTCGTGATCTTCGTGAAGCATTACGAGCCCTGGAAGCGCTACCTATGCCTACCATAGCTGCTATTGACGGACCCGCCTTAGGAGGAGGCCTCGAATTAAGTCTAGCATGCGATTTGCGCGTTGCAGGTTAAACATCGTCATGTCAGATGCCCCAATTCATCGCTAATCTGTTACCTGAAAGGTCGTGAGGTGACGAAGATCGGTCTTCCGGAAGTCAAGCTTGGTATCATTCCGGGTGCAGGGGGTACGCAGAGAACTACTCGTCTACTGGGTTTATCAAAGACGAAAGACCTGATATTCACCGGCCGAATGCTGACTGCCAACGAGGCGCATAATTGGGGTATGATATCAATTTCTCGATGATCTTCGAACCTCACAGAGCCGACGTCGCATACAAAAGGTCTCGTTGACTACGTATCTGAGGAAGACTCCACGGCCTTCGAGCGTGCCCTTCAGTTGGCGAGAGTGATATCTTTGAACGGTGAAAAAATATGTTGAGGTTTTCGTTGCGTATTAATGGTTACTTCTTCCGTAATTGTAGCTCCCCTAGCGCTTCGAGCCGCAAAGCAAGCGATCTCGCGATCTGAAGACTTGGGCCTAGAAATGGGTACGTCTGGCACACTATCTAATCATTCTGATTGGATCCTACCAGGTTTGTCAGGTCTCGATTTCGAGAGAGCTTCCTACGAGCCCCTCCTCAAATCTCTTGACCGTGTAGAAGCACTGGAAGCCTTCAAGCAAAAGAGAGCTCCTGTTTTCAAAGGGGAATAAATATCGGGGGAATAACCTAGCTAGTCATACACGGAGAAGAATCTGAGATGATAAACAAAAGTCTGCTCCTTAGCCTCCGAAAGGCCGAGTAGATATCGAAAAACTCCCTGCGAAGGCACTAGGAATAGTTGGCATAGCCATCGTGATACCTTCGCGTTTGATCCCCTCCAACTCTTTCATCATAACGCTCAACCTCCCGAAGCGATCCCTCAAGCCCCTCCCATCAGCACCTTCCGGTATTCCTTCCGCCTCTTCGTCAAATCCCTTCTCGAATTGACCCCAGTCGCTGCGGAGGGCTAGGTAAGGCTTGAGAAGCGTCGAGTCAATCCTTCCCAAGTAATTTTCCGTGATATACGACTTGAGGATCTCCGGACGGACAAGGAATACTTGACCCAATTGACGAATGAACTCGAATCGTTCGTGTAGAACTGGTATACCAAAACTGGTGATGGTATCTTGATACGACTTGAGGTCCCTATTCAATTCAAAGTTATCAAATTGAGGTCGAGATAAGATGAATATAGCTGCAGTACTTTGCAAGCATCAACCCTCCCGTAGCGCTAACGGGGAATTTCCGCAGGTGTTCTAGTAGAAGACTATGGTACAAATCTCAGGATTGTACAATATATGGAAAAAAAACAAAGATGCCGCATACCTATGGAAAGCCACCCCTACTTCTGTCAAGAACACTTCCAAGTTCTTTCCGCTCAAACTCTGTTTGGCCGCATCGCGGACTTTCTCTAGCATTTCACAGCAGGACACGCATGGTTCAGTGTTGACTCGCGCAAACGATAGATCGTCGTTACGAGGCTTGAAGTCATTTCGTTTTTGCTTTGTAAGTAGACCAGATAGCCATGAGACCACGGCTGTGCATGACGTCAAAGGATACTCAGGTGAAAAGAAAACACAGACGCCTACCATCTGTGATGCGCTGTAAGAGATGATTAGCACCTCCCTCTAGCCGACTCACCGCCTGGTTATTGAAGATAACCATTTCGCGTCGGATGGTGACGGAAGATGTGGCCAGAGGGAGGAGAGCAGTATTCACGTACTGTTGCCAGAGATGGCAGATGAGGTCAACCGATCGCAGAATGGGCAACATTTCCTGCACATTAGGCTCGGACTTCGTGTCAGCGGCCTCCAGACGAACTTGAGCTCTGGATGTTGATCAGAAGTAGTAATGCCTCGAGTTTCTACGCAATGACTTACGTTTCGATAGCAGCCCCAACATACGCATTGCCGATAGCTTCTGCAAGTACACGGAGTAACGCAAAGGTGTTTTTGACGCTGGTATGGAATGTGAGTGGTGCCGTGGAGGCTTCTCGAACCTGAAGACATACACGTCATTGGATGAACTGAGTTCGACGCAACGGCCAATAGCCTCCGCATGCCACTTGAGCATTTTTTCCGCCGTTGTAACATTCAATTTCCCATCCTCTTCATTCACTGGCTCCTCCCCGGACTTGTCTTGGGCTCGATCAGTGTTTATCCCACCGAATCTCATGAGGGCCGCAGCAGCCTGCGCCGAAGTCGTTGATGCCCCGCCGGTCGACGTTGTAGCAGCCGCAGCACTGAGTTGGTTGACCATGCGGTCGAACATGGATGATTTCCCTTTGTGTGTTTTCTCCTGTGTGCAGTCGAGATATATCAGTGAGCGCCACATGTCAGATCAAAGACCGGTCCATACATGATATCGCGTGAAATTAGCCAACAAACTTGAATATAATGCCCCGAGACTCCTACTTTCCCTCTCCAAGTATCGTTGGCCTTCTGTATATGGCACAAACAGTTCTTCCATAGCAGTCTCAAGCATTGCAGAGACTGCCGATGAAGTGTTTGACAGCGTAGGCCCAGATCCAGTGATGGAGCGACGAAAATCTGTAGATTCGAAAGGCGTCCGGGGAGAGACTGACGGCAATTCATAGGTTTTCAAGTCCTCTACAAGCGTAGATGCTTGAATATGGACAAGCTGTAAGACTCGAAGATAGGCTAGATCAGACATGGCGGCGCCTCTGTTCAGCAATTGTTCCATATACTGCTGAATCTACAAACATTGCGTCGCATTAGTCTCAGAGTAATCGGTCAATTAGAAGTTGACTCACAGATTGGGCAAAGACTCTCTGCAAGAAAACTTGCATTACAACCGGAGGATTCGGAAATACGGCTTTGACGATCTGAACCTCTTGGTCGACTGTCGAGCGGATCTCAACAAATAAATCAGTCAGACCAGATTCACTTCGAGGCGTAGGGGCGTCCGGATCTGGTAAAGTATTCCACCTGTTAACATGAGAACATCAGTATATTGCTTAGACCAAGAGAAGCGTGTTATATGAGAGAGAGAATTGAAGACTGACAAAGATGTATCGTCGGCATGAGTCTTTTCGCGGACTCTATTGATAAAGAAGTCGTGCTGATTCACATAGACTTGGATGCAGGAAGTCCCACCGTTGAACTCCAGCAAAGTTTGTGCGCAGTGCTTTGTGTCGAAAGCGATGAGCGTCAGGAAACACTAATGATAACGAGACCTACATGCATCATCTTAGGGTCACCCCGTCGATAGCATCTATCGAACAGATACAGCATCTCCTTTTCAAATTTCTCGCAGTATTTCTCGATGTTTTCTCGAGTCTGTAAGTTGTTAACAACGCCGCGACGTCATTCGAAACATCACCTACCTTGTCTGCTGTCGGAAGATCTACCTCTTTCGCCACGGTATTCAGCCGTCGTAGGAGTACAGCAACTTGTCGTCGGCCTGTGCGGCCCTCTTTCTTCAGAGCATCTAGTCGTGAAGTGTCATCTCGAGAGAATTGGTTATAGAAGTCGATCAAATCGTATGCTGCTTGAGCTCTCTGACGTTCAATGTGGACACTTTCCAGCTGCTCGCCTGTAGAGCCTCAGCAAGAGTCTCCTCAAGCTTCAGACTAGAGTGGTCTTACCTATTCGGATGGCTGTACTTCCAACCTCGTTCATCCTACTCTCCATACCAGAAAAAGAGTTTCCGACATTCTACACTGACGTCAATGAGTTGGAACGAAAGATCAAGAGACAGACTGACATCGAAGCCACGATTTAGTTCAGCCATTTTCTTTGAATATTCCCGTTCTGCGACTCGAACGCTCTTCTCCATCTGTTCTGTCTTGACCTGGACATCCTTCCGCACCACAATGAGTCTGTCCACTGCAGTCTCGAACGTTCGTATGAAAGGTTTCGGATCGAATGCTGTAGAGATGTTCGAGACGCGTCAAATTTTGAAAGTGAGGGTAACGTACGGCCAGAATCTGCTTTCGATTGAGCGATAAGTTTCTCAGAAACCGATCCTACAAAGTCTGTGACATCGAATTTGCCCTACAAAGTTGGATTCAGTGGCTGCTCATACGACAACAGCAGATATTGCGGAACCTCAAATGCACTAAGCTGCAGATGCTCGTCGACGCTAGGTTCAAGAGAGAGAAGAGGTGTACGATTAGGCATGAATTTCGACTTGAAGTCGTGGTTGCAACGGGCACAGATTCTACCCCGCTCGAGGAACCGAGTCGCGTCGACGTCCCGATTTAGGTTGCCGATCAAAAAACTTGAAATTTATCGTTTCCTCGACTTGGACTCTCTCGAATGTCTACTCATCCTTTGCAGGCTTTGCTGCAATTACAGCTCGCATCAGATGCATATGCTGTCCTGCATCTCCCATATGTCCTTTCAACACTCTCTCCTGAATACTTCTTGCCGTCCTCGCACCTCCCAAAATGGACAGCCCGTATAAACTCTCTCCTTTATTCCAAGGATCCAGGTAGCCGATGGGCTGGACTATGTCTTGCATACAAAACCTCTCTCCATTCGAGATCCATCATGATTGAGTGCGCACAGAGCTGGTTGGCTGTAGCTTTGCCAACTCTTTCAGTCAGTATGTTCATCTTTTCATTCTTATTATTCAGCTAATGTATTCATTTTGAAGAAACCCGAGCCATTGCCTACTCTCAAAGCCGCAATACGATTATTACGCTGCATTTTCACTGCTGCTACCGATGTGCCGGAATTTCAACGGCAGGTTGCAACACCTAATGTCCCAAAGTTCACCGCTGCACTCGTCAATTTAGCCGATTCACGTCCTGAACAAGAATTCAAAGTGCGTATTCCGACTTCGATCTGAGATGGTACTTTTTAATTCTGGTACACAGATCTTGGTCTTAAAAACTCTAACGCGCCTCATTCCACATTATCCCACTCTGCATCGAGTATCGCATACTGCTTTATCAGCCCTCTCTTTGCGGTTCCTCAACGGCACCGCGCCTGCATCTACCAGTGCTCCATTACTTAAAGCAGCTTCGCAGTTGTACACTGTGTTACACTTGACTGGTGGAAAAGTTGGGGCTGCGAACCTCTGGAAAAAATCAGTCGATGAGACATTAGCCTTTGGATGGACCGCATTCCTGTCGATCCGTTCCACATCTCCTCAGCAAGGTATTTTTCTATCCGCGATCAGTCTGAACATATTCCCTGACACACGTTACGCAGGAAATAACCTTCCTCCACCAGCAGCTGCCAATGATCCACTTATCAACGTTCCACTCAACGTCGACCGTTTACGATGCTCTGTTATCATTCTCTGTGATCTCCTCAGGTATATGTCTTGATATACTCTACCAGAAATTATGCTTAGTCCATTGACTCACTAGCGCCACAACTTATCGATCTGTGCAAATGCCATTGGGGGCTCTGACGAGCTTTGTTGGAGCCCTTCTGAGCTGTACGTCGGACGAAACAGTAAGCCAATCACTCATATTACTACCTAGCAATTCTCGTTGAGAATATACTCTTCTAGTCGGAAACTCACTCCGAACCTGCTGTACGTGCGATGGAGTTGTCAGTCATCCCAGCAATATGGGTGTTAGGCTGTGATCTACTCACTTGTCTTGCGAAATGGTGAGCTCCAATCGACCAAATAAGATGAAAATGGTCTACAAACTGACACAATTACTGACAGTGCTCGCCATCACTTGACCCCCAATCTGACGAGACTGCTTTCCTATCTTACCTTCCATTTGGAACAAAAACTAACCTCGTGCGTATGCCTCTTCGACCTGTTGCCTTGAGATACCAACACGCCCCAATTTAGGTCACAGCGACTTACATTCCTTCAATGCCTGGTAATAGTACTCAAGGAAGCCCACTCACTGCACACTCCCTTCGTTCCTACTCGATTGATCAAGGCAATCCTGCCGTCTCTATCCATCGTACTTGCTGCACAATCCGAAGTCGAAGGAACGGCCATGGGCTCAAGCAAGAGCAACAGAAAAGGCAAAAAACGAGCACGAGGATACGAAGGTGACGAACTCTTCAAAGTTTCACGAGAAGTTATCTGCGCCACACGCGATGACGGGAATGTCATCTTGGCTGCGTTAGATGGTATGTTCATCTTGTTGTTCCTGATTCCATCATATCGTATTCACGGTCTGCATTGCAGTTGTACATATTCTCCTGCCTCAGAACCCAAACCTGACGCCAGCCGTCCAATCCATTTCCGCACGCGTTGCTCTAGCCATGTTGCTGGTGCTCCCGCAAATGTCGCCAGCGTCGTTGTCATCAGATCTCAGCTTCCACGGACATTTGCTCCACAAGGTGCAACTGTTATGCACAGAGCTTGGTTCTGGGACGACCAGTGCAATGAGCAAAAGCCTTGGTCTCGTCATTGGTTCTATTGTCGCAGACGGGAATGACCACGGTCATGTGAGTGATTTGAAGTCTTGCTGCCAATTCCATCTAATCGTCTTGCTTACAGGATTCACGCGATTTCGATTTGCTATTACACCCACGAGTTCCTCCACTTGTTCGATCGTTGCCTCATGTCGAGTCGCTGTCCTTGTTTCGAGCAGAGGAAAGCCAAGAGGAAAAAGAAATCCGACAGTCTCTAGGTTTCCATGTCCCAGGCGAGAGTCAAAAGCCTGATGATACAGCAGACGAAGAACAATCGGAAACACGACGGATCTCATTGTCGCCACAGCCTGCGAAAGAAATAATTGTTACTTCTTCCAACTATACTGCACGCATCGTCCAACCGGCAACGACAATAATCGTAGCACCGACGTCGCGCCCTATCGCAGCCCTCTCTTCCGCAAGCACTCCAGTTTCTTCGAATAAACCTTCCATAGTCGCGAAGGCAGTCGTTCCAGAGATCCAGCGTCCCATAGTGCCTATGCAGATTGATGATGAGGAGGACTTTGAGATGCCTACTATCGATATGGATTCAGATTCGGAATAATCATCAGGTAGATAGTCGATCGAATGGGATTCCTTGCGTTACGTTCGAGCTCGTTTTCGGCTTTGAGAAGTGTCACTGTTGCCTTCGTCGACGACCATGTCGTTATCGTCATCGGAGTCACGCTCTCCTTGGGATTCATCGTTTCTACGACGGGCGAGGCCAGGAATCTAGTGAAAGTTAGACATAAGAATCCAGAAGAAGACTCCTACGTACCTTTTCGATAAAACCTTGTGCGACAATGTTATGAGGATCTAACATCGTTGCGCGTTCGAAATGGGATTGAGCTTCACGAAGTAGATTTTGTTCGAAGGAGGCTGGGGACCGGGGTAAATACAACTACAACTAGGTTTTCAAGAACCACTTACGATCAGATGTCTCGCCAGAAGGTTGGGACAAGTACAATGATATCAGTCCAGCATATACATGTAGAACGGGATTGTCCTGGTAAGGATATGAAGGGAGATACCTATACACGAATCTTCAGCACGTTGAAGTAGAGAATATCTGGAAAGAGACATGCAATTCTAATTCATCCAGCGCTTCTCTATGGTTCCCAGCAACAATGAGATGGAGTATGAGTTCTTGGAATATAGCTTCACGCTTTCCGATTGTATGAGCATCCTCGTCCAGGGGGAATGCCATATCGATCACTCACATCTTCCGGACGCTGCAGCATCAGTGCACGCAATAATTCAACCGTCTGCACATGCGCATTCCTCTCGGAGTCCGATTGGATAGAAAGAACATGTATGGCTGTGGTCCACAAGGTCATCCACCGGATTTCTTTGCATCGTGCCAGGATGGCCCAAGCGCGAGCAGCTCTGGGAGCATCGTTCCTTTGAAAACATAGTTGGAGGACGTCAAATAGACGTCTGATGTGTACTTTTCGGGCTGTGAGGGGTTTCTTCGAGTCAAGTGAAGAGAAAATGAAGATATCAGAGTCGAGCTCGTCGCGGTGTGAGTTTGAAAACATGCCAGTGGTAGAATCCACTTCTCAGACCCCGATCACCTTGCGATCACTAGAACTCTACTGACTACTTCGCAACCAGGCTACAGACTCGAGGTTCTTCAATTCCTGGAGTATCTTAATTTCATGGACGACGACCTTGCATTTGGTGCCTCGGTTTGGGCTGCTAGTGAACCGACCATTGTCAAACCCATAATTGCATCTCCCCCACCCATTACGCAGGCTGTTTCTTTCGATGACTTCGATGACTTTGGACCTCCGACGGATGCAGAAACAACACATGATGAAGGGGGAGACGACGACTTTGGTGATTTTGGAGACTTCGGAGAGGCAGAGGATCTCGCAACACCAGCTGATTTCGGAGAGGAGGGCGTTGGGTTCGAGGAAATGCAAATAGCGGGGCCTTCGTCTCCATATGCGGATTGGGAGCCACTGATATTAGATCCGATGCCTTCGAGGCAAGAGCTCGAGGACCAAGTGAATGCTATCCTTGCGCCAGTATGGGGAGACCGAGACATGTCTCAATTCACGACGGATGAAGAAATTCGTGAAGTAGAGGGAGTTAGTCAGATATTGGCAACACCTGAAAGGTGTCGTGGTCTCCCAATCTGAACGCATATCCAGGGATTTAATATTCAGGACTATAGCCGCGAACTATACAACCTGCTATTCCAATCTCCACCGCCGACGAAGCCGCCAAATTGGACGCGTTCTCGGATTCGGCGCCAACATCTCATCGCACTAGGTATACCTGTTAACCTCGATGAAGTGCTTCCGCATGCCAACGGGAAACCATTACCTCCATTACACATAAGTACACGGCCCATGTCTGCGCCTCCAGGACCTCGGCATCCTGCACAGACAGGCAGTACACCTGCATCAACAAATAATTCTCGTTCTGGGACACCGCAGCCTGGTAGTGGTCGACAGAAACAGTCCCCCTTCGGACCCAAACCATCCCTCGATGAAGGCAAGATATCAGAGTTGCTGGATATCGACCCAGGTATGTCTTGTAGCGCGATGTCCGGCTCATTGATCACTGATAGACGCGATCTATACAGACAACTTGACGATACAGCCTCTTTCCACGCTGGAGCAACAACTATCTGATATTCGCTCTCAGACAGCAAGCACTTCGGCATTGTTGACGTACCTTTTGCAGACTCGGGAAGCCTTGCAACAGGATTCGGAAACGTATAATGGACTTATCGCTGAATTGGTGGGAGAGGCTCAGAAGATAAAGACAAAAGGCAAGCCCATAAGACGAGGAAGTGGAATGTTGTAGCACATTTGTAGATACCATTGCACGAAGACTTGCCTCAGCTCAGCTTGTTTGAACTTGAGGCTCTCCAAGCGAATTTGAGTGCTAATGTCGTCACGTGACTGCAAAAAAGTTGGATATACGAGCTCCGACAATATCAGTGTTTCTCCTTCCCTTCCAGCCTCTGGGTCGTTGCCCTTCCTCGTCATGAATATCGCTCATTCCCTGCCTTCGACTGTCGCAGGGATATCCTTTTCCTTCCTCACAACGGAGGATATCCGTCGCATATCCGTCAAACAAATTGTCAATCCAATTCTTCTGGATGACTTGAATAGACCTAATATCGGAGGTCTTTACGATCCTGCACTCGGTCCAAGTGACAGACAAGACATGTACGTCGTACACAGCATATTTTAATGTATACGGGAAATTGACACCTGCCCCAGTTGTGCAACATGTCATCTTACCTATTTCACTTGTCCCGGTCACTTTGGCCACATCGAATTACCTGCACCTGTATTTCACCCATTGTTCATCACGAACATGTACAATCTACTGCGAGGAACATGTCTTTTCTGTCATCGATTCAAAATGAGCCGGACCGTGGTGCGTAAATAACGCCCTCACAGATTTCGCACCATTCATAGTCTCGTTCTTTAGCTTTGCAGATATGTTGCTAAGTTTAGGTTGCTGGAACACGGTCTTCTGGATGCTGCACAGGGTGTAGATGATCTAGTTTTGAGGGTTGCGAGGAAAAAAGATCCCAGAACTAAGAAGAACGGGGAAGAGGACGAGGACGAGGATGAGGAAGTATCAGATCCCGATCAGCCAACCGAGACGCCAGCACAGTATCAGATGAGAGTCAATCTCTACGTGCAGATACATCTCAGCCGTGCCTCCGGAAGTAAACGCGATCATTACAAGGACGGACTAGTCTACCAGACCCGTAAAGACCTCATCAACGAGTTTTTGAAGACTACCATCACCAAGAAATGCCAAAACGCAGACTGTAACTCGTGAGCTTGCTTCAGGTTTTTCTGATATCATTTCTTGACAGTGTTCTGAAGGCACGGATATACGTTTCGGAAGGAGGGACACACAAAAATAATTGAGTACGATCTGTCTGACAAGCAGAAGCAACAAATGAGTCGAAAACGTCCCGACGTGTTGTTATTGGAGAAGACTCATCAATTTTCTGCGCAACCTGCGGCTGACGAAGATTCTGACATCGAAATGTCGGAGCCTGAGGAGTCGGCGGAAGAAGACGACGAGGAAGACGACGATGAAGACGAGGACGAAGAGGAAGAAGCAAGCGGAAACAAAAAACCGACGCCATTACCAAAATCCGCAAGCGGGAAAGTCAAAACGTCCAGAGGTCGGAACGAACGTATCATGGCACCGGAAGAATGCCGTGCCCACCTTCGTCGTCTTTTCCACCGCGAATCAGTCATGTGTTCACTACTTTATGGACGCCACGGGCCCTTTGCACCTCTCTCCGTTGACGGTCTCTCCTTCGCCTCTGCGGATATGTTTTTCCTGGAAGTCATCCCCGTCGCACCAACGCGTTTCCGACCACCAGCAAAAATGAACGAAACCCTGTTCGAGCACCCGCAAAATGAACTTCTCGCACGGGTTCTGAACACCTCATATCGGCTTCGTGACCTAAATCTCAACTTGCGAGACGTTCAAAATAAGAAAGAGAACTTCGACGACGCTCTACGGAGGAAGATTCTTGGAACTTTTTTGGAGTCATTAGTCCAGCTACAGGTCGATGTGAACAGTTTCATGGACAGTAGCAAGAACCCCGCTCCCACGAGGCAAGGTAAGTTACCCCCAGCTGGAGTGAAACAAGGTCTGGAAAAGAAAGAGGGATTGTTCCGAAAACACATGATGGTGCGTTTTCTATCCTTGTCCCTTGCGAGTGCAATCCTGACTGTAATCGTGATCGTTCTAGGGCAAACGTGTTAACTATGCTGCTCGGTCGGTTATATCCCCAGATGTCAATATCGAGCCTAACGAGATCGGAATACCTCCCGTGTTCGCGAGAAAGCTCACCTTCCCAGAACCGGTGACGCCCGCGAATTTCCATGAAATGCGACAGCAGGTTATTACTGGCCCCCGAGGCTACCCAGGGGCAACTCTGGTGGAATACGAAGACGGTCATCAGCAATCACTCGTGAGAGACTCTCCAATACTATCAGCTATTCATTGAAACCTGATCATTGTGATTTCTGTGAGCGTAGGATGGTCTGACTGTGGAGCAGCGGACGGCTATAGCGAACCAACTACTCACGCCACAAGAGGGTGAGCATACTTCTGGAAGACGTGGACTGTATACCCGAACTGCTTCTGTGAACAAAAAGGTGTATCGACATTTACGGGACGGTGATATCTTGATACTTAATCGACAACCCACTCTACATAAACCCAGTATGATGGCTCATAAAGCGCGAGTGCTTCAGGGCGAGAAAACTATCCGAATGCACTATGCGAATTGGTGCGCTTTCTTTCGCTCTGTACAGACATCTTACCATACTGAACATGAAATTCTTCAGTAACTCATACAATGGTAAGCTCAACTTGTATTTTGTATTGCATCGACTGTTCTGAAGGTCGAAAATGCTCTATAGCTGATTTCGATGGAGATGGTACGTAGATATCTACTCAAATGAACTCTCTGAATCTGTACTGACCTCATTACCGTAGAAATGAACATTCATTTCCCTCGTAAGTGTATTCCATCACCTTTGCCGCATGCAGCCCTGAGATGACTTGAATAATCTAGAGAACCAAGTTGCGAGGGCAGAAGCCATGTTCATCGCGAACACAGATAATCAATATCTAGTGCCAACGTCTGGAAAGCCCATTCGAGGCTTGATCCAAGATCACGTCGTTGCCGGTGTCTGGATGACTACCCAGGACGCGTTCTTCACACGTGAGGAGTACTTCCAGTTGTTGTATGGTGCACTTCGACCTGAAGATGATACCCACGAGGGTAGTCGGTTGCTGACGCTCCCGCCTACGATCTGGAAGCCGATTCCATTATGGACGGGGAAACAAATCGTGAGTTCTTGTCTAAAAAGCTCGATACTTGCCTGCTAATCGTCTTTATGTAACACCGAAAGATATCGACTGTTCTCAAGAATGTCACTCCTAATAACGGTGAGGGTGGTGAGGGTCTCTACCTCAATGCTGAAGCCAAGGTCCCTGGTTACCTCTGGGGAAAGGACTCGAAAGAGGACAAGGTCGTGTTTATGAACGGAGAGCTCCTATGCGGTGTCCTGGATAAATCTGCCTTTGGTGCCTCGGATTATGGTCTCATACATTCCGTTTATGAGTTGTACGGTGCCGACAAAGCCGGACAGCTCCTGGGTATCCTCAGTCGTCTCTTCACCAAATTTTTGCAGCATCGCGCGTTCACATGTCGTATGGATGATTTGGCACTTACTCCAGCTGGAAACTCTCGTAGGAAAGACATTCTGGTCCGTGGCAAGAACCTTGGAACCGAGGGTGCTATCGAGAATTTCCCCTCGCTCGCCACAACTGCAAAGGGAGAAATTCCTAGTGCATTGGCTTCGTTACTCGAAGACGTACTGCGGGATGATAACAAAATGGCCGGTCTCGATGTCACTGTCAAGACGAAGCTCGGAAAGCTGACGTCGTCCATCTCTGATGCTTGCATTCCCACTGGTCTTTTGCGTCAATTCCCACATAACCACATGCAGACGATGACGCTCTCTGGTGCCAAGGGTAGTGCGGTTAACGCTCGTCAGATCTCATGTGCGCTTGGTCAACAAGAGTTGGAAGGTCGTCGTGTTCCTGTGATGGTGAGTGGCAAGACGCTACCGTCCTTCAAGCCTTTCGAAACCAAAGCCATAGCTGGCGGGTACGTAGCCAGTCGATTCTTGACCGGAGTCAAACCTCAAGAGTTCTACTTCCATTGTATGGCTGGTCGAGAGGGACTCATTGACACGGCTGTCAAGACTTCGCGATCTGGGTACCTTCAGCGTTGTCTCATCAAGCACATGGAGGGCATCAGAGTGCACTACGATCATACCGTCCGTGGAAGTGACTCGTCGATATACCAATTCGCCTACGGAGGAGATGCACTGGACGTCACCAAGCAAAAACATCTGCGACAATTCGAATTTGTGGCCAGAAATGAAGTTTCTCTAGTCTCTTTATACCAACCGCGGACTATCCTTGGGGTTGTAGACGACCACGAAGCAGCGGATTACATGAAAAAGGTGCTCAAGAAGTCGACGGCACGGCCAGACAAGAACACTCCTTCCAAGCGGGATAAATACGATCCTGCGTTGTCGAAGTTCAGCCCGAGCAGATATCTTGGCAGTACATCGGAGGAATTTGCTGCGGCCGTCGATGAATATGTTAAATCAAACCCTCAGGGCTTGCTCAAGTCGAAAGGAATTGCCGATCCTTTGATTAGGTCAAGGCAGGAGTTGGTGCCTCTGCAGAGATTCCGCCTCCTTATGAATGTGAAGTACATGCGCAGTCTGGTGGAGCCTGGAGAGGCAGTCGGCTTGCTTGCTTCCCAAGGGTGAGTCGACTTTTCCATGTCATCCGCGACACGAATGCTAACCCCTTCTCGACTAGTGTCGGCGAGCCCTCTACACAGATGACGCTGAACACGTTCCATTTCGCTGGTATGTTTCATCTCTGTTTGGTACTCAAGTTCCATGATTTACTGATTTTGCTCTTAGGACACGGTGCCGCCAATGTCACTCTCGGTATACCTCGGTTACGAGAAATCGTCATGACCGCATCTCAGAAACCGAAAACCCCATCCATGACCATGAAAGTGCGCCCGGGCACATCCGCTGAAGATATCGATCTATTCTGCAAACGGGCCAGTCGGCTCACACTATCGCAGGTGGTCGATAACGTTGTTGTCAAAGAACGATTGACGCTGGATGGAGAGGCACAACGAAGACTGATCACTGTCGAGATATCGTTCTTCCCACAAGAGGAGTATGAAGTAGAGCACGATGTGGAGCCTATTGAAATCCTTAGGGTCTTCACGACCAAGTTCCCGCTCACGTTGAAGAAGGAGATGCAGTCGGAGATGAAGAAACTTGACGCGGATTTGAAGAGCCAGATCGCGGAGTTGGGCAAGGGGAAGAAGGTGAAGAAGGGAGGGGACGATGCAGACGACGAGCCGGCAGACGATGATGATGCGGATGCGGCTGCTCAGAAGACAGGCAATGATGATGATGAGCAAAGCGAGGTGGGCGATGGCGATGCAGACGATGCAAAGCATGCTCGTCAAAAGAAGCAGCAAGCTACTTATGAATCCGACGACGAAGATGAAGATATGGAGGATGAAGCTTACGATGATGCAGCTATTGAAGCAGCTTATGCGTCCGATGGTGAGGGCAATGCATCAGAAAAGGTACAGGTTCAGAACACGCAGAACACCCTTGTGGAGGAAACGAAGATAGTAGCGGACATTTTCATGAACCATCTTCATCAAGCGTCTTCCTTCAACTTCGACGCGACCAAGTGCACGTTCCAGCTTGAGGTACGTCCATTTGCTGATGACATATTGACTTCGTCGACTTATTGCAACCTCACTCTAGTTTGGGCCACATATGCCGAAGTTACTGCTTGTGGGGATCATTGAACGTACCTGTCGCGCAACCGTTATTCGCGAGATTCCTGGCATCACAGACTGTTTTCAAGTGAAAGAGGATACCAAGAAAAAGGTCGCTGGTCCGCCTGAGATCAAGGTCCATCTTTTGCATTACTTCAATGTCTGTGCTATGCTGACAAAGTCTTTATCAGTTGACGACCAACGGATCAAACTTCGCTGGCCTATGGCAATTCTCTGCAAGTGTTGGCGAGAGCATACTCGAGGACGACGATATCTACTCTAACGACATCTACGCCATTCTCAAGACATACGGAGTAGAGATGGCTCGTGGAGCGATCTTGAGGGAGATTGGAGGCGTGTTTGGCGCTTATAATATTGATGTTGATAGGCGACATCTGGAGCTTATCGCTGATTATATGGTCCGTATTCTTCTCCATTCTTATATATTCAATAGCTGACTAGGATGTATGTAGACCTTTGACGGAGGGTATAAACCTTTCAACCGTAAAGGCATCTCGACCAACCCATCTCCGCTCCTGAAAGCATCGTACGAGACTACGGCGTCATTCTTGTCCGACGCGACGCTGCACGGAGACTTTGATGACCTAACGACCCCCTCGGGGAATGTTGTATTGGGACGGCCTAATTTGACTGGGACTGGGGTGTTTGATGTGGTGATGCCGCTCGGAGAAGTAGTATGAAAAGTATTTTAGGCTCGGGCCTAGGCTCAATAAAGATGATTTTCCTCCGTGACGCGTGACGTCAGTGTGCTTATTTTGGTCTATTGTGACTTTGAGGTTCGAAAGTTTTCCAGACGCGTCCAAACTTCGGCGACCATTGTCTTCCTCGTTGAGACCACGCCGCCACTTGATTTCCGATTTTTTACACATCTTTGCCTCTTTCTCTCCCTCCACATACATAATCTGCAAGCACAATCTAATCGTACAACGACACGATGCACAGAAATCCTCTCCAAGAGCTACCTCTTGAACGCTATGTACCGCATCCTGCTCCGAAACACACCAACGGTCCTTTCAAAGTATCTACCAGCCCATTCAAAGCCGCCAGACCCGCTAAACGCCCTTTATCACCCGGCCCTGGCGCTCCTATCCTATTCAGTCCAACCAAGCGTCGCATTCTCAACGAAGAAGGCATCTTTTCACCAGAGAAGACAGTCAAGACCTTTGTCGCGTCGCGCGGAATTTCAGACCTCAATAGTCCCGCTCGTCGGCTCGACTTTGGGAAACCAAAGAACGGTCGCATCTCTGATGCTGCTCCGATTGCCAGTACGAGTAGAACTACTCGATCAATGACTAGATTAGCCTCTTCTCCCAAACTTAGTGCCACTCGCACATCGCTACCTTCGACCACCTGTTCGTCTCCCATCAAGGTGGATCAGCCCGAAGATAACCTCTCGTCCTTCTCATCGCGTCCGGTTCCTCGCGAACTCCCTCCTCTCCCGAATCCGCACTCGGTTCATTACCCCGGATTTCTTGTTTATCAGGACGCGTATGTCTTCGATTCCTCAAACCAGGAAGACGTCGATATGGAAGATGGTGAGGGGAGCATAGTCAGAGATAAGGAGGGACAAAAGGAGAACCTCCGACCGCGTAGAAAGACGCGTAAAGCACCTGCACCCTCTACGGCATCGGACTTGAAGGCGATCTTATCTCCCAGCGCAAAGGAACCTGATGTCGTCTATGCGAAATCGCTCTATGGGCCTGTTACACCGAAGAAGACCGGCTTATTCATGGGAGAGAGGCAGAACACGACTAGTCCTACTCCGCGGAGAATGGTAGTGGATGGGGGGACGGAGTTGAACCACCGCGTTTGGGCATCGCCTGTGGCTTTCGTGAAGGAGGGGGAGAGGAAGGAGAGAAGAAAGGCGTTGATGGACGAAGCTAACGATGATATTGAAGATGAAGACCTCATCTTCCAACCCCGCTTCTGAGATGGATTCAATTCAGCACGGTACCACGCACGGCCAGATATCTACTGCCTCGATTTATGACTGCCTCGATATTTACGACTCATCTACACAGACTGCTGCATCGACTCTGCATATTTAGATCGCTCATCTAAGCGTTGACTGGGATGTATTTTATTCGATCTTATACTGCTTATATTACGCTCCTTTGATTTGTTCTTTTTCCCCTTTCCCCTTTCCTTGTATATACTATTATTCGATGATTTTTGCATGTTTCGGACTGTATCGGGCAGCCATCAAGCAGTCTTCGGGTTGGACCGGGTAGGCTCGCGGTTGGGCTTGTTGTGCAACACCTTTGACACGTCACACCGCGTCTCAAGTCACGTCCCTCCACCACGCCTCCTCGTCGCTTACAATCATGTTCAATTGGTTTCTAGTTCTCCTCCTCGTTCCCTTTGCAGCGGCACAATTCCAGTTTTTTGATCAAATGTTCGGTCATCCTGGTCATCAGCAACAGCAGCGGCCCACAGGTGCTTCTCAATGGGCCGCGCAGTCAGACGCCAGTAAGCAGTGCCAATAAATATATACACATAGATCTAATCTGTTTCGATAGCCCAATGCTCCCACTACCTCTGCCCCGCTACTCTTGTCTGTGTTGAAAACCCCGCAGAATGCCCGTGCCCCGACGTTCAAGATATAAAGTGTTCTATACCCGATGCAGATGACGACGACGCTGCGACAGTCGTATGCGTGCGAGGGAAGAGCGAGTGCGCAGAAGTGGAGCGGTTGATGCTTATGGGACGCGCCAAGTAGGACGGGGTACGTAGATCTGAGCTTGTATATCTGAATATACCCGATTGACTTCCGAGTCTTGTTTTCGTAGAGTTCACTTTGTATACCTTGAAAACAATAATAGACAGAAAGCCGCTTGCAATTTTGATTCAAGATGCAAATGAAAACGAGGTCGAAATGAACAAGTCCGATACCACTGTCCTGACTTTCAAAAGCCCAGATGTGCTAGCGAAACCCCCAAGACTCCTATGACAACTATCTCATGCTCAAGATGAATACCAAGGCGAATCGCACCACTGCTCGACGTAGTAGCTGCGGGACTCGACCCAGACGAACTTGGATTTGTTGCAGAAGCGGATGCAGCTGTGGACGAAGCCGTGTTGGTGGTATTGTCTGGACCAGTCAAGAAGAAATTGCCGGCAATAGGCGGTGCCAACCCCACTTCTGACGCAAAAACCGTGATGTTGAAGTTGGTCCGTACAGTCGACGCATTGACAAACGAGGGCGCAACCGACGCGAAGTCAGCTGGTTGGACGAAGAGGAGTACAACATAGCTGGTAACATTTTCAATGGGCTATGAAATCTACTCACAGTCAACGAAGGCTCACCGGTGTGGATCAGATCCAATAGGTGGAGTCGGATTCACGAAATCAGTGAGTGCTGCACTGGTATTTGTGAGCTGTAATCCAGTCGCTAGATCTGCTGCAGACCCATTGACGTGGAAATCTCCTGCGAGCATGTGTCGGAATTGGGAGATGTTAGGGGCCTGCGGGGTAGGCGCGTCGGGGTCAACGATGGCTAGTACGAATGTGCCGTTCAATAGCGACGTGTCGTTCGACTCGAGAAAGAATGCTGGCTCGTTTAAGGTTTCTGTCTATCAAGTGAGCTTCATTGCGGTAAGTGCTAAACCATGACTAACCTGCCATAGTCAGATTCACACCCGGTGTAACTGGCGCAGTACCGTTGAAGACGACACTGAGGAGAGAAGTGGGCTGGAAGGCCGGAAGAACATCTGGCACAATACTAGCCGCCGATAAGTTTGCTTCGACGGAGGATATAGATTGAGAGTATACTCCAATGCCTTGTAAAGAGGCTATGACAAGAATCTGAAGGGCGAATATTGCGAGGGCGGACATCTGGGAGGTCAGCTTGCTCAGGTGAGAGAACATGCGTGATTTATACCATCTCGGAATGTTCAGTGAGAAAACTCTCATAGATGCATGGGGACGGGATACCTGCTTTAGGTGCTTCCTGGAATCTGGAGAACACCCGCCTCGGTGTTGAACAACATCATCTCAGCTCTTGGTGAACATTGGGGTCTTCGTTCGTTTGCCTTCCTGGAACACTGGACGTCGAACGTTATGGAGTCGGACGTTTGGTACCACTGGTGAGAGTCTGAGGCTGCATGCGGCGAGACCGGTCATCGCACGTCCCGTGACCGTCGCGAAGCGCGCGTCTTTTCCCTCGCAGACTTCTTGGATTCTCAGCCCGAGTGAACCGGCATGACTGGGTATCCCAGCTCCGAAGCCGTAAAACTGTGAACTCAATAGGCCACACCTATACCACAGTCGTCTCATCCGCTCGTCGCCGTCCGGACCTAGTAACTTGGCTGTATCATTACCGCCGAAGGTCACCTACACTGCCATGGACGACCGCAACGACGACCAACTAATTTCTGTTCCATGGAGCATTGGTGTAAAGTACAAGTAAGCTGAACAACCCTTGACCCTGTTTCGATTCTGCTGGTGCTGGTCATCCGCAAAAACACTCGGTTCAGTGCTGGTCACTTGTTCCGCTCATTCGCAGGATAAATCATGCTTGAACCCTTCCTTTCACGACTTTCACGATTTTCACGACCATCACGAATACAATTCACGTTCAGACCGTTATCCACCCTCACGTCCAGTGTTCCCCCTTTGCTCCTTGGACTCTCGTGTTCATCTCTTCTCGTATCTCTTATACTTCTCATTGTGTCCCTCCTGGACCTAGGATATCTATCACTTTTCTTGAACCCTTGTCTGTCTCTTTTCACCATTGCTTATCACATCATCGTCTTCATCCTCGCCACATCTCCTCGACATGGACATAACTCCGAATCCGACGCGCCTCCCTACTTCGCTACTACAGTCGTAAGCGCGTACATGCTATCCATTCTGTGGATTATCGCTTCTGTATGCACCATCTCTCTCTTTGCCTCACGCCCCGGGGATTACACTGCATATACTCTTCACCTCCGAGGCCTTCCTGTGACGCTTACGACCCAAGCTATGGAGTGCGTTTTGACGGTCCTCGAATCCGCTCTTGTCGGCGCGTTTGCTATTCGTGGACATTTTATGGCCAGAGAGGGGGTGCCAGAGGGGTGGAGACGTATCATTCCTGATGACAAGGTGTGTCTCAGGCTGTATTTTTTCGTACGTTGCAGTTGATCATTTATATTTCAAAGCATGCACAAGGGACCGAAACGCACTCGCGTCTCGCATACGATCTGTGAACGTCGTCTGGATCATTCTCAGCGTCATTTCCAAGGATGTAAGTCGCTATATCGACTAGACTCCAGGGCATACATATATCATGGGATTAAGTGTGTACACTCTCACTGCAAGTCGGCCTCAGATTGTCTTCATTATAAACGCCAACAATTGCATGATTAGAATTCCCGATGCTCGTAGAAACTTTATAAATATATGGACCTCTGAGTCTGCCTCTCTATAAGTTATAACTTGACGAACGGAACCTGTGATTCTGTCACTTCACGCTGACCCAAGGCAACCACAGTACTTTGCCCACAAGCCCTGTAATATTAATCCCAATCAATCAATCAGCGTCCCATTCATCCAAAGATCCCTAACCGTGACAAATGTAGTTCACTCACCTGAGCCTGAGCCTTCGCATCGTCCAATTGTTCCTGTGCATGCTCAGTCTCATAGCTTACACCCTCTTCTCCTGCTTTCTTCGCGCCACCTTTCAACAATGCCTCGGACGTGCCTCGGATGAGGGACTCTTCTTTTTTTTCGGCGGTTGGCGCTGACACCGACGAAACATTTTAGTATTTAGTATTTAGTATCTTTGTTGGATCCAGGATGTCGAATAGGATTATGCGAATGGGATGAGGGGGACATACACATTTGTGGTGCAGCAGCCGGTTGTTTTGTTTTGGTGTTGGTGGTCTCAGACATGGATGGGTATATTGAGATCGAGTTTGAGATCGAGTTCGAGGAAGAAGTGAGTGAGTGAGTAAGACTCGAGGGGGAGGGGAGGGGGGGAGGCGTTGGCGCTTGAGCTTGATCCTCTTGGTGCGATGCGAAGTGTGTTTATAAAGGTACTGTCGATGAGATAAAACCACAATTTGTTCCCATGGCTGCCAGTGCAGAGACTTTTGACACTTCGTGTGCGTGTGGATCCATCCGATTCCAACATGTCAAATAACGAGTGCCAATCGTAGTCCAGAAAAGAAAGAGCGCCCATGTCTAGCGATCTGTCGATCAGTGGCGGACTGCATGATGTTCTTTGACGAGGTACCATCCGATGATGATGGTGATGCCCAATTTGTAGATATAGATAGGTATCTATCTATCCATGATACGCATGACTGACAGAAAGATCGTACAGCTTGTAAGCAAGCGTATTTCAGTACTCTTGCCTTGATCAACAACATAGCACTCACTTTCACCGTGACCGTAGACGTCGTATCTGAAGCTCCGACAAGTGCGCAGACTCTCGTATTCGTATTCGTATTCCTATCCGTGATCGACACCTTCAACCTCTTCAACCTTCAAAAGAAAGCGATGCAAAAAAAAATTAATCAATTAATCCGTCAACGTTGGTATATATATGCAAGATTCCGCTAATGTGTCCATACCGTGAGTTCTTCATCGGGTACCGCCCTCCGTCTCCGTCAAGCTCCCGACTCTACTCAGACTGCCATCGCCGTCGATATCACTTCCTGGTCCTGGACCTCCGTCACGGTTTACGTTTCTCGTCCGCCCCCCAGTAGTATTAGTACCGCTATCCCTATCCCTATCCCTTGTCCTCCTCCCCCCATCCCCATCCCCATCCCCATCACCGAGCCAACTGATCGCTCGACGTCGTTGTCGTTGCTGGGAGTGATAGTCTGGTGTCACTGGATCCGTACGTCCATCCCCATTCCGTTCCACATCCCGGTCCCGAAACGGCGTTTCTCGCGGTGGAGTGTGCACTAGTAGTAGATGCTAGAACAAATCCATAGATGAACACATCAGTCAGTCAGTCAATCTCGAATCGAACCAGGTATACAAATCAACGCACCTGAGCAGGCGAAATCCCGATCAAACTGACCGCACTCTGTCTTTTGCCCAGGATTGGCGCGGCTCTGACTCCAACTCCAGTGGGGAGTACCAAAGTCGCTCTTCCGGGTCGTTTACGACCTATCGTTCCCGTTCCTGATCCTTCCCCACCAGTACCCTCTCCAACTACACCTTCTTGAGCCCCTACTTCTCCACCCTCTCCGTACCCATCCTCTCCATCCTCAATATCACCACCTGCATCACCAGCAGGCGCCCAAGCAATAACGAACACCCCCCCAAACGTCGCCGCACATCCATAAAGGAACGTGACCATCTGATGATACGTCGCTTTTTGAAAGTCCCCGTAGAGGATCGCGGAGCCTGTTATGGCGGAGAGGTTGAAGAGGACGAATTGGATTGGGATTACGACCTGTGAGATGTAAAGTGGAGTAGTTGCAAAATGAGTTAGTCAGTTGGCTTTGGGTAGGTAGGACATGATTGGTTGGGAGGGTACGAACTTTACTGTCAAAACGCATTAATGCACGATTAAGGTATCGGATTTGGGCGATGCCGGTGAATACCAGGACCTGCAAGTATCACTAGTGAGTGAGCCTTGTGATTGACATCCATCCGTTCGGTAAGCAGATGGATTGGTACTGGGAACTTACGAAAATAGTAGGATACGTGATCCATTCCGTGAACATCTCCAACCATTCCATGGTCAATAGCGTTGATATGGCTTTGGTTGATAATACCGTGAAACCGCCTTCGAAACAAAACCATTACGAGTCGTCAGCATAATACAAACCAAAAGTAAAAGTAAAAGCGGCAGGAAGACAAGACAACTCAAGACCGAAAAACCCAACTAACCAAAAAGCGCACACACCCCCACATCCACAAAAACCCACTGCTTCCCCACCCTCCCCCTGGAAAGTAAAGCCAATACCACAGCACCCACGGTATATACACACGAATACACTATGAAGGGTGCTTGGGATATGGCGTGGAGGAATGCGGAGGGGTCGAGGCGGATGTCGGAGGCGTTGGTGGCGGTTACGACTGTTAGGGCGCCGATTATGGCGAGTGAGATGCCGAGGAGGTCGAGCTGGGGGGGGGGGGGGGGGGGGGGGGAGGGGAGGGGAGGGGAGGGGAGGGGAGGGAGTGGATTTGGGGGGGATGGGAGTGGTGAGTGGGGGTTTGAAGGACGGAATGAGAAGTGGAATGGGAATGGGAATTGCGCGCAGATGAGATGAGATGAGGCTCACCTTTCGAAACCTCTCTTTGAGCAGCAGGGGTGCGAATATGCAGTTTGCGATTAGTGCGAACTGTCGTAATGGCGACGTATCATATCAACGAGGTATATCAAGAAATTGACGACGACAACTCACGGTACCTAAGGGCGCTACCACAGAAGCAGGCGCGAACGCGTATGATATGAAGTTGCCTAGTTCACCGATGTTCATTAGCAGGAAGCCGGACCACCTAGATTATGATTAGATAAGCAGGATTTGAGAACGATATTTTGTGGATGAGGGAAGGAGGGAAGGAGGGAGGACGCGCCATAGTTTTGATTTGAGGTAATCACTCTCGTTTCCTACTTCTTCCTCGGAAGGAGAATTGGAAGGGGAAGGGGGAGGGGAAGGGGTAGGCTTTCCATCGCGTCGTGCCTCCTCGGTTATGACGTCCACGGGTAACATGGTCGTTTCCTCTCCCACATCTATATCTTTAGAGCCAACTTGGACCTGGAAAGGAAAAAGGCGCGAGACGAGCGTCCGTTTTGGAGGTTCTCGTTTGACATTGATACTACCAGGACTAGGAGACGCGGTTCCATAACCGTCGAACGTGCGTTGCTGTTCATGTAGTAGTAAGAGAGGTTGCAGCTCTGCATCTCGCGGTTCCTCGGTGAGAGGTCCGTCGTGCTCGCCTTCGCGTGCACTCTGTAGAATTTCATCCGTTTCATCAAGACTTGGGTCATGGCCATCCGCATGTCTTCCAGAACCGTTCGCGGTCGCAGTCGCGTTACCATTTGTCCTGTCCCTGTCCTTGAGTGACCTCTCCCTTGCCAGAGCCAACTTATCCATCTCGACGCGTTTATGCGCAAGTTTTTGAAGATTCAAAGCGAGTGAAATGAGAACGTTGCCTGCAATAGCGACCATGATACCAATGAAGGTGGTTGTTTTGACCTGGGGAAAGTCAGCCATTGGGTATGTGTGGCGGGATAGCCAGTGCCAGTTTGACAATGGAGACGACATCCCTACTAGCTAGGATTTGGGGTGGAGTTGGGAAGCCAGCGCAGACGAGGGAGAGAGGACTCGGCCCAGTGATAGCGGCAGGATGGACAAAGCTAATACAGCCCGGTTTGACCACCGGCTCAACTCAAGCACCGGCTCAACTCCCGGCTCAACTACTGGCTCGCCTCACAACTCTCGTCCACAAACCCTCTATACCAATATCCCAAAACTCTATATTATTACCCCCAGCATGCGAGCCAAGCATACCCCTCACTCTCTTCCAGCGTTCCCAGTCTATTCCTCTGTCTTTGTCTCTGCAAATGAGTTGATTCTCGGTGGAGGAGGTGGGTCGTCTAGGAGCGGCATCAAAAACAAACTGGTAAGCCTCACACTCGTACGGTCGTAGTTCGAGGTACTCACCGACACGCCGTACTCAGAGACTCTACAATGTTGGGAACGACAGAAGCCTTGACTTGCTGGACGAAGTGGAAGTAGAAGACGCGCCAACGAGTATGGCCGCAGACACACTGGTCAGCCGTTCTACCGTCCCCCGAATTCATATGGTCCTTAACATCCCTCACGCCTAGACTGGAACTTTTATATGTGGCATAAACAGCTCGGTAGAACAGTTGGAGAAAGGGCTGAACGAGAATTGTCGCGTATACGGTGTCAAAGACAAGAAGTACGCGTCACCTACGACCTTGTAACCTTGACATTCTGACATCCCCCGCAGACTGTCCCTCGTCGCTCAGAAGGGTACTTTGACTTCTGGCGATGTTGAAGACTATCAGGTGAGAAACACGAATGTTGGTGGATCTACACTATTCTGATCATATTGCAGAAAGTGACAACATTGTCTTCTGACGCTACGCTACTGGCCGTCGCTGGCAGAACCGATGTGCGCTGTCATCTCTTCGAACCTTGTTTTATTCCTTCTAATCCGTCATCTAGCTCTCCTTACTCTCATATCCCTCTCTGACCCCCGTCGCCCAATCCGTACATGTCGACCGAGGCGAGATATACGACGCGACGTTCTCTCATACAACCGTACGTCCCATCTCTACGTATACCCCCTCCATCCATGCGCCTACCTGACACATGACATCCATATCCATATTCAGCTGGTAATAGCAACCACCGTCAACCTCCTAGTCTACGCGCTTCCCAAAACCACAGACACGCCTTCTCAACCACCGTCGCCTACCGTGACCAAGAACAAAAAGAAAGGGAAGCAGAAGGAACACACTTTTACAAACCTCGAATTACTCAAAACCGTCGACCTCCCCGACGCGGTAGGCGGGCCAGGCGGGAGCGCTTTCCGCGCTGCTAGGTCAGTCCCTCCCCCCCTCCCCCAACATCACCATCACCATTCATCCACCCCTAAAGCCCCAGCCCACTCACACTTACACTCAAAAATTTCTTTATACTTAAAACAGATACCACCCCACAGACTCCCACATCCTCTACACAGCCATCAACACCATCCCCTCGCGTTCCCGCAAGACCAGATCCGCCCCAAGACAAGGATACGTGTGTAAATGGGACACGGAGACGTGGAGTGTGAGTAGGGTGAGGAAGGTTGGGGAGAAGGGGGTTACTTGTTTTGATGTTAGGTGTGTGTTTGATTGCTTTGTTTGGTTTTGAGTGTGATGGGTGGGTAGAAGGGAAAGATCTGAATACTGATGATGATGTTTTTTTTGGCGGTGGGGGGTTGTAGTTCAGACGGGAAGTTATTGGGGTATGGATCGTCGGATTATACGATTGGGATGTTGGATGCGGTGACTTTGAGTGTACGTTCGCTTTTCCTTCCTTTCCTTCCTTCCCCTTCCCTCCCCTCCCCTTCCCTTCCCTCCCTCCCTTCCCTCCCTCTCCTCATAACCCATCCCACCCATCCCAAACTCACCTCCCCCTCCCCCACCCCATCCAGCCCCTCATAACAATCCTCAAAGCCCACGAATTCCCAACCACCACACTCAAATTCAACCCCTCCTCGACACTCCTCGTGTCAGGCAGCCCGGATAACTCGATCCGCGTCGTTGGTGTGCCGCAGAGTTTTGGGGGGTCAGGTTCGTGTGAGTGCAAGTCTTGGTGCTGTCTTGAAAGAAAGATTCTGATTCTCATCCTCATCCTCACTCACTCATTGCATTCGTTCGTTCGTTTCGTTCATCCAGCATGGAGCATCTTCTTCATCCTGTTCATCACTCTCCTCGTCATATTCTTGGCGATTGTGGTGCAGGGATACGTGGTTTCTGGGGGTGTCAGTCTCAACCCGTTCGTATGAATATGGATGCACATTCGGTTCGGTCAGGTCAGGTCAGGGTTCTTTCTTTATATGAGATTTGTGCATCTCCACGTAGAATATCATTATATATCGTACATCTATCCCGTAATAAATTACCAGCAGTTACCCGCGACTACGTATACGTCACGGCAAGCAGGATTGCGAGAAAAGAAGGGTTATATTTTATACTTATGCAGCTCGTCATCCCGGCGGAGCATGCGATGATACGTATAGCACATTGTGAGGATCGTAGACAAAGTAATATTAGCGTCCGCCCAGCCCGTGCCCCAATGAATGTCCGAGATCCCCTGAACTTGATTCGAAAGCGCGATACCGTGACCAACGATCCTCGCCCGTGAAGGCAAGAGCACTGTTATCACTCGTGCGGATATTTGTGCTGATATAAAATAGGTTCTCTCCAACTTCAATACCCCGGTCCGGTCCATATCTTCCAATTTGGTACCAGGCAGGGGACACGTCAAAAGTGGAAGACGGAGTTGTTGTCTATGGTCACTTTCCGAATGCGCCGGTAGTACTTGTCCCCGACAAATCGGCAGCATCTTCTGTCCCGTGCGTCGAGTCTTCCCGTGGGCTATTAGAATTGACATAGACTCACATACGCACATGAATCCGTCTGTCTGTCGGGTCTATGAAGTGGTCATTCGATATCCCGGTCAAGGCTTTCTTGATTTCTCAGCGGTGCGGTGCGGTTGGGTATTTGGGGTAAGAGGCTGGTGCTCATGATTGAAGTCTACGCAGCGAGATCCCGTATGCGAGGTACCTGTCAGAGATGTAGGTCAGATACCTCGATGTAAGCCAGAGAGTCTCAACGAAATGCTCTTGCGCGCGTGCACGTTCCCGTGTCTGTACCCTGTGATCAGATTCCCGGTCTATCTAAGCAGCTCATTGGCGTGCCCTACGAAGCCGTTGAGCTTACCAACCGAGTGCTTCAACATATTTGCCTAGAAGACATGTAGTGATTAGTGTGATAATCGGGGAAGTTGACCTACCGTAGGTCCTCGAAGATGCTCGGGTGGTTCAAAGTTTGTTGTGGCGCGAAACACGTTCAAGCGAGAGTCCGAAGAAATGCGGAGAGTCCAGTAAATGATTCGTTGCTGGGTCAACAGCTACTCCAGATCTCACGTGTCTCGAGTTCCGACTTTGTTCTGGTCATTACATGTACATGGTCAGCAAAGCGAGGTCCGAGAGATAGTTCCAGGTGTTGACGCGTCGCCAGAGTGGAATCATGTCGATATATCCGCCGCATCGCGTGAACGCGAACCTGGTGACGCTGGAGCGAGTCGAGGAGATCTGTGAGGTTGTTATAAAAGTTATCGGTTCTAAAAACACCGTGAGTTAGCGCTAGGAGAACCTATCTAGTTAAGTTACTCACTTGCAACATAGCGAGCGATATATACTTTTGTTCTGGGTTACGGACGTCGGAGAGTTCACGTTCACAGAGAGTGTGTGGAAATAAACAGTTAAGATTGCTATAATTGATGCTGCAAGACTCAAGAGAGAGATCTACAGAGAGAGCGTGTGTGTGTGTGTTAGATGAGTGAAGATGAGCGATGAGCGAGAGTGTGATCGTACATAATATTTCCTGTTAACCGAAGCTTGCCGTCCCAAGTCCTATGGTGCCTTGGCACAACTAGCCAATGAGATTACCTTTTGCACGTCTATCGTTCTGAGATTTGCTGTAACGGAGGTCGAGTGGAACGAGGACAAGTCACGGTGAACTGTGAGAGAGGCTTAGAGGGTGATGGCAAACATGCGCAACACATCCAGCCACCGCTCCTGCTCCAAGCCTCCTCCAACTCAACTCCACCACCACCCAACACGCACACGCATACCCCATGTCCCGCTCAACCCTAGCAGACACCCTCCCCCCAACCGCAAAATCCATCTCCCTAATCCTCTCCTCCTATTCCTACATCCACGACTCCCAACCAGGCGTCCTCCACCAACTTCTCGAGTTTTCTCATCGGTACACCACGCAGGTTCTTTCGGACGCGTCGGTTTACGCGGAACATGCGGGGAGGTCGGGGAAGTTGGATATGGAGGATGTGGTTTTGGGTGTACAGGCGCGTGTGGGTTGGGAGTTTGGGGGGAGGGTGCCGAAAGAGGTATGGTTGGATTTCTTTGATGGCAATGTCATTCATTCATTGAATGAATGGATGGATGGATGGATGAATGAATGAAGGCTGATAATGATGGTTTTTGTGCTAGTACATCCTCTCGCTAGCCACACAGGTCAACGCAGCACCACTCCCCGCCGTCCCAGAAGTCTTCGGCGTCCGCCTCCCACCCTCCTCCGAATGTCTGACTGCGGTGGACTTTGACCTCGTCCCGAATAAACCCCCACCAGGCGTGAAATTGTACGACGAAGAGGTCGAGGAGATCGAGGAATCAGAAACTGAATCGGAGAGTGAAGATGAGGAAGAAGAAGATGAGGAGGAGGAGGAGGAGGACATGGAGCCTGCTGCTATACCCCACTCCCACTCCCACTCCCACCCCATGTCGACTTTCTCTCAAGACAATGCACTGGCACTGCAAGAGCAAGAATCCCAATCCCAATCCCAAGACGCTCCGTTCCCAATAAGCGCCATCCAAACCCCATCCGATATGGATATGATCGGAACGCCCGGCACTGCAGGTGTAGGTGCGAATAATACCAGCAACGTGGATATGGACATGGAAGGTAGCGAGAACGAGAACGAGGAAGAGGATGGGTTGTTTGCTGGTGGTGATGACGATGAGGAGAGTGATGCTATGGAAGAGGTACAGACTGCTTTGGGTCACCACGGTGATTCGGGGGGCCGAGTACGAATGGGATTGGGATAAAGAGGAAGTTGGTTGAGGAGGATGATTATGACTGATTTTGAGGTTGTCAGGTTAGGTCGTAAGCTTAAGCCAGTTAATTTATTACGGGATAGATGTACGATATATATTCTACATGAAGATGCATAATTCTGTATAAGGAATCCTGACCGAACCGAGTGTGCATGCATTCATATGAATGGGTTGACACTCCCAGACGACGCGTATTTCTGCGCCACGATTGCCAGGAAGATGACGAGCCTGAGGAGAGTGAGGAAGAGCATGAAGAAGATGCTCCATGCTGAACGAACGAAAATGATGAGTAAGGATGGCTTTGAATAAATCCCCACCAGGCGTGAAATTATACGATGAAGAGGTGGAGGAGATCGAGGGATCTGAAACGGAATCTGAGAGTGAAGAGGAGGATGATGATGATGGAGAAGATGAGGAGGACATGGAGCTTGCTGCTATATCTACGATCGCTTTGGCTCACAGGATCTATGGGATACTCTGGACCGTTCGCCAGTTGCTCTTGTAGTCTATCGGATTGACCCGCGTTCTGTGAATACGTCTGGCTGGTCTCCCATAGATGATAGGTGAGGGTTGTGGTTCAATTCTTGCCGCGTGCAACCCTTTTTATAAGGTATGTCTACGCTTTTCTTTCGTTGTAATGTGTGTGTTTTGCTACGTGTCACAATATTTTTGTGAGAGAAGCTCGTCAGTCGCTGCTCATTCTCTAACATCCCCCGATTTTTGAACGAACTTGGTGGCTGGAATTGTGATGCCGAAACTCGGAGCCACAGCCGATGCACGTGCAACCCGAGTTCAATCTCCGCCAAGTGACAAAGACCGGCCGTCATAACCCCTCGCTGAATTCCGTTTCTTCACACTCTTCCCCCCTTCCCACTATGTTTCGCTCTATCGCCTCAAAAACTATCCTCAACGCTACTCGTCCAAGTATCAGCAGAGTGGCCTTGCGACCTGTTCAAGTACGCGGGTACCACGAGAAAGTGATATCACATTATGAAAAGCCTAGAAACGTCCGTTCTTTTTTTCGCCAGGGTCTGGACCCCCCTCAGTTATCTGATAACTTTTTACCGCCCATAGGTCGGTTCTTTGCCTAAAGGCGATGCGGATGTTGGTACAGGTCTCGTGGGTGCACCAGCGTATGTCATTCATCAAGCTTGTGCTTGTCGTGCGTCCATGCTGAAGGTTTTTTCTTTGTTTTTCAGGTGTGGCGATGTCATGAAACTACAAATCCGTGTCAACGAAGACGGTATCATCTCGGATGTCAAGTTCAAGACATTCGGTTGTGGTAGTGCCATTGCGTCCAGCTCGTATATGACCGAACGCGTTATGGGGTTGTCGTTGGAGGAGGCTGGGAAAATCAAGAATACTGAGATTGCAAAGGAGCTTTGCTTACCACCGGTCAAGCTACATTGTTCCAGTACGTTGTCGCATTATCTCATTCTTCATTGATGTGCTCTCCTTCTAACGCCGACCCGTTTGTAGTGCTCGCAGAGGATGCTATTCGATCCGCGATCCGTGACTACAGGTCCAAGCGCAGCAAGATGTCCACTCCCAAGCAGAAGGGTTTCATCGATGTCACCCAGAATGCCTCAACAGGGGAGACGGTAGCGACCGCTCATCCTGGCACTACGTAAACTTTCTTGGCTGTCGTCTTATCTTCTCTGCTTTCTTCGTACATTATCATGATCCTATCCACACCTATACGAAACCATTTTCTCACTTTCCAGTCAGTATCGTACCACCCATGTATCACTTTGTATTATTATGCCCCTCATGCGCTATGGATTCATTTCTTGACCATCATCATTGGAGCGAATCGGAAGGCGAACACGGTCCTTCACGTTGTTCAGATGTGTATCACTGACTGCGCACCGTTCCGACCCTTGCAAGCGTTACAATGCATAGAGCACTAGCTCATAGTCATATTAGTGTACAGTATCGAAAGCAACGTTAACAGGACGAAACCAACTCCACACCGCATCAAGCTCCCTTTCGACCAACGAAAGAGAAACTACCAGCAGCGAACCAACGTTCATTCGCCTCCTTCGCCCTCTGATCAGCAGCAGCGCGATTCGTCAATTCGAATCCTAGAAAGAACGTCGTGAGTAAGCGGGCATCCACGAAAACATCGTAGTCAGGTCATACCTTGCGCAGGCGTAACACTCAATGACGTCGCTGTTCCCGAAGTCTGCGTACCTCCGGCTTGTCTCGTCAGAGCAGCCGTTCGCAGTTTATTGGCTTTTGACATTTTGGCTGTGAAGAAAGGTACGGGGGTTCCAAATTCAATGAGAGGCCTAAGACAGGCATAGGAGATGATAGACTGACCTCGAGTCTTCGCCTCAGCCGCGCCAGCTCTAACCTTGCCCGTCCCTATCATACCCAACCCTTTAGTCTGATCAAACGCGCCAACCTCCTCTTCAGCCTCCCCGAACACCATCCGATTCTGCAGTTTGCGTAGTTCGGTTTGGGCATATGCTTCTTTGGCTTTACGCGCGCTAATAACGATCAAGCAAAGTGGGCTCAGGTTTGTTTTCAAGAGTTTAGGGTTGAGTGAAACGAACCGTTTCCCTCCACGCCGTTTCTTAGGTCCATCATTGGGTATAGGTAGAGCTTTGATGACTTTGGAGGGTGGTGGTGCAGCGAGTCTGTCGATGTGTTTTTCGATCTTGTCTCGTAGGCTTTCTCCGTAATTCCCTACAATGATACCCATCGTCAAATCACTTAAGTCAAGTAGACCAAGGTCAACGAGGAATGTGCGCACCATCTCGACGTGATCTCTCCAAATCCATGCGCGCAGCAAGGACACATTTCGCACCTACCGTTCGTTGAACTTTCAACTGATATTCAGAGGGCGTCTGGGAAACCAGGTCGGATTGGAATATGAACCCTGTGTGTCTGCGTTGTGTTACTGATGAGAAACCTGCTGCGATTTTCTTCTGTGCACCGAGGAGCTGTTATGATGATTTGGAAGGAATTGAGTTGCAAGTCAGTCAGTATATGCATGGTAGGAGGTAGGAAATCGTGAAGTGACGGACGTGGACGTTACAAGACGGCATTTTGGCGAGACCGCCAAGTCCACCGGCTACACCAAGTAGTTTCGCAGCTGTTGTGGTACCGACGATAGCGGATAGGTTGGGTGCTAGTACATTCATTCTAGAGCTGACGTACATGAATATCTGTGGCGCGGTGAGTTAGAAAGGAGTACTCGAGAATGAGTAACTTATTGCACAAAACGCGTACCTTTTTACGAGCTTCTTCTAGGCGGTCAGCCAGATCACAGGCGCGTTCGACAGCCGCCCATTCGGCATCAGTAAGTTGTTGGCCAGACGTAGTTGTGGCTGTAACGAGTACACTCATGATCACTGCAGCAGGGAGTATGCCGGCAAGGTCTACTTTTGTAGGATCCTGTCCGTTGCAAACAAGGGCCTTTAGTTAGTTTCTATGGCATACTTCCTACAAAATTGTACAGACCTCATGGTTTCCAAGTACGCGCACGGATCGAATGAACATGGCAGGGTCAGTGACCAATTGTTCGAGCTCGGGGAACTTGGGGGCGTAATGATCTCGGATGAACTAGAGTGGAAAAAACACAGGAAAAAGAAAGTCAATACCTGTCAAGTATATCTCGAATGCCAGTTAATGGTGAATTGCCTTGTGCACCACTAAGATCTCGTTGTCCACATCAACAGATAAATTGTTGGCCTGCACGATGAGGTTGTATTCTGGGTTCATGTGAGCTGGAAGGGCCATTGTTTCGGCTGGACTGGGATTCGCTCGGTATTTCTCGATTTCCTGCGGTCGTTAACGGGTATGTTAGCAGGAGACTCTCCAAGGTAGAGTACTACCATGATATACTCGCCTTCAGTATATCAGCCATCCGTTTACTTCCCTCCAACTTCGCAATCTTCCCTACATCCTCAATACCTCCCAATTCCATCTGCTGCACGTCCTCTGCATCCAACTCGTCTGCAGGTTTTGTACCACCCTCTAGAACTAGTCCTCCGACTTCTTGTTTACCGTCCTCTCCCTCTTCTCCGTCGTTCTCACCGTCAGACATGTCAAAGTCAGAATCATTCGGGTCCGCTTTGCGCTTGGGGTTGTTCGTGGTAGGAACTACAGGGGTAGATGAGGGCCCGTCTTGGTTGTCGTTGTAGTCTTCTCCGTCATCGGATAGCCCGTCGAGGTCGGCTAAGAGTTCGTCGGCGAGTCCACTCATCGTCGAAGATGCACGTTAGAAATAGAAAACAGTGATTTACGTAAGCGGCGCCTTTCAACTTGAAGTTCATGAACTTCTCCTCCATCCTCGACGGCCTACCTACATGCCAGTACTGGCGTTGCTACGACTAGCACTGGACCGCCTGCACCTCTACAAGTTTGTATTCTCAAAGATGCCCCAGATAATCCGACGGACGGACCCTGTAAACATTTGGAAAAGCTAAACGCTCGAACTAGCTGATATACATAGCCTACTATGACTGCAAAGATTTGCGGATAATTCTAGTGGCTACGGGTCTTGCGACGCATCGCATTACAGCTCTGCAGGTGATCAATCGTTCTCACCAATCAGGCACACAGTTTACGATGTTATCACCCCGCAATGTCTTCACCCCAGGATCTAGCTACTGAAACATCAGATGCGATGTTGTACCAGACGAACATTTCTGGATGGGTAAAGTTCTTGCGTAAAGGCCTCTGAGATTGGCGGGAGATCGCTAACAAGCACAAGCACAAGTGAGTTCAAGTTGATAGCCTTTTTTCGTCCGTGCTTGCCCAAATCTAACCTTCATCCCAGTTTTCTAGAAAAGCATCATTGTATCGAGACTGGTCAGCTGCAGCTTCGTGTACGGCCGATTTGGTTCCCAATGTGGCGCGATCATGAGCGCGACTCTGAGAAATCCTATCCACATCGCTCATTATAGACCGTTGACCGTTCGTATGATCCGAATCGGAGCACTTATCACTCTCTCGCATCACTCCATCATCACACGTTTTCTCAATCGACCATAAAATTTCATTCCGCCGAATAGGATACGGCCGAAACGAAACGGCGCGTCCAAAGTGAACAACGATTTACTACATTGGTGGTAGACGTCTTACCTGATGACATCCATCAATCCATTAACATATGTGGTCCAACACTTTTTTCTGATATCGACTTGGGAAATGAAATCTCCATCGATCCCCAGGATGGGACGAATGTTCTGCGGAATGCGGCCGACATCTACATCGGAGACTCGAGACGACAAAACGCGTTTTTCCTGTTGGCTCCCAACGCCTTGTACAATCTCGTCTGTCTCGTAATGATCCCATCGGCGGTCCGTCTGGGAGCATCACCTCTGTGATCCATCTCAACTGTCACGTCTCCTATCAGGTGAGATACTACTGGCTTATCGTACGTCCCAAAGAGATAGCCCAAAGTCCGAAAAGCCTACACTGGCTCAACCCATGGCCGCGGTTTCCCAGTTTAACGGCGAGCCACCAGTGTGGCGGATATTCAGCGCCTTGGCCAACCTCGCATTCCCTCACATTCAAATCGCCAAACCACCACCGCCGACGAAAGTTGTTACGTGAAAGCACTTACTATCTGCACCCCAAAACAGACGATACCTCATACACCCCAGGCTCTCAAAGCCCACCTCGATTGACGCTTCCCTCTTTCGCACGCCAGAGGTCTGGCGAGTCTTCGGATCACGCCGTTCGAATGCCAGTGTGAATTGTCGAATCTCATCGATGTTCTCATGTCATATATGTTTTTAGCTTTCGAACGCCTGCGCCACGAAAGGGAATGTTGGCATCGAGGGAACTCGGAAGCCCTCGTGAGCATTCTCAGGCATGTCGAACGGTTTATAATCGAAATGCCTCCCAACTTCTTGCCTCGATCGGGATCTACGCTGCGAAGCGACTGGTTCATACTTCTGCCAATTGGGCACGGTCACGGTCTGATGTCGGTGGTCAGAACTTCTGGTTAATTTGTATCGCTGAGCACAGTGACACGATCTATCATGTCTAGGTCCTCGTAGTTCTGCGCTCAGTTTCCTACTACAGCCCCCAGGCTGCGCAATGACGCGTTGCTGGACCGAGTTCGGACCAAAATGAGAGATATCTCCGTGCGTGAACACGAAGTCAGTACTAGTCACCCCGTAAATGCTAGTCGACGATGCTGCACTCGTCTTGAAGATGTTCCCTGCAATGCCGTCCAAGGCCTTAGTCTCTAAATTGAAATTTAGCGCTAGGATGACGCGTGTGACTGAGTCACTAAGTGTGACCAAGGCCCAAGGTCCATGACGTCACACTGGACAGGGCACTCTTGCGGTAATAAATTTCAAAAAAGGGCGCTCCTGCTTACAACCACGACTGTCCATCCTCAATTTCACCCCTCAACAACACATTCTCCCGACATTCTTCTCTTCTTCGTCTTCTTCATTTAGCCCAGTACTTTCGCTTAACTTCTATCGGAATGGCACCAGGTTCAGGCGTCGTTGACGCCTTCAAAAGTAATTGTTGAAATCCGCAATCTCCATCCTCATTCTTACTTCTTTACAGACCTCATACGACATGGAAAGCATCACAATAACGCCAAGAATGAAGCTAGTAAATCCGACCGCGAAGACTCTCTTCCAAATTCTCCACGTGCTTCTCAGCAGCAGCAACAACAACAACAAGCAATTCTACAGAAATCGGCAGCAAAGCAACAGCAGCAACAGCAACAGGAGCTTCACCATCAGCTACAACAACACGAGCAACAGCAGCAACAGCAGCGCCAGCGTCAACCAGAACAACCCGCCGAACCCTCACCGGAAGCGCGCGAAATCGCGGAACAGATCGTCAACGAAGAACGGGAGGAGATGGCCAAAATGCCTGTATACGATGGCCTCGAGGGTTTCAAACTCGTCGAGAAAATGGGAGAGTGAGTACATTGTTCCCTTCAGGAACCAGCCCACTAAACTTAACTCGATATTTCCGCGTATCAGTGGAGCCTTCTCCAATGTCTACAAAGCAATAGATCTGACAACGGGCAAAAAAGTTGCCGGTAAGTTCTCTCCGGGTTCTCTTGACATCGACGTCATCCTCACATCCGAACCACTTCCTCAGTCAAAGTCGTTAGGAAATACGAGCTGAATGCTTCTCAGGTTAGTCTCTTCGACTCATTCGTTGGACCTTGCTCCCACTTCACCCCTGTTGGGTTTCACGCACCTCGACACTGACTTTTTATCTTTTGATTTCCTTCCAACAACAATTGTTTACTCACTTCATCACCACTCATCACCACTCCACACCGCCCTCCTTGATTGCGCGCGGTTCCCTTTTCAAACTAGGCCGGCGACAAGCATTTGAACGCCCAGTTCAGAAAAAAACCGCGCGTGACAGAGGTGCATTTTCTCTTTCCTTGAACTGAATCGCCTATCATCGCGTCTATGAAATGTCTCTGACTATCTACTTCCGTAGCGTGCCAATATTCTGAAAGGTATAAATCGCATCCGTTCAGTCTCGCCCTGCAATAGACTAGACACTAACACAATCTCTGTCGCAGAGGTCCAAATCATGCGGGGCACAAACCACCCGTCAATCGTCAAACTCATCTCTTTCTCCGAATCGCCAGAGCACTATTTCCTAGTTCTGGAATGTTCGTGTCTAAAACTACAATGGAAACCCGGTGCAACTACCAACTGACCTGTTTCAATTATAGTGATGGAAGGCGGCGAACTATTCCACCAAATTGTCAAACTGACTTACTTCAGCGAAAACCTCGCACGACACGTCATACTCCAAGTAGCCACTGGAATTCGGTACCTGCACGAGGAACGTGGTGTGGTCCATCGCGACATCAAACCTGAGAACTTGCTGTTTTCTCCCATTCCTATAATTCCATCCCGCACACCGGTGCTCCGTCCATACGACGAGGATAAGGAAGATGAGGGTGAATTCATACCAGGAGTAGGTGGTGGAGGGATTGGCCGTGTCAAAATTGCGGACTTTGGATTGAGCAAGGTCGTGTGGAACGAGGAGACAATGACGCCATGTGGAACTGTGGGGTATACCGGTACGAGAACTCGGCCTTGTTTGGCGAAAATGTCATCACTAATCTTTTTCTACGTTTCTGCACATTCAGCGCCCGAGATTGTAAAGGATGAACGCTATTCGAAATCAGTTGATATGTGGGCCCTTGGATGTGTATTGTACACATTGCTTTGTGGATTTCCACCGTTCTATGATGAGGTGAGCTGCAATTGCCGGATATCGTTGGAGTTGTGCACTGAATATCTGTAATTCCATTCCTGAAGAGTATCAATGTACTAACAGAGAAAGTGGCGAGAGGATACTATACATTCCTGAGCCCCTGGTGGGACGATATCAGTCATACCGGTATGTCTTAGCTTGACATACTCCCTCTATCCACAGTGACTCATTCGTATATTTCCCCCAGCCAAAGACCTGATTACACATCTGCTGTGTGTTGACCCAGCACAACGATACACCATAGACGAATTCCTTGCACATCCCTGGTGTACTGCTTCGCCCGCTCCACCACCTCCCCCCACACCGTATATCTACAACAACCCACCACCAACGGCCGGTTTGTCTGCTGGCCTCCGACCACTTGACTCCCCGCTACTCACAGCAGTGCGTGGAGGAAGGGAAGGCCGGAGTCCAGGGATAGCTACGCTGAAAGAGGCGTTTGACATCACGTATGCAGTTCATCGTATGGAAGAGGAGGGAGCGAGAAGACGAAAGTACAACGGGAGAGGGGGCGCTGGTGCTCGTGGGTTCCTTGGAGGGTTGAATGAGGATGACGAGGATGAAGATGGGGAGGAAGGCGAAGATGAGAGGGAGCTGAGCAAGAGTGCTGGAGCGCACGTTTCACCTCGGAGAGTACAAGGGCAAGGGGAGTGGGACGTTCATGAGGGCCGTGCTGGTACGAGAGCCCCACGAAATAATGCAAATGAAAGAGGTAGAGGTGGAGGAGCGAAGACGTTCGAACTCAGTATCGGGGATGCGACGCTACTTGGAAGGAGACATAAGAAGGTTGGGCTGAGTCCTCTTGCCGGGAAGCCGGTGATAGGGGATCAGCTGAACATGGAAGGGTTGAAGGTTGATGGCGGTGAATCGAGGTTACCTCCTGGAAGCCCGATGCATTTGTGATCGTCACGCCACGCTTGTTTATCTCCTTTCTGACCTCGGGTTCCTCTGCGTTTCACTCCTTTCTTGGGTCTCTTTCCTCCCTGTCCGACGCCCGAAATACTATATCCCGCACATACACGTAATGCGTGCACATTTCTTCCTAGACTGCACCCATAAACGAACTTTCTTTCGACATCCCTCACGACAGATACATACGATACTTGACGATATTGGTGGACAATTACTGTAGCGCACACCTATTCCCAGTCATCTATTTATCTAGCTTCAATTTCTCCTCTTTCTTCACTCTCTTCATCCACCTTACCCTCTGTCAGACGTCATGACATACACCCTCGATCGAGCATCATCTGCATTGTACCTCCCTCTTTCTTGGAGCAGCCTTTGTTTGTGTTCTTGCGCGTGTATGACTAGTGTACAATACATCCCTGTGTTTTGGATGGCTTTAAATAGTAGACTGATACAGTCATGCCAGATTCGCGCGTTTCACAAGACGCGACGCGTTTTTGCTCACGTGACATTGATATCGAAGCACTCCGAATCGGTCTTGTTCGTGACCCCCTAACCCTATCTACAGTGGGTGTGGGCCAGAGAGATCCCTTTACATACCACCCGCCAATGGCCAGCCAATTAAATTTATCCATCCGTGTGCTGTGTCCCATGAGTCCATCTGAGTTGCATTCAACAGGTACGGCATAAATATGTCCTTTACAGAGACTCAGGGACTCTTGCTGGACTGTACGGATAAGTAGTAGCTATGAGATTCATCCGTGACAAAGAACTTGAATTATTGCATTCAAGGTTAGGTTCTTGGAAAATGCAATAGCGTGTACACATATGACCCGAACTTTCTCCCCAAGACTTCGACTTCGATGTCCCTCCACGTTGTGTGTCTAGATCTATAAGAGTGTCCGAAGAGAAGCAAGATATAATTAAAGACTGCATGTAGTGTCAGAGACGCTTCCTAATATGCGCACAAAGCACACACGATGAAGATGACAAGACGACCCATGTTCGACGTTGCAGTGACGGTCAGGGTCTCTCTGATCTACAATAGCCACCGACTATGGACGTGGTTTAGATACTAGGTTTCGAGGGTGCTGTTTGGTCCAAATTATGTGAGCCTGACAATCATATATTTTAAGCTGACCCACTTGATGCAATTGATACATGACAGGGGGCTCTGGGATGCCATATCATACGGTATAAGACCCGAGTGTCCCTGGTATTCCATAATAACCTCCTCAATAGCAAAAGAGAGACCCACAGAGATTGCGGATGCACATAAGGAGCGGAGATGGTGGCGAACGCAATGAGCCGACTACAAGAAGGCTACCTGGGGTCAAAAAAAGAGGAGAGAAGAAGCCAGCGCTTCAGGATATCTGCGTTTATACCGAGATTTAGTGTGTGCGTAGACATGTGAGGTAAACGACCAACGTAGAAGTGGGTGTTTATGTCCAGCCGCTAGCTGGGTTGATCGTAGACACTAGAAGTCACCGGTCAACAGTGTTACTGCCGCGAGCAAGACAGAGAGCGAGCCAGTCTATTAATATTCTGCGCAGTGGAGTCAGGATAGGTCGATGTCGGGAGCGATAAGAACAGTTTGCTACCCTCCTAAACGAGTAGGTCGTCGCCTTTTCTACGAGGCGGGTTGGATAATAGCGGTACATTTCACGAAGAGGTGGCACTGTCGAATTCGCGTCAATGCGCGTACGAACAACGTTTTCCGTTCATCGGACACGATCTAGAGTGCACGACACGAGTGATTTCACAAGGTCATAGGGATACAGGAGATATGATGGAGGCGGAGAGTGTTACGGCAGATACAGATACTCACAGGATTTGCATATGGTGAGTTCCTCCGGGACCAATTCATGCAATGACGGGCCACGGTCGTGTGAACATCAATCCCATTGGACGTAACGATCGACCGTCGGCGTGGGAGGTGTGTACAAGGAATAGAAATTCCAAGGTGAAGAACAAAGAGGCATTCACTGGCTTGAAGTTTAAAGATACTAAAAGCGGGGCTTTGTGAACGGGAATAATCTGACCTGAAGGGCGAACCTCGGACGCTTGAAGCGGGGCATTCATGGAGGTCGGCACAACTTGGAGGCGCTATCAGGTTTGCATACGTGCATGATGGGAGGGCAAAAATATGTAGGCGGATAGTACTGTGTGGTTGATTATGGCATGCGGGATTGCAACGCGATTGTCTGTTGTTCACGGATTCCCACTGCCGGGGAATCATTTACGCATGTTCCATGAATAAATGGAGTTGGTTTTTGGGCCAGATGGGCATTCGCTGTCAATGTTGAGATCAGTCGGGAGTTGTGCGCAAACGAGGAGGTATGAAGAGTCGATTTAGATCGCCGCGTAACCCGAATCGTCGAAGTTCGAAGCTGCCATCAATCTGATAAATGACAGGAAACGTATAGGCCTGCAGAATAAACAGGTGTAAATTGTAGGCCGGGAAAGCCCGGCTTGCACGCGGCGGAAACGACTCAAGCCACCAGTGCGCCCACCCCAGATGTATCCCTAGATATAGAGTCAATTTCAATACAACGGATCTGCCGCCGGTGACCGGTGAGTAACTGAGAAGATAACTTGGATTCAGCCTGTTCTCACCTGATGGGTTGCGTCCAATAGATTGTATACACTGGATTGACAGTCAAACAAGATATCGGAGACTGACAGAAGGCTGTTAGACATTGTCAACGGAGCTAACGTACATACCACCATGTCGTCGAGTTCATGATCTCCTAGCGAAGAACAACTCATCTTGCTGGCATCTCGTCGAACGCATACTTACTCCATACAGCCTGCGAGGAATGAGCGTGATGATCATTTACACAGGCCGATGCTCACACCGAGGTAAACATGTGCTGCAAGACTTGTATCAGTATTAGCCGACAATCCATGGTTCATTGAACGTATGCACATACCCATCCATTCGAGGGACACAATTTGGTCTGATTTACCACGCTAAATCCGACCCGCGATGAGCGTATGTCCGGAACGAACTTGGTTCATTGCACGTTTGAGTAACTATATCCTCGTCCACGGAACTGCCTAGCAAACTTTTTAGGGTGCTCCGGGTGGCGTCAGTAAGTAAGCAATGTGCCAATAAAAATTTTCGTATGGATGTAAACGTACCGCATACCATATATTGCTCGCACGCACAGGCCGTCTATACATAGATAGGGATCAGAAGGATCAGACGTCACGGAGAAGAGCTGATGGTGATTGTGAAGTGTGAAGTTAATTTCCTTCCATGGGTCGAAATGGGTTCGGGCATGCCTTGTCCTAGTCGTCCCATTCATTTCCTGTGAGTCGGAGCACAAGGCGAGGCTCCCATCGGTAGGATTGTAGACGTACAAGTGAGATACATAAGAGCGGACATAAAGAAAAATACGCACATCACCACGGAGCGGGGGAGGGGTATATCTCGACCCATACTTGATCACGAGGTCGCATCCGTGTACGTTTGCAGTTGCAGGGATTTCTCAAAAAGATCCCATCCCGAACAGGTATAACAGCTCCGGCCGGTGACTTGGTCTGTGCAGTCTTGGAATACCGGAGGAACCACCCGAACGCCACCACGTTTGGTGGCTGTGCACCGAGCACTCATCAGAAGTTCTCGTTCTTGCAACTGTTCTGACTTCGGCAGAATCGGGCGGACATCCGGTGGGCAGGGCAGAAGCCCCTCCGGTCTCAAGGAAGGAGTGACTGGGGGTCTCCGGAAAGGTCTTGTGGTCCTGGTGTAACTCATCCTGCCTCGAGAGATAAAAGTGTTAAATAATTCGGGATCAAAAGGTACATGGAGAGGGGCATCGCCAATTTAAGTTACTCACGTCCAAGACACTACAATCAAACGGGAAAGAGGCATTTTCCGCGGTGTATCGAGTTTCAAGAGGCTCATGCACTCCTAGCTTGTAGCTTCACCTCCGAGGAAATACATAAACGGGCAAACAGAGGGGCCAGGTGAGCCTTATCTAAAAGTCCCGATGACAATAGTAATCCAGTGGAGCGAATGAGGTCGAATGACTGGCAAGAGCGGGGCCGGAGCAGTCTATCCACGTGAACAAGCGAAGGATAATGCAACACTGTCACTCTCACGGAGTGACCTAGAGTGTGGAATTGCGTCCACGGTGGGGATAGTCAGCAAAGTTTAACGTTAACGTTTGCATGGAAAATCAGGAAACGCTTCTGATGAAAGAGGAGGGATTAGAAGACCACGAAAAAGTACTGGAATGGAACACCGTACCGGATTCTGCGATATTTATGTGTTGGCCCAGTCGATTCTCTTGCTGCTGATCCCACTACGAGTGAGTAGATAGTCAGACCCAGAAGACGGGAGTCCAGCCATAGATGGTGCCGTGTTAACACCATTGGCCGTTGCTCCAGAGTTAATTTGATCAGCGGAGTGAGTGGGAGTACATCTTGCATTCATCATCAGTAAACCATTAATCGAAGTTGAGAGCAAACGACGCTAGGGAGACGGAAAGGCGATGTTAATTCTAGCGCATGAAATCGCAATAATCAACAGACAATGGTCGTGGAAGAAAAACAGAGAGAAAGGAATTATTGGTGACCCAATCTAATCTCGAAGAAAACCGATACCTCAGGCTCGGATAGATCGCACCCACGTCTGATCTTGAAGACAAAGATGATCAAATCACGAGCAGAGAAAAGCAGAGAATCAGAGACTCCAGGATGCGGCAGAACGCGAAGATGTTCGCGGCAGAATTTGGCGGTGGCAGTCCAGCCCAACCTGATTCACAGGGGTATTGCAGATTCGGGAACATTGAAAAAACTTCCTAAATGTTAACTGAACTGTAGCTGTGGGTATCTCCTCCTGGATTCGAATACAATGCAATGACGTGTGGTGGATGGGTATCTGGTTATGGTCGATATATAGAAGAAAAAAAGTATGACGCCGAATCTGAAATCAAACTGTCCGTACGGCGAATGCAATACAAATACATATCATGGAATCCTGAACAACGGTGACAGTAAGCGTCAAGTTTTTCCCCCTAGCATGACGACGTACATTTGAGAACATTTCCTGCGCGACCGTATCAGAATCCTCCCAATGGCAGACCATATCAGCTCTAGAAAGGGGGATGAGGTAAGGGATTCACCGAGTTCTGTCATTACCACTCACCGACCACCCTGCCCGAGATTCTCGTTTATTTGTGTTAGTACTATATATTTGCTACAAGGAACGATTGGGTTACGGTCAGAGAAGGGTGAACGTGTTGGATTCTCACTTACAAACCCTTGGGTTGAATTTCGACCATTCTATCCTTAACCCTCTCTCCGATCTCCTTGATCCACGCTTTTACGCGATCCCGTTCTTTTGCTTCAGGCCATGATGAAGTGTGGAGTGTCGAGGACAATAGTTTCTTGATATAAGCCTTGAGCAGCTCAGCATCGAATGTAGGACGAGGAGATTGTGCTTCTGAGCGGGGCGTAGGAGATCGACCTGGTGATAGTATACTGGCCATGCTAGTTGGATCCCGACAAATTCACTTTTAATGGTGGGCCTTGGCCACGACAATGCCGAGGGGGGCCGAGGTTTTCTTATTTAGCACGTGCATGTTTGGCCCCGCGTTCGACTCGACTTGCACTGCTTCTTGAAATTGTCGACGAGACAGACCAACATGTCGGGCATATCCTTTCCTTCTGATTCCTCAGGATCATCTTCATCTAACAATGATACCCATAATACCCAATTCTATGCTCCACCGTTTGACGGAAACTCGTCGTTTCAGATGAACCCATTATCCTCACACCCTCCGCGCACGCCACGAGTCTCGATGATGTCTTCTTCGAATGTGTACGGATCGAGTATATACGAAAGCAAGGAAGAACCTCATGAGCATGTAGATCCTGAGGATGAGGAACTGGAAGACCAGGAGGACAAGGTGAAGGAACTCGAAGGCAGGATCCGAAATGAGGACGTTTGGAGGGAGATGTTCCTCACTAGTAACGGAAGAGATAAAGCATTTGTGAGTTTCTTGTGCTCATGCAGATACCTATTCCGTCTCACGACTCATTTATAGAAACTGATGCAATACTCTCTTCGGTTGTATCTGTTCTTTCACACTTCACTGACCACTAGCCGTATCCTTCGAAAGCCGACACGTCCACCATGGGAGGTAGAGCTCGTCAAGCGCCTTTCCTCGACAGTCTCTGGTCTATCGTTTACAAGGTCAGAGGCGCTCCATCTCACACGTATTACTTACTAACTACTGCGTATATTAGAAAGATGCTACTTCTATTCAACTGGTTGGGTCCATTAACGACCATAATGGCACAACAAACAGTCCCTTACTCGGCTGAGCAGACAACAGAGGCGTCCAAAAAGACCGTGCAACCATTCCTGCATACCGTCTTACACGCGCCACCTCCAGTGTTATTAGAATTGGTACACGCAGCTGCTGACGATGTCGCTACCTTTTCACGACTTGGCCTTCTCGGACTGAAAACAGGAGAACGGGCTGGACGTTTCTCTGACTGGTGCTGGCTCCTCGCGACGTTAGTCGGCCTCGTTGAGAATGGTGTAGAGCGACAGATGATCGGGGCTCTCCAACACGAAGGTTCCTGTGTTCCTTCTTCTACTTGACTCGCCTAAACTCACTTCGTAGCGCTCTAGTGGAAGGACGCTTGTACTCAGAATCAATGTCGGGCGCTACAGCCAAGTCTAAACCCACGATGTCCAAGATCGACGAGAAGGAGCTCTCCAGACTTCAGCGTCAAGACTACTGGCTACAAATAACTAGAGCTAAACTGGTGATGGACCTCATATTCGTGTGTACGTCGAGATCTTCGATAAACCGTACTACAGCATTATTGATTCCCGACTTGCAGCCCTGGACATCTTCAGGATTAAACGTGCCAAGGAGTCAATAAAAACCATAACTGGTTTAACAGCAGCTATTCTCAGGTAATCGGACGGCTCCTCTCTGATGTGACTCGGATACTGACGGTTTTATGAACAGCTCTGCGAAATTATATGACCGCCATAAGGCTGCGCTCGTAAAAGCGCTCAACATGAGCCTTTCCTGAACTCGTTTATTAACCTTATATCCCACTAATCTCCTCATTTGTTACTCTCACACTTTCTTGCTTTGTTACGGGCCTTGTTCCTGGTCTTGCGTCTGATTGGATTTGTTTCTAAACCGTAGATTCTGTATTTTTGAAAAGAGATGGCGCTATACCCCATATTCTCTGGCAGGATGCATGATGGAAAGTCTCCAGATCCCTTGATGGCGCACATAACGCCGTTGCAAGACGTCGACGTTCAAGCTTCAAGATAGACGCCAAATGTCAGATCCGTAGAAGCAATAGCCTCTCAAAGCTTCAAATCTGAAGTGACGCCGTGATGCACGAGGACTTTGATAGCAAAGATGATCAAAGAATCTTCCGTCTTTTCATTTCCGCGAAAACCACCACGAAGATGCTCTACTGGAGGTGGTCGTCCCTTGAGGCAGTACGGTTTCGACTTCGACTCGAGGAGGTCGAGTCATTGCGGCTTCCGAGTTCCTCCTTTTCTCCAGTTCTGCAATCTGGGTTTCAAGCTCTTTCACACGCGCTTGAGCTTCTTCGAGCCATTTTTCTTGCGCTAGATGTGATTGTGCTAGATTCAATGTCTAACACAGGACACCGCGGTGAACATGAGAGCTAGAGCTATTTCGAATGGATTGCAGTGCTCACGAGATAGACGAAGGATCCTAGTAGGGCTATTGGGACCATAGAAGGAACGATGTCGGAGTACCACTGTGCATGCGGACTTGGAGGCTTGTTGGTACCGGAGGTATATCGGCGTCTGAAGATAGGTCCGGTTCGTGGTATTTTGCGTGACAGAACCCGTAGAGGCGCGAAGTATGATAAAGACATCATGGCCTAAATACCATTCTTGATTTCACGATGCTTTTTCCGAGAGCCTGACTATGACGCACCTTGGGAATCAACTCTCTATCGACTCTCTCGTTTTGACGCGTCCACGGTCAGAATGACAGTGTCGACGGGTGAGCAGCAGGTAGGGTGAGCGTCGAGCAGAAAGAGCTCATCGTGGCTGATTGACGCGAAGAGGAGTTGCTCTTTTTGGACAAGTCAATTTCGCCTCTCTCTCGTTTATTTCTCCTGTTTCTGTTTCTGTCCCTGTTCCTCTGTTCTGTTTTCGCTTCCATTCCTGTTTTCTATTTCTTTCGTTCTTCACTATCGTCTTACTGGTATCATCAGTTCATACCAGCTTTCTGCAAGGATACCACCTACAAAGATACCAATCAGCGTGCCATCATTCGGTATTAGCATCTAAATGGATACCCAGCGACGTCCAGCAACACTCCTTCCCAGCTTCATAGCAACATCTCCTTCAATATCTTCTCCATTCAGGATATCCCAACCTACCTTTCAATATGTCCAAATTCCTCAGAGGTCAGAATCACCAGCAGTCGGAGGTCTTTCCTCGCCAGCACTTAGAACATCTCCTTTCTTACGACAGCCTTATCCGTTAATCACTCCAACCCGCTATCGAAAGCCTCCAACAGTTCAAACCTACACTCGTCCACGCAGATTGCGGATATTTAATCTCTTAAAGTCTTGGTCACCTCTAATCTTGTACGCATTTATCAGTCTCTCCTTTCTCGCTACCATCGCATTATACAGGGACGTCGTATTCAACTGTGAGTGTTCCAAGAGCGTTCCATGACTTGAGGATTAGTGCTTACACAAATGGTTAGATCTTGATGAACTATCACATTGGCTACAAACGGATAAGCAGTTTGGCTATGCAGCCCTTTTCTTTCTCATCTTTCTTACCACGTTCCGTGCGTCACATACATGCCCTTCGTTCGGCTCCACGTATTTACTGACACATTTCCATGCAGCTCCCATTCCTCTGTACTCGACGCTAATCATCTTCTCTGGTTACACCTTCGGATCAATACACGGTGCTATCATCTCCTATTTTGCGTCTCTCACCGGTGCATACACCTCCGTTCAAAAGAATCCCTAGCAAGTCTGATACTGATTCCACACACACAGGAGCTATTACCGTATTCATAATATCCCGGACGCTCCTCCGCCAATGCATCTCCCGCTGGCTCGCGTCGACAGTAACCATCAAACGCGTTGTACGCGCCGTAGAAAGGAGACCCACGCTCCTATTCCTCATCCGGCTCGCGCCCTATCCCTACAACGTTATGAATTGTCTCATGGCAGCGTCACCCACCCTGAAACTCCGAACATACACCATATGCACGGCACTGTCGCTGCCAAAGGTGATCATACACACGTCGCTGGGAGCATCGATACATTCTTTCAAAGATTATCACGCTGTCACACCATCGGATGGAAATGGTAATTCTCCTACTGCTGCTGGTGGTACTGCGGCAGAGGGAGAGAATGAGGCTAATAGGGTAGCCCGCATGTGGACGGTTACCGGTGTTTTGTTGTGCGTTGGGATCATGGTATACCTTGGTATCGTGGCACGGAGAGCCGTAGATGATGAACTAGACGAGTCGGACGACACGGGAAGTTCGGAAGAAAGACTTGCATTCCTTTCGCCTGGGGGTCTAGAGGCGAACCTGAGTGATGCTGAAGATGGACATTCGATGATTGAAAGATACTGACAGTCTCTTTCTCTCTCTCTTACTATTATTATCAGATTAGTTTGCATCACACTAGTTATCTCCTACATTCCATTCCGTCTGTACTTTTTACTTATAATTACGGCGTGGATTGATCGATATCTCATTCTCAGGGATCTGGCTGCCCAAATGGGGTTAGTCTCCTTCGGTCCATCTTTGAAGCCCGAAGCCCGATCAGAACTTCCAACCGAACGTTCGATCGGGGGACCCAAGAGCAATGATCTGCAAACCACGTGGCAGCAATCTTCTATCCAGAAACACCACCGCCGCATCACAAACTATACTCTACAACACTCTTTTTTTTAAACTCACAGCAAACAAGGGACAGAGGCTAACCGCAATGTAATAATATGGGGTAAGTAATAAGAGGGCGAGCTCGAGAGAGTTGGTACAGCAACGTATACAGAAAGCAAAGACAATATATGTAGTAGCGGGAGCGGGAACGGAAGCAGCTGGGTCACCAAGATGAAATTCCAAGATGTGCAAAAAAAACTGAAAGACGAATATTATCGGGAATTTATAACCCCCCAGATTGTCCAATGTCAATGTGGCAAAAACAAAGAGAAGAAAACAAACGCGCAAAATAGTCCACTGAACGCAAAGCTGTAGATAGGGAGAGAGAAAGGGCGATAGATCGAACGAACCCAACAGGCGCGCGGGGTAGTGATATTTTTGCCAAATGGGGGCAATCTTTTTTGGTGGCGCTCACATCTCGCCCGTGGCTTTGGTATATTGCGGAGGCAAATGTTCGTTCATCGGGACAAAGCCGAAGTCGGGCGAGACTGGTTGTTCAAGACTGGTCAGTAAACCGAGTTGTGAGCGATCGCCACTGCAATGTCGTTGGGGTTTCAAAAAGCACGTTTTATAAGAAGAATGAACAACAGGGAGAAAAAAGAGAGACAAGAGACAAGATAGAGAGGTGGCGGTAGGGGTAGGGGATGGGGAACCGCAATAATGGGGTGGTTTCAAGACTTACATCGGTTTATGTCAGTCTCTCCCGCGAAATTGTCTACAGGCGGCGTGTTTGCTTGCGAAGACGAAGTATGCGAAGCAGCTGATATTGAAGACGCAGATGTAGATGGCCGCCCTGATCTGTGATTCCAACCACCGTCAATCGAGTCGATCGACGCTGAGCTTCCACCCCCAGGAACCGCCGAATACGCAAATTCTGCTTGTGGAGGGTTGAAGCCGTAGGGATCAACAGACGGAAGCTGGATCATGCTTCGAACGCGTGGAATCCCCGACGAAGAGTGGTCGTCGATCGGCTGAGGAGACGTTGAAGGTCGTTGCTGGTCAGGCGAATGGTCGTATGGGCTGGGATACGGGCTCATGGCTTGACTGTGCCGACGCGCTCTTCGAACGCTTAAAGAGTTGGAGGGATAGTTGGACTTGGACGATTGTGGGCGAGAGGGAGAAATTGGACGGTGGCTACTCGAGTTGGGCCGGGAATAATCGTGGTGGATGTGGTGGCCGTCCTCGTAGGGTAGAGAGGACACCGAAGACATTGAGTACCCGGTGTTTGGACGGCTGTCAGGCGACATTGAAGAAGCACTGTGCTCGGACTGCATGGGCATGGAAGAGAATGGAGATCCATACGACGTGTTAATCGTAGGCGTAGGTCGCGAATAACCACTGCTGCTGGGATTTAGCAACGAAGACAAACTCCCAGAGTGACTCGAGGTACTCCCGTTGCTGACGGGAGAGAAAGACCAGTTGTTCTGTTCCTGGTACGGATACTGAGAGGAGTTTGAGTATCCAGGCATGGCACTGAAACTCGGAGAGGTCGGAGACTCATCCGTTGGTGTAATGGGGTGAAGGGGGTGGGGTGAGTGGTTGTATACGTTGTTGCTGTGAGTAAGGTGAGGAGGGTCGGATGGAACTGTCAGTGGAGGAAGAGCGGAACGAGGATAACTGGTTCCCCAACCAGCAGCTCCACCCTGGCTGAGAGGGGTGAACGAACCGGGTGCTGAAAAGCCCCGAGCACGACCAACTTGGCCAGGTTTGTGAGGAGAGTGCGATGACGGCACTGTTAACGGCACGGGGCCCATACCAATAGCAGACCGGGGAGGAGGAATGGACTGAGACTCCTGGGCATCCCGTTTTCGGGGCTTGGGGAGACGTGGAGGGACTCTACGCTTGAAGTTTGCGACCACTTCTGGTGGAGAATGGCGGTTGAGGGTGGGGTGGGCTGAACAGAGGGTCGGTCACGAGGCAATCAAACATAAGAGGATAGCTTACACCAAGTGCTTGCATCCGGATCGTCGATAGCTGGGTCAACGTTGCGTAGATTGACCTTGCGCATGAATCCATATATCTAGAGACCTTGAAGGTTAGAGTGAGAAGCGAGGAGAGGGGATTAGAAGACAAACGTTAAGTTGCCGAGAGAAGCTCGCGAATCTGGATTGACGATAGATGCTGGGTAAAACGTGAAGAGCAAGTTGCTCGGGTCTCTCGACGATGATATGCTCTCCGGCAGGGTCCCAGCGAATCATGTGATGATTTTCGGGGCGTTCGAGGAGACTGTTGAGACGCGTCAATACTAGGTATGAGAAGACGGGGGTTGCACGCACGAGTATAATTTTGTGAGAAAGGTAGCCTGGGGTTTGCTCTCTGATTTTGGAGGTTGAGACTGCTCTGGTGACTTTGCTGGAGTCTGAGGTTGGTCATGGTTATCTTCGGAGCTGCCATTGCTAGAACCCGAGTGGTGAGAGTTGACGAGTTGCTGTGGGTATACGAGACCTGTACTAATCTGGGTGTACTGGTGATGCTGTTGCTGCTGTTGCTGTTGTTGCTGCTGCTGCTGCTGGATGGTGTCTGTACGATGGTAGGACTGCCTTGGATAGGATGGAGGATAGAGGTCTGCCATTAGGGATGGGGGGATGTTTGAAATTTGAGATGAGATATATAAAGTGGGCAGTCTACGGCGGACGAAAGATGTGGTCCGGGAAGGGAATATGTAATCGAAGGACGATTTTGGGGTGACATATAAGATGGGATATATATCCGGTATATATCTCAGATCTGCTGTATGCCCAAATGGGGAAGGCCTCGGCGCCGAGGTAGGACATGTGCGCCCGATGAGATCTGGATCGTTTGCTTCCACCCACACCGCGACTGACTCCGCGATCCGTGTGCAATCCAACATTCTCTCCCACATCCCATCCTCGTGTCACACTAAGGGTCGCAACAATGAAAACTTGCGGGGAACACCCACCGATAACCTTCAACGAGCTAGTACTAATTGGGCCACCGACGCGATCCACACCAACAACTAGCCACCAGCCACCATGCCACCCGCCACCCGACCACCATGCCACCCGACCACCTAGCCACCCGACCACCCAGCACCTAGCCACCCAGCACCTAGCCACCTAGCCACGTTATTCCACCAGGCCCTCCCCCTCCCCGCATAAACACTTCTTCTACCTATCGTTCACGCGCATCCGTACCGTAAAAAACTTTCTTGCGGTCCGTTATGTATCTTTATAGCATTCACCCTCCTCTCTTGTCTCGCTCCAGTCACGGTCCTTTCGAATGGAACAACCTGATCTTGACTCAATTGCATACGTGTCAACTTTTTATATATTTGGACTTTGTGTGATCCCGGTAATCCGCGAGAAAAAAATAGGTTTTGGTATGTTAGGTAGTAATGCTAGGAGGTTCCCGTTGTAGAGAGAGATTGAGAAAGCAGTAGGCAGTAGTAAATAGAGAGATAGACTCCGAGTAGACTGATAGAGATATCGATAGGAAGAGGAGTGAGAGACGGAGAAAGAAAAAAGAGTTTTGAGAATTCGAACGCAATGAGTGTGTGGATATCGATGACGTACAATGAAGGGCATGGTGTAAACGAAAGCAGTAATAAAATATAAAAGAGTCAGAGAAATCTAAAAGGTAAGTAAACGCAAGGTGCGAATCGGATAACGCCGGCGAGACAAGCTAGTTCAGTCAATGGAATCACCAGAAACAGAATCAAAAATGATTCAAAATCGCAAACATCACGGTCCCATCCTGTCTCTCCCACACGTGTCTTTTATCCAGAGTCAGAGAGAGAGTGTGTGTGTGTGGTGGGCTAGCAATCCCCGTCATAATGCAATGTCACGCTTGAGAATGCACCAAACAGATCGACAGCACCATTCGGGGGTGCGTCCATCCCATCATCTGCTGACAGTCCCGGGGTACCCGGGTTCGTCGCCGAGCCTGCAACACCTTGTATCTGATCCTCCAGATGAAGTGAATGGGACTCTTTCAGAGATCGGAAATTTACAGCGTCCAATCCATTCGATGATGATGGAACGATCTATGGAACGTAACGCAAAAGCAAACAGAAAAAAGTTATCAGTCCTTGTTCGAGTATCATCATTTCAAATCTCCCGCCGCCGGGCCCATGAGAAGAAAACAACAAGAGATGGAGGGGGGTACAGAAACAGAGGGGGAGAGAGCTATAATGGTAACGCACCGGCGGTGTGGTATTTCGCAGAAGACCCCAGTTGATCTTCGCGAACCACTTGTGTTGCTTGACCTCGCTGGCACCACTCTTGCTTCCTAATCGGGTTTTTTCGTTCTTGTCCAGTAACCTGATAATGCAGTCTTTACCAGCCCTATGGACGAACAAAAAAGAAAGATTCAGATTTATCAGCCAACCCATGTGTATGTTCCTCTGCCATCAGAATCAGCGCTTACTGTGTGACTTTCGGAGAGTCTCGGAAATGCACTGGCATCTTCTGGATATTGTCAAATGTCGTATTTCGTTCTGCACCCTTGAATGGTGTTGTCGCGTACTACATGGAATCAAATCAAAAAGGCTTAGCGATGATTGCGGAGGAGGAGAGTCATCAGAGAGCACGTACGATCATTTCGTGAATGAGAATTCCGAGGGTCCACCAATCTACTGCAGCAGTATGTCCCTTCGCGGCAATGACTTCTGGAGCGATATACTCTGAACATGAACGTCAGTAACCCTCCATCAAAACAAGCAAGTTCGAAAAGCACCTTCCGTCCCGACGAAAGAGTTCGTCCTGAAATTCGCAGTGCATGACATAGTGTCGATCAATGGGATCTAAAAACCCAAATCCCAATGCAAGACAAGGCAAGGGCGGTAATCAGCGATCAAAGACCATTGTGGCGTTTTCGCTTGTTTAGAACGCACCCCAGTGTGTTCAGCATGTATCATCACAGGCATCCCTCCAGGCTCGTTGGACTGCTTCGCCAGATCAAAATCAGACAACATGATATGGCCCGACTGATGTAGCAGGATATCTATTCAAATTCCGTATATCAGCATTCCAATCCCAAAGCACCGCACGCGTATACGTAGACGTCACAACAACACACGGAGGCAAAAAGATCGAATAAAGTAGGTTTGGCTTACTCTCCGGTTTAAGGTCACGATAGATAAATCCCATAAGATGGAGGTACTCCAGAGCAGCGACGACCTCGGCGGCATAAAACTTTGACCCTTCTTCTGGTAAACACTTGCCCGGCCGAGTCTGGAGCGCGCGAAAGAATTCACCACCCATGCAGTACTCCATACAGAAGTATAGGTATTCCTCTGATTGAAAGGAGTGGTAGAGTGTCACTATGAAGGGATGGTTTGCTGTGGCTAGGATTTCTTGTTCGGTCAAGGCTCGTTTGATTTTCTTCCGTTCGATCATTTCCTTTTTTGATAATACTGTATTTCGCAGTCGGGATGGTCAATGTCGGAGGGGGAGGAGGGGAGGGCAAGGGGGATTTGGAAGGAATTTCACCTTTCATTGCGAATAATTTTTCACTCTTCTTTTCACGCACGAGATAAACTCTCCCAACATCCCCCTTTCCCAACATCTTGACCTTCAGGAAACTTGACGGTCCGACTTCCACCTATTACATTGCCAAGTCGGATGTGTTATAACGAAAGGACTCGGGGAATGAGCATAAACGAATCTTGCGTACCTGTCGAACTTTGATCGAGTTGCTAGAATATGTTCTCCGGAACGCAATCTTCTCAGGCGTATCTGGTATACCATTACTTTTTGCTTTGGGTGAAGAAGGATTATGGGCTCGCGTCGGTCGCGTCCGTCCTCTTGATGAACCTGAAGAGATGGTCTCCAACGAATCCGTACCGTTCTCCAAGGAACTGGACAGCATATTAGGCAGTGGGGGCATCGGATCAGCAGGGGCAAGTAACCCATTCTTCGTCGTGGTGCTAGACGATGAACGTGTCGAGAGTGAGAACAGACCCTTGGCGTTTGGAGCTGATGCTACACGACGAATGAAACGCGATGCGGATGCCCCCATTGATTTTGGGGAGAGTGGACCGCTGCTACCAGTCTGCCGCGACATGGACTGTGGTGTTGCGAACGAAGCTTGAGACGGATTGGCGGTCTGGGACTTGGAGCTTGAGCCTGGGTTACGCGAGAGGGCTGATCTCTGCTTTTCAGACTTTGTCCGATTTCGTGTCCGTGCAGATGGAGTGACGGAGAGCGCGTCGGTGGACATGGGAAGCTGTTGTTGGTTATGCTGATGGGTGTCCGTACCAGTATCGGGTGGGCGGTAGGGTGATCGCGAGGGAGTACCGGCATCCGAACCACTTGATTGTGTACTGGATGAGTTGTATGAAGAACGTTGGTCAGAGAGTAGGGATGCGGGAGTCAATGAAGCGTTTGGGGTCATTGGAGTAGTTAAATTGGCATTCTGAGTCTGCAAAGATTGGGTGTCGAGAGTCAAGGGAGCGGTTGATATTGTGGATAGTTTTTTTGAGGAGGAATTAGCGAAACGGAATACAGATTTCCATGAAGGAGAGGATACGGTGCGTGGAGATGGATGTACAGAGAACTGGTGTGGTGAAATGGGAGTTGGAGGGTCGAGCTGAGGATTAAAGACGGGAGAAGACATAATTAAGGATAATATCGATAAAAGGGTATGTATTGCGAGGATGCAAGCTGGGGGCGTTGACGAGAGACCGAATATTATAAAATGGCAGTCGATATGAGTGCTGGTGATGACAAAGCAATCACCCCTGCATTTCAACTGAGACGGGCACAAATTATCACAACAACACTTCATCTAATACTTGGACGATGCTTCATAGGCATGGCTAGTAGCTATATGGCTATTGGTACATGTATCTAGATCATCGATTGACCGTCTCGACAATGTTACAACAGAGTGGAGTCGGGGTACATTATCCTCCGTCGGCCAACCGTAGGACTTGGCTCCCTCTGCAAGTCTCCACCGCGATACAGGAGAGGCCATTATCAGCAGCGCGTTTAATACCATTGAAACGTGTTCTCGACGTTCTAGAATCTGGCCAGGTGGGAACGCTACGAAGTGCAATGGAGCCAAGATGTCACTGTATCCTAAATCAGCAGGAACCTCGTAGAATGAAAGAGAACATACCCAAGATATGATAAGGATGGTAGAAGATCACTGTCAACGAGTCATGATTTTCGAGAAACCGGTCAACCATCCATGGCTATGAAAAGTCATAATGAACTGCGACCGTCAGGGTTCATGTCGTCATGTAGAATCCCTAGACCATATCGTAGACCTCGACTACAAAACCTGATAAGCAATGCTGCAATGGGGTCTTAGAGGGGGAGCCCATATACTCACACGTTTTATTAAAAGGCAGTTAAGGTTCACCTGACATGCGCGTGAACTCGAAGCCCAGAATCAGACTAGCATCGCAGCAAGGAGCAGTATACAACATACCGATAGGTGGGAGGTTGCCCTTGACTGCAACGACTAGAATTCTTTTTGATTGAGGTCTTACGAACGATGGGCGTCGGGAGGTATTGGTTTCTCTGAATGTGACCGACTCGGATTAGTAAAAACAAACATAGACAACGTTCGTACCCACCTTGGGAAGAGCGTCGATAATCATCGGATGTTTTTAGAAGTCGACAGAAATAGACAGTGGTTCTTCACATAGAAGATCTCGAAAACTTGGGATCAGCCAAGTTTCCATCCCTCCGGTTCTCGTAACTCCCTGGCCGGAATTTCGGGCAAAGAAATTGAATATTTAGCGCTAGCGAATGGCAGAATGCCAATAATTAAACAATACGGTCCGTTGTGGGCTCGGAAATCGAGTTTCAACTCGGGGCAGAGTAACGTTTGCAAGACAGGTTTTATCGTGCGTGTGTGGCAGGCAATATGTAGTACCGGAGCATATGAATAGCCCAGTGTGTGTAGCAACGTTGAATTGGAGATACTCTGCGGCGTTTCACGGCGGTTAGTAGTCCAATAAGCAAGTCCTAGCGACGGGGATAGTGTTTCGGGAGACATTTGAAGGCGACGAGGAGGATACCCAGGCAAAGCGCCAAAAATGAAAAGGCTGAGGAGGACACTGAAAACAATGAGTATGTTTCGGTGTCACTGCGGGATGCTTGGAACTAAGCAGTGTGGCGGAGAGTTTTTAGGTTATCCACCACGTTTGGTCCACGTTATGTTGGCCGCCAAACGAGCCGCCGGTTAGAAGGAAGACGTAGAATTTGGGAAGCAAATTGAGTGTCAGAACTCGAACTTGGGTTCAGACCTTCATACAAGCCCTAATCCCGCATCTCAAATTGAGATGATGTGTGGCCAAAGCTTGTATCCCGCAAAGTCCAGTCGCGCTTGATTACATACGGAGTCGCCCCGGCTCTGATCGATGCTCACTGGCAGTGCAGGTCAGACTCGACAAGCTCCAACTTTGTCACTGTCTGGCAGGACGTTTCGTTTCGAAACTCGGGACGTGTCGCGCACCTTGCTTTGCGGAACCCTGCAAAAAGAGTAAGCCGCCGCTTTTCAAGGAGAAATACGGGCGTACGCATCGTGTCTATCAATTTCCAACCCAATTTTCCCGACGCGTCAGATCGTGTAAGTGGTACAATATGTTACAACGGGAATATACTCACTAGACACGATAGAGGCGTAGAGCCACAGGCACATGAGTGCGGCCAACATACGAAGAAATGCGGGCGACGTTGACTCTTTTGAGGACGAAATTCGAGCGAGTATGTCGGAGTTCGGTGTCCAACCCGGGGCGCCGATCTGTACGGTGATTTCCAAGAAATTGTCTTCGAGGTCCAACATGCGTGCGCAAGATTCGCAATCTAATTCCACAGTTGCAAGGTTCCTCTTCAGGCTTCTGGTCCACCTCTATTCCTGAATTTCTACCGAGATTCTGTGCTCCCAGGACGATCGTGCTTTGTCACCAGCGGAACTGAGCTCAAACCACTGGAGATTTCCCAAAAAAAAACATATAAAGCTCAGGTCCAGCGCCGCATTTCCTGGAGTGCTCTCTCTCTCCTATTCCTCATGTCTTTCGATCGTAGTCCGTCGCCCAGAGAAACAAGACCATTATTGGAGGATGCACCCCCGTCCTACCGCAGTGTCGATGGCTTCGATACTGAATCCATGCAAGTCACCCTCATAGATGATGATCCCCCTCTGCTGAATCAATTCTCTGGAATTGATTTATTTTGGATCCTCACTGGACTATGGAGTGCCGTATTTCTCGGTGCTCTGGACGGTAAAGTCCTTCGTTTAATTCTGCGCCTTCATGGGACTCACAATGCACTCTACGAACACAGGAACAATTGTCGCGACATTATTGGCACCCATTGGGAGTGAATTTGAAAAGTCAAATCAAGCCTCTTACATCGGTACCTCGTACCTTTTATCGGTTTGCTGCTTTACGCCGCTATACGGTCGGTGAACTTACTAAATTTGGACGGGTGGTGACATCAGGACCTGACTTTTTCTTAATTCAGGCCGTTTATCAGACATCCTGGGAAGGAAGGGAGCCATGTTATTAGCTCTCTCTCTTTTTGGTAAGTGTATAGTCATTTTAAACGCGCGTTCCTTTCCTGATTCTTTCTCTTCAGGGTCTGGTACGATCTGTTGTGGGCTGGCGCCGTCAATGGAGGCTCTGATTGCTGCCCGTGCGGTAGCCGGGATGGGCGGTGGAGGGTCAGTTGAAGTATATACTGTATTACGATCCTATCACTCAGCGTTTTAATCCTTTCTTACCCCCGTAGTGTTATGACAGGTGATATTTTTTTATTCGTGTTTTTCCATGTCCCGTCGTCTTGACGCCTGCTTTTTTGCTTACAGTCTCTAGCGTCGCCGTCTCGGACCTGATACCGTTGTAAGTTCCGGCCTTTCTCGTAACTGGTTCGTGTTCTTATGGTGTTCCAACAGAAAACAGAGAGGACTGTACCAAGGACTATGTAACATGTAAGCGGAGCGACCCACTTCCGGCCCTAAAAACTGACTAAAGAATGTGGTCAGATTATTTGGAGCAGGTGCAGGTCTCGGCGGACCTCTGGGAGGGTGGATAAACGACACCTTTGGATGGTATGCAAATTTCCAAACAAAGATGTTTCCGACTGCCCGGTTAATCATCTATCCAGGCGATATGCTTTTCTAATGCAGGTCAGCATTTATCATCCTCCCCATCCGTAGCGAAAACCTTCAAACCGAGCTGATCGGATACACGCAACCCAGACTCCTATCCTCTTATTCTCTTTCGTCCTGGTCGCCGTCAAGGTCAACATAAAGTTGCCTTCCGAAGTACAGAACCAGACGATCTACGAGAAACTCCGACGGATCGATTTCCTAGGCTCGTTAACTCTCGTTGGGACTGTCGGCTGTCTCCTTTTAGGTCTCAGTCTTAAATCCACTGAGGAGATGCCTTGGTCACATCCCCTCATTTGGAGTCTCTTACTCGTCAGCGCTGTGTGCGGAACATTGTTCGTTCTGGTCGAGAAACACTGGGCGCCGTACCCCGTGATGCCCTTGCGGCTAATCACCCAGCGAACGCCGCTGGCTGTATCCGTGTCAAACTTCTTTACCAGTATCGCGGCTTTTTCAACGGTGTGTTTTCCCCCGCTCATGTCCGGTCAACGCTGCGAATTGATAATCGTTGTATAGCTATATAACATACCGTTGGTGGGTGATTAGCATCTAGGTCAGTATGTTTCTCGAACTAATGCCCCATCTAGTATTTTACCGCCGTGAAGATGACGAGCTCCGCCAATTCTGGTGCGTTTATAATTTGGGTTGGCTATTCTTACCTTGTTGTCGATCTGATAGCTGTTTTTGAAAGGTCTGCATCTTCTGCCACACTCAGTAAGGAGTTCGTTCCACGTGCATATATACCGCTGATGTAGCACCCGACCCGCAGTTCGCTATATCAACTGGAAGCGTCTTTGCGGGATGGTGAGTCTTGCCGTTCGCGGTACTGAAAGTCATTGACCATTGTGCAGGATGATGAGACGAACAGGAAAGTTGTACACACTTACCTTGGTGTCTTCATTCATGACCGTCCTCGCAAGTGTACTCGTTACCATGTGGGGCGACGGTACCTCGACTTTTCATTTTTGGATAGATCTCATCCCACAAGGTTTTGGAATGGCTAGTCTGATCACGACTACCCTGATCGTGCGTGAACTCTATCGTAGACTCACTGACGGCATGGCTTATCAGTCTGTGTATTTAAGGCCATGATAACCTGTGTCAGTAAAGAAGACATGGCAGTGGCCACAGGAAGTGAGTGCATGCCAAATTTGTATCCTTGATCTACCCTGACTTTATCCTACAGTAACTTATTTATTCCGGACCACGGGTCAAGTCGTAGGAGTCAGTCTGAGCGGTGCTATTCTTCAAGCGGTTTTGATTCAGAAACTGCATGAACGAATTCAAGGACCCGACGCAGCAGAGGTGAGTGTTTCTGGCAGACCTTGTGTTCAACAAAATTTGAGACGCTTTCCCAGATCATCAACGAGATTCGGTAAGGTCCTTCACTGCTTGTCAATTGAGGTTGGCTGATCGTGGCTCTTATCACATAGGCATGCTACGGCGATTATACCCAGCCTACCCCCGCATCTAAAGCAGGCGGCTGTAGATTCTTATGCTGACGCTTTACGCGTTATTTTTATTTGTCAAGTGGCTATTAACATTATTGGATTCTTGGCATGCCTGCCAATACAAGAAAATACTCTACCGTGCGTTGTTTTCCTTGAAGATTTGATTGCGAATTGACGAACCATTTTGCGCACAACAGAGGAACACGGGAAGAACAAGAGGAACATTATCGGAACCAGGACCATGAAGGGACTATAGAGTCTTGAACCATCTATTTCATTGATATATGGATGCTGTATTTGTAAATGACGGAGCAAATATATAGTAAAACCGAAGAGCCCTTTTTGCGAGGATGAGTATCGTCCCTTGCATTCGTAGCAACTATCATACATTGAGATGAGAAGATGCGATGTTTTGCTGCATGGCAGCCGTAGAGATTATCGAGTTGAATGGGTTTATGATTTGGGAGGTATCGTTTCCTGGATCCACCGTCTTGGCCTCTTTGTAACTGTTACCGGCCGTCCCTCCACAAACTCTCCCTCCTTGTCAGTATCCGCATATCGAGTTTTGTTAGGGCGTGCTGGACAAGGTAGGATATTTGAAGCTGATACGGTCATGACGGTTGCAAAGAAGGTGATGCCGAATAGCGAGGATACGAAAGTTCGACGTTGTGTGAATCGTATAGCTCTGTTTACGGACATTCTATAGCTGAAAGATATGTTAGTGGGTTATGTGCAGACAAGGATATGAGCGTACAAAGTCTCTACCCATGTCAGACTAGCACTAGCACTTGGTGGTCGGGGTGAAAGGGCTTTTCGTTGAGGCCGGCTTGGCTCCGGCCTTTGCCGTGTTGGCCGTGTTTGGCTGGAGCGACTACTAAGAGCTTCTGGCCAACTTCGAGCCTTGTCTCCTCAAAACTCAAGATGGCAGCAGCATCAGTGAGGACAGCCGGCAATGCTAGGCTCATGCGCGATATCAAGGCCAGAGAGGGTGTCTTGGCTAATGAAGTCGCCCGAAGAGCATATCTCTACGTCGCTCGAAACCAAGCCTTACCTGCACAAGTTCGCCACCAGGCTCAGCTCCAGTTGAACACTTTTGACAAGTACACCCGCGCATCTTCCGTAAAAAACCGATGCTCAGAGACTGGAAGGGGTAGAGGTGTTATGTCCGAATTTGCGTTATGCAGAGTGAGCAGAACCCATGTCATTCCTACTTTTCGAATCAGCTCTCATTTCGACATCTAGTACCAATTCCGACTCAAGGCGCGGAATAATGAGATTAATGGTGTTCGGAGAGCTACCTGGTAGTTCCTTTTAGTATGTACAACGTTTTCATAACTGCATACGTATGGGGGGATTGACTCTGGAACCGACTAGTTACAGGATAACGCACTGTCCGGTGATATTATAGATACATACGGAGACCGATGGCGGGATGGAGAGGAAATACAGCTGGTGCTAAAAAGGAGGACACTCGTACTACTACGTAGCGCCAGGTGTATGCTCTGCAGGCGAAAGGTCAGCAAGACGCAATTCAGTCTCACCCCGTTCACGCCTCCAACGGTTCGCAATATTGAGCGTCGCTTGCTCGACCAGGAACCTATCATAAGACAATGAGTATGATATCACCACTAACGCCAGGGACCCATCCATACCCGTATTTGCTAAGCCATTCTTCACTGATTTCCCAGTTGCCATGAGCAAGTACATCATCGCCGTGGATCGTTACGGCGCGCCTGTAATCATGAAGGCAATCTACTAGATCGAACCGACCTATTGAGATCACTTCAGTATCGTAGGCACCCTATGGGTCCGGAAGCAGGCGAACCTCGGAGCAAGATCATACGGTCCCGCAACTCGGGATGAAGAATTCGGTCAATCACACTCTCTACGAAAGATTGGTCAGTAAGGGAGGCCGTCGGTGTAGGACATTGCAAACATACCATGGGGAACGGTTCTATAATAAGAGCAAGGGTATTGTCAAGGGGCAGTCGTAGTTGCTAAGAAAAAACGGTACCTTTGGACCAAGGTCGGTCGAAGGGATGCCGGCAGGCAATACGCAGCATTTCTCTTGTAGTTGTCAAGATGATAGCTGATAGGAATAAAGTCATCAGCAGGGCCCGAGAGGTAAGGGAAGAAATTGAACGAACTGGACGAGTTTGTAAGCCTCGGTCTTTCCAGGATCATCGTCGCCTTCAAGGTCATCTTGAGGTGAATGAGACTGATGGTTCGCCGGTTGCACCCCTTGAGGTATATTAGGCCCACTAGACGAACCGGACGCGAACGGTAGAGGAGCAAGCGTCGGTTCGATGTTCATGCCGAGAGTAGGCATGTATGTTGCCGGGCGGAAGTTGTTGGTGTTCGCGGAGGGTGTTCCGCCATATTGGGAAGAACTAGCGCTGGGAGATGGCTGCATGAACATGGGAGATCCACCTGGGCCTCGCATCAGGTCAGAGAATAGGGCAGAGTCCTGAGGAGACCTGGCGGATGGAGGGAACATATTGTTTCCTATCCCAGGGGGGTTCATGGGCACGAGCAGGGGGTACCCGTTCGATCCCCGCTCACCGTCACCATCCTGTTCATTTCCTCTGGATTTCTTCTGACGTGGACCATTACTATCGTCCTCGGTGGGTCGTTTAAGACCCTGAGAGGTAGATGCGGTAGGCTGGGCAGTTTGTGCCTTCTTACGACGTTGGTAGCCCTCCCAGGCAGTGTCTGTTTCTGACCTGTTGATGAAGTTGTTAAAGTCCGACATGTCCCATCCCAGCTTTGGCAAGAGTCCTCCCGCTCCATCTCCGATGAAAGAGCTAAGGCTTCGTAGAAGGTTGCGGAGGGTTTGATTTTCTTGCATCAAATCTAATGACAATAAATCTGAGACAACGAGTGACGACCTGGATCTACAGGAGCCCATACCTTTGAGAATTTCCTTCATATGACCGAGAGCCTCATCCTTCCCTCCAGACAAGATCTCAACGCGAGCTTCCAAATCGCGGATCTGAACACGGTAAAAAGTCAAGAAGAAGAAGGATAATATGAGAAGAAGGAACACGAACACGCTGCTGCTTCCTCAAACGAAACTCGCGTTGTGCTATACGATTCTGATCACGTCTAGCAGCTTGAGAGCTAGAAAGGATTGGCGCATCGTAAGCAGAGTGACCAAGAATGACGACTAGTTTATTATACTTTGGGTTTTTCTTGCGGCCAGGTTTTCCAGGGGGGTTAGATCCCTCATCGAGCTCCAAGTCGGAGTCCTTGAAGAGGAGTATTAGTAGGGAATGATGAGAGAGGAATAAGAGAAAATGACCTCGAAATCACCAGATACGCTCCGTTCTCGCAAGTCCCTTTTGTCGGTCATTCAAGTTGGCTGAGAAGGATTACGAGGTCCAAAACGAAAAGCTGCGCTCGGCGATACCCACGTGGACCCAAGCACAACCCACAACCCCCGCTCTCAAACCACCGTAGCATCTTGCTACCCACCGGATTGTTTATTGATACAGGTTCTGCTTGCTGACAGTGATGATACAGATAATTGACTGCAGATGTCGGGATCACAAACTTATGTTCTGCTCTTTTCGTGACTATTAACCGGTGGCGCCTGTTACTTTATAAATGGACATTCTTCCATGCTCAGCGTTGCATAAATATCTGCACTGCATGCTTTCATTCAGTCTCGGTGCATTTTGCTACATAGATAGAGTGAGTTGCCTCCGTCTTTCTCTGGTCTTTCAGTTTAGTGACCGTTGTCTTGTAATCTATCTGCCGGCGACAGGCGATTCGAGTTCGGGTTCCTTGTAGCTCTATGTTTCGTTCCGCTTGTGGGTAACCCAGCCCAGCTCTTGTACAGGCTTTCGCTATTCTCTATCATGCGCGTATGGTCTCCGGGCGCATTTCCGGTCCATCGACACCCATCAGGCATATCTCTGGGACATCTCCGCATCTCTAATCGATGGCAAACACTCTTGGTACTACCTCCTTCCTCTATCCCGCATGGCAAAATATCCATCACATTTCATATCGGCCAATCTCGTGTTCACCCCAACGCCTGGGACATTTACCGTTTCAATCGGTCGGCTGGTATCAGTCGACGCTCAAACTTTGTATCTTCCTGAGATAGACTGGATCCGGTCACGCTGAATCATCTCTGCGCCGAACGTTTTCACCCGGCTTCACTGTGTATCGGGATCGCGACATCGATCGACTACCTCATGCTTGGCCTCACATAAAGAGGCCTGTTCACATCTGACGGCAGGTGAAGAAGATATGGCCTCAGACGACATCATCCTCCGCTTCACTTATTCTACCACCGAACAAGACACTGACATCCGTACTTTCAGAGTTCATCAGCTCAGTGGGAACGCTGATGGAACAACCACCGAGCTGGAATTGTACAAAGTAACTCTACTTTGCTGTTGTGTATCAATCGTGCTCACTAATTCGAAAGTTTTATCATCCAATCGTCGGTCCCAATGTTGGCGTCACAGCGATGGGATACACGACCTTTCATCGTTTGAATACGTCGAACAACAATTTTGACACCGCTGGTGCCATTGAGTGGAGGTCAAATACCAACGCCACTGTCGAATTTGGTGTCGATAGGGTACGTTTCCAGCCGCTCCTGTAATCCTCATCGACTGAATCGATACAGATCCCCCTCTCAGAATTGAGGAAGGCCAAGAAAACGAAGAGCAAGTGAGTGCAGACAGTTCGAGGTAGCGGATGTATCTCAATCCATAGTCAAGATCACGTCGTTTCAAGGCAAACGGATCCGAATACAAGTGGAAGATTGCTGAGAATGACACGGATCTATTCGTCGGTCTTCTGTCTCCTGATAAATGCCATTACATGTTGTTGACTCGAGGCTGACATACAGTGTGTCGATTCCCGAGGCAAAACTATAGCAACCTGGACACAAGAACAACTCATCTTTCGTGTCGACCGCCGCGTAGAACCGATCCTTGACAGACTCTTGGTAACCCTTTTATTGAATATGTGGATGCGACAGATGAAGCGATGGTGACAGACGTAGTATCAACGAGGCTGTCCTGAAGGCTAAAGGCATTTCCTCTCCCCGAAAGATGCCTGCATTCTCCCTGTAATACCTACACATGCCCGCTCTCGGATTAATGATATTATGATGTACATTTCGCGAAGAGATGGGGAGCTACAATGCGATGCGATGCGATGAGCAACCGATGCAAAGGTCACCGAGCTTCGAATTGAACCACTGAGTGGCGGGTTAGCTCCAAGATGGAGAATTGACAAGAAAAATGGACGCACTTCGTTTTGTTCTCTTCTTGTACATGATGCGATGCCCACACTCTCGACAACGGATAGGTTCTCTTGATTTGATCTCATTTTTGGCACCGCAATCTTTTGCAACCGCATGAGATTGTAAGAACATATAACATGTCATTGAACTGCTGCCTGATTCGTACCAGCACATATGTACTCCATATCTTGACGGGGTGCTGGGATATAAGCACCCCCTGGGTTTTGGGATGGGTTGGACGCTCCTTGCTGTTGGTTCATGGTCGAACGTTGAGAGTGAGAAACGAAAAAACCGTCTTGGCCGAATTTGGTCAACCGCCAGTTGAGGCCGGCGCCTCTCCAAGAGTCTCCATCATGATCTCGAATTCTACCGTCGCTTTCAGTGCGAAACAACTTCAGAATCTGCATGTTCTCCATCACCGGCACCCATGACCCTAGATTGTAGACTTAAAACGTCTATCCTGATCGTCCCGCAGTCACGAAAATAGACGAAATTCGTTCTAATTCCATATTTTCATCGCTGCGAAGCTGCGAGGCTGTGTGGATTTGCATCAGTCACTCAGAGACTGGTGGACAACCAATGCAAAAGAATTGCCGACTTGACAGACCGTGCTGGACTGGAGTTGACAGAGACATACATGCTCAACTTGTGTTCAACCATATTGATGGAGAGTGATGGAGATGAATATTGATTGGTTCGCGCCCTGTTCTCTCTCCAGCCCAGCTCGCCCCGTTCTTGCATTCATAACGACAGCCTCAAGGTAGAGTACTACCCACTGCTGCTATTAATGATTACTATGCATACAGATGGACCGCCCGGTCTTTTTGTCTCAACCAGAATTCGAACCCGAACGGCGCTAAAGTGAGCCATCTGCGCCATCTCCTTGCCGACCGAGGAATATGACCTGACTCCATGATAATTGTAGTCCATCGTTACAACACGACCGTGGGCTGTTTCTAAGGCATCTGACTGGTACATATACCGGATTCTGTCTCTTTTCGAATGCGTTGCCTCTTGGCCTCTTGGTTGCTGCCTTCAACCCTCAAGACCTACATATACCCTCACTGTGTTTACCCTAATCCTCAAAATGACCACCCTTCCTTCTTTCGTGGAACTTATGGCCACTCTTGGTCTTGACCCGGCAACCAAGGCACCAGAGAACCCTTCACCCTCTCCATCGCCGTCCCCTTCCCCCCCTTCGTCCGCAGAATCTTCACCACGTCTTTCTATCTTTACTACTGCACCATCTCCTATCAGGGCTAAATCGAGTCCTGCATTGAGAGATGCTGGGTCATCACGCAGCCGTGCAGCGAGGTACTCTCCCTACTCTTCAGGACTTGTGAGTGGCAGTTATTCCATTCTCCGTGTCGTACTGACTAAACTATCGTAGTCACACACAAGCCGTGGAAGCTTTTCTTCTTTGTCTCCCACTTCATCCGACTATGATCAGTCATCTATCAGGGTGAGGATTGACGTTTGTGCAATCTACTTGTCAGCGCGCTAATCAATACTTTAGGCGTATTCCACATCGCCTCGCCCATCGTCTCCACGCGTTCGCAGACGCAACAATCTAACTGTGCATGTGTACGGATCGTCCTCCGATCTGTCAGCGAACACTCCGATATCGACTTACGTTCGTCGTAAGACTCCTGGGACATCCCCCATCTCCCCCACGTTCAATCGTGAAGCCATATACGAAGATCGCTCAGACTCTCCCATGCCATTTACCCTCCCAACACTTCCACCTCTCTTCTTCCCTCGGTCTTCCAGCTCAGACTCCTTTCCACTCACTCCCAATTCCGATCTCGACTCTGATCTCAACTCACCCGTCGTGGCAACTACGAAACCCTTGCCAGATATCCTGGAAGTCGGTCCCTATTACACTCGACGCCATCGCCGGTATAACACCGGTGTCAGAATTTCCACACCCCCTCGTTCAGCTGACTTGGGTGACCACCGACGGGGCCACAGCATTCAAATCGCATGATTATTTATATCCCCACAGATTGTTTCCTCTTCCTTTTTTTCTTTAATTATTATTTGACACTTGTACATCCGCTGTACACTAGAACCCAACAACATCGGAGTCGCGGGGCGGGAGGAGACCGTCGAACTTGACAAAAGGCAAAATCGGACTTGTACTAGAAGCATCTTCACTGTCACATTCGTTTTTTTTTCTGCGGTCTACCAAAAAACCTTTTCCATTCCTTTCGGATTGATTTGCACTCGGACAGCTACCTCACCATCGTCATTATGCAGCACTACATACCACTTTCGTTTATCTCGTTGACAGATACTCGTGTTCTCTACTTTGGGCCTCAGAATCCAATTTCTCTTTGGTATCCATAGCAAATAAATGAATAAACAGTGTAATCATCCAAGAGAACGGTGGTAGTTCTGATAGCGAGATGCAGACCCTGGTAGCAAAGAAACACGATGATAGGCATTAGATTACGACCAAACCTTGGATAAGTATGATAGATACTCGACTCAGAAACGGTCGATAGTGAGCTAGGAAATACAACAAATCTGGAAAGCCTAACTGTTACTCGTAACCGTAGGCACCTCATAGAATACAAACAACAGACCCATAAAGTCCCGAGTCCGAGTCGTCGCCACATATGACTTGAACATCTAATCATGGTCTTCCTCCAGCGTACCTGGGCACTGATCTTCCAGCTGATCTGTGTCGTCATATTGGGTCCCGCACCAGAAACAATACGAGTATTTGTCGCGCAGATATGCAAGGACCAATTGCAGTCGGTCTTTCGCCTATTTTTAAGAGTGGGGAGACGGCCAAAAATAAATAAAACACGGTAGGGTGAAAGGGTGAAGAGGCACCTTACATTCAAGCGCAGGAATTGGACGGCCTCCTGTAGAGTTTCCGTAGAGAATTCTTGTGTTGGACCCGGGGGTATTATCGTATCGAGATCGTCGTCGTCACCCTCGACCGAGTGAAGGGCGTCGGCTCGCATTTGAGCGCGCAGACGAGATTCTACAGAATTCCGTTGTCCTTCCCGGTCTCGCTCGGGATGGATCACCAGGTTTGTACGGAGAGCGAGAGCTTCCGTCAGACCCTCAGGGAACGAATCCGGTCGTTGGGGATTCAGCCATAGGATATTGAACTGTAGCAAGATCCCACACATCCAAGGATTGCGTTAGCACGGTTGTTACGAAAAGGTATGATACGAAAAAAAAAAGATGGAGGGAGGGAGGGAGGAAAGAGAAAGATAACGAAAAGGGAAGTCGACCACATGCATGGAAACCTCACCGAAATCCCCGATTTCTCATCCAAGGTCACACATGTACGTTGTGCAGGAGCCAGTCTGCCTTCTGCGCGGCGCTCTTCGTATTCTTGCCGTGCACGGTCGCGGAAAGAGAGGTGAGCGTTTGAGCTCTCTTCCTCCATTTTGGCCATTTTGGCCACTCGTTCCGCCGACGTGGTCGTGGGTGAACGGGCGCGTTTGCCCAAGCCAATACCCTTCTTGCCTGTAGAAGCAGAATATAAAGTTAGGTTATCAACTGGGAGGTGGGCAACGATGGGAAGTGGATAGGACATACCGGCCCATTCGTTTATCGGTATGGGTTCTATCTTGTGATGTGAACTCCCGGTAATGGTGGGGTTCGATGGTTCAATGGAAGTGGAAGGAAGGGTAGACGAAGACGATGGCTCTGTATGTCCTATGCCTGCGGAACCTTCATGGTCGGGTATTTCGGGCTTGCTCGAGTCGGCGGCAGGAGCACTTGTATTGGCGTCTTTCCCAAGAGCCTGCCCAGGTTTAAATCCCATCTTCATCATGATTGAAAGAGCCTTGTTCCCAGAGGCCACCACCCCCGAGTCCTCCTCCTCCTTGACTCTTTCGAACAGACTTTTGCTCAGTCCTTCTTCCCTGAGCTGACGTTGGCTTTTCTGTTTGTTCTGCTCGCTTTTGAGAAAAGCTTGCCGTAAAGCCTCTTTACGGAGATGTGAGTATGTCTTTGGAGCTGCTGAGGGTGGTGGTTTGGAGGCTTCAAGCAGGAATTTGTCGGAGAGATAGTCATCCTCGTCGTCTGCCATGATTGTGGCGGAAGGTAAAACACGACGCGCCTTACAACGTGACCAAAATCAGTCCGAAATTCTTATGCAATGGCAATTCTTATTCGTGAAATTCGTGGCATTGAAAAGATAAGAAGGGGAACGAAAAGTGTCATATTGAACGTAGACACTAGAAAGACAAGTTATTAAAAACTACCAGACGGCTGAGCACTTTAAAGCGTGGTCGTAACGTTGGGGAAAATCTGTCAAAGCTATCCACAGAGGAAATCCCTGTCATAGAGAACACGATAAACATAATATGGGGGACGTGAATAAGGAGAGGAGTTGGGAGGGGAAGGGCATCCAGTTAGCATAAATGGCGAGGTGGGGGTATTTAGGCAGCAACCACGACGGGGACCTCGGGAATGGCGGCAGTCTCGGGCTTGGTTTCGGTCTGAGCTTCACCTTCAGCAGCTTCCTCCTCATGTGGGGTGTTGACTGCAATCTTGACAGCAATAGCTCTGCCGCTAACATCCTTGCCCTCGAGAGCAGCGATAGCCTTGTGCTGCTCCTCCTCGTTGCCAACGTCAACGAAGCCGTAACCCTTGCTCTTTCTGGGTTGTCCCCATCTCCTGCGAACGATGCGGGCAGAGACGACGTTGATTCCAGCGTCAGTGAACAGGGCGCTGAGACCAGCATCGTCGACGTTGAATCCGAGGTTCGCGACGAATAGCATAGTCTTGGAGGGCTCGCCTGCTGGGTCTTCACCGGCGGGACGGGGTGTACGGGGTGCTTTGGGCTTGCGGACGCGGGGAGTCTTCTTGGGTGCATCGGCGGCTGCTCCCTCAGCTGGTGCAGCTGGGGTGGCAGAAGCGTCGGCTTCTCCCTCGGTCTTCTTGGGTTTGCGCTGTGGGGCAAAATTAGTACATAGTTATTAGTCTGGTGATACGTAAAATAACATACGCTGGACTTTTTCTTCTTCTTGGGCTTGGCGGCCTCGTCGGTACCAGGGGTGGCAGTGGTACCTTCTGGTTTCTCGGCGGCGTCACCATTGGCTTCAGCCTCTGATACCTCTCCGGGAACAGCTTTGCTGCCGCGCCTGCCGGGACGTCTCTTGGCCCTCTTCTCCTTCTTCTCCTTGTCCTTTTGGTCCGAGGGTTTTGCGACCTCGACAATGACCTCGCGGCCGTCGAGTTCTTTCTTGTGAAGGAGCTCGACGGCCCTTTCTGCAGCCTCTGGGGTAGACAAGGCGACGAATCCGTATCCCGCAGAGCGGGTGCCACGTAGAATGATGACAGAGGATAGGCTGAGAGGATTGATGTGAGTAAAACTGATGTAAAAGAGGGGGATGCTGTGCCACGTACATGTCGCTTGCTACAGGTGCAAAGAAAGCCTTCAGCCCTTCATCCGTAGTGGAGTACGCGAGATTGCCAGCGAAGACCTATGTGGAATTTAAGTGAGTTGTAGAGAGAAAGTAGTGATGAGATAGTACCTTGAAACCGGGAGTTTCTTGTTCGACATTCTCTTGCGTAGCCGGAGGCGCGCCATTTTCTGTGACTGGGGCGGCGGGGGCGTCAGACATGTTGAGCAGTCGGAGGGGTGAGCTTGGTGATTTGTAGTTGGGTGAACGCTGAACTTGTTGAACCGGTTTCTTCGTGTCAAACTTGAAGGTTAGAGAAAAAAAGGGAAAGCCAGAAAGAGGCGCGACCTTTTGTAGAAAAAACAGCTGTCAATAATATCACGTGACCACTGGTTGGGCTGGCAACGAGCACGAAGGCCCAGCAACGGCCAACAATAACCATCCTGGCAGCAGAGAGTGTTTGAAGAGGATGTTACGTGGCAGCGATAGTAGTGAAAATCTGGCGTCAAAAGCTGAAGAAAAGCTGGAAGTGATCAGGTCCAGAATGAAGGGGATGGTGGCCCCGTCGCGTGAATCCGTAGCTACGCGAATTATTGGGATCTTTCGCTGGTGTAGGTAGGCATGCTGCTAGTACGCTTAGGATGCTTGGCAGGTCCGTGCGCAGTCGTTGTGAAACAGATTTAAAGTTGGCAGGAGAATAATCGGATTCTTTTTTTCATCTTTGCCACCAACGCTTCTGTCCAGATCCCTCTTCTCTCCGCGGTCCACTTTATTGGCCAGCCCACTCTCTTTATCTCTACACTCATTCCGACGTAGTACTATATAACTCTAGTACAATACACACGTAACGATCTTCACAATGGCACCCTTCAACCTCCCAAACCTCTTGGCCATCGCGTCCCTCGCCGTCCTCGCCTGCTCATATGGCGCCACTCCCGTTGACGCTCTTTCTCTCGACCCACACGCTAACAACCGTCAGTTCGCTCATGGTCACAGCGCACTCGCAAAGAAGAGACGTTCGGCAGGTCTTTCGAAGCGTTGCAAGACACGGGCTGCTCCTACCGCTTCCACCACCTCCACTTCGGTAGTAGAGGCCACGTCTACCTCGGTCCAGGCTCAGGCCACCACCACACAGGCCGCCGCCGCTGCTGCTGCCGTCACAACTAGCACCAAGAAGTCTTCCACCAAGGCCTCTACCACTAAAGCTGCCACCTCTGCAAAGGCCAGCTCCACCACTGTCTCCAGCAGCGGCTGGACCGGAGGCAAAGTCGGTCTCGCATGGCCGAACGGCGACGACTCCTCCCTCAAGTACTACAAGACCGATAAGGTTTCTCAGTGCGTCTCCCCATTTCATAGCCTTGTTCTTTTGACTCAATACTCTCCATCGTCAGACTCTACACATGGAGCCCATCGTACCCAAGCACCGCCAAGGCCCTCGGTTTCAACCCCATTCCTATGCTGTGGGGTGATAACCAAATCGATCAATTCGTCGAGTTGGTAACTGAGGGTTACGCTGATACCGTTTTCGGTATGAACGAGTACGTCCATCACGTTCATGCTTTCTCATCGGTGCCATATCTGACGCGTCGCGCTCCAGACCTAACCAGTCTGGACAGTCTGACATGACCCCCGAGCACGGCGCCGAACTCTGGAAGACTTACATTCAACCTCTCAAGGCCCTCGGATACAAGCTCGTCTCGCCCGCCACCACCTCTGCCCCTGACGGTAAGGTTTGGATGTCAGAGTTCTTCGGCAATTGCACGTCCTGCACTGTGAGTCCTCATGTTCAAGCCAGTCTGGATGTGACTTATGCTTTCCCTTATCATAGTTCGATGCTGTCGCTATCCACTGGTACGACGTTAGCGCCGAGGCTTTCATTGCGTACATCGAAGATTTCCACACCACGTTTGGTTATGATGTCATTCCCACCGAGTTTGCTTGCCAGGTACTATCTTCTTCCCTTCCAAATACCGATCTTCTATTACTAACGCTCCTATCTATTATACCTAGAACTTCAACGGTGGCGCTCAATGCAGTCAGAGCGAAGTTTACAGCTTCATGGGAACTGTCACTTCTTACATGGACGCTGCTGACTGGGTTCCTTACTACTTTGCTTTCGGTGCGTTATATGTTTGCTCTTTTCCCGTCTCTTTCTCTGATGTACTATCTCTATGAAACAGGTATTATGCACGACATGCAAGGTGTCAACACTGCTAATCAGCTCATGGCGTCAAGCGGGGAACCTACTGATCTTGGTTGGCAATACATCAGCTCATAAGCCCTCTTCCGTTCATGACTTAATCCTTCCCTCCCCTTCCCCACATCCCCGTTCATTCCCCCCGGATCTGTTTCAATGGTCTTGAACCCCGATACCCGCACCAACCCCTTGATTACATATATCTTCCATCTATTTCTTTCTTATCCTCTTTTATTTCCTTCTTATCCTCTACAACAGTGTCCTCTTTCTCAGGTTACGAATGGTCTGGTTCTCCTGTTTGTCTCCTCGTATAAAGTGCATGGATTGTACTTTTCTCTTATGCAGCTCGTGATTGATTCGTGAGCGATTTGGCAAGCATTATTACACACGTACACGTAGAGCTAGAGCTCGAGTACTTGAATTACTGGGTGATTTAGTGTGGTCTGCTTATATAGATGATAAACCTGTGGTGCCATCTCTCGAGTGTGGACGGATTGGGATGATGGTATCAATTGAGAGTTACTTATATTGCTAGATTGGAGACACGAGTGAAGAGGTTTATATCGCTAAAGAGTCGAAGCTTAAGACCGTAGTACAAGGTACAGCGCATAGGTCATAGAAGGATGCACAAATTCGCATTCATAAGTCAATGACTGGAGGATTGGGTCGGGGAAAGACGCGTAAGGTCTTAGCCGACGCGTCGGTCACATGATGAGACGCAAATAGCCTAATCTAGTACGACTCTCCTATCTTGTCTCCCACCAGCAACATTCTTTCTCACTGAAATGGTTGCCCATCTCCCTCCCTCCGTAAAGCACCTCATAACTCTTCGAAACCCAGGAGTACTACCCAGTCCACCACTCTCCAAATTAAGCGCGGTCTTCTCCAGCACCTTCCGCGACGCGAGACAACGCAAGGCTGAAACAGGCTGGCTGGTATTGACTGTGCGTTCCGGACTCTATCATACGTTCTGTTCCTCGTTGCTGGTGTAACACTTCTCTCATGTCCTCGAAACTTGACCTGCAACATTGAAACGATTCTCAATGACAATGAATTCCCACAGACATGCACGCTCTTGACCGCGAATCGACCGTCCACCATCGGGGACCTATACCGTTTCGTGACCCGGCGCGAACCGGGCGATCCTGCATCTCGAAGCAGCGTCGCGGATGCTGTCAATAAGGCTGCTCTCATGAGGGAGTCGGCTTTGAAAAGCGTCATCTTCGTTGGCGTTCCGAGAGTGAGTTTAATGAGGTTTAAAGTCGTGGTCAATGATGTTCTTGGGGACTGAACGCGTTCTTCTGAATTCGAACAGACAATATTATCCCTGGCTGCGCTGACAGAAGCGCTAGAGGATGATGTGAAATCATCTTTGAGAACCGAATCACATAGGTATGCAATTATATGTCAGCCTGGGCTTCCCAGCACTACTTGGTGGTGGTGGGGAAATTCTTCTGAAACTTCCTCGTCTCCTCTCTGTTGATTTCTGAATACGTTGTGCATATGCTTCAATCCTAATTATCTGGTTTTTTCCTCATCAACAGGACCGCGACACCAGAGAACATTGAGGCGACCCTCGTACGGGGACAATCCCTATGGGACGATATCTACACGCCTTTCGCTCAAAAGCTCTACAACAAACTAGGTTCCTATCATCCCGATTTCATCTGTGAGTTCGGTTTTTCATTTTGCAGATTCCGAATTCTAGACCACCGACTTCTTCTCTTTTCCCCTTACAATCTCGATTCGATGGCGCGATCACTGCCTCGGAACGCTAATTAAAACTCTTCCCGTCTTTGCCCCGTCCGCTTCGAAAACTCGTCTACTTGCTATGTAGCGTTCATCATTCAATGCTACGGCGCGGTTCTCTCCCCCATGCCAGGCCGAACCAAATCGTTCAATGACGTCGTAGCGGACGCCGCTCAAGATCCAAACCAAGGAAACATTAGCAGAGCCATGGGCTCCGTCGTAGGTGTAGCATGCCTCCGTACGGAGGAAAGAGTCGGACCGCAACTTATCAGTCATGTTTTCGGGCTCCTCAAAGCGCGCAATAGTGCGTTTGACCTGAGCGAAGAAGACAAGTGGCTCGCCAGCGATGAGGGTACTGAATGGGTCATCCGCATTGTAGATGAGATTGCGGATGTGGTGACATCGGAAGGGGAACCAGAGGCGAAGGCTAAATTGTGAGAAGGATCGACGAGGGATCGGTGAGTCCTATGGTCGGATGACGGTTAAACGATGGTTTTTTGCATATCGTCCATGTACTAGTACTACTATCTAGTGTGTATCATGTATGCACGAAGGGATTTCCCATCGAAACAGTCGTTTTGCCAACAACCTTTCACATCTGCATCTCAACTCGGGCGACGGTGAAGCTGTAAACTCCCTATCCTAGTTTCCGCGTGAAGAATCCTTCACCTGGTTGATTTCTTATTGTTTAGTGCAATCGGAATCGATGGGTGGTAATCGTTTGCAAATCGCAAGCCCCGCGGATGAATTAATTCTCGGGAATAAGGATTACTGCTATTTCGCGAATATAATACGAGCAAGTTTTGGAACAGGATGTTGAGATAGTACAGTGTAGATGGGTTAGTATGTAGGTAGATAGTAGTGCTGTAGGTAGATGCATGAAGCCAGTGAGTGGTGGTGGTGAGTGGTGAATGATGAGTCGGAATGCCAAGTGATGAGTGGTGGTACAGCTGCAGAGTTCCTGAGTAGTAAGTGTAAATTCAAAAGGTTAAATCTATGGCGAGGCCACTTTTGATAGATCCGGCAGCAGCCGACGATATCTAGAGATCTCAAAAAAGGTTCCATTGGCTGCAGAATCGATAAAGCATGGCGGTGACGATGACGGCGTCCATCATTGGAGGATGCATCTGAGTGAACACGCGGGTCAGTTCAGTTCTGGATTTAGACGGCGATAATCTCATGCACGCATGCACGCATATATGTAGTAGAGGAACGGACTGACAATTGTACCTGCGCCCGCCGCGCGCAAAAGGTGCAACTCTCCGAACACATCACCTATCTGATATCGCGTCTGCCGAAGGGGGCGATAGAAGGCTATGACTATGTCGTTCGGGTCGTGAAGCTGTTTTGTGAAGGGGTGGTGAGCGTCTCAGCTGACTAGAGGAAGATAGAGATATCACTGACAAGGAGGTCAGAACCCTTTGGACTAGTCCGCCACATATATTCGAGACCGTCAGGACCAGTGAAGCAGCGCCCGCTCTGGAGATAAAATGGTCAGATGAGGCTCTATATCTGTCACCGTGATTGGGTTACACTCACGCGAGAACGATCATAGCGCATAAGGTCGCTCATGGCGGATATGTTCTACATAAACAGACGATAGATGAGTTAGCAAGTCTTGGGGATGGGTCTGGCGCAAGACCTAACAAAAATGGATACCTTTCCAAGGAGGGCACGCCCGAGACCACCGTTAGGTGACCACTCGAGTTTGGCGACTCGTTCTTCTTTATTGGTACGGGCAGCTCGCCACACTTGCGTGACGGTGTGTCCGCCGGGCATAGTTTTAGTCTATGGACGAGGTGACAATTCAGTATTCAATATCAGCGTTGCGTGACGCGTGATGAGGGGATAACAAGTACTTGGAACCGGTATACCACGCCCCAGGAGTTGAAGAGCTGGCTTTCGCGAGGATCCTGGTTGGTCCAAGAAAGGATGTCGTCAGAAGGGGTGGTCATGGAAATCTTGGTAGGGGTAGAATGAAGGAGGACGTGCAGGAAAGCTGAATGACAAGCTCTGGAGGAATATCGAGTGAGTTGGGCTCCGTTTTATAGCCATAGTTGTTGGAAGAAAACGGATAAATTGCTTTTCTGCTAACTGATTTTCATTGGACTGGATCGGGGAGGTATCGAGATGCGATGGGTGCTGGGAAGGGAACGTGTCGATGTAAAGGGCTCATTATGTGCTGTTGCAGAGGTTTAGATAGTGGAGTAGGATTCAGATTGTACAAATCGAGCGCAGGATGATCGGAGAAGCAACACGAGTTGGTGAGATTGAGCGCTAAGAGTTGGTCGTTCGGTGCAAGAGAGCGATCGCGCCTGGTCCTCGGTTCCAAGAGGCGCCCGCTGTATTAGGAAGTTCCACTCGCCGGTGGGTCCATATGAGAACGGAAGTCCCGCATAAATCCACAGAAGAAAGAAAGCTGTGGTGAAGTTCCTTCTACCATCGCGAACTTGGGTGGTTTCCGGATTAGGCAACTCGGGCACAGAAGTTCGGTAGGGCGTCTTGAACGTGTCCCGTTGAAGCGGCCTAGATTCACTGTGTGCCTTTGCACAAGAGATCAGGAGCGAGCGATGAGCTTGAGCCAATTCTGAGGGATTTCTTAGAGTGCGAAGATAACGTAGATTCGAGCGTCAGTCTTGTCAAAAAGGTGTATTGAAGAGAGCGAGTGGTATCTCTAAGGATCTCACCAGGCAATCTACGGAGACCGCCTATGATGCCGATCGAGTTTAATCTCTTGATAATGAATCGTGAAGAGATTCCGAATTTCGCACCGATACGGTTCCTTGGCGCCTAAAGCAGACACGAGCATAGAGCTTTCCGGAACACAAACAAGGGTCAACGTCGTCATTGAAGCAGCTGTAGTTTTGACCCATGGCTCTATGATATACAAGGGATATAGGCGGCACATGAGCAACGCAGATGCTATCCGTCCAAAGTGCCTATCCTATCGGTGTCGACCTGTCCCGTCCGTTGATAAGCTCTAGTGTAAATGGAGGAGTAAGAGTACCAAGCAAGGCTATAAAACGCTCACCTTCTACTAACACGGACCGAGACCATGACTCACGGAACTATCTGGATTCCTACTGTCCTTGCTGTGCCCACAACACTTCTAGCGATAGCTTCTAGGCTGAGGTGCTTCAAGTGGTCATCCGTAGCCTTTATCTTTGCAATTTCGTAGACATGTTTTAGGCTGAGAGTAGCCAGAATGTCGTGGCCTGGTTTGGCTGTTCCTTTCTCCAGGCCTGCAGCCTTTTTGAGGAAATAAGTAGTTGGTGGTGTTTTTGTGACGAAGGTGAAAGTGCGGTCTGGGTGTATAGTGATGACAGTTGGGGTGGGTACGCCTGGTTCGATATGAGCAGTTCTTGCGTTGAACTCTTTGCAAAAGTCCATAGATTTTACCCCGCGAGCACCGAGAGCAGGACCGATTGGCGGAGTCGGCGCAGCCTTCCCAGCCCCAACGAGGATTTGCTATCAAGATATGAGTGATATATAACATAGTGCATAACATCTGTACGCACGACAATCTGTGATCTGGCTTTCGCAGACATCGCTAGCTGCAAGAGGGATTGAGAGAAAACGGCAATGCGCACGTGGTCTATCTGACGCATCCCAGTCTCGGCGAACTCGGCCAAGCAGTAACCAACCGTGGCAGGCTCAGGCTCACTGCTTCAAGTTGCTCAGTTACTCGCATCTCCCCCTCGGTCTGCTGCCATGAAGTCGCTTTCTCTTTTCTTTGCATTGGCCTCTCTAGCTAGAGCAAACCCTCTATCCAAGGACAATACTCAGATTGCTTTCTCTAATCCTACCACGTCCTACCCTGGCTTTGATCTAGACCTCAATGCTCTTCGTCTCGTACAGATGGAGACTGGACCTGCCAGATGGATGTCTGAACTTGAGAAGGTACATAGTATCAGTTCTGTCCCATCTTTCAGCTCTCACTCACTCTCCACCTAGATCCAAGCTAAAGCTGAAGGGGTCAAATTCTTCGACATGTGATCCTCCTTCTATATCAGCGCTTTGGCTAGAATCATTACTTACGCGCTCTTATGCTTCAGCACTGACACACAAGACCTTGGGTCTTACTCTGCCCTCAGAACCCAATCTCAACGTAGGCCGTCATCATGCACCTATGCCTCTTGACTCTCAACATGTTGCATTGCAGCGTTTTTCCCGTCACCAAACGCCACACAGAAGGTCAAGTCTGTATTGAAGACACTCTCTATTGATGGACCGAAGGAAAACCTCCAGGTGTTCACCGACTTCACTACGAGATGTATGTTACCTTCGTACCTATACTCCCACCCCCGCATGTTTGGTTGACCAAATCTCAGATTATCGTAGTAACGTAAACGTTCCTCACTCTCAGAAAGATGTGTTAGGCCACTAATATTACATACGAGTAGGCCGGAAAGGCATCTCAGCAATGGCTTCTTGCCAATATATCCCAGGTGTGTGTCTGTCATTATCATGATATCGGCCATTTCCTTCAACAGCTTATGACCCACCAATCTATAGATAACTGCTCGATGGGCCCCCGCCTCTCTGAGAGATCAGATAACCTATACAGAATTTCCTCACTCATGGGGTCAGAACACAATCGTGAGTACACTCGCTGACTTGGAAAAAACATACATCTTCCCACCCGGTTTATATTCAGATCGTCAAAATACAAGGATCCTCCACCAGCGATGACTCCGTGGTTATCATCGGTGCTCACCAAGACAGGCAAGTCCGCAAACTTCATATTTGAACTCTTCGTAACGTTGGTGGTCGACTCTCTATTCCAGCATGAACATGTGGCCCTTCTTGCCAGCTCCCGGTAAATTCCTGCGCATGCTATCATAGATATCAAAAAAAAACTGACCTAGATCTACAGGTGCCGACGGTATCGCCGTTCGAATCTTCGAATTTTTCGGCCTTTCAACTGACGCTCTCTTTCTTATTTTTTTAGACGATGGCTCAGGAAGCGTGACTATTCTTGAAGCCTATCGGGCCTTGATTGCCGCCAACTTCACGCCCACCAGGACCGTCGAGTTCCACTGGTACTCTGCTGAGGTGATAACCGCCTCATGTTTTTTGACTGCGGTTACGGAACGGAACAAAAACTAACGGCGTTATGGTCATGCCCTCTACAGGAGGGAGGTCTCCTAGGATCGCAAGCTGTGGCTAGGGATTACGAGGCACGCTCCGTGAATGTCCTCGCTATGAGTCAGGTAATCAATTGTTCTGTCACCCTTCGTATCCTTCTCCGCGATTTACGGTGCTGCTTTCCTACCTGCATTTCTTGTAGTTCGATATGACTGCTTGGGTAAAGGTACGCAACTGCTTATTTCTTATTGCGGAAACTCAAAATCTAACTGCATCAAGTAGCGAGGAACTCGTGAGGAAGTCGGAATTATTACGGATTATACGGATACAAGGTAGGTGACCTCCCCGTTGTCCTCTTCCATCGGTTTCTCCCAGTACGCGGCTATGCTCACATGTTTATATATCCTCTCAGCCTCACAAAGTTTAACATGCAACTCGTGGACGCGTATCTCGACATTCCCTACGTGGAAACTCAATGCGGTTATGCATGCAGTGATCAGTGAGCGACATGTATAGTTCCTTCCTGGCGGATCAAACTCATGTGTCATAATCGTAGCGCCTCATGGAGGAAAGCAGGATATCCCAGTGTGTTCACGATAGAGAGCACGTTCGAGAACTCGAACAAGTATATTCACTCGGCGAAGGAGTGAGTCTCCATTTGTTCTCGCTAATTCATCCCGCTTTTTTTGACTGTCCTTGAATCCATCTAGTACCATCGATATTAGCGAAGAATTCAGCTTCGAACACATGCTTGAGTTTTCCAAGCTTGCAGTGGCGTTCGCGATTGAGCTAGGCGGTTGGGAGTAATTTGCTGGTTGCCACTTGCTATGGTCTGAAGCTTAGGAACGGATCATACCCTCATGTTTTCTTTTTTTCTTGTATACAGTCTCACAGCTACTAATGACTTTCGATCTCAATGAGACTGATGGCGTACTACCTAGCTTGGTCGACGTTCGTGCAATTATACAACCGTACAGAACGGATCGGGGTCAGGCTACAAGCTACAAGCTTCAAGCTTCACCGGTTGAGAGTATATTGCCATCGCGGTCTAGGAAGGTGACTACTTCGCCCCCGAAAGCTACAGGACCAGAGGTTGTCCAGTTTGTATGAATCACTGGATCCTTCCGTTGGTGTTGGGCGTGGATGATCACATTCTGCGTAAGTGCGAGTTAGCAAATCAAGATTACAAATAATCCTCAATAGTTACTTTGGTGTTTCTGCAGTCCCATATCTTGATGCATCCGTCGGCATATCCGCGTACGAAATAGTTGAAGGAACAACTGCCTCTAGAATATCTGGACTCGACTTGTTTGCTCTTCTGACAACGGTGTCCGAACTGTACACATGGAGGTCGGTTGTAACCTTTCCGACTGTCGAACATCTGGATCTGGTGATCGAGGTGTTTCACCTGAGCAAGGAGGACATGAGGAGGGCCAGAGGACGAAGGAAGAAGAACAAGCTGACCTCGATGACCGTGATATTCGGATCGTGAGGATGCATATGGATGTTATGTATCGTATTCGAAAACTTGCTCGACGTGGGCTTCGCTGATCTACGCGTCATGTTCGTTATTGATAAGCTCGTACCCGCAGAGTACAGAATAGTTTTGTCGCGAGGCCGGTAAGCCAGGGCATAGGGAGCTGTGCTCGTTGTCGTAATCCTCTCCACCGTTACATCGTGCAAGTGATGACTTTCAGTAGCCCATAGGAAGATCGTTCTGTCAGTACCACCTGAGAGAAATTTGACGGTTCCCGCTGCTCCTGGAACAGGTGCAAGGGATATGACACCGACTCTAGCAGCGGGACCACCATGCTTTTTGGTCTGGATATGTGGTTTCCGAATCGAATCTATGAACTTGGGCGCCTAAAAGGCGGTCAATACAAGATGCGAAGACACAGCTGCGCATGCTATGCTCTATACCTTGTTTATTGGAAGAAGGGAGATTTGGCATGGACCTGCGTTGTAACCAACGACGACCGTATCATCGACGATACAGGCGTCCTCCACATGTCGTAGACTACCCTTGAAGGGCAGCGAGCATAGACTTTTCCTATAGCTGTAGATTGAGAGGTAAGGTGATCTTGGAAGAATGAGAAGTAACGAAGGCTCACTGTTTCTCTGGATCGATAAACTGCGCATCTGCGCGCATCGAGATAGTCGCAACAGGAAGTCCGGGCGACGAAGGAACGAGAACACGTCGAGCACGACCGTAAGGCACCTTTGGTACTAAAGCGGATGAAGATGTGCTGACGGTCGAGCCGCTGCAAATGCGAGGGCCCGTTCTCATCCTCGGAGAAGGCTCTTCTTGAAAAGAATCAGAGCTCTGTTCATCTTCTTTGAGTCCCTGGTCTTCTTGGTCTGACGAGAGAGACATAGGCGAGCCAGATGGACTACGTAACGGATGGACCTTTATTTGCCTTTTCCGCCGCGACGAGGAAGGAAGGGCTTCACTGTCTAGACTATGAGACTGCGAGGCCGACCTGGAGCCCCGAGGATCGATAGGAACAGATTCCGTTGTCTCCTGGAGGAGGGCAAAAGCGTTCTCCATCTCGACATCAATCTCGATTGGTTGAGGTATAGGAGGTTTGTCCTGTGGATCCTCATCTTCACTATCATCTCCGTCCTCGGCGTCCGACTTGAAATAATCAGCTGCAAGGCTCCCGTAGAGGGCATTCACATCCCTTGTAGTATGGCTTCCTACTTCGGGAACGAGAGCAACACTTGACAGACAGCCTAGGCCGGGGATGACGTCTTCGTCTTCGTCCGATATAACGAAAGCTTCAGGCATGGTAAGCGGTACAGGCATAGGCGCTGCCAAGGCAGGAGTTGGGGCAGGCGTTGGGTCCGAGGCCTGAACAAAAGGTGTCGAAGAAGCTAGTCTCCGAGCAGATGTACTTGGTTCAGAAACAGGCATTATCGGCTTATTCTGCGTGTCGAGGGGTGAGCATCTGACCACGCTCAGAGGGCCATGATATTGTTTCCTCCAGAAAGGGTTGTTCATGCCATCCAGAATTGTGTACGCCGCATCGGCGAGGTGTTTGTGGATGAATTCCACAGATGCTGAACGCTCCAAGAATGAAAATATGACTATCTCGCGAATACTATCTGAGAGCTCTCGGTGAGCTGATGATCAGAACGAATTGTAAGAACCTACGTTGAGCATGGGAAATTATTTTCTATAAGTAGGCGGACAAGATCTTTTCCGTTTACTCGTTCCCCAAGTCCTTTGAAGAGTAAGACTCTTTCTGGGGATGAAAATGCTATATCCTCATCTATACTTTGTCTAATCGGAGGCATTGGTATGTCGTCTCCTTTTGCGAAGGACGAGTGAGAACCGACAGATATTGGGGACAGGTCTCTCTCTATTTTAGGGTCTTTCTTGATTGGAAGGGGTGATCCACCATCACGGCCACTGGTATTACCAGCACACGCTCTGCTGACAGACGAATTTGGTGCCGTCGTTCCAGAAGACCAATGAAAGATCATTTCGTCTGAGCTGCGAGTGAGTTCACGTCGGTCTCATGACGCTGACCGACGGAAACATACAACTCACCAGAGAACCGGAGGTCCTATTACCAATTTACCCGCCTCGTTGAGAAGTGTTGTTGTCTCGCGGACAATGTTCTCGAAGGTGTCGTCGTTTTGGGGTGTACCCTTCTGGAAAGATACTGGCCCAACCTTATGGATACCCTGTTCGCGCTCTGGGGGTACTGCTGTACCATCCTGAGATGGGGCAGTTTCGGATTTAAATCTCTTTGCGTCCGAGCCGAGTAAGATGCCTGGGGGCACGAGTCTTTTTTTGATAAAAATGGGCGATTCTGGCTCTAGTTTTCTGCTGGTATACATAGAATGTCAGGCCAACTTGCCCTGAGACTTGTGAATACGAGAGAAATCCCAGCGGCAGTAAAAAGTTTAAACTTGAAAAATGATCAAAATAGTTCGCGTGACGCGTCGCGACTGTTTGATTTTGCGTGCTTCGATCATTCTCCGAGTGGCCGAGCTTCTTCCTTCAAAAGCTCTTCATTCAAGTATTCCATCTTCCTCTGGTTTTGCTGTCTGATGCACACATGTCTATATCGGAGGATCATCAGCCCAACGAAAACTTATCTCGAAAGGCTGCCGGACCTCCATCAATCAGATCGACTGCCAGCCGTAGCAGAGGGCGGGGGTACTCGTATCGTGGGAGAGGCAGAGGATACTACCAAGCGTCCACCGCTCACACATTCCATTCGGGTATCTCACAAAACAGTTATACCACCCCTTATCCAAAGCCCTTCGCCAACCGTAATATCCCTGTCCAGAGCCCTCCATACAATCTCCTCAAACGTCCCATAGTCTATACCGAGCCCCCACCCGAGAATCCTCCCAAACGACGCCGGCTAGAACTTGAGCCAAATTCTAGCTCACTACTGGCCCCTGGGCCTGACCCTCATCCTGTTGTTGATCCTCCCAAAACACCGCGGACCACAGCAAAGAGGAAGAAACCTTCCCGCAAGAGAAGTAAGTTCACTGAGACAGTCGTCGAAGTCCCGCCTCTCTGCAGGAAGGGCATTGAAAACAGTCACCAGAGGCGTCGGAAGTGGACACAGAACGAAATCGTCAGGATAGATACACAAATAGGCGGAAAGGTCCATTTCCATACTTATTCTGACGATGGCGCCGTCGCACGATTCTTTTCTGTGGGAGTTCGAGTCAATAGCTCTAGTTTATCACAAACACAAGTACGGGAAGGTCCGAAATTATCATCTATGTCCCGTTCACTGTATGCTCAACCGTACACTTTAGATGGTTCTGTACTCAGTCACAGGCACAAATCTGACTATTCCGATGTTTTGAGTGATTCTGATAGTCAGGCTGCAGTAGAAGACTATCTCACCAAGCCAGGATCTTCTTCGCCTTTATCCCCGGCCGATTTATGTATCGTAAGTACCATCATCGCAATGTGGACTACACTCTGAGCCCTTCCTCAGAGTAATGTCCCAAGTACATCGGAGTCTAGACCAGAACCATTTGCAAAGGAACTTTCCCTCACAAAAAAGCCTATCGACAAGGCTACTCTTTCAATGACTTCTGTAGGGTTTCGTTCTGGAACCATCACCTTGGCACCACCACTACGTTCGAGCTCCGTTATGGCGAAACTACGAGACCAATACCTGGCTGTGTTGCCAGCAAATCCTTTCCCAAGTCCAGATTCCCTATCTGCAGAACTACCCGTGCATGTAGACTCGGATTTTGACACCTTTATACCCCCTTCCTCAGAACTCTTCGAACCGAATATTACGCCAGCTCCTGGATCCACCATAGGGCTTGCTATTGAAGTAGATCTTGATACTCGTTCTCCCGCTCACACATCAGGCTCTAATCCGAAGCACAGCTCCAAGGATGTGATTATGAATGACACCTTGTCCGTCCTTACGCAGACAACTCCGAGTACTGTCGCAGAAACTCCATGCTCATGTGTTCCAGAACCATCAACCTCTATCTCGATGAAGCTTGAGAAAGAAGGAGACGTGGTTCGAATACCAACACACATGTATGATAAATCGCGACGGATACTACAAGCTCCGAGTGGGTTTCTGCTCTCAGTTTCCTTGCACGGGCACATTCATCGTACTGATGCATTCCCACTATGGTGCGTCTCTCACATAACTCAAGAAAGGCATCGTGCAAACTCGTATGTGTATAGCCGCAGGCATGCTCTAAGAACTCCTGATGATCCCAGAGATCTCATAGACGATGCCTGCTTGTTGACGGCTTCTACTGAAACCTATATAGTGCTTGGACATTCTCGTGCTAATGACCAAGTCTCGATGATTGCTATGGACGACTCTAAAGTAGATGTCCACTTCTTTCCCGTCTAAATGTCGTCACTTACAGAGCAGCACAGACGGGCAAGCCAATACTTCTGGAAAGACCATGGAACAGCACGAAAAAAGGCGGTGTCAGTGCAGTCGCTACAATGATGCAGCCCCTCCTATTCGCTACAGGCGGTCACGACCGTGTCGTCCATCTATGGGACGTTACCCCCGATTTCTCTACAGCGACTGCTCGCCCGCTTGCGATCAAGCACACCGCTCTCGTCCAATCGCTCCTGCCAATCCGAGATACAAGCCACAAATTGATATCCGCTAGTGCCGACTGTAACGTCCATGTCTGGGACCTTGCCCCAGAGCGTGTAGTTAACACGATCAAAACATCCAACTCTGTTTATCATGTTCATCCGACTTCGTCCCCGTTCTGTACTTTGCTTGAGGTGAGTAACAAGACTGCAGTTCACAGACATGAAGACTTATGTGGAATAGGTTGCACACCGAGAGTTCCAAATCGAAGTCCGAGATCACCGACTCGTGTCCCGAAGACCTGTTCAGAGGTTTGGTTACCAGACTCAACAACTCCACGGGAGAAATATCAAGGGTGAGCGATCACATTTGAACGTCGAAATCTGTACATTACTCACGCCAGCGGTTAGGTGCTTCCATGGCGAATTATTTTGCTGGTGGAGATCGAGATGGTTCTGTTCGTCTGTGGGATCTTCGGAATGTCAGAGCCATTCCAGCTCAAGTCAGTTGCTTTCCTGGACACAAGATCACCCAGGTCGTGTTCAGTCAGTCGCGAATTATTGCCTGGTCGGATGATAATCAGGTTACGCAGATCAAGTACGGAGAGATATGATACTATGTTCTGCAATCGTCTATATATACCCTCACTCTGCATATGTACCATTCCAACTAGTTGTTCCGAAAGCTTGCGTTTCTTTTTGCTGTCAGTCGCCTATGATTGATTGATCCAACAGCAAAATGTTTTGATATCGATGTACGACATGAGATCGTATCTCTAATTCTACTGACTTTTCTCGTTCGATAACTTCGGTTCCGGGGTACCCGCTTCACTTGGTTCCCTGGAGGATATTTTGAGACGCCACTCCCGTCTCTCGAGAAACCGTACGAGCCAGGTCACGGCCAATGTAGCGACAGCTACACAAATCATAGCTATCATTCCCTTATGAAATCGTGGCGCATCCGTTGCTGGGTAAAACACCAAAGGCCACCATGCGTTCACCACGTTGTTCCACATGCTGAGAAAAACACTCATGAGTGGGAAAGGAAAACTCAAAAAAAGGGCCGAACAAACTTCATAGATGCAAGGACAATTCCGCGCTCTTGATGGTCATCTGCACATATTTGGTTCGCCCATCTGAATCAAAGAAGTCAAGAAGGCAAGTGATGCGATCAGTGATCCATAGAGAACATATGAAGATGATGATACTCACGCAAATGTGGTGGCTTGACCAGCGTAAGACGCTCCTGCCAGATCTATAGGAAAACCCCATCAGTACAGATTGATTATGGTGATTTACCAGAAGTGAGGTGGCGCACAATAAGCAAAAAACTTGAGCCCAGTAGGACTACTCCAGACCAGGATGCATATCGAGGAAATGATGACAGAGATTGACATGTAGACAAGCACAGGCCACCGGGAACGAGTGTAGTCCGTCCACGTCGCACATACGAGTGTTGATATAATGGCGAATGCAGTCATCCCGGAAGGATAATAGTCTGGGAAGAAACGTCGAAACCTTGAGTTTGAAAGGTTCGGGAGCAATCTAAAGTATACGAACCGATTTGCTCGACAGAGTAGCCTCCTATAGCTTTCAGCCATTGTCCCATCAGATTATTCGAGCCAAAACTCTCTGTTTCACCAGAGATGGCGAACTGACGATTGTATGATAGCGTTAATTCGAAGGCTCAGATACGGGATGAAAGACTAGGACTTACGAGAAGACTACATGAATACCATCGCCAACGTCCTAACACTCTCCTGGCGGTCTTCCAGGAGAGATGCTGATTGTCGACCTGTACAACTGAGTCTAGGCGTTGTGTGGATAGTAGACGTTCCTGGACGGACAAACAACATGTTTGAGGATTTATTGGTAAGATCGAGGAAAAGAATGTTTACCTCTTCAGTCAAATAAAAGACTTTCGTAGTGGCTGCTGGGACATCCGGAAACACCAGGAAACCGTAAATCGCGATCGGTAGGGTTATAATACCATCGACGATGAACCTAAATCCGAGTTATTAATCACACTTGAGCGTCGCACAATTTATTTGAAAAGACCTACAGCCAACGCCAGCCACTTCGACCAGCATGTCCGTTCAAATTCTTGTATACAGCGGCTTGAAGGACTCCAGAGAACCTGAACAGATGGACTGTAAGTCATTGTCTGGACAGCCGCGATGCCGATACCTTACAAAGTTCCTATCAATCCGGAGCTAGTAAATATACCAGAGCGTTTGCCAAGTTCTCCCGGTTTGTACCACCTATGTGGAGTGGAGAAACGAACCAGTCAATGGGAGTACGTAGACCGTTTGAGAGGCAGTAACGCACGACCCGAGGATATAGTGAGTACCGACAAACGTAGACGACTCGGCAATTCCTTGAAAGAATCGAATTGCATAAATCTTGGGGAACGGATAATCAATATTTTGAACGGTGTGGATACGAAGATACGGATATTACTTGTTGTACGTTGTGTGTCGCGCTTGTGCTGATAAATACCGAGTCTTGAATTTCAGACCGGGTTGGTCATCAATGATCATACAACTTACCAGAAGGTGAGCACGCCCCAGACAAGCTGCATAGAGGGAAACCATATTCGTGGCGAGACCACTTGCAGCATCAAATTATCTGTATAGAAATCAGATTAGACCTTTGTTATCCGGAGAACGTGTTGATTCGACGAGAATGGACAAACTTGGTAGCATGCCAATGATATATCCGCAGGTAAAGATGGTATTGATTTTCTGCGGGGTATATATGATGTAAAAACTTTGATAACGGAATGTAAATCGTAGGACTAACATTATAATCTGTGCCTTGCATGTTCAGTTCTTCTTTCATTCCGGATACATACGCGTTAGCTACATTTGAACGGTCCAAATCTGGTCAGAGGTTTGAGAGATCAGTATACGCTTCACCTGACCAGAAGTAACGATCGAAAGTCGTGCAGGCGTCTGAAAGGTTGTACAGGCGCTTTCTCGTAGCTGTCTGAATAAGCAAAGTGACTCACAATTGGTAAAATACTGCCAAGACCCAAGGTAAGAGTTCATCATTATTCAGCTAGGCAGCTCAAGATGTCAAAAAGACGCACCATGAGACAGCAGTACGAGAGGATGAACCAGTCAAGTTTCAACAGCAATCTCGTCTCTTGTCTGCTGGAAGGAATTTCGCCCCATACGAAGCGTCTTACAGCTTGATACACTCCCATCGCCACCTCTTCTGCGGGGATTTGTTAGCAATGAAAGACAGAGAAATACAGTGGCACCTACGATCGTCTTACGCTCGTCTCGCAGAATGAGCGCGACTTATAGATGGTCACGGTGGCCGCTGCACTCGGTTCCGGACCCCGGTGTTCAGGAAAATGAAGCGATTTTAGATCACGTGCATATTATCTCACGTTCTTGGGTCCGACGCGCCAGATTTTGACGATCGTCGCAGGTGGTCTACAAGAGCCTACAAACCTACATACGCGTCATGTAGGTAGAGATTGCTTCCATGCGAGATTCTGGACGGTTGGAACGTGGCGCATGGCATCTCAATAAATCGAGTTATCTGTTTGCAAAAATATCGCAGATTCTTGACAGTGAGGGTAAATATACAGTACTAGTTTCAAGACAATATATCGCAAAATCTGGAACGTGCACCTCTAGAACGTGTATAATGGCAGGCAGCTCAGTGGCAGCTTTATAATTATCGCGGCCATAATGCGGGGAATACGGAGCGAGAGCCCGATTTGAGCTGGTGCGGCCGCAGTCATGACTCTGGAGAGAGAGATAATCGGATGAATACCGAGATTGTGGCTGCTAGAGGTATTATAGGGTTAGAATGATCGAAGCGCCAAGATCGGCTCGAACGGGAGAACACGGGGGAACAGAGGAAAAAAAGAGGGGAAAAGACTGAGTCGGCGTTATCCGCGACGCGTCCAAGGGCACGTAGTTCGGCGGTGCGTCATCCGCGCCAGTTGATTGGGATCATTATCAAGAAAAGCTGACATATGAAGATTAGTGAGTTGGTTGGCGAGGCTAGATGGCGCAGTCCTGGCATAGTCTGGCATATTCCAGGTCACCGGAAATGAGACTTTTACTCAGCAAACCCAACGCAAACCAGTCTAAGCGCATGTGCAACCGAGTCATGAACTCAACTTTAAACTCTCCAACACGATGGCCGAAATAGGAAATTTGGTGTTGTTATTTTACCAGTGCTCGTCGCCGCGGTTGCCGAGCACTCGCCGTGGATCATCCCACATCGATCAAGGCCGACTGCTATGCATGGTATGGTCGACTGCTATGGTCGTACTTTCAGTTGGCCACGGTGTTTATCTTGGAATCGGCACCGAGGAATCAATTGGAATGAGGATGTTCCCGAAGGCAGCAGTCTTACGTTTGCAAGGATGAGTCAGACGGCAGCCTGATCGCGACTCTCCCCCTTTCTTTTCCCAAGACTCTAGCGCTGTTCGTCCGTTTAGCTCGCCCAAATGCCGAGCCAGCCGTTCCAGCAAATTCCACTCATCTCCGATCTTATACCCTAGGGGCCTCCCTTAAAAATGGCCTCGCCCTCTTCTTGTTCGTGATCCTACTTCGCCCTTTCCCAGCAATGCGTTCTCAGTGGTGTCGCCTCAGCCTTCTGGCAGCCCCAGCACTGGCGTTGACCTTCCTGACCACCTTCCCAACCGCTGCTTCAGCAGAGATCGCCTCTTTTGGCTCTGTCTTGTCTCGTGGGGCACCACCTTTGGACATTGCGAGAAGAGACGACGATCACGACCACCATAACCCACATGCCGCACCTCTCCTCGTGTTGAACGAAACACAAGTCACGCTACGTACGCATAGGCTCAATCAGTGTTCTATCGTTCGATTTCTGACATTGTTGCAGATCATGCCCCAACACCTCCATCTTACTATACCAATGACTGGGAAGATGATTCATCTACGCCTAGGCATCCTGGATTAATGATCCTGCACATCATATTAATGTGCTCAGCATTTTTTGTGGCGCTACCGATTGGTAAGAAAGTCTCTTGTCTTTGTAACGGATCATAAACCGATTCTTATTGGCTCCCAGGAATCGCTATGCGTACCGTAAACCACTCCTGGCATGGTTTCGTTGTGTTCTTGTTTTATGGCCTGAACGCTCTGGGTTTGGCAGCAAGCGGACTGTATAAAAAGCTTTCCCCAAACATGTGAGAATTGATCTTCGCCCCTCCGTTTACGGCCACCTCGATCGTGAAATTAACCTTTTCGACTGCTTAATCAGGTACGAAGGTGCTGCTCATGGAAAACACGGCTGGATCATCCTCCTCTTTTCCGTTTTATTGTCGATTGTTGACCTATTGGCTCTCGTTCGTCGGGTGATCATCCACGTTAAGAGTGGTGAGAAGATCACACTCAAGTCGTTCTGGAGGACCATCGTCTTGGGCAAGGAGGACGTGGACCGTTCAGGTCCAGAGTATACCGGACTCGTCGTGGACGAACCAGAAGAATTTGAGGAGTCCAAGGTGTCGTTCAATGGTCTACCGCATCATCGGGATCTCGAACGCGTCCGAACACAAGACTCAGATGATGACCATGCCGACACCGCACAGTGGGCCAATAACTCGCATCGTCATCATCGCGATTACTCTGTGTCTGCTGGATCCGAGCGGACCTTGTTCGGAGGCCCTCGCTCTCCTTCCTACGATGATACCATGCATGGCTTGAAGGTCGCTGTCACCTCGAAAGCACCTCTACTGCATCGTATCGGAAGATTTGTTTTTGATACGTCTGAAAGAGTCCTTGTCTTAGCCGGGCTTGCTCAGGTCATCACTGGGATCGTAATCTACACGGGTGCGCCTTCCCGTGCTGAACCTTCCCGTTCCTGCTAACAGTAACGCAGGTGGATGCCGTGGAAATTACGCTAACGGTTGCTTGGCACATCTCATCAGTACGGGTCTCATATCGCCTTTGATTTCTGTCTTACTCACATCCTTCCTTAGAGGGTGCCATCTTCTGGTGTTACGGATTGTTCACGTTCGCCCGATTCTTGGGTGCATTCTCTGATCTGGGTTGGGCCTGGAATCGTATCCCTTCGGGTCAATACCCCAGCGCGGAATTTGTGGAGTCTTCTCTCATCTTCATATATGGCATAACGAATACCTGGATGGAGCGATTCGGTGCAAATCCAGGAGATCCATTTGTTCGTTGTCTCGAGTCTCATTCGTCGTTCATAGCTTATGACTGACCGAAACATCAATCTAGACTACCAAGCAAGTTCAACACATCGGTATTGCCGTGAGTACATCCCCAACAGTACTCATCATTTGCAAGACTTCTTGCTGATATACCATGAACTAGGTCATGTTTTGGTTTGCTGGTCTTGTAGGCATGGGCATAGAATCAAAGCATATCCGTCGATGGTTAGCATCGAACGCAACTGCTGCCCTTGATCCTGCCACCCTCTCTCAGGAAGCTGTTGCGGAGCCACCCAGCTATGGTGCTAGCTTCAACCCCTTCCCTGCTCTCGTGATAGGCGTCACTGGCTCCGCCATGGCCGCTCATATGCAAGTATACCTGTTCCAGGTGCGTCATCTCCGTGAGCTCGTGCACTGCACGCCTTCTAACATCATCGATTCGTTCGATTTAGGTTCAAATACACTCTCTTTGGGGAAACCTATTGCTCGCAGCTGCTGTCATGCGGTGTTTGACATACTTTTTCCTCTGGCTTGCACCTCCACGATCTATCCTACCTTCGCGTCCACCAACAGAAGCTCTTGGCAGTTTCTTCCTCGCATGTGGTGGTCTAGTTTTCATGTTCTCGACTGAGGAGGTGACCATCGCTGCAATGCGTCGGGGTCGTGATGGTACGTCCTCAAATCAATTACTTATACACCAGTTCTCCATTGACCGTCAATCCAGATGTCATGATGTTCCTTTGCGTCGCTGTCGCCATGACATGTTTCGCCTGCTGCTGGACGTTGTTCGTGGTCGGCTTCAATGGATGGCTCAAATCCCATACGCACCCGAAGGTCACCTATCACAGTTCCGCATGATCAAAAGTTTATTCTATCTTGCAAGCATCCACTTCATTCCATTGGGTTTTACAATTTTTCCGCCTTCATCAATTTTAGAAACCCTTGTATCAATGCCTGCTTGTTGTTGTTCTACCACCATGCTATTCGCCTCATTGCTTTCAACACACACCTTCCTCTTAATGTTAATATCACTTCCTCCACCCATCTATATTTATATCTCATTTCAATGTCTCTTACTGTACTTAACGACCTTTCTGATTTTACGATCTCCTCAATGACAAACTGCTTCGCGAATCCCATGATGATTGGCATTGACTACGATGATGGCAGTCCTGACATCAATAAAGCATAATCACCCAACGCGCCCATCCATATCCAAAATCCTGCCCATCCACATCCTACGAATCCCTTCCAACAGCTTGGCCGGTCGTTGAAATCGGTCTTATAGAGGACACGGGCAAGTTGTGTGGCAGCCAGACCAACTCCGAGATAGAAGGGAGCACCTTGTCCATTGAGCACTCCCGCGTAAGATATCAGAGATAGAGATGATACCGAGAGAGCGCTGAGGATAGGTCGACTGTGTTCCCCGAAGAGAAGTGCAGTGGATCGAATTCCTACCGTCACGTCATCGGTTTTGTCCTAGAGTCACGCATAGGGTATGATGATGAGAAAATTGACAGTATACAGATCAGGATCATGTCTGTACCTGATGAGCGTAGATACTATCGTACACCAGGGTCCAGCAAAACCCACCAGCATATAACGGCAAGCACACTGCCCAGTCCACTGATCCTGCGACGGCAGACCAACCCAGTAGTGCTCCCCAATTGAAGGCCAGACCTGTTATATCGATGAGAAATCAGCGTTCAGCTGAGTAAGTTCATCACATACCCAGGACAGCTTGGGGCCAATGGGTAATTCGTTTCATGAGGGGATATATTGTCACTACTGATAGAGAGGACGCTCCCAACAGGATGCTATGTAAGTAGCAGTGATTAGCGTCCATGTAGTCAAAGTACGGGGCACGGTCGCACCTATACCAGTTCAACTGCAGCAAAACCCCTAATCCTACTGTCAACTGGCCTCCAAGAAAGACGAACGCTTGACTACGCGTTATGTCTCCTCTAGCCAGCGGCCGCTCTTGCGTCCGTGCTGTAGCCAGAGTCAATTGTCAATGCACAGACTGGAGAATTCGGCCTGCTTACCAACGGCTTTATCCAGGTTTTTGTCCCACATATCATTGATCGTACATCCTGCACCACGCATGACAAGCGCTCCAAGACCGAACAAACTAATGTACGTCAAAGGAGTCGTGAAAGGCAGTTGGAGTGCGTAGGAAGCCATCGTGATTGACCATGCTGTGGACACGCCGTGTCAAGGTCGAAAAAATTTACTGGAGACGCGACGGGAGACCAACCGCATGGATAGAACAAAAGTAATGTCCCAATAGGCTTATCTATACGCGTAAGGTAGAGATACGGTCGTACTTTAGCAGGTACACGGTCCACCCAAGTTTTAGGCACTGTTGATGCTACCGGGGAGGCCGAAGAGCCAACGAATCGGCTCGAGACATTACATGGTCTAGAGGGAAATAGTGAGGCTCCCCTAAGACGGTAAATTTGTCGGCATGGGATACCAAATTGTCGAAATTGCGCTGAACGTAGTGGGGCAAAACAACGGTCGTTCAGAATTTTGTTCATGGACGCGTCAAAGCCGGGGTTCGGATATACCCGAGATTATCTATCGCCAATTAACTACGATCCTTGCACAGTCAAGTTGATAGATGTCCGACGTTGAATGTGTATATAGAACTCCAGGGATGAATACATGCACGGAAAGTGAGGATGTAAGAAGGAAAAAGATGAATGCCAGAGAAACTGTATCATGCCGCCCACTCCTTCGCAAGCTTGAACGACCAGTCCCAATCTACACACAAGGGATGAGTGGACTGGCAATCGCATCATAATACTATATTGCATACCTGCATAGACCTCACCGTCGTCGTCCACGACACGAGATTTTACCGAGTACTGTCCAGATCGAGCTATCATGCCCGAAGGGGATTCCTCAGGATCGAAATTCTTCGTGTACGCTTCGCCTTTCGGGGATGGACCATAAGAGCCAAGCATTTGCTCTAATTTGTCGACTAGATTTCGAGGTTAGATACCATTTGAACTCTGACAACGCTCTGTTGCTGACCTTTCACACCAGCTCGCTTCACAAGCTGGATATAGCGAACACCCTACGATTCTCATGATGATTAGTTCTATAATACAGAGTAGTGAGCGTACGAGACGTACAGAAATGATGGAGTGGTTGACTCTGAACGTGATACGGACACTGTGGACGCAAGACAATCAGGCTTCCGAGATACGCTCAAAGGCCGCAGTGTACTGACTTGTATTCAACACCCTCCTTGATGATGATCGGGTTCTTCTTCGTATCCGCTAGTTTAGCTGTGTCGCTTAGATTGAATGCGATCTTCTTTCCAGCTAGACAGCAATTGTCAATGTCAATACGGACAGCAGATCTGATGCTAAACGCACCTGGAAGGGTCGGAGAATCCAATTCCAGTGTCAGAACAGTCACCTGTATACGCGTATTAGTCGAGTCTAATTGGATGATTGAGATTGGGTAGCTGACTTTCGGTCCGCTGGTGTCCACCTCGGCACCTGGAACGATACCCAGAGAGGCCTTCCATCGTGCTAAACTCTCATCGTTGGCATCGAGTTTGGCGTACTCATCGGTGGATTTTGCGGCCGTTGGTTTATATCCTTCGACGAAAGATCAGCCGGTGCAAGCGACGGTTTTGTCTCGGAATCAAGTACCTGGAGTAGAAGTAGGTAGAAGATCGTCATCGTGTTCTTCGTTCTGAAAGAAAGAGATTCAGCGATGAAAATGATGTTGAATTATTGGTGGACTGACAGTAGACATTTCGAAATATTTAAGTGGAGAGAGGACAAGGAAGCCTCCGTTTGCACACAGCTCCCGCTGAGATCGATTTCGCACGGCCGCTACTTGCCGAAATCATTTCCATATTCGGAAGTATGTAAGAACAGACCTCTCATCGATCCCATCTCCTCCAATATCCCTTCCTTTGGGTGGAACCCGCAGATCAGAAAAGACTGGAGGAGAGAACTCATCTGAACAGCCCCGTTTTTTTGATAGGGCATCGCGTTGCAACTTCCCAACACTAGGCCAGCGGGCATCAGAGCATCAGAGATATCAACAACTTGAAGTTCAGGCGGTTGAACGTTCAACACTCACTTGAAGGCGCCAAGATACAAGGACAACAATCAGAATTGCCAATCTGAACTAATATTTTCCATCGTCCAAATATAAAGTAGTAAGAGGCTTATACACGCACATCATCCGACGGAAAAGTCCTGGCTCAGAGGCACGAAATAAAATCGAAACATAAACCTGAAATATGACGGCTACAAAGAGCGTTGGCATGTGAAGGATACAATTTTAGGGCGAAGAGTCCTCCATAGGTGGGTGCATCGCCTCTGTAGATACTCGGGTCTATATCACTTCATTCTGTGGCATCACTGAAGAAATGGGACTAACCGCCTTTAAACCAGCATTTTCCTTTGCTTAAATGGAAGCATTTTGGTCCGTTAGGGCACACGTGGCCCCAGCAGCAATTCTCCCCGTAAGGGCATTGCATACCTACGGTCAAAGTTTAAAATAGTCCTGGGCATCATGGACATCTCGATTTACCGTTTTTAAGCCAGTTGCAGGGCGCTTTTCTGGCGTTTGCAGCTAATGTTGTAAGCTGTTCGGGCGATAACAGATAGTCATGAGAGTATTTGCATGCGGCCTGTCGTAATGTCGTAATAAGGGTCAATGCCAGGTCATTTGGAGAATGAGTCGACGCACGCCTTTGGAGCAAGACATTAGATAATGCTCGTTGCAGGGAGGAGGATTCTCTAGCATGCGACTCATCAGCTAGAAGAAACGGTGAAGCAAAATAATTTGACATACGCTTGTGAAGAGGCTTACGCCAACGAAAATTAAATCAGGGTTTCGCATCCAGAGACTCACGCCCAAATATGCTTACCAACGATGGATCGATAGCTCTAACAGCCGGACGAGCTGGTGACTGAGGACTTATAAGACCTCCATTTGTTGCTGTATTATATCCAGCAATATTTATCGGTGAGAGCTTTCTCGGAGGGCGCGGGAGTTGCTGGGTCATGAAGAGACTCTCCATCTTCAAGTAAGGAAGGGAAAGGCTTTGAAGGCCATTGTCCATCTGGGTGTATCCTTGGATTATAACGAGCTTCCCGAGCAGTTGATCTTTATCTAGAGCGCTTAGCGTCGCAGAGTATGCATTGTCATGACCGCCTAGACACCAGAAAGATCAGCGAGGTGGCTTCGACGAGGTTTCAATTTACACACCACCGAAAAAGACGCGTAATGTTTGCGGAAATCGAGTATAAGTTTGTAGATATTCTGCTACGAGTAAGCGGCTGCTGTCACAGGAAAATACGACGCACGCGAACCTCTGATCTTGGCATCAGCAGTCTCCTTCCCAAAACCAACGTCCACCAGCAAGAACCGAGGAGAAGCTTGACTAAATCCCTTATTTCGCGCAACACACGATTCTCAGCACTTCGAAGTCAATGAAGCCTAAGAAGACGTACCGTCAAAAAGGCTTCAAATTGCTCTTGAGTACAGACCTCGTTTTCGACGAGAGTCTCGGTTAATTCCAATTTGCTATAATAGATGGTGACCCAGAATGAAAGTCGGCCGAATATATGGACGTCTTCGTTGGAGAGATATTCCGCAATGCTTTTGGTGAGTTCCTGAGCTGCTGCTCGTCCCCCGGAGTGTCCTTGTGCGAGAAGTGACTGGGTAAATATGTTGGCCTCCCCGTTGATGACACAGAGTATAAGTGGATTTTGGGTCTACAGATAACTTGTCAGAGCGAACGCGGTCGGCGATGATGTACAACGTACTCTGAAGCAATCCATGTTAGAAATTTGCCGATTAAGAGATGCTAGTTGCACGTTATGTGCTTTATTCTCGCGCTCCGACGCTTCCAGAGCAACTGAGTGAGCTTGCTTCCACACCGAGAGCTCGAGCTCGAGTTCGGTGACTCGATTTTCGAGCTCTGCATTGCGTTTGACCGTCGCCGTGGAGAGGTCTGGATGAGCGTGTCAATTGAGAGAGCAAGTAAGCTAAATGAAGTTGTGAATACTCAGGAGCCTGGTAAGCGCTTCGTCCCTGTTCGTGATGAAAAAAAAATAAGCTATTGAGTTTTGGAAAAACGATATAGGCTGGACATACCAGAGCTGCTGATTCTCTCCTGGCTGGGTAGCCATGAGAGGCAGGATAATTGGGGCGAGGATGTGGATGAGGTGGACAAGGATGAAACACGTTGAATGCAGATGAGGCACTTTTAACCGGAGCTGCCATGCTGTATCCTGCAACTGTGAGCGGGCAAACTTCTCGGTTCTTCCAGGGCAAAGAAGGTACGAATCGAAAAGGCAACTACAATAATAGTTTGGGTTCGAAAAATCACACGAAAGTAAAGCCAGTATGTGAAGCCGCAGATTGAAATCGTCAAATGGAATATTACGCTGTGCCAGTTGCACGTCAGACCCAGATTCCATCACGATGCTTGCCTTAGATCAAGAAAAAGATCCATCTTCTTTTGATCAGAGGAGGAGAACAGAGTTAGCACGGCGAACTCAACAGAATACTCGGAATGGATGCAAGCGCCGCAACATCCGCGGATACATTCGACTCCGCTAGGCTTTCGCGGACTTCAAATTGAGAAGGATGGCAAAAGGAATGGCTTGAACAAATCAGTGAAGGCGCATAATTTTTTTACATACTGGTATCTCGTATATTGACTCTCATACGTCTCTATGCATATCAACTAGAGAAAGTTAACTGACGTGCCAAGCCCGCATAAAAAACGAGGGACTGACCTCCGACAAACTTGCACCGGCCTTGTTTCAAAAAATGGCACTTGGTCGTATTGGGGCAGGTATGGCCATAGCAGCAGACTTCGCCCCAGATGCATGGCTCCCCTGATGCCACGATGAAAACAAGTTTGGCTAGATTCGGAATAAGTTTAGCAGCGCAGCGTTTGCTCACCTTTATTTATAGACGGGCACGGTGCTTTCTTTGCGTTAAGACGAATCTCTTCGAAGTGTTCGGCTTCCAAAATATAATCATGGGCGTATTTGCAATCCACTCCATGTTTACAGTTCGCAAGGTAGAACAAGGTGCATGGCGGAGGCTTGTCTATATCGGAACAAAACACTTTCCTTATCAGCTACAATGTTCGGAGTTCTGCGGACTTCATAACTTACGCTTCGAAAGGGCCTGAATGGAATCATAGTCGTGTATTAGAACGTTAGAACGGGGACACCGGAAATGGAGAGAAACGCTCAACGATATTAGGATTAATGTAACGGCCTCTTGTGTACGTGAGAGAAGCGCGGGGATTAGAAGTTGGCGGATCGTTGTTATCGCTCGACTCGGTGCTGCTACTCGAGTCCAGCTCGGGAGTAGGCATACGGGTCTGCACTAATTGGACGGCCGAAGAATAGCTGGGTAGGCTCCTCTTCATTTCTCTTGGAACTTGATCATCAAGATCTCCTAGTGCCGCTATACTAGGATCCGATCCTGATGGAACAAAAGGCGCGACCGATTTTGAGGCGGGAGCGGGACCGGATGAGGCTTGAGAATTGCTATTACCATTGGACCCAAAGGGCGGGGCGACGATCTTCTCGGCCATGAAAAGCTCCGGAACGCAGAGTGAAGGAAGTTCTAGCTCAGCGATCCCAGCCGCCATTTCATTGTAGCTTTGAAGGAGAATCAATTTATGTTTAAAACCGGCAGTGATGTGAGATCGAAGAGTAGTGGCATAGCCATTGTCATGGCATCCTGTGAAGAGACGATGCATTATGTTGTCAGGGATGTTATGCTGCACCAAGAATGAAGCTCACCGCCGAAAAAAATTCTGAACGTTTGTGGAAGGCGGATGCTATCCTCGAGATATGCTGTACGGGCGATGCCAATTTAGATTTGAAAACAAATAGGTAGACCATATTAGCTGCGAACCTTTGATCTTAGCGTCCGCCGCCTCCTTCGCGCTCCCAACATCCACCATTAGAAATCGTTCAGCTGATTGATTAAATCCTGTCACAAAGTCTTCAAATTTCAGCTTTGACAACGCGAGGCCAGCACGCCCGAACGTATCCATCAGTCCTCGTTTATTGTAAAACACGTAAACCCATAGCTGGTAGGGATTTGAGCCGTGAGTCGTCGTGAGATGATGGCCTACGGAGTCGGATAACATCTGTGCAGCAAGGTGTCCTCCTGCTTGTCCTTGGACGATCAGATCGCTGCTGAAAATGGCCCCATCACCGTCAAGGAGAATTACAATCCGATAACCCTGGGCCGCGAAATTCGAGCTATCAGCAGGACACATCAACCTGATTCTAGCTCACCTTGAGTTGATTCTCTAAGTCTTCTTTTTGCTTCTCATGGACTGCATTGAGCATTTCCAGATTCTTCTTCTCGTTCTCGACCTCGTTGAAGGCGCGTTTATATACGCTCAATTCGGTGGTCATATCTTGAATCTTGTCTTGCAATTGTTCGTTGTTCTCGAACATGCCGAGCATTTCGGCTGAAGAGAGAGGAAAATATGAGTTGTTGACCTGCGCCTTGAAGTCCACGACGATATCGTACCTTTAAGTCTTTCAAAATAGGACTCCCTATCCGTTCAAGCGTCAGCGCACCAGATCGAAGCCAAATAGAAATAGGACATACATGCGATCTTTCTGAGTGGCTTCAGCCATGAAAGTATCACCAAGGTCCATCATGGCTGTGTCGGTCTTGGAACTCAGCAGTGTGATATTTGAAAGAGAGAGAGAGAGGCAGAGGCAGGAGTAGTAGGTTTTATGGGTGCGTGAGCAAGCCTACGTCTCTGTGGGTTTACAACTCGAGCAATGACTCATAGGTGACTCTTATAGGCCGTCCGTGTATTTGATTCGACCAAAAGGAAGGTTGCGCAGCCGCAGGCCACGAACACGCGGAATGAGCATTGCAAACCTTTGGCCGGATGCCACGAAAGTCATGTATAACACACCAATCATTTCGTCCATGCAATTGGAGCGTGTCAGGGGGCGTATTGGAGAAATTTGAATCATCATTCTGATCAGTGGACCACAATTACAAAGGCTCAAGATACCACTCCAATTAAGTCAAAAGCACTGGATTGAGCATGCATATCGTTGTATGAGAGATGAATATCTTACAAGAAATAGTTATGTCCCCGTTTGTCCCAACGAGCAAAACATGCTCGCGGAAGGACCATCAAGAATTCCTATGATTCATGTAGGTTCGCACCGAAACACTAAGGTGATCATCAGAAATCGAACACCAAGCGAGAGACGAAGCTCTTACACGCGTTCGTTGTTTTGCAGTTTTCGATTTCCCAGACTCAAAAGCACGCTGATGGAAGGATCACAGCGCGTGCATTCGCCGTTTCATCAAAGTCGGCAGATTGGGATCTATTGTGTCCCCAACCAGGCCTCAGAGAGACAGAGCGAATGAAAAAAGATCAAGGTCTTATGCGGATAGAAACTCGAGAGGACCGAAGACGCGATGCATATATGGCTATAGGCGATATTATATTTGCGTGCACGCGTGGCTGTTATGCGTGCACCGTACTAGAATGTTCAGAATCACGGTCCGGGAGAAGGTAGCCTAGTGAACCTGACATCGTATTCGACAAGGGTCCTTGAATGCGCAGGTTCCAGGTGACAAATTGGAAGACTCGCAGGAGGAGGTAAAGTCGTGGTGATATGAGTGCATGGTTCTGTCGGCGTGAGGCTATGAATTTCCAAACAAAAGCATGTACGGTTCCGTGGTATCTCTCCTGAATGTGTGATAGGGTGTCCTGGGCATTAGCAGAGAAGACCACTCGAGGGTTTTTCTGGCTTTTCCGAGGCTTAGTAGGAGTAAATCGACGTAGAGGTACTAGCAGGAGTCTCAGAGGACTCCCGGGCCAGGCGCGGGGTCACACAGTCACCACGGTCACGTTGAAAAGAATCACTCTAAAATGAGGCGTGGGAATATATCTTTACGCGTCAATTTGTCCCTGAGCGGCTTCGCTTCTTCAACCTCTCCCGCGACACCCCCTCCTCGACGCGTTCTTCCTCTCAATTTTGGCGATATTTACTTGTTCATCTATGTCTGATTTATATTCGACGCTCCAGATATCGCCCAGGAAGAAACGTTGTCCACCAGAACTGGATGATGACTTGACTCTGACTCCAAAGAAACTCAGGACTGCGTCTGTAGCTTGATCGTTTGTTTCGGGTTCAGTCGAACTGATGCTTCTCTCCTCATAATAGGCCACCTACACCACCAGCGACAGTCTCGCGCAAGACTCCTCGTACGGCGTCTGTGGACACCCTGCCCGCTCATCTCGCACGTTTGAACACCATCCATACTGGACTTCAACACGCTCTTTCGCATGCTCTTGCTACCTGTGCAGTATCACCTACCTCAGATACTGGGGTTGCTCGAAATGTACTCAATCATATATCACTAACTACTTACAATGGCCTCACCGCACAATTCGACGCCGAGGATCTCAAAAGGCTCTGTTGGATCTGGGAATGGGATGGAAAATCTTTGCCTTCCGTTAGCAAATCCAAGAAGGAGGACGAGGATGACAATCCCTTCCTAGAACCTCAGTCAGAGCCCACTCCCAAGGATTGGACGCGAGGAGCGATGGGGATCGTCGTCAGCCCAAGCACTCATTACACAAAGAACTCCAAAAAGCGCGTTCCTGCTTACGGAATTGGTATTGAAGTTGAAATGGATATCGACAAGGATATGAGGGGTGGTATGGCAGCTGTCGCCCGTTGGACTGCTGCTTCCGAGACGCGTCGACAGGAATTTCGGCATAAGCTGCAGTGTTGGGCAAAGGTACATGCCCATGCTCTGCATGCGCAAATTTGGCTGCTAATATATGAAATCAGTTAAACTCAGAAGTATCTCCTGTCCCACAAGTTCCCGCAGCCGATTTGCCCGACCTTCCCAGTGCTCCGAAAATTTCTGCTCTCACTCGTACCCTTGCGTCTGCGTCCCCTAAAGGTTCCATCTCCTCCCTGAAGCTTCCTGGTCCACCGTCTTCACCTACTAGGTCCCCCACGAAATCGCCCACGAAGCGTACAGCAGCTCTGCGGGAGTTTGCTGTGCCGTTCCCCATCACTCCTTCATCTTCACGATCTTCATCCGAATCTCCTTCAAAATCCAGTGCTTCGAAGAACACGCTATTATTTCCACAGACTCCTCATCGTGATCGTTCTAATCTAAACATATTCTCTACCCCTTCTTCGTCCACTTCTTCGCCCTCGACTCCCGTGCACCAGAAAGGCTCTAATGCTGCCACAGTCCCACAAACACCGACCTCATCTCGCCGAGATGCGCTCTATGAACGTGTCCGTCAACGCTCTCTTACGGCTTCGCCGACGAAAAAATCAGCAAGTAACGAAGTCAAAGGCGGAAAATTGACCAAAGATCAGATGTTGAAGATGGGGCAGGATGAGATGAGGCGAAGGTGTTTGTTGGGAAGGCTTGGAGGTATTGCCGAAAGTGTCTGGATGTACGTCCGGCCTCAATCGCAATTTCTATCGTGGTTTCGCTCATAATTGAATCATTCTAGGCTTTTCTCCACTCCCACCTCGGCAACAGCAACGCCAACAACACGAAAGCGTCGCGCGTTGCCCGCATCTGAGGTAGCCACTGCCGTAATCAAATCCTCCCCAGTTCCAATTTCTTCAGCAGAAGCAAACGAGTCTCTCGTGATCTTGACTAAACTCTGTCCATTCTTCCTCAAACAGTTGAATATTGCTGGGAAGGAATGGCTTGAAATGCCTGCCCCTACATCTGGTTTTGTCTCCACGCCAGATGAAAGCGGAAGTCCCAAGAAGCTCGTTCTTCCGTCCAGTCCCGGAGCGAAGAAGATTCAGGACAGTGCGGAGGAACTTATCACGAGGAGTCCGAGACGGGTGAAGCGCGAGGCTGGAGGTTTGAGGGAGGTCCGAGAGATTATTCGAAGGGAGTTGGAGTTGCAGGATTGAGCTCGTCTCTCCTCATGCCAACCATGTTGCATGCTGCCAGAGTGGCATCGTTGCTCCGGTTTTTCTTGCTCGCTTCATCATGATACGATCCGCTCCACCTGATACTTCGTCCAGTGCTTCTATATCAATCTTGTGCTCGATCTATTTTGTTCGTATATATGTAGTACCTATTCGATTTGTGACTGATAGTACATACAATGAACTATTTCCAATAGAGGTCTTATGATGCATATTCGAGCCATTGAGATGTGAATGATTCGAACGCTATGAGGCAAATAATTGTTACATAGGTTGCGACTCCCTGCCGTAGCACAGAAGGTAAGCGCCACGCTGGAGACACCAGCTTGGGATCACGCTGTGGAGTGTTGCCGGAACGCATCTTATCCGCACGGAAAAATTGGCGAGGTTGAACCGTTGTCGATCTTCGCTGAGCGACACAAATGAAGAACACACAATTTTGGGGTGGCCCGACAGAAACGAAGCGCCCACGGGGGATCCGGATGTTATCATAAATATGGCACGAGCACGCTCTTTTGGCCGTGGCGGCGCCACCATGTACTTTCAAGGCGACTTGTAGTGATCGCCTTCAAATGGTAACGCCGCCTCGGGACGGCACGAAGGATACGAGGGAATAGTTACCTAGTCTCCAGACGGGGATTAATGGAAGTCAATCGAAACACATTTTTGATTGCTTGAGAAAGAAACTGCACCCAAATTACAAAACATACATTCTTTCCTTCGTAGATATGTTGTCCCAGAGGTATCGGTAACCGATGTACTTTTGATTGCTTTGACCAGCCAGTTCGAGCCCATGATGGACACCCTCAGGTGGACATCAATCGTCACCTCGACTGATCCAAGAACTCCTTCCAAATCTCGTCGATACGAAATAATGCCGACATACGGCCCCCGTCTACGCATTTTAGCCGTGCATTTTTATAGTTGGCTGCGATCCAACTAGCCATCAGATATGGAGCTCTACGGTCGCTTCTAGGAGAGACAACGAGCACGGCAGGTCGTGAATGTTCATCGTCGAGCCGATCAGGAGTGAGCCCGCTCCACCCGTAGTGGTATATGTCTGGAAGATCGAGGAAGCCTTGCCATGTAGTGGCTACGCTGCGAACGGCATTCGCAGCCATCTCAGACTCTAGCTGACCCTCCGCCAGGTTATGTATTTTTCGGTACCGTTCGAATGCTACCAATTCATGCTCTTTAAGTCCGTCGAACATCGCTCCTCGTATGAATTCTACGGCAGCATCGGGCGATTTCAGTTTCGGTGCGAGAGTGAGTTTGGCGAGATAGATAAAGGGATTGAAAGGGATGTAACGAGTAGCTGGTCCAGCCACGATATAGTTCTCCCAAGGCATGCATTTGGCATACTCGGAATGACAGTGGGGAGGCGACTGTGGCGCTATGAGGAGGACTCCAGATATCTGTCTCCCGAGGGGAAATGTATCATAAGGCGCGCTGTAGAGCATCTGAGCAGCTATGGTGCCGAAGGAGATGCCGCAGAGGTAGAGCTTCAAGTGGGCCGTCTTTTTGGGATGCAAGTGTTTGATCAGGGTTGTGATGTCGTTGGCGAGTGTTGTCGCGTAGGAGGATGTGGTGGGAACAGGAGATGAGCTTCCCCAACCAGGTAGAGTAGGCGCTACATAATGCATTTGCCTTTGCAGCAGTACAATCGGTGCTCTTGAAGCATTCCCGACGTCGAATAGGTCGTGGAAAACGATGACGAGAGTCTTGCTTGACGTGTTCCCACTGTCTGCATAAGCCAGGGTGCGACCGTCTGACAATGATAGACGTTTGTCCTCGACGTGAATCATTGAATGCTTGAAGTGAAGGAGTAGAACTCGACAGGGTATATATGGCGTACCACAAATCCTAATGGATGTTACCGAGTGGGCGCTTCATCACCGCATCCCGCAGTAAGTATTCTGAGTTGGTGATCCTGAGTGAGTAGCAGCAGGTCAGTTGACTGTTGACGACAGTGGTGGAGAGATTTGGATCTGTTGGGTGATTCAATTGCAGGACCCCAGTGCGCGTGAAATGGAAGCGAATTTGTGGCTGAATGACGAAGACTTTCCCAATTTGGGATGCCACGCTCGGACACCTCTCCCATACATGTCGTTCCGACAGTCCTGCCAGGAGATGCCTGCCAGGAGGCGCAGGACCGTACAGCCTGACGAGGACAGACTTGAGGCTTGGATCATGACGGTGGGGCGTGAAGGATATCGCCGAATCCCCGACCAGCCAAAGGACAAGATTTCACGCTAGGGTCGTTGCTCTATACATGGAGTTTGGTCAGGAGGGAGAAATAACAGGCAGTTCCATGATGCATATGCACTAGATGTGAATGAATATCTAGATGAACATCGTCTATCCAGAGACTTGGTTCAGGGGATGATGGAATCCCGCACGTTTGTCCAACCATAACCCCAGTTCCAATGACTGTGTGTAATTGACCCGGGCAAAGGTGCTGCAACAGCCGCGGTTTCAAGTTGCCCGACCGCCCGACACGTCTCATTTATCGTCATCGTTAATCGATAGCATGTAGTCGACCGGGACGGCATTGTTGGCATCACGGCGCTCGTCCGTGTCATGTGCCATATATCGTCTTAGCAAGTACTTCGCCTCCATGCTGCTGCCTCCACTAGATGTAACAAGATGAGGTATCGCTCACCTCTCCGGGGCTTGAAGGACCATATAGGTCAAGAATGATTGGATCTAAAGACGAACTTGAGGTAATAGAGGTAGATCATGGTCATGGAAGGCCTTGAGGCATGATATGTTGGAGGTTCCGAGACCCTAGGCATGGAGTTGAGGAGGATGGGTTTATGCTCGGTGGCGAGTGACAGAAGGTAGAGAAACAAGCTTAGAAGCCGCTGGGAGCGAAAAGAACGTTGTATCAGGTAGAATTACGTATAACGGCAGTTATACATATTTTCATGAAGAAAACGTAGATGACTTCCAGACAGAGGTGATCGAAGAAAGCAGTACTCAGAATGTTCGAAGGGAGCCTCCAGAGAGAAATGTGATTCAGAAGTGCAGGTTGATTGAACTATCGAGTGTTTGCCCTCCAAGGAAGCAAGCAGGAAGCGCCCAGGAAGCAGTGCGAAGTTTGTGTTGAATATGTATTTGATTTGCCAATGCAGCGTGTGTAGATATTTTTGTCGGCTTCAGTGGGTCATGGTCGTCCAACAACCGAAAGTAAGCTGGTTAATCGCAGTGACGATTGAGGTTTACAAATAAGAAAACCGAGAAAAAATTGAATAAGACAGCGTTAATAAATCGTAAACCCAAGAGAGAGAGATATCAAAACCATGCCTTTGAGAAGTTTATTCCACGAGGTCAACTTGAGGCAGACGCGCCAGTCTCCTTTTCCTTTTCCTTGAGCCTTTCCCGAGCTTGCTTCTCGAATTTCACGCAATCCACAACCTTTCCCTCCTTCCGACTGTGTTCTGCCGCGAACGTCGTCAAATGACTCTTCAGCACCTCCGACACGTCCGTTCCAAGGATCTCCTGCTTCCCTGTCCTCACCGCCTCAACGAAAGCTTTGATCAATCCCAGATCTCCACCTCCATGCCCGCCACCCTCATTGGCAGGATGGTGAACTGCAGTCTTGCCCGTACGAAAATCCGCTACGGTGAACGTCGACATGTTGCCTACGATCTCACCATGAGTGAAGTGCAACCGTGTCTGTCTCTCACAGATCAAAGACGTATATGCGACGAGAGTGAATGAGGCGGTACTGCCGTTGGAAAATTCAAGATTGACCACCTACGAATAGTGAGGTCTTGCATTACTAGATATATGCAGGGAGGAAAAAAAGAATTTACCTGGTGGTCGCAAACATCGTTGTCGCTCTCATACACGCATTTACCGTATGGGCCATTTGCCAGAGCCGCTGTAACGTTCTCTATATCTGGAATCCCGTCTGTTATAGTGTCTGCAGGCCATCCCACGTTCCCTTGGGAGACTGGGTCCAGATATACTGAAGAGCCAGAAGTTAGTAGTATCTCACTTGATCGGCCAAGGAACTATATACCCACTCTTCTTTGCGCTATACGGACATTCTTTTTCCATAGGACAGACAAAGCAGCGTGGGGCATCACCGGCTTCTGGAGGTTTGGCAGATTTGCGAAAGTGTTGCAAGGACCCGAAGGAAGAGACGCGTGAAGGAGATGCAGGGGACAGATAATAGCAGAGTATGTCGATGTCACTAGAGGCATGGATCAGTGTTTAAGTCTTTTTCTACGTAGATACACTCACTGCGAGCTCTTGGTCATAAGAGAGAACGAACTAGTCGCCTCCAGAGCCCAATTACCTCGGACGTACGAATGTGCGAAATGGTAGTATCCGACGGGCTCGACATGAACCACGTTCACGAGGTGCCCAAGAACACCAGACCGAATTATCTGGATAAGCTCTCGATTGTACGGGGAATATCTCATCACTATGAAACCCAAGTCAATGTCTAGAGTCGGAGGGTGGGACTGATGCAAGGTATACCATGTCCCATTCCGAATATGATACCTGCTTTCTTGACTGCGGTTTCCATTCGGATGCAATCTTCGACACTGGTGGCCATGGGCTTTTCGCAGAGGATATGGTAACCCTGCTCCGCGAAAGCAAGCGCAACTTCAAGATGCTGGTGATCCTGGACAGCAATGACCACGGCATCTGCCAACCGTTTGCCGATCGTGCTGATAGTCTCGGCTGAGGCTGCATACAACTCTTCCCAGGTGTTAAATACAAGAGTCTTATCAACGTTATGGCTGGCAGCATATTGTTTTCTGGTCTTCAGGCGTGGCTCTGCGATCGCAACAATCTTGCACTGTTGTGGGTACTGCTGTGGATAGACACCGTATGCCTATCGCGGGCTCAGGACTATGGTCGGAGACATATAGTATCTTGATTACTGACCTTTCCTCGTTGTCCACAACCAATAATCGCGAGAGTGACTGGCTCGTTAGGGTACGACTTGGTACCTGCCATGTCTTTGGAATGCGGGTTCAAGGAGTCTTTGGGCAGAACTGAACGCCACAGGCTTTTATGACCGTTCGCGAGGGGCATTCCAGATCAAATTAGACGATAAGAACCGAGATGATTGATTCTGTGACCAGAGGGAAATTGGCGATTTGCATGATAAGAATAAATAGCGAAGATGCCCCACATGCAGCGAGGTCCAATAGAAACAATGAAGTTTGCCATCACATGTAATGTCGACAGTGTCTTGGATTTGATATAAGTGAGTAGCTCAAAGCCTGCTCGTCGTTGTAGTGGTGGTCGTCGCGGACGTCGATCGCGTCGAGGTGTCGGACTTGTCGCGTCTCAGACTGATCGCACTCAAAACCACTATAGCTAGTACTGTCGACGACTCCTCGACGCCGTTGGGATGCCCCGAGTTCTTCCCCGACTCGTCAAAGAACTAGCACACCACAACCCAGCAACAGTCGACTGGGCCAATGCCGAACGCTTCAAAGCCTTGGACCGCCCCAGGAAAATTTCACTCCATAAACCCGTACCTCCTGTCCCATCTTTCCTTCCATCCGACACATCCATTCTCTTGAATCCAGTAAACCCAATCACGAATGCACACGATTATGCTCGCCATAAGACTCTACCTCCAGTCGTACGCCTCCACCGACGCCCTAAACGAGTTGAGGATCCACAGGATCATTGGAGAGATCGACCACGAGAAATGACAGAACCTGAACGCCAATGGTGGTCGAGCCCTTATAGTATGTACGGACATACATCATATTACCTCCTGATCATCCTTCTCATATCTAGGTATCACCTTATACAGTTCGCATGCTCTCCTCACCTATGAGGACGTGCGTACTGACACAACGACGTATTCCCACTGGTAAGCCTCACCTATACCTATTATATTTTGATCTCTCATCGCTAGATACTTAAGACTTTATGATACGTGTCGCACCTATGCGCCTTCCAAAGTCTCGGCTGAGCCCAAAAGCACCCCCTACCACGCTGATTCCAGACGGTCTTCAACATCCCAAGTTCAAAGTACGTAAAAGCGGAAAATCCGCCTACATTATTTGCTGGAAAGAAGCCATCAAAGAAGTCGCAGGACGAGGTACATGACTTTGTCCTTTGTACCGACGAAAAGCACAGATCATTATGACACCTTTCCAGGTACTCACCACCGCATTCTGGCCAACATAGACATGCACCTCCACCTTACGAAACAAATCGCGCATCTCCTCCGGATTCGTGTCCTCCAGGAACTCGAGCTTCTTATCAAAGAGATAGAATCACGTCCTCCAGGCCCAGGGGATCCTTCTGTCATCCGGCGACTCACACGATTGGAATGGAAGAACATCCAGAGTTCAGGCATTATACCGTACGAAAATGCTATCGCCGTATTGGTCGTCCCACCACTCAATAGAAACCCTATAACCAAAACGAGACCAGAGCCGTCTCTTTCCACTGCGCCGATACCGGAAGCCATAGAGCCGCCAACACCTTCGCGTCCACTCCCGCCACTTTCTGTCTTACACCCAGTGCAGGAACCTGTTACACTTGCACCAGTCCCGAATATTGTCCCCCCCGCTCAGACTCCGCTCTACAACGGGTTAACGTTATTTCCCTCGCGACCTCAACGAGCAGCTTTATACGCGTTCTTAACGCGTTTACTATTCTTAGAGCGCAGAGCTCGCTACAAGCAGCATGTACCTCCCACAGAGAAACGGAATACAGACAAGAAGGATCACGAACATGATGTTGATAAAAGGGCTCGAGACACAAAGGCCAGCCACGCATTCTTGTTGTGTTCAGATGCTAGAACGGTGAAGAGAGGGGATGTAGCTGCTTTAGCGATTGCTTTGTGGAGGGTTAGGATGTATGAGGGTGGTGGATGGGATAGTGACCCCAAGAACTTTATATGGACTCCTCAACCCTAGTCGACTGCATATACCCCATCTTTACATATCTAGACTAGCATTGACTGTCTCAGTTATTGCGTCATGTCCATTTGGCGGGAAACACCAAGAAACGTCAAACGATATATGAAAAATTGATTACTGTATACACATATCACGCTTCAACAACCATAGGAGCAACACCAGGCTCCGTACCCAAAGGTTTCTGCCCTGGTGCCCCAAGAACCTCATGTCCTTGCCAGAACTTTGGCAGTTCGTCTCCTGGCACAAAGAGCCTTTCTACCCCAGCCTCCGTGATCACACACATACGAATTACACCACCAGAGGACCCGTCTCTAGACATCGCTAGCGACAAGGCTGCAAATATATGATTAGGAAACGTTCGGGAGGGAAATTGTATAACATACTGTTCTTGACGAAATTAACAGTCTCATCTCTCCCCCACCCTTCTTTGTATGTGGCGTCGCAGTAACCATATACATAGGTCGAACCAGATCCTGCGTTTGGGGTGTCCCGCCGTCAATACACGTAATGAGAGAAGGGAATAATTTCGGAGTACCTCCAATGGCCCATGGCTGGCGGAAAAGACCACCTCCGAGAGGGATGTTATACACGCTTGGTCCGTTTTCCTTATCCCACCCAGCTACAATTATACCAGCGCTCAAACCATCCTTATTCTCGTAACAGAGTTTCTGAAACATGGAAGCTGCAGTGTGAACGGGAGGGGGCGAGCCCGATGTTTGACTACATGAAGGTGCTGTTCGATCAGTATGTTAGGATGATTAAGGATGAATATGGGCGTACGTAAACATCTGGAGGTAGTAATGTACGATATCTGCAACGGCTTGGGTATCTGCTGCAGAGCCTGAACGACAACAGTATACGCGGTCGTGGACATAAGTCAATTTATCTGTAACGCGATTGGCCTGGATGGGTGTATGAGCAAATGTATATCTTCCTCTACATCGCATGCAAGAGTTCGTACAATGTAACTGCCTGTAGTTGTGCGACTGTCTGCACCGAGAACCACACCGCCGTCAAATTGGACGGCCATGATGGAGGTCTGTCTAGAATGTGAGTATTTATTTGAGATCCATATGGTTTGTACACATACGCCGAGGTTAACCTCTCCACTTTTGAGCTGCTGGAAGTCAATACGGTCCATTTGAGATGAGGAAATGTAGAGGAAGAGGAAGAGGAAGAGTTATGAATTTGAACTCAGATCGAGCTGACGCGTCGCGTCGCCTCACCAAAGCCAGCTCTTCCACTTTCTTTTTGCCATGACTCCTCAACAACTCAGCGGTTTATACGACGACCTCCTCAAATCTTTCAATTCCCAACCTTCCGATCTGAAAAAATGCGGGGTGCTACTAGCCCAGTTGAAGGTACTTGCAGGCAGAGTGTTCGAGTAGTGAACTGTGCGCTAATGGTGACTTAGCTCGGTCTCATCGAATCCGGACTGCTGCTTCCACAAGGCGAACTCAACCTAGGAGATCTCGTCGTCGCTCGTGTGTATACTGTCTATGTGATTTCGGATGTATTGTATTAATATCCTCCAGGTGATATCCTCGAGATCGGTGCATTCTGGAGTATAAGAACACAAGACGTCCCTTCATTCGACCGATACTTTGCACAACTGCAAACTTTCTACACCGACTACAGGTACTTCAGCTCTTGAAATAGTTACTAATACACCAAGACTAACAACACACTCTGGCAGCACCTCCCTCCCACCTTCGAAACGCGAATTCCCTATTCGTGGCCTGAATCTGATCCGTCTGCTCACCCAAAATCGCATAGCAGACTTCCATACCACCCTAGAAAGTCTACCACTTCCTGCCGATGAAATCACAGAGAACCCGTATATCAGTCATCCAGTGAATCTGGAACAGTGGTTGATGGAAGGCAGCTACAGTAAGGTGTGGAATGCAAGAGAAGAGGCACCAGCGGAGGAGTACAAGTTTTTTGTCGATAGTCTCATGGGGACCATCCGGTATGTGGGCTTTCTCCGGGCTCGACGTACTTTGTGCTGATGGTTTCTCAAAATATAGGAATGAGATCGCAAGCTGTGAAGAGACGGCATATGAGAGTCTGCCTCTGAAAGATGCTGCTACTCTGCTATTTTTCAAATCACAGTCTGAACTGTTGATATTTGCGTCGCAGGTGAGGGCTTGATTCATCGTTTTGTCCAATTAAGCCGTGTCTCATTTCATTTCCTATCCAGCGAGGTTGGCAGGTGAACCTGACAGAGGGGAGCGTTTCATTTGCCCGCAAAGGCGAAGAACAATTGGAAATACCCAAGGAGAAACTCATCTCAGAGTCTTTAGCTTATGCTCGCGAATTAGAGCAGATCGTATAGTCTTTGCTTCACATTCCTCGATGGTAACGCAAACCGTTATAATATTTGTTGTGAATCAAAGACAGAACGGGAAACGAAAACTACAACTCGAAATTCTCCAAACTTTCTTGTGCTTTCTGCTCAGCTTCCTTCAATAGGTCTTCTGGTACAGGCAGGTGCAGGCCGTTCGTTTCGTCGCCGATCCACGACATCTCAAGCTCGAATTCCTTTTCTTTCGCATCGTCGTGCACGAGGTATATACTGTTCGTTGGAATCGTCAGTTGAGTAGATCGCTACGAACGGTAGTCTGAATCGTACATTCTTGCAGCTTCCATGACAGCTTCTCGCGTGGACAGTTCTGAAAGTTTGAGCTTCTCAAGCTCTGTCTTGGCAAGCTGGCGACCTTTGCCAACGGCAGCGCCGTTGTAGCCCTGTATACCGTGTCAATGATGGATGACCGTTGCATGATAATCTTGCACGCACAAAGAAAACACCACTAGGCTCTACAACATAAAGAGCTGGGCCAGTCTTATCCACTGCACCTAGGATTGTGCTGATACCGAAGGGGCGTACAGAAGAATATAGAGTGTAGGCTTGAACGAACAGGCCTAGACGATCAGCGACAGCCTAAGTTCCCTGGTTAGGAAACTGTATCGATATCATATATGGGTCCGCACCTTCAATGGAGGTGGAGAGTTGTAAGTTGAACGGTAGTTGGATGCCTCGTCGCGTGCTCTGTTGGAAAGTTGTCGTCCATCTGCCAACAATCCTGCTGTAGCCTGAACACAAGATAAGACAGAAAGTTTGAACACGAGAGATGATAATCTCACCAGTCCTATATGCCGATCTACAGTTTGTATTCTCCGATTCGCACCAGGGACTAGAAGTTTAGAGTGAATGAGCTTCTCGACAGCTAGTACGACTCCGTCCTTGACCCGGAGGCCAATAGCAGTTCTACGGGATACATTGGATTAGCCTGATGCATGAGAGTGATGTTGGGCACGCACCCCGAGTTTTCGACTGCTTTATTAGCATATTCCACCTAACAAAGATACGTTAGTACGGCCGCGCGTCGAATTATGAGATCGCTGACCTGGAAGATGCGACCATCTGGAGAATAAGTGCTGGCTGAGAGATCGTATCCTGTGCCAATGGAGGTCATATTCAAGACGAGTAGAAAGCTGATTGAGGGGAGATGTTGGATAGTTTTTGGATGAGTGCCAGTACGCGCAAGCCTTGTGGTCGGAGGTCGAAACGCGTGTGTGTGAATTTTGAAATTGTAATTTGGGACGGCGGCGCGTTATTTCGAGATTTCAGCAATTTGTCTGTGCACTGGCCATGAACGACGGCGAAGACTGGAGTGAAATCTTGAACGACCACCCTATATTCTCTCTTCCAAATTCTTTTTCTGGTCCTTCAGCACAACGCGAATCATCCTTGGAACTTTCCACCTCGAATCTGACCAATTTCACCCATCTCGATCCGACACAAGATGGTCCAACACCGTCTGGCAGGCGTCAGGTCATGGTGCTCAAGGATGCTGATTTGATTGTTGCATCTGGAAAAGAAATCAGGATCACCTCCCTAGGGGAATCCAAATTGTCCAAGAGCAACAAGAAGACATACAAGGTATGATGCACACCATATATTCATCAACACTACATGCTAATGGAACCCACAGATCCTACACACTCCCAATGTTCAATTCGAGATCCACCAAATATCACTGAATCCGAGCGGTAAACTTTTGGCTGTAGCAGGTGCTTTCCAGGTAGCCGTGGTTGTGCTTCCTCGTCCAGGTTTCACTCGACTCGTACCTGCCACCGTTGATTGCAAGTGCGCACCTCACTCAGGCTCATGACACTCCATGTTCCTTACCAAGTCCCGTTCCCCACAGGTCCGTCCAAATAGGTCAATTCTATCACGCATCATCCTCGTCGGCCCCCATTGCCAAGATCGAATGGCATCCCTGGGGTGAGGCAGGGTCTACTCTACTGGTCATGACGGTTGATGGAAAACTGAGGTATGTGCTCCATGCGATTCTCCGGGTGCACAAACTGATGGCTGTCACCAGGGAATACGATATCTCAATCGACCCAGAGGAACCACAACAAGTTTTGACATTTGTACCCCCAAAGAAGAACAACTCTTATGTAGCTGAGGACCTCGCCGAGCGAGAGGTAGCCTCGTTCACCCTTGGAAAAGGTAGAGCCGACTGGGGTCCACTGACCCTCTATGCGGTTATGAAGTCGGGTGATATCTACTCTATATGTCCGTATATGCCACAAAATGCGTCAGTTTGTTCTTTTATGACTAGGCATTTCTACGCACTGACCTCCTACTTCAGCTCTATCCCCTCTGCTTATGTTCACGCTCTCGAATGCTTCATCTCGGCCAAACAAGAATTTCTCTCACAAAGTCCTTCATCTACATCCGAAAGTCTCTCAGTCCTATATGACTACCAACACAAATACGTCACTGCTCTTGTAAAACAACTTCCACCGGGCACAGTCTTCCCTGCACCGTCGCGCTCCGTTCTCATGCACCCACCATCTACGATCAAAGCACACCGTGTCCGACAAGGACCATTCCTGTTGCAGCCATCACCCAGAATAATCGAAGGAAGCGAAGGGGGAGATGCCACAGATATCACATACCTGGCATTCGGAGTGGATGATGATGCGGATGGTGAAGGTGAAACGGAAAGACTGGGAGTTGTACTGATCACATATCAGGATGGAAAGGTTGATGTTTGTCTAGATGTCGAAAAGGTAGAAGCAAGATGGGAGAATAAGCAGGTACGCCGTTCTATCATCTAGGGTAGCACATTCTAATAATTGGAAACCTCTCTTGAAGCATCCGAACTCGGATCTACCTATGCTAGCTGTCTATGAAACCATCGATCTTGGGCTTGTCTCGACTCTTAATGCTATAACCGTTCCCCCGGGCGAACCCCCGATACTTGACCTGATACAAGGCAACCATCCCGTGTTCGTCACGGATCCCATCCACGAAGATACTATATATGTGTATCACGCCTTTGGAGTTCACACTCTGCATCTAGGGCCTTTGCTCCAGAGTGTTGCTGTCGCCCTACGTGCGGAAGATGATGACGAAGGAGCGTCTCTCAACGTAGCCTTACAGCAGGCTGCTGGGACTCTTGTACAACCGATCCTAAGTACGTTTTCTGTTGAACGCAGGTCAGTTTTGTTCATCATGCACTATGCTTCTACTTCTGCTCAACGGCGTGCGCATTAGATGTTCAAATCCAGTGGTAGCAGTATGCGTGCCAAACGATGTATATCTAACATATAGTATCTCCATCTTGACCTCTGCTATGCGAATAACATCGTTCCCTCTAAATCTACGATCTGACTCGCCACCTCGTTCCTCCAAGGAATTGCCCCTGGACGACGATATTGCTGTCGACGAGTCTAAATCCCAATGGCTCATTCCAGTGAAAGATACACTTCCCCGCGCCTCGTACATCGGACCAGAACCTTTTGTTCCTCCCTCGATATTATCTCGACCTTTTGGATTACCCTCCAACCCTCGCCTCTCCGTACCAGGACCTTCATCTACCGATAAAGATCAACCTAGGTTCATGCTCACACCAGACACTATGCGATATCTCGGGACGACAGTCGCAAAATTTACCACGCAAATCAACGAGGTCCTATTAGCAGGTAAAGAAACAGATATACACGTCAAATTGCAGATGCAGGAGTTCAAGTCACAGCAAACGAAATGCAAGGAGATGTTTGCGTTGGTGGAAGACTTGAAAGGTGCGAGACATGATAAAACGCAGGAAAGGGTGGAGAGGGTGCAACAGATGCAAAAGACGTTGCTTGGACGGTTGGATCGCTTATTACAATCGTTGATGGAGAAGGCTTCTCCAGAATTGAGCGAATACGAGACGAAGTGGTTCGAAGAATTGAAGAGAATGAAGGAGGACATCATGGGAGCTGGTCGGTATGACGAGGGTTCGTTGGCTGCACGAACGAAATTGGTATTCTCTTTATCGTTTCTGTTTGCTATTACTGATTACCTGTCTTTCTCGCCTGATAGCTGGAGAGAGAGTATGCACGAATATTGCCAAGTCTCAAAGTACTACTTGAGAAGGAAGCCAAACACGCTAAAAAACTCGCGGAGAGCAACAAAGGCCTGGGATTATCCCAAGCTTTCGAGTTGGGAGAACGTTCCAATATGGAGTGCGTTCCTTTTCTGTACTGAGTGGAAATCGAACTGACTTTTGATCCTTTAGACGAGCAAAGATATTGGAAGTGGAGAAAAAAGTAGTCCGGCTCGCGGACAGACTTCAAATACCAGTGGGACACCCGCCGTCACGACAGTAGGGAATATTGATTCCTAGTAGACTATTGTCTAAACTTCCACCTAACAAATTCGTCTTCATCGTCGCTTTGAATTTATCCAAATACTGTAACAACATCCACCGGTAAATTGGTATGTACAATACAATGTATAGTCGATAAAGATACTAGATAGTCCCTGCAAATCATCACACAACAGCCTGAGCCTTGTCCGAAGGATTACTGACAGTCCGCCAAAACGTCATCCTGTTCCAGATCCACGACGTCCGGCGCTGGAATTTCCAGATAATAGAAAATGTGTAGAGAGCTACGATGACCGACATCATGATGATTATGAAGAAGCCAATGATAATCCATGCTGAGACGCCGTCGAGTATATCATGATCGGTGATACCTTGCATGGTATAAAAGACGATGGATATAGTGAACGTCAGGATGGCCCATACCAGGAGTACCGCGGGAAGACTGAGGAGCATCGCGTGGCCGTGGAATCCTAGCCAGCTACTATGCTTTGCGTTGTACATGTAAGTAAACTGGTAGGAAAGCAAATCAACGATTAATAAATCTTTATGGAGGGAACGATGAGGACAAACTTACAGAGTTAATCGTCTGTGTGTTGGTCTGGTGTTTCCAGATGCAGAAGACACCGACGATGACACTACCCAGGGAGGCAAAGGCGGATACTGTTGCTGCTACTCGGCCTGGAAGAGCTATATTCGGTACAGCGAGAACACCTACTGTTGCCCTGGTGGTTGTTTTGGATGTTGATATGTACATATGTACAAGGGCTAGGAAAATTATTGTTTAAACAACTCACGAAAGTAACACAGTAGACTGTGTGTATCTCTGAGTCACTACATCGATGGGAACAACAGACGACTCACAATGAGCAGGAAATGTGAATACTCTCGGACAAGCCTTTCGATGTATGCTTCCCAATTGCGTTGCACGCTGACAAGACGGCCACGGTATTCGCTCGAATTTTTGACATGTGCAAAATAAGTCCAGGGGATGCTGAAGAAGATAGTATTCATGATAAAAGTGATCACCGGAAGCGCATACGGAGGGGCTTGACGAGACGAAGGTTGCTTTGCTGATAACCTTTGACTTCTGAGCACTGCGCTGTCTTTGGAGGTGTGCAGACCATATTGTTCGGCATCACGGAAACTGCATGTTTCACGGAGTAGCCAAGCTAGGAAGACTGTTTTGGATACAGAGCTGTCGTTACAAGGAACTGCGAGGTAGTCAGATACGAGGTTTGTGTGGAGATCAGATGTTTTGGGACAACGCACGATTCATGTCTCGGACGACTCGTGAGAGGTCGTCGCATTCTTGTTTTGAGAAAGGAACAATACTTCGGGCGCCAGATATCAAGTTGTCTGTCTGGTAAGAAATGAACGATTAAATGTGGACGGTAACGTTTCCACATGCCACTTACATAGAACCACGTTAACGCATCAGAAGCATCCTTGACTGCCCGTTCTGGGGTGCGAATGTGAGCAGGATGGTTCCAGACATAATTCCAGTATAGCCGACGACGACGGTTCACTACATCCATATCTAGGTTTAGATGATCCTAAGTGTAGACCGTGTCTTCTTACGGGTATGAGGATCAATACCAGTCATAGCTTCGCTTTTGGCTTCGTGCAATGAATAAGACGCAATGCAATGGGCATGATTGATTGCCAAATTGAACAAAGTCGGTGCAGGTCCGGCTTGAATGTGTAGTTGCACCTCCATGTCTTCACCTAGGTCCGATAACGGGTATTGGGAGCAATTGCTGAGAGTGAGGTCGTACACGTCTGGTTTGCGAATATCCGCGTCTGTGACAACCTGGAGTTTTGGATTGGAGAAATAGACCCATCCCTATAGATGCGATTACAGAGTCAGCTGTCACCGTAGTACGACGATCGAGCAATATTGTAGACCTGGGGATGCACGCAGATCGTCCAGTCATTGGGCACTGGAAACTCGTCGCATCCATTGCCTCTAAAATCGATACGACGCGTAAGGATACACAAAATATCAAAGCACACGACGTACAATGATCCCAGACCGGAGTCCAGTCCACCTTCGAAAGAGTTAACCTCTGGGAGGTTGAGGACGGTCGCACTTGACTGAGTGGAACTGGGGGACGACATGGTAGCAAAGTCGACATTGACACCTAACTGAGGTCTTCATATATCAAATCAACAGTTCTGGAATCGAACATCATTCTGCACAGCCAGATAGACGTTGCTGATTCTGATAGTTCAACGTGAGAGACTGAGGCAAATGTGGACTTGAAAGTTCGAGACAAACGGACGCGCCTCAGTGATTCGCGTCCCTTGTCTCTTTTCTCGATCGCACTTATATCCTTTCATCATCTAGGCTGCGATGAGCTTTTTCAATCTCCCGAACAATAACACCACTGGTACAGCGCCAACAGGAGGCCTGTTTGGAAACAACAACGCAGCAGCTGGAACTAGTGGCACGGGGAATGCGCCTCAGTCAAACATTTTTGGTGGAATCAACACTGGACTAGGAGGTTAGTGTTTCATTGAGATCTCTAGTCTCCATCTTACAATCGTACTCTTCCAGCTAAACCAGCTACGTCTGCACCTGGAGGATCGGCTTTTGGAGGAGGCTCGACTACTGGTTTGGGTGGACTGTTTGGAGGTGCGACTACTGCAACTAGCGCCCCTGCTCCTTCGGGAGGATTGTTTGGAGGTGGAAATACTACCAGTACTGCTCCTGCTCTTGCTCCTTCCACTGGAGGCTTGTTCGGAGGAGGTGCTACCAACACGTCCTCAGCTGCTCCATCTGGTGGTCTGTTCGGTGGCGGAGCTGCATCTGGGTCGAATCCGGCACCTGCAACGACCAATCCTCTATTCGCAGGCGGAGGCTTGTTTGGAGGTGGAGGGTCGTCTTTCAGTCTACCAAAACCAACCGATCAGGCAGCAGCACCTGCATTCAAGCCCCCGCCATCAAATTGTAAGTCAACTGGCCACCCATTGTCGCATCTCAGCTCAACACTGTTACAGTCTTTGCCCAGCCCAGCACAACAGCTGCACCAAGTACAGGTGAGCCTTTCCCCTTTATCATAGGTTTGACGGCTTTTGATTTGATGTGCAGGATCGACGCCTGCACCCTCTGGAGGCCTTTTCGGTAACCTCCCTTCAAAGCCTGCAGAAGCTACTACAACCCCTTCTACGACAACGGCACCAACTACGAACCCATTACTTGCTGGTTTTTTCAACAAGCCAGCCACAACACCGACCACATCAACAACAACGCCCACGGCGCCCAAAGACTCGACTGCAGGTAATAACAGTCATGTGCTCTTTTCCTTATCAGTCCACTGACTTTGTGTCTGTGGCCTCTAGCCACTGGACTTGCTGGACTATTCGGTCCAGCCAAGCCAGCTGAGAAGAAGGATTCCACCCCTGGTATGTTTCTATGTTGCGGTTCATCTCGTATGTACGTCAACTTTCGTAGCTCCAGCAGCCCCGTCACCCTTTGGCCTCTTCGGAGAAAAGAAGGATGCATCATCAGGTATGACTCTCTATCCCTGACATTGTTTAGCTCGGCGTTCTCACTAGCCTACAGCTGAAAAACCAAAAGACGCCACAAGTCAGTGTATTCGTGGCTTCCCATCCTTCATTTGTCTCATTATTAGCGGTAGCTCCGGTTGCAACGAATGTTGCGTCTACAGCCCCGATTGTCGCTGTTCCTCCGCCATCAGCGCTGAGAGGCAAAACGATCGAAGAAATCGTCAACAAATGGTCTTCAGATCTTGAAGTGCACGTCCGAGAATTCAATAGATATGCTAGTGAGGTGGCTGTATGGGACCGTGCCCTCATCGAAAATGGTAACAATGTACGTACCGCCACATCTTGCTATAAGGTTGACTCCTTACACACAATTCAAAACTATATAGCTAGCTGCTCTGTTCAGTCATGTACAGGCAGCAGAACGGGAACAACACGACATCGAGCAGTCGCTTGACCACATTGAGCAGCAGCAAGCAGTCCTTGCGGCGACTCTAGATTCATACGAAAAGTCGGCGAACGAGATACTCGGTGGTAGTCAAGGAGGAGGTTCTCGAGTCATGGACACAGGACCTGCTGACACTGAACGCGACAAGAAGTGACAATTTCCTGTTCTCGAATGGTTCTATTATACTCATGTCATTTTCATTTTACAGTTACATGCTGGCGACCGATCTACATACTCACTTGGACGATCTCTCGGGTTCGTTGACGCAGATGATCGAGTCTGTAAACTCACTCTCGCTGCCCTCTGCTCCTGCTGAGAGTACAGGAACGAATGGAGAGGACGCGATGGCTCAGATTGCGCAGATTCTGAGTAGCCATCTGGAGAGTCTTCAGTGGATCGATGGGGCCGTGCGTGAAGTGGAAAACAAGGTGACGGACGTGGAGAAGAGGGTGAACGACTCAGGACTGTCGACACCAAACCAGAAATCAAGAGGCTTTGGAGTCAACCGCTAACTGTCTAGTGGTGACTACTGCTAGTGTGTCTGTACGATTAGATTGTGTATCCAATGGTCCCCAACTTTACATACCTGCAAAGACCGGAGCACCGCCACTGAGTGGATGACTATATCGGACCACCTCTCCTATCTCATGTTCCTCTTATTTTCACCAAGTGGTATGCGTCTTTTTCACTAGTGGCGCCTTACCATGTTGTCCGCCAATATTATTACCCCGAGGCCCCGTCCTCCTTCACAAAACCGCCGTGCAGCGTCTATGCAATCGTACAGCAGCAGCCTAAAGTCACCGCCGCCGCCTTACGCTGCTTCATCTTCTCTATCTTCTCTCAGTGATTCAGAGGACCATGTCCCACCGCCAGACCCTCTTTTGACTCCATGTCCTCAGGCCAAGAAACAGAAACCCAGACTTGTAGGAGTGACACGCGCTCACAACGAGGATTGGCCGACGGAGAAGTCACGCGAACAGTTATCTGATCTTCTTCTCAAAGCAGACGGTCTCCTCAAGGAACGCGACAACGGTGTGTACATATCTCTATTATACTTGGAGATGTCTTATGCTTTGTTTCAGAACTGAGTCTGCGGTCTGCGGTCTGCAAAAACTTGCACGAGAACAATCTATCCCTCAGGTCGAAACACCAAGCACTCCTTGCACGTCTTCCCGGAACACCCACCGATTCCCAGTCATCTTCGCCTGTCAGATCAACCAGTCCTATTTTACATAGTCCGCACTACTATAGCGGAAGTATATCGCGTGGTTCGTCGGAATCATCAGACCCATCTTACCCATCCTCTTCTACGCGATCCACCCGTCATGCTCGCAGAATATCCGTGTCTCCCTCCGAGATAGCCCTGCTTTCAGATCAGAATGCAGAACTATTGGATAAACTCGAGAAAATTGAATCAGAATCCACTCACGCAGACCAAACGGGCCGGCGTGCTCTGAAGAAATTGGAGAATGAGATCCTTTTCCTTCGAGAGGAACTGGAGAAGACACAAGCCAAAAGTCAAGAGCTAGAGGAGAAGGCAAAGTTCGGTTATGGATTAGGTGCTGCAGACAAGGTCGAGGAAGTCTGCAAAAGGAAACAGGAGAGAGAGGCGAAGTTGAGGGCCATCCGGTATAACAGATCGGAAACGGAGTCAACGGGGGACGACAGTGATGCAGAAGAAGAGGTTCGCGATTTTGCGCCTGGAGGCGCGTTGTCAATCTCTGGCTTTACATCGGACACGAAAAGATCTATGACAGCTCCCGAACCGGCGAGATACCCGGATCCGTTTCTCGATTCCAGTCCTGGTTCATCTTTCCCTCTGGATCACGATACTGACACAAGCTTCCCACCGCCGGGACCAGACCTAGACTGCACACCTCGTCCCCTTCATCCAGAGCAAACGGTAGATGACGATGTCACTCCTCGCCCTCCTCCTCCCCCAGAATATGCTCTTATATCACAATTGGTTTCGAAGATCAAAGAACTGGAGCAGACCAATAAACAGATTATAGAGCAGCAAGCGGCTACTGCAGCCAAATTGGAAGCGGTACAACGAGATACCGAGAACATCAGCAAAGTCTATGAAAGCCTCGGTGACGCTTCTAGTGTGGGTGTGGAATGGAAGCTTGAGGACGGTCCCGATGACGACCAACCGCACGACGACGGCAGCAGTGGAGCAAAGAACTTATCCGCAAGCGAAACAGTCACCTCCTTCCGGAGTTTAAGGAATACGCTTGCTCTTGCAGTCGAAGGGGCGTGGTTGGACGTTGACAAAGCTGACTCGCAAAATTCATTCGACCGCGGTATTCGATTCGAAGGAAGTAAGCAGAGTACGATTCGTACCACTCTGGGTAGGGGTGACATACTTCGCAATCTCGATAACGGACCTGGACCTGCCTCATCTATAGCCAAAACTAGAAGTCGTAAATCCGTCGTCGGATTGTTCGACCCTCCGACAACCCAAGATGACGAGCAACATGATACTCTGACGGCTGTAGATGCGGACGTATCAATGTCCGGTCTACCCCCCATACCCTTTCCCCCAGGCTCTTCGTGGTCAATGGAGATCAACGGGTCTAGGCTGATGTCACCTACGCTTTCTTCTCTTAGTCTCTCTGCTGCTCGATCCCAGTCTCAGTCCCAGTCTCAAGCGCCGTCACCATTCGACAGTACACACCCAACGCTTGGAAGTGAACTCGGTAGCGAATTTGGTGATGACTGGGGTCTCAAAGCAGGGAATCACCATTTGCGGACTAGTAGTCTTTATGATCTGAGTCAGATGTCTCTTCCGGCTTCGTCTTCACCCTCGCCAGAGCCGCGTGAGGACCGACCACCGGCGTTCTATGTCTCCCTACAACCTCCTACTCCCGAGCGAAGTCAAGTCAAGCCCCAAAACAAAGGCAAAAGCAAGGAACCTACCCCAGAAAACTGGAGGTCCGCTCGATATCGTAGGATGTCTCAGACAGTTAAGTCCAGGACGAGTCAATGGGTCGACGGAAGGTTCAAGGATACCTTTTTGAAGAAACGTAGTCCGGATTCGGAATCTGATGGACCTCGATCCTTCTCCATGCACATGCCAGCCGTGCAGTTCCCTATACCCTCTCGTCTGAGCAACGCTCTCGACGTAGTCTTAGAGACTTTCTCTGGACGCAAAGATGCCGTCGTCCTGAATACCCCAACTGGGTCTGACAAAGACCTTCACGCGTCTATAAGTCTCAGCGCAAAAGGAGAGCAAGAAAAGCACAACGGGAGGGTGACTGCATTTATTCTGGAGCTCTGGCTCTGGCTCCAATTTGCGATGATCATTCTGGTATTTCTATGGGCGATGGCGAAACGTGGTCCCAAGACCATTCTCGATGAAGCAGAACGCAGGAGGACGACGACCAGCTTGTGAGATTTTGAAGCGGTCAGTCAGCCATGAATAAAGCATGGCTTATATCTATATACCTATCCATTCTCTCCATCTATATTTCTATCTTTTTCACATCCTACAACTCATCTACTCTCATTCGGAACGGATCAACAATCATACTCTACAGTACACTTGCTACTTAGAAACCACATCTCTCTCATACACACAAGTCCTCTTATTCACATTCATTTGTATTACTGGATACATATATACACCCTACTTACTATCAGATCATACACTTTCTTTAAATTTGCGGCGTACTTCAGACCTTGACGCGTTCAACTTATTGAGCGGCACGTGCCATTTATATCTCCCCGATCGGGCATGTCCAGTCTCAAAATAATTTGAAGGTTTCGGAATTGTTTTCTCTACCAAAATGTCTTCCTCTGGGTCCTCCTCTTCATCTGCAGGCGACTCCGAACGAGCCCAGTCACCTCCAATTCACAAGAGGAAAAGAGACGAACCACCTGCAGAGGATGCAGGTTCAAGCGATTCCAACGACTCAGATGATGAAGACACTCCTGATGTCCCAGCCCTATCTCACGCGGAAAAACGACGACAGAAACGGAAAGAAAAGCAACAGGCAAAGGACGACTCGGAGTCTGCTCTGAAGAAGAGAAAGGGAGCGGATGGTGCCGTCATCACGACTACTACTGCATCAGGCGCTTCTGGGAAACGACAGAATTCTGTCTGGGTAGGCAATATGACCTTTAAGACAACTCCAGAAGCTCTCAAAGAGTTCTTCACTGCAAATGGCGCAGAGGTAATTACCAGAGTTCATATGCCTATGAAGGCACCAGCTGGGCCAGGCTTAAAACCAGAAAATCGCGGGTCAGTCCTTTTGACACACTCTCTACCCTTTCAATTTCATGTTCGATCGATGTGATCTATCCAAGGTTCGCATATGTTGACTTTGCTTCGGCGGATGGAAAGATTGCTGCCATTGCACTCTCCGAGCAGCTTTTAGTTGGGAGAAGACTTCTTATAAAGGATGGTATGAAGTCTATCGCCGATTTTCTATCTATGATGTCTGCTGAACATCATGACCACAACTTCCAGGGGGGGATTTCACTGGTCGGCCTGCAGTACCGGGTGCACCCGTCGCAGGAGATGGTTCTGAGCCATCCAAGTCGGGTACAGGACTCACCAAGACAGCACAGAAAATTCTTCGCGCACAGAAACAACCACCAGCTGCGACGCTTTTCCTTGGTAATCTTGGATTTGAAACGACCGAGAAATCCATCCGAGAATTGTTCGATGCTCACCGTGAGATCAAGAAGAAAACGAGTAAAGACGACGCTGATGCTGGCGATGACGAGAGCAAGGAAAAGCCGAAAGAACAGTGGATACGAAGAGTTCGCCTAGGCACTTTCGAAGACAGCGGACTCTGCAAAGGGTAAATAATTACTTCTTGCCTTGTTTTGGATCTCTCTGACGGTACGCCACTTTCTTGTAGGTTCGCATTTGTGGATTTTACTACTACAGAGCACGCCACATCGGCTCTCATCAATCCGAGAAATCATACTCTGGACGGTCGTAAACTTGTTGTAGAATATGCATCCGCAGATGCTGTTCGCCGAGGAGCGCCAAAACCTAAAAGAGTGGAGGGCGAGGCCCCTCGCCGCGGCGGTGGAGCGTATCGTGGAGGTAGCAGGGGAGGTGCACGTTCGGCAGGCCCTAGAGGAATACGTCTTGCTGAGCGAGAATCTCGTGCTGCAGAGCCTGATTATTCAGAGCCCAGTATACCCACGACGGTACAAAGTGAAGGAGAGCCAGTCGCAGCTCCAGATGGCAAACGCTCGTTTGGTGGTTCTCGTCCAGAGAGACGAGAAAAAGGACCTAGGGTGCGACCGAAGCCTGGTGCAGCACTCGCACTGGCTAAACGTGAATCTGCAGCTATCGTTCCTATGCAGGGTCAAAAGATCACCTTTTAGTACGTCTATTATCAGTCATTTGTACTCTCTCTCTTTTCGCATTTAAAAGTATATATATTCACCGCAAAAGACCCGTGAAGACCATGCAACTAAGTATGAGGTGGTTGTTACGAACCGCAATTATCTTGAAGGCGTGCGAAGGTGTATGCCATCCATCTGACAGATTGCGACTACGAATCATCATCTTCCTGGACCATCCCGATTTCGTACTCTCCACAGACATCCCATCGAGAGCCCTCCGCTGCTGCAGAAACGTACTTGACGAATCGCATGACGCGTTCATCCCGCAAAACCAGAAGAAGACGATTGAATCCCGGCTGTACCGTTAGGAGGGTACTATTTTCTTCTTCCTCCTCATCTTCGTCCATGTCTGACCCGGGAGGACTCGAAGACCGAGGGCCATCACCGTTGACGCTGTCTCCGTTGGTTGTGCCGTTCGACGAGACCGGCTTCGCTCCGTTCGTAGGCTTGGCATGCGAAGTGCTACTGCGATATACAGCAGGGTCGTCTTCTTCATCATGGGGCGCCATGTAACACTAGTCAATGACGTGTGAGCTCGTCATTTTGTCTTACTAGATATGAATATAAGAGACATACCTCCCAACCGCCCCATTCCGCAACTTGCCATCCTCTTACATCTTTACTGTCGCCTCCTTCTTCCTCTTCTCCTCTAACGTCAGGTGTCAGTCCGAGTACAACATCTAATCTAGCCTCCTTCTCCTCACTAGTCGCGAGTGTATAATCCAAGCCAGGTCTAAACCTTCTCGCTTCGGCGGAATACCTCAGCGGCACGAGATTTGATACACCAGCCAACCACGCACGGAATGCCGGACTGGGGAAGAGTTCGTCTTGCAGACTTCTGATAATCGCATCGGGAGAGGTATGTGCCGCTCGTGGGGTAACAGCTTGCACTGGTCCACCTTCTTCCTGTTGCTTCAATACACAATAGCGCCACTTGTGAGGGGGTCCCTTGATTTCCCAATGCCCTTGCGTGCCACATTGGTGCGCGGGAATATGGCCGGCGCGATCTTCACCTAGTCCGTCGCTGGTGTCAAGGTCTCGTAGGCCGGTCTCAAGTTTAGTTGCAAACGGTTCAATGAGGAAGGAGTGGAGCTCTAAGGACGATTCTTCGACGAAACGGGAAGCTAAGGCTTTCATGGTGCGGGGTTGGAGATAGACAGGGTTCATAAATTCGGAAAGGAACGATATGTGTTCCTCCGATAGGGCTGTTTCGGGGAGTGGGGCTTGCGTCACATAGGGATTGAATACCGTCGATGTCGATGTCTGAGAAAAAGAATGATTGAGAATGTGGCAACAGGGAGGTGAAGAACGAACGCTTACAAGCTGCTCCCGAGAGCTTTTGATATCCCGCACTGGGGGCTCTGGCACATATCCTTCTTCGCCCTCCTGTGCCGCATGGAACCAGCCGCTGATACTCAATCTCTCTCGACCATCCTCTCCCTCTCCGCCGACCAGAACTTCCTCCACAGAATGGAAACTCTGACCAGGCTGGACCTCAAAGAATATGAACTGATTCCAACTTGGCGGTACGCTCTTCGTGGGTATACATTCTGGCTCATTCTGGCCGTCTGCACCGGCTTTAGCAGGGTATAATTCCAAAGCGCCTCCCCAGTCCTTCTGCCATAGTTGGTAGTGTGGAAGGGGCATGTATAGGATGTAGGAAACACGACGCGAGCCAATGACATCGTCGTGGTTGAGTAGGTGGCATCCTTTTGTATATGAATTGACAGACATGTCCTGTTTAGTGCCCGAAAGTGGTCCGCAGCCTGTTACGGCGCGGAGGAACGCGCGGAAAGTGTCAGAATAGAGGGCATCGCGAAGAGTGAGAAGATTTGGGAGCAGGGAGATTTGGGAGGAAGTGAGGTAGGAGAGGGAAGCGAGGTCACCGGTTTGGTTTACCTGTATGAAAGCGATGTCAGGACGGAATACGAAGTAAGTGGGAAGCGAAACGGCGACTGACCTTGTAGATGTCAGTCTGCTTTTCTGTGAAATTGAGCTCACTCAGACACTCGTCCTTGACCTTTTTGAGAAGATCATCTTGGAACAACTTTTCGACCAATGCATGTTTGAACGGTTCGCTCGCGTCGTATGCAGAATGTAGTTTTGAGATAGTTGTATGGTCGAACAGATCAGGAGCGAATTGTGCGGCGACTTCTTCTGAGTATGGAGAGACAGCAGGATTGGGAGTTAGTGTAACGTGTGCGGTTTTAATTTTCTTGGAAACAGAGCCTGTAGAATCGGTTGGATGGTCACGAGTACGAGCCATTATTTGAAGATAAATAGACAGAAACGACGACTTGGAGGAGTAGAAATAGGAAGGAGATATAGGTATGGAGGTAGGATGAGGAGAAGAGAGGGTGGGTGGTAAAAACCCCCGCCTGTAGGTCCCATATTTTTTGTGGAGAATCGAGGCTGGACAAAAGCGGCAGTCAAGGCCTGGCCCACGATCTCCATCTAAAAAAGTCTGGACCACCCCACAGTTTAAACTCGCATTTCATCAATCGAGGATACAAAACTGACCCAGCGTATAGGCATCTACCGTTCCAGCTGAAAATTGCATCAGAAAGAGCGCTAGCAGACACCCGTGAGTGTCTGCCATTGGTGCACTTTGGTGAGTGGCAACATAATTTACCTCACTGAACAACGTCCGTGTAGGTCCATGTCGACTCCAGACACAATAATTTGTAGTCCTAGATCACCGGGATTATCCCTTCCCATGAGGTCGCCCCAAGTGAGCGCTTTTGCCACCGCCTAATCTGTGTGTTTTTTTCATCTGCCCACCGGAATGCTACGGCGAAATCACCTCTTCGTCCGTGTACCATCGCACCCAGTGGTTCAGCGGGCGATACATTCAAATCTGCCGGCCGAATGTTCCTACAGCTGCAATACAAATGGGAGGGAACTTCCTCGACCAAGTGACCTCGCAGCAAGCCAAGTCTGACTTGAATCCAGGCTCGAATGTCCACTAATGCCTCGGCTCAGTTACGTGGAGAAACGGCACGAGTCTGAGTCGGAGTCACCCCCGGCGTCGAAGGAGTTCGCTTGCACTAATGGGAATGCCTATTGGTCAGTCGTACGCGATTCTCAAGTCTCTATCCATATGCATGCCACCCTCGATATCGACGATGAGAGGCATCCCTCATGTCTCGAAACGTTAACGTTAAAAGTTCCCAAGTTAGTTTCTTGCAGGTTCCATGTGCCAATCGGATGTGGTGCCTGGGCTTGTTCGTACCACTTTCGAACAACTTCAACTTCGAACGCGGTCACGGCTCTCGAGTTCTTCCAAGCTCCTTCCAGTCTGTCAATCCGACATGATATAACAGATCTTTTCGTCTCTAAATTCGAACCCTAGTCGATTTAATCGCAATGTTTGAGTCCCCTTCGCGTATCGGAGTCGGACTACAGAGGATCTAGGCGATCCTCCTTTGTTAATTTTACACCAGGTCATTCTCACCCCTCTCACCCTTATCTAATGCATCCATCAGCCACTGAAGCTCCTGAAGTCCAGATCGTTCTACTTACCAGACAAGAATACCTTTGCAGAGGCACGAGTTGGCGTACTCTCATAGGGCAACACCTCCTTATGTTTCTTGTTTCTAATTTACCCGAAATTGCTGATGCCTCAGGGCTTGGATGACAGGATGTAACTCATCTGTGGTCTTTTGGGACCTATCTTTGTCTCAACAGTTGCTTTTTGAATGGGTCCAGCTGTAGGACTATCTGTCCCCATTAAGCTACGCGCAAAAAGGTCGTTTCTTCGCACTGTACTGGTATTCGACGCGCTTAAACTCCTAGTGTCACTAACGCGTCTTGGCTGCACCGTTCATTTGCGCTCTTCAGCTTCGGGTAGAAGTCAACTGTCACCGTATATCGTTCTCGAAGTGTGGTTTAGTACGGCTCATATCTGCAGGTGGTCCTCGGACATTCCTTGGCTATCATCCCAGGATCTTCTCCAATCCATAGGTCACCCGAAGTCCATTTCAGCAGGACCTTTTCCTTCTCCTCCCGTCCTTTTCTAAAAAAAGTCCCGGCTCATTCGCCTCTTGTCCGTCATCCTGCTGATGCCTCAGGTGCTGCAGAGTCCCGGTTCTAGTTCTCGAAGGTCTTTTCTCCATCTTTCATCTGGATCGTTCGAGCCTTAGGACTACAAATCGGCAATGCCCGTCAAGTCATACGCAATGGAATCTTTTTCGCACTCTATTCAGAGCGCTTAAGCTCCCTGGTGTCTACCACTGCTCTGTCCATCTCCACTTCTTCCTCACAGCGCTTCAAGTACCTCGGTGAGACGACATCCGTGCTTTTTCAATAGCGCTGTCGTCCATGGACTTGATCTTGACGAGACGTGTTACGTCGATTATCTTTCTAATCGACTAATCAGGTGAGAAAATCTTGAATCGATGGTCCTTTTCCCTCATCATTTTAACGTTCTCCCCAGCGTTATTGATCACGATAGCCTCTTTCTTTTGCCACACTGACCGTTCTTCTATGCGGACCACGAGGTTCTCGTCTCTGAGATGGCTATCAGAAATTGGTCGAAGTGCGACTTCCAATTCGGAGTTTTTCTCTTGAACAAAATCACCTCTTCGCAAGGCGTGTCGTCAAGCTCGCTCATGAACGCCACTTGACGGTTCTTCTTTGGCTATCTGACGCGGAATACATCGACACGGTCGAGACTTGTCTCTAACATCTTGCATGCATTGTCTCGCTAGGGCTTTGCGGTGGGTGCGTCACGTTGGCCTATGGGTTCGTCATATCTTCCACCTGTGTGTCTCCTTCATAAAGCATCTTAGGTCGTTTCCATATTTCCTGTCTATGTTTTTACTACGCGATTGGAATACACGACGACGCGTTCGATCTTTGGCTACTTGCAATTGCTCTTATAACACCTCCCACTTGTCCGACCGAGATTCAAGGAATAACACCATTCAAATGGCGATGGGTTCTTTCGACCTAGAACTAGAATCACCTTACATGGATCCAATCATGCATCGATTTGTCCAAGAATATCTGATAACATTGACAGATGAAGTAACACTTCGGTGCGGGGTAACAGTCCCATTAGTTTTCCCCCGCGGCGCATAGCCGTAACAATTACTTCTTTGTTCATTGATTGACTGGAACATCATCTAGCCATTGAAAATATTGAATAGCAACAAGTATCGCCACAATCCCAAAAATACAGCTCACAGTGTCGTACGTGTGAGTATATCTCCAGTCTACTACATGAATCGTACGATTGGCTGTGGATGTCTGAGTCGGGTGTCCCGGAGGTACGTTTTAAATTTGGTGTACATAGCGACTTCCGAGGTCGATAGACTCGGTGTTCCCATGCCTGCCCGCCAATGGCAGGACTTGTCCCGGTCGGACATTGTCCTAGTGCCAGTAATAGAGCGCCACGGTGTCGTTTGGCCAATGAGACGTATCCCTACCTGATGTTGAGTGGGAGATTGTGCGGATATTGTTCCAGGATGGGCTATCCATGATGGTCACGGTGAGCAACGGAGAGTCCAACGGCTGTCGTCCATCGTGGATGTGGTCACGGAGGTCACATAAGAATGTGCCGTCCTCCGGGTTTCCTCTGTTCCTCTCGCTGGTGGGCCCATCTGAAGTTGACTGATATCGTGACTGTCGTTTTTATATCTTGAGCCCAAATTTGTCCTTGACTCTGTCAGCTTTTCTCCGTTCCTTCCGCCCCCTCGAAAATGGTCAGAATCAGGTTAGTCATCAACCTCCTGTTGGCACACCCGCTATCCTTTTCCTCTCTCTCTCTCTCGCCATGCCGCCGTCTAACTCAAGGATCTTGCGTTACAACAGATTCGCATCCATCCTCATAACCCTTTTTGGCGTCGTCGTTAACTTTGCCTTGGCCGTACAAGTCATATCAACATGGCGTACGCTCAAACGGGAACCAGAAAGCGAATGGGAAACTGCCAGCGATAGATGGCCTTGGGGCATTGACGGTGTCAAGCTCGTCTGGAGTATTCTATCAGCATATTTCGTTGCAGCAGCGACGGTGTGCGCCATTGGGTTCATCGGGATTGTCAAGGTACGTATAATCACAAACATATGTCGTACGAGTATCAACTCATCCCATTTCAGAACAAACCCACTTTTATTCGATTCTATCGAGACTATTCTATCGCTGATTTCTCATTCACGACTTTTTCCGCTATCCTTGTCACATACTCCGCATTCCGTAGCGCATCTTTGCGCGCTAGTATCTGCGAGGAACTCTCCCGCCAGCCAGAACTCATGCGTGATTTGGTCGAAATGGGTCTCAACTTGGAGAACTGTGAATTGTGGTTCGAGAGGGCCGTTCTCATGAGCGTGGCCGTCATGGTCGTCCTCGTCGTTGTCAGAGTGCGTACCAAAGCTGCTTACATCTGTCACTTGACTAATCATATCTTACCTTACAGCTGCACTTCCTCATGGCTGTCACAAATTACTACACCCACATATCTAGGCATCAACGCCCAGGACTTCCCACGCATGTTCATTCGCGTTCTCACTCCCACTCCCGCAACCGTTCACAATCGAAAGATTCTCGTGGACATTCCCTCCAAAGGATATACCTCTTACCCACTCCCCAGTCATCTTTCCATCATCCTCACCCACTTTCAATCTCGACCACGTTCCCTCCTACAATCACCATCGGCCCGAACACATCGTCACTGACACCTATCATCTATGCTCCGGTGCCATTCTCCTCTCTTCCTCCTGACGTAGTCCGAAGTGCCACCGAAGCCTGGATATCTCGCTCAGAGTCCTTCTCAGACTCTGGGTCCCCCTCTTCCAGTACCTCTTCACCCCGCTCATCCCACAAACACCGACAATCCAGCCTTGCGTCGGTCACTGGGCCGCCTTCAGGCTCCAGAGAAACTGTCGGCAGGATAAGTCTTCCGATACAGGTCGACGAGGGGCTCCTTCCTGAATACACACCTCAAGACGCGACTAGTTCACCGGCGAAGAAGCTTTAGATCTACTATCCGTGGTCTTGAAGTCATGGGTCTTTTTTTTCCTAGTTTGGGTTTTTGTATCAATGTATCCACCAATATTCTTTTCTACATTCATTATTTCCCCAATGCTCTGCGTCCGATTGGTCCCTCCGTCGTTGAACATTGCATCCCCACCTCCAGCTTTCAGTCCTCCGGGCCTGCCTTGCTATCGCCAGTCCATCCTTTTATAAATAATTGTTATTTTTATTGTCGAAATTTTTTTCCCATTTCTTTCCTTCCGTACTATGTAGCAGCTTTCTACTTCGAGGGCTCCTGCTAGTGTATTGTACCACTACTATATACACAACAGCGTGTCTTTGTCTTAACGACGTGACGTGAGTTCTCGACCTCGCGAACATGAACATGATTTCATGAAGATTTTGGCTCGATCATCTAGACGATCTCAATGTCCAATTCGAGCCGATGTCGCTCATCGACTTCGAGCTCGTTCAACGGCAACCTTAATACGAGCTTAAATACCCCAGCCTTCTAGACCCGTTTCTCCTCCTTTCACTATTAGCGAGGACGCTGATATTCAGGAACGCATACTAGTAACACTTGGCAAATTCGAGTTCAAGTTGCCGCCCGAACAGTACGACATATCATCAATCAACTGCATATACTATAGATTTCGCCTATGGCTCCACGGCGCAGATGTCCAGTCTGCAAATCAAAGCAATGGCACAAAGAGCCTTCGAGTGGTCTCATAGCGTGTAGTGAGGGGCATGTACTCCAGGTGCGTTTATATTCCTTCCTCTAGCTGGAATACACATTGACTATCCAGGACGTGTATACGACTCGTCTAGAACTATCGTAATGAAGCGACTGAAGCCGAAGAGATGGGACCGCATGCGCTGCGGAAACGGACGTTGAAGAGTGGAAGGAAGAAGAAGGAGAGGGAGAGTACGGCTGATCCTAAATGTGAGTAGATACACAGTCGATGCAGGGAAGATGCATTCGTTTCTGACTTGCTCGGATTTGATCATCAGTGTACCACGGGGCTAGAGGTCGATACCATTTCTTTGAGTGTCAACAGATTATTTTGCGGAAACAGGTTGCAGCTTTGACGGAACTTTGGGAGTTGCCCAAGGAATTTGAGGTGAGTCGATGTTGTTTCTTGATCACTCACCTTGTCACTGACTATCGTCGGTGGGCTTCTAGATTATATGTAGAGATGTATGGGCTCTTCATTTGAGTCTGCTCCCAGACCCACCCTCTGCGGAGCCGTACTTCCATGCTAGAGGGGAAGGTAACTTGGATGAGGATGTGAAGGGAAAAGAGAAAGCCAAGGCCACGACTCCTGAGAACAATGGAAGGCCCAATACCAGGAATGCCGAGATGAGGAAGGAGAATGACGGTGCAGGCTCACGATCCTCTTCCTCCTCGTCCAGCGAAGATGAAGATGAACGCGACGGCGAAGGTAAACTACCCGAACGCGACCCAGAACTTGAAGAGCTCCTTCGCGCCAATTCCGAGATACCCTCTAGTTCGTCTTCTTCTGAGGAAGATGATGGTGCAAAAGTGCCCATTCCGAAGAAAAGACCGTCTAGAAATAGAGGACGGTATAAACGCGAAGGACCCGCTAGCACACTCGTTGTTCTTGTCCTCGGCTGTTGGATCTTGAGGATCCCAGTCTTGTATCGGGATCTGCGAAGGTGTGTGGCATAGATTATGGACTCTTGGCTTTTTCTACGTTCTCATCCCAATCGATATTGCATTACAGACTTATTGAATCATACCAACTGCCGTACCTAGATCCAATAAAGGTCCTTCCGCCGAACATGGTGGTACATCTCACGAAACATCATAAACAGGCTATGACTCCTTACGTGAGTCTATACACCAAACCCATAGGCAATGTAATGCATGTTGATAATGCTTCATTTACTGCAGCATGCCCCGTCGACTCTTACGATCCACACGCACGTATCTCGTCTAGCAAAGCGATTATACGCGTCATATGGCATCTTCATCCCGGAAGCCAACGCTGGACCTATACTCTGGAGGGCTGTAAAGTGCTTGGGTGGAACACGTGAGATAATCGATATCTCGTGCCCGGCAAATCACTGATTCATGACTTTACAGCAACATTATACAGTCTGACGAAGCGTCTCGCGCATGTACTTTCTCTTCCATTAACCCTACACCATACCCTCGCCCCGGGGCTTCCACAACTCAAACGGCGCGATCCGGAGATCCACAAGTATGATAACGCACCACCGGAACTGGCTTTAGTGGCTACAGCAGTGATAGTACTGAAGATGGTATATGGCTTAGATGGGAAAGTGAGGTAGGTGCACGAATTCCCTTTCTTCCCAAATTGCCTTGTGCCTCGGGCTTTGCCAAGGTGCAACTCCTTTGCTCGATGGTCTTATGCCTTTATCGTGAGAGGTGAGCTGACGAATGTTCGTTCTATTTAGACTTCCGAGACATCCGGATGATCCAGCATGTGCTCTACCTCGAATCGACGAGTATATGAGTTTGTTGAAGGAGATGGACATGGAGGGATCGAGTACGAGTACGGGACACCGGCGAAAGGATGAGGATATGTTCCAGTTTGGCTCTTGGACACCTTTGTGAGCTCATTTTTTTATATGCTTGCTACTCCGGTCGGGGTGGCGTGTTTTTGTCTCAAGATTAAACATCCCATATCTTACGAATGACGTTCGTTATCACAGGTCGGTCGGGGACATGAGCGAGGGAACGCTAGATGAATACCTTGATTTCTGCCAAGACGCGCTGTTGGGAGTGGGATCGGTGGATGACGAGAACACGGGTGGGTGGCTAACTTTGAGCTTCTGTCGAAGAACGGGTCAACTGACACGATGAATGGATTGTGTTATGTTACTGTGTGCAGGATGGAATCTGTTATCGAACTACTTCCCGCTGGCGCTGGCTGGGGGGCGGAGGAACGAGGAACGAGGATCATCGACCGATGAAGGAAAGGAAATTCGGAGGCAACTTGGTGCGGCAGTGCCAGTCATGGAAGAGGTTGATACCGAAGGGGTCGAGACTCCGCTTCGGCCCGCACAGTCATACGCGATATACAACTCGAGAGATGTGTTAGGAGAGCTGCCGGAGGAGTATGGGGTTGTGGTGAAGAGGGCGTCGAGATGGGCTGGGGTTGATATGGAATATTTTCTGGAAGTGAGTGAGAATTTGGAGAGAAGGGTAATGCGGTGGTGGAGACGAGAGAAGAAAAGAAGATCTAGAGGAATTAGCGAGATGTGCCTTGAGGAGGATATGTCAGACGGCGAGCTTGAGGACTAAAAGAATAAAAATAGCCCAAGTGGCAAGAGGCCGACGGCGGCTGATGCAAGAACGTTTGAGAAAAAAAGTCGTTTTCCCCTTCAAGTTGGGTGGCACTGATTCACTGCCAAACGCTGCCGTTCCTTGAGCTCTTTTCCAAGTTTCTTCCCTTCTTTTCCCTTCTAGGACCTACCCATCCCTACTAGGACTCTTTATTTTACCTCAAAAGTCAGTTTGAAATCGCTGCAAAACGCCATCGTATCGGGTTTCGTCGCCGGCCGTTCATGTGCGCTGTCTCTCTCACCTATTTTATAATTATAAGACCCAATCATCACATTGTTTCCATCTCTAGTCGCTCTAGTTGGATCTTCTTTCTAATGTCGCTCTGACCTCTTCCTCTTCATCAACCACCACAATCATGCGCCGTTTCGCCTCGGTCTTTACTTCAAAACGCGAAAAATCATCTTCTCCAGCTTCCAATTCAACCGCCAGTACCATTCCTGACAGAGATCTCACCGTTCATGATTCACGAAAGAATGTCAAACGTGCACAGACCGTACTCTCCGTGTCGACTGCCGCTTCTACCACGCCACCTTCCGATCCATCGACCCCACAGCTCAGCGCAGGCAGTGACCATGCTCACTCTTCCAGCTCTTCCAGCGGCTCTACAAGTCTACGCACTCCCGACGATCAGACCCTTCTGACAACCAGAACACCTACCATGAAACGGTCCATGTTCTCTTGGATGGGGAGCAAGAAACACTCAAGTTCACCCGTGGGTACGGACCATCCCTCAAACCCTGACTGGGAAACTCGGCCCCCTCCTGCGCTTCAACCTCCTCCTTTGGGAAACCGACAACCGCTCCACGCAGATGACACTGATGAGGATACGTCTTCCGGCTCTGAAGACGACTATTCTGAACCCATATCCCACTCCGTCACCACGTCAACAATAAGAGCGCATGCGCCGGGATCGTCGTCTTCTCCAACCATAGCCCAATCACGAGAAAATCTCCGCAACCTAACAAAGAATGGCCTCATACCTCCATGGTCGCCGTCCCCATTCGTTCAGACTCCCGGGAACGTCTTGTATCCCCGATCATGTAATATTCCGCGCTTTTTGCCAACAAATCGGAATCTGCGATCAACCATGCACAAAACACACCTCCTCCGGCGTCTAGCCAGCATGACTGATCAGGGTCTGACTCGTGTTGAAGAGGCGTCAATATCACCCTTCGGCTCTCGTCCCATTCCAACTGTCATTCCTCTCCGTACACCCCCTTCCTTCAACGAAGAAGCTATTCCTGCCTCAACACAAGTGACGCCCATCAGTCCAGGGCTCAGTCGGTGGATAGCACGTCCGTGTTTTGAAGACAGATTCGCTGTCTGGATTCCGGTAGACGGATCAATCATTCGCCAAGGTGTGAGTGGAACATCATTCGCTGTCGCCGACTTGGAATACTCCGAGGCCATCGAATACATGGCCGGTTTCGCCCCCGAGTTTGATACCCAAGGTCAAATTCCTTCTGTCCATCTCGTCAATTCGGAGTCGGAGGAATTTGACCCGGGGTCAGCATCTGTGGAACCGCCACAGCTCTCTGGTACGTGCTTTCCTTGAGGCTGTGATGTTGGTCGTCCTTGCCGCTCATATATAAATAAAATATCAGGACCATCCCATTCGTGGGGTTCCCCGTATATAGCAGTACCGTCACCGCTTCGTATGGAGCATAATCCTGGGACTGTCTCACCTGGTCCTTCTACGCTGACGCTACATACCGAAGCTTCTCCTGCTCCTGCTCCTACGACCGTGAAGCGAGGCGTTCGATTTGCTGAAGATGACAAAGATGACCAGATTCCTCTTGGTTACGTCTTGCGTATGAAACAGCGCAAGGAGGAGAAGGCAAAGTTTCTGCTTGAGCAGAAGGAGAAACGTGCTCTGGCTTTGGAGAGAGCCAAGTTGGAGGAGGAGCGAAGGAAACGGGAGAAAGAGAGGCAAGAGTGGGAAATGGAGAGGAGAGCATGGGAGAACGAGAAGAAAGCTATGGAGGAGGAGAGGAGATCCAAGTTGTATGCTGAGGAACTTGCCGCGTCCAGGGCCAGGAGAGAATCTTCAAGAGCGGGTATTAGTCCGAGTGGTAGCAGTGGCCCCGGTGGTACAGGCTTGGTCCAATCAGCTTCTTCGACGAGCTTACGGGAAATTGAACGTAATAGACGTGCTGAATCTAAAAGGCATTCGTATTCGAGGCCTTTGTACGACTCTACGCCAAGTCAAGGTTCGCGGAAACAGTACTCAGATCCAAATGTCCAAAACACTTCGCCACCGTCTCTATCGCCTCACCATTCTGGTTCTCCCGCGAACTCCAGACCACCGAGTATCGCTAGTCACTCTCCGACTGTAAACAGTCAGCGCAATTCTTCGCAGGTGCATTTACCTTCTGGCTCGCGGCCACCTTCCCTATACATGTCGTCATCGGAGGATGTTAGACTTCGAAGAGACAGTGGGAGCGCTCATAGTGCCGCTCCACACAGAAATTCAATTGCATCGACGTCTGGAAGGCCGCCCTCTGAACATCGTTCCTCCTCGTACAACAACGTGTGGGTCAATGTAGGAAATCCCAGCCTTCTCCCGCCTGTACCGCCCATTCCGCCTTTTGCCGCTATGGATATGCCGTTATTACCGCCTACACCGCCGTTCATGTTACAGCAATACCCACGTCCGAGGTCCCAGCATTCTGTGTCTCCAGCCCGTAGTTCAGAACGAATGTCGGTTCACTATAGCAGCAGCAATGGTAGACCGTCACCGTCTCCCTCTCGTCACGAATATCACTCGAATCCACCGTCACCATCCCAGTCGCGACCGCCAACAGCCGCAACGCACCAGAGACGCTCAAGCGGCGATACCTCTTCCCGATCCTCCCAGCATGATCATAGACCGCACCCCGTTTCTTCGCATTCCCAGCCTTACCCTCCTGTATCTCGTGGTCGAATGCCACACCCAGCCCCGAACTCTTATCTACAGTTACCTAGTCCTTGGACTGCTTTGCCTAGTCAAGACGGCAGCATCCCTGTGGCGATGCCGACTTCGACGCCTCAATATACTCGTGCACAATCGCATGGTAGTTTTAACACTCCGAGCACTGGGAGGCCACCGCCCAATCGTCGTCAAACGGTCATCTCTTGATCAACGTCGATATTGCACCACTCATCCGATCCCTGCCTCTTGCATCCCGAACAAACTGTCTCTCTGTTTTTCTTTCTCGATTCTGATTCTTGGGACTCCGGTTAACCCTTGTATGTACCGCCAACCCGCTCATTCTATACCACACGCTCTTTTACCCCTCATACCGAATTTCTGGAAAATGCCCAAACAACCTACTACTCCTTGTCGGCCCCCCTAATGCATCGTCGCTCCTCCCATTGCTTTCCTTGTCCCATGCCCCCACATCTATGTTATATTATTTACCTAATAACAAGGATACTTCCAGGCTTCGCACGTCTCTGGACTCCGTAGTAAGCTCTGTTGACATTTTTCTTCCTTCACACTTTGCAGTCCATTCTTCGTCATGTCAACTTTATCTTTATTTTCTCCACGACCCTCCTCACATTACCGTACTATGTTGCGCTGCATCCATTCCCCACCCACGAACAATGACTCTGAATCTCTCAAATCGCAACAAGGACCCATCATGTACATACTCTACATGTTCATTCTCTTTGCTTGTCATATTAGTTACTACTTCGTTCACAGCATTGCAGTATACAATAGAAAGGTATACAATGAACCAATCATTATGATAAAATGTAGAGAATCAGTACTTAGAACGAATTAGCTTTGGCCTGTTAGAGCAGCTAGCCTAGCTATAAGCACGATCAACCTTGCGTCCGACGCGTCCAGTTCTCCTTCCGTCATGATCAACTACATTCTGCTAGTTTCCCGTCAAGGTATATCTTCCACCTCTGAACGACTTGCATGTATCTAACCATCTTGTAATACCAGGGAAAGTTCGTCTAGCTAAATGGTTTACCACTATGCCTCCAAAAGCAAAGGCGAAGATCGTTAAGGACGTCACGCAGCTCGTCCTCGCTCGTCGAACCCGGATGTGTAACTTCCTGGAATACAAAGGTGCAATAATCCGTGTACCATTAGGATAACTCAACCAGGCCTGACCACGAGGGGTGTCCATGTTGCAGACACGAAAGTGGTATATCGGCGGTATGCGTCGTTGTTCTTCGTCTGCGGAATCGGATCCGCAGACAACGAGTTGATAACCCTCGAGATTATACATCGATACGTAGAAGTGCTGGATAGGTACTTTGGCAATGTGAGTACTGCGGGCATCTCCTACCTCTTCTCTGATCCTCACAGAACTTGAAATGCAGGTATGCGAGCTCGATCTGTAAGAAACATTGCATGGACTCCAATTGTTTATCATCGTCTCGTGTCCTCATGATCCATCCCTTCTTTCTCTGCCAGCATCTTCAATTTCCAGAAGGCTTACGCAGTTTCGTAGTCCACCTGCTCTGTCGTTCTTACCTCCTTTCGCTGACGTTATTATCCATCCTTAGATCCTCGACGAGCTCATCATTGCAGGGGAGCTGCAGGAATCATCAAAGAAGTCTGTTCTTCGAGTAGTACGTCCTTACCAGATAGTCTTCTCGCGGGGAACTCATCGCATACCTCTGCAGGTGACACAATCCGACAGCGTTGAAGAGCAGGAAAACTCTGAAGATACCATGGCACGCCTAGGTTCACGAAGCGGTTAGTTAGATATTTGTACTTCTCTTGCTTTCGACTGGTTTGTAGAATTATTGTATCTTTTGCTCCCCTTTTTCTGTCAAGGTCCTATGATGTAACGACAGGGTGCCCTGCAACGACAAGCTTTGAGGCTCTGGAGAAGGTCGGATTTATGGCGGATCTCGTTTTACATTATATATCACTTAGTATTGTGCCAGGTTGCAGACGAACACTCTACTATAGACACGGTTGCTACTTACTACATAAGCAGCCTCCGCATAAAGAAGCGACACATACCATCCACCACAAGACTACTTCAAGTTGTTGCTAGCCTCTACAGCTTTCTGCTTCGGAACCTGTCGTTTCGGTGCGTTCAAGACATGCCATCGAACGAGATTGAGAGTCGCGATCGAATCCTCCACGGACGAATGTCCCGCGGCTCCACCTCTCTGTATCATAATCCCCAGATGTTCTCGTACCAGGTCCCTCAAAGCTCTCCGATACGGCGGGCCAGCACGGTGAGGAAACAGTATAGCGGTGTCCACGCATTGGTGGTGAATGATCCGAAGGGTTTTCAGATCGTTATCGAGGGCGTGGCCAATCATAATGGTGTTGGCATTGATGAAGTGGTCTAGGGATTGACGTATAGAGGCGAGGGGTAGAAGAGCGGTTGCTTGAAGTTCTGGTGTGATTCCGGAGAATTGAGTTATGTAATCGCTGGACCAGAGGGTAGGTTATTAATACTGATTCAGATGTGACCATGAAAGAGGAAGAGCATACATGACTTCAACACCTTCGTCCATACGAACGAATTCGTCAAATACCTCGGTGCCAGACCCGTCAACGACAGAAACACGCGCGACACGCGATCCTCCAGTGGTATATATCATTTCACAATCTAGAGCTACGACGTCCAGAGCGGTTTCATTCGAGTCAGTCGATGGAGGCCGGGAGAACGAGAACGGATATCGAGAATGGAGATCTTCTGCTTTGTTTTCATAGAAGACGTGGGGCCCGTGCGTGCATCCTTCGGCTGTGGCCACAGGCCGGGCACAACAACTGAAAATGCGCATCTTCTCACCTGCGGAGAATACAGTGAGCATACGGTAAAAATGTACTTCTGAACCTACAAGCATACCGTTCATTTTCTTTGTGTAGGGTTTGCCCCAATGGTAAATACATTCATCTGCTTCTTCTCGGCGCTTCACCTGGAAAGGCTGATTGCACCGCTCACAGGTTGCAATTTTGCCTTCTATAGATGGTTCATTTCCGCCAGGTCCTTCAGGAATCTCGACAAAGTAGCCCCATTTCCTCATGTCCTCCATGGAGAGTATGAAGTCCTCCAAATGGGTTCGAGTGAGTCTAAGCTTGTCGAGGGATTTCTGCGTTTCCGTACGCGTTGCGATATCCCCTTCAGTACCGACAGAAGGATGTGAGGCTGAATCTGGCACTGGACGCCGCTTCAAGGCTGCGATAGAGTTGATTACGGCCTAAAGTACTAGATGAACGCTTATTCAACACCAAAGAGCACACATAACTCGTACATTTCGATACGTCAATTTGCTAGATTTGCTGTAGACCTCTGCTTCTTGTCTGAGGGCGTGATCTGCAGCGAGAGTGGGGTCTGTGGGTAAGATGGCTTCGTATAGTACAACGAAATGTTCATATAGAGTCTTGAGCATCGCCTGGACCAACGCTGAGTGTTGGGACGGTAATAAGAGGATATAAAAGTGCAGTTACATACCTGACGGACAGGGACCGCAACCTGAGACTGAGCAGCATTGACTTTGAGTAGAGGCACGCCGGTCTACGCTCACAAGCCTCCAGCTAAGCTGCTCTAGAATAATGAACCATGAGAAGTCTTACAGAGGTATACGATGCACTAGGGACCGCTATTGGCCTTTGAGCCGGACCTGTCTTCTGTAGTTTTCTTGGAGGTTCGCCGGTCAAACTAGATGTAGAGGGTCCTGATTTGATATGGCTCGAGCTCGCATGGGCAGATTTGGCCTGGGTGTGGGCATGGGTATGGTTCAGAGGGTGCCCGTGTCCTGCACTGGGAGAATGATCCGCCAAACGCTTTGCAGGTATGACCTTGGAAGGGCTAGATCTAGCAGCCCTAGCCTCCGGGATGTCCAGTGAAGGAGGAGGTGAAATATCTGCCCGATGAGAGAACAGACAGTTTGGACGAGTACAATGATCCCGCTCTGGGCACGCGATTTTATGAAACAGACCAAGAGAAGAGAACATGATGGAGCTGCTAGCGCTGTACGATGAGAATGTCGAGCAGGGTGTCGAGAACGTTGTGCAGAACGACGTTGAGCGCTGAGATTGAGTTGTGCTCTCGTGCCGTTATCCGACTCGGACTCGTCGCGTAGTTTTATTCCGCCGTAGACATCTCTTCCGTCTTCCACCACATACTCAAATCGCGTCCAATTCCTCTCCAACGAACTGAATGGCTACCGTCAAACCAGCGGTGAAAAAGGCACGAAATCGTGCTAGTTCGTTCAAAATTAATACAGAGTGAGACCGTCACTTTCTCCACGGTCACCGTTGACGATCATTTCCGCGCTCTAGGTCTTCCCAAGATCCTGCTGCAGGACATCATCCTGCAGGATCACTTTGGCCTGAGACGTATGAATTGTCCTTCAGTTATCTTTCTCACTCTTCCTGATGTCGAACACATCTTCCAGACCTATCGGGTCTAACACTCCCGAACGAACTCATTCTCCGGCGCCGTTCCAACGGAAGACAGCGCCAGACTTTCCAATATGGTCGCGTTGGGCCACTGATCTATGTCTGTCTATCTGCAATGTCTCAGAGCGATCACCCTTTGACGTTGACCGTGAACAGCCACGTCCTTGACGATAGTCTTGCTGCCTGTCGTACTATATGTCAACTGGGAGGTGGTGGCACCCATCCTAGGACAACAGGACTTGACGAATCCATTTGGTTATGCCTTTCGTATCCAAAATCCAGTACCAACGTCCTCTCCCGAAGACCCTCGATATGCCAAAAGTTGGTGGGACTTGCTGTTCCTAGCATATTACATCGTCTTCTTTTCCTTCGTGCGTCAATTTGTGACGGAGAAGATCAGCAACCCTATGGCCAAATATTTCGGGCTCAAAAAGGAGGCCAAACTCGTGAGATTCGGAGAGCAGACTTATGCTATCTTGTATTTCGGTATCTTTGGTGTATGGGGTCTTGTGAGTGCCTACAACTTCAGTTAGATAATTGAAGCAAACACTAAAGGTTGAGTACAGTTCATCATGCACGATCTACCGACCTGGTATTACCGAACAGAGTATTTCTGGATAGGTTAGTGTGCGAACTTCACAGGAACTGGTCTTCGTTACTGAATTTTGCTTTGACAGACTACCCGCATTGGCAAATGCAACCTCTGCTCAAACGCTACTACCTCATGCAGATCGCATACTGGTTACAGCAGCTTCTCGTTCTGGTATTGGGACTTGAAAAGCCACGGAAAGACTACTGGGAATTTGTGGCCCATCATATCGTCACGCTATGGCTCGTTGGGTAAGAGTCTAATCGCCACAACCTTGTATCTGTCTGAAACTGTCTGGAATAGCTGGAGTTACTTCATGAACCTCACCCTGATTGGAAATGCTGTCTACCCAAGCATGGATATCCCAGACACGGCACTTGCGGTAGGTCGCGTTTATCTTTTATTATAGCGGTTCGATTCAGATCTTCGTCCATCCCAGATCTCAAAATTGTTGAACTACATCCAATTCGAACGCGCTAAAGTCGTTGCATTTGGTATTTTCTTCGTTATTTGGACGTAAGTATCACGAACCACGCTAGATCATACCCATCTAAACATCGATGGGCACAGATACTTCCGACACTACATGAGCCTCAAGATCTTATGGTCTGTGTGGTTCGAATTCGATCTCGTACCGTGCGTTATCTTATTCAAGCGTCATTTACGTGCGATAACAGACTTCATTCCACAGCGAAGCTGCAAAGCAATGGAATATGAAAGAGGGTGTGTACATGGTCTACTGGTTGAAATACCAGATATTCTTCGCTCTGGCAGCGCTCCAGGTCCTCAATCTCTTCTGGTACTACCTCATGTGGCGCATTTTGTTCCGGTGAGTATAATCGCGTTTTTGAGATCCAACGCGTATATCCTTAACCAGAAACTCATTACGCGAATTTCTACAGTGCTATCATCACTTCGAAAACCGCCGACGAACGATCGGATGACGAGGACGAAGGCGAAGAGGAGCCAGAATCCATCGAGCACGAGAAGCAGGATTAGTTCTCGTTGTTTCATACCCCTGCGACTGACCGTCGCTATCATTCATGATTTACATTGCAACATACTTGCTCTTCTTGGCATGAATCCTTCACATCCTATTAGTGCTAGAGAGCAATCAGAGACGAATGATTACGACTTCACAACCGTCATGTTTGAGTTTGCGTGTTTGGAAAGGTATTGATCTTATGTAGATGGTACATACAAGAATGTCTTATTATTAAAATGCACTCATATTGGGCTTGAATGGATGAATGTCAAGCACGAACTCTGCGTGGAGGAACATATGCAACGCCATCGTTATTAGATGGACAGTCACCCAAAAAAATTTCGATGCGAGATAGATCTGTGATCTGGCTACTAGAAGGCAAATATGTCTCTACGACGGAACGTTTGCCTTTGTGCGCAGAGTGGTCACGAGTCTAGATGCAAGTAGTGCTAGTGGCAATCCTCCGCTGTGGATCCTGACGATCATCTGAGGCCTGTGTGCGCGTCCTTCAGGCTTCGTTCGTTTTGATTTTGAAACGGGGCGTGTGTGATCAGACATACACATTGTTCGCCTGCAAGGAACAGACACAATGAGCATGCAGCGACAGAAGCACTGGTTCATGCAGAAATGGTGCTAGAAAGCAGATACTTGTATTAATGCGTTTGAAATTAGTGAACGATGGAAATTCCACGGGGCCTAGGTTATCAGAGAGCAGGATTTAGTCCTGCTTCTCGTGCTCGACGCTTGATTGCTCTTCTTCGCCGTCGTCCTCATCATCCGATCGTTCGTCGTCGGCCGTCCGAGTGACGATAGCACTAAAGAGAGTCGCGGCGTTAAGTGTACCAGTGCATTGGGGGAAATCGACAAATATGCTCACCGGTACGCGATTCGCAGTATTAAGTAGTACCAAAAGAGGTTGAGGACCTGGAGAGCTGAGAGGGCAAAGAATATCTGGTGTTTTAACCACCAGACCATGTATACGCCCTCTTTTGCATCCCATTGTTTTGCTACCTCACTTTGGGGTGGAGGTAGTCAACATCATGTAGAGAATACGAGCTTTTGAAATATAACGCACGGCACTAAATCAAATTCAAACCACACCGACCACAATATCTTGAGACTGATGTAGTGACGGAAATACCTGTAGAAGAATGCCTTTAGATTGTTGCTCTGGAGAGAAGTCATCTACATACGTCCATACGCAGAAGAAGATACCGAATGCAACGAGTTTGGCGCGTTCGAATTGTAGATAGTTCAACAATTTTGAGATCTAGGTACGCATGCGTCAATCATGGGCATTTCCAAAAACAAGCAGGACTTACTGAGAAGGTGGCATCTGAGATGTCCATGCATGGGTAGACGGCATTCCCAATGAGGGTCAGGTTCATGAAGTAACTCCAGCTGTCCCCGACAGTGTCAATCTGCTTGTGTACCAACCGGTGCGACACTAGAAATTACTTACCCTACCAACCACAGTGTGACCATATGATGGGCTACCAGCACCCAATAGTCTTTCCGTGCTTTCTCGAGTCCCAACAGCAGAACAATCAGTTGTTGGCACCAGTACGCGATTTGCACAAGATAATAGCGTTTGAGAAGGGCTTTCATTTGCCAATGCGGGTAGTCTGAAGAAACATTTGCAAGGTTAGAGATAGAAATAATCGTAGAATAAATCTTGACTAGTACTGCTACGAACCAATCCAGAAAGCCTCCGTGCGATAATACCAAGTAGGTAGGTCGTGCATTATATACTGTCGACGACCCGGTCGTGTTGAGAATCATCTGTGCTGAGGACGAGTGTGTTGGCGCACTCACAATACCCCAAGCACCGAATATTCCAAAATATATAACAGAATAAATCTGCTCCCCAAATCTAAGCAGTTTGGCCTTTCTTCGGATCCCAAAATACCTAGCCATAGGGTTGCTGATCTTTTCGGTCACAAATTGACGCACGAAGGAAAAGAAGACGATATAATATGCTAGGAATAGCAAGTCCCACCAGCTTTTGGCATATCGAGGATCTTCAGGAGAGGACGCCAGTACTCGATTCTGTATGAGGAAAGAATATCCAAATGGATTCGTCAAGCCCTCTTGTCCCAGGATGGGTACCACTAACTCCCAGATGATATAGAACGCGATAGGAGTCACTATTAACACCAAGGATGTGGCTTGTTGTAAAGCACGAAATCAAAAGGTGCAAGCTTCGGAATACCACAGGCAGACATACAAAGATCAACGGCCCAACGAGACCATAACGGTAGGTCTGACGTTGCCATCAAGTGGAATGGAGTTTGCGTCGAGGTTCGTTCAAAAATGAGAGGCCTGGGATAGGCCAAGTCATCAGTAAAAACCTGGAAAGTTGATTCAGAACTTGAACGTACGGCTGCGCCCGAGGCGACCCTGCAGTGTGCTGTGCCTGCGCATGATTTTTCGAAGACCTAGTACGCGTCAAGGTGAGAGAGAGGCGACGGATACAAGAATCTACTCACGCCGTGGTGATATTGGACGGACTAATGCCGTTTGGTGCTTTTGTAACTGCTGGTTTGAGGGAAGTCATCTCACGATTTGGAGGCAATGTTGACGGCCATCCGAGTCCGAACAAATGATAGTCGAACCACAATAGATCGAATTTTTTGCATGGCTTTTGCGTTCAAATTGGGGGAAGGGGACCAAGTGATGAATGAGAGAATGGCTTAATAAAAGGACCATAAGGGTGATGATGATACATGAGAAGTAGTAGCATGGCCATATTTGCATATCGTACAGAGGATAAAAAACTAGAAGCATCGCCAGGTCAATCCATCGAATCACTGCTGAGACTGCTGCTGTTTTTGTTCAGCAGTGCTGCTGAAGGCGTTGTTGTTCGTATTCGCAGCTGGGGCTGTGAATCCGAAGACCGCAGGAGTTGCAGAACTAGTGAAGCCGAACGCACTGGATGCAGGTTTCGCTCCGAAGGCGGACTGAACGGCGGGTTGAGCGCCGAAAGCAGATTGGCCAGCGGCAGGAGCTGCGCCAAAGACAGACTGGCCAGTGGCAGGGGCTGCACCAAAGACAGACTGACCAGCGGCAGGAGCTGCACCAAAGGCAGACTGACCAACGGCAGGAGCTGCACCAAAGGCGGATTGGCCAGCAGGAGCTGCTCCTGACCCTGACGGTGTAGGTCCAAATTTGAACGAGAAATTAGGTGCGTTCGTTGAGGCCGGTGTTGCGGAGGACGGCGCTGATGGGGCAGCGAACGAGAACTTGGGTTTCTCATCTCCTGTGCTGGGTGCTGCTGTAGCTGTGGTAGGCGGGTTACCTAAGACTGACTTCGGCGCTTCGATCGATGGTGCTGTCTTGGGTGCTGCTGAAGTTATTCCAAATACAGGTGTATTCGACCCGCTCGCGCCTGTCCCTGCCCCGCCACCCGAGCCTGCACCTCCAAATGCACTGGTGGCTCCAGACCCTCCGAAGACATTGGCTGCTGCTGGGCTTGCAAACGCGCTTGGACCTCCAAACGCACTCGTTCCACCTGCTGTTCCAAATGTCTTATTCCCCGAACCAAAGACCGAAGTAGATCCCAAGGCTGAAGGAGCCCCGAACGCGCTAACACCGAAAGCAGACTTGGGGGGAGCGGACGACGTGTTCGGCTGAACCGCAGATTTCGAAGTGGAGCCTGAAGCAGTATTGGAGCTGAAGGCAGACGTCTGGCCAAAAGTGAATTTGGCAGGGCCACTGTTGGATTCCGGGGGGTTTGTCGTGGAAGTGGAGGATTCTGCAGGTTTGGACGCAAACCCAAACGTAGTTACGGGCGTGGTTTTGGGTTGTTCTCCAAGAGCTCCGCTCAACGAAGAATTGGCCCCTGTACTGGTAGCCGCAGGCGTAGCCTTCGCAGCGAAACCGAAATCAAACTTGAGGGGAGCTGCTGATGTGGTATTCGTAGCAGGGTTTGTGCTGACAGCGATCGAAGACGCTTGCTGAGGTTGTGCGCTCTGATTATTTCCTGAATTTGGCACCCCAAAAGCCGAACTGTTTGCACCGAACACAGGTTGTGCCTTAGAAGTTGACGCCTGCGAAGGACCAGGATTTTGGAAAAACGAAGAAGGTCCTGGCGCCGAAGTTGCCTGCTGTTGGGGCTTTGGATCCTCGGATTGAGGTCCACTGGCAAACCCTCCCATTCGAGCTAGTAAGCTGGCGCCCGAGTTTTGAGTCGACGTTTGCTCAGGTTTCTTCTGGTCTCCGCCTCCGAACACAGTACTAGTCTGTTGCTTTTGTGTCTGAGGGGGAGCGGCAAAGAAGTTCGGTGGGGCAGAAGAAACTTTGCTAGCGCTCGCCGGAGCGTTGAAGGGGAAAGGAGACTGAAGCTTAGTAGGTAGCGGAGGAGGGGCCATGTTCGAACCAGAAGCCTGAGGCATGTTGAAAGTACTAGGCATTCCTTTCCCTAGCTGCGAAGATTGGGTCTGTTTAAGAGCTGAGTCTGCCGGAGCAGAGGGCGTAGCCGAAGGTGCAGGTGCCGGGATAGCTGGAATTATGGGAGTGGCGGTATCCTTGGAAGTACTGGCCGCAGCTGGTGGGTTGCCAAACAATGAAGTCGGAGGCTTGTTTTCAGTGGTCGAGGCCGACGTACTCTGGGCAGGCTTGTCGGTGGGTTTCGCAAAGAAATTTGGTATAGAGCTGGTAGTAGTGCTCGCGCTTGTTGCTAGCACCGGTGGCGTAGATGTTGAAGGAGTTCCCAAATCGAAAGTGACCTTCTTCTTCTCGACACTCTTGATCTCGCCTTCCTTCCGTTTGTTAGCTTCTCTGATTTTCTTCATAGCCTCAGCTTCCAAGTCCTGCTTCTCCCACTTCGAGAAAGACCTCGTGACGCCAGCCTTAGCTTTGACCGGAGTATCAAAAGGGCTGCTAACACTCTCGTCGAGTCCAGCGGCGCCAGGAGTCGTGGCGGGAATGGTGACGACGGCGGTTGGAGTAGTGGGAACCTCGGGCGCAGGTGCAAGAGCACCGAAAACAAGACGGGTAGTGCCAAGTCGTCGAATCGGCTGGCCTTGTCTATGCTGTTCGAATGGATTAAAACGTAAGCCGACATCACTTGCGATAGACTGGTGGAATGGATCCCGCTGGACTTGCAGACTGACCATGGGATTAGGAGCCGGACTATTCTGGAAGTACGGGGTGGTCGGCGTGGACATTAAGCCCTTCCAAAGTAGATTTTTACCGTTTTTGTTTGGGGATTCAAAATCCTATGGTCAAGAATTGCGGTCAATATGGAAGTATCGAGAACTTGTAGGAACAGTGATACGTACAAAGACATCACCGGGAGTTTCTGGTGGATCGACGGCCATGGGCACCTTGGGCGCATCCTGCCATGCTAACAACTGCTGATTCTTTGCTTCCTTGTATTCTTCCTCCGTCAACCAAGTCTCGACGTACACCTCCATATTAGTTTGACTATCAGGGTGTTGTGAGTCTTTAGGCTAGTTCCATGCACATGAGTTCGCTGTAGCAGTAGAAGTGATGAGAGAGCCTACCATGGTAAACTTGTTTCTGGCTCTCTTGACCAGCGCCTGTCTCAGTCGTTCCCCATTAGCTCCAAGTTTATACATGACCCCGTTGCTTTCCCATTCATCCCCAATTTTGCGTCCTTTGGTCATTGAATCACTGGTCTCCTTGACGTCTGCCATTGAGACATCGCCTGTGTCGTCCTCATCCTCGGTAGTGGATGGGACCTTCTCCTTCTTCCCGCGTTTCTTCTTCGAGACGCGACCGGTCATAGGAGACTCATCACCATCGCCTCCACTGACTTCTTCAACATCACGATCCCGTTTCTTACCCCTGGTGGAAACAGCCCGGCTAGGCCTAACATCAGACTTTCGCTTTCCATCACCATGAGTAACAGTCCTTCGTTTCCTTCTCCTTCTTTTAGACGACTCCCCATCGTCATCCTCAGCATCCGCAATATCATCGTCATCTCCCCCGAAGGTCGATCCAGCCTCAGCACGATCTCTCTTCTTTCCCCGCCGATGGGACTTGCGCAGAACTACTTGACCTTCGTCATCATCGTCGCGTTCGTCCACTTCCATGGAAGCATGTTTCTCCGAAGAAACTTTCCTCGCTCTCTTATCTCTGGCCCTCCGAGTATCCACGTCCTCATCGTCTTCATCGTCTTCATCGAGAACCCTCTTTGCGCCTCGAGTAGGTCTATGATCAACATCCATTCTTTCCTCATCATCATCATCTAGGTCCTCCCTTTCAACTCGTGATTTTTTGGCATTTACTGCATCTTCTTCCAAATCAGCTTCGTCCCATACCCGTCCCCGTTTTTGCTGCGACTTGAACTGGAGAACGTGCCTGCGACCGGAGCGCGTTATTGTCTCGAGTGGTGGCTGGGGGGTGGGCACTGGTATATCGGATGGCTCTGAGGAAACAAATGGTCTACCGTTGTCGTTGTAATAGTCTGTGTAGTTGACAGGTTGGGGTGCAGGTCTACGGTCAATCAAACGAAAGTCAACAAATCATGAAACGTGATATGCATGAATGAAACTGAACGTACGAAACGCCATGATTGCTGTTTGGAACAGTGTAGATGTCGGCGATGCTACCAGGTATTGAAGATTCAAACGCGCCAGGAAGTCTGTGTGCGACAGCGCTAGTGAAACGTGCTGTATCTATATCGACGCGCTGCGGACCTGAGGGAATGAGGAAGTTAAGATCAACATGATCGTAAGCTGTGCTGTAACATAACTGGCGCACCATGTCGTTGCCTAAGATATTCGGATATTGCATCGGCCTGTTGATTCCTCGATGGAGCTTGAGGCGGCTCTGGCTTGGGTCGTGCCTTCGCTTCAGCTTGTTGACGTGTACGAAGAGCGGCTGCGTATGCCACATTGAAAGGACGACTGTCTTCGTCGGGGATTCCGTGGCTCCTTCGCATGGACCTGAAGGGCAAAAACTTCGCGTCACCTCCTCTGCGATGAAAGGGAGACGAAAATGAACTTACAGGCGATATCGTCTCTCCTTCACACCCAAGAGCCATCTCCACAGAAAAACCAGTGCGACCAAAGCCGCCAGGGTGACCGCGGACCATCCGATTGTTGCGGCCGTGAATTGTGTGGCGCCAGTTCCGCGGACGATGGGTAGGGTATTGCCACCCAGAATATCATCGAAGTCGTCCATGGTTACTACAAGAATGAATAAGAAAGGCTCAGCGAGGCTGGCGGGTGAAAGTCGAAAGATGAAACGAAAGATGAACGAAAATGAGAACAAGAGTTATGTTGGAACCGTCACGGTGTTGAGAGGAGGCGCGCTGGTATTCGAGCGGAGCTTCAAATTGCTCAGCTATAAAACCTAATTTCCTTTTTTTTTCTTTCTTCAAGTCAACGAACTCCAGCGTCGCCTCGTTCCCGTCCAGTTTCCGGTCTCACTCTCCCTCGCGACTGCAGTCGAGGACTACCTGTTGGCTAATCGTTTAGGGTGATCAACGACGGAAACCTGGATATTATAGCCCACTCGCTCATGCCTAGGGACACGGCTCACAATGCCTTCGTTACCTCTACTAGTGAAGTGGAAGAGTTACCCATTGGGCATTTCTTGGTCCACGCTTGACTGTCCAACTGTTCATCAGTGTGATATATCATGGCCTTTCGAGTACTAAACCGAGCAGACATTCCTATGTACTTACTTTCCAGTGTAATTTCTTACGTGACAAATGCAGTTCTTCCAGTGCAGTTCTCTCATTGTTTCCACCCTTGATTCTTGCTTGCTAAGTTGCTTGATCCTTATCCATCGGCAAAGCACTCTCACCTAGAGCTGCTTCGACGGTCTGGTCAATCACCGTCTCGCAATTTTGATTTAGTCACGAAAGCAGTTGTGGGAAAAAATTAAAATAAAAGTTGCCCTATAAAAACGAACGACAAGTAGCACGTCGTCTTCCAATTAGCCGAAGCCAACCCCGGCCCTCTTTCACTCTCCCTCCATCGTCTCCCCATTCTCCGCAAATTCCAATGGCAAAAGTCGTAACGCTCGAGGAGCTCCGTGCCCACAACAGCAAGGACAGCCTATACATGCTACTCCACGAAAAAGGTCTTTATCTTTTCTCAACCAATCACCGTTCGTCTTTTTGTCGTATCGCTAACCTCGAAAATAGTCTACGATGTAACGAAATTCCTTGACGAGGTGCGTTTCTTATAGTCTGGGTATACAGCCACTGACTTCCACGTAGCATCCTGGAGGAGACGAGGTCGTTCTTGCCGAAGCCGGTATGTGAGAGTTCAACTCTGCATCCGTCTACCTACTAAACAGTCCCCCTCCCCCTTCCTCAGGTCAAGACGCGACAGAAGCATTCGAGGATGTTGGCCACTCTGATGAGGCCCGCGCCCTGCTACCCGACATGCTAGTGGGCGACTTTGAGAAAACAACTGTAAGTACACTATCCCACCCTACATCTCACACGATCATTAAACGCAACAATCACATTCCTACAGGCCTTGAAAGTAAAGTCTGCCGCATCTGCAGCACAGGCAACGAAGGTGTCTAACGCTATCGAGCAAACATCCAAGTACGTGTCCCATCTCATCTATATCCGCTTTTGGCCCTTTCGCTGACTTGAGTCAAATAGCATGATGTACTTCGTCCCCCTCGCTCTTCTCGGAGCCTACTTCGCTTACCGATACTACAATGGAGATATGCCCGCATAAGCAGCACTTAGACCGCGCTCCACACATATCCTGCTTTCCTTGTGTTTATCGCAGATTGCTCCTCTATATCTCCTCATTCAAGCACGTCTAACCTCTTGAATTGTATATCTTTTTTTATCCCCGGCATACCTATTCCCTCATGGAGTCCTCCCTCAAGCTCATTATCCCTCACATCTTCTATCCGTCATACAAGTTGCCGTGTGTTTCCGTCCGCTTTGCTTTGCTTTCTTTAATCTGGAAATAGAACCTGTTTGTGCTTGACTTGGACATTGCTTCACACTCCCCGCAAACCATGTGAACAAGCATACGTATGTTCGGCGCCGTCTCTGTCATTCTAGACAACTCCAATTCTCCACCTCGAAGCATTGAAGCATCGATGCATTGAAATGTCTCGTTTGTGACGTTCTGATTCTGATATTCGGTTCGACTACATATGGCCAGGTACTCGGTAAAACTTGAAAGAATGAAAATCGAAAGAGGTCGGGGAAGATAAGCAATCCGTATGCATGTACTTTATACATCAGACCCTAATGCGCCTTCTTTTAAATCCAACCATCCACTTACCCCATGTTCGACGTACAAATACAGACCTATTTCCCATACACAATCTCTGCACACCAGAGCTGGATAAGGAACCCTCCCCATCCAGCCCGAGTCTGGAGAAACCATGCTGATCTCCGCCGTCGAGCATATCTAGCCTCGTAATCAAATTCAGATGAGGGGGGCACAGATAGAGATCAAGGGTGGACTGACCAGACAAAGATACCGAGTTTCTTCAATCCTTCCTTAGCCGCGTCGTTCCTAGCCAGTTTCTTCGTATTGCCCCTTCCCTTCCCAAAGTACTCACCATCCACCATGACCCTCACGAGCCAGACGGGTGTTGTCCTCGTCCCTCTCAATCCTCCCAGTACTGCATTCACCCCGTTTGTCTCGCCGGCTGCACTGAACGCATCACCATCAGAATATACCCTTCAGAAATAACAAATATCAGTCTCGCTTCGAGTCGAGTCTCGAAAAACACATGGCACGACTAACCATTCCACTTCCCGATTCGCCTTTTGCAGATGCTGATTGAACAACGCAAGATGGCCGATGGTAGTCTCCAACGGCGTGACCGGGAGAGAATCCCCGCTTTGACTACTAGAAGAGGAAGGAGAATCCGGACCTGGGTACACCTCAGTTAAGCCGGGGGGAGAGATGAGAGCCGTGGGACGAGGACCCGGGAGAGGAGGGAGGCCGTGTTGAGCGCGTACGATGCGGTATGCGCATGTGACGTATGGACGAAATAGCCTGCTGAGCCACTGTTTGACTGTTTCGAGGCCTTGGTCGATGTATAGACCTCCGACGAAAGACTAGATGAAGGAGGAAGGAGGAGTCATAGGTTAGAAGGATAAGGATAGACTAGAAAGTACCTCGAAGACATCCGCTGAGCGAGCGCAGGTCAGTAACAGGATAAATTAGGAACGACGAACACTATCGTACCTTGCACGTTGGTGGAGGCACGAAGAGTGATCGCCTGTGCAGGATGCAGACGCAAATGATCGGGGAGCCTGTACATCACAGATCTACATGATTGAGAAGAAACGATTGGGTGAGTTACCCCCCAATCCACACTGGAACACTTACATCGTAGCAAGCGTAGCATTGCCAACGATAAGCGCTCGGATTTTCTAAGAGACGAATACAGATAATGATCAGCATCGATCCAGCAACATCATGATAATACTGATGTTATTGTAACTTACCGTGGAAGGGCCGACCCGGAGACCAGGGTACATATCCAGCATGAGCCCGGTCACCACGAGACCCAGAACTGTATCGCCCAGATGTTCGAACCTTACAATGCGTCAACTCATTTTATAGCCGTAGATGACTGTACCAGCCACTTACTTCTCGTTATCCGGGCTAAGATCGTCCGGCTGGTCCTCGAAGATATGTGTAGGCCGGGCGAAGAAGCTACGGTGAGTGAACACCTGCAATCTGATCGCATCGGAAAAGATGATAGGCAGGGGAGGTAAGACTGCATTTGGGCCGAAGTCTGGTCTTGTGAGTCGAGTGTTTGTCGTCAGCATTAATCGAGACCGTCGAGGGGCGTACTGGGTAAGCTTACTGTAATGCCATGGAGTGGCGGTTTTGAAAACGATGCAAGAGATAAGAAAGTTACTGAAGGAGCAAGGGGGCGCTCTATACTTATAGAGAACTCAGCGATGGCCGGACTTTGGATATGTTCTCTCCGCTAGCGCAGATACAGCGCATAGGTAGATGTATTTAGAATAGTTGCGAAGATCAAACATGTGGTGCCTGGATGAGAAAATATGGAGAGAGATTATACTCTATTGGAGGGTTCGGTTCCGGTTCCGTTCTGCACTGTCAATCGTGTGTCGGGGGTTATATTGACCTTGACATTGTCAGGCATGCATGTCTAGGAATACAATGAGGTGAAAAGTGTTCCTGTAGGCGTGGTGTAAGTAATGGATCGTAGGCGGTCAAGACAGACCTTCCAATACAGACTAGCTAGCTAGGAATTCAAGCAGGGACTTCTACCGCTACCGCTTGCTCTGATAGAAGTTCCTCACGCTGCGACACAACCATCAGTGACCGGAAAAATAGAATAATGAGAAACATGACTCACTTTCTTCTTCGCCTGAGCTTTCATGAGGAAATAGTCTTTGTGCAACCCACACTCTGTCTTCTCTTTCCCAGCCCATCTACCAGCCCGTTCACCTTCACCTTCAGCAGGTTTGGCTGTACTATGCCAATCTCCGACACTGCGATAGCCCTGGTCAAGCAACTCGTTGCGAGGAACGTCGTTGTCTGTAATGTATGATTCCACTTGTTGAAAACTCCAGGCGAATAATGGGTTGAGCTTCAGCAGACCGGTAGAGTCGACTTCGAGGGGTTGTAGGGAAGCGCGATCGGCGCCTTGAGACGCGCGACGCCCTGTTATGACGGACTTGACGCCAAGTTCTTCATAAGCTCTGCGAGCAGGTTCGACCTGGATGACTCATGTAAACGCAAATTCCACCGCAAAAAAATGAACATACCTTGACAGCAAAATCATAAGTATCCTCGTCGGTTTCCCATAGTCTATCTCCATATTTCTCCTCGAAGTCCTTTACAGTTTTACAACCCTGCGGCGAATAGACATGAACGGGTATGCCGTATTTAGCTTTGACCTGTTCGACCAATTTATAAGTTTCTTGGAAATGGTAAAGAGTGTCGAGAAAGATGAGGGGTGGGGGTGAAGATGATATTTTTGAGAGCATGTCGATGGCTACGAGACCGGTGAGACCAAAGGCAGTGGTTTGGTATAGACCTGGAAGATGGTCGATAGCCCACCGAAGAATTTCTTGGGGAATGAGAGGACTGAGATAGGCATTTATCGAGGCAAGATCATCTGCTGAGATGGGTAGCTGGACCTTCGAGTTCTCCGTAGCAGCAACCATGGTCGACGGTGGTTCGAGAAAGTTGAGAACGAGGAAGAGAACAGAGAATGCATGACATATAGCTTGCACGTGATCTTCGCAAGAATGTCGCGATCGTCGATGGCTTTTTGTTCTTGTTTGCTTTCGATGCTGCTACAGTGGCCGTCACAAGTAATGGACCACGTGACGGGCCGCGAGTCAACGCGACCTCGCGTGCTCGTTCTCCTCCCTCCACCACTTAAACTACCTCCCTTTGAATATACTGTGTGTGAGCTATTAGTAGGATACATGGATGTTGAGAATTGGTTAATATCCATTGAGAAGAAAGGAAACAAAATTTCTATATGAGGTCCAATACTTTTGCACTTATGACACATAAAGCTTTGTGATGCCAAAATATCTTCATTGGGGGAACAACAGACTATTGAAATTTAGTATCTAGTACTACCACCCTTGGCCTTCTTCAGTGCTGCCACCCTCTCCGGAAGACTGTCGTAAAGCTTTGAAATATAGTCCGAATCAATCCTACCCCATTCCTCTTGAAGTGCGGCCCATAACTCCTCACAATTTCGAGGCAACGGGTTTCGAGAGTATACCATGCGTCCAAGATAGGCCCATACATGCTCTATAATATTCATGTCTGGCGAGCTGGGTGCCCAGTCAAGAACATCGATCTCGTTTTCGTCAAACCAATTTTGAGCAAGTTTCGAAGAATGTTTCGGGTCGTTATCCTGCTGGAAAATAATTTCTGTGGGCTCTATGTGGTGGTTGTGGAGGGTCCCTAGAAATGATTTCTGGAGTATTTGGATGTATCGGTTGGCGTCCATAATTCCTTCGATGCGATGAAGTTGCCCAACACCCTGTGCAGTGATGCACCCCCATACCATCACATGCCCTCCCCCATGCTTGACCATTTTCTGAGTGAACCGGTCATCATACGCTTCCCCTCGTCTCCTCCAACAATACCTGCGCCCATCTGACCCAAACAAATTAAATTTGCTCTCATCGGAGAAGCAAACTTTTCGCCAGTCTTGGACCGTCCAATTTCCAAACTTATTTGCCCAATCCCGGCGCTTCCGCTTATGCACCCGGGTCAATAGTGGCTTCCTACGACGCACACATGCCATAAGGCCATATGCATCCAGGTGACGACGCACGGTGCTGACGCTGACCTCCGGGAAACACTTGCGTTGAAGGTCTGTAGCATCTCGGGCAGACCCTGTTGCAAGCATACGAGCACCAATACGAATCTCGGGTGAACCTAGTTTATGCGGACGACCAGGCTTGGGCTTGATATTGTAGAAATCGCGGGAAGTTCGGTACCGATTGTTGATTCGAGAGACTGTCGAGTTGCTGATTCCGAATTTGCTGGCAATCTCACGATTTGAGGCTCCGAGATCTTTCAACTGGATGATGCGAGCTTTTTTTGTTGGTGTAGTGTAGACCATGTCAGAGGGAAATATAGAGTGGTAGCATAATACGAAAGTTCGATTGTGTGATGATTATTTTGTAGTAAGAGTGTGGCGAGGTACGATCGGGCAAAAGAAACGGATCCCGAAGTCCGAAACTCCGCGCCGATTTCTCGCTCAGTCCTCACAACACAAACTCATGGACTCGATATTTGGATATACAAGTATTATACAATGCTGAATATATTAATGTGAATCTAAGAGAAAACGAGGTTTCAGAGATTTCGGAGGAAGAATGAAAAAGTGACAAGTGGTCCATTACTTGTGACGGCCACTGTAGCCGTGACGCGTGACGTTGGTGTGACTCTTGAACTCTCGCCAGGTCTCCCGTTCGTTTTGCGTTCGTTGGTCCAGAATGGCTTCCACGAAGAAAGGAGGCGGGGAGCCCATGAACAGCGTCAAGGAATACAAGTATACCCAGGAAATTAGTCAAATGGTATGTCTATCTCAATGGCACTAAATACTCCTTCTCATTCGTACAGATGTTCGTATTCGGAGAAGTCCAAGACCCCAACCAAGAGACTGTGAATCTCGTTGAAGATATTGTCCGTGGACAGATAATTGAACTAGTACGTTCAATTTGCAAATGTGGCCGAATTTGTCCTCATGCCGTGTATAGATAGTGCAGGCCCGTGCTCTGGCAAATCGACGAGGCGCACGTTACCTTTCCGCTGAGGACCTCATCTTCCTCATTCGACATGACAGAGGCAAGGTCAACAGGCTGCGTACATACCTGTCGTGGAAGGATGTCCGTAAGCACGCAAAAGATTCTGGAGGCGATGGTGGAGGTGCTGTGGAGGTTGACGCGATGGAAGACGGCGCAGATGGTGAGCCATTTACCTATACCTGTGGCATGTTGAATATATTAACGACTCTTTCATAGATAAATTGACTGCCAAGGCGCAAAAGATCACTATCAAGCTGCCTTGGGAGATCACAACTATATACTCAGAAGTGCTGAGACAAAGTGGTCATCAATCCGATGATGAAGAGGACGACGACGATATCGAAGCCCACGAAGCGTCTCTTCTTCGATTGAAGGTATGCATTCCTGCTCTATGTTTCATTTCTAAGAACTAACGAATTACATCTCAGGAAGCCGACGAGGCTACACGCCAGATGACAAGAGAAGAATACCAACATTACTCCGATTGTCGACAAGCGTCTTTCACATACAGAAAAGGTCCGCATGCTCATATTCCAGGCACCCATCAAACCTCCCCACTCCACCTTACTAACCCCGCTGTATCCAATCAGCCAAACGCTTCCGCGAATTCCTCAACCTCCCACCCCAACTGGATCTAAAAGCCAACGACGACACAGTCGACATCGTCGGCTTCCTCGCGTTCGAAATGGTTCGGTCCCTTACAATCGCCGGCCTCGCTGTCAAAAAATCTCTCGAAGAGTCCTACCTTCGCGAAGAATACCTCTCTCCCGTTCTCGGCAAACGGAAAGCGACGACTCTGAACGGGGGTCCTGCGGAGAAACGCAGGCGTGAAGATTCTCCGAGCGAAGCGGAGTATACGCTTCCTTCTTGCTCGTTGTTTTTGCCACCACCAGAGGCTAGGACGGCGTTGAGGCCTGAACATATCCAGGATGCTTTCTCGAGGATGCAGAGTGATTGGTCTCATCATCGGTCAGCTGGAATGCATAACTGGAGGGGAGGCCTCGTACGGACCCGAGTCAACCTTATTTAATCATCGCCTTCGTTATTCGCTTTCGTTTTTTTCTCTTCCTCCTTTGCTTTCATGATCATACATATATCCTATATATTCATACCCACGCTGTTGTATTTACTGTATACTGTAAATGTATGAACTCCTACAAGTGTGTCATCGTTCACCTATTATTACAAAGACTCGTTTCCAAAAATGCTTTTGTGATCACAAACGATATACATACTCAAAACAACAACGAAGCCGCAACGTCCACGTTTCCTCCCGCTGCATCCAATGTGCTGATAGCCACTTCCCGCGATACACCAAGGTCCATCAAGGTACGTACAGCCTGTTCAGGATGCCGCGATGATGGGGGTCTTTGCCCAGCAGCAGCAGCATTAGGCGGTCGAGACGAAGGACTCGCACCAAGCGTATGTCCTCCCCCTGGGAAAGGCGCTGGAGCAGAATTCGAAGAAGAAGCACCAGGTCCAGCGATAGAAGTAGGATTTTCAGCAGCAAGGTCTGAATAGGACGCTCCTTCCGGAAGCCGTTCTTCATGTCTAGCTTTATCTGGCAGTTCGTGTTCTGATAGGAACTTGACTTCGCGGTTTTGGATTCGAAGAACGTTCTTTTCTAGGTCGATGCATGCTTGGTGGGCTTTGAGCATGTCTAAGCCTAGTAGTAGGTCGACGTCTCGGCCCTATTGGGGTTTGATGGGTGAGTGGCTTGATTGCAATGATAGATGGAAGATAGACGAACCTCCATGATGGTAAAAGAGCACGGGAGATACAAGTCTCCCAATTTTAATTGAGCGCTGTGAACTCTTCCTAGAATTCTCGCCGTACCGACTCCTCGAGCAATGCCACTAAAACGTTGGTCAAGAAGTCGCATAATCCTGATACGCAAGCGAGATCAGTCGAATTGTGGCATGGACGAATGTGAATAGTATACTCACCCACAATTTTCCGCGCATTCCGGGCTCACTGGTCGAGGAGCAATGTATTAGTTCACAGATGAGGGAGAGATGACTGAAGACGCACTAATAGTTTGCTGAGCTCCACTATCCACGAACGCTTTTACTGGTTTCGAGTTAACCTCGACAGGGATACTGCGCTGTCTCAGTGTACGTCCAAGGAGTCTGAAATAAGCAGCACAACTCACTAAAGCATAGTCACCCGTCCAAAACTCTCTGGGGAGTATTCAAGGGCATGCTCCATATTTTCCATCACAGCTTGCTGCCTGATAGCCTCTTCGATCTTTCGTTGGGCTTCTACATCGTACGGGTCTGCATTCAGGTGCTCGATCTCTTGTTGTCGGGCCAGGCCTGCTTCGTACTGCCGTTCCCTCGTTTGCCGGAGGAGTAATGCGAAACGAGATGGGTCAGACTGAGCCGCTGCTGCTAGCTCAGGTTGGCTCTGAGGAAAGAAGTGAGCCATTGTGTTCCTGTCCTTGTGTTTCTCTCTAGATGTGCACGCACCTCTCGTAGCTGCCGCATGAGGTTTGGGTCACCCAGGATCTGTAACCGCATCATCTCTGAATCCTGTTCAATAGATCTTTTCAAAGTAAAGAGTAAGCCATAGACGCTTCGCCTTCCAGAGCGGACGTACGAACCTCCCTGCAACGTTGGCCACTTTCCGTCTAAGCAGCAGCATGACATTTTCTCCCAGACCCAACTCCCTCATCGTGGCTTTCGGATTACCAAGATCTGTTCCAGCATGCGATATACTTTGCTCTCCGACGGGTATGCCAGACTGTTGATTGAGGTATCATTGTCGAGAAAGTGAGAAGCGAAACAGAGTTTGATGAGCGAAGAAAACAAATTACCTCCGCCTCTAGCAAAGCCATGACATTCTCGAGCTCCATGCTAGGATCAATCTCGACGACGAAGGTTTCTCCAAGATCGGTTACAAAGGTCAGTTCCATGATGGGGTCGTGAGTGAGTGGTATGCGGATAAAAAAGCTTGAAAAGGCCCGGTATTTGAACGGAAGTAGACAAAGGCGGCTGTTTGACGTCCCAAGCTGTTCGATCGAGTGACAAATTGAAAGGCGTCCGGGTTGGAAGCCACTTGCAAGCTGGACGAAATACAAGGACTGCTCAGAAAATGCATACGTGGATATATTGGTATAGAAAGTGCTAGAATGAAATGATAGAATGATTACAGATACATACGCGCGTACGCGCTTTATTACGCGTCTGCTTTTCATGATCAAGAGACGCGCGGCGATGACCTGAACTTTACTAATGAGTCCCTCCTCCTCGGCCTACAAAGCGACTTCGTGCATAAGCAGAGCTGCGGTCGCAAATTTAGATCATAGGGAAAGATGCAGAGAAGTATTGACTTACAATCGAGAACCGGTTCCGCGGATATTCGAGAGTAGAGCACTGTCCAACGCCGATGCTGAGATACTTGTATCTGTAAGTCGAAAGAACCGTTGAGTGAAACACAATGAAGATGAAAACATAGCCAACCGCTTATGTCACTGAAACTGGATGCTTCAGATCCATGACTGCTTCCTTGCTCACTAGTCCCGACTAGGGGTGCGTAGCGCATGCCTAGAGCACTCCGGGGAGATACAGCAGGAGGACTCGATGATTTGCTGGGAGACAAGTGCCTACTGATCGGGGAGTGGGGTTGCGACTCCGGCGGAGGTGATGGTATAGATGGTATCGAACCATGGGGAGAACTTGCACTGGAGACGCTCTGACTAGCACTTCGGCTGCTAAGGTCGTCAGGACGGGAGCTTCGTCGCATAGCTATAGAGGATGAAACACCCGCTCGACCACGGTCTACTTCCTTCCCTTTATCTCTGCGTTGAGGGGCACTGACCAGACCCAGAGCATCGTTCGTTATCATCAGCTGCAAATCTCTCAATTTCCTGTCCAAGTTTTCTTGTTCCTCGAGAGTCCTATCTGCTTCCTCTTCTTTCAATACTTCCTCATCCTCAGAATCAGTAGCATCCTCCGAAGACGAGGGCGACGTTGGTCGCATGTGAGTCAGAGGCTTCCGGGTGCCTTGGAGAGTCAACGTCGAGGACGAGATAGTCTTCTTGGGACGTGGGGAATTGCCGAGAGAACTAAGACGAGCACGGACACCAAGAGGAGTGGAAAGTCGCCCAGAAGACGAAAGTCGAGTACTTCCTGCCATTCGACTAGCAACGCGACCAACAGCAGTAGGCTTATCCATGACTGGGAACGCCTCACTAGGTTGGGTGATTGTGGGGCTAAGAGCTCCTTGAATATCCTGTAATCCACGAAGGTCCTCCTCGTATCTTGTCTGAGCACGATACAACAGGTACGGTAGAGGGACTTCCAGGTGTGCAGCTAAGCCTTTCCCTGTACTGTGAGGTTAAACCAGGAGCGTATAGATGACCGAACGAGACCTCTTACAATCAGTACCTCCACTGTCGCTCGTGCGCGATAGTTCAATAACTTTCCACAATATAGCTGCCTTGTCGTTGTTCCATTCTATCTGGATTCAGTTGTGCGGGATGAACAACGGGCAACGATGCATTAGATTTAAACATACTCGAGGTGGGTCGTTGAGAGGTTGCTCTGGACGGTTCCAAGGCAGTCGAACAACAACACGAACATTCGGTGTAACTGGCATCGTGATCTGGGCTAAGGTAGAGGGCTCATGAGTACCCTTTGCGAGACCAAGAACTCTACAGAAGACAAGAAGGACGCTGCAATGATAGTGGCGGCACTATAGCTCGAGGCGGGGACTCCGATCGATCAGAAGGTTTAGACAAACAAACGCGAATTTTTTCAGAAAACGATAAGATTTCTAGAACAAAATTCTTCATTGGAGCACCTCTAATATACGGTTCTACAATGGCTACCTGCAGACCAAAATACAAAAGAGAATCCATCAGACAGACACTGCGCTCGCTGGCAAGTTTATCCCGAAGTTCAAAGAACTCCAAGATGCACAAGCCAAACTTCATCGAGTCTGCACAAGGCAAGACATGTTCTCTGTTTGACGAGGCAGTGCGAGTATCATCGAGTGGATTTGAAGAATGCGGCATGAATAAACATGCGAGACTCGAGTTAGTTTCTGAAGAAGAGATCCTAGCTGAGTATGTTCTAGGGAAACAAAGAAGGCCGAGGAGAGGTTTATATACTATTTTCGGTTTCCCACGGTCGACTATTTGTTCAGCTTGAGGGGAGGGCACTCAAATACGCCCAAGCGAGTTCGTCTGCAAGCAGAACGCAAGAATCAAGATCTGTAGAGAGAGTACAGAATTGAAATACAAATGACGCGGTAGGCATACAACACAGAATGGTATACAAAAAATCTATAGTCTAATTTCTGAGGCCATCGTAATGAACCCACTACGCCGCCTCTTCTTCCTCTCCGCCTCGGAGCACCCCAGTGACAGGATCATACCCGGTAAGGGGCGGGATGATGCCTTCTTCATCCGAGTAATCACTGTCCTCTTCCCATGGCTTGAATTCCACTTTTACACCTCGCGTGGTTGTGGTCCCTGTGCGGTTTGGCCAGCGTTTCTCTCGCTGAATATCCACGGGATCGCCTGATGCCATGGCTTTCATGCAGAGCAAGGTATACTAACGAAAACATGTCAGCCAAAAGAATTCAAGGAGCCTGTTTCGATGACGAACATGAGCATCATTTCCTGCATTGTGCAGGTATTGCGTGGGGACTTGAAGATGCTTGCAGATACGTTCGAGACCTCGGATATTGGCACCCCCTTCGCCTTCGAGGGCAGCAAACAGGTCAGACGTATCCACTACAAATAGACCTTCGTCCGGGGTTGCATCAGGCAAATTGAATGAAAGGCCCTCTAATGAGGCCTCTATCATTTTGGATTTCAGGTATCTAGTTTCATGATAAGACATCCTTCGAAGCGACAAAGAGAGAATAGACTCACTTGATATCTTGGTTATTGTCATGAAAGATGAGGAAGACGGGACCGTATTGAGACAGTTCAGAAATGAACTCGGAGACCCGCGTTTTGAAGACGGATTTTTTGACAATCTCACTCTGGCCGAAATTGAAGTTCTAAAGATGTCCAAGATTAGTGTCAAGCAGAGGACGGTATATTTACATTCCCGTCTTACCATGCGGTTTTCCTCCACGAAGGTTTGAGTATAGTACTGATATTCTTGGACGATGAGATGAACGGTCTCGGTGACCTCTTCACCATTGACCCATCGTACCAGACTCCATCCGACTTCGGTGAGTACCGTATGATCACGATCCCAAGCCTCAAAATCGATGGCGCACCAGACACCCACTTTCTCGGACCAGAATGTACGAACACGTTCAAACAAGTCACGTCGTGAAGTAAGTCTCGGATTGGATCCCTTCATCAAACGCTTGTTGTTCTTGTCGATTTTCTGGTGGCGCCACCGGTTGTTCAATATAATGCTTGTCTTTGTGGAGTGAGACTAGCATCCGTACCTTTATGGCACTACGCAGTGATCCACCGTCCTTATAGACGACACGGGACACTGTTCTCAAGTTTGACTCCGTAAACAGGCAGTCAGAATAAGGCAACGGTATGACTTCGTCAGTGAGCTTCATCGCGTGAAGCCAGTATCGGACGTAGTCCACTTGAGCCGATGAGAACAGTAAGCGAGATTCGCCTGTGTTCATTGTACCTATGATTCTGATTGGTGGGTAGTCCAGATCGAAATAGATCGCGAACTTACCCATGAACAACTCTACGCCATCTACACCCTCAATGTGGAGTGGGTGGTCAGGATGGACAAGAGAGTCGTGAGCTTTCAAAGTCTTGTATATCAGTAGAGTACAAGGGTCAACGATTTTCTCGACTCACCCAAGACGGCTTTGAGTGGCCCTCGATCGTCCGGGTTAGGCAATGCTTGATGCCTATAGCGCTTAGATGGGCACGATAATCATCCAAGAAGTTGATATCTGACTGACCACTCGAACCATATATCAGTATAGCGATAATAACCGGTGATTATTGGTTCCATTTTGCTTATCGTCATGATCTTGGAGTGTGAGTGAGACTTGGATAAACTTCAAAACTCAAGTTTAGCTCAAGTTGTGTGGGCACGCGTCGGCGTCGCGTCGAAGCTTAACCAACATTCCCACGGTAGCACTCCGTGGTTCAAGTCGCGGTCATCCTCCAACCTCCAAATATTTCGTTCGAGTCTCACAATATTGAACCTCCTATACTATCATGGCTCAAACCGTACAAAGAGGAGCAGGCTCTAAACGAAAAGCGGTGGCGCCATCAAGCTCAGATCCGCCTAGCCCGCCCACAAAAAAGACGAAGGTTGCAACTGCTAGAAAAAGTACTGGTGGCAAAGCGCCTCGTGTAGCAGCAGCCACAACAGGGAGAGGTTCGACTGGTGGTGCTGCAAGTGCGTTTGCTTTGTTTCTCTTCCGGGGACATACATTGACACCAATTCAGACGCGGCAGCTCCACGAAAACCTCACCGATTCCGACCTGGTACGGTGGCTTTGCGCGAAATACGAAAATACCAGAAAAGCACGGATCTCCTTATTCGTAGATTGCCGTTTTCCCGTTTGGTGCGCTCTTATATATCTGACTCCATATAATCCACACTAAAGCGATGGTCTGTAGGTGCGAGAGATTGCTATGGACATGATGACCGACACGAATCACAATTATGACACAGGGGGACTTCGCTGGCAGAGTTCTGCAATAATGGCATTACAGGAAGCTACAGAGGCCTTTCTGGTTCATTTGTTTGAGGACGCGTGCGTACTCTGCTCAAAATTTCGAGGCATGCATTCTGATATGTCTTCCAGCAATTTATGTGCTATCCATGCTAAGCGGGTCACTATCATGACGAAAGATCTCCAACTAGCTCGACGTATACGAGGTCCCTGGGCTGGTCTAACGTAGTAATACGTTGGGTGATTTGCCATGACCTATAATGCCACACCTACTTATACTTTTACTTATGATTCGAGTCTAGTTTCGTGGACTTGCTATGTAAACCCCCTTTCCGCACTTTCACAGATACCCATATTATTGTACCACTTGTTTCGTTGGTTATCGCGAAAAGACGGTTTCTCTACGCATGTTTTGATCATCATCGTGGATCCCGACAACCTTGCAATGATTCCCGACGCCCTGCCAGTATTTGATATCTCCGGTTGTCGGTCTGTCTTCCCATCTTGAACTTCAGCTTCAACGTCGACTGGAAGGTCCAGAATTCGCATCCAGAACATCCAGAACTTGGACAGACGCCGAGGTCCATCAATTTTGACGCTGTTACACTCTTCGGGATAGAAACACAATGGTAACGATGGTGTTGTTATCGTTCTTCTTCAGTTTCCCTTTTGCTTCAACCACATCTCGAAGCTTTCCTTTCCCTCCCCCGGGTCGAGCTGTGCTCTTTCAAAACTACTGCAAGTCTGCTAGAAGCTAGTCTTCACAGTTCTCCGAGTCTACTTCTTCCTCGAACTTCCCGAGCAGCGCTCTCAAAACCCGTTCTAGGCAACAACTTCTACGACAATGGGAAACCTCGTGTGGCATGAATATAGCCGCTATCTCTCCCTAACTGCCAGTCTTTGTGAGGACTACTCAACATCGTATCCCACCGTGCACTAACACGTCTCAAGATGCTATCTGGGCTGGTTTCTTCGGCCTGTTCTACCGCAAGTTTTTCTGGGACTTTGTCGGTGGTACTCTACGCGATCCCGGAGGTCTCCAGTGCGTACTAGTCATCGTTTCCTTCCCTTTCATAGTTCTAAAAACCCTATATGTAGACCTTCCCCGAACGCTGCTATATTCATAACTCTCATCGTCAAGTTCCCTGCTATTCCCATCTTCTCGATGATTCTCGGAAGCATTCTGGTCGCGTTGGAATATCCGCTCCCATTATTCAAGGGCTCTTCCGTACAGCGGAGTATGGTAGTGAAGGTTGTCTTGCATTTCTTCTTAGCATTTTTGACGGTCCTTTTCTACCAAGTAAGTTTGTATCAATCTTTGACAATGGGCAATATCGAATGACGTTCTACACAGGGTACCAATGCAGCACTCTGGTCCATGATAGCGGCTGGTGGTTACATACGAGCCATGATGTTAGGCGAGGAGCTGGAGGAGGCGAAGGAAAACAGAGGAAAAGCAGGTGGAGCTTAGTAGGCTCGGGCCAGCAGTTTCAGACGACTCGTCATTCAAGGTAGACCGGTTCTACTACTTACATCCACATTCAGGTTGTCTTTCTTTTTTACCAACGGGCCTTGTTTTCTGTATGATGAATGTGTGTATTTTCTATGAAAAATTGTAGCAAGGATCGAGATCTGTTCTTGTATCGTCTCGATCTGAGTATAGTCTCCCGATATGCGAGTGTTCAACTACCTGAGAATTCGAATACGCAGGTCAGTGAAAGAATAGACTGGATGATAGAAACATGGGGCGGTCATATTAGATCAAGAAAGGTTCAACGGGCGTCCACCATTCCCTAAGGAAGTATGAAGGGGTTCCCTCACAACCACTTTTATTGTCATTCCGCCCCAGGATGCGACACAGATGATCAAGACTTGGAACTCACCTAAGCAGAACCTCCACAGAAGAGAACGTTGGATCATGAGCGAACCTTGAATTGTAGCTTCTTGTGTTGTTTTGGGTTGGCGTTAGGTGATGGTGGTTTGGGTGGGTTTTGTATAGGCGGTTTGCTGTGAGGTAGTCCTTTGAGCGTAAGAGGGTTGAGCACTGGAGGCTTTCGCGCTCTTTTTCTTCGTATATCCCATACATCCAAAGCCCAGGTCTGGAGGAGACCTAAGGACGCAGAAGTAACCCAGTAAATCACTATGCTCTACAACGAGAATCAGTGTACAAGATATTGTCAAGAGCGAAACGAGAACGTACTCCAGGCATGATGGCCGCGAAAGCAATCCTCGCCAGCGAAAGGATCCTCAGGCCCGATTTGATAGCTTTTTTCGGCGAAATAGTTCGTTGACCTCCCTCGAGTCGTTTCTTCTCGTTCTGCTCCTCTTTAGCTTGCTGTTGTCTTCGTTCTTCGGCAGACAAAACCCAGTTGCTCGATTCTACGTTGGCCATCGTGATAACACCGAGAAGAATCGGAAGGGCCATAGTTGGATCTGGGCTTGCCAAGGACGTGAGGGTCAGAAGAGATTCAGAATCTAACGGCGTTGGAGGTAGAGACAGTCGTCCAAAGACAACAGACAGAAGAATGAAGACAGGAATCTGAGGCACTATTGGAGCCAACATGGTGGGGACAGGACGACATCGGTATTCCTTGAACAGTTCTTTTCGTCGAGCGGTAAGCTGAGAAAATAGTTAGTGGGTGCGACTCGCTGTATCGTATGAACAAGAACCAGACCAACTCTCGTGCTCGCGTTGAATGTATCTTCTGGAGTTCTTCGGGTTTTCCACGAATCCCAGCTCCTTTCATTTCCTTCAATACGTCCTGAGACACGATAGGTTTCAACCTTTCGAGTTCAGGAAGAACTTTTTCTTCGATTCTCCATTGTCTACGTTTCGCCTACGCGCATGAGTAGTGTCAATAGTCGAGATATGAAGATATACTTTGAATACATACCCATATTGCAAGAGGTAGGAAACCAAGTCGAGTGATAATTGTGACGAGTACGATAGTTGTGGAGTACGGAGGTAGCGATGGAGGTAGAGGTAATGCGATGGCTACATCAAGAAACTCATTGCAAAGTCCTTGTATGAAAAATCGTTTGTCGGACGGCCGACTTCTGCTACGAATAAGAGGAAGAGAATGGCGAGGGGGATGGGTAAGAACACGATGGGCGCCGCGTGCAAGCATTTCAGAGAAACGCGAAACGCGTCCAACTGTGATTTTTCAGTCGCTTCGATTCGTAAATTCACGAGTTGGTCTTATAATTTTACAGGATATTTTCGACGAGACGGGATGCTGTCGTGCGCATTGGTTCGAAAAAATGAAGAGAGCATGGTGCAATAAGGCATATCATAAATCCTATCAAAACCCTCGCGTCGACAACACCTCTGCCTCCTAACCCAAGATCGTCACCCAGATAACCAATGTGCACCTAGAATACCAACTGGTGGGGGAACTGACCCTTCGACAGACCCCACGAGGCCTTGAGGTATTTGCCAAGATTTTCAGTCTTCTTGACGGAGGCAATGATAGCCTTGTCGATCTCCTTCTGGTCAGCGGTCTTGGATTCGGGCAAGGGCTGCTTCGCTTTGGGCTTGCCCTCTTCGAAGAACTCAGCCTCTGCCGAACGTGGGCCCTTGGAGGCTGCTTTTGCGAAATAAGCGTCGTTGATTTTCTCGTTGAGCTATTGGAAGGGATAAGTGTTAATTGCGAAGTTCGATGGGAGAAAAGTCAAGGTTCGTGACGCACTTTGAAATCACCGAGTTCAACTTTGGTGGATGTGGCGATAACGTAGGCCTGGTTAACCCGTCTCAGAGGGACACCATTGACCTTGAAAGGGCCAGTAACCAACAATAAACCGCTTGCCAACTGCTGCAAGAACACAACTCTCTTTCCCCGGAAACGACCAGCCAGCAAGATCAAAACGGTACCAGGGGTGATGGTAGAGCGAAGGGATGCGGGTTTGGGGGATTTACGGCTCTTCTTTGGCTGACGAACGTCCTCGGCTGGGTAGAATCGTGGTGCTTTTGCGGTAGGAACTAGACGTTTTCCACCGTTCTTCTCTCCTCCAACCTGCTTCTCGACGTGGGGTGCAGTCTCCTCTGCAGCAGCCTTTTCAGACTTCTTGGGGCCCTTCCAGAGTCCACGACGGTGCGCAACCTGGGAGCGGGAGAAACGGCCAACGCCGGGGACGATTTCTTTGCTTCGGGCCATCTAGATGAAAGTTGAGTGGTATGTCACACGTCCGTGAACTATCGAAACATGCCTTGTTCTTGAGGTCGTCGACTACGATGTCGGTTATAATTTTGAGCAGCTACACTTTCGGAGGAAACGTGTCGGTAATCGGGAATTCCAAAAGCGTAACTACTACACAGTTCCTTCGGCAGATGCCGAATTTCCAACGAAAGACCTTCTCCTCCTCCTCCCTTTGAGAATGGATCGAAGTTTTGTCTATTAAAGCGTACAAATCGACAATCCTTTGACGATACTACGACGAAGTTGAACGAAAATACGAATGTACAAGTAGCTTCGGCGCCTAAGTCTCGTGGCGGTGACGTCGGCCAGTGGCCACGAACGTCCTTCGTTGCGGCGGCCCATAGTCGATTGATTCTAATTTTCTGAAGATGTCCACGGCCGTTGTAGAGCAAGGTATGCACTGTATCATACTAACGATCTCCATGTCGACCTCCAGTCAATGATTAATGTAGAGCCCCAGATGACCGTCTCATTGTATGGTTCGATATCGATAACACACTGTATTCCGCGAGCACCAGAATTGCTCAAGCAATGGGAAAGCGCATCCATGGTATGGTAGATAACGGCATCGAATGCATTTTGTCTAATCTCTCGCCATCCAGCCTACTTCTTGACTCTAGGCCTCGATGAAGATGAGGCCTCCGAATTACATCTGAAATATTACACTCAATACGGTTTGGCCTTACGTGGATTGACTCGACACCATGATATCGGTACACATAGTATTATTGGCTTTTGACTACATATAGTACTCACAAACCGCATACAGATCCTCTGGACTTTGATCGCAAATGCGATGGTTCCCTACCCTTGGAGGACATGATCAAACCTAACCCGGCTCTCCGGAAGCTTTTCGAAGACATAGATCGGACAAAAGGTGAGAACAATATCATGGGAATCCTTGGCCATTGTAATAATGCTCTGTAGCTCGGGTCTGGGCTTTAACAAACGCGTATCGTCCAGTATGTTGATAGATTCTGTCCGTCGAACCTACGGCTTATAGTTCATATTAGCATGCCGAACGAGTGCTTCGCATCTTAGGTCTCGAAGATCTCATAGATGGTTTGGTCTTTTGTGACTACCAAGAGAAGGATTTTGTGTGCAAGCCAGAACCAGAATATTACCACAAGGTATCGTCATTATATTCTCTATTGACCAGGTCCGAACAAATCAATTTTTCCTCTTCCAAAGGCTCTCAAGGCCGCAAACATTACAGACCCGTCGAAATGCCTCTTTGTGGACGACAACAGGGGTAACATAGATGCGGCGAAGAAGCTAGGTTGGGGAAGCTGCGTTCACTTTTGTGAGCGCGGTCTAGAGGTTGTAGAAGGTGGAAAGGTGAAGAAGATCGGCGCAGAAAGGGAGGATGGAGCTGAAGATAACGATATCACTGTGATAACTAATCTGGAGGAGCTCAGAGTCGTATGGCCCGATATTTTCAAACCATGATATGATTCATTGACACTTAGACATGTACGAGTCGCTAGATGATATACATACAGACGAGGACGATCCTTGACGATCTTGTTTCTTCAAATTTCCTACGAACAGAGTCGAAGTCACATCATGTGGGCGTCAGCACTTTACGGTCACACTTCCTGGCAGCTTCGACCGCGACCGACTCGTTACTTTGGACTAAACGTCCGTACCATTTCTGAGTCCAGCCTACGGCCACCAGTCCTACCAGTGCCATCGATCATCTACCAGATATTAAACTTGAACATCATTTATCAGCCGCAGAAAACGTGGTAGCCTTCACAGTTGAAGTGAGCACGATTTTTTGAGCGTCAAGGACTAATATAGATGTCTTTCCACGACTCCTCCTGATCATATTCAGATACTAGATTTGAGCATGCCGTTCTCTAATCGAAATCCTTATTACTTGCGAATCAGCGAGAATATAGTCTTGCCCATTCATGTGAGAGCACGTCTCAAACATTGCCCTTATGGTCTACCTAATTGCAGCAGGTCTACCTCGACGATGGACATCTGGATTGGATGTCTGACAGGATTCTGCAGCACGTATTAGCAGACCTGAGACCTCAGTACAGACATGTTATTCACTCTCAAAGTGTGGACTAACAACCGCATTATCCAGCATCTTACCAAAACTAAGAGCCGAGGCAAATGCAAATCTTGGATCTGGAGGCATACCTTCCGCAAAGAAATTTACTGTGGACGCACATCGAGGTGGTGAGTGGTATTGATTATCAAGAACACAAATATGTTGATTTAGACGTGCTCTAGATACCTATCAATTTTGCTACTTTATTCGGAAAACAGAACCGCATTCGGTCCTTATCAAAGTGAGTCTGTCACGATATACTCAGCAACAATGGATGATTGAAAGTTCCCTTCCAGACAAGAACCTTCATCGCACGTCCACCACGAGAACCAATGGGGCCTCCTCCAGTCCCTGCACCATCTTCCAGAGCGCAAAAGGGCAAACGAAAAGGCCGCGCAACTACTGAAAGCACCAAGAAAGGTCCAAGCCCACGGAAAAAGCGCAAAACAAAGGGCAAGGGCAAGGCAAGAACGAACGACGACGACGAAATGACGACAACCAGCGAAGAGGACGACGATCCAATTACAAGCGAGCAATTGTTTGGAGCTCCTCGCCGTCGATCTGCTAGAAACGTCAAGGTGGTCGCTGGAGGCTACGTCGTCGCACCTCAGACATCCGACCCCGATGTAGAGATGGCAGAGCCAGATTTAGTTACTGCTGCACGCGATTCTGAGCGACCTATGGAGCATATAGAGACTCCAACGGACGCAGACCTCCCAGACATCGATGTTACAGTCGTTAAAGATGAGACCGCCGATATCTCTCTGATACCGTCCACGGGTATAACCGATGTTGATGCTACTACGAATATCGCTCACCCTCCGGCAATCGAGATTGATTTGGAAGTAGAAGAAGAGGAGCCCAAGCCCAAGCCAGTGCTGCAACTCAAGTATCAAGGTTTCAGGATATATGGCCATTGCCTATGCATAGTCGTAGAGCCTTGGCCCCCCATGCGGCGCGCTTCTCGAGCTCCTTCCGCCTTCCCACCCGAACGCCTTTCGAGGGCACCGAGCATCGCTCCAGCTGACTTCGTTACTAGTGCGGATGCAAGTGCTCTCAGGGGACGAACACCGTTGTTCCTCCCGGACGACGACGACAGAGACCGAAGCGAAACTCCTGCTCCATTCTTGGGGAGGAGAGTTCTACCCCCTGTTCCCTTGTTCAACGCTTCAGAGGAAGAAGATGAAGAGGACGACGATGATTTTGGAGGCATGATGGAACTAACCCAGGTCCTAAACGCTGCAGGGGACTTCCGTGCTGGGGCAGCCGATGACGATGACGACGATATGGATGGTGCGGTGTTTTTTGGAGATGCAGACGAGACACGAGAGCTATGATGTTCGCTTCAAAAGAATTACAATATACCAATACATAAATAATGCGTAACCCGCGAGTGCACTCCTCATGCACGACCAAGTTCCCTTAGAATCTCTAATTTTCTCGTGTCCGAGACCTTTCTGAATCCAGCGTTCGCCATCTCGAATAACCCGTGTCCCCCAGACAGAGCGCGCAATCGATTGTTATAATCGAGCATTCTACTCAAAGGCGCAACGGCATATACGGTCCTCTTGAGTTTGGGGGATGAGCTCGAATGACTAGAACCGCCACCAGAGGGCGAAAGTATCGCGGGGGGAATGTATACAAAGTCGTCTGTGAATCCTCCCACTTCTTCAGATCCATCAGGACCTATCGTTGAGCCCGCATCGAGTTCGAGGACCTCTCCTCCGTGTTCTGTTATGTCTTTTACAGCCTTCCCTAGACTGTCTTCGTTCACCGAGACTTTAACCGTCACATAAGGTTCCATGATAGGACCCATGCCAGCATCACGGATCAGATTGCGCAAAATCACAGCACTTGCGGCAGTGAGATGAGCCACGGTGGCTGCTGAGTAGTCAAAATCCTCCACAGTGATGTGCACTCGCGAGATGGCCAATGAACTGTGTACAGAGTTTGACAATGTACTGGAGAGACCTCGAGCGATGTACGCCTCTGCGCTTTTCGTGGCGACGTCTGGAGAAGGTAATGGCTTGCCATTTTTGTCGACAACAGTGTTTCCATCCCAGATAGGATCGCCCTCCTCGTCATCTTCCAAAGGTCGGAGCGAAAGCGAAAGCGATATGCTCATTTGCTGGTTTCCGGAAGTAATTTGCCATAGATTGGATCCCTCGCTCGGCTTGCCAGGCCCCAATCCTTCACGATAGCTGACGCGGCGTGTACCCAATTCAAATTGAACGTCCCATTCGTCTTTAAGTCTACCTTCCAGAATCTCGAGGTGAAGGGCACCGAGACCGTGTATAAGAAGTTGGCCTTCCTGCATATCGACACGAACTGAAGGGTCGGTGCGAGCTAATGCCGTCAATGCTTCCTGAACAGGGATCAAGTCGGAATGGGATTGAGGTATAACAGACGCCGCAATGACTGAAGCTGGCGGGATGATTGCAGGAAGGGACGACTTTACAGACTCGGGAGCTCCTACAGCCATAAGAGTGTCTCCAGTTCGAGTATATTTGAGACCTAGGATAACGCCCACAGATCCAAAAGGTAGCTCTTCGACTTCTCGTGTGTCAGAGGCATATAGAAGAAGTAGTTTTGTGGCCCTTTCTTTTTCATTCTGGTTAATATTCATTAGCATGCTGTGACGCTTCAAGTTGCCTGTGCAGATAATCATGAGTGCCATTGTCTATGACTGATCATCTAGAAAGCTTCTGCGTACCAGAATACACCCGCACAAATGTCATCCATCCTTTCCTCTTATCCCAGCCCACCTTCCAAGCTAATGCTCGCACCGGTGCATTTCGGTGCTGAAGGTCCTTGTGTACATCCAGAGGACTGGGAAATAGTTCCCCGACAAAGTCCATGACAAGAGCAGTTCCGATATTCTTCATCGCAGACCCACATACGACAGGTAGAATCTCGTTTCGCATAGTCAGGTCACGAAGGTGAGGCATGATATCCGCTGCTTTGACTCCGAGATACGCATCGGGACCAGTCGGTAGATCGATCAAGGACTCCATGAATTGCTCGGATTTCATCGAAATGTTTTCTAATAGCTCGGAGCGGGCAGAAACGAGTAAGGGGATTACTGGATGTGAAGCCGGTAGGAATGGTAATTCGCGGAGCTGCTCAATCTTCCGAGGCAGAGGATACCTCGTTGAATTTCCTTCTTCATCCCATTTCCAAACTTCCCAATTGACGAGATCGACTAAACCCTGTATTCCTGGTTCGGCTGTTTCATAAGCGAGGGATTCGAATGACGCTATCGGAAGCGTTAGGACCATCGGCGTAGGATGAAGCCTATTGGACAACAGCGACAAAAGAGATGACTTGAATGACGCTCCGGGTCGATCAAGCTTGTTGAGAAATATCATTCTTGTGCGAACTCCATACCTGTGAGAGACACAAAGAAGTCAGCAATGCACCGACCATATCAGCCCATGTGTCTCACCTAGGTAGTGCTTACCTGTCCAGCTGTCGCCATACACCTTTTGTCTGAGCCTCGACACCTTCAACAGAGTCTACCAGAACGACGGCACCGTCAACGACTCTACTAGCGCTTTCAACTTCCATACCAAAGTCTGCATGGCCTGGAGTGTCTATCAAGTTGAAGGTCCAATTCTTCCAATGTACGGGTATGCTTGCAGACTGTATGGTTATACCGCGTTCGCGTTCCGCCGGAAGAAAATCGGTTGTCGTACTTCCCGTGTCGACAGTGCCAGAGGCAGACAGATAATCAGATGTTAGCAATATAGATTCCGTCAATGTAGTCTTTCCAGAGTCTGTAACAGCATAGTGTCAAAGTCAATATACTAGAAGAGAGCTTCGAAACCTACCGATATGGGCCACCAAAGCAATGTTCCGAATCTTGGAAGGGTCATTTTGAGGTATAACAGCGCTCGCATATGCTCTTGATGCAAAAAAAGCCGGCCAGCGTTTCAGTGGAGGAACGAGCAAGGGCCTCAGTAGAGCGAACACCATCGGCGTTCGAGTGCAAGGCCAGAAAATTCAGATTTTATGACCAAGTCCGAGACGCGTCGCATGTCTCCGAGTCCGCTATTGTCTGATCACACAACACAAATGCTGCTGCTCAATCTACTACCATAACCATGTCGAAAATCACTCCAAGTCTCGATAATAATCGTGGATTACCCGCGAGGAACCCTCTCGAAACAGTCCCGACGGTCAACAGACCTAATGGAAACATCCCAAACACACCATTGGCTGTTTCCACCATTTCGTTTCTTCTGGGTGCCGTTTTCTGCTTGGGAACGTTGACGTTCCTAGTGGGCGGTTTTCAATCATACTGGTGGTCCACGTACCAGCTTGGATTCTTCGTCGCCGCCTGGTCCGCCTTCCACTGGGGAGAATTCGCAGTGACGGCGGGGTGGAACTTTGAAAAGTGTAGTGTCGACTGTAAGAGGATCCATCTAAGATCCTAGTCAACGAAAGACCTGATGGCATCGTCTCTCAGCTTTCCTCTTAGATAATGGCGCGATGTACCATATTGCTAATGGCACGGCGCTCGCAGAATACCTCCTCACACTATACTTCGGACCATCCCTGAAGTCGCATGCCTACATTTCCTCTATTGGTATGTCCTTTATCTTCTATATACCATTAGCCTTGTTCACGTTCAATGCAGGTATAGTCATGGTGATCATAGGCCAAGCCCTCCGTTCGACCGCTATGATTCATGCATCAACCAATTTCTCTCATTCTGTCGCGTTCAGAAAGAGACAGACTCATCAACTTGTGACAGACGGGGTTTACGCGTAGGTCATCCATCGCCTGCTGCATTCCGTTTCTATAAGCTTACTCTTAAATCAGTTGGTTCCGTCATCCATCATATGCTGGATTCTTCTATTGGGCTTTGGGGACACAGCTGGTGTTGCAAAATCCTATCACTTTTGTAATTTTTGCGATTCTTCTCTGGAGGTTCTTCTATTACCGGACTAGAGGTCGGTTGCTTTTTGTCTGTTCTCTGCACCGATACTGACTCATCGACAGCCGAAGAAAAAGCTCTCGTCACTTTCTTTGGAGACGAGTATGTTGCGTACAGACAACGTGTTGGAACGAAGATTCCGTTTATTCCGTAATACACCACTCGGACTGAAAAATAGAATATTTGTTGCTGCCACATGCTTCGAGCTTCAAGGACCTTCAAGGACTGAGCCGTACCAGCGGATTGTGCAGTCATAGTGTCATATTGAAAAGCACATGCGACATGTAAGATTTTATATGAGCATACCCAAGAAATACCACAATCACTCTTCCTTGACGATGGTCCCCTTCTCCGAAACGTAGATTCCGTCCAAGAATTTACGGATATCCTTGTTTCGCACACGACAGATACCCTGGATAGAGGCAGCTAGATAAGGAGGTCATATTAGACGACTGAAGCGCAAATAATTGACAGAAACACGCACCGGACTGCGATACCATGTCGATGTCGTTACCCTGTAGAATCAGCTCATCTTTTTGTGCTGTTGATTCCGCAACGGAGACACCGCTCAGCATGTTGACGTGTCGGACAGTCTGGATGAAAAATGTAAGAAAATCTTGGGTTGTAAGACCTAACCGAAACACACCTTTTCGCCCAAGAAGTTACGGATCTCTACTGCTGACCCGTCGCTCTGGATAATGCAGTTGATGGGGAAATGGGCATATACAGCGCGCATTTTGTAGGAGAAGCCCTGTAGCGCGATCCGATACTGAGTCACGCACAAAGCACTCAGAGAATTGAGTACGAACCTTGGTGACTCCAGTGATCATGTTGGCAACCATGCTCTTGATGGTGCGTAGGCAAGCGACGTGCTTGCGTCCACCTTGCCATACTGCGAAAGTGACTGTGATAGCCTTGGCGGATTTGACGACTCGGATATCCATATCAACATGTCGGACATTCTTCTTGATGGTTCCCCGGGGTCCAGTGACGGAGATGAGTCGGGACTTGATAGAAACCTCGACACCCTCGGGGACTACGAGTTCTTCGGTCTTGAGGACGTCGCGCATCTGAAATGTTCAGGATCATAGGTTAGTACATCCGAATCTCTCCAAGTCCATCCAGCGTTTCTTCCTCGTTTCGGCCACTCCAATCGGTATCGTTGTGTTCCTTGGAGTGCCGAGAAGCGATTCAGAACGACAGCAAAACGGTTACACACCTTGAGGAGGAGATAGGGAGGTAGGCGGAGATGAACAGATTGGGAATACCTTGTTGCGGAAATTCGAGGAGCGTGACCAGGGTCACATCGTTACCGCACTTGTCACGTTCGCACTCATCGCAGATACGCTGTATGTCAGGAAACATAGGTCCTGAACATGATAGAATTAAGGCGTTATAAGCGTTATTTACTACAGATATTCTTGTATTTTTCACGAATTTTCATGAGCCGCCCTACTGCAGACTGAGAATTTTCTTATCGTGGCAGGTGTCGGAGTTTGAAGTGAGGTGGCTTATTGTCCCAGGGTGGAAGCGGGCGGTCAGCAGCTCTTGATCTCCAACCACCATCATCGTGCATCCTTCTTCATCGCTGTCCGTAGCAGGCTTGGTGTGACTGACTGAAAGTTTTGCTATATCTGCGCATCACTACTCAACTTCAACAAAGTCCCTCGGTGAGATCGTACAGTGATCATCCCCCTTGGCCCTTTTCTTCTGCATAAGTCGGAGCACTATGTCGCTCTACTCTCAAAGCCAGCAGTATGCGCAGCCATATCCGTCTGCCAACTTTTCTCAGCCTCCCATACACGGCGGGTACCAGTATCCGCCTCCTGCAGCCCTTCCCCCTCCCCAACCTATTTTTCACATTGATCCTGTCACTTTTCGTCGGGACTACTCCAATCGTCTCTCAGAACTCAGTGTCAACTCTAGACCCATCATACAGAATCTTTCTCTGCTTGCTCAAGAGTTTTCTCGATACGCAGAAATCGTAGCCCAGTGTCTCGAAACCCATATTCGAAGGGTGAGTCATTTCCCCCTCTCTCAACCTGTCTTTTCTTTCACCGTCTCGATTGCGCCGTTGGCATAGTCTATGGACGGGAATTCTTTTGGCTATATTTCTCTTCGATGTTGCTTCGTATATCATGTATCTAGTCTTAGTTCTTTAGCATTGAGCAAAGACTCTTAAGATACCCGGGTCCGTTGTCCCCGTGGCAGGAACCTTTGAAAAAAACTCGTCTTTTGTTGTCATCGCCTCCTGATCTTGCTGCTCTGCGGAATGCTGACTAATATTTCCGTTTCCGTTTGATCTTTGATAGGTACCGCCTTGGATGAAGTTGCCGGCTTTTTACCTACTGGATGCTATATCGAAGAATGTTTACGATCCCTATGCTCGACAATTCAGCGGTTTCGTTATTCCCCTCTTCCTTGAGACTTACAATCAAGTGGACCAGAACACTCGCAGCAAGATGGAAGAGATGTTGCTAACCTGGCGTAACGGATCTCCGACTGGACGGGAGCTTTTCGGTGTTCCAGCTCAAGTCGCTATCGAGCGTGGTGTATGGGGAGATGGCTCGAATCAGAATGTGCGTCGTATTGCCTTGTTTCCCCAATTATCTTGTCTTATGACCTGTGTCCAGTCTGGTACTGGATTCCATACTGGTGGACAAATCACCAAAGCCCAAGTTTTGAGCGAACTGGAATTTACACTCGGACAGAAAGAACGAGCCGTTCAAGCTAATCCTTATGACTCAACATCCCAAAATCACATCAACGTCTTGCAACAGGTGCGTCGCAATCGCTTGTGTTTCCCAATATGTTTCCAATACCTCTATACAGTTGCGAAAAGTCGTCGAATCGGGCGCCGTCTCATCTGAAGAGCTTTTACAAATTCTCAATCAACTTAGATCCTTGGTCCGAACTGCCCCTCCGCCTCCACCACCCCCACAACTACCACCCGCGCCGGCTCCTCATTGGCCATCGCATCAACCACATTATCTCAATCCCATGCAACCATCGTATCCACCACCCTCGTCCTACAGTTATCCGGCCTCGAACGGTATCAAAAACGAAGGAGTCAAGATAGAATTGGGTCCCCTACCTCCTGTCGCCTCTTCTTCCACACCTGTGCCGGGTCCCTCTGCTCCTCTCGCCAATAACATCGCGAATCTGTTGTCTACCCTGATGAAAGCCGGCGTCGTATCGGCAAATGGCACCCCCACAGGTGCAGGCGCTACATCGAAAGAAGAAGACTTCAAGCCCGAGCCTATGGATCTCGAACGAGAATCGTCCAGAGCGTATCGCAAGTCCATTCTGGCCCACAAGATCAAACTGACAAGCGCTGATATCACCAAGTGCGTCTGCCTTTCCTTTGTACTCACTGCATTCTGACGCGTCGATTAGGAAACAACCTCAAGTCGTCAAATTTTTGTACGATCAGCTCGCTGCGCAATGTAAGCAATGCGGTATTCGCTTCGCTGATACCTCAGTCGGCAAGAAAAAGATGGAGGACCACCTAGACATGCACTTTAGACAGAACCGTAAGGCTAATCAGAACATCGGACGAGGGCATAGTAGAAGTTGGTTCACGGGATTGGAGGTACGTCTATCGCGTTCGGTTTTCATTCGATCGTCGTCTCATGTTGTATCTTTATTGTTCAGGACTGGATACATGACATATCTGTGGATGTTAAGGGCAAAGGCCGTGCTGGTGGATCTCGCCCTATGAATGCGAAAGCTGCTGCTGCTGCGGAGATCGCTAAGCGTGATGCTGAGCTACGAGCACTATATGTGGTAGTGCCTCCTGGTGATGAGGCGAAACCCATTTCATGTCCGATCTGCAAAGAGAGCTTCAAGTCGGAATTCCTTGAGGATGACGAAGACTGGGTGTGGAAGAACGCAGTGATGAAGGATGATCGGGTACGTTCTTTTTTTTATCTCTGCGATGATCTATCTTCGTCTTACTGACTGGCATCCAGGTATATCATGCGACTTGTCATGCAGAGGCTGTGGCGTCGACAAACAGTCTTGCTGCCCGTTTACGAACTGAACTGGCTCCTCGAAGTCGCTCTGGTACTCCTGAGGCTTCTCGCTTGACACCGCCCAAAAGTACACCTTCCTCATCAACGCTAAAGTCCGAACTAAGGCAGTCGTTGACACCCACTCCTGACAAATCGCAGACTCCACCACAAGAACTCACTGTTGGGACTAAACGTAAGGTAGACGACCGTGATACTACGTTGACTGGTGAGGCCGATGGCACACCTCCGTTCAAAAAGTTGGCATTGTCAGTGGCTTGAGCAAGACCATGTATACGCGCAGACTTGATACTCATGGATCGCATTCTAACCTTTATTCTCAACATCATCATTTTCATCGCATTTGTATTTCACAATAGCATTATTATCTCTATAAATCCAAATCTACTTCTGCTGGTCTTTTCTTTGTGCGATCATCATTGTAAGATTTTCCAGAATCCGACGCGCTTTCCTTCGACCCATACGACGACGATCTTCTGAACGCTCCTGACCGGTGAGTGCACTAATGGCGTTCGCTAACTACCCCAGCGTTTACAGTAATACCCCTCATGGACTGGCAGTAAACGCGTTCCCCTCTAGTGCGTTTACGTCCATTCAACGTTGAAACCCGGATGAAGGCATCTTGATTGACCTTCACTTCGTTAGACTTCAACCCTCATGATGCTCATCTGCATGCAACGCTCGAGAGAATCGACCAGATCGCGAACGACGATGTCGAAATGCAGGTAAGTATCGGCAGTATCAACTATATTTGATTCCGTTCTGACTGGCTGATTGCGATACTACTTCTTTCTTCTTCGTGTGTATTGATCTTATTCTAGGCTCCCCTTTCTGAACAAGTAACCTTTATTGTACTGGATACCAACATACTGTTGCACCACTTTGAACCTCTGCAACGATTTATCTCGGACATTGAGACTTTGTCTGTGCCTGTGGTCGTCATTGTGCCGGGTGCAGTTATCTATGAACTCGATGGGTATGTGGTATTCCCAAACTTTCGCGTGGAAGAATCGAAAAGTTCGAGCATCGCTCTACCACCCTAGGCAGAAGAATCGCGACGGATTAGCCTGGTTCGCTCGGCGTGCGTCTGCCTGGCTTCTGAAGAAAGTCAAAGAACGAAAAACGGTCCGCGGGCAGGCTAACGAAGAAACGTGCAAGGCGTCGGGGAACTGGAAGATAAGATCACGAGGAGAGGTGTGTTCTACGTTCTCCATGATAGGCTAGAAGGTTTGGTAACGCTGAAGCCTCACTTCACGAAGGAGTTGGGCTCGGAACGAGTGAACGATGCTCTAATCCTCGATTGCTGCCAGTTCTTCGCACGTGGGAGGCGTACCTTTCTGTGCAGCGCGGATAACAACTTGTGCGTCGAAAGCGAAAGCGTCCGTGAGTCTAATTATCCTCTCAAGTTCCATGGATGTGCCTAATTTCTGTACCTAGATATACCCTCTATCTCACCCTCACGCCACTGGAGCAGTCGTGAGCTTGCGCGGGCCGTTTTCGGGCATAACCTTGACCTGAATCGTTTTGGGGAGTACCACGCCAGCTATAGAGATCCTAAAAGCGCCAATCTGCTTATCGCCCCTGGTCCAAGTGTCATTGACCATGATGATGACGGTATGGAAATAGATGAGGACGCTTCACAGCCAGAGATACTCCTACCAAGCCATGCTCTAGACTTGCTCCATATTCAAGTGATTGACCACTTTAGTCGATTGCTTGTCGAACTCGTTGGTCGAGTGGGCGGTCCTGAAATACGGCAAGCTTCCGGGGGGTCTTCGGCTTCACGCTACGCGCCGCAATGGGCACGAACAGGGAAAACGTACTTGGAATGGACTGCTAGCGACTGCTTGGACTATCTTAATGGCAAACAACCTTTGAGGCCAACGAGTCCGCGCGTGGATATCTTTCTTAGCAGACCTTATTCTTGCCCTGGGGCACGAAGAGGCCAGGACTGGTCTAAAATGGATTGGGATGTTGCTCTCGGGGCGCTTGCGAGAGTTGGAGCGGTTTGGGAAGAAGACTCGATACAAGAATCGCTTGGGGTGCTAGAGCCTCATCTAGCAGGGGTCTTTGCGACGCGGATGCGACCTACAGGAATCTAGAGACTGTCTGTCGGCCACTGTCATTGCCATTGCCAAGGAGTAAGCTTTCGAATTCATGTGTATTATTGGCGCCCTTCACATTCACATGCTCCGTCGGGTGTATTTGGAATTTTGATGGAATTTTAAATAGGAATTTTGTAGGGAATAAAAAGTGTTTTGAAGATGGGAATCATGTACAACATTGATGGCAAGCGACGGCTAGCATGGGTGCCCCAAAAAGTGGCTAGCTAGATAGTTGCATACTGTCTGCCACTTGTGAGCCTCCATGCCAGTGGCCTCCATGGTGGCCTCCGGCTCTAACACTGTAGTAACAGTCTCTACCAACGTTACATGCACTGGTAGCTCTAGGCCGGACAATGAAATTACGAGAATTTGAAGGATAGATTTACAGTATGGTAGTACGTAAGGCACATAGCGCAGTAGCCGTGGCCGTAACCGGTTGAAGCGTGTATAGCTTTTTGCGTTGAATCTGCGCCGCCTTATTTCTGGGGCTCCTATCAATCCTCCACTCTTTTTCTATCCTTCCTTTCTCTCCAACCATCACGACATGGCTCGTCGTCGTACCCTCTATATCTTCCTATCCGTCCTGGGTCTTTTTCTCTTTGGAACCGTAGTCGTTCTTTCCTCCGTAACCTACTATCTGGCTATCAACCCAAGTGCCTACCTCACGGAAATCGAAATACCCCCCTCAGATAATGTCACTCGCTGGAACGCTACAGACCATGGCAAAGTCCAACGTATCCCACGTATCATTCACCAGACCTGGAAGTCTGAGACTTTGCCTATACGATGGCAGGGTATCTCTCAGGAGTGTCGAGACATGAACTCCGACTAGTCAGTCTTACACACGTTCTTATTCTCACTTGCCTTGTCTAAACCCCTTGACCCAACAGCGATTATATGCTTTGGACAGATGCCAGTTCTAGAGAATTTATTGCCAAGCAATATCCATGGTTCTTAGACACCTTTGACAACTACACCTACAACATTCAACGCGCCGACGCTATACGTTATTTTGTTCTCCATCATTATGGAGGCATATACGTCGACTTGGACATTGGATGTCTGCGCCCCATGGATCAACTTTTGGTCTATCCCGTCATCCTGCCCGTCACCACGCCAGTTGGTATCTCCAATGATCTAATCTTTTCTGAAAAAGGTCACCCATTCATGGAACAAACGATTCATAACCTCGTCACATTCGATCATGATTGGATTCTCAATTACCCTACCGTCATGTTTTCGACAGGTCCCATGTTCCTTTCCATTCAGTACGGCCTTTTCACGTCCTCCCACAGTCTCGGAGACCCGATCCGAGTCTTGCCAAGATCACTATACGGCAAAAACGCGAAGGAAGGAGAGGCCCCCCACTCTTTCTTCAGTCATTTCTACGGGAGCAGTTGGCATGCAGATGATGCTGCCTTCATGGCGTTTTTACTCCATTGGGGCAAGGGTTTGATGTGGATTGGTTTGGGGATACTCATTGTGGGCATCATCAGAATTGCCATTCCGAGCGGCAAACAACGTCGATACAGTTTCCGGAGAATTGGTGGATACGATGTCCTCCTTCCCCGATGGCATCAACGTTCAGGTCGGTGGCAACTCTCATTGGGATGGTCCACATTCCTCGCAGCCGACACCCCACAATCTCCCAACCCCGACGATTCGAGCGACGAAGATAGCGATGACGCGATCATCCAACTCCCTTTCGACTCCCGACCCTCTTCTCCCGCATCATCAGAAATGTCATCCTCCGCAGATTACTTCGTCCCTGCTCCCAGCAGGCACTCCTCGAATCCCATACTCGACGCAGTGCGACGAGTGAGGAATCGCGTTGCATCACTTGCAGGCGCCCGGGAAGAAACCACACGCACTCCAGTCCGCAGCAGACGGCAGCGTCACAGCAGAGGCGTTCTATTCTTCCTACCTGCTATTTTCACTCAGACACCAGATATCGAATTGGCGTCGCACAGAGATGAAGAACCTCTAGCTCCACCCAGCTACCAACGCGCTATCTATCGAGGAGCAACCCAGCCATTCCCGCCAGAGAAGCAACGCTATGCGGATGATCTCGAACGAGCTGGTATATACGGCGATGACTTCCCGGCGGAGTCGTCTCCACAAGGGTCTTCCGGGCAGTATGCTCATTCTATTCCGGAGCGTAATGGAGCATTAGTGGATCTCAGTGATATACCCAGATCACCCGGCAGTCACTCGCGTCCCGGCTCGCGGAGTATGTCAAGGTCTCGCATGTCGTAACATCTCCTTAGATATACCTCCGTCCATACGCTCCACCCTTCCTGCCCGCCTCCCGCCCCAGTGCTTGATTTATGGAGAACTTTATTAAGACCCAATATACCCCTACCCACTGACTCGACCCCCCTACAAAAATTTTACTAGTACGACCCACCCACCCCAACCAACCTTTTGATAACGGACTCGACAACGATAATGGCGCCTGCAACAATTTATTTTCCACTACTTTAGAAATACAATCTTTTGTTTACAAATTCAAAAAGACATTTATTATTTGGCACGAAGCTTAAATAAAACGGATGGAATAAGTATACAACAATTGCAAGTGATCCCTGAGACCCTCCCTCTTTATCATGATGATTTTGTTGCCGCTATGGATTTCATGCTCGCGTAGAGTGTAATCATGGCGAGAGCAGAGATGGTGTAGGTGGTGGAGGGGCCGAATGTCCAATAGGATGCGCAGGCTGTAGAGCGCGATTTAGGGCAATTGTACATCGAAATGGAGAAAGACAGCATACCGAAGAGAGGTCCCATCGCACGACCAAGCTGCCCTGAAGAACGGAATTTACCAAGTGCTGCAAAGAATCTGATATCAGAACTTTTGACCTAAATGGACCGAGATCAAAACCAAAATTGACACACCCAATCCTTTGACAAGCTGCGGATGCTCTTCCAGGGGTTTGCCAGTGACTTCATCAAAGCCACCTTCATCGCATTGCAAAGACGCGAATGAAGTGAGCGAGTTTACCACTGTCGCAGAGGTGAACGCCATGCCTACTGCGGCACCTTGGAGAAGCCTCATGGCGAGGGTGGGCTTGCTAGATACGAATTGTGGGAGGATAGCCAATAGGATTAAACTTGTTGCACAACTGGCGACGCCTCTGCGTGCCATGGCCCCTTCTCCGACTTTGGCGATTGAGCGTCGAACATAGCCGCCTTGTAGTAGTGCACTCATGACGCCGATGGAGCCTATGAGGCTACCGTTCTGTCTGTTATTCCAATCTAGTACTGGAGGGTATTCGACAGTGGTCAGAGAGGGAGAGGGGACGCAACGAAAGAATACGGCTCACGATCGAAAGTCAAGAAGGTCAAAGTGAACTCGATACCCGAGAAAAGACACAAAAACAAGAAATGCACGCGACGAAGTGTCTTCAGGATAGAAATACGCTTCTCCACGCTTTCCTTCCGTGTTAATTTAGGTCCATGACCATTACTAGTGCCATTCGAAGATCCATTGACGGATGCCTCTTTAGCAGCGCCATTAGCAGTTCCATTAGATACCTTTGGCTTTTCACTGGTTGGTGTTACAGAAACACGTTTGCCTCGAGTCTCAGGTAAGGCAATCATGAGGAATATGGTTTCCACGACGAGAAGAACCAAAGTGAGGGTGGCAGGAACGGCATACACGTTCAGTTCCCAGCTGTTGATGGGCCATGGCTTTGACGCGAAGTATGCTCCTATCGGGGGACCGATGCAGAAACAGATGGCAAAGGCAATGCCTACGTGTGCCAACGCCTTTGAGCTGTGGAGGCAGCCCATTTAGCTATGCTTATCCGCTTGCAAAGTCTTGGTGGGAACTCACCGATTGGCGGGGGTGGTAACGTCGGATAAGATGGCAATAGCTAATTGCACATTTCCTTCACTTAAACCACCAATCACCCGACTCAAGGTGTAAGAAACAAAACTTGTAGATTGGATCCACCTGCAATTTATAGCGTGAGTTCACCTGGAACGAGGAACAGAGTAGTTGTGCTTACACCAAAGCAGAAAGGATGTTCCCAATCATTGTGATAAGGAGAACACGCTTGAAGAAGTCTCAATCTCAGACAAACTGCCCAATTGTCAATCCAGCGCACGTACCTTTCGTCCATATCTATCTGATAATGCTCCTATTTTGGGTGATACGAAAAACTGTAACGTTCTGAAGATTGTACCATGTTCGTAGAGCGCTCGACAGTCCATGAAGGTACGACTCACGAGAAGACCGAGCCCATCAATCCACCTGTCTTTCTTGAGTACACATTTGGGCTAGAGCATATGATATCCTCTCACCTAGTAGGACTACATCCCATCTTGCCGAATGGGATGTGGGCTTGTAGAAAATACTCCTAAGCGATGAGACGAATTGAAGTGTTCGTGACAAAAATCCATTAGGATCTCCGATCTCGCGCTTTACTGTATTCAGCGGGGTATTTCGTATCTTATAATGGAATGAACTCACTAGGGTATACCATTCTATTATCCGAGGAAAGAGAGGTAGAGGAATAGTGAATGCGAAAAGGTCCAGGACCAGGGAAATGAAGACGACTGTTTCGACTTTGACCATGGTGGACAGTTCTAGATGAGGTGTGGGCTTGAAGTCCCGGGCAAGAGATGTAGATATACTTATTTATACGAGTGTCGAGGGAACATCTGTGAAGGGAAGAGGATAAACAGACGTGGCACCATGGCAGCAAGAGTGGTGAGACGTGTTTTGAGTTCGTGATAGAAAATGCGTAAAGTCCATTTAGTCGGGTACACTGCTTCAATCAACAGCGCCGAACTTCAATCTCTCCCTTGATCCTCTTCTATGGGTCCAGGAGTGTATACATAAAATTAGATATCGTTTACAACAGTATTTTGGTTATCTCTTTCGGCGAATCAACGACGCTGCAAAAGTAATCCTACTCCCCGGTTTCGACATTCCCGGTCTTCCTATTCCCACAAAAGACGGAACAGATGTTGTACCCGCAAGCCGTTGCATGGCGTTAACCAAGTAGACGGTGCTGAGTCCACACGTTATGAGGTCAATCTGCCTCAACTTTTGTCTCCTCAACCTCCCCAGCGCCTGCTTCGGTTCCGCGGAATTTCTGATCTGCGGATGCCTGTGTGAGACTCGTTTGGAAGTGTGAGCTCGTCTCAGTTTTAGTGATCTCGCGCAGGGCCATCGTAGCGTATGCTGCAGTTCCCAGTGTGAGTTCGATCTGAAGTGCCATGAACTTGCCGTCTTCGACTATGACAGGTGGGTCGAATCCTAGCAATTTATCCTCGTCGGCCTGCGCCAAAGGTACGTCGGGGTCCGTGTAGCGTAGAACTGACCAAGACAGCTCTTTTGGGAGATGTATTATTTTTCTGTATGATCCACTCAGGCTGTAGTCCCTGATAAATCACAAGAAATCAGTTCGTAGAAGATGCTGGAGTATTGAGATATTCTTACTTCTGCTTTCGTTCGAAATTCTCGGGATCCAAACCATCGAGGCGTAGGTATTCTCGGTATTTCTCTCCAAGTGGGCCTCCGGGGTAATCCACATCCTTGCCTGGCAGTGGCATGATGACATCAAATATTGTGTATTTGTCCAGATCAGCCTCCGTCAAGGTTTTGACAACAGGAGCGACCCAAGGTTTTCGTGCTTTTTTCCGGGACCATGAAGATGTGCTTTCTGAAGACTCGCGAAGTAAGCGACTCGACCGATTGGCGTAGTAGGGAAAACGGCATACCTGGTTCTTCGGCCTCAACCTTGTCATCCTCAGGCTTGTCGTCCGTAGGGGTTTCTTCTGGGACATCAACAACCATATCTTGATCCTCGCCAGCCTCGAAAACAAGGTCACCGGCGACTGGTTTATCAGAACCATATGTACGGATGCGCTCCGAGACAATAGCATTCCACACATATGACTGATAGGCATGAACATACATCAATCGAAGGTTGCGAGGAATCTAGAAAATTCGTGGGATTAGTAGTGATTGCGAAGCGAAAGAAAGATAGTTGAACACACGGTGGACAGAGCTCCCATGGCGTTCCGAGTGTCACCTCCCTGTTTCTTGTAACTCTCAAGTATGCAACGTTCCGCTACAACGCGTCTGGGCATGAGTTCGAGGGCTTTGTCTAAATTTCCGTCAACGAGCCAGGCTTCTCGGGCTGCCAGTACGTCAGGATGTTCTCCAGCTCTCTTTTGTAGAATCAAAGACACCCCTCGGTGCCAATCTGATTTCAGAAGGGCCAGACCGATAGAGTGGGTTGGTACAGAGGCGGTACCGAATCGTTGCATGCCTGAGAATCAGGAGTAAATACTGTCCGCAGACGAGAATCTAAGATACGACGGATGGTTTTACCATAATAGTTGATGAAGCCTTTCTCCTTGATAATATTCATAGCTTTATCAAGAGTTTCCAGAGAGTCAACTTGAACGTTCCTGCACTGAAATCAGCATATAGGAACATGCCTTGAGAGAAGGAACGAACCTTAAGGTGATAACGAAAGCATTTCCTTTTAACATCCCCAACTCCAGACTGGCTTTTCGATAGTTGAGATCCGCGATCCGAACCCCTCGATCTCCTCGATGTTTCAATGCATCCTCTGGAGACTTTTTTCCAATGATCCCATTGGCAAGTTTCCACACGTCTTCGACTGTCTTGTTGTTACGCTTGAGAGCAACTCGCTGAACAGTCACTCCACGTTTATCCTTCGTCCCAGCGACGGAAAGATCCCTAACGTTTACGTGTAGTGTCCGAGCCAGATGGCCGAGGGCATCCTGAGTGTCGCGATTGGTTTTCTGCATGGTAAAGTGGATATATGGTGGATATTGACCGCGGGGCGCGCGTTCTACCTGGCCACCTGAGGATACATATGTCAGTACGGTGCTCAACAGCTCCAGGGTCTACATCACCTCTGCCACCTCGATTAGCTCCTCTTCCACGAGCTCCTCCTCCTCGTTTAGCCCATTTGATTACAATTTTTGGATCATCCTCAGATTCAGGCGCAGTAATATCCGTCTCAGTCTCAAGTTTTCCTCCAAATAGCTCACGTACAGCTTGATGGAAAGCAGTACGAGTAGATTTAGACTCGATCGGCTATTCAGACACAAAAATGATCAGATTGGAGGAAGGAGCATGATGAGATATACATACTTCTGATACGACTCTCCGGTGGTCTTCCCTGGCATTGCCACCTTTTCCACCTCTACCACCACGTCCACCTCTACCACCGCGAACGCCCCGATCGCGTCCTCGTTTGCCTCTCCCAACCTTTTCAGGTTCTTCCTTCGGCGTCTCGGGCGCCTCAGTGATGGTGTCTTTTGCGCTCTCTTCCGAAGCAACCTTAGTTGGCCGTCCACCCCAACCGCTGTCGCTGACCAATGGAGGCTCTGGTCCCTCCAAAAACATTTGTTTAACTTGAGCAATAGCCGTTTCGGTCAAGAATGGAGCAAGCTTCGTGTTAAAATCCTCGGGCCAGGGATCTGAAGGTCCTTGTTTCGACTTTCCTTTCCCCTTTCTCGGTTGTTCAGAGTCAATAGGGCCCTCCTCTGACTTTGGTTGCGCCTCCTCAGATGTTGTCTGTACCGCTTCGGACGGAGTATCGTCTTTGGGAAGGATAGGATCGGCTGTATCGGCGAGGGTAGCTTCCACGGTGGCCTCTACACCTTCCATAGCATTACTTTCAGCAGAAACCGGGGCATCTGCAACAATTGGAGTTTCGGTGGGCTCGGGCTTGTCCTTCTTGGGGGATTCTGGTTTGCTAAGAGACTTTATATGCACAACTTTACTATCTTGGTCGACCTCGTAGACCAGAAAGTCTGTGAATCTGTACAATATATTCTATGAGAAGAAGACGGCACAAAAAGATAATTGAGACGAACCTTTGCTTGATGATGCCTTCAATTTTGGACACACCTTTGCCTACATATTCCGAGATACCTACATCAGTCTCTAACAGGCGAAATACGCCATCTGATGTGTCCACGGCTTTAGGTGCATTGAGTAGAATGTGGCTCGGAGGTAGGATAGTATCTGGTTGCACTGGCTCTGTGGAAGATCCCTCCACTGGCTGGGTAGTATCTTCGACCTTTGGGCGTTTGGAATATCGTTCAAAGTCTGCGTCGTCTTGCTCTCGTTCGCGAATCGTAACAGAAGCCATAAGATTTGAGAGTATGAGCGTTAGAGTCGACGGACTTTTTTCGAGATCAAAGTGATCGAGTGGGCCAAAGATTAGATCGAACTCTACAAAGCTGCTCTCTTTCCTCCTCCCAACTATCTCTCTTCGATAGACGTTGAACATCTCTCCATCATGTCTTCGCTGTATCTGCAAACATATGGCCAACGAGCTTCCAAACACTCAAATCCCGCCGCAAAATTACTGCTAGAAACCATGGAGAGAAAACAGACAAATCTCGCTGTGAGCGTAGACGTCACGAAGACCAAGGATTTCTTAGCGATAATCGATGTCGTTGGTCCTTTTGTCTGTCTTATAAAGGCAACGACCCTCCTTCCGTGTCTATGTCGTCGTTCTCACCCTATTCCGCAATGAAGACACATATCGATATCATTGAAGACTTCGAACCCATCCTCATCCATGAACTTCAAGAGCTCAGCATCAAGCACGACTTTGTCATCTTCGAGGACCGCAAATTTGCTGATATCGGTACGTTTGCTTAACGAATTTAGTACAGGTCATGCAACTTATCACCTGGAATGACAGGAAATACCGTCGCGTTGCAATATTCGAGCGGCGTACACAAGATCGCCAGTTGGTCGCATATTACAAACGCACATCCCGTGCCAGGTCCATCCATTATCACTGGTCTTGCGTCGGTCGGCTTGTCTCTAGGTCGTGGGCTGCTGTTATTAGCAGAGATGAGCACCAAAGGTTCTCTCGCATCGGGGGCATACACGGAAGGAGCTGTCCGTATGGCTCGGGAACATCGTGATTTCGTCATTGGATTCATTGCACAACGTAGAATGGATGGTATTTGCGCGACCTCGACCGACAACATTGCTGAAGAGGACTTTTTGGTGTTGACGCCTGGTGTTGGGCTCGATACCAAAGGCGATGGAATGGGCCAACAATATCGGACTCCCCGAGAAGTGGTGCTCGAAGCAGGATGCGACGTCATCATCGTTGGAAGAGGTGTTTACGGAAAAGACCCAAGCTTGATCGACGAGATACGTGCACAAGCTGAAAGGTATAGAAAAGAAGGTTGGGCCGCATATCTGGAAAGAATGTCTTCGCCGAAGGCTGCATAGTTTTCAAGACTTGTATCAACACATATATATCCGCTCGGTCTCCAACACGAAGGGAAAGCAGTCCTTGTATTGCAAGACTCATCCAAAAAATATAAACATCTGCAATGTCTCGTCAGCCTCTCAGGAAAATGAGAATCCTGGTACACACTTGTAAAATCGCGATCAATAACAGATCATACTGCAGTGATAAAATAACTTGAGAGCCCGTAGCTCCAAAAACGCGGGTATCATCTCATTCGTCCAAGTCAAATGGATCGTCGTCGTCATCGTCTCGCGCGCTGGAACGCAAAGCTCGAGATGAGGACACATTATACACAGTCTGCAATGTCCCGCCTGTAGTTTTCTGTATAGCACCTATGCTAGCCATCAGCTAGGGTTCGTCGATACATTGAGACTAAACCTCACCGCACACAGACAACCTCAGCTCCAATGTAGCAGTGTCGAAAGCGTCATTGTTGCCAAGTTCCTCAAAGCCAATTATCCTAGGTAGCGAAGATCAGTCAACTTCCAGATCACTTTGAATCTGAATGGACGTTACCGGTCTTTGGACACGCCATCGACGAAGCAAATAACGCATGGTAGCACTTTAATAGCGAGCTTTTCCACTAGCCAAGGTACGTTCTCTACAAATACGCGGAAGAAACGCGTCGTGAAATATTTCGGTGCGAGTTTCTGGATGTATGGCATCAGTCACTGCCACTTTGACGACGGTAAAGACTCACCGATAGATGCTTGTCCATAATCTCACATCGTTTGAAATTTGAATGGTAGAAATGCACGACGCAGCGAGGTTCTCTCCTGCGATGTTGAACTCATGAGTTACGTGCTTCTTCAGCTGAAGATTGCGATTCACTCACGCACTCACCCGTACGACCTCTTTCTCGTCCGTAACTTCGGTATATCGCCCGTGTTCATTCTCGCGCATCTCTTTCACCCTTTCCATTCTACAGACCAGACAGGCAATGAGTTGTGGACTCTAGCTCTCCAGGACGTGTAACTCACTCTCGTCGAAGTGCCTCAAGTCCCTGTTCCCTCATAGCAGCATTACTATCATTCTCGATCTCTTCTTCAAGCTCTGCGAATAGTGCATCTTCGTCCTCTTCGTCCTCTTCGTGACGCTGTGTGCTTTTGTAGTTGTGGGGGTTGTTGGGTTCTACAAGTCTTGCTGCTAATGCTGCGATCTTTGGGTTACTTTATGTCTATATATCAGCATGTATAACTTTGGAACAGACCAAGCTACATACCTGTCCATCGAGGCAAATTGGGGAAACAGAATTGGCCTGCAAGTAGCAGTTCCAAAAGAGGAAGTGATCGGCGAACTTCAGAAGCTGAAGCGTCTCTCCTCCTGAAACCAATGAAGCTGGTAGGAAAGCATGTAGACAAGCACGGCGTAGTATGTTTTAGTTCGCTCTCATGATTATGTTGATGTTCTTATCCTTTTTACTGTAGGGCTATGTTACCTTGCGTCCAGAGGATGACGAGGATATGTGGCATTTATACAATCTCATTCAGCAGGGCGATTTGATCCGTGCTCCTGCAATTCGGTCAGTGATTCCGTATGTCATGACTTCGTCTATGTGCTGATAAGTCATCTAGTCGAGTTCAGAATATATCATCCACCGGTTCTACTGAATCCCATCGTGTCCGTCTGAACCTCACTATACAAGTCAATCGCGTTGACTTTTCCTCATCCGTTGCGCCCTCTGCATCTGCCGCGACTGATGCCCCTTCAGATGCTTCTGGGTCATCATCAGCACCACAAGCAACCGCTGCACTTCATGTATCAGGCCGAGTCACCGTCGAGAACCCTCACGTACGACTCGGCGCATTTCATACTTTGGATATCGAGCCAAATAGGGACATCAGGATCGAAAAAATGGATGGTTGGGATAGCATCGCGCTAGGTCGAGTAGAAGAAGCCATCGTTCCAGGAAAGGGTGCAGAGGTGGGGGCAGTGGTATGTGGAGAGGGAACTGCAACGTTCTGCCTACTATCGCAGCATATGACCCTCGTCACGCACCGCATATCTATGCCGATCCCTCGAAAGGCTGCATCCTCCGGTGCGTCACAGCATGAGAAGGCCCTGGAAAAGTTCTACGCCCTTTTATACGAGTCCTTTGTCCGACACATACCATATTCGAGTACGGGACTTCGTGCCATCGTTATTGCAAGTCCTGGATGGGTGCGAGATGCCGTTTACGAATGGATGGTCCGCGAGGCAGGGCGTCGAGGAGATAAGATCTTGCAGCGAGCATTACGGGATAAGGTCATCAAGGTGCATGTCAGTAGCCCACATATCCATAGTCTGGTGGAAGTTTTGAAAAGCCCCGAAGTAAGTGGCTTGAATTCTCTCTAAGATCCCTTATTAATGTAACCAACTTTATAGATTGCTTCTCAATTAAAAGAGACCAAGTTTGCTCGAGAAGGTATCATGCTTGACAAGTACGCGCAGGTTTCTCTCCACTGTCCTCCATCATTTATCTCTTTCACGCAGGTTCTTCAAGATGCTAGGCTCTGACGAGATGCGTGCGTGGTACGGCCCTGATCATGTTCTTCTCGCGGCGGACCGTGGAGCAATAGGGACACTTCTCATCTCTGACGATCTTTTCCGGTACGCTATCCATTCAACTACGACGTCTTGCTCATTTTTGAATTTATGCAATTTGTCTTCACAGAGCAAGCGAACCTGCGGTCCGGAAGAAATACGTGGCTCTTGTGGAAGCAGTACAACAAAAAGGCGGGGAAGTTGTTATATTCTCGAGCATGCATGAATCAGGCCAGCGTATGTTTTATGTCCAGCCACAACGTTATCTTAGACTTACGTGACACACTTCCATAGAACTGAATCAGCTAACTGGAATTGCTGCTATCCTGACGTTCCCTCTCGATGTTGAAGTCGTAGAAGCCGAAGAAAAGGAGATGGCCGAGGAGGCGAGAATACGGAAAGAAGCTGCTGAGAACGCTGCAGAAGGATAGATTGATCTTTTTTTCATGTCTCGAGGATGTAGTAGTATTTGCATTATGTATAACTAGACAGCAGTTTCTATACCTACACCGTGTATCGTTAGTTCCCACTTTTCTTGGAAGAAGATGCCATATGCATATGCATCCATTTCCTAGCAGATTTCGCGGCTCGTACTTTTGCAGTTCGCGTTCTCGCGATTTCTCTTCACGAATCACGACCACATTCATCGATATTCAATATTCATCCTCCATCCTCCCTCCTTGAAAGCCAATATTTTCCTCGGCGACCTGTATCTATAAGCAGACACTAATGGAATACACACCTCGATACGCACAACCCTTCACGTTGAGCGAAGCAATACGATTAGATGTCTCCACGATCAGTGAAGGTCGAGCTGCTGTCCCATCCAACTACCTCTACTCTCTCTGAGACCGAGATCCGTGCACTGTAGAAATCACTCGCCTCCAAAACTCCCTACAGCACCTGAAAGAAACGCAGGACATGCTTCGGGAACACGTGGAATCCGAGTTAGCGGCAAACACAGATGTTGATCCAGAAATCACGAAGGCCCTCGAAGAAAATACGATTGTAATGTATGTCCACATCCGTTTTTTCTCACTGCATCATTTGTTAATCATCTTGGTCCGACAGTGGATCACAGGAGGAGCGGGTTGGAATTTTGAAGATGGCCTTGAATGAGAAAGGAGTGTCGACAAGTGGCCATTATGATCTCGCGCCGGCTTCGAATGGGACTCCCGCTACTCCAATAGCTGATGCTACGACTATCGTCTCGCCCGAAGCTGAAGAAGAGGACGAAGGGATACACTTGTAGCCTTTGATACGCGTCTGAGTCCCTTGCTTTCAAATTCTGGTTCACCTCGTGCTTACTCTACATTTCCTCCCACTACGTGCTTGTTGATACCGAAGATACCGTCTAGTCTGTGTATGTACCCATATCAAATCGACTCATAGTATTTGTGACCGTTCAGCTTCTTCCTTCCCTCTGTCAGCTAACGGAACGGAGCCATCCATCGTCGAGCGGCAACCCTCCTTCCGCCAGTATTTTCGTTAATTTTAGATACCTCCGGGAGTCTTTTCTAAGCATCTGTTGCTGGTCGTTCGCGTTTCTGGCACGGCTTCGACGGGGATCCGTATTCATTGCTCAGCAATATGGCCTCCTATATGGAGTAGGGTATCTGTAAGTTTCCAGCTCCTAAAATTCCGTCGGTAAGCCGTCTTACTGTGAATCTTTCATCGCAGCTACGATGAAAGTATGAGCATTGGCCTGCCTTGCATCTGAAGGACCTCCGTTGAATCCGTGTTTCTTATGACGTCACGCGTCAGTCTATACATAAATTGAGACTGCAGGCTCGACATGTCTCCAAGAGCACACTCACAATGGACCCAACTAACAAACCGAAAGGCCCTTCTCCTCACTATTCATTGTACCAAAGGGAGGTGTTCAAGAAAGGCGGCGAGGAAGGTGTTTGTGCGTACTTTTGGTACTCCCTTGGAATCAACGCTGACGACTCAACAGTACCAAGTTTTTCTGTTCATGCCGAAGAATTAGCAGAGTCTACCAAGAAGAAATTGAACGACCGCGGCTATTTCTATGCTAATTCGAATGCAGGACTTGGTTGGACAGATAGGGCAAACAGGTGTGTACAACACGCGCGAGACGATCAACGCGTTAATTATCCCCTAGGGAAGCATTCTACCGCTGGAGGATTATTCCTCGCATGCTTGTAGACACCAACACCAGAGATCTTTCCAGTACGCTCTGCAGTTCACTATGATAGAGCGAAATTTAATCTCTCACAGTCGAACTTTTTGGTCATCGTATTCCTGCGCCTATCTTGTTCGCGCCGATCGGTATCAACAAGCTCTACAGTCCTCGGGGTGAACTTATCCCAGCCAAGATAGCAGGCGAATTGGGTCTACCTGTAAGCAGTTTACTCCGCTCTCTTTGGCATCTTTCATTGAATATTCTATCTACAGTATTGTCTTTCGACCGCATCTTCCCAGCCGATCGAAGCTGTGGCTGCTGCAAACGATCTCGGAGCGTCTATCAAGAACGAAAGCAACTCAGTCCATTCCTACAACGGCCCTAACGGAGGCAACGCTCAGTCCCCGAGGTTTTTCCAGTTGTATATGGGCCACGATGATGAGATTGTACGTCTCGGCATAATTCTCTCCAATCCAGTGTCACTCACTTCCATTTTAGACCACCAGTCTTCTGGAGAGAGCTTGGAAGAGTGGCTTCGATGTCTGTATGCTCACTGTCGATACCTGGCAGCTAGGGTGGAGGCCCACAGACATCAATCTCGCCAATTATGCGTACGTTCGTTGACCTTCTTGTTGTACCCTGTATTAATGTCGTTATCTCCCTAGATTTTATTACCCCGGAGCAGTGAGTCTCTCATGGCAATCTATAGACACGAGGACTACCAACTGAGTCGACCAAGGTTGGAAATGAGACCGGAGAATCTGATCCCGTTTTCATGAAGAAGTATGGCGAAGAGCTCAAGAAGGATTCTGGGAAATGGATCGATTCTTCTGTTTGGCACGGAAAGGCACACACTTGGGCAAAGATCCCTTGGCTCATAAAAGAAGTATGTTGACGATTTCCCCGCTGCTATCAGTATGGCTATCGATAATGACCGTTTTCAAGTGGAAACGCATCTCTTCCGGTCGGCCCTTCGTCATCAAGGGCATACAAAGTGTCGAAGATGCTCAGAAAGCGTACGATATTGGATGTGAGGGCATCGTTGTCACAAACCATGCTGGGAGACAAGTCGATGGAGCCGTAGGAAGCCTAGAAGTGCTCCCTGAGATTGTAGATGCTGTTGGCGCTAGTAAGTAACGGGTTACTATGATATCGATTACTACTGATATGGGGATAACAGAAATGAAGATCATATTTGACTCCGGTATACGCACCGGGGCGGACGTATTCAAAGCTTTGGCTCTCGGATGCCATGCCGTCCAAGTTGGCCGACTGTTCGTGTGGGGTATGGCACATGAAGGTGAAGCAGGGTGTAGACATGTCATGAAGTCTCTTTTAGCGGTAAATAGTTCTATAAATTACCAATATCAGGGAGCTGACGCACATTTCGGACTATATATAACAGGACTTAGATATAACGATGACCGTGGCGGGATATCCATCCATTACCAAGGATGTCAATAGGAAGGCTCTCAAGTATAACCCGCATGGTGTATATCCGCTCGGAGAGTATGCTAAACTCTGAATCTCTCTTCGGCTCTGCGCCATGTTCTATACTATGATTGTGTACTACAAATGATATCGCGGATTTCAAGTCCTTGAAGCGTATTATTAAGACGAGAAAGCTACGTATATGTACAGGTTTTGACGAAAGTACAGTGTATAGATTCAGAAGAGTGTCACTGACACCACCTGTGAAGATTCTGTAACCTCTAGGATAATCCCATCATAACCATGCAATCCTCAAATCCGAGTCATTATGATGCTAAGTCTAGAGGTAAAAGAGACTCACGAGTCGCAGCGCTTGGTAAGGTTACAGAGTCTTCTTCGTCCGTGCGGTCTAGTAGCATTGAAGGAGGCGGTTCGTGAGGACTTAGAAAGTGGCTGATAGTCTCGAACTGCGTGAACTAGATAGTGAGCATCTGAGAACAGGGCGGAGATATACGAGCATACCCGATCGTAAAAGCGCTTTCGCGGCGGTGTATCTGTAATGTTCGGTTGTATGGAAGTCGAGGCACGAGGAAAAAAACGGATTTACCATCTTCGTCATCCTCTGGAATTCCTTCTATTTCCCAATTACAACGCTTATAGCGTTGGAACATCGGGGTTCCAGGCTAGCCAACTAGTCAACTCCGTCAGCGAGAAGGTAGTATACGACCAACGTACCACGTTCGAATGTAAGATGATTTTCTGGACGATATGTGTAGTTCCAGATATCAGGAAGTCTATTCCATGTTGGAAGTAGTTATAAAAGTCTGTAGGAGCCATGTCAGAGAGCAATTGGCATTGGACTAGTGAAATCTACGGTACATCCTGTCTCTGGAACCTCGGTGCCAGAGCGACTCGTCGAGTGAATAGTCATTCTGTCATCTTCTTTGTAATGAACTCGAAGTGGAGGTCCCAGTTCGACAGTCAGATCTTGTGCAGTCGTCTCTCCTAGCCTAACGTGGATGGGATCCGTGCCGGCCGGATGCAATTGTAGAGTTATACCTTCATGGATCTGAGACAAGCAATGCCGAATGAACCAGTTACACTTAGTCGAGTGATGATGCAAAGATACCTTTACAACAGCGAGTGCAACGTCGCCGTCCATTATAGGACACTCTACGACTTCATCTAAGGCGTCTCGTTCTTCGCCATCTATACCTTTCTGACATACCAGCACACGACTGACTTCTTGCATACGATCCTCAAATTGAGCTCCCTTCCGTCTATCCCCCACACTGTCTTCTTCGAAACCAAACCACACTCCTGGATACTTCAGATCATCGCCTGGGTACGTAGGACCAAACGTTCGACTGACGCCTACTCTTCTCAAGACTTGTTCAATGGAAGAAAGAACAGTGTCTTTGTATAGTAGAGTCACAGGAGGATTTGGGTCCCGTAGTTTCCGCAGACAGATAGTGTGCAGACGTTGCTGGTACCCGGAGAACAAGAGATCGAGATGAGGTCGTATATGCAGAATGACAGGAGTCGTTGAAGATGTATCTGGATCAAACTTGATATCGACTTGGGGGAACAAGTGCTGATTACGCCTCAAGGTGTCCAGGACGGACCACAGTGAGGATCCTACATACCTGAGTCAGACGTATCCCTGCCAGGTATCAAAGGCGAAACTGCACACCGATTTGAAACATCCCAAGACCAGATCCGGGATACAAGTCTAGAGTTAGCATGGCTGTTGTAGAATGAAGATGTTTCTCTGAGTCGTGGTTGCTACATGGCAGTTCGGCTGAAGGGGGATTTTGCACTATTTGAGCCACGTGGAGCCCCAAAAACGCGTCCTTAGAGGGCGCGTCGTCAGATGTCGATCATCTATTTCAACCTCTCTTTTTGTGCTTTCACCCATGTCGAATCCGCGACAACAACTCATTATCAAGGTAGCTCTCGCAACAGCTTTCATATCATTCTATCTAACTCCAAGCCAAGGTATTTCGCAAATACAGCCACTCTCTCGGCCCTGATAGTCTTGATTTCCTGGAAAGAATACTGGATGTTCACGAAATCGAGGATGGAGATGTAGAATCATCTATTGAGACTATTGCAAAGGAATACAACAAACAAGATGGTGAGCCGATTAACACGTGAAGAGACCTTCAAATGTTTGAATTTTGAACTTTCACCAGATGCGGAGATGAAAGTGTCTGAGGAGATTTTGCGAAGAGTTTACGAGTCTCTTCAAGATCAAGGGAACGATTCTGATGAAGTAGAGACCGAACGAATAGATCCAGACAACCACCTATTCTTTATCGACGCGTTCGAAATGCCACTTTGGCGTTGGTCACAAGAGAGAGGTACTTTCGAGAAGTGCGTGAACGCTGTTCGGTCCCGATGCCTACTGACAGTCCATTTTCAGAGCAGCAAATCCTCCGACAATGTCAGGATCAGCCGAATCTCGTGTATTCGCTATGCGCGATCGACTGCATATTATCAAACAGTCTGTGCTTCGCAATGAACATTTCGCACCTTCTACATTACCCTCGCGCGACAGAGCGCGCCTGGTGACAGTGAGTGACTGGTTGACGATACATACTTGGGAATTTAGAGGTTTGTATAGCTCAGATCCACGAAACAACTGCTTGGCCGTGCTGGAGAACGATTTCTGCTCCTGGGGATGCTCGCACATAACCAGGAAGGAAAATTGTGCATCGAAGACGCTGATGGACGAGTTGAACTTGATTTTTCCAGTCTTGTACGACTTATCTCTCCTCCAATCACCTACAACTGAGTAATTTTTAGTATCATAGGATGAACCAGGGGCAGGCCTGTTCACAGAAGGCTGTTTTGCGCTGGTGGAGGGAGAATATACTGAAGATGCCACCCTAGAAATTATAGCAATCGGTCAGCCTCCATGCGAACACCGCGAAACTTCACGGTGAGTAGTTGTAGTTCGTCGTGATGTACTCCATTTTCTAAACTCTTAAGCAGATCAATATATGGTCATATAGATTTTCTAGGTAAAGGGGCAACCTCGTTATCAGAAGATGTATGTAAAATCTCTGAGATCTTTCATGAGAAATTCTGACCTGCTACATTAGACCCAATTTTCTGTTCGCGTACGAAACGAGCTAGCAGATCTACACTTTTTCTTCCTATCAGACGTGTGGCTCGACAATCCACTCACTTTCATTGGTCTCCGAAAAATATTCGATAATTGCATCGAGAACAGCTTCATTCCAAAAGTCATTGTCCTGTGTGGCAATTTCACCAGCCGGTCAATAGCTCACGGCAACGACCGGGATATCATGCGGTACGAAGGTGAGTGGCATCCACAGTCTGGTGTCTGCGAGGCATATAATACTCTCAAATCACAGAAAGCTTTTCTGACTTGTCCGACTTGCTCGAAGAGTATCCTGCGATCACGCGACATACTCATTTTGTATTCGTTCCCGGACCTTTGGATATCACGATCAACGCCACTTTACCTCGAAAACAGATACTGCCAGCATTTGTTTCTCGACTGCGGAACAGAATACCCAACGTCCACTTCGCCACAAATCCATGTCGTATCAGATTCTTCAACCAAGAAATTGTTATATTCAGGGAAGATACGATGTCTAGAATGCTAAGAAATATCGTCGGTGTCAAACCCGATGTTAGCAGCGACGACCTCAAACGATTTGTGAGTGCATTACTCAGATGATGTGAGCAGTCAGTGAACTAAACCTTTCTGCGTAGCTTGTGCAATCTATTTTGGACCAGAGTCACCTCAGTCCTTTGACGATCGACATTCAACCCACACTCTCCGATTATGACCATACATTACGTTTATACCCACTACCAACGGCCGTAAGTGTACTTTGACTATCTGATAGTACATTCCTTCACACTCCATTTGTTACAGCTCGTCCTTGCAGACAAATATGACCGATACAAAATTACTTATACAGGATGTCATGTCTTCAATCCAGGAAGCTTCATTGGTAGCTCCTTCGTTTTTTCCACTTATCAGCCCTCAGAGATGAATTCGGAGGAATGGTGAGTCGTTTAGAACCGTGTCCACAGATCCCAGATGCTGATGACGGCTTTGACAGTATTTTAGAGATGGATGCCGAAGAATAATCGATGTGCATTATCTTGCAGTTGTACTATGCTACATGTCTGATCTTCAGTCTATAGCTCTAAATTTATACACCAGTGGTGCTCAGGCTCAAGGACCATTCAGCGTTTGGCATCATAACCACTGACAGTCTGCTGAAGCAATTTTCAGTCAATAATCGGGATAAGGTCCGAGATATATTGAAGAAAGTATGGTAAGGTAGGTATGTATGCAGTCTAGATGTCCGATTGAGATTGAATATATAAGAGAAGCAAGGACAGAATATCATAGCAAAGTCGGCTCCAGGAGATCAGGTTTGAATCGGAGTCGTGAAATCAAGACGGTATTCCATCCTCCTCCAGTGACGGAAACTTTGTTTGCAGCAAGAACATCACTAGTGACGGCTTCTTGGTAGGAAGGGCGACGCTCAGAGGTAACTCCTGTATCTGTTACAAACATTCCCCAAGGTTGGCCAGGACGGGGCGCCGAGAAAACGTTGAAGCGGACGTGGCCATTCCCGTGGTTGTGGCTCACAAATAGCGCATGGTCTGGTGTGGCGAGAGTTCCGATGACTGGGCGAAAGGACGTGAGTGAGTGAAAACAGATGGACAAGACTCGACACTTACCTAGGAAAATATCTTCCTTTTGAATCCGATGCTGAGGACCAAATGTATCGACAATGGTATCGATATTGGCTTTGAACCATTCCTTCGGTGTTTCGAGATCTTCCATGTAACGATAACTTGTCGATTCGGTGTACAAGTAAGCACACTTTTGTCCGGCTCTCAGTGGCCAGGACTCTTTCCGGCTGACGCTTTGCCTATGAGTTATTTCTATGTCAATGATGTACCGAGCTCAGACGGAGAACATGACGTACAATGAAGGGTCGTCTCCCTTGGGCTTGGAAGCCAGTCGTCCTGTAATGACATCTAGACCTCTCTTCGCGACATTGCGAGTATCGTGGCGCTGATTTCCTTCGGAGACCCGCCCATATCCTGAGAGCGAGGGCATCCCCGCGGGAGCAGGAGTGCCTTTAGGAGCAAGAGAATTGAAGAGCTGGATGAAGGATCCACTGGGTTTAGACAAATAGCCAACTGCTCCGACAGGAATGGGGCTTGGACTCCAAAGAGGAAGCATGACTGGAAAGAGAGGGGGGTATATACATTAGTCAGAAGTACTCCGAGTATAAGTATGATCAAGATAATGGTCAACACTCACGAGACGGATTGAACTTGTGAGTCAACAGCATCCTGTATCGCCTTTCATTTCTCATTTCTGCAATTCGTTCGTGATCCACTAGATTTTCTTCCGACTGGGTGCTTGGTGTCGACATGAAAGAAGACGGGCGGTCATGATTATTGAAGGTCTGGTAGATAGACTCCGGCAAGTGAATGCCTTTGGTAGGAACAACATCTTCCGTCTTGGAGAAGATCGAGGATCCATCAGCGGTCTTATATGAACTTGTATCGGATGGAGGAGAAGGAGAGATTCCAAACGTGGCGAATCCGTTGCTACCTATTGACACGGATGTTGGTAAGTACACTTGTGATATTCCAGCAACGGATTCGCCACGTTGTAGACGTACCGGGTGAATTAATTGGACGAATGTCGGGCGAGAGTCTAGAGCGGCTGATTGAGACGGGCCAGGAATCCATCAATGGAGGCGAGCAAATATCATCTTTAATCCCAGCATTGTTCCGGAGTTGTTTGAACTCCTGGACAATAACTGAGAATGCTGGACGACTGGATGGGTCGCGATCCCAGGAACGCTCTATGAGGCTTTGAAGATCCTGGCTTGTGGCACGCGCATAAGGGATAGAAGGGCGTTTGTTCTCTTCTATACGCGAAGTCAGAATCGAGACGTGTGTGCGGTCTTGAACACCACTTACTGAGGACGAAATGAATGATCGAACTGTCACTGGCTCCGTTCCAGGGCAGGTCGCCCATAGTCAGGATTTCTATACACGAAATTGCATAGGCGTAAACATCGACCTCTAGTGATAGCTTGACACGACCCTCCATCAATTCGGGCGCTTGCCACCTGAGAGTGCCGCCTGTTGCCTTGAATCAGTGGATTGAAACGGTGTTATACGAGGAAGAGCTACGAACTAGGAGTGATGCCACTTATACGAGAGACCTCCGATCTCATTTCGCTCTGCCCAAAATCAGCGATGACACAATGCATCCAATCATCGACGAGGACATTCGCTGCCTATAAAAAAGAACGCGGCAATCAAAAGGACTTCAAAAACCAAACAAGATCGAACCGACTTTTAGATCTCCGTGCACGACATCTTTGCTATGCAGATATTCCATCCCCTTCGCCACCTCCAACATCATCCTTATCTGATCCACTTCGCCGCCCTGGGCTTTGACCGTCTTCAAGTGATGCACCAGAGAGCCGTTCTTCTCAAAAGGACTGACGAAGAACCAAGGAGGATTTCCACTCGTGCTGGATGCCCCATAAAGTTCCAGTACATGTGGATGTTTCAAGGATTTCCAGATCTCGACTTCTTTCACGAAGAGTTTCCTCGACGTGATTGGGGCGAGGATTTTGACGGCGACAGTGCGCGACCGCCACGTGCCCTTATTGACGGTCGAGAAGAAACCGTGGCCTATCTCTTCGTCACACTCTACTTCGTATCTGGGAAATACAAGGGGTTTAGTATGAACCAACGAACAATGGCAGATAATGAATACCAACTTGGTGATGGTCCAGCTGGGCAAAGTATAGTCTACACCCTGGCTCATCCTCCTCAGTGCATCAAGCCCAGTCTCCATAAATTCTCTGTCGAGCGTATCTGTCCCTTCTCCGTGCACCCCCGTAGTTTGGCCGCTATCCGTCGCTTTAGGAATTACCGTCATCGTTTTGGAAAAACGTCTGACTATCTTTGCACGAGCGCGCGACGCGTCAACCACAGTCCCTAAATCCCCACCAGTCTTTTGATCATTCACGTCTACGACCTTTTCGAGTGCCCTCTGCAGAGTCTTGATCGCCTCGGGCATCTCGTCTCTTCGAACTTGTAAAGCCTCGATGATCTCGGCGTCGCTATTCTTATTCAGAGTCATTTTCATCAGGTCTCTGATTTGTGTGGCGTCCCGGACCACATCTTCTTTAGCTTGGAACGCATGCATCGTGGCGAGAGTGGTTTGAATCTCGTCAGCGGTGAGGGTTCGGTTAGATGATAATATTGAAGACGGAATTACGGCCGGGGAGGGATGAGGGGCTGTTGGTTGTTTGACGGCAGAGGTGGTGCTCGCAGTATCGATTCCGAGACCAACGCCATTTCCGAGAGTACAGGAGTTGAACCGGGAGTTTAAGGCGTAGCTGAGGAGTTGGTGGTCGTCAACGCTTTGTTGGTCGGCTGTGATGACTTCGGACAGGATTCTAGTCTGTATCGAGCACTGCGGAATAAAATGTCAGTTTAAGTTGAGTTGGACATGACTGCCCAGAGGACCGTACACTGAATAACGCAAGGACAACGGCTAGCCTTCCCTCGTGGGCCTCTATCTGCTTCAGGATTTCGACGCGCTTTAAGTAGCGCTTCAAAAACGGTTGTGTTCCCTGTTTTTCAAGAAACATGTGCACTTGGTTCAGAGATCTGAATCAAACATTTTAGTCAAAGAGACACTCTGTCAAGAAGTACCATCACTCACGCGACTAGCTCGTTGATAGGCATTTGAAGGATCTCGCGGACAGAATCTCCCGCATCCTGGACTTCATGATAGACAGAGCGCAGAATTTCTGCACATCGTTTCGTTAGACGGAGGCAAGATGAACGGTTTGTCTACGAAGGGATCAACGATCATCGATGATTGTCGGGGCAGATTAATGAGAGCTACTGACTTCGACTCTCTGGAATGCATCCCAGATGCATAGAAGTGTTCTTGCAGCATCGCCTAGTCCAGCTACAGGAGCTACAGAGAGGATGTCTATGCTCATATGCAAGGCTTCGTGGCAGACGCCGGTAGCAGTTCCAAAAATCGCTGTGGCATCGCGGGATATACGCTGAGGACATGTCAACTCGAGTATGCGGTTAGTAATACGAAAAAGTTCATGCACCTCGCGTTTCTCTTCCCAGTCACCGTGTTCCGGAATCTGGGGCGGAATCTGGCTGGAGGATGGAGGCAATATGTGATTTGCAGGGGAAGTTTTGATCGTGCAAGTCGAGTTAGAGGAACCGTGTCGTGTACTCGTGGGCACTGGCATTTCCTCCAACGGCAGCACGGTTGTCAGAGAAAAGATAGGTTCGAAGGAACATGCGGGGCAGCAAGACTATATAGAATTTCTCGTGGCTGACATTGGCTGACCCTCCTCTGAGTCTCTGACTCGCTCAACCGCTTCGGCTACCCAGTGGCTGACTTGATGAATGCCTCCCGCAAATAATCTAGGACAGTATAGCATTAGAGGCACAATCTATGGTAGTCGAGAATCATGGTTATCTGGATGGACTGTATGATCACTCCCGAGTCTGGAGACTGTCTATAGAGGAACTTCCAGAGATCAACGCATCGGCTTTGCTTCAGCTAAACAGCCTGAGTCAACGTAGAGTAAGAACATACTATAGGCGACGCGTACCACGTAGTAACCTTGGAGAGCTCATCGATGCAACCTTCCAGGCGCGTTTGAACTTTGTCAAGTTTGTGTCGACTGTCGGATCGGATGTTCGTGCCGCGATTATGTAAGTTGTGCATGTAAGCTGAATTACGAATGTTTTCGATCACCTAAACCTCCGAACTGTGCCAAGTCCAACGGCAACTTCAGCGCTCGCCTGTACGTGTCTTCCTGGAGTCCAACACCAGCGTTCCTCAGGGCTACAAAACCATCGCACAAATTGGCGGAATATAGCATTAGCATCTGTCTAGTACAGCCCATTCCTGGGGGTCGGTACTGACTAGATTCGGGCCCAAAGGCGCGTTCTTACATCTGTTACACGATCTTTCAGCCTACTAATACCAATTATAGACCAAGTGTTGGCTATGTTCAACCCCTTGCACCCTTTCGTATTCACTTTCCAAATCCTCCTGTTGAGCACCCCCAATGACTCTCCCTGGTCCGCACTCGGAATATGGGCTGTCAGGTTCATCACCTTTTCCTTACTCTTCCGCACCTACATCGGTCCCTGGATCCTGGCACTCTTGTCCAAGCACATCCGAGTCCGCAGCATAAGCTTACGATCTATTCGTGGCCTGTACATCCGAACTGGCAATCGAACTATTCGCGTAGAAAGGATCAGATTATCGTACCGTTGGTCTTCAGTGGAAGGATCAAGTCGTCTTACTCTACACATCGAGAGCCTCAATCTTGATTTCGGGAAGACTGAACCAAAAGTGGTTGTACCACATCGTCACCACAATCGCACCTTGACGCTTGCCGATTTTGCTCCATCTCCTATGGCGTATAGACTATGGTCCCTAATCTCGAAAATATATGTCACCTTGGATCCATTCTTTCGTCCCGTCCTTCGGACGTGCGTGGTAGCATTTCTGCGCCGTATAATCCACTGGCTGCCAGCCATAACACAGGCCTTGAACTTCGACTTATACACGGCTGTCATAACTTTCGCTGATCTCCCCGGGACACAAATCACGATTGAAGGTGATAAATTACTCACTTGGTGTAAAATTTCGAAATCTGATAAGGCTTGCAGAGGCTCGGCTGCATACTGCCCTAGGATTCACTCAATTGGAAAAGCTGATTCCCACTACGGAGGATTTACATCCAAGGGCTAAGAGAGCATCTCGATTCTATAACATGCGGACCTGGAGAACCCGTATGACGGCTAGCTTCGGTCGTTCATGGGATCGAGCGTGGGGTGCAACGAAAGGCACTGCTACAATTTCGCTCACATTGAAAAACGTTTCAGGGACGACTTCTCCTGGTATGTCGAGTCCTTTCCTTCGTCAGGCACTGCTCCTCACTTTGATAAATAGTGGTAGGAGACTCTGTCAAATTCCTCGGACTTCCTGGTGTCATCGACATAGGAGCATCCATGAAGTTCAACCCCAAAAGAGGAATCATTGATTCCCATAGCTTGAATACCACTCTTAACATCGGTGGGATTTACGTTGCCGTAGATGCTGTAAAGGCGCTGCTAGACCTGCTCAAGAAATCAGAGCCCCCACGCCCCTCGAAGGCTCAAAGACCCAATCTCTTCATATCTCCTTTCCTCCACGAGTCACATCCTATGACACGTTCTCCCATCTCTCTCATATCCCCTACTTCCCCGATGTCACGACATTCCTCGTCTTCCTTGTCAGGGACTTCACCCTTCTTTGAGGCTATCTCTGTGAGTTGTTTCAGTTCTACGAAAGTATGGTACGCTGAGTACCCTCATTGAAGGCGTCTATGCGTCCTCGTCCTCGTTATCGGAGGTCGCGGCTCAAATTAGAAGACGAAAAGTCAACGGTGAGTAGACTATCAAGGTTCAGTATGCGCGTGCTGTACAACTGACGAATTTTCCCAGTCATCGTTATCTGTCTTAGCGTCTGCAAGTATCCGCATAGCGAATATCAGAATGACATCCGGTTCAGGTCTCGATTCTGACAACACGAGCGAAACGTACGAAGCACTAGTGCACGATCTCCGGATCAGTGCTAGCCTGAGTGACCCTTCTCAAAATTCGTTCCATCGTCAACTACTCGGTCGCAGCACCACAAAGACAAATGCCGATACTTACGCTTTCAGTCTATCCATGGATAGTACAACCGTGGAGAGAAACGCGTCTCGAGACGATCTGCGTTTATTGACGTTGGGGTCTCTCGAATTCCACATTCTAACATCGCAGTGGCCTTCGCCTTGGCTGGTCCCCACTACATTCCTTTCCGGGGATCCAGACGCTGCATTACTTGCCATCAGAATAACTCTAGCAGGTGTCGAAGTAACAGAAAGACTGTATTATCTGAAACAATGGATAAACAGAGCAAGACCCAAAAGCCCCGCATCCGCAACCACTTTTCCTTCTTCTCCCATATTTCCTACTACACTATACAACATCCCTCGACTAGCTTTAGACGTTACCTGTGGCCCAATTTGCGGTCGTATCATCTGCGATGATGCTTCTCCCGCCGAGATCCCCCTTTCAATAGAATTGCGGACGAATGGTTTTGGTATATCAGCCGCCTCGCACTTCATAACCACGACATTCTCAGCCAAAGGCAATGATCCCATGGTCGACTACAACCCCGATTATCTTCCGCTTCAGATGACCTCCAATCTTTCTATGTTCCTAAATCCCACATTCGTGCGCGTGCGATTCAATGGCACCGCGAAATATTTGGGTGTGCAACTACCGCTAGGTATCGCAGATCCAGATTTCTTAGAAGATCCCGCTTTGTTGTCGATGGAGAGTTTGGATATCACTGGAGAGGTCACTACGATGGGGAGCATTCATAGTATGGAAAACTTCGTGTCCTTGGACACATCGACAACTGTTGTTGACCTCCATTGCTGTACGGATGCTTTGTCTGTTGAATTGTGGCACGCGAACGTCATCGCGGCTTGCGCGAAGCTTATGATACTCGTGTCTAAGGGTCCAAAGGCGTCATCGCACCCGACACCATCTACACCTCTCCTTGATAGGCTCCCTCCAGGTCTCCTGGCATCTTTCGCAGTCCCTCGACTCGTCCTATTCATGACCTCCCCAGAGCTCAATCCGAACGATGACATGGACCTACGCCGAGGGATGGCATTCCGCACAGGGATCCAAGTCCAATACTGCTGTCTCAGTTCTCCGCACAGTCCACATCTCAAGAAGCTGCGCGAACGGTCTGAAACACGACACAAGCTCTATCTTCCGGAGGAGCGTGTGATGGAGGCTGTCGCTGCAGCGAGAAGTTCACATGTGACACATATGAAGTCTGCCATCTTCGGGATCACGGTATCGGATCTGGCGTTGCGTAGTGCTATTGCCACACAATATGTCGTGGATGACCCGTTCATCGCCGAGGAAGATAATCCAACATTGAGCCCTCGCGAGTGCTTGAGGATAGCTAGAATGGAGGCAAAAGTTATCTTTTCTGGAAAATCTAGCTCGAGAGATGATCATAAATGTGAGGTGTCAATGCGGATACCCTATTTGCAAGGCTCGTTTCAACTTGCTCATGTATACAGCATATTGCTTGCATTTCGCACCTTGTCTTCGTTACTTGAGGCTCGACCCAATCACGATGATGTTCCTCTTCCTCATCCTCCTCCCCCTCAGTCTTCTCCCGTTCCTGGCAATATGTTCTATCGATTCCAGGCCAACATCGATACCATCCAGATTCTTTGGACTCTTCCGAAGGAAAAACTCGCTATGCGTATTGATTCTATCAACGCTCATTCATCTACCAATGGACCGATAGGGTTAGGGTTAGCTAGAGCAGTGCTTTGGACTCACCTCCCTCCTCAGACGAACCCATGGAACGGTAATACAGATGATAGGTGGGAAGAGCTGGTTATTTTACGCCAGTGCGATGTATTCCTGCCCTTGTCGACAGAAGGCCCACCCCCCATTTTCCTCGAGATCGATAGTGGACGGTTGAGAATTCCCTTTGGATACGTGCTGGCTGACTTGCTTCTTGATGCGGGTATAACCTTCAAAGCGTTGCGCCACCTCTTCAGAATGGTCGCGGCTGGACGTTACATCGACATTCCTACTCCTGCAGCAGAAGAAGCTAAATCGATGCCGAATCTGACAGCTCGGATTCGTTGTCTGTGTGTCGAAGCAGCAGATGGTCCTCTCGAGAGCAGACTTGGTCTTATCTGGCGAGCGGGCTCAGAGGCAGCGAAACATCGCCTCGAACGTGAGGAGGCGTTTGCGACGAAGGTAGCTACGATTTTAGCGGCACATGGCCAAGACTCCGATGCGTCTGCGGAGCCTCGGCAACCCCACCTCGATTCTGATTATACTTTTACTTCGGTACACACGATCTCTATCGAAGATGCTCGTCGGCGATTGGACAAACTCCATGCTATGGATTGGAATGCTAGGCATCGGATGTTCAATGAGAGACGGACCAAGGCAGAAGAGGCCCATCTGCAGCACTTACGAGGCGCGTATTTCTCGTCAGGTAGTAGAGATATTCCCAACATCGTGAAAGTGACGCCGACAGAACGGATTCCGCCATTGTGTCGCATGGTGATTAACTATGTATCTCTTTCTGCGACACCCCCGTCTTTTCCTCTGGAATCGCTGCCGGATTTCTTATATGAGCAGGGCGGTGGACTCCCGAAGGACACCTTGTTTTCCTTGTTGGTCCCTCTGCATCTAGAATTCTCGTTGATGTCCCTAGAAATCACTCTTCGGGACTATCCATTGCCACTGGTCAATATTCCATCCAATGCGAACAACAACTCTCCGGGTCTGGAATTCATTGCCGATCTTGTCATTGCAGAGGAGATGGGTACTGACCTGTCAGTGGATTGGATCCACTGTCCCATTGTAGAGCCACACGATGGCATACATGGTGCCGCCCCGCTCTTCCTGAGTGTCCCGAAAACGATAATGCCTGTCAAAAGTTATGCCAACCCTGTCATTCGGGTATTGAGCAGCGGGGTGACTACTTTTTCTTGGGGAGTCAGTTATAGGTCCGTATTGCTTTGTACTCCTCTTTGAACGGAGAACAGACTTTTTGTGCCTAACTGACCACTGTGGCATTCCCATTCCGACGACATCTTTGCTCTTGTCTATCCAGTGCCGCGACGCAAGACATGATGAAAGTCATCGAAACATTATCTAGCTCCCCTCGTGATTCTTCACCTGCGCTTGGCTTTTGGGATAAGGTACGCCATTTCAAGGGCTGCTGTGGGGCTACTATTCAATCCAGACTCCTTTGATCAGATGCGGTTGATATTTCATTGGACCATACTAGCAACGTTCAAGAGCGAGGTTCGGTTGCATATGAAAGGTTCGCGGCATGTTTTCGTATGTGAACACAAATTCAATCTTTGACAGGCTCCCGTGATCCATACAATATTCTCGACGACGGCGCTGGCCTGTTACTCTCATGGCAGGGTAATCCTAAATTGCTAATTGGCCACGAAAACGAAGACAAGGAGCTCGTTCAAGTCATATCCAACTCAATGTTCATTGCCATCCCGAAGTAGGTACTCTGTCGCTTCCATAATAATTTCTTACTCACGAGCTGATAGCTTGGAAACAATGGTATCAGAAGGTGGTCTCACTGTTGCTCATGGGACAACAGGTGCGACTCCAGATTTCCGAAAAGTATGTGCCAAGCTTCGTTCGGGCGTGCGGTTCGGCGTAGGCGTCGTGTTAGAACGATCTTGTGGCCCAGAATGTCATGACTGTTCTGGAAGCGCATTCAAACGCAAGTGTCGTTTCTTTAATTTTCGTCCCCATTACGAGATCATGTTGGAGAGAAAAGATGGGATACCTCAGCTCATGGTAGGTTCCGTGTAACTCTGTCGGATAATTTGCTGATCTTCATCTTCAGAGTCCTCAAGACTCATTCAACGGGTTCCGCTCAGATTTCATCCATCTGTCCAACTCTCTGACCTCTTCGATACGCGTCAATAAGCCCGGATCTAATCTCGAACCAAGCAGTCTCCATCTCACGCCAAAAGCATTTGCCGTGTTCTGGTCGTGGTGGGCGCTCTTCGACGGTGTTCTTTCTCTCCCAATACGGCAGGGAAGCTTCTATCCACTTCGATCTCTCTCCCCGAAATTTGGACGTCATTTAGCCACGCTCAAATATCGCATCCAGGTCCCTAGGCTCTTCATCCAGCACGTTTATATTGACGACTCTAGGGAGACCTGGAGAGACGGTGTAACTCCGTTTGTCGGCATCAAGGCAATGATCGACGAGTTTCAGGTGGACATGCATCAGCGCGACCAAGAGTCGATAATCACAAGTTTTGATCAGGCTTCTCCGAAGGTCATACGGCATAAACCGTTTTATGCCGCCGAAGTGGTTCTGAAAGGTTTGGATTTACGAGCACTCATGGCGACTTTTGAGGAACCTCTGAAAACGTCCGTTCTCATGGATCTTCCTGAAAGCGACAGCAACTATAGGACACGAAATCGTCCCCCTGATGTTGATTACTCGTCAGTGTGGTTCGATGCAGACGATTTTGTCGAAGTCGACTGGTCACCATCCTCTGATCCGAAGGTCCATCTTTTGCCCATTGTAGCGTGCCCTAGGTTCACCTACTTCAAGCGGAATTCTGCCAAAACTCAAAACCAAGATGAGAGCAGTAAATTTGGCATCGAAAATACACATAGCTGCCTTCTCGGAAAAGAAGCTTGTAAGTCTGAAAGTAGTCTATTGGGACAAACTTACCAATGTTTTGAGTCTAGCCGTCCCTCAAGTTCAGATATCTCTTGCGTCAGCTCGCGTAGCCGAATTGCGGAAAGAAGTTCGCGACACTGAAGCTGTAAGTGTCGTTCCACCATCATTGACGCCCATATCTTGACACAAGGTTGCAGAGTGGAAAGACGACAGGCCCTTCTCATCCTATAGAAAGGATGATTGCCTTACTAGGAGACTACGTCACCTACTTGGATGACACAGACAAGAATACGAATCACGCCGACAACGAGACTGCTCAGAATTATTATATGCCATCCGATACAGTTTCACCAGACGAATGGGCTGAATTCGACAGTGTCTATCAAGTCCACTGTCCGAAGATCTTCATGGACAATGCTATCCGTGATGTACATCCTACTGGCACGTGTCTTATCCTCTAATACTGATCAACCTTACTTTCCATAGATAATGATGCAATACTACTACTGCTCACGAGCGCGACGAGGACTTGAGTATCATATGGCCACGCGGTACGTTTAATCCTCAAGGTTTCTGAATGTCGATACCAACGATATCTTAGTGCCGTCAAGTTCATTCGAGATCAAGCAGAAGCAGCACTTGCTAGCTATTCCGATGAACGTCCAGAGACGTCCACGCACAGCAGTCCGCAAGCGGTCGCTCTAGCACTGCGTAGGATACTAACAGGGGATAGTGCCACCAAGGCATGTGTCGACATCTTGGAGGAGCCATTGTACAAAGTCTCCGCAGCTGTTGACCCTCTCAGTGGCTGGTCTAATGGTGTTTCTCTACGAAAAAGCCATTTCGGTTTGTTGCTCAAGCCTCAGATTGTCTTGCGTAGTGAAGGATCTGGTTCTGCGGATTCCGTTCTTGTCTTGGCGGCTGTTCAGGCGAAGCTGCAGTCTTTTGCCATCATGGATGACGCCAATGCAGAGGATCCTATCAGTGGCAAGGTCATGTCGAGGTATGCCCCAACTTTGACTTGCTAGACGCTGACTATATCTCTGTCTTATAGAAATTACACATCTCTGACCGGATTGCAAAGCTTCTCACCTGAAGAATCCACGTATTCTGGAAATGGTTGTGTACCTCTGGAAGTGCTGATCGATTTTCGCTGTGAAAGCAGTGACTTCGATCGTCTGGTACCACAAACCGACGCCACATTCCATTACGACAAATTCAATCGCCTCCGCTTACGAAACAACGTTACGTCCGTTGTACGAGCACGACCCTCTCAAGATAAATCGACACCCTCAAACGATAGTCATCTGCAAGATCAGACAGTGAGTGGCTTCAATCCGAACGGACTTTGTTTCAAAGTGATGTTCACGTATCGGCCTCAGGATCTCGTTCAAATCCACATTCCTCGTTTCACGGTCTCAGCAAATGACCATCATTTCCGATCTATCTCTAATATCGTCACTAAACTCGTTCTGTTCTCTGATGTGGCTCATACGAAGCGGATGGACAAAGTCAAAACCATGCTCATTACTTATGACTTCACGGATCTCAAGTCTGCGGCCGACGTCATAGCTGATTTGCAGGGGCGCTTACGGGATGCTATGGAGACTGAACGTACTGCAGAACGTAATTATCGAGTGGTAGGAGATGAAGCCAAGTTGGGATTACTGAAGCTCAGGGCCCACATTTTCCTCCTTGTTGACGAGTTAAACCTCCTTTTTGACGCTATCAAACTGGCCCAAGATAGATATGATGACCGTACTGATCAGAAATCCGCGCTCTTGTTGCATGCATCTTCGAAGGAGATATCCTGGAATATGCTTGACGAACATCGGGATCTTCTCGCTAAACTTGCTGTGCGGGATATCAATTTTTACCGGCTCAGTCAACGAGATAATTCTGTTCTCAACAATTTGGAGTTGGGGAATCTCCAGGCCTTTGACGGCTCATCTACCGCGGTTTGGCCTGAGATTCTTTGCAAGAACGAGGAGCCGTGCAATCATCCGTTATTCAAGGTATGTTTTATCGGCTCTTCGATGTCATTTGTCATTCCTTACTATAATTACAGCGTGGCCTGTTTGGCACTGCGCACTGGAAGGTCTCTGCTCCTGTCGGTGGCATCACCATCTACCCATTATTCGAAGTAACTCTACACCCCATACGCTTACAGCTGGACACCAAAGTCGGACGTCGAATCATGGAGTACCTTTGGCCAGCTCGTCGGGACAGACCAGGGACCATTGAAGATGCTTCGTCTCCAATGGACAATGTGGCACATCCACGAGCTTCTGAAGAGTCAGACCATTCAGTTATATCACCAGCGCGATCATCAATGGATTCCCCTTGGGCACCTCACAGTCGCAAAACCCCTCATTCGGGTCGGACCTTACTACCACCTCTCAGGAAATTGGGCGCCTCGCGGTCTTTCACCGACTTACGTAGTGCCACTTCGGAGAACATGACCCTACAAAAGCCAAATCTTCACCGAGCCCGATCTTCAGATTTGTTGAATGGGCCTCTCGAGACTCCTCCTGATTCTCCGGAGGGTCGTGTTCCAAGAAAGCATGGCAAGGGCGATCCTCGGAACGCGGGAGACGCAGCAGAGATGAAAACCCGGTCTTCTCAAAAATCATTCGTCTTGGTACGACTCTATAGGTGCGTCTTGTGTCTCCTCAAGAAGATATATAGTTGTTCAGCATGAATGTTGTTCTCTTCTAGCACGAACATCCTGCTGAGCATCAAGAAAGGAGACTCGTTTGAGTGCCGCGATGTGTTCATCAAAACTCGGGAACTTGCGTATCGCAATCAGACTTGGAGTGTGAGTTCTCTTCAACTATGTGTTTACAGACCTTTTCACGAATGCCTTCGCCACAGTTCGAGGAATTGGTGAACCAGTTCATCCCTTCGAACACAAGTTGGCGTGGATGGGTCAAAATTGTCTTCCACCAGTCCTTCATACCCGTACTCCCGGTAGCTCGCGAGCTTATCTCCAAGACGAAGTGGAATCCTTCCTCGAAAGGGACAGAGCATCAGCCAAGTGTCCCAAAACTGGTGCGGGGCAAACACGAAAACTCGGATGTCAAATTGCTAGTACGGAGACGGACGCGGTCGCCTTCTCCTCGACGGTGGATCAAAGGGTCAAAGAGAAAACCTGAACCTCCACCTACCAGTTTTACTGCATTGCCTTTAACAGACGAGCCCGAGCCTCTAGAACTTGAGGAAGAGCCGAGTAGTTCGGCGAACACCCGTCGAGCAAGGTCACGAATGCTGAGTCTTTTCAGCCGTACATCGTCACGGTCGAGGAAGAGTTCAGAAGATGTGGCAACATCGAGCAGTGTACGTGATCGTGATCTCCGACAAGTTAATGTGCTAACGAGTTGATGAGACAGTCGTCGTCTTTGGGTTTACGGAGGTCTCTAGGAGGTCATCATGAGGACTGAGATTTAGATGTGTACCACTTATACCGTTATTATAATACTTACCCTACTGAATAATGAATCGTTCTCGGGACTTTGTTTGGACTGCATGTGCTTGGCCGTCCGGGGAACGGCGGTCAATCATGGAGGTGTGTGACAGTTGTGACACTCCTGATCGGTGTCATGCTCCTATAGTCATCCTTCAGGTCGAAGCCAACTCTTGTTCTTTCCCCTCGTCGTTGAATCAGTATGCCCTCGATACGTGTCCGACGAAGAGCATACACCACCATAGATGGCTCTCCAAATCTTTCCAGCTCACCAAGACCCCTGGCGACCATTTTCGCCAGGCCGGCCTCTGCATCTGACCTCCCGGACGCTCAACCCGAGAATAATACCCCAATCCTTACTGGTAATAGTGGGAACACAGGCCATGTCTCGAGGAGAGAAAGGAGCTACTCGAGAGTTCATCATTATTGCACCCAGAAACAACAGTCCATGCGGATGACCCCCACGCTCCCTCTCGCAAATGCGCAGAGCCGAACAACTCAGACCCACTCTCAGCGAAGTACATCATCTGTGGCATATCACACAGAGAATGGGATGGTCACAATGGAAGGCCAGCAGACCGATTATCAAATGGCGTCCAACGGGGAGCCTGGTCTTATCGGAAGTGCACTTAGTCTCTCACATTCCAATATCGCCCTATCTCAGAATAGTGGAATTGGTGGTCGTGGTCCGCCGTCTGATATCAGTGAAGACGGGCACCACCACGACGATATCGTCGAGCATTTAGATGTTATTGGTACGCTCGCTCGTAGCTACATGTAAACCGCACCGTTGACGTCATACCATGTCCCTTCAGATCCTCAAGTTGGGACAGTATCCAATTTAACGAATGCCTGCAACGCAATACTAATGTAGATATGTTCCCTTATGTCTCGAATTCCTCTAAGGTTTGACCTGTCTCCACAACAGTCCTCCGTTATCGTTCTATTCGCGGAAACCTATTGTGATATTATCCTCACCACCTAGTCTCAATGATGACGAGGAACAAGCGGATCATACGCAGGAGTTCTCTGATTCTTTGGACCGACATGTGGACGACGTCCTCAAACGGCCATCGAAATTCAGGCGGACAATGAAAGGCGTTTGGTCCTTTCTCAAGACTCGTATGTCTAAAAATGCGGTCTTCTGGACCATAGCTCATATATTATCTGTTCACAGCCCTTGGTGTAAGTTGCAAGCGTCTCTACTCATTTTTTGACCGTGCATAATTTTATATGGACAGGTGGTCGCAGGAATATATGGTTTTCTCGTCGGTACGTACGTTGCGGTTGTCTACATCACCTATTATCCATTATCTGTCTTCAGTGTTTTGGGGCGCTGCTATTGTTATCTTTCTTCTCAAAATCATCAACTTCCACAATGCAAACACACAAGGATTTTGGGTTGAGGTATCTTCGCAGGTCACAAATGGTTCGCAATATTTTTTTCACCGCGAGCGTTCTCATCTTTCTGAACATTCGCATCTACAGGCCTATTTACTGTTACTGGCATCGGTCTGATCCCTTCTCGCGTTCTCGATACATATCGTAAGCATATCCATCGCAACTCCTTTTTTCTATACAGCATCCTGACAAACCTATACAAAATAGGTGTATACAAAATATGGCTATATAAACGCCGAACAAGAAAGCTTCGAGCCAAGGCTGGCTTGCCTCAATTATTCGACGTAGACGATCTCCCAGACCCTGCTTATGATCCTAACTATGTTCATGTTCTGACGGACAAAGAGCAGAAAGACCTCCATAGACGTCAGTGTCCAGACAAGTCCCTCCGCGCATACATGCTAACTCATTACATCTCAATCAGAACAAGTCAAATTTCAACATCACCAAACGTGGTATAGACCGCATGGAACAGAAACTCACCGGGCGTTCCCCATTAAGTGCGCCACATCTCACTATGTCTCAGTTACTCAAGAATTGACCTTTCTGTCTAAGTACTGCTCTTCTCATATGTCTTTTCAATGACGGCAATTCAATATTCCAAGTGGGTCAACTGCGCGCCCTAGCTCAGCTGGTTCATATTCTTACCGATCATATATCCACAGATCATGCTATGCTGCACCATGTGGAGTCTGAATCGGCAAGTCACTCACAAAACCAAAATATCAGTGTAATCTCTTCAACACTCACATTCAATTTTCTAGCTTCCAACGTCCGGCCTGGAGTACGGGCTGCCTAATCCCATTCAGTTTCCTATGTGGCATCCTCTCGGCGGTTTTTATCTGGAAAGGTGGGCAGAAAACGAAACGCACGGCGGTGGTTGCGGCGAAGCTACGAGCGGCTCTAGCGATGGAACATCCTTATGACTATGACGTCGCTGCGGCACTTGATGTGGTTCCTCCCATGCCAAAGATCAACTCACTGACTGGAGAACGATTACGAGATGGATTTGGCGATGAAGAAGAGGAAGAGGAGAGACGGACGACTACATCCATGGATCATCTTACAGAAAAACCGGGGATTGAGGACTCTATCGCGGTGGACGAACGTATGACGGTACCGTCGTCGGACAAAACGGAGACTTCATGACGCTGACGCTGATATGAGCTGACACTTTTAAAAATAATTTATAGACATATCTCTCATTTTGTTATATCTGTATACACGTTTCCGTGGACGGGTGGATTGTAAATGCTATTATCGTTAAATCAGGATCTTGATGAGACCGAGATATCTCTTCCTTTGAATCAGGCTGCTCAGTGCTTATTGACATAGATATTGGTCTTCAAGCCTCCCGAATCTTAACTTCACAACTTGAGATGAATTCATAGAGATCCTTGGTCATATATATTCGGGGATTGTTGAAATCCGATGCTACCACTACAATACACGCAAAGCTCCTTGCCTCCCAATGAAGCACTCCGCGGGCCAAATAGCAGTATATCTGCGCCCCTCTCACTCCTCGAAGGCAAAGCCGACGATAGTGGGTATCATCGCCACACAACTACACAACACGGTCAAGAGCACAGAGAAGCGCCCCTCCTTTTTGAAAGGATACTCTCTGTCTTTAAATTAACCAGTACGAGCGCTGTTGAAGCGGAAAGCAGAGGGGGGTATTTAAGCGTAGTTCTCACGGGCCCAGCGAGCTCCTGCGACGAGATTGACCAAAGAAGCTGAGGGTGGAATGAAGTGGTCAGTATCAGACCTAAAACTTATGAAGATATTGGTTTACGAACATTCGGTCTCTTTCCAGCCACGAGTCTTCAAACCGCAATCGGGGTTGACGAAGAGGAGGGAGTCGGGGAGGATGTCAAGCATAGACTTAAGACGGTCCTTGATCTCCTGTTCTCCGGGGACACGGGGAGAGTGGATGTCGTACACACCGGGGCCGATCTGGTTGGAGTAACCGTATTGCTTGAAGGTGTTGAGGAGCTTCATGTCACTCTTCGATGCCTCGATGGAGATGACATCAGCGTCAAGGCGCTGGATGGAGGGGAAGATATCATCGAAGTCGGAGTAACAGAAGTGAGAGTGCGTCTGGAGCTGATCGGTGACACCGGCAGTGGAAAGCTTGAACGAGTCAACAGCCCACTTGAGGTACGCGTCCCAATCAGCGCGACGGAGAGGGAGCTATTGAGATGTGATATCAGCGACAAGTACCCACACTTATATGCTGAACTGTACTTACACCCTCACGGATAGCTGGCTCATCGACCTGGATGGCGTTGATGCCGGCCTTCTCAAGATCGATGACCTCGTCACGTAGAGCCAGGGCAAGCTGCTTGGATTGCAACTCGCGGCTGACATCAGCACGAGGGAACGACCAGTTGAGAATGGTGACGGGACCGGTAAGCATTCCTTTCATGGGCTTCGAGGTGAGGCTCTGAGCGTATGCACTCCATTTGACGGTCATAGGTCCGGGACGGCTAACGTCGGAGACGATGATAGGAGGGCGGACGTAACTGGAAACGGAGAGCTCAGTTAGCCAGATGAACTTACAAGTTCGAGGGAAAAAATACTCACCGAGAACCGTAGCTCTGTACCCAGGCATTCTGAGTGAAGACGAAACCGTGGAGCTGCTCTCCGAAATATTGAACCATGTCGTTTCTCTCGGGCTCTCCGTGGACGAGCAGGTCAAGACCGATCTTCTCTTGGAAGCGGACGACAGTCTCGATTTCCTTCTTGATGAACTCCTCGTACTGCTCCTGAGTGATCTCACCCTTGCCAAGTTTGGCACGAGCTTGACGAATCTCTTTGGTTTGCTACGGTAGAATGAATAAGACAAAGATCAAGCTTGATGAAGATAATACATACTGGGAAAGATCCGATGGTAGTGGTGGGGAACTTGGGGAGGTTGAGGTGCTTGGCCTGGACTTCCTTTCGGATAGCGAATGGGCTTCTACGCTCCAACTGGTCGGGAGTGATGGCAGCAACGCGCTTGCGGACACTGTCATCGGAGGTGCTCTCGAATTGACGACGCTTCTCGATGGAAACCTTGTTCTCCTCAATGGCGGCGGCGACCTTGGGGTCCTGGGATCCAGAAAGGGCGGCAGCGATGATGGCGACCTCGGCAGCCTTCTCAGTTGCGAACGAGAACCAGTCCTTCTGCTCAGCGGTGAGTTTCTTCTCCGAAGCGAGAGTAACAGGGGTGTGGAGGAGGGAAGAGGAGGTAGCGACGATGACACGGTCTTGTCCGAGGGCTTCGACGGCCTTCTGTGCCTGCTTAATGGCGGCAGCGAAATCTGTCTTCCAGATGTTACGTCCGGAAACCAATCCCAAGGAGAGAACGATCCTGGTGGGCTTCACGGCAGCGATGACCTCGTCAAGCTGACCAGGGGCACGGTCAAGATCGATGTGGAGACCGGCAACGGGGAGCTTGGCAACAAAGGTGAGGTTGGAGTCAAGACGGGAGAAGTAGGTGGTGAGCATGATCTTGGGCGCGACGGCGGCAAGCTCGGTGTAAGCGAGAGTGAACTGCTTCTCGAGGGCAGCAGCACTGTCGAGGACAAGAACGGGCTCATCGATCTGGACCCAATCAGCGCCGGCGGTCTTGAGGTCAGCGAGGAGGTGCTTGTAGATGGGAAGGAGTCTCGACAGGAGAGAGATGGGCTTGAATCCATCCTTGGCATCCTTGGAGGCCTTTCCTAGGACAAGGAAAGAAACTGGTCCAAGGATAACGGGGCGGGTGGTGATACCAGCGGCTTTGGCCTCCTGGAACTCCTCAACGGCCTTGTTGAAGTTCAACTTGAAGTCGGTCGCTTCAGAGAACTCTGGGACGACGTAGTGGTAGTTGGAGTCAAACCTATCCGAAAGGAAATGGTCAACATCGTCGTCAAAACGACGAAGTCAAAAATTAGTACATACCACTTCTTCATCTCAGAAGCAGGGACATCAACACCGTCTGCCTGACGTCCACGACCCATGGCGAAGTACACGTCCAAAGGGGAGAGTCCTTGTCCGACGTATCTCTTGGGGATAACATTGAACGCGGCGGAGTGGTCCAAAACGTGATCGTAGAGAGAAAATTCACCACTAACAAGAAAAAATGAAAAAGATAAAAAGATCGGTGAGAACTCAAATTCCGTGAATCGATAACCATCAGAGAGAAAGAGATCTTACCTGGGGACGAAGTCAACGCCCTGAGCTTTGACGCTAGTCCAGCTTGCCTTCTTCACGTCAGCAGCAGCTTTGGTGAGATCGTTAGCAGTGATTTTTCCAGCCCAGTAGGCCTCAACTGCCTTTTTCACTTCACGGTTTGCACCTTCATAACAAAGATACTTGTTTAGATGATGACAACTTTATCTGCATAACTGGGAGTCTCACCGATGCGGGGGAAACCAAGGACACTAGATGCGACCATTTTGCGAGATAGATGGAGGGGGAAGAAAGGAAAAGAGATGGTGGTTCGATGAAGAGCCTGAGACGATTTCAAGTTTATGAAATTATTTCAAACGATGGCGATTCCGCCACGTGCGAATCATCGATACCCCAATTTGCTTCATCCGGTGACGGCCGAGGAAAGCCAAAGAAGAAGATGGAACGAAATGTTTTGATTGGTTTTCCTCTAAGAAACGTATTTCGGTCGTAAAAAACATACACAAAACATAACATAAACATAAAAGAGAGTAGTCGCATGCGCATTGTCCAGCAAAAAACAAAGAAAGACCTCCCCAAAGTCCCCGTATGCGTATACTATCAAGTAGCCGACATTGCCTTCAACCTGTGAACAGCCATGCGAAAGAGCTGACTACGCCGGGACGATGGTTTACCAGCAGCACCAGCGGGGTGGTGGTTGAACGTGGGGTAACCAGCGACAGCAGGGTATGCAGCAGACTGCTGCATACTTTCGCCCTCAAAGAATTCAGGAACCTCGATAGACGGATCCGCGGGATGAGTAGCAGGCGTGATTGGTCCGTCGTCACTCTCCACTCCAGATCCTGAGCCTCCGGAAGACGGGATGCTATCGATCAGAGACACAGAGCCATCGTCGAAGTTCTCGGCACGTACTGGGACCGGTTCGGCAATTGGAGCAGGCGCGAACTCGTGAACCGCGCCTGGGGTCTTCGACGCGTCCTTGCTAGCGCTAGCGCTGCCCGAGAAGAGGTTCGTATCGAAGAAAGCAGAGGCAACGTCGGCGATATCATTGGAGATGACAGGAGCCGGAGCAGTAGCATACGTCTCTGCCGCACTGCGCACGAAATCAGACGCTTTCGCGATTTCATCCTCTGACATGAAGAACGTGTCAATCTTGAGGACCTCTTCCCGGAGTTCGGGTAGAGATATTCGCGAGAGCGGATTGAGGACGAAGATACGCTTGAGAATCTTGTTCGCGCCGTCGGAGATGGGCAAGACGTCGCGGAGGAAATCTGGATTCTTGACGTAGGCGGCGAAACAGTCGTCCTGCGTTGTGGCGTAGCGCCAGGGATTTCGACCCGATATCATGTTGGTGAGGATGATCCCGAGAGACCAGATGTCGCTGTGTCTAGTGGAGTACTTGCCTAGTGCTGTCTCCTTTCCTATACATTCTGAGACAGTATTTTGAGATAAACAGTGCATCGAAGGGAGAGAGATCTCAGGAGACTCACCGGGGCTCATGTAATAGGAACTACCACAACCGAGGTCCTTGCTGATACGATTCTCTGTGGAGAGACCAAAATCGGCGAGAAGGATACCTGATCCACTCTTGGTGCAAAGAACATTCTCCGGTTTGATATCGCGATGAAAGACGCCAGAGTTGTGACAAAAATGGACGGCATCCAAGAGCTGGACGAAGGCAACCTTGACGAGCTCAGAATTATTGTGATAGAGGCGTTTCTCCGTGATGGCCGCGAACAAGTCACCCCCGGTGCATAGATCCATGACGACGTAAACGTACAGGTCGTCGCTCAATATCTTGTGGATGGTGATGATATTCGGGTGGATAGCGACCTTGGAATGGAGGGCGAACTCGCGAATTTGGAGGTCATCGTGCCTAGTACCGATCTCATGCTTGTGAAGACACTTGATAGCAAGATAGATAGGATTGCCGACGGGGGAGATGTTATCCACCGCGCGATAAACCATTCCGTAAGCACCAGATCCCAGGAGGTTCAAGAGCTGATAGCGACCGTCATCGATGAGTTGGCCGGTGAAGTTGGGGAGGGTTTTTGTGATGGAGACGTGAACCATAGCGACGAATAAAGAAGGAAAAAATGCAAAGAAAATGTATGGGTTTTGAAAGTTACAGGTTGAACAGCAAAAAAGCGAATGAGAAATGTGAAATCTCGAGCGAAGGTGAAAGTGAGAAGTGAGAAGTGAAGAACAGCATGGCAGCGTCCTAGCCTGCCTTATATCTGTTGGCTAACATGGAAGGCTGACCTTTAGTCTGAATCAACGACGTTCCGATCGAGACCAAAGATCAGGCAGTGTGGACAAGGTTGTACGTGCCGTCGTCGAGGGCCCTATATAGACTGAAATAGGAGCGGTGTTAGCTAGTAAATCTGGATGGGTACAAACGACTCGAATCCAGCTAGACGTGTCCGAATACTCCCATGGATGAGAGTCATCGTGAGACGGAGCAAAGACATTAGGCCCCGGTAACAGATGTGAACAAGTGAAGATGCGACCTCGAGGAGCGCGTCGAGGAGCTATCCCGAGGCAATCCCCAAGAACATGAGAAGCTTGAGGTGAGCATCGATGAAGGCCTGAGACAAGCCGTGGCAGCTCCGGGTTGGCTCCGGGGAACAGCCGGCCTCGAAGCCGGCCTCAGGCTAGAATGGCCCGGATCCGGTCAGCTGTTCGGTCGGTGCATCGGACCGGATCAGGGGGTGAAATATTAGTTGGCGCAAAGTTGGCGGGACTGGTACCACTCTCCGTCTCTTCCTATCATGTCCGATAACCCATCTTTTGTCCTCAGAGGTATCCACGACGTTGTCTTCGAGCAACGTCCCATCCCAGAGGGTACAGTCGTCCATACTCTATCTGGTATACAACTCATCTCTCTCCCAATGCCCAGTGTCTGGCGATGAAGTCCTCGTCGAAGTGAAAAAAACTGGTGAGCAGACGTGACATATCCGCGAAGAAGATTGGATCTGACATCTTCGTTGTAGGCATATGCGGCTCCGATGTAAGTAGATCTGACACGTTGAATTTTCACCTCTAACGCGACCGCAGGTCCATTACCTGAACCACGGACGCATTGGCGATTTCGTCGTCACTAAACCAATGGTGATTATCTACATCATGTTTTGTCACTTTCTACAAGTCTGATAACTGAGATTCCAGGTCTTGGGGCACGAATCCGCCGGCATCGTCTACAAAGGTCAGAATTGCCTCTTCTAATCAAATCTCTTCATGTTAACATCCCTTCTACAGTCGGACCAAACGTCAAGAACCTCAAAGTAGGCGATCGAGTGGCGATGGAACCAGGTGCAACCTGCCGCAACTGCGACTCGTGTAAAAGCGGCCGCTACGAAGTTCGTCCAACCTCCCATGGTCCCAAATCGCATACCCTTACTCGTACATCCCCAGCTGTGCCCAGATATCGTCTTCGCTGCTACCCCTCCCTACGATGGTACTCTAGGACGCTACTACCGCGTCCCTGCCGATCTCGCCTATCCTCTTCCTGAAAACGTCACACTCGAAGACGGTGCCATGGTACGTCTTTCTTTTCATACGCGTATACATATACGTTAGCCTGATAGTTTTCCCTAGATGGAACCGCTGTCTGTAGGGATCCACTCCGTCTCCAACCTCGGTAACTTCCGCGCCAACCAATCCATCGTCATATTTGGATGCGGGCCGGTTGGTACGTGAATCGAATCTACCGTTCCTCGGAGAAACCCCTACTAACTCTCCAAATCTCCATCAGGTCTTCTGTGTATGGCAGTCGCCAAAGCCCTCGGGGCCGCACGCGTAATCGGAGTCGACATCGTCCCCAGCCGACTGGAATTCGCAAAGGGCTATGCCGCGACAGACGTATACCTTCCTCCCAAACCTCTAGAAGGTGAATCAAAAGGAGACTACAGTCTCCGTAACGCCGAAGAGATGAAGAAACAGCTGGGAATTGAGCTACGAGGATCTAAGGCGATTGATTTGGTCATCGATGCCAGTGGTGCTGAAGTGTCTATCGCAACAGCGTTTTATATCGTGAAGTTTGGTGGAACGTTCGTTCAAGTGCGTTGATGGCCACTACTTATACGCGTAAATGTGCTGACTCGCGGTGCTCTGGATTAGGTCGGGATGGGAAACCCAAATGTCAATATCAACCTCAGCAACCTAATGACAAAAGAACTCGTCTACAAAGGCAGTTTCCGCTACGGCGTAAGCCTCTTGACCTAACCCTCTACAAAATCAATTGACCTCATATCTATCATTATCACAGCCCGGCGACTACCCTCTAGCAATCGCCCTTGTCGCTCAAGGAAAGATCGATCTCAAGCCACTAGTGACGCACCGGTAAGCTCCATCACTTGCTATCTATCTATCTTCTCTGAATCTGACCACAACGACGATTGATTAGATACAAATTCGAAGACGCCGCTACGGCGTTCGCTGCTAACAATGCTGGAAAGAGCGAGGATGGAACCGCTGTTATCAAGGCTATTATTTCTGGGCCTGGAGTTTCTACTGACCTTGCGTAAGGTTGTGGAAACGCCGGAATGTCGGAATATCGAAAGTGAAGATAAAGTATGGGGTGGGTGGAAGAATAAATCATGATGTATCATTAAGGTCTAAATATGAATTGGTTGTATGGTGTTCGCATTGGACATTGACTCCTGAAAGTGATGAAACGATACTCTTAGCCATAGATCGATGTTCTTCGCTTAGGTTTGATCAAATCGATATCGTAGGAGGTAGTTTGGCCCAGATGCTCATGGCAAACAAAAGCTCTATAAGTAGCTTCTAAGCAGTCCATTCCTATCGGCTCACCTGATGGGCCCAACTGTTATTACCAATAGGTAGTGATCTATGAATAGAATACTGCCACTAGTTCGGGGGGAAAACAACAGATCCTCTACGCCTCTATAATTCTCGGTATCTCTGAGGGACTTGTCCTCAGACTTGGAGCTCACCACCGGTAACCTCCGCTGACTGTGGAGCCGGTTGTCTGGACCGTTCCAGACGTCCCTTTCGGCATCATTCCTGCCCAGCCGTTGTCTCTTCTAAATTAAATATGGCCAAACACGAGCTCGCCGTCGCGCCGTCGCGCTCGTCGTCGGCCACAGCGAGCTCGAGTTTTTACTTAATCAGACCATACAAATGCTTCAAAAATAAGTATATTATATATATCACTTTATATACTATATCTACATATCCTTGAGGTACAGATAAGGAGAAATGAGACTGTCAAGAGCATGATACTGTGAGTATAAGTATGGGATGGGATAGGTGATATACGTCGTCGACATTGGAAGGAAAGATGTGGAATGAATATGGTGAACGTCGCCAGGTGTAGACGCCATCCAGACGTTGCCATTGTTGCTGGCAGAGAAGCGACGAGGGCTGTAAGTAGGTGGCGGACTCCTCTTCATGCGCTGGCGCGATTGTCAGCATTGTCGGCGTCGTTATCGCTGTCCTCGTCGGCGCTGATATGGGACTGACTCCTGTGAGTCATGGAGGGGGGGAGCTTCCCGGAGAGGTTTTTCTTCGATTTTCGTACCGTTGTCTTCTTCTTGCGCGTCGTCTGGGGACCTTCTCCTGTGTCACCCTGGATACCCTCCTTCGTCTTCTTCCTCTTCTTGGCATGTCCCTGTGTCTCTCCTCCCTCGATGTTACCGCTCTCGTCACCCGCCGCCTTCCGTTTTCGTGGCTTCCCAGCATCCGACCTCTTTTTCCTCGGTTTTCCTACTGTCTCACCCTCTGGCAAGGCGTCGACGAGGTTCTTCATGTGCTTCTCGACTTCACTGACACTCATACAAATCCAGCAACAGGCCCCCGTCTTGAGGTCATCGCGGAGACGACGGATGTCGTCGATTACGGAGATATCAGAGGGGCTGGAGAATTTGATACCGGGTGGCCATTGGATGCGGACGCGATAGCGCTTGACTATGGCGGTGTCGTAGTTCGCGTAGTTCATCGTGATATCCTTCGATTGGGCAGCCATACCTAAGAGGATAATCAGCTGGGGGGAATCACCAAACGGCGCTTCGGAAAACTGTACTCACACAAGCCTTTCAGGATTAATTTTGAGCACTGCACGCGCATGCTGGACAACGTGTCGCGCTCCATGCTTTCTGTAAGAGCAAGGGTCAAGTCAACGACGTATGGAACATGAGATATAGGCACTTACCTAAAGCTCTATTACAAGCCCACTGCTCGAAGAGCCGTACCACGTCGTAGGCATCTTTCTGCAGTATGTCGTAGAAGAAGTCGAGCGAGTCGCGTGTGCCGGAGAGACTAGGTGCCACCGTATCGTCGATATGTCCTCTTGTGACTAGGAGAAGCGCGTAGATGCCGGTACGGTCTCCCAGGCTTTGTAGCTACAAGTGAGGAGTCAGTTTATGCCTGTATCAGAGAAGGCTGATCAGGGAACATACCTCTGAACTTATACGGGTGATTGTGGTGCGCACATCGTTTGCTGCTGCACGGTTGGTAAGCCTGGCCCCAATCTTCTTCAGTTCCCGTTGTGATGAGGACTGCGGTGCTAGGAGTAGATGGGCTAGACTCCTAACTGTAGTTCGCCTCTAGGGGGTAAGGTGACGTTTTCTCGGAGGGGATTTTACGTAGCGAGAAATCCTAATGCCCAGTGACTTGTGTTTGGATAATGTGTCCGTAAAACGGTGGTGAGGTGGGTATGAGATGATGAGGTGTAAGGTAAGCTTCGGACTTGTAGGTTCGTTCTCGGTAGGCCGTTTAGAGGCTTCGGACAGCTATAGGTTCGTTCTTGGAAAACCTACGAAGGCCTCGGACAGCTTTCGGAGAGCTGATCGATGCTTCGGACGGCTTATAAAACGTCTTCGGAGAGCTATCGAGAGCTTCGGACAGCTATAAGTTCGATCTTGTAGAACCCTCGAGGGCTTCGGACAGCTTTTGGTGAGCTGACCGATGCTTTGTATAACTATAAAACGTCTTCGGAGAGCTATCGAAGGTTTCGGACAGCTCTGAACTGATTTCGGAGAGCTTCGAGGGTTTCGGACAGCTCTGGACTGATTTCGGAGAGCTACCTTTGTTCCGGGGGGGTGGTACTGCTGGCTGAATCAAGTCCTTTTCTCTTTGTTTGACCGACTCCTGTAATCGTTTCCTTGTCTCGGTTTCAGAAGTATGAGAAAGGGATAGAATTCCTATAGAGAGTGACTGGGTAGTTGGTCGATTCGGGTGTGTTCCTCTGGTTCTCGTCCACACTTGTTCTATCTACCGTTCTCCATGTCCTATCCTACTTTATATATGAATTCCTTCCCTGTCCTTGCCTAATTCTTCACCCCGAGTGCCATCCCAAGGTCCCCGAGATCTCCAATGATGAAACAGATCCGGTATTGGTTTTGATGTGTCCGAACCTCGCTCAGTGTGAAAGGTTAGGGCCTGAGGTGTTTTCTTGAAAGCGTTGCAAGGTGAATTTGTGAAGGGATGAAACATGTCCGAGTGAGCAGGATGATGGGGAGCTTCCGATAGATTTTTCCAAGATGCGACGGCCAAAGTTGTCCGAGAAGAGTGAATTTGATGTGGGTTGCTAGGCGGAGACCTGTAGTGTCTTTGTTAGCGGGCGATACCTCGCTTACAAGTGCTGTGTCATGTGATAAACACAGAGGGAAGAATATTCCGTAGCACCACTTGGTCAGGGTGGACGGAGGTCTTAACGAGGCGTCCAGATGCATGGAAAGGTGTGAATTGAGATCACAATGTAAAGGGAATATGTCCGATTTGATAGGAAGAACAGCTCAGGGCAGTAAGCATCACGTTGGCGGTATGTCGACTGGTGGCAATGTTTTATCGGTGAAGTATCTCTCGATGAGGTCTTCTAGAGGTGAAAGGGAGCCTGCTGAAACGATTTGGGATCTGTCCGAAGGATCTAGGGGGCTGCGGAGAGGTGATCGAGTACATTGGGCCTTCGGTCAGGTGAAACGACGATAGGGAATTGGGTTCTGGCGGTAGATTTCCTTCGGAGAAGTTGTTCGTGTGTGATTTCAAGTATTCCGATGTGATGAGGACTGCGGCGCTAGGTGCGAAATAGTTTCTGCAACCTAACAGTAGTTCGTCCACTAAGGGTTTAGGTGACGTTTGTTTGAGGGGATTTGTACTTGACGGTAATACCTAAATGCTCGAGGTTTTTATAAGTAAATATAATGGAGAGGTCTAAATGACCTCTGTGAGAATTATAATGCGACGAGAGGAAGCCCTCTCGAATTTAGAGGTAAAGGAACTGGGAGTGAACGACTTAGCCGATCGGTTTACGGTCGCAGCAATAGTTTGTTCGGATTTGGGAGATTTCAGAAAGGCGATCGGTCGAAGCAATTCGTTAGAAGGTGAGAAGTGAGCTACTTCTCCTTGTATAGAGTGGGTTTGTTGATTATTTCGTTCGTACAGAGATGGGGGGGGGTCTACCCGTAGCTACCGTAATGTATTTTACAAGTCCGGTATAAGTATTCCTCGCCTCTTGCGATTAGGGGTTCGCCTTTCCACCCCTCGAGGCCTATTTCCGATAAAGAACGATGCACGCAGCATGAACCGGATATTGGTTCCACCGGGGGGATGTCCGTTAAAATTGGTAGAGCGTATTTCGAATGCAGACTTTTCGTTTCCGATCGGTTGTGTCGAAGGGCAACCCCTTATTGTCGCTATGTCGGTCTTTGGCGAATTTCCTATCGAATCGGCCGCTTTACTGGATCGGTCGATCGGCCAATTCTTGGAATCGGTCGGCTACGAGCCATAATCCTTGGGTAGAGACGACAATCGGCCGTTCCTGGAACAGCATGTCGCGTTGAATAGTGTTACACATATGCTTCATTTTGTCTTGATAGATCCATAATTTAGAATCGCTTGGTGGATGGGTCAACCGATCGGCCAGTGCAAAGGATTGGTCAGTCGCGCGCTCGAAATCTTAAGCCGGGATAAACTGGTCGGCTGTTTAATTGGATCGGCCAATCGGCCATGGTATCATCTGCATGGATAAGTTCCGTAACTTGAAATTGCCGAGTGACTAGGTCGGCCGATCGGTCAGCACATAGGATCGGTCAGTCGCGGGTTCGAATCATTGGATGGAAACGACGATCGGCTACTCCTGGGACAGCATGTCGCGTCGAATGGCATTACACATGCGTGTCATCTGCACGGATAAGATCCGTAACTTGAAATCGCTGGATGACTAGGTCGGCCGATCGGTCAGTGCATAGGATCGGTCAGTCGCGGGTTCGAATCATTGGATGGAAACGACGATCGGCTACTCCTGGGACAGCATGTCGCGTCGAATGGCATTACACATGCGTGTCATCTGCACGGATAAGATCCGTAACTTGAAATCGCTGGATGACTAGGTCGGCCGATCGGTCAGTGCATAGGATCGGTCAGTCGCGCGTTCGAGTCCTTATACCAAGATAAGTGTCGGCCGATCGGATGGTGCATATTATCGGTCGGTTGCGCGTTCGAATCCTTAGACCAAGATAAGTGTCGGCCGATCGGTTGGTGCATATTATCGGTCGGTTGCGCGTTCGAATCCTTAGACCAAGATAAGTGTCGGCCGACTTTGTAACCGAACCTTCTACAGAAAGCGATCGCGTTTGGCCTCATTGTCGGCAGCGATAGCCAGGTCTCGGATCCTTTCGGCGACCGATCGGCTGATAGATAGGGAAGTTCGTCAATTGTGTATCAGGAGTGATAGGCTAGGCCACCAGGTACGTGTGGGCGCAAGGTACAAGGAGTGATAGGAGCGTGTGTGTGGATTGGGCGATCAGTATTTCCAGAGGAAAATGCGTTTTGGCAGGGAGTTCATGGGTAACTGTATGACGGACGGGATCTTTTTAGGAGTCGTGGAGTCGTCTATTGGAAACTTCAGTCGTGATTTCTTCTAGACTGTCGTTAATTTTTCTGGTGACTGGTTGAACTCTTCATCTGTGGGAATACAGGGGTAATGGCTGAGGAAAGTCGTCAAAGCGTGAACGCAGTACTGAGCGGGTAGGTGAGGGATGGTCTTTCGGGGAGAAACCTAGATCGGCATGGGGTTAATGTCTTCGTACTCATGAAATGGATAGGAACTAGGATGTCGCAGGCTAGGGATGTTCACATCCTCACACTCCATCCTAACTTTTGAACATCGACCGTCCTCGGTCGATCAACCAGATCAGGGAACCCGTAGGCAGAGGACCAGAGGGCAATCGCCGGGGTCCCGAGGGTCCTGTGGTACGCATAAAAGCGGCAGGCCGATCACGAAGTAGACGCCGCTCATCATGGATTCCGTCGCTATAGAGCTTTTTGCTGACCTCTCACTCGACCTGGAGGGTATCGACCCCGAAATATCGAAAAATACTTTCCGTCGGTATCTACGCGTTAATCTCCGGTCCATGGTCAACATCGTCTTCTGTACACTGTTCCAGGACAGGATCGGCAACGAACTTCATGAAGAATTTACGCCGCGTGGGGTAGAAGTTATTCGTAAGCACGTTCGGATTATATGCGATCACCTAGTGAGCACAGTCGGTCGAACACCAGGACCCGAAGCTAACCCTGCACTGTAGTCATTTATCCTCCGCCTGCGTTGGACCATTGAAAATCGGTATCGCGATAACAAGGAGCCGATCCCCACAGAAGCAACAGCGCTCGTCGTCCTGACTCGCCGATTTGTGTATGTCATTGGTTTCACACACGATACCCTAGTGGAAGAGGCTAGTAGGATATACAGTGATCTGCAGTTCCTAGAGCTGTATGCGCGTCGATCTCGGTCGGGAGTAAACTTGGACTACATGGAGGCCGATCCATCGAACATGTTATGTGCGGCCATCGAGGAGTTTCAACCAAGACTATACGGCGATCGCATTAGCCTTACTGGCGAAATTCTACACACCAATCTGCAGGTCGCGCGTCGCACTCTACCTTTCCCGGTCCGACGGGAAGAAGAGGGAACCGTCGCCACTGACAGCGATACAGAAATGGGCGAAGAGATTCGCGAAGGGGAAGAGGCAGTTGACAGGCCATCTCTGAATCGGGAGACAGACATAGAGACAGCCCGTGAGTGGAACGCTCACCGCCGGTCCGCGGTTTAAATGACTAATGTTTCTCAAGGGATTGCCCAACTAATCGCAAGTGCCGAAGACGGAATGCCGCGACTAGTGGTCGCACGGAACGGCTGAAAAAGGGGGTACTGCAATCGGTCCTTCGGGGAGAGGGTTTCTTGGAAGGGAGAGGTAGCCGATCGGGGGCACAAAAAAAAACTATTCCATGGAAAAAGCCGGATTTCCAATCCGTAGTTGGTATAAAGGTCGTCCAGGAATGGCTTGATATCTAGAATACAGCGCCTTCCCGTGCCGTGAAAAATCCCCGTTAGAATGAATCCCGATCACTCTCTCCTAACGGAGTTCTTCTCTTTGTACGTTCGTATCGACCAATCGGCCAGCGTCGCAGCACGCGAAACCATTCCTGAATTCTTCGAGCACCGCCTTCGACCAATGTTCAGTATTATAGAGAGAATCCTACCGCACCCGGTGATGTTCTTGCCGACCACGTCGTTCAACCCGATCGCGGAGTATAGCGTCCCACGCCATCTCATGGCGTTCTTCTTATCCAACATCGTGCGTCGAAAAGTCCTTTTCAAACGTTCTGCAAGGGAGCTAACCGCTGGTAAAGGCCATGATAATCGATCACAGAGAAAACACAGTATCCGATACAGGAACCGTCGATCGGCAAATTCCCGCCGAGGCGACAATCATGCTCGAACGAGCCCTGATTGTCATAGACAGAGTCGGCTTCTATGAAGACTGGAAAGACGACGCGAACAACTTCTACGTAGCCCTCTTGGGGAAGCTGAAAGCTGAAGCAGAGGAACTGGGCAGGACACTGATCGGCCATGGCCAATATCCTGATTTTGATCAAGGCTGAAATTCTACCAATACCGGAACCGGCAAGCGATCGCTTTTCTCCTGTGACCCTTTGACTAAACGTTGCGAAAAAAAAACAGAGACGATCGGCCGCACAGTCGAGGAGAGAGAGCCCAGGCAGGAGAGGCAGACGATTAGATGAACGATGTCGATCCAACGGCAGATGACGGGGTCTCGTAGATACCTCTCAGTTGGAATAATCGTGGAATAATTACCTGAGCCAGTCCAGGACACGCGACGCGATCGAGCGGCAGTGGCGTCCACAAAGCCCCACAGGTCCAAACATGCGGCGGTGCTTCAAAAATTTTCCTATATCTCCTATAGACACGTCGATCTCCTGTATCCTTCGTAATGGCGTCGTCAAAGCAGTGGAACTTTGAAGGTAACCAGAAGATACAGCAATTTGTCCAAGTTGCCCTACCCGATCGGCAAAACCTTGGATCAGAAAACGAGCTTAGAAACTTCCTTGCGGAGCACGTCCGCCCTTTGTTAGCCTATATCGCTGCCGTCGTGCCCCTGCCCTTGCCCGAGACGAGAAGCGATCTCTACAAGATGAAGGAGAACCAAGGCGTCCACAATGCCCGGTGGATGGTTAAGCAAATAACTGAAATCCTGGTGCGTCGAGCAATCAGGACAAGGAAGCCGAGCGCGACTTTTGACCTTTCTGGCTTCAGGCGGCAGTCCAAGAGATCAGACGTCACAAACGCAGCGACGGCCAGCCTATACCGACCCTTCCCGTCGAGGCTCAGTATATGTTGAGGGCAATCCTCGGCCTTATTCAAGCGATCGGCCTCAACGGTGAACCTTGCATTCCCATTAGGACACCTATCGCCTATCAAATAGTCAGAGACATGTTGGACGAGGTCGAGGTTAGAAAGATATCCGAGCAGACGCTTGCAGATTTCAAGGGGTACGACAAGGGAGGCTGGCCACTAGATAATGCAATACATGGGGTACCGATCGCCGCGTTCCAAACTGAAGGTGCGGCCGATCCATGCTTTCGCGTGCCGATCGAGATTGACAAGTTGCAACTATAAAAGGCCCTGTAGTTGGATCGCCAGAATAACGTACTCTTCAGCATTGTTCAGGAATGGCGTCCAATAATGCGACAGAATTTGCCCTGTTAACCTTGCCATCGTCCTCCTTCATCCCGACGTTCGTACCGATTGAGGGATTTCACGGATTCCTTCATTATCGGCTCCGCCCGATGCTTTACCTGATAGAGCGCGAATACAACACCGCCAGCATCAACCTTCATGCAGATGCTATGGTCGCGCAAGCCGCACTATCTGTCGCTCGTACACAGTTCATCAGATTCCTCGCGCACTTGGTAGGTCAGTGTCGATCCATCGTTCGAGAAGATCGCTCATGCACAACAGGCCCTCATCCTAGATTACCGATCGCGCACAGTTGCTAGCGGACTCCGCAACACCGTGCGCATCCCAACCGAAGCGCATAACATGGGGTCACGCGCACATCTCTTGTTAATTGCCCAGGCAGATTCCCTCGGCCTATCTTCGATCGTTATTACAACTTTTCGGAATATGACAGCGAGCTTTGCATTTTACACGCGGCACGTCGTTGCCAGGGGAAACGGACAAGTCGATTATCCCGGATACCAGTAGAAGAGAAAGCCAAAAGAGCGTGGAGATAACGCATTAGGTGACGAAACGAGGGCGATGTCCTAGCTGGAGCAGCGATCGGCATATCATGCGGTACAATGTCGGCGAGGGGCGAGCAGAGTCGATAGCCTCGCTCTACGATATACTTGAAAATAAAAACGATTTCACAGCCGATCGGCTCGAATCTTTTTTTTTCACAGCATCGGCCGATCTTGTCCATTCGAGGTGTTCGGCGTCGAGTATAAGAGCAATATCATCGCGACCGACTGCTGTCAATATCGCAGACCATACATGGACCCCCTTAGTATAGCCATACTCGACGTTCTCGTCAAGGACGCCAGCTTCCATTGGATCAGTAACGATGAGAGTGCCGATCGCTTTCTTCGTCGGTACCTTCGTCCCATTATCGGCCTTGTCGCATCCAAAATCTTTCCCGTACTCGACCCAAGTGGCGAGTTCCCGTCCCTCTCTGAGGTCGATCGCACGTCCTTTGCCAGCTCCATTCGATCGGTCATGAAACTGTTGGTGCGTATGTCGATCGGCCCTCGATCGGCCCTTTTCTGACCTAGACAAGTTTTTTTTTAGATTGTATTCTGGAACGCGCGCAACCGTGTCTCAGATGCCGATTTAAACAAGAACCGGGTACCATCCGAGTCCGGTCAGATGCTAAGCGATCTACGCCTTATATGGAGGGCAGCCGATCGCTCCGAATTCGTTTTTGAGGGCAGCGATACATGGAGGGAGAGATCGGTAGAGATCCTTGTTGAGCTTAGCCGATTGGCTGCTCTCAACTACAGCCAAGCCACAGACCCTTTCGACTGGCCTCAATACGGCTTCGCTCGCGAGGCATCGCCAGACTACGATGTAGCGGCCGATCGGTTCGGTGCCTGGGGAACCGATGGAGGATACGAAATGAATGGTGACGAGGGGAACGGCTGGGGCGATCAATCGGATTCTTACGAGATGTGGCCGGCCCCGAACGGAGTATCGTCCGAGGACGACCCAGGCGTGAGCGACGCTGAATTCGAATAAATAGAGAGTGTAACCCGGTCTTGATTCAAAAAATCCCTGTACCGCGATGTCATTTTTACTTCGCTTATCGGCGAACAAATTCGCAGAGGACCCAAGTGACACCAGGGGCGCTCCTCCACAAGACATGGCCACCCTTTGGTCCGCCTCGATTCGGCACCTTCTAGGCATTGTTCATTTATCGACTGTCGACCGCGCAACCAGCGCGATTGCCATTGAAGAACGCCTTTGGATAAGAACCGTTATCGCCAAAGTGATTAATTATGTTGTAAGCCGATCCAGTATCCAGGCGCTTCCCTTGTTGATACTGAGGAGCGACAATGCTCAGCATCAAGCTATGAAGTTACGAATCGCTCAAGCGATCCAGGCGGGGGACTGGCGGACAGTCGACGTTCCTGCCGAGGCGACCCTCTCGGTAGCCATGCTCGAATACTTTATTCGGGAGTTCGGCTTCGAAGGTGATTATGTAGGGGTCAATGTCAGAAATGTCGGCTTTCTGTTAAACGGGTTGAAGTGCGATCTTATAGCCCAGGTATGCCCAAAGCTGTCTATGACCAATCGGCCTTACTGATCTCTGCCTATTTCAAGCCCGGATACGCATCGTCCGCCATCGACTTCCAGGGTTATAGTTTTTCGGATACTTTCGCACGGTATGGTGCCGATGAGGGAATGAAGGAAAGACAGATCAATGACTTGCTTAAGTCGAAGGCGATCGGTCAAGTCGATCCTGGAACGATTGATCCCGGAATGCCCTTTCTCCCATACGTGCGCCAGTTCCCCACAAAGGATGGACACGAAGAGGTACTGTTACACGGGGCGGTTCCCGCACCTGTTCGCAATTCGAGCGGCACCAACAATACGTTCGGTCGGCCATTGATACCTGATGCCAGAGGGCCAGGTCTCGCCGGTCCGTCAGGCAGTCGGGAAAGGTTGCCGCGCCGTGGTCCTAGGGAAAACCCTCATTGCCGATCCGCTCCTAGTCGCCAGGCCAGCCGATTCTAAAGTTAACAAAAAAAGTCAGTTCATAATTTGCCCGTCTTCGGCACATAATCTAATAAAAGTTCTGCATAGTTAGTAGCTTGTGCCACAAATGTGTATTTTGCCTCGAGCGGCGTTGTTTTCGTCTATAATGCATAATTTGGCACATTGCGTTGTCCCATTCCGCTGGCCAGCCGAATCGGGGTCGCCTAGTGTCGTTCATAATTGATTTCATTCAGAAATCCAGTCGGCATAAATTTTATAAGGATCGTCATCCTTCATAGGCGCTGGTTTGTCGACCCTTGCGCTCTCCTAATCGTGTTTCGCTAGCGTCGCAGCGCTTTGACTTCCTTCTGTTTGACTTCCTTGGTTCACGTCCGATCGATATTCGGTTGTGAACAGTGTTCGTGTGATTAGGCCGATCGCTAGTGGGTTTTTCGAAAAACTGGATCGGCTCCCCCGTTTTCGTTCGTTTCTTGTCCTTTCTATGTCGAATTTATGTAATCCATATTATTCCCGTATTATCGCCGATTTTTACCGTTTTTATATAATAGACTCTCCGGCGCGGTCCATGGGAGCATCGAACTTAAGGATTATCGACCTGCTGCTGGCTAAAGCGGTTGTTTGGCTGAAGCTTCAGCTTGTTTGGCGGAGTCGCGAGTCGCGATCGCATTTCGGCCATATCCGAGCTGAGTTTCAAAAGACTTCGAGCAATTTCTCGACGCGTATTTTTAAGCGCTCGCTCGGTCCTTCCTTTCCTCTTCTCCTCCATCATCCTTCCCTACTCGACTTCCATGGCACGTACAAAGACGAATCCCGATGACGAGAGTCGTCGCGGATCACAGCCAACCGCGTCGTCCTCTGCCATCCGCGGCGTTCCTCGGCGGATTAGTCCTGCCAGGATGCAGGCAGCCGCTCCTCGCAACCCCTTCCTCGCCATAAAGTCCGAGCCGTTTGCTCGCAGCCAACCTTCGACATCCACCCCTCGTACTCATTTCGCGGCAAACGCGTCTTTGACGTCGCCGATCGCTTCTCATACATCAACGTCTCGTCTCAGTGGCCCTGGGGAAGGCGTTCCCCCCATCCTGCTGACCCAATCTACGTCACGTCGTTCTCGTTCCGTCCTTCCTCAGCGACACGATTTCTATCCCAGACTCGCCGGGAGCTCTTTTAACATCAACGCTCACTCGCCCGTTGCCCGTAAACCAGTTCCCACTCTCATCAACGAGATTAAGGACTGGGCCGAGGCGGTGTACGGAGACGACGACGATTTTCCCGACTGGGTCGACGACCTCCCCCAGATAACGCCTGAAGCCCTCGAATTCATAAGGTCGTCGAAGTGGACTCCAAAATGGGCTTTCGATTGCCTCTGGTATCACTGTCCAGACACTCCTCCGCCTCAGGTCAGCAGCTTTGGGTCGCCAAGCCCCGTTCCTCCTTCACCGACGAGCGGACGGCTCGACGTCGAGCCGGGCGCAGAAGGCTTCGAGGGCGAGGGATCGAGAGGGGACTTCGATCGTACGATCGAGAGCGACATTTTGGGGATGAAGATCGTCGAGGATGGAACAGTCGCTCGTCCAGAGAGCTCGGCAGGCAACGTTCTGAATGAGTCGGAGAACTTGGGTCGCGAGGAGACAGACGCCGCTGCCATCAGTAAGTCCTACCCAAGCAAACGTCCTCCTCTTTCTAAACTTCATTCAAAACCTTTACTTGTCTTCTAGGAAACCGACGACTCGACGAGCTCGAAAAGGAACAGGCGGAAGCCCGAAGGGCGGACGTCGTACCAGAGAAAGGGGCGAATTCGGGAACGGGGGATTCATCGCAGGGAGAAGTGGAAAATATGATGATTGGTGAGTGACCCTCCCCTTGTTACCCATCATTCTTACTGATTCATTCCTGATTATGAAGATCCTCCTCCGGAGTCGCCTCCAGCAGAGGCGCGGATGGAAGTCGACCTCCCCCCCCGATCGCTCGCCCTCCTTCACCCGCCCTCGAACTCATCGTCCCTAACCTATCCCTTCCTCCCCCAACTTTGTCCGATTCCTATGCGCCTGACGGTCCCGATCGTCAAGACGTTATCGATCCTCCTCGCTCGCGCCCTCCTTCTCCCATGGCCGAGAACGATGATCGTGATCGCACACCAACGTCTCCTCGCATAGCTCCTCCACCGCCGCCAAAACCGAAGAAGGCCGTTCCTCAAAAGTCCGCTTCGTCGAAAGGAAAGCGGAAGGCACCGACTCCAATTCCTTTGTCCGACACTCCAACGCCGCGCGATTCCCCCGCGCCAGCAGCGTCTACGTCGACATCGTCAAAGCGAAAAGGAAAGAAACGCGCTAAGACCGACGAAACCGACTCCGAGATCGAATTCACCGGTATCGTTCCCTTCGAACCCAAGACCAAGGTCGATCCGAAAGTCATCGCGACTTCTTCCACCAGAGACTCCGACGCTCCGGCAAAGAAGAGAGCTCGAAAGGGAAAAGGTCCAGCCGACCCCAAGGAGGCACAGAAACCCCCTCCTAAGACCGTGCCGGCGACTACGCGTGTTCGACGTCAACGCGCTTTGGCTGTAGGCGAAGTTTTCCGACTCGAGGTGAGTAGTTTCCTTCTCCTTGTAATATTACCGCCCTCCAGCGGTTTCCTTTTATTGACTTTGTTCATTTGTTTATAGCATCTGATGTGTCGCCCTTGCCGGATCGCGCTCGATGTACAGCCATGCGTCGGTCTCCCCGGCCGACGTTGCCGAAAGTGCATCCGCGACAAGCACAAGTGCTCGATCAAGTTTAACGAGTTCACCAGCGCGGACAAGGCAAAGTACATCGCAGACGGCCTCTTGAAGTTGGTCACCGAGCCCGGCATTCCTCCTCCTGGTGAATCGTTCAGTCGGAACATAGTCCCTTCGCACCAACAGCAGAAAGCCGACGAGGACCAGGAAATGGAGGATGACGACGAAGGTCCGTATTCCCGTACGCGTCTGCGTACGGGAGTTAGTATTAAAATTCCTGACCGACGTCTAAACATCCCTCCCCCGCTCTCTCCAGACTTCGACACCGCTTCTCAGGTTGCTGCCAACGACGCCGAGGAGGCCGCCGCTAACGATGCGGCCAAAAAACACCTCCGAGCCCTGTGGTCTGCTTCTAGCAAGAGGTTCGAGCGGGATTTCTCGTCATTCGTCGCTGGCCAGATCGCCAAGATAACCGAGGACGCGATGAACTTGCACTTCGGCGCCGTAGAATCGGCTTTCAACGAAGGGCTTTCGTACTCGTTCGGTGGGCCTCCCGCGCCTCTTCCTGGGCAGGACGACGTCGGAGAAGGGTCGAGCAGGTTAGATGGGGTGGTGATCGTTAAGAAGAAGGAGAAGAAGGATTCAAGGCAAGCTAAGTAGTTTGTATAATCACTTCTTTTAAAATTTCCCTTCTTCCTTTTCTTTCATATAATTCCCCCTCCTCGCGCGTCCTTTGTTCGGTCGGGCTCTCGCGTCTGCGGACATTTTTCCTCGGGTTTCGGCCCATATCACATTTTTTACGGATCGTAGCTTGTCGTCGGTACCACGTTAGGTGGTGCCGACTCGTATATCTGTACGGTTATCTGTAAATACAGAAAACCGATTCTTCACGAGTCAATGGGTCCCGTTCTTAAGTCGCCGCAAGATCGGCCATAAACAATTGGTTATATGTCCAACACAATGGTTTCCTGTCAAAAATCCCCAAGTCGATCGGTCGGCCTTAATACCGGAAAGTGCACGATTTCGAACAACTTCGATCGGCTTTTGTCCAGAAATTTCGTCAAAGTCCTCATGAACAGCAGCGATCGGCATTTTGTTGTAGTCGCCCACAATCGTTTTTTTTTTTTTTTACGTTCCATCACCCGGTCACCGATCGTTGAATACTGCGATCCTCTCTGATTCCCTTTGTATAGACAATCGGCTTTTGTGCCAGGAACTCGTCTAGGTCCGGTGAGAGTACGACTTGGGATACAATCGGTCAAAACGATCAGTCTACCGATCGTCCTCTTGCTTTGTTTCTTCGGCCGATCGTTTGAACACGGCGACTCTCTTGGATTGCGTTCGTGTCGTCGATCGGCTTTCGGTGCAGCAATTTGTCTAAGTCCTCTTAGAGCAGCAGTAATCGGCAATTTCTCGCAGTCGGCCACGATCGGCCTTTTTCTATCTTTCCTTTAATCGGCTACCGATTGTTGAACATAACTACCTGCTCGGACTGTATTTGTATCGTCGATCGGCTTTTGTTCCAAGAATTCGTCCTTTCGCGTCCTTTTGAGCTATAGTCGGTTATTTCTCAGGATCGGCCTTCGTTGTGACGCTTTATCGGAGAAAGTACGACTTGGGATGGAATTGGCCAAGACGATCGGTCTACCGGTCATCCTCTTGCTTTGTTTCTTCAGCCGATCGTTAGAACAAGGCGTTGACCTGGATTCCGCTTGTTCTGGCACCTGGCCAGTCAAGTCTACGTAGAATCGATTGCTTCCTCGGGGTAGTATCCCTTTTCTTGTCGAAACAGGGTCGGAAATAAGGGTTATTCTTGAGAGAAGGGTGCTGATATTCTTGTAATAATGTACATTTTTGTATGGAAAAATAGAAAGGTGATTCAAAGTATCATGTGGAGAAGGGAGCCTTATCCAGAGTTGTTCGTTCGCGGTCCCTTGTTGGAGTATTTCCCGAGGTTTCCAGATATCCGCGCGATATCTTTACGATCGTTCCGGAGGCCTTAGCGTATTAGATTCTTGTTCCGGCCTTTTTGGAAACTGCCACAATCGTGTCCTATACGTTCCCGGAAGTGCATCGTCTCCGGGCTCCACGAGAGTAAACTCGTCAGGCGTGTCCTCATCGGCCATATCATCCAGCTGCTTCGTCGACTTCCCAACTAGCGTAGTAACTGGTAGGGTTATCTCGTTCCTCCTCATGTATGGGATCAATCGGTATGCGGCAAATCGGTGTTCAGCGATCGCTCCTGTCACTTCCGATAGGATGTAGCTTCCCGATTTGGTTTGGCGAACCACGACCATTGGACCGATGTATCGGGGCTTCATTTTGTTGTTCAGTTCCTTCTCTATCCGAGTATTACGAACAAGTACGAGTCTTCCTGGCGCGAACTTGAAATCGTGAATTTGTCCCTCGTATTTCTTTAAAAACTGCTCTGCCGACTGGAGACGCGATCGGTATTTGTCTCGCTGAACCTTGGAGAGCTCTTTGTCCCTCTTTTGAAGCTTCATCGCCCTTCTTGAAATAAGTTCTCCAAAATTCATATCGTCGTCTATGAAGGGATGCATGAATGTGGACTGTTCCAGGTCGAAGGGGTGGATCGCCTGAACCCCGTGCGCGATATAATAAGGCGAGTACCCCGTCGATTTCTGGATCGTAATACGCTCCGCCCAGAATATCGCATGAGCCGCCTTTGGCCATATTGATTGGTTGCCGTCGCAGGATTTGATGAGTGATTCCCGAACATCATAGTGCTTTCTCTCAATAACACCCTGTGCTTGAGAGTTATATCCTGAAATGCGAATGTGATGAATCCCATATTGCTTTTGTAGCTGATCGGCCGCCTTGACCCATGGCTTTCCGTTATCGGTTACGATTTCCATTATGCTTCCCCACCTGCAGAGAATGTCTTCAAAGATGAAGTTAGCTAGGTTTACTGCGCTCTCGCTTTTCAGCATTCTCCACTCGGGGTATGAACTGAGCGAGCATCGGCCATGCGCGATTACGTGGAAGCCATCGACCGTCGGTAAATGCATTGTATCCATATATATTTTCCCGAATAGTGGGAAGGGGATGGCTATCGTCGGCGGGATATGGATTTTCGCGTCATTACGGAGCTGACACTGGTGACATGTTCGAACAAACCACTGGATATCCTCGCTCATACTAGGCCACCAGAAACGAGACATAAGTCTGACCTTTGTCGACCACGCCGCTTTGTGTCCGTACTTGTCGTGAAGCTCGGCCATTATCGCTAATCGCTTGTCTGGTGATAAAACCAATTTATGGGATAACTGCTTGTCTCTTCGCCACAAGCGGCCATCGAGGACAAAGAACCGGGTCGCCTTTTTCATGAATGCCTTGTAACTTTTATCGCTAAAGCCGATCGGTCGCTCGGGTTTTTCTAGGTATTTTTGAATTTCGAGCAGCTCAGCATCTCGTTTTAAGGCGTTTTCCGTTTGCGGAATGATAACATTTGGTCGTTGTTCCGTGGTGAAAACTGATACCGATCCTCTGGCCTTTTCCTTGGATCGCTGGTAATTCATTAATATCGCGACCGGCAATGGGCGATCGTCAATCATGAGTCGACAGGGCGGTACCGAGTCGAGCAGCGAATCGACTTGTGCTCTTCCCCTATTGAGGACTTCCACCGAGAATCCACAGGCCCGATCGATCCACTCTTCGACGTCTTCATCTTCTTCCGGGTCCTCCGGAGCCCTACGCCTTCGCGACAGCCCATCGGCTGGTCCCATTGAAGTACCCGGTATGTGAACAAGTTTAAACGTAAACAGTTGAATGGCGGCTATCCAGCGATTTATTGCAGCGTTAGGTTGTATGTCCGGGTTATTGAGCATGCCTTTGATGTACTTTGCATCGGTTCGGACAGTGAAGTTCTTGATTCCAACAATATACAGTCGGTAAGCACGCAACGCCCTGAATAGCCCATAGAGTTCAATCTTCGCTTGCGAGTAACCCTGTTCCCGATCGTTCCAAGTGATCGATCCGAATCGGGATGGGTATTCGACACCGTCCGATCCAAGTTGAAGTAATACACAGCCCATGGCGATCCATGACGAATCGACTTCCAAGTAAACCATTCGTTCAGACAGGTAGTCGATCGCCCTTAATGCTGGCGATGTGATTAAGAGGTGTTTTAAAATCGCCATTGCTTTCTGTTGGGCCGACTCGAAGATGAAGTCTACGTCCTTCCTAGTGAGCATGACCAGGGGCCGAGCGTGAAATGAGAAGTTTTTGATAAAGATCCTCATCAAGCCGAGCGTCCCTAAGAATGCTCGTACATCGGTGAGGTCTTCGCATGGCGGCCAGTCCCGGATTTTCTGTACTTTAGATTCGTCAGGAATTCTTCCTTCGGCACTGCAACGATGTCCGACAATGATGACCGATTTCACTGCGAGGAAAGATTTCCTTGCATTGAAGGTGCCTCCTGCATGCCGAATCCTGTGAATGATGCGATTAACGTTAACCAGGTGTTCCCATATAAAGCGTCTAATTCCAGAATTTTCCGGTATAGTTTCAAATTCACCGGTCGGTAATTTGTAATAGGTGCTTGGTCCTTTGACTGGGCAATCGTCCACAAAGGGCTGAGTGTACTTTGGTATCTCGTCTTGAAGGATAAACGAGACATCGCCTTGTTGGATCTGCACCGAATTAGTGTATCCTTGAGGCAACCGCGTCAGTCGGAATGTTCCCATCGGTGTTTGGAAGGTAGTCAGATCTCTCGATGGTACCGCTAGGATTCTATGGTCGAATCCTACGAACAGGTCGAACATCCCGTACACGCATGCGCCACCGAACGACTCGGCATAGACTTCGACAATCGGTGGGCATCCTGCGTCTTTGATAGTGATCGCGTTGAGCGGTTGTAAGTCGTGAACGATGCGCAGGGATACGCCGTCTTTTTTAGGAACACAAAACCACCTCGAGCGATACGAGGAATTCGACGGTTCATAAACACCTACCGATATCTTATCCTTTACCGCCTGTACAACCTTGTCCCGAATGCCTGGTGGAATAGGTATGTTTTTGTAACTCCACGGCGTATGTTCTAGGACTGGAAGTTTGATCGGCTCGAAGTAGTCCGATCGAAAGTGTCCTTTCTCCGTCTCATCCCATGCAAAACCCATTTCGTGTGTTTTGATAATATGATGTACCAGCTTCTCCTCTTCGGGCCATAGGAATCCATCGGCATTTATGTGTTGGTCGATCATTCTTTCCTGAGTATATCTTGTGCCAGGAATGAAGTCTGGGGGACTAGTTGGTAGGATCGGCAGAGTCTCTAATGGATCGCACGGGAATTTCCGTATGATACGGAATTCCTCTGGTAGGGTGGCAGCTACTGGCTGCGTTCGTCTTTCTACAGGTTTGTACTTTTTCCCTTTCTTTTTCTTCGCCGGTGGATCGGCTTTTAGTGTAGCGTCCGCATCGATTGTGACGATACGGTGTGCTTCTTTGTTATACAACGGATGAAGCTCCGATTGGGACCACCTTGCTCCCTCTGTCACTGCTTCTCCTGGGTATATATCGATGGGTGGTGTAAGTTCGGGTTCGGTAGTACGCGGAATAGAATGGATCGCCTCGGTCGGTGATTCGTTTATTAATAGTGAGTCTTCTAATTCAGTCGGGGTATCGTCGGCCACTGTTAGGTACAGAGCCGATGTATATTCGCGGAGGGTTTGTTCGACTAAGGGTACCCTCCTACCGGGTAAAAACCCACTGAAGCTGGAGGACCGCGTCGTGGTTTGATAAACGTTGGTAGCGTCACAATTCGGCCAGTGTTTGGACAAGTCAATGTCAAGTCTTGATCACCCGATAGGTGGTCCTTCGTGACACATTCCGTCAGCTTGAAGAAAGGTCGGCCCATGAGGATGTCGAAGGGGGCATTTTCTACGACGTGAACTTTAAGGTAGATTTCCAGACCAGCGATCGAAAACTTCAAGTCTTCGATTAGACCCGTAGTCGTATCGGTTTGACTGTTGGCAGATTCCATAGTGATTTTATGGTCGGGGCGCAAGTGAATTCCAAGCCTTTGCCATAACCCTTTGTTCATGGCGATAATCTCCGACCCACCGTCCAAGACGCATTCAATCCTCTCATCCTCTATTTTCGGGTAAATGACCCTCAGCTTTTCGATCGATGATCCCGTCAAAAGAACTTCTTCGTCGGGGCCGATCGGGTTAGCGTACCGTAGGATGTAACTGGTATCGGGGTTGTCCTCGTCATCCGGGTTGACCGATTCTAATTTGCCAACCGTTGGTATTCTCTTCGTTGAGACTAGTTCTTTATACTGTTTCCTCACATCCAGGCTGAGTGACAGAAGTTCGCGCTGCGAAATTGTGAACTGAGCGTCGAGCGATCGCTTGAGCACGGCTTTAGCTATTTCGGGATCCTCGATCGGCGTCGAGAATTTATATTGTGGACCTGTTGGTAGCGATCGGCGACCATCCGGCAGTGGTTCCTGGAATTCGACCGATTTCTTCTTTGGGGGAGGGACAACGGGCGTTTCCTCCGATAGCGGGGAAGGACGCCCTGGCGGCCCCTTTCTCCTCATGGCCGGTGCCGGCCTTTCGTCCGGTGTTTTACCACTTCTGGTTGTCCTTTTTACGCCCTCATTGACCAGTGTGTAACCCGATTCGCTCTCGTCGTCATCTTCTTCGATTGTCCCACCAGAATAATAATAGGCCCCTTGGTCTGCATTCGACGTATACCACATTGTGGATGCATGAGGCGGTTGTTCGCGAATGAAGTTTACACCATTGATGATCGCTCCTGGATACAGTTCGTGGTACCTCGAGATCCGAGCCGCAAGGTTTGGTCCCTCAATGTTTCCGGGCACCCAGGACCCGTTCGGCAAGACGATTCGGCCTGTGTCGTTTCTCATGCATTTGCCGTCTCGTATGAATTCTGCGACCTTGGGGCATTCTCGTATAAAGTGAGTCGGTTCGGAGCAGAAGGTGCAGAGAGAGCTCGCGCCTCCCGGTGCCGGTGGTCTGCGGATCGGCGATCGGTCGATAAAGGGGTTCGGCGCTCTATACGCCTGTGGAACATATCCCTGATTTCTCGGCGGGTAGGCCTGGGTTGCATTGATCCCCATATTAGACAGCGTCCTAGCCATGGTGTTCATGTTGGCGACCATCTCTCTGTTGAGCGCCTTCATTTCTCTAGACATCTCGTCAATCTCGGTTTTGTACGACGGAATCGGCTGTGGCGACATGACACCCGATCCATATAGAATCTGTCCTCCGAGGATATACAAGGCCGCGTCGTATACGTCAGTGACTTCGTATGGCGTGTCGATGTCGTGATTTGGCTTCGTGATTCTGAGTCGGCTTATAACCTGCATCAGGAACTCCGGATGTATCCCCCTGGTATAATACCGCTTGACTTCGCCTTCGGTGATTCTTTTCTCTTTTAAAAGGTGCGAGGTGATCTTCATGAATTCCCTATGATATCGCCCGAGGTCCGATTTAGTGTTGATCGGATTCGCTACCTCTTTCGCGAGAAGGACCTCCAAGTCATTCAACAAATACTTCTTCTTCTCGTTCGACCCCGGATACAACGCCTTGATGAGTTCCTTGAATTCTTCCCAAGTCGCATGTTTCGTTATTGATTTCCACACAGCTTCGTCGTCAGTGCTTAGATAGAATAGTGCTGCGTCGACTTTTCCCGCCACGTCTATTACGTTGGCCGTGGCGCAGATTTGTTCAATATCGGCAAAATATCGAAGGAGCGATTCGTCTTTCCCATCAAACTTCGGCGCGTCTCTGCCTGTGCGAGTGGGTAAAGGTCTGGCGGCCATTGCTATGTTAGGTTGGCGATTGGGAATCGGCTGCTGGTTTCTAAGTGGGTGACGGGTGAGGATCGGTATTTGGGATCGGTTATTGCTTGGTCCAGCGATCGGCTCCGCAGTGGCTTCGGGGGAATTCGACTTCGAAGAGGTGAGTGATGAAGGTGTAACCGATGATTCTGTCGTGCTTTCCGATTTCTGTGTTACAGGGGGATCTTCGTCTTCCGATTGGGAATCAATGATAGAAGGAGGATTTAGAGATGGTATCCAATCGAGGCTTAGCGAAGGCTCGTCAGGTAACGGAGATAGGGGAGAACTTGGCGACGGAGTGTCTTGTGGTTCGGGAAGAGGGACGTCTTCCGGAAGGATTTGTGGTTGTGGAACCTGAGCGAGTACTTGTGATTCTGCTTGCAGAATGCGGTATGAAGCGCGGGTTACACGTCTAGTAGACACCTTTAAATCCCCTCGCGGTGGGCTCCAGTTGTGATGAGGACTGCGGCGCTAGGTGCGAAATAGTTTCTGCAACCTAACAGTAGTTCGTCCACTAAGGGTTTAGGTGACGTTTGTTTGAGGGGATTTGTACTTGACGGTAATACCTAAATGCTCGAGGTTTTTATAAGTAAATATAATGGAGAGGTCTAAATGACCTCTGTGAGAATTATAATGCGACGAGAGGAAGCCCTCTCGAATTTAGAGGTAAAGGAACTGGGAGTGAACGACTTAGCCGATCGGTTTACGGTCGCAGCAATAGTTTGTTCGGATTTGGGAGATTTCAGAAAGGCGATCGGTCGAAGCAATTCGTTAGAAGGTGAGAAGTGAGCTACTTCTCCTTGTATAGAGTGGGTTTGTTGATTATTTCGTTCGTACAGAGATGGGGGGGGGTCTACCCGTAGCTACCGTAATGTATTTTACAAGTCCGGTATAAGTATTCCTCGCCTCTTGCGATTAGGGGTTCGCCTTTCCACCCCTCGAGGCCTATTTCCGATAAAGAACGATGCACGCAGCATGAACCGGATATTGGTTCCACCGGGGGGATGTCCGTTAAAATTGGTAGAGCGTATTTCGAATGCAGACTTTTCGTTTCCGATCGGTTGTGTCGAAGGGCAACCCCTTATTGTCGCTATGTCGGTCTTTGGCGAATTTCCTATCGAATCGGCCGCTTTACTGGATCGGTCGATCGGCCAATTCTTGGAATCGGTCGGCTACGAGCCATAATCCTTGGGTAGAGACGACAATCGGCCGTTCCTGGAACAGCATGTCGCGTTGAATAGTGTTACACATATGCTTCATTTTGTCTTGATAGATCCATAATTTAGAATCGCTTGGTGGATGGGTCAACCGATCGGCCAGTGCAAAGGATTGGTCAGTCGCGCGCTCGAAATCTTAAGCCGGGATAAACTGGTCGGCTGTTTAATTGGATCGGCCAATCGGCCATGGTATCATCTGCATGGATAAGTTCCGTAACTTGAAATTGCCGAGTGACTAGGTCGGCCGATCGGTCAGCACATAGGATCGGTCAGTCGCGGGTTCGAATCATTGGATGGAAACGACGATCGGCTACTCCTGGGACAGCATGTCGCGTCGAATGGCATTACACATGCGTGTCATCTGCACGGATAAGATCCGTAACTTGAAATCGCTGGATGACTAGGTCGGCCGATCGGTCAGTGCATAGGATCGGTCAGTCGCGGGTTCGAATCATTGGATGGAAACGACGATCGGCTACTCCTGGGACAGCATGTCGCGTCGAATGGCATTACACATGCGTGTCATCTGCACGGATAAGATCCGTAACTTGAAATCGCTGGATGACTAGGTCGGCCGATCGGTCAGTGCATAGGATCGGTCAGTCGCGCGTTCGAGTCCTTATACCAAGATAAGTGTCGGCCGATCGGATGGTGCATATTATCGGTCGGTTGCGCGTTCGAATCCTTAGACCAAGATAAGTGTCGGCCGATCGGTTGGTGCATATTATCGGTCGGTTGCGCGTTCGAATCCTTAGACCAAGATAAGTGTCGGCCGACTTTGTAACCGAACCTTCTACAGAAAGCGATCGCGTTTGGCCTCATTGTCGGCAGCGATAGCCAGGTCTCGGATCCTTTCGGCGACCGATCGGCTGATAGATAGGGAAGTTCGTCAATTGTGTATCAGGAGTGATAGGCTAGGCCACCAGGTACGTGTGGGCGCAAGGTACAAGGAGTGATAGGAGCGTGTGTGTGGATTGGGCGATCAGTATTTCCAGAGGAAAATGCGTTTTGGCAGGGAGTTCATGGGTAACTGTATGACGGACGGGATCTTTTTAGGAGTCGTGGAGTCGTCTATTGGAAACTTCAGTCGTGATTTCTTCTAGACTGTCGTTAATTTTTCTGGTGACTGGTTGAACTCTTCATCTGTGGGAATACAGGGGTAATGGCTGAGGAAAGTCGTCAAAGCGTGAACGCAGTACTGAGCGGGTAGGTGAGGGATGGTCTTTCGGGGAGAAACCTAGATCGGCATGGGGTTAATGTCTTCGTACTCATGAAATGGATAGGAACTAGGATGTCGCAGGCTAGGGATGTTCACATCCTCACACCGTTAGTTTAAAGAATGGTCGTCCCATTAGTATTTCAAACGGAGCGTTTTCCACCACATGGACCTTCAGATAGATTTCGAGTCCTCCGATATTAAATTTAAGGTCCTCGATAAGCCCCGTAGTCGTGTCATGCTGGCTATTGGCCGATTCCATAGTGATTTTATGGTCCGGTCTCAAGTGTATTCCAAGTTTCTGCCAAAGTCCCTTGTTCATGGCAATTATTTCCGACCCTCCGTCCAACACACATTTGACCTTTTCATCCTCGATAGTCGGGTAGATTACTCTGAGTTTTTCAATGGATGAGCCCGTGAGGAGAATCTCTTCATCCGGTCCGTTCGGATTTTCGTACCGAAGGATATAACTGGAGTCCGGTTCGTCGATGTTGTCCGGATTAATCGACTCGAGTTGTCCAACCGTCGGAATCCTTTTAGTAGACACCAGTTCCTTGTACTGTTTTCTGACATCTAGGCTAAGCGAAAGTAATTCTCTTTGTGAGATAGATATCTGAGTATCAAGTGATCGGTTCAAGACCCTTTTTGCCAACTCCGGATCTTCTATCGGCGTTGAGAATTTATACTGCGGACCAGTTTGTACCTGCTTCCTTCCTTCGGTCGCATCCTTTTCGAATTCTACCGTTTTCCTTTTGGGAGGAACTTGGCTGACCGGATCGTCAGGGAGCGGCTGAGGTCGTCCGGGGGGTCCTTTCCTTCGCATAGCAGGTACAGGTTTCTCTATAGGTTCCAGTGGTTTGCCATTGCGGGTCTTTCTTGCTTGTTCGTTTGCTAGGACTTCTCCGATATCTTCTTCTTCTTCCTCGATCTCCTCGATCCTTGATTCTTTGTAGTACGAACTAGAAGTTTCTCCGGACGACGCGAACCACATGGTAGAGGCATGGGGAGGTGTATCGCGTACAAAGTTGACGCCATTTATAATCGACCCCAGATACATTTCATGGTACCTGTTGATCCTGGCAGCCAAGTTGATTCCTTCTATATTTGAAGGAACCCATGCTCCGTTCGGAAGGACGACTTTTCCGTTCATGTTTCGCATGCATTTCCCATCTCTGATAAATTCGGCGACCTTCGGACAATCTCGAATGAAGTGAGACGTGTCCGAACAGAACGCACAAACCGAGCCGTTCCCTGGACCGTTTTGAGTTCTTCGGACGGGGGATCGATCGAGGAATGGGTTAGGTGCCCTTCCCTGCGCCGGGACATAGCCTTGGTAACGGTTATTGTATGACATGGCCTGGTTTGCCCCCATGTTTGATAACGTGGCTGCCAACGTACTCATGCTTGCTGCCAACTCCCTATTAAGCGCCTTTATTTCCCTCGACATTTCGTCTATTTCTTGTTTAACTACCGGATCCATTCCAGTCGTCTGCGTTCCGCTATAAAGAACCTGTCCTCCTAGGATATGTTGGCCTTCCTTGTAGAGGTCATCAATCATATATGGTTCGTCGAGTTCCTGGTCGGGCTTCTTGATTTTTAGTCGGGCCATTAGCTGGACCAGGAACTGCGGGTGGAGTCCTTTTACGTAGAGGCGATTTTCTTCTTTCGCAGAGATCTTGTTTTGGTCTTTGAGATGATGCGATATCCTGGTGAAAGAACGATGGTATTTTCCAAAGTCCGATTTGGTGTTAATCGGTATTGCTGCTTCTTTTGCAAGCAAGACCTCTAGATCATTGAGCGTATATTTCTTTTTCTCGTCTGATCCGGGATAAAGCTTCCGGACTTCGGATTTGAAGGCGTCCCAGTCTTTTGCGGTAACCACCTTCCAAAGCGATTCGTCTTCCGCCCCAAGGTAGTACCTAGCCATGTCGATTTTCTCTTTATCCGACGCTTTCCCAGCCGCCGTGCATACTTGGTCTATGTCTTCGAAATACCTTGTAACGGATTCGTCGAGACCATCAAATTTTGGAGCATCCCTGCTGGTCCGGGTGGGCGGCGGTCTTGACGTCATTGTCGGAAGGTTTTTCTGTATTCGGGGTTGGGATATTCGTGAGGTTATGCGATTCGATGGTAACGGTATCTGAGACGGAGGAGGCAGCTGAGTCTGCGTTTGATCTTGTGTTGAAGTTTGGCGGGAAGGGATGGATAGGATTCGAGACTCCAATTGAAGGTGAGATAAGGGTTCAGCTGGTAAACTGTTCGACGGTTTGTTTCCCCGGAACGTGGGAGTAATTCTTTGTCTGAGGTATCTATGTTGGAAGGAGGTGTTTGGGATGGCAACCAATCAAGATTTATTGATGGTACGTCCGATAGCGGTGACGATTCGGGCGGAGTCGTTTCTTCGGAAAGGTCGCTTTGCGGATATTCAACGGATAAATGTGGTATACGGGAAGTTTGGGAGAAGGCTTGAAGCTCTGCTTCAGCTAAACGAGTTTGGGCTCGGGTAACTCGTCTAGTAGACACCTTTTAAATCCCCTCGCGGTGGGCTCCAGTTGTGATGAGGACTGCGGCGCTAGGAGTAGATGTGTTAGACTCCTAACTGTAGTTCGCCTCTAGGGGGTAAGGTGACGTTTTCTCGGAGGGGATTTTACGTAGCGAGAAATCCTAATGCCCAGTGACTTGTATTTGAATAATGTGTGCGTAAAACGGCGGCGAGGTGGATATGAGATGATGAGGTGTAAGGAAAGCTTCGGACTGCTATAGGTTCGTTCTCTGTGGGCCAATAGAGGCTTCGGACAGCTATAGGTTTGTTCTCGGACAACCAGCAAAGGCCTCGGACAGCTTTCGGAGAGCTGACCGATGCTTTGGTCAGCTATAAAACGTCTTCGGAGAGCTATTGATGGCTTCGGACAGCTATAAGTTTGTTCTTGGAGAACCAACAAAGGCCTCGGACAGCTTTTGGGGAGCTGACCGATGCTTTGTACAGCTATAAAACGTCTTCGGAGAGCTATTGAGGGTTTCGGACAGCTCTGAACTAGTTTCGGAGAGCTTCCTTCGTCCGAGAGTGGTACTGCCGACTGAATCGAGTCCTCTTCTTCTTGTTTGACCGACTCCTGTAATCGTTCTTTGTCTCGGTTTCAGAAGTGTGAGAAAGAGATAGAATTCCTATAGAGAGTGACTGGGTAGGTGGTCGATTCGGGTATGTCTCTATGGTTCTTGTCCACACTTGTTCTATCTATCGTTTTCCATGTCCTATCCTACTTTATATATGTATTCCTTCCCTGTCCTTGCCTAATTCTTCACCCCGAGTGCCATCCCAAGGTTCCCGAGATCTCTAATGATGAAACAGATCCGGTATTGATTTTGATGTGTCCGAACCTCGCTCTGTGTGAAAGGTTAGGGCCTGAGGTGTTTTCTGAAAGTGTTGCAAGGTGAATTTGTGAAGGGATGAAACATGTCCGAGTGAGCAGGATGATAGGGAGCTTCCGATAGATTTTTCCAAGATGCGACGGCCAAAGTTGTCCGAGAAGAGTGAATTTGATGTGGGTTGCTAGGCGGAGACCTGTAGTGTCTTTGTTAGCGGGCGATACCTCGCTTACAAGTGCTGTGTCATGTGATAAACACAGAAGGAAGCATATTCCGTAGCACCACTTGGTCAGGGTGAACGGAGGCCTTAACGAGGCGTCCAGATGCATGGAAAGGTGTGAATTGAGATCGCAATGTAAAGGGAATATGTCCGATTTGATAGGAAGAACAGCTCAGGGCAGCAAGCATCACGTTGGCGGTATGTCGACTGGTGGCAATGTTTTGTCGGTGAAGTATCTCTCGATGAGGTCTTCTAGAGGTGAAAGGGAGCCTGCTAAAACGATTTGGGATCTGTCCGAAGGATCTAGGGAGCTGCGGAGAGGTGATCGAGTACATTGGGCTTTCGGTCAGGTGAAACGACGATAGGGAATTGGGTTCTGGCGGTAGATTTCCTTCGGAGAAGTTGTTCGTGTGTGATTTCAGGTATTCCGAAACGTTCTGAGACGTGACCGAAGGCGGGTTAGCGTTTCGTGAGTGGATGAAGAGGCCGCTTTCGGGGAGAAACCGTCAAGTAGCGGGTACTTGGTGTCTTTCAGTGTCCGGTCATTCGAAAAGTAAGTCGTTTGTGGTAATACCACCAGTATCTCTGTAGTTAGCTATGTCTGGGGAGTCGCATAAGAGTAGGTTGTTGTATAGTTGTCGATTCCTTGGCTGGGGATGCTGGCATCCTCACATCGCGTCGCGTCGACTTTTCATCTCTCATCCTCCCCCCATGGCTTCATTGACATCTACAGCAAGCAAGCGCTCCTATGATTCCTTCTGTCTTGCTATCACAGGCAGAACTTCAGATACTACTCAATCCAGCAAAAAGAAAAGGTATGATCTTCCATCTCGTAATTCCTATAGACTCGAATCGTTTGCAAAGGGCTCTCACTCCCAAAGACACTATAACAGTGTATACCGATGTTGGTAGGTATCTCGCAAGAGGTGTAGACCCATTTATATCACCCAGTGTCATACTCTACCATGGCACCAATCCTGCTCCTGCTACCAATGACAGTGCAAACACAGTTCAGATTTCGGAAGAGTAAGTAATCCCTTGTACATCTCTGAACCTGTCTGACTGCTTTAAAGAGCATTAACAGATATATCTCGGCACTCGAAGGTCTACAAAGAAGTGTTCGAAGTTATCCCGGGGTTCAACGACATCGTTCAAGAGTTCCAGAAGGATCAGTCCCAAAGTTCGGCGGATGCTTGGACCACTCTGGCAGCCATTGTACATCCCACCTTTCGAAATCCAATCCGGCTTTATAATGACAAGACACTCTTCTCAGATATCCAGTGGTCTGACTACTGCCCGTAGTGGTGACACATCAGCTCCACGTCACCTTCTCACTTTTGCCGTCTCTAAACCCGAAACCCCGCTCACACCAAGTCTAACTCACGACAAATCCAAAGTATCTCGAGGACTGAATCATCCAGTCCTCCGAGAATTGATTTGTCCCCAAAAGTATCTCAGCCAACTGCAATCCGATCCTGACAGGCAAGTATATGCGCATATATACATGATTATAGACTCTGCTAAGTCATTTCTATCGTTCAGTACCCTTCTCCAACTCCAAAATGGACAGCTCAAGATGACAGCAAAGAATTGGCCCGCATTTCTCTATGAAGAAGGGATGTACGATCCGGAGCAAATCGATCTTGGGCTTTTACGTGGCTATCTCAGTGTCCGAGTAAGCCGTTCCTTCCTGCGCTTGACGATTTTCTCACCGAGAAGCTGTATAGTGCGCAAGAAGAATCTTTCGTGGCCCTACTGCCGGTTTCAAGAAACCTACGCCAGGAAGCACCGTTACCATTGCCCCGCGAAACAACGGCCGGCATCATGGACCTCGCATAACTCCCGAAATGATCGCGTATTCTGCAGTCCAAGTAAGCCCTGACCCATTCTTGTCTCACTTCGTTTGACTCGCTCGCGCACAGGCCTGGTTCATGATCAGTTCAATGGAGAACTGGTCCCGTCAGTACGGAGACTTTATACTTCCGGATTTCCACCAAAGGATCGTTGCTCTGTTTGATGATCGTCAATCCGAATGGTCCATTGAAACACTCGAATGGTGGCAGAGGTAAGCAGGTTTAGGTTCATATGTATCACTTTTGACAGTTGACATCTTCCCATAGCGAGGTCTTTGGGTCTATTGTTATCGGTGGGTCTAGCAACGACGACGACGACGACGACGACGACATTCTCCTCCGTAAACAACGCGAAGATCGAAAGGCTGCCAAGGCGGCCGAAGCTGCAGCCAAAGACGCCAAAGACGCCGCCGCCACCGAGACGACACAGGCCGAAGCCGAAGCAGCAAGAAAGAAGGCTATCCAAGACAAACTCAAAGCTCTCCAAGCTACTCGAGCAGCTGAAATCGCCGCACTGGAATCCCAGCTCGAAGATTCTTGATGTAAGTTCTAATTTGTTCTCGTATGCCTTCCCTTCGAGTTTAGTACTTGTAGCTGAACTATGACACGCAGGTTCTCCTTCGTATATTCCTAAATCACCGTATGTACCTATTTTATTTGGGGGACTGCTTCTGATGTTCTTTTCTCCAGGTCCGCGCCAGCATCGTTCTCACCGGTAAATGATCTATCTATATCCGCTTGCGAATGCTGAGCTCGATCCTCTTCCCAGCATTCTCTGTTTCTTCTTCTCTATTGTAGTACGTCGACAGAGTCTCGTCCATTCTCTTCGCTACTAATCATCAAGCTTCAGCTCTTGGAACAAGATCCTCGGAACAGAACAGCTTCCGTCTTTATGTGAGTCATCATATCCTTATTCGGTTTTCATCGATTTGCTTATATCGTCGCCGCGGAATATACCAGCTCTCTGTCTACTCAAGCCTATCGAAGACTGTTCGGAATTCACCCATCACTGCTTTGTATCACTCGTATCGCCGTCCATCCAATCATCCCCGCTGAATCTCCGTTTCTTTGAAGGTACGTCGTCATTTTATCTCTTCCTCGTATCCGCTAACTTGGATGCCGGATGTCTTGCAGCCTCACTCCGACTCTGTACTTACGTCTATACCTTGGTGCGTCTTATGTCTATGTTCTTTGTGGTTGCAAACCTGACTCGGACATGTTATTTCCTCAGCTCTTAATTGTTCGCTCGCATGCACCGCTCCCATTGTACCATCCCATTGTCTCGTCCCATCCTCTCGCCATCCCCCATAATATCCCTGTGTATCACTCCTGTAGACTGAGAGGAACTTGTGTCCAATATTATATTTTTTTCACGGTCTACATTCGAGTCCTATGAGCTACTGTGAATTATAAGTACCACTGGTCCCCTCTGCCTAGTGAGCCTCACCAGGCCTGCAAACCTTCGTGAAGCTAAAATAGCTTTATAAGGCTTGAAAACCTCGTGGGCCCTCATGAGCATATCTGAAAAAAACATCTCTCCATGAGCGGCTCATGAGATTGTCAAAAAGTTTTTGACCTTTATGAGGGATTTCGGGCGTCACGACGAAAAACGAGCCGTCATAAGGCTCGGTCCGTTTTGCTGATGTTCGAGCAGGAAAATGCAGGAGGGACTGGTCGATGGGTCTAACTCGCTTAGAAAAGGTCACGTGAATCCGAATAAGGAAGTTCCTCAATCTGTTCCTTCATACCTTGCCTGAATATCTCTGAAGTATATAGCGACCTTGAGGTAAATCTTAGGGCTTTATAATATAGATACAGGTACCCAGAATTGGATGCTATTTTTTTCCTGGCTCCATGTTGCTTAAAATGACACAAATTATTGATTAACTGGTGTGCCCCAGGCTTGTAGTGCTTCCGAAAACTACTTTAAGTCTTTGTATTTCTCTATAATAATCTCACAGTGGTATATGTACTTCTATCGTTCTTCTCTAATTTTTTCAGATCGGGAAAAGCCCTCTGGCCTCCCCAAAAATGAGGGACTGCGAAGATGCCTGGAACTTTTACCATATTGAGGTTTCGGATCACCGAAAATATCGCTATATTTGGGGCTACAACCGGCCGAGACGGGACAATATCCTGTTATGGAGTGATTATGTAATTTGTGCCTGATCTGACTTAGACCCATCGACCCCGTCCCCGAAAATGCAGGCCTACGAAGACTTTGGGTAGGGTAGCCGGGTGCATAGAAAATGAAACAGTCTGAAATCATAAGTTCCTTTTGTAGTTTTCAACGCGTTGTGAGAGATCAGCGTGAGTTAAGTACAAGTTTGGAATGTGGTATAGTGTCAAGATGTGAGGTGTAGGGTGACCGAAACCTGCCAAGATACGAAACTGGTCACTACCGAAGACATGAGCACACACTCGAGTGACCGCCGATCGAACTACAGGAATCGTAGTAATGTCCAGACTAGTCATTCCTACAACGTTTTCAACGTTCGGGTGTCCCACTATGGTCCTAGTAAGTCATCTGCAACAGACGAACATCGATCAATTGACCCAATAGCCCGTAATCAGATTACTGGTTCACATACCATGAATCCGCTAACAATAATCAACCACCTACTGCGTCTTCACCATCGTCGGTGGACGAGCAAGGAGGACCCCCGCACGTCAGTGTGACCCCTCATCCCATCATGATACCCAACTAAACTATAGGGATTGCCCATGCTAGAATGAGGAAGGTCGCGATTCCACTAGCAGTCCAAGAGGTCCATCCGGTCTCGTCCCAGAATTCAGTATGTGTCGTCGTTGTTCGTGCGATATGGAGGCAAGATGCTGAAGGCGTACATAGATATAGATGACAATCGTCCGGTTGCTGGTGCTTCCCAGGCAATGCAAGGAGGTAGCGGAGACGAAAGCGGGCGTCAGATGATCATTGAAGAGAACCAAGTTGCAGCCCAGAAGACTTGTTGTGTTCGAAGAATGTGGAAAGCTGTCCTGGACGAAGTGAGGAGATCGAGACGCGTTTAGCTGAGCAGATCGTGGTTGCATCGATTGTATTGTTGCCACCAAATTGTATGAAGGAATCATGGTTTCCGTGTTCGTCATCTTCACCCGCTCAACCCTCGTTGTCGGCGTAGCTTGCATCTCGCACAGTCTAGGCAGGATGACTCCGCGTGCGGTGATCGACTGAACGATTCTGTTTTTCGGCGATTCTTAACTATACGCGCAACGGAGGAACGGACCAGGAAATAGGTTGGCGACGCACGATCGAGGCGACGCCTCGATTCTGTCCAGTCCAAGGATAGCGGTGAACAATTCGGCAATTTCTCGAGACACATTTGAGAAGCATGTAACACGCCTCCTAGAACCCCGGGAGTCAGGACTATGCCGCGAGGACTCGTACTCTGCAGATATAGAACCAGGGAAGTTGACGAAAGCATTGGAGGAAGGCTCCAAGTCATCAACATACCCGCAATACGATTTGGGTTGAACCACGGTTGAACACTCATTGATAGTCGTAGTGGGTGACCAACTCGCAGAAAGCGTCTAGGATGTGGAGCGACGGTCTTAGGCAGCAATTAGGGTAATCAGGTGCCAGATACACATGCCGAGAACAGTGTGCATGTTACTTGGATCCCTGCTGTCAGCGGTGGACACAATCCGAGTAGGATGACTCAGATATTCACGCTACCTTTAGTCTTCCTCGTAGCCCTCTCGTTTAGATTCCTCATCGTCAGCATATTTCATGGGGGATAGGTTATTTGGTTTGATACGGTCGGAAAGCTTGAGCGAGAAGAAAATGCGCTGGAACTGTGGAAGTAAGAAGTAGATGCACAGGACTGATAAGTTCTGTGAGAAAACTTGCGAACTCATACCGGAGGCACAAATTGGGTTGTTCGATTATTCAAATTTTAACCAAAAGAAGATAAGTAACCGAAAAACAAAACCTGCCCGTGGTATGTGTACATTTTCTACTTACAGAAGTTCAGGGCAATGATTATTATCATGGAAAACGACATTCAAACGACTCAGAGCGACTCAGTACTCAGTACTCAGTCCTCAGACAAGGTTCAGACGTCAACAGATGTGGCGCTTACATTCATTGATCGTGACACCTTCTCCCGCTGCCCTCCAGGGTCAAGGTCTATTTTGAAATAAAATATTACGAAGTTCGGGTGTTGTGGCTGTACGTCGCCACTTAGGCGCTTGAAAACGCTTTCTCCCCAGTGGAAACCCATTTTCGTTATTTAGTTTACCTCAGTGTAAAATAAATAAATAAATAAAGAATGGCCCTAAAGGGCAAGCCTGGACATTTACCGACGTGGGTTTCGTCACCAAATCTTGGATCATGACGGTGAAGGCTTGGACGACCAACATTCAATTCTCTGTTAGGAACATAGTACTCATCGAGAATCTGAGGCCGTTTCCCTTAATCCAACATAGACATGTACAGTTGCCATCAACATTTCTTGTAATTATCTTAATTATCACAAACAGTCTCCAAACTGTCGAACCCCGTTCCCCGACGGTCGGGGAACGGGGTTCGACAGTTTACACAGTACAGACTCAGTACTCTCCATGACCTGCGAGAAGGCGCTGATATTTTTCACCCAAGCAAGTAACAATCCCGTGTTGGATCTAGAGTAGATGCGCTCCCGTAGAATGGTCGAAACCTTGTAGTAGACACGCGATAGCACAATTATTGGCAAGATGGGCCGATTGTTGAAGATTGTTGAAGAAAAGAGAACAGAACTCACGACCAACTCACGACCACCCCACCGGAAGAGAGTCTCAAAGGCAGAAACCTTAGCAAGAGATGTTGATACAAAGCGACATGGCCAGTTGATATCGACGAGTAAAAACAGAGCCCCAGCTCTTGGTACACCCAGTCCGAGGAAGACCATAGAGTCTGATAGACTGTACACTTCGTAGATGGGGAAGACCGGCAAAGTCCGACTGCGTAATCACAAATGACAAACGAGTTGCCTTATAAGGCTATCGCGCAATCGATAAAACCTGGACTCTAAAGTGTCCAGGCAAACATGTAACTCCACGTGGCCGATTAATTCCACGTTTCACCGATGTCATTCCTCAGTTCAGCTCAGCATAACCATCCTTTCTTCAACCCTCATGTCCACCGTTGAACTTCGCATCGAACTACCTGCATATTCTCATTCATTTCTCGTTAATGTACCCCCATCATCTTCAATTTTAGACGTCAAACAGGAGATATCCAAATCATGTATCGGCTCTCCAAATCCTATAGGCCAGCGGATTATCTGGAGAGGTAGGACATTGGCTGATTCGGAGAAGGTCCAGGATCTTTGGAAGGTAAGTCTTCATTTTGTATGTATCGGCATATACTTATCAGTATCGCACAAAGTCCCCAGACGAACCACGTATCGTTCACTTGGCCGTGCACCCTTCAGCCTGGTCTGCGACTCCCCCGGAAATCCCAGCGTCTCTAGCTCAACCAACGGATCCTATGAGAGCAGTCCCATCCTACAACGTATTCAATCCCCCCCTCACCACCGCACCACCTCCCACACCGTACTTTACACCCCAGATACCCACCCCGATATCCCGTCCCCAAACAATGCACTCTCATTCATTCCCTCGACTTCAATTCCAACAACAGCCAATACAACCACAAACTGCGATCTCGTCTCCAGAACATCCACTTGTTTATGTATTCACAAAACACCAAGTCGCACTCAGCGCGTTCATGCCCGTTCCGTCGATTCAGATGATGCAACGACCGGATAGCGCTGGAGTCATGCGTGCGCTTTCTGTAGCTACTGTCACCGCGAATGGGTATGCGTGGCCCCCTGTTCTAGATGAAGAATTTCCCCCTCAGACCGAGGGTGGAATTGAATACGATCGAGTATCCATCGAGTGAGTCCATCATAACTACATACATGCCGTGCCTGTTTACCAAACCATAATACCCAGCGGCCAAGAATACCTAAGCCTTAAACCCTCTTCCTCAAGCATGACACCAACCCCATTCCAAGCACACGCACTCAAAGTCCTAACACACACCTTCCCCTTACTCGCCCTCCCGATTGTCCCGATTGTTCCCAACCGATTCACCACCTCCCAACAAGCCGTCATCCCACCACCACTCGTCAACCACAACCAAGCCGCGTTACCTCCACACATCAACCAGATCCTACAACAACTCGGCTTGCCCCCCGTCCGCAACGCCCCCGCCCCAGGAGTAGGTGCAGGAGGGGGAGCAGGCGTAGGTGGCATCCTACCCGACCTGCGCGAATTCCCCGTGCGAGCGCTCCTCGCTCCACTACTAATGCTAGTCTTCCGAACCCTCATACTCCTCTACTTCGTCGCGCCTGCCAGGAAACCTGTCATTGGGTTTATCATCTTGGCGTGGCTTGTGTACGAAGCGTGGAGGCCGATTAGGCAGATCCTTGGTGGTGGGTGGCGGAGGATTCATATCGAGGTCGTTCGTGTTCCTGGTCCTTTGAGGAATGGCAATGGCAACGCGAATAATGGCAATGATAACAATAATAATGGGAATATCAACAACGGTAACAATAACAATCCTGCCGTTCAGCCCAATGCTGCACCTGGCAGAGCCCCACCTGGTGGTCCAGGCGCTGGAGGTATCATGGCTGGTATACTGGACGATCAACGTGCCGTCGTCTTCAACCACCTCGCTAATCTGAATATGCCAGAGGAAGAACAAATCGTTTTCGGACGGCAAAATATCCCAGAGCCGAGTTTGGGACGGAAGATTGTCATGTTTGTGACCCTGTTAGTGGCGACGCTTCATCCTGCTATATGGAATCGGAGACGGGTAGTGTTGAGGCAGAGGGAGGGGAGGGTTAGGACGGAGATGAATGCTTTGGAGGCCGGTCCCGGTGCTGCTCCCAGTGCAGATGGGGAGGAAAGCGCGGAAGCGAAAGCTCATAAGGAGGCTAGAGAGATTCGACGTCGTGAAATCTCTGCAGTGCATGCGATGAGGCCCAAGTGGGTGCGGGATTATATGGACAGGGTCATGGCGGAGGATTGGGTCGATGATTCAGACTGATAGATTGAATGTTTTGGATGGAATGTATACTAGTATAGTACTATGATGATCAGCTTCCGCTTTTTTCGAAGTTCGAAGGATTATTTGAATTCGCCTTGTTCAGCTGAAACGGGAGTTGCTTGTACTGTACTATTTCGACCGTAGGTTCACCGGGTGTGACCTGTGACCTGCTAGGTTCAAGTTCAATCCAGTTCAGATATGCCTGTGACCAGTGACCCTCAACAAATAGGTTCAATTCACTTTAGTTCAGTCAGGTTTGCAAATTTGAGCTGGCAGCACCGAAGAGTAATACTCTGAGGAGAACGAACTCGACGACTAGACTCGTAACCATTCTTCCTGAGTCAAACTACATCAAATCGGCCTCTTTTTTTTACACAGTGTATCGAAGAAGTATGGCTCGGAATGGGAGATGCATTGATTTCCAGCTCAATTTCTATCTTCCGTACTTCGTTTACATCCTATGTAGCGTAGACTACGAGAGCGAACCGGATTTGCCAAAAAAAAATTCGTTTTGCGGTCTTTTTGATCTTCTTTTTGAACAAGTTCATTTGTCTTCTGTGACCGCGACATCTATACATATAGGTTCAGTTCAGGTACCTCCGTGACCTGTGACCGAACCTACGGTCGAAATAGTACAGTATTCGAGAAAAAACAGCCTTTTTTTGAGTTATGCACCTTCTTCGCTTCCTTCTTCAACGCTAGCTTCAACCAAGCATAACTGTACCCAATATACCCCCCATAACTCACCAAGCACATACCTAGATCTATATCCCTTCTCATGTCGACTTTCGAGTCGCTCGTGGCAGATTTGACTCGCGACGCATACCGCGTTCAGCCAAGAGACGCTCTCCAATTCTGCGCCAACTGGTTCCAATCCCGTCTCGAGGAACAACGAGCGCGTGCCCGTGATGTTCTTGCCTCCCAGCAACGTTCGCACTCTTCATTTTCATCCTACTCTTCCAGGGGAGATCTACCCAGCAATATCTACATCGATATACCCTTCAGTAGTAGCATCAGCAGTGGACCTCCATCTGCCATCTCACCCTTCTCACAAGCTACTCCCCAACAAGTCCATCGTCCATCTCTCCGGAACAGTATCTCACAGAGCCCGTTCGGCACTCTGAACGTCCCAGGAAACGCGTTGCTCGATGACGACGACGATACTAACAGCAATTATAACCGTGCTACTCCCCGTTTCAAAATCGACGGACAGACCCCCACCTCCCCCCTCAGCACATCTAACCCATTCTCTGCTTTTGAGAATGCCAATTCCAATGCATCGTCGTTTTCCAACCCAGGAGACTATCTACACCCTCCTACTTCCGCGATATTCGCCCGACGTACCTCCGTGTCGGCAGAATCCATCGATCTCGAGAATACGCCAAACGAGCCGCTCCCCGTATTCGAAAAAACTGAAGACCAACTGCGTCGCATCAAAGCAGCCATTGCTAACAACTTTATCTTCCGGGACCTTGATCAGGAGCAAAAGACGGGCGCGCTTAACGCTATGCAGGAGAAGAAAGCTGTTCCGAATGAGGTGATCATCCGTCAGGGTGATGTTGGGGAGTTCTTCTACGTTGTTGAGGATGGGTTGTTGGATTGCTATATCCGCGGAGATCCTTTACCTCCAACGTCACTTACGGATAACAATAATTCGTCGTCGACGGCTGCTCCTCAGGATATGTTTCTACAGCCTGGATACCATCCCGAATTCGGTCGCAAGGTCTCGGAATGCAAGGCTGGGAACTCCTTTGGAGAGCTTGCATTGATGTACGGGCATCTCAGAGCGGCTACGGTGGTGGCGATTGAGCCATCGACGCTCTGGGTTTTGGACCGTATCACCTTCCGAACTATCATTCTGAAGATGGCTTACCGACGACGGACGATGTATGAGCATTTCTTGTCGACGGTCACTCTGCTTTCCTCTCTCGATGCGGCTGAGAGAAGCAAGATTGCGGATGCGTTGGTGAGCAAAGTTTATGCAGATGGCGAAGCGGTTGTCCGTGAAGGCGATGTGGGAGATGCGTTCTTCTTCGTTGAGGAGGGTGAGGCAACTGTTACGAAGGCTCGGGAAGCGGGTGGACAGATCAAGGTAGGGCATCTCAAGAAGGGGGATTATTTTGGAGGTGGGTATCCGTCCTCTGTCCATCTCTGGCGATTGCTCATGTTCTTGTCTAGAGCTATCACTTTTGCGTGCTGCTCCTCGTGCGGCTACGGTGAGCGCCGTACACAGGGAGGATCCTTCGTTGCCTCAATTGAAGGTGGCGGCCCTTGATACGCAGGCGTTTACTCGACTTCTTGGACCCCTGCGAGAGATTATGGAAAGGAAAGCGGGGGAGAGCTATGGAAACAGGATGTCGATATCGCGGTGAAATGTAACATGTTGTACTGCTGTATATACGAGTCAACTTTTCCTCTGGAAGGAAGTAAAAACGTCGAACGCGTGCCAGTCTCGCGTGGCTGAATATTTGAGTGAGTGATCGAGAAGATGGGATGATCGATCCGATCATCCGACTTCGTCTTGACTTCATAATCGATAATCACTCATTGTCAAGTTTCAACCTGGAAATCCACATGGACATCCAAAATCTTGCATTCAATCCAGATGAAAGAGTACAACGAAAGATATGCTGTATATCCCGTCAATCCATCAGTCAAACCCTGGCTTTTTTGCCTCAAAAACGACCGAAATCTACATCATATGCATGTTGCTCCCGGCTGTTCCGCTCCACAAGTCGGAGTCGACGGGATCTCTGGCAATAATATGCATGCAACATGCTACAGTCGCGATGCCAACTGAAGCTATACGAGAACACCGAGGACCGCTATGATTCGTTGTGATTTATCTCGCTTTCATCCTGCGTTTCTGAACATTATTGCGTGGAGTGGGAACAAAAGGCTAGCGCTTGCTCCAAGTTCGTTTTTTCCCTGTTTGTTCTGTCAAAGGCTTTAACTTTAACGCTTGTTTCCGACAGTCTTCTCTCTCCGTATCATCACCACCTCACAAGAGAGTTCGGCCATAAGACCCCAGGCCGCTTTTCTCTTGACCTTATCCTCTACGGAAAAAACAATATAAACATCGACTCAACCAACCCTCACGTTCCTTACTTTTTCCACCTTCACGGTTGAGTTCTCATGATGCACAGACGGAAATCCCGCGCTATGGTGCAAAGGCGGGGCCTCGGCGACTGTGAGTCTCTCGTCTGTCGTATCTGGGCACGTCCGTGGTACTGAACAATCTCATCTATGTAGTATTCAGTGATATATTGTGAGTTCCCTTTCTCGTTTTGCAAAAACCTGGTCACTGTACAGAACTTGACTGTATCGTCATTGTGCAGTGATGGTGGCAGTTCTTCATCTGCAACAACCACGGGTGGTTTATTGGATGGACTTGTCCCCACCATCAGCATTCCTGCAATTTCTATAGCACTTCCGTCTGGACTTTTACCCACTTTAACAACATCCACCCCCCTGACGACCTCATCTTCTAGCGCGTCGTCCAGTTCAGCTGCGTCATCTGCCACTTCCAGTAGCGTTTCCGCCACTTTGTAAGTAAATTTCTCCTCAATTGATGATTGATGAATCTGAATTTGCATTGCTAGGACGTCGGCGTCGGCGTCCAGTTCCGCTACCTCCACCAGTGTTTCTTCGACCTCCTCCTCCTCCTCCTCCGCCACCTCCACCTCAAGCTCGTCGACCACGACCAGTCCTACTCCGACCACTACCAGCGCCACTAGCACTTCTCTTTACACTTCAATGACTGTATACGAGACGACATCTGGCGGTCATGTACACACCGTCACTGTGGTTGCTAGTGCTCCTGCTACTACATCCAGCGGCGCGGCAGCTACGCCAGCCGCCAAATCGTTCTTGCAAAATAAGCCTCTGTCCGGGGCAGTTTTCGCATTGGTCGGCATAATCGGACTCATCTTGATAATCTCTATTGGTACCTTCGCCGTTCGCAGACGCCAAAAGAACAGGCTGAACAACGAAGCTCTCTCTTTCGATCCTAACAGCGTGAACGACGCGACTGGCGGGTATTCTGATGGCCTGGCACGAGTGGCCTCGACGGAGAAGGGTAGAGCGAGTGTCAGCAGCTCTGGGCATAGTCACGGTGCCGCCGTTCCCGCTGAAACTGCATACGGCGGGTACACTTCCCCAGTGATGTACGCACCACCTCAACAGCAACAACAACAACAACAAGGCATGTATGCCCGTGGGCAAGGACAGCAGCAAGGATACACGCAATCCCCGTATCAGGGACCGCCTGTGCAAGTTCCTGGATTCAATCAGAACAGTCAATATCCTACTTACGCTGCTCGTTCTCCCAACCCCGTTTATGATGCCGCACGTGCCCACATCCTTCCACCTCCTAACGGCTACGATGCTCGTCAGAATGGATCTCTCTACGCGAACCAAGCTTGAATCAATCGGCTGACACGACGCCCCGAAGAGCTCGAGTGCTAGTGTCAACTGTCTTGTCCAGTGTCGCAACTCGAAGGTGATCAGTTTTGCGAGTATCTATTTCACCATTTGCTGACTTCTTAAACGACAGATCGCCACCGAGCAACTGGATTGCATTCATTGCTCTGGGAGGTCCCCAATATACCCAATGTCGTCTAATAACCGCTGAGCGAAACGACACCCTTCTTTCCAACCCCACTGACCCTTCTTGTTACCTGTGATATCATCGTTTTCCCAAATTACCTAGCCATCGAAAGTATTGTTTCCAACCGCTATAGCGCTATTATCCACATACCCACTAGTGATCTGCAGAGCAGAGCAGTCCCCCCGGCACGTTGCCACCCTTTTTGATTGAACAGTTCCTCGAGATCGAGAGAAAATGCCTACAAGAAGTTAACATTGTATGTATTTAAGTAATGTAGCACTAGGTCGCGCTTTTGCGCTTTTTTCCCGGGTGCTATTGCCTTTGGATGATAATAAGGCGAACCGCGACTGAGGTCGATCGACGCGGCTGTCCCTCAGTCTCCCGATGCAATTTCCGAGCTCGAGCTCATGTCAACTCGTACCGGCCGTGCACTTGAAGCTGATGTACAACGCGCATATGAAATCCAGGCCAAGGCAGCAATAACGGTAAGTTTGTCTACAGCTTCACAGGCTTGTTCGGTCGTTCATATCATGGTTAGGGTGGTGCTCGATCCACGGGCATTGGGATCGGTGCGCACTTCTCAATTGCTCGAGCTTGAGACGAGATAGCTGACCAGTTCGCGTTGAATTTCATTGCACAGGCCTAGCCGTCATTGGACATTATACCTGGCCATTTTTTCGGTTGAGAACCCTTTCCATTCGCGCTTGATTCGAACATAAATGACTCAACGGGAAACGGTGACATAGTCGTCAAACTCTCGCTTTCAAAGGATTTCTCGTATGCGGCTGTGCGTATTGTCTTCGTGATAAGGCTCTGTGGTACTCAAAAGCGATATGTTGTAGTCACCATGTTTGGAATGGTCATGGGCGCCGATACCGCTCTAATCGCTCATCAAGCTCAGGTACGAGCTAGAGAATCGAAAATCAGAAAGGAGGCCCGCATCGATCTCGCTCGTCGCGGGCTTGTTCCTACAGAGACAGAGATAGCCAATTGGAGGGCGGAGAGGGAGAGGGAGAGGGAACGGGAGATACAGTCAACGCCACCACCAAACACAGCTCCAGATTCCTAGTCTCAAATGTCTGGGTGGTTGCGCTACAAGTCAACAATTTGGCCGTGATGTGCTATTGTTACTGTATACGTATGTTCGAAGATACACTCCTTTTCTACTTGTGTATATTAGCCTACTAGTGAAAGTGAATTGCAAGTTGGGGGAAAGAAAAAGCAATTGGGAAAGCAACGAGAGAATATATATGTGTGTATGTGAGTCATGAGAAATAGTCCTGTCATTCAAATTGTGCAACGTCCGAGGAGCTGATATTGATGTTCCAGAATCTTTGAACCGTCTAATCACCACCCCTGCTGGATATAACTACCATGTGATGGTAAAGCTCCGTTATGTTGAGGAGACCAATGAGGCTGATGATTGATCATTGCTGGGGGTTGGGGAGGAGGACCGGGGTAATATGGTTGGGTTTGAGCAGGGAGAAGGGGTGGAGGTGGAGGGAGTTGATGTGGCTGTTGAAAAAAGTCATGAGAGTGCGATGATGGAAGTGGTGGCGGAGGTGGAGGGGGTATAGGCTGGTATATTGCAGGTTGTTGATGCTGCTGCGTATGATAGTTTTGAAGCACGGGAGGTTGAGGTAAGCTGGACTGGCGTCGTGGACGAGTACTCTGTCCCTGCTCGAATTGAGACTGAGATTGACCGGGAGGGACAGGCGGAGGTGGAGGCGGGATCGGAAGTCCTGCATTAGGTGTATGTCCATTAATAGCGTACGTCGAATTGCCTTGCATATGCGATGAATTGGGAGGAGCCTGCATATGCGATGCAGAAGGTGGTGGAGGAGGCGGGGGAATGGACTGGTAAGGATTTGCTGTGGGAAATATTATACTTCCAGGCGCATTTGGGCTGTAAGATGCCGGAGGCATACCGTACGAAGGTTGACTCTGCTGCTGCTGTGCATATACTTGTGGCTGCGGGGGAAGCGGTCTTGAACCTTGACTAGTACTGGAGGAAAGTGAGCTATTCTGCGGTGGTGGCGGCGGTGGAGCAGGCTGTATGTTCTCGTGGGGAGGAGATGGCGGCAGTGAATATGCAAACGGTTGTTGTGGAGGTGGGGCAGAGTATGTCTGTGGTGGAACTGATTGTGGAGGTTGAGGAGGAGCCATGTATTGCTGTTGTTGTTGTTGTTGCTGCTGCTGCAGAGGCGTAGACATTGAGGGTGGAGGTGGATATTGAGAATACGTAAAAGATTGGGAAGGAGTGAACTGTGATTGTTGAGGAGGCGCATACCCATTTGGTATGGGTGTTTGTGAAGGAAGAGGGGCAAATCCAGATTGATGAGCATAGTGCGATGGGCTGTATCCCGACGGAGGAGCCGCCGGAGTGGACGACTGCGGTCCAACGAAGCCTGTTGGATCGGATGGGTATGATTGCAGAGGTTGTGTGAAACTAGACGAATTCGATATCGGCACAAAGCCGGAGGATGAGCTAGGGATGCTGTACCGCGGCCCACGAACTGAAGGTTGGTGGGTGGGATATGCCGCAGGCGATCCGTTCTCGTACGGCTGCTCGTACTGATGCTGATAAGGCGTTTGAGAAGGATAAGAATTCTGAGTTGAAAGAGTGCTACGATGATGTAAGGAGGTCTGTCCGGGAGGAGTCAGAGGTCGGTCGTAAGAGTACATGGACTCTCCATCGGAGCGCAAAGCCTGTTCATAGCTATGTGAGGGTTGAGGAGGAAGCGACGAAAATGAAGATGAAGGCCGTTGGATATATCCGTCATGAGGAGGCTATTCAAACGCAAAATGTTGAGGAGTGGCAATAGCAATGGAGTAAGTAACTCACTGGGAAACTGTCCCTTCGGTGATCCACTACCTCCAACTGTCCAAAATCGTTTGTAATACGATCGAGTACTGAGCCGTGGTTACCTGATTGATAGGGTGGGACGTATAAGTCCAACCTTGCCAACGAACTGGATGCTCTGAGGGATGGAGGGATGGAATTGGAAGTATGTCGAGAGTGATCCTGAATACTACTCATAGATGAGATTCTGGATGATTGAACACCATTCTCATCAACGCTTTGCAATGTCGAGGGTGAGTCTCCTAGTGGAACGAAAGAACCTGCACCGCCGTAATCTTCTCTGAATTTCGTGGGTTTCTTCTTCGGAGGGCGTTCCTGTAAGGCGACGCGTAAATTCCTTTTGGCGGTCTCCAATCACCACAAAGATAACTTACATTAGACCAGAATGTCATCTCGAGATAGACTTGCCCACAGAATTTATCCTTGCTCGTCAATGTAAACCACTCTGTCCCCGATGTTCAGCGCCTATAAACGCAAATTGAGAAAGAGCAATGCAACACTCACCATCAGTCTCCCCTTTAGTCAAGACCTCCGTAAGATCAACGGTGGTTTCGCCAATAAGGTCAGGCTCCCGAGGATCGTCCGCGTAACACGAGACCTTCAGAATTTTGCCTCCTTTAATCTTCTTCAGGTTGACTTTCTCCTTGTCGCTTTTGGGTGGCGGGGCCGGGGGTGTTCCATCGCCTTGAGCGGTACGTTGCAGCTCGTCCTCGACGTCTTCCCAAAGTGTGAAACGAACCTCTTCGTCCCATTCTGGATGCTGACCACCCCGTTTGAGAGCCTTTGTACGTCGTTTCTCCCCATTCATAGATACGCAACAGTACGGATCCTGCTTCCCAATATGTCTCTTATTCGGTAGGTGTCTCTGTGTGGCATTGCATTATTAAGAAGAAACGCGAACGTATAGAGCAAATGAGGACGCACCGCTCTCAAAATGACCACTACCAAGGTGCCGATCTCCCTGGGTGTTGAAGTCATGGTATAAATGGGTGTGATCTTGGAAGAGATTGGACTGGTGTAGCGGTAGTACGGATTTATATGTGCTCGTAGATGTAGATGAACATGGGCAACTGGGGCTCGGAGATGGCGGTGTATTTCCCCAGATCAGTCTAAACGGCAAGCAACAATTTGGCCCTGTATATACTCAGACGCCAAGACAAAATCACGTCGAACAGATCGCAGTCAAGAGTTCGGTCAATGTACACCTAAAAGTTATATATTTACACAACGACAGTGCTTTTGAAGTGGTGCCGCAGCTATGAAACCAGCTTCTACTGGCCAGGAGTGTAGCTTACATTCTCTTTGAATATAAGCCCGGGTTTACGTTGTGCAAGATCCAATACCATCTCTGCAAAATAACTATTTGCCCACGCGAACCAGCTCCGCGTATAACTTGTCGAGTCGTAGATGGATTGTGACTCGTAGATGAGACCCAAGCCGTTTGTGTTCTGTGGGGGAACAGGCGTAATATCAGCAAATCATCCGAGAGACACCAGCTGAAAGAAGGCCTTACGTTAGCGATGAGATATAGTGAGTTGAGAATCACTTCGTCGTCGTCTGTTCCAAAGATGGCAGATATTTGTGACATGGGCCTGTTCAAAGAGTCGCGTAAGAAACATATATGTAGAAAATCAGAATAATGCATACCATGGGTTCCACGGATCAACATGAGGTCCTCTATATATAAGAACGCGCAGCCGGCACCATCAGCATTTCTAATAAATCAAGTTGACACGAGTTAGAGCGTACCCAGCGCCCTTGAAGGCTTTACCAGCAGCGAAATATGGATTTTTGGCGGACAGTATCATTTTGCGCGTGGCGACGTATGCAGGATTGGTTTTGTCCAGGAAACCAAGATACGGGAGGGACAGAAGTGACTTTGACGGAAAGGTGTGTCATTTAGAAGGTGGTTAGAGGAGGGTGAGCCTATATTCACCGGTACATTTGCGTCGTCCATCACATATCGTCCACCGAAGCCTAGGAACGATCCAGTCAGAAGTGAGGACGAGGTGTATGTATATAGTACATACCGTTGGTTTCATAGGCAAATATATTGTTGACCACCTACCATTCAGAATCATCTACGATCAGCCAGAACACGAAGGCAAATTGAGTGTAGCAAATAACAGAGATTGCTTACTGTCGTGTCCCAAATCGCATCGTGGATTCGACTACTCCATTCCCTTGCTTGCTGACTGATATTCCGACCTCGGCCAACAGATTCCAAAAGATCAGCCAAGTGAGTGAGTTCAACACTCAGCATAGCGTTCGCAGGCGTTAGGAACGCTACCGGTAAATCATCAGCACCTACTTCCCTCCACAAAAAACACAAGGATCGAAGATTTAGAACACACCAAAAGTACTAAGATCATCCGAAGGTCTATGGTGAGTCCCCACCAACCCAGTATAAGCCTTCGGTTCACCATTTCCAAGATTATTCACTTGTGGAGACAACGAGCCGCCACCCCCTGTCCAATTGTAGTATGAGATGAAGTTGAAGTCGGAATCGAAGGTTGGTTGGGATTGTTCGTTGATGACGCGAAATATTTGGTCGATAGCGGTGAACCCTAGTTTTCCCCCAAGACGTGTCAGCTCGATGATAGTAGAAATGGAAAGATAAGTCTACTGTTACGCACAATTGTCATTCAAGATGGACGCGTCGTTGGTAGCCTGATAATACGACCTGGAGAGTTTGAGGAATCCACAGAGCGAATCGATCTCATACTGTGTATACATGTAAAATCGAGACATCTAGATGCATGCCCTATAAGTACTCTAACACACCTTGCATTCGAATACCGTCTGATTATCAACAGGTCTAATTCGGATGACTGTTAGACATATCCGTAGAAAGTAATCCAAGACATACGGGTTAACGATAACTCCATCCGCCCAATCGTTATGACTCGGGGCCAATCCACTCTCAGGCGGTGGTTGGAAGGCACCGCAATACGGGTACTGAGAAACATAGCGAGCTTCATTGTTGATGACAGCTTTGACAAGAGTGGCTAGTTCCTTGTCATTTGCTAGGAGTGTGTGGTAATGCGCGAACTGAATGATACGACATGATCAGCTATAAAGACAAGAACGAAACGAAGGCTACTTGCTTGGTTAGCTGTATCCCGCAGCCATTGTGCACTGTGTGTAGGATATCAATATCTTCATAAAACACTTGCCAGGTTAGCTTTACGGACGTGATATCCTGCACAAATCATGTCATTGCATGAAGCGAGAGAGAGGAGGATTATACATACGCCTGTGATGATGAACGCGAGATTCTCGGTCTGGTGAGGATATTAGAGGACTAGCTAGACATATACGTATTGTGGGCTTACTGCATTGAAGTACTTGACGGTGGTATCTTTCCGCGTCCACGAACCATCACGTCAGAGTATGTCCGAATACGCGTGAGTGAGTGCGCACCTAGTGTGTTCGGAAATGTATTTTCGAACAAGCGAGCGATATCGGGATCCTTGAGACGCGCTTTCATGTCGGTTATCACTTTCTAAAACGCAGAATAAACAGTCAGTTGTTGAAGAGAGACTTGAGGAACTTACTTCGACAGACGTGCTATTGAAGGTGCGACATGCAGGATCAGGCCTCATGTATGGCAGAGCTAATGGGCCCAAAGATGGATTTCCTTGAGGGCTCTTCGAAAAGAAGGATGAACATCACCAGCACTACCAGAGAAAGTCATAGCCAACCTGCGAGTACGTGGTATAATCCGGGCACTGCGCCTGCGAAGGCACGAGCAGAGCAGCCAAAGCAAGACCTCGCCATCCAAACCCAAGTTTCATGTCGATAGTACACCAGAGAGATGAGATGGAGTTGAAGGGGTGATCAAGGATAGATGCTACAAACTTGAGAGGCTCGTTCTTTACGAAGTTGAAGATGAGAGATATAAATGCACAGTGCATCTAGGGCCGCGAGGGTTCACGAGACCGCGGTCGCGTGTACATGGGCTTCGAGTGGTTCGGGGAGAGTACGTTAGGGACTCATGACTAGATCAGGTGCAGAGGTTTAGGCAATGTAGGTGGTGGCCGCATGCTAGCACGGTGATCGAGATAACATTATCGTGGGAACGGAAGCAACGACCTTTATTCCAAACAGCAGCCAAACTACCGCCGACGATGCACGATCGTCGATCACCCAAAATTGCAAGTAGATTTTCTCATTATGATACTCGAAAAACTGAAAGAAAATAAGCATACAAAGTAAAAGGAAAGTATAATAAGCAGAACGAATCATCACAAACTAATCTCTGAATGAACAGTAGGAGTCGAAGGAACAGAATGCCATACATCTTTCGATTTTTCACTCTGTTCCTCCTCGCGATCGAGAACATCGTGTTCCATCTTTGGCGTATCTGGCAATGTGCCCTGCGCAACAGTCTCCACCGACATCTTCCCACTGTCAATACTCGGTTCCGTCGAGGGATGGTCGGATACCAGCCCAGTGTTCCTGGGTGTAACCTCGGAATCTTCAACAGGCGACAACGGATGAGACGAATCCTCCACCATCCCATGCCCATGCCCATGCCAATTCCCCTCCATCGGCGACGCATCCCCACTATGCCCACTCGTCTTATCCGACCGATCATACGTCTCCAAACCATCCCCTCCAAACCCACCACCACCAGTCCTCACACTATTCCTCGTCCACAAACTAGTCTCCCGAACCAACGAACTCGTCCCAGTCCCACCACCACCCATTTGCACCCTCGCACTCCACCTACTAGCCTCACTCTCCCAACTCCCCCTCCTCGAACTCCTAGGCCTCAACGCTCTGACACTCGCATCCACATCCCGCTCATCGAGCTCGAGCCGCTCGTCATCACCAAGCACGAACTGACTGCTCTCCGCGTCCGCGTACGTGATACTCCCACCGAAATGCGATAACGAGTCGCCAGCGCCGAGAGCGGACGGAGGGGCGGAGTAATACCCAGGTGTGTGCGTGCCCACACGAGGCATAGCGAATGCCGACGACGCTAGTGTCAGTACGGACGCATTGTCCATGGGGGGCGACGATGGTCGAGGGTTATTCCTTGGATGATGAGTGGTATGCAGTGGTGCCTGGATCGACGTCATATGGCTTGCCCCCTGGGGTGTGGGCTGTGACCCCGAGCTGATACTGGCGTGGTTCTGCAATGATGAAGGACGAGAGGAGGCTGGTGATGGAGGGGAAGGAGGGAGGGCAGAGAATGTGATGGAAGTTCCGCTACTAAGTAGTCCCCCTCCCCCACCGCCACTACCACCACCACCACCGTTGGGAATAGAGCTAGTATACGTAGACGACGTCCGGATATGAGGTGGAAATCTCGCAAGTTGACCCGTAGGCGTCGCAGGGACCTGTGCGATATGCGCCATCCCATTCCCATTCCCCCCATTCCCCCCATGCAAATCAATACTAAGCACAGTCGTCGGCTTCGTACTAGCAGCCATACTCCTAAACGTCCTCGGGTCCGAGAGATACGAAGACGAAGACCGCGAAGGTGAAGGAGACGGTGGAATGCTGGGGGGTATGGGCCGTACGGAAGCGTCTTCGTCTGCTTCTAGGGCACTGGCTGGTGACCAGGTGGATTCGCGGGCGAATGATGAACGACCGGAGGATCCAACATCACCGTCGTCTTCGTTGTCGTCTTCGTCTGTATGGTCGTGGCTGCTATCGATAAAATCATCACCATTCAACGATATCGTCTTCCGTCTAACCTCCAACTGCTGCCCCTGTTGCCTACCACGAGTCGCAGGAGACGACGAGATACGGTTGGTCGTCCGGGAAGAGGGTGGGCCGTTACCATTACCGTTACGTAGGCTACCCTGCTGTTTATTCTCCAACCTCTGAGCCTTCGTCTGCGTCTGAGTCTTTGTCTTTCCTGACCCAGCTAGTTTACGCTGAAACCAATTGATAATGGGTTTACTCGACCTGCGTGTGATTTTCTTTGTCTGGATCGTGTTATTGTTATTGTTGTTGGTGGCAGGTTTTGTCTGTTGTGGAGGTGGAGGTGGAGGTGGAGGGTTGGTACGTTTCGATGGGAGGTGGTCTTTCAAGTTCTTTGAGGTTGGTGGACCGGGGGGCTGCGGTTCGGTGGGGCGAGAGTTGGTGAGTACGACGGCTGGCATGATGTGATAGGGAGTAGACTGGGTGCGAGATATATAATGTAGAAAAAAGAAAAGAAGTGAGAGTGAGAGTGAGAGAAGTGAGAGGTTGTTGAATGAAAGAGAATTCAGAATTTATGTAGACCAAGCCTTGCAACGCCATGGCCTTGCGTCCGATCACTAGCACTGCTGCTATAGCCTTCCATTGTCCATGTCTCGAACTTACATACCATACCTCCGTTAGTATAACGTACACACTAAAACGCTAACGCGCTAAGTTTGACACAAGTGCGCAGTGGGTGAGCAGTGGGTGAGCAAGATATCGATAGCAGATTGTGATTGTTGAATTATAATGTCTATGTCTAAAAAATACAAGCAAATTTCTTCCTCGCCCAGTGTTACTGACAAGCTCGCCGCTCACCAATCAATCTTCTTCCCCTTGCCCTTCCCCCCCGCCTGCCCCCCAACCGGCACGATCTTCCTCCCCTGATACCCAAACCCATCCAACCAAGGCCAAACCTCACTCCTCCTCCCCTCAAAAACCTCAATACTCTCCCCCCTCTGCATAGTCAACGCAATATCATCCAACCCATTCAACAAACAATGTCGGCGAAATGGATCCGTCGTGAACTTTATTGCCTCCCCCCCACCACCCTCCCCCCCACCACCCTCCCCCCCACCACCGCCTACACGTCGGATTTCCTGATTGACGAGATCGACTTCGAGCTCGAGCCCGAGGGCGGCGTCGGCGGCGAGGAGGATGCAGGTGGGGGTTGGGAGGGTTATGGGGAGCATCCCGTTTTGCATTGCGTTGTTGCGGAAGATGTCGGCGAAGCTGGGGGCTATGACGCATCGGATGCCGAAGTCGTTCCTACACACCGTCCATCAGTAAGTAACTTGCTTCTCAAAACGAAAACACAATGAAAATAACTGGGGAGGGGGGGGGGACTCACAAACTCCAAGGCGCATGCTCCCTCGAACTCCCACACCCAAAATTCCTCCCCGTACACACCAATATCCTCGACCGATCATACGGCTTCCTATTCAATATAAAATCCGTATCTTCACCCGTCCGCGGGTCCTTCCGTAGCGTATAAAAAAGAGCATTAGCGAGACCGGTGCGTTTGAGCGTCTTGAGGAATTGTTTGGGGATGATCATGTCGGTGTCGATGTTTTCGATGTAGACGGGTGCGGCGATGCCTTTGAGGATGGTGAATTTTTCGACGGTGGTGGGGGCTTTCGCAGGTGGCAACACTACACCCGCACCCCCACCGACGGACGTAGGTGGCGCAGGAGGCTGGAGAGGCGCAGGCGACGGCACGACCACATCGGTCATAAACTCCAACTCACTCGCCAGTCCCAACTTCGGCCCCGCCTTAATATTCGCCTCAGCCACAACCCCCATAAACCTCCTCACATCCGTCATCTTCCCCGTCAACGCCGCCGCCGCCGCCATCGCCGGACTCAAAAGATGCGTCCTCCCCCCAGCCCCCTGTCTCCCCTCGAAATTCCGATTACTGGTGCTAGCGCATCTCTCCCCAGGAGCGAGTTGGTCGGGATTCATACCGAGACACATCGAACACCCCGCTTCGCGCCAATCGAACCCCGCGCGTTTGAATACGACGTCCAACCCTTCGGCTTCGGCGTGTTGTTTGATCAGCCCGGATCCGGGGACGATCATGGCTGTTAAGACGTTCGGAGCGATTCTGGCGTTGGGCCCTGCAGCGAGTACGATCCGAGCTGCGCTGCGGAGGTCTTCGATGCGGCTGTTGGTGCATGACCCGATGAAGACTTTGTCGATCGTGATTTCCTCCATGGGGGTGTTGGGTGTGAGCCCCATGTACGCGAGGGATCGTTCGGCGGAGGCGCGTTTGACCGGGTCGGTCATTGTCAGGGGGTCTGGGACCCGCCCGGTTATGGGTACGACGTCTTGTGGGGATGTTCCCCATGTTACGGTGGGGATTATGTCGGAGGCGGGGATGGTCACTTCGATGTCGAAGACCGCGCCTTCGTCCGTCTTTAGGGACCGCCAATACTCCACCGCACGATCCCACGCCTCGCCCTTCGGCGCTAACGGTCGATCCCGGAGATACTCAAACGTAACCTCATCAGGCGCGACCATCCCCGCCCTCGCACCAGCCTCAATACTCATATTACAAACGCTCATCCTAGCTTCCATGCTGAACCCCTCGAAAACGCTTCCAGCGTATTCGATAACGCAGCCGGTACCGCCTGCGGTACCGATGATGCCGATGATGTGGAGGATGACGTCTTTGGAGGTGACGCCTTCGTGGAGGGTGCCGTTGACGGTTATGCGCATGTTTTTGCCTTTTTTTTGGAGGAGGGTTTGGGTTGCGAGGACGTGTTCGACTTCGGAGGTGCCGATGCCGAAGGCTAGGGAGCCGAATGCGCCGTGGGCTGCGGGGGGCATTAGTTAGTTTGTGGGTGGAGGGGAGGGAGGGAAGGGAGGGGGTACGTACTGGAGGTGTGGGAGTCACCGCATACGCAGGTTATTCCGGGGAGCTGGAGGGTTGTTAGTCGGGGCATACGCAGGTGGACTGTAGGGACGTACGGTGAAACCCTGTTCAGGACCGATAACATGTACGATTCCTGGGTGGTGCGTCAGGATTCGAGTCGAAGATGGACGACGAGCTACGTACCCTGACGCTTATCCTTCATTCCGAAATACGTCAAACCAAACTCTTTAACATTATCTTCCAGGGCAGCACATTGTGCTCTGGAATCAGGCTCTGCGATGAAGGCTTCTACGGTTGTGAAATTTTTCCGTGAAGCGGTGCTACCAGCAGCAAGTTAGCTTGGAGTCACCATGGGAGTAGGGGGTACTCACGGGATGTTATGATCCAAGGTAGCGAGAGTGCAATCTGGTCGACGGACGGGACGGCCTGCGTTGCGACTAGAAGGGGAAGTGGGTGTAAGAGGGTGATTGACGCGGGAAGGTGATTGATTAGAGTTACTTACAGTCCTTCGAATGCCTGTGGGCTTGTGACTTCGTGTACCAAGTGTCTACAGTAACAATTTAAGTGACTGGGTATATAGTCTATGGTGAGTCACTGACCTGTCGATGTATACGAGCGCAAGACCGTCTTCCTTGACGTCTCTAGATAAAACAATCAGATGCGTGAATCAAGCCGTGAGATGGGATAGCGTACACGACATGGTCATCCCATATTTTATCGTACAGAGTACGTGGTTTTGGAATAGCAGAGGGCATGCTGGCTAGCTAGGATTAGATTGGTGGTGGAATGTGGAGGAGAGGGGTCTTATAACATTTTCGACATTGTATCTCTCGTCGGCCGATCGGATATATCACTTCGGACTTCACTTCCACCCAATCCAGAACTTCCAGTCCGCTGGGGTAGACTATTCTACGTAGACTCGGAAAGACTCCGGCTACACCAAACAATGACGCATATGCCCAAATTCGGACAACAATAGGCACATGCCATCTCCGTATGTCCGTTACCTCCGTCGACGTCGTATGGCCGGCGCTTCTTGCTGATGCAGACTGTAAGCGATCATCAACGCTTGAGTCGCGCAACACTGCTGGTCACTGTCGGCAGCGGTGACGACGTTCGTTATCAAAATCGACTATCTTTGATTTAATAATGATAACTTTCCAGTCTTTGGTGGAGCTCAAGTAACACAAGATATATGATGAGAAATTTGTAGTCCGGACTCCAGTGTGTCCTTGTCGTCGCTGAGGCGCACGACCCCCGACGCACCTCAACAGTTGTCGGGATGATCGGAATATTGCAGACGCGCCAAGGACGCGTACTATTTTAGTCCTGGTCACAAGTGCTGGGCAGACCGTTGAATATTTTTGAATCATTGCATTATGTTTGCTTTGTAGATATCACAAATAGTGTCCTCGCTGTCCTAGACAGCGAAGACGAGTCTACTTAGTCACTTTACACAACCGCCAATGTTGCGATGTCAACGCCGCGCCGCCGAATTGTGTGACAATGTCACATCATCAAATCGATCACCCGGTAACAAGCCGGAAATGACGGATTACGTTATCTCGCGTACCTAGTCTACGTAGACAGTCTATGCTAGACTCTACCCCAGTGGATTGGATGTTCTCACCCAATCATAGCATTCGGGTTTCGAACCCGATCGCACTACCACGGACATGCGAAGGCGGCCCGGGGTGGTACAGTTATTATTACAACCAGGATTACAAGCTACGGGGCTGCTACGGGTTCCCTGACCAACTGAGTCAACACACTCATCGACCGCACAAAGAACGGTCGGATCTCGTTGATCTCCATCGAACACAAGTTAGGAAGCTATCATCCAGTCCAGCGTCAATACCACAACACACACAGAGAAGCAATGGCACGCACACTGAGTTCACTATGATCAAGCTTCTGCAGACCATCCCTACTCTTCGCTTGTCGTGCTTCTCGGAGGTCTTTTAGTAGCGATCGGAGTTTGTCGGGGTTTTGGAGGTCGTCTGGGGCACTGCGTACGTCCTATTAGCTAGCAGACACAAGCGTTGATACTGGGGCTGACGCACCCATCAAGCAAAACCTTCGAAATCTCCGCAAACCGAAACGGAAGATCACTAAACTCAGGCTCCGTCGTCTCGCGATTCAGTCGTTCTTGCAAATACTCTGTCACCCACCACCCACCAACCACCCCACCTCATCAGCCCCCCATTCAAAAACCACTGCACAAAACGAAGCTACACACCGACATTCAACCACCCCGGCGGCACAATCCTACACTTCTTCTTCATCTTCAAATTCAACGCCATCCATATCGGTATACTCGCTCGATGCGGTGGGCGCAGGGGACCGTAGGCGCCGCAGATGAAGGCGGTGCGGTCCATGGAGATCATGGGGATGATTTCGATTAGGTGTTGGCTGGCTATTAGTTCGAGTTCGGGGGGTGTTACGGAGGGGCGGAGGGTGGGGGGGAGGGACATGATGGGGGTGAGGCCTTGAGGCCTGTGAGGGTGGTGGGACTTGGGACGCGTTGTTTGGGTTTGTGGGACTATGAAAACAACGCGATGCCGGTCTGCCAGGACCCCGTGTACCGCACCTCCTTCGTTCGTTGCTCGATCTTGCTCGATGGACAGTCACCAGCAGCTGCAGTCACTTCCCCTCTGGCGCTCAACGTTCCAACAGTGGTCTACATCCCCATTTCCCAAGCACTATCATCCCTACAGAAACATAGTCTCTGTATCCTCGGCACAGCTGTTAGATCTATCAAGACACACTCTCATGCTAAGTACCCTTGTAAGTCTTGAAACACTGGGGTGGTAATGGAAAGTGCACTCCTCGACAAAGCTCTGAATTTTTGAAAGTATAGTCATGGTTGGCAGGCCGGGGACAAATCTCAAGGTCAGCAGCCTCTCCAGTATAAGTATTGTACTTTTTGGAGTCTGGACCTTTGCCTTTGCCTTGCAATCGACTCGGGCTCGCGTTCGAGACATAAATTGTACGGTTGCGATTGTGATTGTACGATTGTAGATGAGATGAGTGGTCGGTAGGTTCGGTGCAGCAAATAATTATCATCTTACTATCAGATAGCTCTCGACTCGGAGTCCCATTAATATTTGGTCGTACATGTCCAGTATACAGACAGTCGCTCAACCTCAAGTAGCTACTAACTTAACATGAAGTATGTTCTATTCTATTCTGCACTACACATCCTAACAGACACATTACAGCTAGTACGAACCAGGCGAGCTGTATGTACAGTAGACTTGCTCATAATGCATACGGTCATGTTGCATAAATCTCATAGTGCATAAGGTTTTGCATGGAACCACGTTGGGACGCAGGTAAAATCTTGTAAAATGCATAACGCATAATGCATAGGTCTCTGGTGGCCGGTTTTGGCGGGATATGCATTATGAGAAGGCATGTTGGCTAGTTTTGAGCACATATTAGTGGTACATATTTGACATTCTTTCACAAAAACTAGACCAAAGAAGTCCATATATGCAGCTAATTGATGCATCAGGACCTATTTCGTAGTAATGCTACCTGATGCGTCCACTATGTCACGCCCTAGCCGGGAGTAACACGGTGTCACTTGGATGTGACACATACCCTGTTGCATAAACCCCATAATGCATAGCCTCGGGGGGTGTCCGGAGCGTATGCATTATGAGCAAGTCTACTGTACTATATTGGTATTGGTTTGTTATACTGACACCAACATATCTATATCCATCGGCCGTCCGATCTTTGTCGAAGAGATATTGTTGGGTGAGTCCGAAGTGCAACGTTGAATACCTTGGAGCTGAAGTGATGCAAGTTGAAGGTGACTCGACGACGAACATCCAACTTGAAGCTTGAAGTTGTGGCAAAGCAAACATGCGGGTTTTGTGCAGCCTGCAGCCTTGCTGATTGTACATATTCAACCACGACAGTCGCACTCTCTTCCGAGTCGTTGGTCGAAACAGTCACGGTGTCGACGGCCTATCCCTTCTTGAATATTCCGCTTTGGGTGTTTGTTGCATCAGCTTTCCCCAGTTCTGTTGTGTCTGTCGCCTTTCAATACTTTTTAACCTCTTGGGATGCTATCCAACGACTACGTTACACTCGGATACACCATCTGAATGCTTTTCAAGTTGTTCGAGCCCTCTTTGAACCTTCCCTAGGCCTTCCTGGTCAAGTCGTCTTTGTCGCTCATCTTTTGTCCCTGGACCCCTGGTCACCAATTTGCCTACTTGACGGGTCCATCTACAAGTCAACTTGAAGGGGATTTACCTTACTATCAGCATCTCCCGAGGTGGTAATTGTGCGTGATAATTATCCAGTTCCGATAAATATATTCGTCTCGTTGAGTCGACAGAAAACCTATTTTACCCTCAAAATGGTAGTAGAAGAGGTTACTAGGGACGAGGCGACGAGGCGACGCTCACCCGATAAACCAGCACCAGGGATTTAGACCCTCGGATGGGCATGGGCACTATCGACCGTTCGTAAGTGTTCGATGGATCTGGTCGACGGTGTCCGAGTCTGCAGGCTTCAACACATTGAGCTATTAGTAATATTTCCCTCCGTCTTCTCTTAATGTATCTTGTGCTTCACCCATTCCATGTGGCACATCACTCAAGACGCGTTGAGACGCGACTGATGTCAGGTGACATTAGTGCCGCACGAATATACTTTCTGAATCCATGTCGTATGGCGATATATATGGGCCTCGTGAGTAGGTATGAAAGCCAAGTTTCTGAATTCATCTTGGAGGGAAGGAGGGGAGGACTTGTGTGCAGTAGTGTCGAGTGGTGAGCAGTTCAGATATTGGGCAGGGTTTCAGGGGTCCTTACGTTGCCGAGACGCGGCGTGTGCAAACAATTGAGTCTCGCCACAGTGACACGCGGTCACGTTCCAACCGCGTCACGACGAGCTCAACCACTTCAACGTCGTGCTCACTACCTCACCACCACCGCCGTCACCGCCACCGCCACCGCCATGCTAGGCACACGCACAAAACAAGTATTCTCCTACGGACGACGTACACAACGTATCGTATCTGACGACCGCGAGCCACGAACAACGTCGAGTACTAGTAGTATATTCGACGATATCCCAACATCAACATGGGCCCGGGTTCCTGTCCGTTCCAAAATGAAGAAGAGGCAGCCGGTGAAGGTTGTTTCGAAGCTGTCGGAGGAGGAGGAGGAGGAGGAGGAATCGTCGTCTTCTTCGTCGAAATCAGAGTCGGAATCAGACTCGCCTCCTTCCCCTCCAGTAAAACTACGAATCCAAAGACGTCCACGTCCCAAACCGAAACGATCATCTATATCTAATTCTCCATCCACATCCCCAATCGCCATAGCCGTTCCAAGTAAACGCGTACTCGTACCAAAACCAAAACCGAAAGCAAAACCGATACCAAGTCAGAAAGCGAGAACGGGGACAAGGGTGAGTAAACTGATACAAGAAGATGAAGATCGGACGACGCCATCTTCCTCCTCCTCCCCCAACTCCAAGCCCAAACCTACTAAAAAACTCACGAGTACACTCAGCATACCAGAAACACCGCGCAGACCACTAAGCGCGTTCTCGCTCAACGTTCCTGTCTCTAGTCATACGTCCCCCGCCGTCGCCGCACCAGGTAAAAAACCAACGAAGGCTGCTGCGAAAGGCGTCCGTGGTAATAGCGTCGGGGGTAAGGGTGGTAAAGGTATGGGAAACTCACTCCCACTACCACTCCCACGCACACCATCCTTCTCCCCCTTCGTAGACGCAGACGTGGATATCGACATCATCGTATTGGATGAGAGTGGCCGGAAGGTGAGTCAGGAGAGGAGGGTTTCGAGGGCTCGGGATGTTAGGTCTATTCCTATCGATTTGACGAGGGGTGCGGGGAAGAAGACGGGGGTGACAGGGACGCATAGGCAGACGACGAGGACGAAGGGGAAGGGGACGAAGACGAAGACGAAAGAAACGACGCTAACGTGCAGGTCGATTGCCAACGCGATCGTATTGGATACAGATACAGACGAGGATGAGGATGAAGAAGAGGATGTTCAAATCCAGCCAAAACGACTGGCGAGGCGTGCGAAGGTGATTCGCGTTGATACGTCTGATGATGAGGAGGGGGATGAGGGGGAGGTGGTGGAGGTGGAGGTGGAGGTGGATGGGGAGGAGAGGGAGGGGGAGGAAGTACTGGCGATCCAGAAGCCACGGAAACAAGTTATAAATCCTCCACGTCAACGTCAAGTCGAGGTAGTCGTCCCGCCCGTCCCACCGTCGTATGGCGTCAAACACCAACACCAACATCAACCCAAGCCCACGGTCGTTCCTCCTGCTGTTCCCATCCCAAAATTACAACCCACATTCCCCCTCCCCCACCACCTTCCCAACCCTAACCCCAACCACCTACTAACCACAACCACACGATATCCATACCAACACTTTGACTCCCCCATCGCCCCACGACGACAAATACACTTAACACCTATCCGGTCTCAATTGCACTCCAATCCCCATTCTGGTTCAAGACTCTTCGGGTCTCGAGACACACCTGCAACACCCGGTAACGGTAACGATCTTGGTGATGAGGGTGATTGTTCGCTTTCCCTGGAAGAGCTCGAGTTGGAGTTGGAGCTTGAGAATCTGAATTTGGGGTTGGGCCTCACGTCTCCATCCTCCTCCTCCTCATCGTCGTCCCCGTCGTCCCCATACTCACCGTCCTCGTCTTCACACCAACACTCACACCAACACCCACAAGCACAACAACACCAAAACCCACACCAACCACATCCACGCCAACGCACATCCCAACCCCCACACCTCCTCCCCCTCCTCACAGAATGTCACCAAGAGACGTGTGGCCCACATGAGTTTTCGGCGTTCATTGAGACGTTTCCTTTTGATCCGATCGTTCATGCGGGTGGGGGTGAAGGGGATGGTGGGGATGGTGTAGGGGATGGGGGGGAAGATGGGAGTGAGAGTGAGGGCGGAGAGGAAATTGGTGGAGGTGTAGCTGGGAGTGGAGGAAAGGGTGGTGTAGGCGGGAGTAGGACCAGGACCGGAGTTCGATTCAAGAAGATTGGGGAAGCTAGTTATTCCGAAGTATTTGGGATCGGGGATGTGGTGTTGAAGGTTATTCCTTTGAGGGATGAGGAGGCTGGGTTGGGTTTGCGTTCCAGTTTGGGTTCGGGTGAGAGGATGCATCGCGCCCACAACCAGAACCACCACCACCATCATGCTGAACCAGATACCAACCCAGACGGACCAGCCCCAAGCGACGCTGCAGACGTCCTAAAAGAAATCATCGTCACCCGCGCCATGGGCGATCTATGCGGGTGCGGGGACGGGGACGGGGACGAGGACGGGGGTGGAGGTGGATTTGTTAAGCTCCTACGGGCGTATATTGTAAGGGGGAGGTATCCCGAGGTGTTGTTAGAGCTTTGGGATGAGTATTATGAGAGGAAGGGGTCGGAGAGTGTTAGGCCTGGTACGTTTCGTTTTTCTATTCGGTTTTCTGGGTGGATGGGTGGATGTTGACATCGAATTGGGATGCTTTAGATACATTCAACGTCTCGCAAGTCTACGCTATTATCGTTTTACCCAATGGTGGTCCTGATTTGGAGGCTTATACGTTCTCTGGGTCTGGTGCGGATAAGACGAAGGCGACTACGAAGACGAAAACAAGCCATGGATGGAGGCAGGCTTGTAGTTTGTTTTGGCAGGTCACGAAAGCGTTGGCTCATGCCGAGCAGTTGGTTTCGTTTGAGGTTAGTTTCTCTCTCTCAGATTCCCTCAATGTTCAAAGTCCGTATCGCGTCGCGTCGCGTTCTAACTCATTTACATTCTGGTTCCGACAGCATCGCGACCTGCACTGGGGCCAAATCCTCGTCAAGAACACACCCATCGAAACCAACACCATCTCCGCAGAACCTTTGAAGACGCAGAACCAAAACCAAAAACCCCGACCCAGAGTCCCAAAGAGGAAGATGATGATGGACGATCCAGGACACGGGATCAAAGCCACTTTGATTGATCTGGGGTTATCGAGGATGGATGCGGGGGATGGGAGGGGTGGGGAGGTCGTGCATTGGACGCCGTTTGATGAGGAGGTTTTTATGGGGGAAGGTGGGTTTTCTTTGTTTCTTACAATGTCAATGTGGAGTGAGGACTGATTGTGTTTTTTGTGTTGGTGTGTGTGGTACAGGTGATTATCAATTCGACGTGTATAGGATGATGAGGGAGCATAATGGTGGGCGGTGGGAGGAGTTTAAGCCTTTTAGTAATGTCATGGTACGTTTGTTTCCATTCCTGACGGTTGTATCATGTTTTTGAAGTGGTTTGTCTCACGTTTTCTCTTTTCACAGTGGTTACACTACCTCGCTGTGAAATTACTTCACTACAAACGCCTCAAACCACCACCCGTTCCCAAGAAGACTACAAACGCGAATTCGAACGCGAACGCCACCACGCCATCCTCTAACTCGTACACGGAGAAAGAATGTTACGAATGTCTCCTCGAAATTGAGGGGATCCTGGGTAAGGAGATTGCGGCAAAGGTCAAACTGCCACCAGCTGTAGCAGCTGTTAAAGGGAAAGGTGGTAGGCGTAAGACGGTACCGGTTCACGCGTCTGAGGCTATAGGTCTCTCGTGTGCGGGCGATGTGGTTGGGTATGGGTTTAAGAAGGGGTGGGTCGCGCCGATATCGTGATGAGGTTTCTTTTTGATCTATCTATCTATTTCTCGGATCTATTTCGTTTCTTGGTTTGATTTGTAGGGCTCGTACGCGTACGCGTTATTTAACCATTTTTGTTGCCACTCACAATAATATCAATGTTTTCCAAAAGCTTCGTGGCGCTCTTGTTATGGACATAGTGTTCGAAGCGTGAAGTCAACAAAGCGTCAACCGAACAATTCCGTGTTTCTGACAGTTACATGCATATGTTCAGAGGAGATGTCATATCTACAAAAACCCCGTAATGAGGAGAGGAGAAAGGGACATATGCGCTGCATAACCGAAAAAATGTGTGTAAGTGTCCAACACGATGAAGATGAAAGTCACTGAGAAGTAGCAAGTCCTGTCAACAGTGATTTGACAATGCATATGTAAGTATGTATGTTGCGTTGATAATATATATATACGAGGACAGATATGCTATGGATGGATGGAGAGATCTAGCCGAAAAGTCAATCCATGAAGAGTCCTAAAGAAGCTCTACTTCTTTTTCTCAACACCCCGCCTTTGCTGTTTGCCTCCAACTGGAGGGCAACGGCACAGGGTATTCGCCGCGGTCGAGTGAGGGGTATGGGAGTAGAAATTTGATGATGTACGGGCGGGAAGGAAGAGTGGCCGCGGAAGGGCGCAGGGTGTCGAGAAGGTGGGCAGAAATTTGGCGAGATGAGACTTTGGGTTCGTGAGGGTGGCACGACGATATAGCTACATTTCAACAAGGGCGAAAAAGTGGCCGGGGCGGTCTTAGCAAGTCTCGACCCATGAATTCTTGGGAATGTCTTGACCGAAGTCGTCGTGCCAGGTGGTTATGTTTGGGTTTTCATATGCCTCGATATAGCTAGGGACTCGTGTTGTCAGTACTCCAGTTCGCATTTGAGGTGAATATGTTGGGAACGCACGTATTGATATAGTCTTCCGTGGGGAAGTTATCTGGACTGCAGCCGACGTTTATCGAATCTGCAGCCTGGTAGACCCTGATATAGTCAATCTTCATATGTACAGGGAATACTAAATTCGTCCAATCGATGGTAGCTGGATTATGCACGGTTGGAAATGAGCTACGAGACCGTGGAAAGAAGGGAGCCGTAAAAACGCACCAAAATTCGTGCTCAGGCCCAAGTTAGTAATGATGTACTTTGAGGACGTCAACCGTCTGTTCTGCCGGGGGAAAAAGAAACAAGGCGTACCATAGGCTCTTGTGGGACAGGTCTAGCGGAGATTTCTACATCGTCGTTTGCACCTACACCTGCTGCGTTCATTGTCCAGGAGAGTTTGTTGTCCGAGATCCAGGTGATGTACTATGAAATAGAATAAGCCACCGTGATACGCCAGTATATATAATCAGCAGCGTACCGCATCGTCCGCTTCATATCCTGATGTTGTCGCATATAGTATTCACATCAGTTAGAACTAGGAAATCGATAGAAATTATACATACCGGGTTTATACTGGAAGCCATACAGGGCATAGCAATCTCCATTGTTCTCGTAGCACGCTTGATTTGTCTCGGTAACAACAGATGAGGCCTGTTGGTATGCTCCGCCCAAGTATGAATTCAATGCCGAAAGACTGGCGTTGGCGATAATCAAGTTCTCTGTGGTGTTGTCCCACATATAATACGAATCGAACGGCTACGTCGATCTCGTCAGAATAGAGTACGAGCTGATGTGAATATGAACCGTGCTTACCGCCCACTGCCCGGACTGCGAGACTTGACCGCTATCGTCAGTGATCTATTCCGCAGTACGTCCGTGAGAAAAAATTGAAAACAAGAAGGGCGTTGCAATGAGCTCACCTGCGCCTCAAACATATCAATTTCCGGTGCAGCCCGACCGACGTATGTCCCATCGTCATGGACAGGGCCAGGATGGCTTTCACCTGAGCAGGTGCATCTCGACAGCCTTTGTCCGGGAAGGTACGATAATTCGCCATCATAACTGTCGCTACCACTGGTAGTAGCCAATAATGGCAGTCCGTTCAGAGTTTGATTAGGAGCTGTGCCGACCTGAGTAATATTTCTAATTAGTTAGAGTGACCACTTGAGAAACGAGGAAACGCACATCGCAAGAATCGTATGTATATGGCCACTGGATGAGGAACCGTGATCAGCAAACGCGTTGTATGAAGAGATGTTGTAGTCGCATACCATTCCTTCCGTAGTGGCACCGTACCCTGTCCGTCCTAAATTTCCCATTGTCCATACGGCAGGCCACAACCCACTGATATCGTTAGATCCAGGCAGAGAAACTGAGGCTTCGATAAGCCCGCCAGTGAAGCAGAATTTATTCCTAAATCACGAGTTAGTTGATGAGTATCAGTCGTTTGTAATGCCCATACCATGTAGTCATAAGCCCTAATGAGACGATTTGAGAACTCGCACAGCAAAAAAATCAAATCATGAGGGGTACGCACCGCTTTGATAATCCAGATCATGCGTAGCCAATTCAGAGAGGGTGATGATAAGGGATCCATTGTACGTTGTGATTGCAGCAGGATCGTACCACTCCAGATCGTTGGTCTGTATTAATCCGAATTTTGAGTACATGCAGAGGAAGAGATACAATCGTTGAAATTTACCGCCCAATTGTGCAGATCGTGCGCTTCCCAATAAGGATCATCACCAGGATAGAAAGAACGGTTATCAGTGTTGAATTCGTCGCTGAAAACGAGAACCCATTCGTCGGAGCTATTCATCCAAGAGGTTTTCGTATACGCGTCTTCTGGAGTGTCAGCGTCGATAAGGCCAAAATTCCCCATCGATGGTACCTGTGTTTGTGGTATGTCAGAAGAATATATCGAAGCGAATCATTTATTGATTTACCGTCACGTTGGCCGTTGAAAGAGCAGCAGAAGTGGTGTTTGTGACGATATTGTCTTGGACGAAGGTCAGGATAGGATATCCGAGGCTATATATCCAATGTCACGGTTCAGTAATTTCACAGTATTCGAGAGAACTCACAAGAGCATGAGAATTCCGGCACAGAGAATGAATAAACACCCTAGATTCGCGAAACCTCTGGAAGAGAAAGGATGTCCGTCGTGCTCGCTGTATCTCCCATTTTTGACATCTCTGGCATCAGGATTATGGAGGGCATCGTCTGCTTCAACTAGGTCTGGGGATAAATCGAAACCCCATTGACGGATATCGGGCGAAAGAGAGAACTACAAGCAGAGACGATGAGCCACAGTACTGGGTAGACAACGTGATACGACTCGCCTTGTCAGAGATAGAACTCAATGTCGAGTCTCCAACAAGACTAAGGGGAATGTCTTCGGTAGCCTGTGGACCTGTTAAGTCACGTCTGTATGATAAAATAAAGGACGCACGTGGCTATCTCGTATCCCACTTCCACGAGCGCTGACTCGCAGCAGGCTCGATGTCGAGCCAGAGTCATTCATAAATCTACCGCGACGTGGGACGGCAGCCATAGTGGGGAGGAAAAGCCAATCAAAGTTACAAGAATAATGTGAGCAAGTCGGTGTAAAGAGAGTGGAAGGTAGCGTGCAAGTATGAGAAGGTAGTTGCTGGAAACGACTGCTGGGGCTGCGCTCCTGGAGTAAATTTATCGACGACGCCCCATTCCGGACGTCGGGGCCCTGTGCAAAAAGTGATCGTAGATTTCGACTTGCAATTTCACAACAACAGAGACCGAAATAGAAATTTCATGGCTAAAAAAGGCAACTCTTCGTAACCTCTTGCTCATCCGCAGCTCGGAAGAAATCTGGACACGAAAGTAAGAGCTCACCATCACCGGTGCAAGACCGTCAACCTTTGACCCTTCACAGTGGTCTGAACGTTGACATTGCTACAAGAACACAACTATACGCTCCTGCAGTTCTGGTGACTCAAGTACATTCGGACTGAAAAGCCGACATAACGCGCATCATACGTGCATCATAGCCTATTCTACTGGTGATTGGAAGAATTAATTAACGTAGAACGAACCCTACTTTTGATGTGCATACGCACCGCATTGCTCGGAGTACTCGTTTGCGCACTCCATCACCTTATCATGATAGATGTTCATATAACTAGCGACATCAGTCGTCTACGAGATGCAAGGTGTTTCATTTATGTCGGCGCTGCGTTCGAATTCCACTGGCAGAATCTGGGAGATTTTTCCGGCTTGGCAGCTTGCGGCAGCGTGCTTTGCAGTTCGAGTGCTCTGACAAACACAATCCGGATAAAACATCGCCAAATATTCTTAGCCAATGGGAAAATCCTCGGAGAAATACATCTGGTTTTTGGGATTGTATAAGATTATGTAATCACAAGTACCCCCCTCTTTGCCAGTGAATTTGGGACCATGATATCGACTTCATCTTCGAAGTTCATACTGCTTCATTGGACTATCACGGATCCTCGCGTAGCCCACGTATACATACAGGTCGGATCCCAACGCACTTAGCAGCGACTCGGACTCGGTTCAGAAACCGTCAAAATGGCAAAAGTAGCTAATGATTTGAATCTGGTGAGTCTAATTCACTCTGGTCTACATGAGTTGAACGTCAATGAACACTTACAAACGACGCTAGATGACCAGTCCGCGCATCAGATTCCTCAGTCAGACGAACGTTCCACCCATCGAGTCCGAACGCCAGAAGGCGAAAGAACTGCTTATCAAAGGAGAGCGCGAATCGCTGCTCTTGGATTCACAAGTATCCAAGGCTCAAGTAGAATTTGACCGCCTCAGGCTTCGTCGTGCTAGTCTTCAAGAGCAGCTGGATTCTTGCCACAATATCCTCTCTCCCATCCGTCCAATCCCAACCGAGCTCATCAGGAAGATATTTCGACACGCCATAGACGATGCAGATCAACTCCAGCCATCGGTGACTGAAGCACCACTCTTGCTGTGTCAAATTTGTTCTCGATGGAGAGAAATCGCTCTGGGCTTCGCATATCTGTGGTCTACTCTACATATGGACCTCAGAATTGATGGAGGCCCCCTCTTGTCCGATCCAAACATCTTTATGGCCTCGGCAAACCGTCGGATGCGACTAGCTACAGAATGGCTGGAACGCGCGAAATCGTCGCCTCTCTCGATAGCTCTCCGCGTCAACACAAGCATGACTCTCGAAAAGACGGAGAGTTTTCCTCGGGACTTCTTGAAACCTTTGATTCCTTACTATGAACATGTCGAACACCTCGAACTCGCATTACCGTATTCAGTCATTCAATATTCCTTCGAGACATCGCCGATCCGTATGCCACTATTGCGGAGCTTTGAATTTCGCTTCTCAGACTGTTACAGATTGGGATCCGAGTCACGGAAGACGAGGACATTCCTGGCCGATGCGTGTATCGATTCAGAACATCTTCGCCGCATCACCTTCTCGCCAGTAACTTCCGAGATGTGTATCGCAATGTCCATTCCGTGGCGGCAGTTGACGCACATCACCATCATAGGGATGATATCTACTCCCACCTTACCTCGCATGTTCCAAAGTTGCAAAAACCTAGAGGAATTAGTATTACTGGGGATCTCCCAATTTGGCGGCGCAATCACAGATCATGCTATCCTGCCGAACTTACGTCTACTGGACGTGTATTTATCGGAAAACGAAAACAGTATTCCTCGCTTGTTCAGGATGTTCACCCTACCAGCTCTTGTGAATTTGAAGATCCGTTATGCTCATGACGAGGAAGATGAAGTGTACCCCACTTGGCCACAAGCAGAATTCGAGGCTCTCCAGCTTCGATCGGCTTTCCGCCTGGAGAAATTCACTTGGGTCGGGATCTCGTTCACTCCAGAAACGCTGAAGAAGCTCTTCCAATCCATATCCTACCTCCGACATCTTGATCTGACGTGCATAGATCTCTTCTATACCAATGTGTTTGATATCTTGACTGCCTCTGAATCCAATTCGGACCCTATGCTTCCTTGTCTCGAGATCCTGATCATCGATGGGTATTTCCATGGCCTATTGACAATGGTCGAATCCAGATGCTGGTCGGACGTAGGTGTGACTCGGAGGAATGGAGTGTCGAGGTTGAAGGAAATTCGCTTCAATATGAAGGTGAAAGGACGACCTTTCAATCTCGACGCGGTTCTCCCGCGATTTCAGAATTGTGTAAGGGAAGGGTTGGAATTCTTTCCACGGGAGTGGCTGACCTGAAGCTTGAAATCTCTTGTCTCGTCTCGTACATACTCATGTAAAGCGGCCGGCGGCATTGGCCACTTGTACCATCGGGAATATCCTGCATATTCCAACAGAGAATTATACGAGTACTCACCACGGTGAAGCATCCGATCATGATCATATAGCAACAAGTAAAGCTCTCGATAAGTAACATCATCTCCACTCGCGATGTATATCGGGGCGAAAGTCAAGGTATAGTAGTATCCGAGCGCGATGGCATTCCAACCCTTGGGAAACATCAACATCGGGACCACCAAGTAACCGCAACCTACAGCACGTAGGCAAATTGCTCCACGACACCCAGTGTTAATGGTATTGGCAGTGTCACCGTTTAACCCGTTTATTAGCCCCACTCTCCGACGCAGCCGGTCCAGGACCAGACAATACACTTCGTTTCTTGGCCGTTCTCGAATAATGAGCGAGAACCCATTCTCGTTCTGATTCTGTTTGTTCGAGGGTGCCTTGGCGGATTTCGTATGCTGTGGTATGGTAGAGTGAGGTGATCAGTAAGAAATGGAAAGGTTTGACAACGATGGTGGATGGAAGAGCCTCACGTTTCATCTCAAATCGTGGACCGACCTCCGCAAGCTGTACTTGTCGTGGAATCTTGACGAATACATGATGCCTACACACACACACACCTATATCAGCACCATCACACACTCCCAACCCCCTCCCCCCTTCGAACAAAACAAAAACAAAAACGCGCAAAACTCACCGAAACGAAATAAAATCATCCTCATTACTAAACGTCATCACCCTCTTACTATCCTCCTTCGGCACCGGAAACAAGAACCTCAATACATCCTGTACGCGCCCCCCGAGTTTTGAGGTGAAGTTTTCAAAGATGAGGTGTGGGTATTGTTCGGATACGGTGGAGGATTTGTAGTTGCCGATGTCGTGTCGGAGGGCGACGTTGGCGAGGGTGAAGAAGACGGTGGGGCCGTGGGGGAAGTGGGAGATTATCATGGCGTCTGGGAAGGGGTGGATAGGTAAGGTTGGGTGGTTAGTGCGGGTGATGTGAGGACGAGAGCGGGAAGGAGAATGGATGAGGGAAACTGACCTGGTGTTCCACGATGTTCATGTAGGACAATCAAATCTGTGATATCATTCGCCCGACAAGCATCTGCCAATTCTTTCACGACGTAGTTTCCTCGATTGATTCGGTGGGCATTAGGGAAGACTAATCGCATTTCCTGGAGGTTGTAGAATTACATTAGCGGATTAGACGTTAGACGTTGACGGCAATGCCGGAGGTTTTTTTCTCCAGTCTAGTGCGGCAAGACCTAGAAACAGAAGAACTCACCTTGGCAAATTGCAGTAGCTTCGAGCTAGGATCTCTCGAAGTCGTAATGATAATCTTCGGGTCCTGGATTCCAGCATGCGAGTATTCGTTATCGATATGCGTGCTTGGATCTATACGCGGACCCAGTCATAACGAAATGAGAGAGGTGTTCGAAAGCTCAAAACATAAAACACAAATATGCATACCAGCCTGCGCATCATCAAACCCCAAATCCCTCCCCAACCTTCCCGCATCCTTCTTCAACTCCGTCCTCAACGGCTTCCCACTAGCTAACGCATCTTTTAATTGTTGTTTTCGTTCGTAGGTTTGACGTTCTTGGGATTCGAGGGATTTGGCGTAGACGTATTGACGGCGTTCGCGGGTTTGGCGGCGGAGCTAGGAGGGGGGGGGTGGGTTAGTTGGGTAGGAGGGGATAGGGTGGATATTTGGGAACGTACCATTTTTGTTTGTCAGTTGTCAGTTGTCGAGGATGTTGTAAAGCGAGAATTGAGTGTAGAAGTCGATTGCAATTGATCGGCGGCACTCAAATTTTTGTCTTTACGGCATTTCCATTTTGGGACCGAGTCGGGACTCGGCCCCTGAGTCGGACTCCTTGCGGTCTCGACAAGCAGCGCGTTCGTTGCGTATACTAGGATGAGGATAAGACGTCTGGCTCAAATGATTTGCTAGTAATACGCTGACAAGGTAATATTCGATACAATATACAGGATATACAGGAAACATAACCCTGACTAGAAATCTGCCTCAGTCGTACTACACAAAAACACATCAGCACACACAATCCACAAAAGAAACCAAAGAGGACCCACAAATTCTTAGCACTCGTCTCAACCGTATTCGTCGGCTTGGACGTAAGATTAATATTCGCCTTCGAATAATCCGATACCCGTTTCTCGAAGAAATTGGTTTTACCCTGGAGGGAGATCATATCCATAAAATCGAAGGGGTTGGGTGAGTTCCATACTTTTTTGTTGCCGAGGGCGACGAGGAGACGGTCGGCGACGCATTCGATGTATTGGCACATCATGTCGGCGTTCATGCCGATTAGGGAGACTGGGAGGGCGTCTGTGGGGCAGGGGTCAGTTAAGGTGAAAGAGGGGAGGGGAGGGTAGAATGAGGTAGAAGGGGGGGACGGATACCTGTGAGGAACTCCTTCTCGATTTTGACAGCATCGACGATGATCATCTCGACCGTATCAGGATGAGGCCGCCTCTTCATATGTGAGAACAGCAAACACGCAAAATCGGTATGCATGCCCTCATCACGACTGATAAGCTCATTCGAGAACGTCAATCCAGGCATGAACCCTCGTTTCTTGATCCAAAATATAGACGCGAAGGACCCCGAGAAGAAGATACCCTCCACAGCAGCAAACGCCACCAACCGTTCCGCAAACGTCGACCTCTTATCGTCGATCCACTTGATCGCCCACTCGGCTTTACGCTTCACGAACGGGATAGTCTCTATCGCGTCAAACAAAAAATTCCTCTTCTCGGGGTCTTTGATGTACGCATCGATGAGGAGAGAATACGCTTCGGAATGGATGTTCTCCATCATCATTTGAAACCCGTAGAATGAGCGTACTTCGGCTGCTTGGACTTCCCCGGAGAAGCGGGTGATGAGGTTTTCGTTGACGATGCCGTCTGAGGCGGCGAAGAAGGCTAGGACGCGGGAGATGAAGAATCGGTCGTTTTCGCTGAGGTGGGTTTCCCAGTCGCCGATGTCCCGGGATAGGTCCATTTCTTCGGCGGTCCAGAAGGATGCTTCTGCTTTTTTGTACATTTCCCAGATCTGTAAGGCGTGAGGACGGCGTTGATAGGACAAGGGTTAGAGACTCACCTCATCGTATTGGATTGGGAATAGTACGAAACGACGTCTTGATGGTTTTAGAAGAGGTTCTTCGCCTGCAAACACACATCAGATCTTTTCCCCCTATTGAGATGGATCGACGTACTTTCTGGAAGGTCTATCTCGCCGACAAAACGTCTGTCTGCTGGTAGTTCGAATGGCGTGAATTCAGTAATAGGGGCTTCTACTGCAGTGATGTCGGGCATGTTGAACGGTGTCCATCTCCATTTTATATACTGCCTTTTATACAGGGCCTATTAGGGGTGGAACGATTGCGGCTGAACCATCCCACCCCGACCTCCTTTAAGTTTGCGGCTCTGAGGCTCTGACTCCATTCGCTTGAGTCTTTGCAGTGAGTCTGGATTGGCGTAGGTGCAACCAAACAAGCCACAACAAACGCGTCGCGACTTGCCACGCGTCATTTAAACTAGGTGCCGGCGCAAGCGTCGCCCAAAACCTTACTTGGCATTCCAAGGCTTCGCACCGCCACCAGGTCACCCTCGAGTAACAAGAGTAACAGCAGTCGCAGCAGTGTGACGCAATTAGTTCCAGATATTCCTCACCTTGTTTTCGCTCGTGTTGTAGAACAGAGTGCATGCATGGACAGTATCTCAATGCTTGTGAGGTTTTCCAGAGTCACCGAGTATCCCTGAAAATGACTCAAAACCGGTCCTGTCACGCACTCAATTGCTTAAAAAGGGGATTCGCCGAAGTTTCGGAACAAACATAACCACGCTCAAAGGCACAGGTGTTCAACGGGGATCTCGGGCGACTTACGAGGGTATAGGACGCAGTAGAGTGGCAGTGCAAAAAATAAGGGGGATGTTGGACTTTCCAGGTTGGGGGACCTTATCAAGTAAGGTGAAGTAAGGTGATATTTATGTTGAAAATAGCAAAACACGACCAAACTCTAAAACTTTTAAAACCCGACCCACTCCGCTACCACAACTACTTCCACCACCACAACCACAACCATCTCATCTCATCTCATCTCATCTACTTCCATGTCTTTTGTCACTAGCGCCGCCACTCCTCCTGCCACACCAAGCAAAAAGGTATGTCTCCTCGTGTCGCGTCGCGTCTCGCCTCGTCGCAATATTGACTCCCCCTGTTGAACGTTCCAGGCCATCGCGTCCATGGCCAACATGTCTCTCCAATCTCCAACCAAAGCACCCGCCGCCAAGCTGTCTCTAATCGACGACAAAGAAGGATCATCCTCTCCCAACACCGTCAACAACGACCTACCAGACGACCTTGAAGAGTTGCGAAAGATGTTTGTAGGCGAGGTTGATCTGCCTGAGAGTGAGTCTCGTACCATGCGCGTTTTAATTTACTTCCACTAAGCAAGGCTTGCAGGCGAGGAACCATTGCTCAAAGAGTCCAAGCGTCGTTTCGTCCTATTCCCTATCCAATATCACGAGGTATGTCCCAACCCCACTAATTACTCCCAACACGCGACTAACGCGATTTAACGCGTCTTCCTCCAGATCTGGCAAATGTACAAGAAAGCCGAAGCCTCATTCTGGACCGCCGAAGAAATGGACCTATCCAAAGACCTCCACGACTGGAACACCCGCCTCAACGACAACGAACGCCACTTCATCTCCCACGTCCTAGCCTTCTTCGCCGCTTCCGACGGTATCGTCAATGAAAACCTCCTAGAGCGGTTTTCGGGGGAAGTCCAAGCAGCCGAAGCACGATGCTTTTATGGGTTCCAGATCATGATGGAGAATATCCATTCCGAGACGTATTCGCTTCTGATTGACGCGTATATCAAGGACCCGGCGCAGAGGGATTATTTGTTTGATGCGGTGGAGACTATTCCGTGCGTGAAGCGCAAGGCGGAGTGGGCACTTCGGTGGATCTCGGACCAGAAGGCGACGTTTGCTGAACGTCTAGTCGCCTTCGCCGCTGTCGAGGGGATATTCTTCTCTGGGTCCTTCGCGTCGATCTTTTGGATGAAGAAGCGGGGGTTGATGCCTGGGTTGACGTTTTCGAATGAGCTTATTAGTCGTGATGAGGGTATGCATACGGATTTTGCGTGTTTGCTGTTTGGTCATTTGAAGAGGAGGCCTCATCCTGAGGTGGTGAAGAGGATTATTATGGAAGCTGTTCTTATTGAACAGGATTTCCTCACTGGTCAGTCCCCCCTCCCCTTCCCTCTTCTCCCAAACTCACACTAACCTCCACCCTCTTTCCCCCCTCTCCCCAGACGCCCTCCCCTGCGACCTAATCGGCATGAACGCCACCCTAATGCGGCAATACATCTCCTTCGTCGCCGACCGCCTCCTCGTCGCCCTCGGTAACGAAAAAGTATACAACGTCACCAACCCGTTCGATTTCATGGATATGATTTCGTTGCAGGGGAAGACTAATTTCTTTGAGAAGCGCGTTTCGGAGTATTCGAAGGCGGGGATTAATCATTCGAGTACGAGTAATGAGGTTGCGATGAGTGGGAAGACTTTGTGCGTTCTCCTTCCCTGTCCCTTTACTTGCAAGGTACTGTTGCTGACGCATTGTTTTGGAATAGCGTCCTGGATGAAGACTTCTGAACGACTCCCTCCTCTTCGTGTTCTTCCTGCTCCATATCCATCCATTGCTTCCCTACATTATATATAACCAACCCATCCATCATTCCATCTTATATCTCATTGCATGCCATCTTTTTCCTTCTTTGTGTTTCCTTCATCTGTTTTGTTTCTCTTAGATCCTATGATTATTGTACTTTGTATCATGTACTATTACGACTACTGCTACTGTTGCTAGCTGGTGGTGGGGAATAAATGACTTGTTTCGCTCGTTATTGCCAGTGGGGTTTTCGTACTTAAAGTCGATGCGCATAGCGCTTATAATTAGTTAGCTGGTATAGCACTAGCGTCCCAACGATATAACCATTTCCCAATCATCGCTAGTGAACAGTGAACAGTGTCTCCCTGTCGCACATCCACGTCCAAGAGATCGAGGATAAATAATCATACATGGGGTATCAATATCTTCGGGTACATACATACAATGCGAAAAAATACAGTATCAGTGGGTCGTAACTTGTTAGATATGAATATGCTGGTCATGCATTGACCACTGTGAGTTCCTACAGATAAGAACAAAGTCAAAGAACACAGAGTCAGTAGACGGAACGAACACGAGAACTCAACAGAAACTCAGTACTCACCAATGCCTCAACCTCCCTCTCCAACTCCTCAAGCTCCTCCTCCAACCGCTCGCGTTTCTTCGAAAGCATCGCCAACCGCCGCGTTTCTAGTTTATGCGATGCAGCGGTGCTAGCTGGGGGTTTTATTGGTCGGGATCGGGCTTTTTCGACCTTCGCAATCAAGCATGCATCAGCACCACATCCACACACTCGTACCCACAACCCATACGCATCTAGACGCGCATTTCGACTCGACGATACGATGTGGATGCGCTGATGAAGTAAACATGAACGCCAACACACCTTAGTTTGCAAAACCCCCTCCTTCTTATACAAAGCCTTCAACCCCTGCTCGGCACGTTCCATCAGCTCGTTGATGCAGGGTTCGATCTCGTCTGCGAGGTCGGCTTTGTATTTCTGGATTGTGCCTTCGTCTACGAGAAGGAATACCTAGAGATAGGTAGAGGGGGGAGGGTTTGTTGGTGAGCAGAGCTTCGGTGAGTGCGTGGGGTGGAGGGGGCAGGGCGGACTCACCCTCTGACTCTCAATAACCTTCTTCATACGTGGAAAATCGCGCGTCCCGTGGCGTAGTAGTTGTTGTGCTTCATATGCCTAGCCCATACCAAGTAGGTGTAAAAAAGGGTTTTGATTAGTGGGTTAGTCCATGGGCTATGCGTTATGGGTTACGAGCAGAATTCCCTCTCTCACTCACCTCTTCACAGCAATCCTCTGCAGCCATAACGCATTCCGCTAAATTAGGTGGACATATCGCTTGGATATCACTTCGGTATAGGTCTGGTCCACCTGCGAAGACGGATTCTCGGGCTTTGAAGTTTGCGCGGGATAGACGGGACATGCGGGTCGTGTGCCTTCAAGTTGGTCGTTGGACGCGATCGGACGCGTACGAGCGGACTTACTTTTTCGAACTCCGCTCCAGCGACACTATAAAGCTCCCAATTTTTCTCGTCCGTCTTTTCTCTTCACGGTGTCCGAATCAACCGACTGAAGCGTTAGCCCCCTCGCGGGCGCAGAGGTTCCTCACCGTTCCTCTGAATAACGTTGTGTAATTCAGGTTGGTGGAGCGAGGGATCCTTGGATCCTCACCAGAACGAGCGTCCCATTCTTCCTGCTTCGTCTTTCTTTTTTCTTCTGGGGCTGAGTCCATTTCTGTAAAAGGGGGTGTTGATTCGTCTTGGGAGGGGATGTTTGGGGGGATGAGGTGGGTTGATAGACGTGGCGTCATATTCCTTGACCTACCGTACTTGCTACTATGTGGCTTTGACGGTCTGGTGAAACCATGACGGAGACAGTTTTTTCGTATCTTTTCTATTACTTGATGTTCTTGATAATATATTGCTTTGGACTCAATACTGCTCCGTGACTAGAGTACTGAAGTGCGAGAATTTCGAGGAAGACCTTATAATCTTACAGTTCCTGAAGAGTTCGTGATTCATATACAGCACTCGACGTTAGATCGACGACGAGACAGTGTATGTAGACTAATCGACAGTCAACCCCCGATCCACCTCAGCAAATCCTTCAAAGAAGGAATGGAACAAGTCAATCGCGTTCTGCACATCGTGCGATCCAGCGGTTTCGCGAATGGAGTGCATCGAGAGCATGGCATTCCCAACATCGACCGTCCTAATGCCAATCTTAGATAGCATTGGTCCAACGGTAGAGCCGCACGCCCTAGAAGTGGGAGAAAGAGAGAGACAGTCAGACATCGAAAGGAAATTCAGGGGGAGTGGGACAACTTACATATCATTCCGGACTTCATATTCTTGCACCTTTCCACCCTTGCGTTCTACGAGTTTCTTCACAATGAAGGAGCTAATGGCATCGGTAGCGTATCGTTGCTTGGCATTAGTTTTGATCACAATACCTCCGTTCATGGATGGTTTGTGGTTCGCTGTGCGGTAAGTCAGATAGGCTTGAAATGGTACATAGATTGATCAGAAGAACGAACTTTCGTGTTTACTTGTGTAGTTGGGATGAATCGCGTGGCCCATGTCAGACGAGATGAGGAAAGAACGAGATATCGATTGGGCAAGTGCTGATGGGGTAGGCGAAAGGCGATTCAGCAATGAAGGTACTAGACTGGACTCGGCACCCGATGTGGAAACGCTACCGATCTCTTCGTGATTGAAGAGAGCGATACAGTTGACGTTTCCTTCTAGGGTGGCGAAGCCCTGGGCAGAGACACTTTCGGCGAGGGCTTCGACGGCGCAGAATCTAGAGAAGGCGTGTCAATGAAGGATACGGTCAACGTTGATGAGCCGTTCTTACGAAGAGACTAGGTTATCCATTCGAGGGCTGAAAATGAATTCGTTGTCAATACCACCCAATACTGCTGGTTGTGTGTCATATAATGATCTGGAAATGGTTCAGTAGGTAGATGTGTGCTATCGAGGGTATACGTACAGCTCGAAATCGTGTATTTCTTCGGGTGCAATGGCTAATTCGCTTGCTAGAAGAGACAATAGCTGGGGGTGATGATTGTTTTGTATGCTCGAGGCTGACGTCGAGGGAGTGTCGACTTTCTTCTCTTCATTTAGCTCGGAAGCAATCTGGCCAAGGATAGGAACAAATTCCGTTTCTTGATTGAATTTGAAACTTTCGTTGATGTTACGATCCACTGAGAAAGATATGAGTTGAGAAAGTGAGTCCCATGTTTGGACTTGGCTTACAGTGAATGGCAAGAGTTGGGATGCGTAAGAGCGGTCTATCGATCTTGACCAATTTCGAGTTGAAGCCCCCGGATTTGTCTGTAACGACGACTCTTCCAGCGATAGAGAGATCACGGTCCAACCACGAGTGCCATATTCCTCCGCCATACGTTTCGACTCCGACTTGGAGGTATCCAGATTGTGAACGTTTCGAGATAGGCCGTACCTACGAGTTATCGTTTCAAGATTGATTCAATGACGATAGCGTGCCAGATATTCTACCTTGAGGTTCGGGCTATCTACGTGAGTTCCAACGATACTGAGTCCAGCTCCACTCTTCCACTTCTGAGGGAGAGTGAACGCAACAAGAGAAGATTGGTTTCTGTATCGATAGGTGTTTGTTCTCGAGACCTTGAGCAAGTGAAGACACTCACCTGGTAAAGTAATATTTTCCTCCTGCCTTTACTTCCTTCTCCCAATCATCCTGCTCTTTGATCTGAAGTATCTTAGTTTACATCATGTCCGAGTCCGTGCGGGGTTATCAACTCACTTTTCGAAATCCCGCCCCCTCTAAACGGACGGCAGCATTTCGGACAGCATGGAAAGGAGTAGGTGAAGCATTTACAAAAGTCAGAAAGCGAGTCGCAGCCTCGGGCGAGGAAGGATAAAGCATCATCGTGAGAGACGACCGTCGACGGAACGAATCACGTACATCTCGATAGAAGCATGATCGAAAGCAGCACGTGGGAAATTTCATTTTTTTGCAAGTCGAGCTCATCGTTCACGACGACGCACAACAAGTGCCGACCATGGTTCAGAGCTACCTCAAACATGGGCCTACACAGGCAAGTCAAACGCAGGTACACCTGCTTCAAATATTGATATTTCATACAGGCTTTTGGGATAGTCTGCAGCTCTTCCTCGAACTCGGAGTATGATGGAAAGTTTGCCTATGTACCAGCGTTGGAAGATGTATTGGTGTGGAATATCAAAAAAGGCCAGATGGTGAGTCGCAATATCATTGTACTTGAAACATGATTTAATCCGTACAAGGTCGATATGTGGCACGAAACGGGACATCGAGCTGAAGTAACTTGCATCTTGCGTTCACCGCAGAAAGATTCATTTGCGGTGGGATATGCGGACGGGTCTATTCGCTTATGGAGCGCCTCTGCTAGCTCTGTAATTACTACCTTTAACGGTCACAAAAAAGCTGTTACTGCACTTGCTTTTGACGAGCGAGGGACGCGATTGGCTTCGGGTTCGCAGGATACCGACCTCATTGTTTGGGATGTCGTCGCCGAAGCAGGGCTATTCCGGTATGTGTATGTTAACACGAAGGCGAGCTCAAAGACTCATATTTCACTTCAGTCTTCGTGGGCATCGGGACCAAATTACTGCCATTCGTTTCATCTCTACCTCCGAGGATTTGCCCTCTACCTCGACTGCCTCCCCATCAGGTCTCTTGTTGACCTCGTCGAAGGATACATTTATGAAACTCTGGGACCTCTCCACTCAGCACTGCGTACAGACTATTGTTGCCCATCGTTCAGAGATATGGACCATGGACATTGATCAGGAACAAAATCTCGTCTTCACAGGCAGCAGTGAAGGGGAATTGAAAGCATGGAGAATTGATCAGGAAGCTTTAGCAGAAGGTCTCAAGGAAACCGAGAGCGGAGAGGTAGCTATTCGCGACTGTGCAGTCTCGTACTGGCTAACTCACCTTCATTTACAGGTTGCAAAAATGATTCACCCCATAGCAAACCTTCCTCTATCATCTCGTCATAGGGTCTCACAAATAACTTTCCACCCTACCCAACCATATCTTGCGGTACAATCTCACGATCGGTCCGTTGAAATATTCCGGATACGAACAGAAGAGGAAGTAATGAAGAAACAGGCAAGACGGAAGAAACGCGCCAAGGAAAAGAAGGAGAAGGATCAAACTAAAGGCAAAGGGAAGAAAGCGGAGGACGCTGACGAAAACATGGATGTGGATGAAGATGAGATAAAACTGGTAGACCTGTTTACTCCTCACCTTGTCGTCCGTGCCAGTGGCAAGATCAGGTCATTCGATTTTGGATCGGATGATATTGGAAGTAAAGGCGGCATACAGGTGGGAAACAATACACATCCGCTCCTGGCCAGCTACTTACGCATCTCTACAGCTATTCACAGCACTGGCCTCGAACGCTTTAGAGGTTTACAATATACCGTTGCCATCGAAAAACAAAGAAGCGGGCCCTCTTGAGGCCACTCGAGCGTTCTCGGTCGATTTGCCTGGACACAGAACGGACGTCCGAACATTGTCGATCAGTTCTGACGATCAAATTTTAGCATCTGCTTCGAATGGTGCGCTTCACTTGCATTGATCCCAATTCCTTTACTAAGATTATCATTTTAGGCTCGCTCAAAATATGGAATCTGAAGACGACAGCATGTATTCGAACCATTGATTGCGGGTACGCAATCTGTAGCACCTTCCTTCCGGGGGATCAGCATGTACGCCACACATCTGCTCGTATTTTATTCCCAAGTGCTCATGTTTACCTTGTAGATTGCTATTGGTACCAAAAGCGGAGAAATACTGATATTCGACGTTGCATCTTCGTCTCTGATCGAAACGGTACAGGCTCACACTGCGACTGTGTGGTCTTTGCACGTACGGTCCGATGGTCAAGCGTTGATCAGTGGAAGCGCAGATAAAGACGTCAAGTTCTGGGAATTCGAACGTAAAGATGCCTCTGGCGAAAGTGTAAGTGGGAACCATCCGTTTCATTGTATCGCTCAGTGAACTCGTTTGTTCTAGTCTCAGAGCGGGAAACTGTTGTCTTTGGTGCATATTCGGACACTAAAAATGACGGATGAAGTCCTTTCGGTACGATACAGTCCAAATATGAGGTTTTTGGCTGTATCTCTCCTCGATTCTACCGTCAAAGTCTTCTATCAAGATTCACTCAAGTTTTTCTTGTCGCTCTATGGCCATAAAGTGAGTCGTTTTCTCACATTACTTTGCCCACTCGCTCACCCGCTCTCGATCAATCTAGCTTCCCGTCCTCTCTATGGACATATCCGATGACTCCAAACTTATCGTCACCTGTTCAGCCGACAAGAATGTCAAGATCTGGGGACTGGACTTTGGTGACTGTCACAAATCGATATTCGCGCACGACGAGAGTATTATGCAAGTTGCCTTTGAGAGTGGTTCACATTACTTTTGGACCGCTGGCAAGGACAAAATGTTGAAGTATTGGGACGGTGACAAGGTACGAATGAGGATTTGTATATCTTTGAGTTGGGTTTGACTATTTTGACCAGTTCGAAAACATACAAAAACTCGAGGGACACCACGGCGAAGTGTGGGCACTCGCAGTCAGTCATTATGGTAACTTCGTTGTAACGGGGTCGCATGACAAGTCCATTCGTGTATGGGAGAAACTCGATGAGCCGGTACGTTTCGGGTGCTCTCTCTTTTGACATTAGTCCCATTCACTAATCTCTCTATCTTCAGCTATTCCTCGAGGAAGAACGTGAACGGGAGCTCGAGAACTTGTATGAAAGCGGTATTGCCGATACACTCAACCGCACCGATGCTCCAATCGGCGGTGGAGATGGGTCTGGGGACGCTCAAGCCCAAGCAGAGGTCACAGCCGTGACTAAACAAACGACTGAGACTCTCATGGCGGGCGAACGTATTATGGAAGCCATCGACCTTGCAGACACGGAACGGGAGGCTTTCCGAGAATATGAAGAAGCGATCTCGAGGATGTCTGAAGATGATGCGGTGAAACTACAGCCGCCACCTAGGAATCCTGTATTGGCAGCGTATGATTTAGAGCCTGAAGCGTACGTCTTGCGAGTTGTGGAGAAGGTGCAGAGTACGGCTTTGCAGGACGCATTGCTGGTTTTACCTTTCGGCAAGGTAGTCTCGCTGATGGGCTACTTGAATATGTGGGCACAGAGGGTTAGTCCATTATTTTTCAAAATCTACTTGGGACGACCAACTGACATGTTTTGATTGATCAGGAGTTGAATATCACTCTAGTCTCCAGGATTATATTCTTCCTTCTCAAGACTCATCATCATCAAATTGTCGCCAATCGCATCATGCGGACTGCGCTCATCCCACTTCGCAAACATCTGCGAAACGCCTTGAAGAAACAAAAAGAGACTATTGGATACAATCTAGCGGCTCTACAGTACATCCGGAGACGGAACGAATCAGAGCGGACGGCTCAGTTTTACGAGGAGGAAGGTATGAACGAAGAAAAAGTGCGTGCTAGGATTGCCGAGGGGCGGAAACGAAAGAGGGTGAATGTCAAGGCATAGAGATAGATATGATTCGGAGGGAAATGGATATAGCGGTACATCTGGTAGTTTGGGAATATAAGATGGTACAGTGGGTGTTCTACAAATCTGTCCGATGCAGAGAAAATGAGAATAATATGGATACAGGGGAAAATGTCGATGCTGAAGTCCTTTTCGTATGCGTAGGGTTTATGTTGTGACTTGGGTTCAAACCTTGGGTCCCCAGAGATGCTCAAACCTAAAGAATCGTCAGTCGGTGGCCGGGATAAGGCTGATGCACGTACCATCCGGTCGGTTCCGTCGCTGCACGTAGTTGGACTGTCAAAATCCCTACGTCGTAAGGTGCAAGCTCGCCGAACGCGGCTCGCGTGAGGTCGACATGTTTTGAACCCTTAGCGCACCCGGCGCAAGTGTCGACCACCCTGACGAAGACACATTTTTGAGGAGTGTGGCATACTGCATTGAGGAATGATGAGTTGCATTTGACATGTCCGGATAAAATAGAACGTACGTTCGAGAAACTTGAAGCATTTCGGGCGTGTGGTCCAGCCTTCCATAGTCAAGGCAGCGGCAAAGGATTTGTCCTAAGCAAACATTGTTGGTATTGGGCTCGAACGTCAATGAGAAGGTAGACACTCACTGTAGGAGCCCACTTTGTATTTGCCCAGCAGCTCGGGTTCAACAAATCGTGACCCGTATACCTGTGAATGGAGGATCAGATTCTTGCGGGTAGCGTCCAAGACAGGTGCATACCAAGTGATGACCACCGGTTCTGGTTTCCCGATTCCTTTCAAGCCCTCCATCACCTTTGATACTACACCACCAATAGCTCCAACTACGCTCACGTCTTCGTTCTTGGTAGTGGTCCTTTTCTCCATGTGATCTGCAAGTCCAGAAGTGTTCGAGGGGGTATTGCGACGATATTTGTATTCCATGTTGGTGACATTCATTGGTTCCCAGCCGTCTCGCGGATCGAATTGATAACCTTCGCCTAAGGAGTGGGCTCTAGAGTACCGGCTCTCTGATACAGCGCGCACCGGGGTAGTAGGGTCACGAGCAGTGACTGCCGTGAGGGGTAGAAAGATAGTTGAAATGCCGAAGAGAATAGCGGAAAATATTCTGTACTGCGTCATCTGTGGGATCCACAAGAAATTTACGCGAGATGGACAAGGTAGCGATGGGCGGGGAATGTTAAAGTACGAGGAGAAGACGCGAAACAGTGTCACAAAACGTACGCGTTTGACCATGTGACTTGATATCACGCGTCACATCGGAGCGAAATTATAGCCGAGGTTTAGTCACTGAACTTGGGCAAGATTTGCATTTCAGTTTGGCTTACAACGTTCTTCTCCTTCTTCATCTATACAACATGCCTGTCGATCCCTCAAAGGGCACTGGCACTCGTCGTAGAATCGTTAGCGACGAGGAGGTCGACATCAGACGAGCTAGAGGAGAGGTACGACATTGCTTCCTTATTTGGCGGCCACTCACCTCGGATCCGTAGATCTCCTGTGCAGAATGTCGAAGACTCAAACTCAAATGCGACAAAAAACTACCGTGTAGCTCTTGTATTCGTAGAGGTATGTCTCGCTCAAAACCATGCCAAGGATCAGGACTAAATTTAGGCAGGCTGTCCAAGTATTTGTCCAAACGGTTTGCAATTTCATACAATCCATTCACAGACCTGCTGCTAACATATCTTATTTAGGTAGTCTATCTACTGGTCAGGGAACCCGATTTGTTCTTGCAGATACAGTCCATCTGCATGACAAGATTGCTGAAATGGGGCAAAGAATCCGGCAGGTAATTACTTGCTCTTGTCCGCGACAAACGAGCTGAACCATAAAATATATCATAGCTAGAAGATGCACTAGCTATCTTCCAAGCGGGGGTGTCCAACGAAACTCATCCTTTACTTCGTGATGAATTGCTCTCAATCAAGTTCGGGCCAGAGAAGGGCCAGAAACCGGAGAAGGTCCAACCTCCTGTCGACACTACTCTCATTGACGCCCTCGGTACTCTCACTATCGGTTCTAGAGGGGAAGCAAAATATTTCGGTCGCTCTGGTGGATCGGAGGTCCGTATCGAATATGCCGTCTCGAGTGGTTATACTGATAATACCACAGACACTATTTTTAGTAGGCCTTGTCATACAGGTACCTCGTTGGTTTCGCATCTCACTACACCCACCTAGGCTGGTGCAGAAATGGAGGCCTCGGCCTCTGACGAAGACGAAGACACTCCCCATAGTTCCTTGGACGTCGCTCGCTTGGCGCGCACATTTCCCTTCGGCTTGGATGTGAATCTGAATACCGAAAAGGCCCTTGATATGCTATTCACCTATCTCCCGCCACAAGCACGCGCATGGTCGTTGTTTGAGACGTATCTGGAACAAGCTTCCTGGCAATTCCGACCTCTCCAAAGGGAAGAAATAGTGGACGAAATCTTGACTCCCATCTATAAATCTGTCAAACAGAGACACGACACAAATTACACAGAACCCCACTCCGTAGCTCCCCATAAATTGGCAGTTTTGTTCCTCATATTTGCCTTAGGTAGCTCCAACTACCATTCATTTCCATCACTAAACTAAAGGCTGTCATTGCAGGTGCAATCGTCGATCTGACTCTTCCCCCCTCTAGCGTAGAGGCTGAGAACTTCATGCATCTGGGCTGTGCTGCCTTGTCTTTGCGTTCTATCTTTGATTCACCCGAGATTGCTACTGTGCAAGCAGTAGCGCTTATGGCAGCATTTCACGGTGTAGGTGGAAGGAAATATACGATGGACAGTTGTTGGTCTCTTATATCTCTCGCCTCAAAGTTAGCACAAAGCGTATGTAGATTAACTTTTTTCTCCGTCTTCACCGTCTAATCAACATCTTGATTATGCATCTAGCTTGGACTTCGTGAGTCTTTCCTTTCGTCTCGCTATGTCGAGAGTATTGCTGATATACCTATGTGCAGACCGTGATTCTGCTCGATGGGATATGGATGCAAAAACGGTTCAAAGGCGTCGAGGTCTTTTCTGGGAAGTTTTTTCGATGGAATTGTTCCACGTAAGTTGTCGCTATTGTCGCTGTACGCTGATCTTAAAAATGCGTATCCTAGAGTCTAGCCCTCGGCCGCCCACCAGGCATCCGCCTATCGTATATTGACTGTGAATTCCCAGACGAAGACGAGGAGCTATTCGATAAGGATGGTAATCGTTTAATAGGGTGTACGTTCTCTCGCCCATTTATGCGCACATCCTTCACTAACGTCGCCGCTCACTCGTTCAGTCTATCGGTGGAAATACGAGTTCTGTCAGGAGGTGTCCATGAACGTTACGGAACTCACATTGACGGCAGAGGCCCCCAGTTATCAGACTGTTCTTGATTTAGATAGGAAGGTCCGAGAAAAATACCTTCCACCTCATTTGAATATCTACAGCTCGGGCGAAGAGTACTACACTCCTGGGGTATACATGCGAGGGTGTCTCCTCTCACAATATCGTTCAATCAGTTGAGTGACGTTATGTATCCTTCGCATCCAGTGTGATTTCTTACTAATGTTCCCATTACTCTCTCTTCAGCCTTGCTTTATATCCACCGCAGCTTCTTCGCTCAAGCAATGTTGGGGCATCCAGGCGCCGATCCACTGCTTAGTCCTTATGCACCATCATTCCTCGCAGCTTATCGATGTGCCTCAGGGGTGATCAAAATGAATCTAACTCATCACGAACGATTCCCGGAACTGACGCAAAGATGGTGGGTCATTTGGACCCATCTATTTTCGGCCGCTGTAAGCCCTCTCTGTTCAAGAACTCTCTATCGTTATTTATTTCCGTCTCAGATCATCGTCGGCTCGATCGTAACCAGGGCTCCCGCGTCGAGTATGGCGCCTAGTGCATTCATCGAGTTGGGATTAGCGGTGGATCTATTCAAGAAAGGGGCCCCTCATTCTCGTCGTGCACGAAGTGGCTTGGTATGATTTGCGCTCAAAAATATTCTCATCCTTAGACAATTTGACTGACCGTCCATACGTAGGCAATACTCTGCAAACTGCGAGATAAAGCATTCCAAGTCTACTCCCAGTTCCGAAGTGGGAACACGCAAATTATGGATCTTGCTCCCGGCCGGCCAGACTATGATGGTGACGAGCTTGCGATTTTCGGCGGACAGACGCGTGTGTTGGTCAGTAAACTACTTTCCAGAAGAACACCAGCGAAGCGCCATAGTTCTGGCTCTGTTACTTCCATGCATACATCACCTACACCATCACCTGCAGACAGCGAAGCACAGAGTCCGCAATCTCCGTCGGACCTTCCCGAAGTCCATCCTTCGCTCGTCGAATATCTGTCTCTTTTCCCTCAGTCTCAATACCTATCTACTTCCCCGGCCAACCTGACTGCCACCTTTCCTCCAGCGGGTCCGTCTGAACATATAAACTCCTACGGTTCTATCCCTAGTATGCAACATACGTATAACCAGTTAGGATCTACCGGCCAACCACCAATATCTTCCTTACCAAACTGGCAATCTCCGTCGAATTCTGGATCTTCCCGATCTTCCTTCGATACACCGACGCAAATGGGCAATGGATTCCAGGAGCCGTCAACATTCGCTGCGGCCAATCCTGTATCGATGTACCACCCCCTCGACGGCAGTGCAGACAGCCCTCCGGACGGTTCGTTGATGGACCTAGGGATGCTCATGTCAGGCGAGTCCGGTATGGATGAACAGTGGCTCTCGTTTATGCGCGACTCGGGAATTCTGGATGCAAGTAATGGTAACAACAATGCGCCTTGAGGGTCAGGACATCACTGCACTGTAGCCACTATTTTACTAGATCTAGCTTGCGGATGTATCATCTATTCCGTTTTTCTCCTCATTTTCAGATTGATACCGAATTCCAGTCTCGTTTACATACCACCATACTAATTTCCTGATCCCTCAACCGAATGCACTTGATTTATATGATACGGTCGTGAAGTAGCGAAAAGACGGCGAAGACGAGAAAGGCTCCCCCCCTCTGAGCTTCGTGGGGTAGACGGCCTGGCATTCCACATCCTCTAGTTTGCAATGATTCTCTAGAGATTGAGTCATTGCCTTGGAGCTTCCACATACAGGAGCACGCCCTGCACGAAAGCAAAACATGCGAAGACGAGGAAAGTGACAGTGATGTAGAAAATTAAGGTAGATTCCTCGTCGTAAGAGGCTAATTCGAGCGAGAAACTCTTGACAGCACAGACGAATGAACATATAGACCATGTAGAGTCAGAACAATGTCAGCAGACCTCTAGATGGGGGTATTTCTCAACAGCATCAGAAGGCCAGACCTGATTGAGACATCGTTCGCCGGAACGCCAATGAGGGACAAAGCAGTCAGATTGGATACTGACCAAAGCTTCAGTGTGGCGTCAAATAGACAATTTTGGTGATAGACAGCGAAACAATCGATGTTGCGCCAACATACATGATGTCCTGGGGTCACACGTAGATCTCCTCGGGAAGGAACGATGCATTGGAGATATCGCAGGGACGTGCACTCCTTTAGAGCACGCTATAGTCGTCTATCGCTAAATAGTTGGGCCGGACAATCAGTCTAATTGAAAGTGTGTAGATTGTCGACTCGGAGTTGCCTCAATGCTGTGAGAAAGGTATGGTCTGGTTCAAAGCTTGAATCAGTGCCATCCTGGTTCCACGGTCAGACCTTTTGGAAAGCTACTGATGGTGTCCAGGTCGGTGGTACGATAGCCAAGATATGGACGCGCAATAAGATGAGACTAAAGAGGCGAAGAATTTCGCATGGAATCTCCTTGTCCACGAGGTGACTAGGGATGATATCCTGTTGACAAGACCAAGGTGTGAGAGCATAGGACAGCATAGGACAAAAGATCAAGGGTGAGTCGACAAAGCATTGTTGTCGTGTATCTCTATCGGAAACGCGGGGCAAGTAAAGACCATTTCGAGGTAGCTAAAGCGATAGTGCTTTGACTTGAGTAGTTGATGATGGCCGTCGAGAACGAAGAATGCAAAGGATGGTGTGAAAGTCAGAGTCGATGGTGCGATCCCGGTGTAAATTTGGAATTCTTATCTCTATAAAACAGTCTCGATCGACTATCAGGATGTTCTTCCGCACTTTCAGTTATGGCACCCAAGACGACGAGAGTGCTCAGTGGGACCGACCTGGTACATGGAGACTCCCACGTCGGGGGTCCTAGAGGCGCTGAAGTAGCACCGTCCATCTCGGTTACCACCAGTGCGTCCTCATCCTTTGACCAGAAAAATATATTCTAATCATCATAACCAGCTTTCCGTGCCCCACACCCTCTCGATGGTGCACCCAAGACCTATGCCCTCGATCTACGTGACCCACCCAGGCATCTCTATTCGAGGTACACCCAGCAAGTCAGCACAAGAGCAGAACATATATTGTCGAAAATAAACGTAGGAATGCCCCTGTATGATAGCCACAATTCCTCGTGGATCTAATATATCGATGTGCCTGTAGGACGGCTTTGCGTTGACGTATGCATCCGGACTAGCTGCTTCATATGCTGTAATTCATCTTGCTCGACTTCCTGGTCCTACTTCTGAAACTCTTTCATTGCAGGCCCTTGTGTTCTATCAACCAAAGCGCATTGCTATACGAGAAGGATACCACGGATGCCATGCTACCATTGCAGTCTACAAGAAATCTCGCGGTGCAGATTTCCAAATTATTGACTTGGACGATGAATATCAGGAGGGCGATCTGTGCTGGCTTGAAACGCCGTTGAACCCAACAGGAGAGGCTAGGTGCGTCATATTGGAATACCTAGTCTGTTCAGTCAGTATTGAGATGATCCCTACAGAGACATTCAATATTACGCCGACAAGGTAGACCCAATTCATTTCGAACAGTCTCAAGAACCTCGACTTATCTCTTTGCAGATTCATAAAGTAGGCGGAAAACTGCTCATCGATTCTACTTTTGCTCCGCCGCCCCTTCAGTACCCCTTCAAATTCGGAGCTGACCTTATTCTCCACTCTGGTATGTTGAGACCATACGCGTAACAAGACTTCAAACGATTGACAATCTTGCTAGGTACAAAATACTTCGGTGGACATTCAGACCTACTGTGCGGTGTCTTAGTGGTGAAAACTCGGGAAGAATGGGACACAGTGCGCTATTCCACCGTTGTATATGACCTACATGTCCTGACGCCTTCTAAAGCTCCACAACGATCGAACTTACACAGGAAGCGTGATGGGCTCTCTGGAAGCGTGGTTACTCTTGCGTTCCTTGAGAACATTACATCTAAGGGTGCCTCGACAATCTGCCAATGCAACTGAGTTGGTGAAATGGCTCAACTCTGCTACCTCTATTCCGGCTGGACAGTCACGCGACGGTATCCCTGGTGGTCTTGTTACTAAAGTCTGGCACTCGTCCCTGCAGAAGAAAGATGCGCGGGGCTTCGAACCTGGTCAGCAGCTCGAGGGAGGATGGAATGCGACGTTCGCCATTCTCGTGCGTTTCTCCCACCATTTGAGATTCCATGATCCCGACTGACTGGGATCGATAGCTCGACAAAGCTGAGAACGCGGCTCTGCTTCCTCATACTCTCAACTATTTTGTTGTAAGTACCGAGTAATTCTTCGCTGATAGAAACAAAGCTGACGGGGCTGTCTGAAAGCCTGCGACGAGTCTGGGTGGCGTAGAGTCCTTGATAGAGCAAAGAGTACAAAGCGACCCGGGTGCTGACCCACGCTTGATCCGAATCAGTGTGGGTGTGGAGGATATCGAGGTATGGGGTTCGGCTTCATGTCTTTGCTGATATATACTTACCACTCGACAACTCTTACTAGGACCTAAAAGCTGATTTAAGAGCGGGCTTCCAGAAGGTGGCGCAGGTAATGCTTGTGTCTTTTTATGTGATAGTTATACTTTACTCATTTGTTTTGAATTCAGACAACCCGGTCCAAACTATAGAGACATGAATGTGGTCGATCTATTCACAATTTATGAATATCTCAAGGAAACTTTTCGTGGCGCTTCAGCCGTCGTCTGGTTGGAATGTTAAGTACTGTCTTCAAGTAGCCAACTTGAACTTGCACTTGAACAAGCAGCTGTCTGGTAGTGGCAATATATGGCTTAATTAAACGGAAATGTCCGGAAACGCCGAATAAAAGGTCTCGAAGCCTAAATTGGACATCTTCCTCCGCTTCCCCTTCCTTCACCCTCTTTACAAGTTTTCCTCTCCCATATTCACGCTGAACTCTCCCCAGACTGTGAATTTAATCATCAACCCTTCAATCTCCAACCCAATGCCGTCGAAACGCCTCTATATTCGCGGTAATTTGCTGCCTGTAGTAGTTCATCGTGAAACTCAATTGACGCGACTGTCGCTTTTTTCCAGATATTCCTGTGTCTGTCGGGGAAGAGCAGATTCGGAAGGTATGCAAAGTACCACTCTAGCTATGCAGGATACGTTTTTGACGCGTTTTTCTTTGTTATCAGCACCTTTCTATCTATGGGGAGATCATCGAAGTCAAGATTTTGGACGGTGAGTACTCTACATCTCATAGTCCAACGCGTCTATATTGATGAATTTGAAGGCTACTGCTTTGTAGAATTCACCTCCGAAAAGGTTCGTTTTTTCCCGCAAAATATCAGCTTCTGCTACAATATTCATGCCTTTCCCATGTCGTTGTTTAGGATGCTCTGGTATAGTAGTCGCTTCATGCCGATGTATATTTCGTGATTCCTCACACTGTGCTGTCAGGACGTCGTGGATACATTCTCCCAGCAAGCATTTCTAGGGTTTTGTGAGTGTATGCGGTGCGATTTTTCTCAAATCATCGACTGAATCAACCTGTCATCTAGACATCACCATAGAGTTCGCGCATCCTTTGCGAAAGGACAGGCGCTCTCTTGAGAGTGGCCTGACTGCAGAGTCCGCTCCTCGCTCCAAATCTAAATCCAGGTCAGTCGATTCTCTATCTTCTGTAAAACCCGGTTGGCTTATATACAAACCTAGACTTCCCCCACGCCACGCACAACTCAGATACCCAGTAGTCGTGACCAATCTACCCCGTGGACTTGCCTGGCAGGTACGGTTATATCCTTGGGGGGTTGATGCATGCATATGCCCCCGACTATATGCGTGCTGAAATTGGGGGGGCCGTTTCCTTTTAGGAGCTCAAAGACTTTGGACGATCTACAGGCGTGCTTGTTGCATTCTGTGACGTTGATAAACGTGGCAAAGGACGCGGGTAATGCATTTTCTTGATGTATTATTAGGCATTCTCGACTTAACTCGGGCTTTATCAGGTTCATAGAATATTTCTCACAAGATGATGCGGACCATGCAGTCCGCTCGCTGAATGGCCAAACATTGGGCGACAATGTCGTCAAGGTTTTCTCCCGTGACGTTCGTCGTCTCAGTTCCTGCATATAATGTCCATTCCACGTTTCTTACTACTATGCTTCTAGGTCACTCCGTCCAAATCACGTCCCGCCAAGCAAAATCGTTCTCGTTCTCGCTCGCCAACTCGTCGTCACACCCACTCTCATTCTTCTCAGCCCCGTGACATGTCCCTCCCGAAGCTTTCTGCGCGTCTTGACCCACTCTCAATTCCTCCCGCTCACAGCCAACGCCGTTACTCTCGTTCCCGCTCGCCCGTTCGCTATAGTCACCATCGTCCTCAGGAGTCTCAACCACGCAGCCAATACCCGCCATCCAGTCAATATACCGCGTCTTCCTCTCCTCCTCGACTATCCCGGTCGCCCGTACAAATGAGTGATCCTTACTCATACTTAGACGCTCCCAGCAGTAGCTACTCTTATTCCCTGAATGCATACTCTCATGCGCCGTATGAGGTCCCCAGCAGCAGCCCCGTCCCCGATTCCCGTACCGCTGATCTATATTCCTACCGCGACAAATACTCTTACGCGTATGCGTATGCCTTGGATCAATACCATGACATGCGGGAGGAAGAAGAGCGGAAGAGAGAGGACGAAGAATCTCGTCGGTATCAGTATTCCCGGGCGTATGCTTGATCTCTTCGCTTTTATCTGCTTTATGCCTCGTCTCTGTACGTCGGATGATCTTCTTCTTGTGCCTGATCCCTCACTTCATTAGCTCACTCTCTGTCTCATAGGTCTCTCGCAATCGCAACTGCAACCGTTTTGTATCGCCAGCTCTGACGTCTTCATCTGCATCAACCACTCTCCCATCGCTGTTCTCATCATGACTATAAAGTCCCTTATTTCATGGCCCTCAGACCAATAGTGTTAATCGGACCTTCAATATCTTCTCGGCTCTGTTTCCTTTTCCATATTGTTATCTTTAAACTTAACACCATCCGATTATAGTAATCACTGCACCGGCAAACCATACAATAGCTCCGATACTTCCGTCATAACTCGTATCACTCAGAGATAACTCATAGTACTTCTCTTCGAATTTCCTTCTGCTCCAGCTCTAGCACATAGCTACGATATATTACTGGGACGACCAGACGATCATTCATATTATACGCATTGCATCCAAATAAAAACAATCACTTTGATCCAAAGCTACTTCGAAGACCGTTTACCGCGGTAAAACTCCAAAAAAGCAGCTTTATCCTCCCACCCCATCCCTGTTCTTTTCATTTTCCCGATCTGAGCAATGAGAGTAGCGCAGGCCTCGGCTAGCTGGTCCTCATTTGAAGAAAACGTAACGACTTCGTTTACCATGAAGAGAGGTGAGCTCGGGGATTCCGAAGGAGCGAGGAGACGGATGGAGATGGTTTGTGGAGTGAGACAGGTTGTCAGATTGAATAGATGACCGAGGGGGTTTAGTATGGGTGTGAGTGACGGAATGGCGTGGGTCAGCGTCGGCGTGAGGTTCGTCGGGGGGTCATAGCTAGACAGTCCATTGTGAATATTCCGTTGAGTGGAAGAACAGAGAACCACTCGTACCGGACACACATGACGAAAACTTGGAACTTTTTGACGGGAACGCTTAGATGCGCGAAGACGTCGGCGAATCGTAGCATCCCTCGTCCATTGCTTGTCGTACATTCTGGGAACACAACAAGTGGCCTGTCGGCTTTCATTCGTATGTCCTCGAGACCAATCCAGCCTGACTCGTAGTCAGAGCTGGGTGGCACATTGCCTGTGAAGCGCATCATAGACAGGAGGGTAACTTGACGAAATCCGAGTATAGGTACTTTCGTACTCGGAGCCCGGGTGCTGGATGATAGGTTGGCCGAACCAGTACCTGTGCGTCGGCCTGGGGTATGTGTTATGGGTGCAGAGGGCTGCACGGCTTGTGGCATGGCCACATTTTTTGACACTGGGATGACGAATATGGGATTAAACCTGTAAAATATATCACAGTTCAGAAATTGGGGTCATTGATGACCGAGTTGCGAGAAGAAACCACTCACCTGGAAGCGAGCCACAGAATTTCTATCCAGGAGACCCAGTTCGAAACGATGATGTCTCCTGCGCGAGGACTCCAAGATTCGGTCGTCCTGACGCCTCGCCTGTACGTAGGTTATGAGCCTGGTTTGGTTTGACAGAAAGAACATACGCACCCTCGTTTCCGTGTTACGTTTTCGACTGGAATCCATAAGAGGCCGACTAGCGCTAAAACTAGACGTGAAAGGGTGGCGGTGAACAGAAAACTAATGATCCGGTGTATTGGGGGGATTGGGATCTAAGATATGGTTAGTCTCAGCGGGGTTATTCTAAGGGTCAACCGCCAGGTGAATCACTCACGAATATCAGACAGACTCCGCGAACTATGATGAGATAGAGGAGTAGACAAAAGAGAGCGAGGGTCGTCCTTACGATGGCTAGAATATACCCAAAAGGTAGAACAATTTTAGCCAGCCATTCCGAACCTAGTGGAGGTACCGGGGTGAGGAAAGGCTGCGAAATGAGATCGCGTCAGTTGAGTTCGGTAATCAGTATGAAGCCAGCCAATTCTGACCTGTATTCCTGTCCCCGGATCCTAATCATAATAGATTTCATTAGCCAAAGTTGATGCAACGTTGATGAAAGAACGAACTCGATAAGCACTGAATTTCTCCATGGTGGACAAGCAGTGAGAGGCAACTACTATAAACGGATACGCGGCAAAGTCTTCGGTCATCTCGGTCATCAGCCTTCCTCCTAACTAGTCCCCCATGTCTATCCCATCTCCTCCAAATGCCAGCACCAACTCCAGACTGAAACCTGTTCTCAAGACAATGAAATACTACGCCAAAATACCTCTCCATCGGTATCGCTCTTTCAATATCTACGGCAAGGTCAGCTTTACACCGTTGCTGACACACACGCCTCAGGTGCTGAGCGGCCACGTACCGTAGATATTCGTATGGGCTCTCATTCTCTTCTACATATCCCTCGGTGCATTTGTTATTATCGTCACTCCTGCGCGCATCTTTCAATTCCTATACGATCGTGCGCGCTGGCTTGCTGAAGCTCGCTTCGGTTACCTCATCCTCTCCGTAGTGATAGGTATGTCTTCTCTCCTTTCTTGCTCAACAATTTCTAAGACTCGCATTTCAGTCCTTGCCTGTTTCCCCCCACTGATCGGATATACCACTTTGATCACGTTGTGTGGGTTCGCGTATGGCATGAAGGGGTTTTGGCTTGCTGCACCAGCTTCTATCGTTGGATCTGCTTTGGTCTTCATTCTCCTCCGCTATTTCTTCAGCGACAAACTACGCGCGTGGTCGACCTCTAATGCCAAGTGGGCGGCCTTGGAGGCCGTAGTTGTAAGATTACACGGCAAACTGTCAAACTTGTTGCCGCTGACACTTATTCTCTTAGAGGGCCAAAGGCCTCCCTCTGATAATTCTCATCAGAATCTCTCCTTTCCCTCCCTGGATTTACTCTAATGTCTTATTTGCAGTAAGTATTCTTCTTTCTATACTACATTATGTTCCCGCACTAATTAATATACCCTTGAAGTCCATTCAACCAGTCTTCCTCTGGCAGTTCATAATCGCTACGATATTTGTATTCCCAAAACTCCTCCTTCAGATCTTCATAGGATCCAAGATAGCCGCATTCGCCGATGGTGATCAGAGAAGTCATATGGACACTCGTGAGATGTCTCTAGTATCAATGTAGGACCCTCAACTGACGGTTCGTTTACAGAAACAAAGGTTGTCAATGGCATACTGATCGGCGGGGGTATCCTCATAGCTATCGTCACCAGCGTGTATGAATCTCGTCATGAAATCTCGCCTTCACGATTTACTGATTTGACTCCGCAGCGTGGTATATCGCCTGGTACAGGGGCACATCCGTCACATGGAAGGAATCGACCCCGAGGTGGATGAACTGGCTGCCGAGGCTATCGAAGGCTTCAACGAAGACGCGCCACTCCTTCGATCCTTTTCCAACACCTCATCATAGATAGACATAGGACACTGTACTTCTAGATGTATCAGGCTAATTCTCTAGTCGGACGGACACAACTGATGGTATAATGCAATGCTGCCTGCGGGCCTAATAATAATGCAAGAAAAGCAAAGATAAGCTGGCGCCAATAAGAAATATCAAAATCCATTTCCTCCCATCCTTGGCTCGCCGCTTCGCCTCCTTGAGTTGTATGTTTCCCTTTTCCACAGTCGACGTAGTGGCTATCGCATCCTCGTATAGTTGATCCGTCAACTCGGTCTGGCGCGTCAGATGCGTCACCAATTCCATCTGCAATGCGCTAATGTCCATCAAGCGGGACTCGGCTTGGTGCACCGATTCCAAAGTATCTTGAACCGTCCGAAGAATATCGGCGTTTTCGGTTTCAAACTGGAGAATTTGAGATGCTGACAGCTCGATTTCATCGTCCTCATCATCAGATGGAGTCGGTATATCGCTCGGCCGTATGAGAGGCGAGTCACGACTGGAATCGAATCCTTCGGCGGCGTATGAGGGTGACGGTGCGCCGATAGTGGCAGCGATTAGACTCGACGAGGCATCGCCTAACCAACTTCCAGTCCCAGCTGCAGCTGCAGCTCTACCAATGCCACTACCACCACTTCGCGCCTCCCCTACCGCACCAAACGTCGCTGCCTCAAGAGCAGCCCCAGACCCAAGCGTCCTCGTCCTCTCCTGCTGCCGCTTCACGCGCTCCTCCTGCATTTCCTTCTGGACCTGGCTCGCCTCTGTGAGGCGTCGATTGAGGTACCAAGTCATACTCGAGTGATGCGCCGCAATGAAGTCCGACTCTACAGAAGATGAGTCTTGTCTCAACCTCGCCGGTAGCAAGCGCGTCAGTGGGTTCGTTTTACTCGCGACGAGCTCGGAACGGCCTAGATGAAGAAAACAAATAGAATATAAGGGTATACATACAACACAGTTTTGACATGACCAGGAGGATGGAGGTAAAGATCACTGGAAAACCAGTCCGTACGTACGCTTTTCTAGAGCCTCCATCTCCTTCACGCGGTCTGCACAGCGCGTCAATATGACACGTGCTTGGAGGTCGATCTGCTCTCGCTCTTCGTTGGTGAGATGTCGAATACCTGCCCATCCCTGGTCAGACCCTCCCACTCCTAGGTCTATAGTGCGGGACCCTTGACGAGAGAGTGGGGCATTACGAGAGTCTACGCTGAGATAGGGCTTTCTAATGTTGGCGAGCATACGTGTTAATGTGTTAATGTGGTTTAGCTGGGTAAGGAGAGAGAGTAAGTCGGATGATAGGTGGTCTGGGGAGTCAAAATACACCACGTACTATAACATAGGCTTCTGTAATGTATCCTTTGCCGAAAATGTCACCCCCAGAGTCCTGCTGTGTGTCGGAGGCTGGTCTGACGATTCGCCTCCGCTTCGACTCCGGTTGCAGAGTTTTCTGTTTTTCTTGAACGATCTCGCGAAACGACTCGGTGCGGTCGATAGAGGGCATATTGCTGGACGATGAGAAGAATAAGAACAAGAGGCAAGTCCAACCTATAAGTACCAGAAACGAATACAACGCTGAAGATCGTCTCAAGTGGGCAGGTGCTCGCGTGGCCAGTACACAGCCACCATATCCCCGATCGCGTATAAAAGGCTCGAAAATTTGAAAAGACCTTTTTCTTCATCACCACGACGACAACAAGGGAATATTCGTATTCTCGTATTCTGGCTTTTCTATGGTCTGTTATGCAACTTATTGTCTTGTTGTGGGAGAAGGAATACTCTAGCATCCTTGTTTGAGGCGGATGGTGTCTTCTGCAACCACCGTTTGCCATAGTTTGTGATGCACATCTTTTTACACCGTATCTAGTAATAGTAATACTCGTACTTACTGTCAATGGCATCGTTGATTCCGCTATTGAATTGTGGATGCATTGTATGTCTACCAGAACTCGAAAAAAGTATGTCTGTCTTGATGAAAAATGAGGGTCACTCACGTCAATACATTATGTAACGCAGGTCGAGAGGCGAAGCCAAATGTGGCGTTGAGAGAGATACAATATGATTGTTATAGGATGAGTCTTCCTTGGGTTTGGGGTTGACGGCGAGCTTGTCTATAACCACCCATCATGCGATGTAGTTGTAATCGACGCCTATATCTCTCATTCTCGCAGCAACCAATAGGATCTGTGGCGTTTGATTGAGAAGAGAGGCTCATAATAAGCAGGTGGTTCGAACTTACAGCAGTAGTCTTCTAGGCCTCGGATGACTACTCTGCAGACGGTCTGACGAGCCAGTTCTTCTACGTCCTTCTCCTCCACGAACGAGCAATTAATCACCGTTATTTCGGTGATGGCCGTGACTCCCCCGTCCGTAGATCTTGAACGGCTGTCCACCAAGTCAACTAGGGCACGACCAGAAATTTGGCCACACCAACGTAAGTCTAGAGTTTCGAGACGTGGGCAATAACATGAGCCATCCCCCTCGGCACCGTGGAGAGAAAACAAGATACGATCTGAAATATCACTCTCGTGTAATCGAATTTCACGGAGCTTTTGAAGATTTGCGAGACATGCGGACAAGTCATCTTCTGGAATGTCGATATCGTGGAGTTCCAGGGTTTCTAGAGGGGGTGAAGATTGTATGATAAATTGGCGAAGGTATATCCCCGTTTGCTCGTCGGGAAAGCCCAGAGGGTCCAGAGAGGAAAATAGGTGGAGGCGAAGAAGGAAGGGGGCGTCAAGGTGAAGGAGAATGCCGTATATAGCAGGAGGGCCTCGAAGAATCAGAGTTTCTAGGCGACCGGAACTAACCATTTGTATCGGATCTGATATATTTTCGGGCATGAACTCTCGATCCTGCCCGAGAGGTATGGTCAAGGAAAATAATTGAAGAAAGGGTAAACCCTGCAGAAGGTGGATGACTGAGATGGTGGAAAGCGTAGCTATCGGAATATCAGTGTCAGGACAGGGTAGACTGATGAATAGGGAGGTGATGGAGGCTGGAATCACCCGAGGTGATGGTATTAGGCTGCGGGTTACTCGGACAGTGCGGAATTTGGGTGATGATTCTAGGAACGAGTCCCTGAAACCGATAAGATGTGGGTCTGAGTTCACAGCGGGATCGTCTTCTCGCCTAACCGAAATAGATATTTCTCGAAGATCAGGAGTGGGGTGGGTGCAATGCGAGAGGATGCAATTGGCTTGCATCACGAAGAAGGCGTTTACGGTGAGAGTTCTCCACTGCGGTGCGGCTTCGAATAACAAGGACATGATACGCGAGATCTGCAAATTCGAAGACGTCTGCCAGACTTCCAAAGTTATATACAAGGGTGCGTGTTTTGCCTTTTGTAGCCAGAATCGTATCAGTTCGCACTGGTCCGAGATTCTATCACAATAGATGTGTAGATGCGACCATACGGTGGGGATCTGAGCTGCTTTCCTCCATTCAGGGCATACGTGGGATGCAACTAGAGGTGCCGACGCCCACCCGTCCTGCGCGAGTTGTTCAAAGATAGTAGCAAGAATTTCTGGGGGAATTCGACGCGCCAAAGTGGTGGTCGCTTTATGATGCCTAATAATTTTTTGATGTTCGGCCTTTTTGACGTGAAGTAGACGAATATTGCGGGTCAAGACGTCTATCTCGTCGTCAATCAGAGCGATGGCTTGTTCGTGCTGAGCAATTAAAGCTTCTGCGATGCGGTCAACGGCGTACTGTGGGTAGTGATGAGACATGGACCAGAGCTAGAAGATAGATTAAATGATGGAGATGGGCGAAGTTTGGAAGAGTATAGTGCCGCGGTATCGTTTATGACTCAGTACACAGTGTGAATGCCACGCTTGTACCACGCTGAATGATAGCCGCCTACTTGGCGAGCGTACGCGTGGCGTTATGTTGGGTTGTTGTTTAGGGCCATCGTTCGGCTAAATTCAATTCTCTCCTTCTTCCAACCAATTTTGAAAGGTGATTTCCATTGTTTTATTCATCTTTTTACATAGCCAGAGATGATTCAGAGTGGAATCTTAATCGACCCGCTCACTGACTTGTCAAAGTAAGATGATATGCCGTGGTCGAGTTGAAGACTTGTGTTCTAGATACTGCTGAGGCGCCCTGCTTTCCCCGAAACCCTCTTCATTTATTGACGCTTCTTTCTTGTTCAGAATTCTCATAGCATGGACCCCCGAAGAGCTCGTGATCCTCGTCTCGCTCGTGTAGATCCACGACTACAACGTCTACAATCCGACACGCCTGCGACTACTCCGCCGCCACCAACCCAGCAACTACAGCCTGTCCAGCAATTTCAACCCCAATGGATGGAGAATGGCTTTGAAAACCATGCAACCTCGTCTACCGAAATGGTGTTCGACGAGCCAGATCCTCAACACCAGCCAACGCAAACCACGGCCACCACCTACAAGCAGCGTCCCCTGTTTTGCGTCGTATGTGCCAGTAACCAAGTAAGTCCTTCGCGTCTATTCCTTGCCTATCTAGCTCACCTGTTGTGGTCCCAGAATCGATCAATGGAGGGCCATTTTGTGCTAGCGTCAGTACCACAATAGTCAGCTTTTGCGAGGACGTCAGTAATGACACTAATTCATCAAGTAAAGCAGGGTATAGAGTGATCTCTTCAGGAACTGGTTCTGCAGTCCGGTTACCGGGACCATCTATAGACAAGCCCAATATATATCCCTTCGGAACGCCATACAATAGTATCTACGAAGAGCTCAATGGCAAAGATTCTAGATTGTTAGTCCTTCCAACTTTACAATTCCTTCCGAGTCTCATGACTTCTCTGACAGGTATTCTGCTAACGGTCTTCTACAAATGCTGGACCGAAATCGACGCCTGAAGCTCGCTCCAGAACGTTGGCAGGACAGTAAAACGGTGGCTGATATCGTCATCACCTGCGAAGAACGATGTTTCGATGCAGTTTGCGACGGTGAGTGGCCAAGTAGATTGCCATTATCACATCTTGTAAAATGGGATATAGATCTTCTGACTCGTGGTGGCGACTTCAATCGCCCTGTTCACGTCATCAACCTGGAAATCAAAGATAACCACGAGGAGGCTCTGATTGCAGGGAAAGCGATACTAGATTTGGCTGCTGCAGTGAGTACCTCGAACGTTGTTCCTCCTCCCTGATCGATGCTAAGCGATAATGAATAGATCGAAGGATCTGATGATATCGATGAAGATATCGATAAGATCCTCGAAGTTCAGCAGGAAAATCATCCACATAGCATTCTCCATGCTGTAGCGTTCTATTAGCATCGATCCTCGCACGAACCTCTGTATTATTTTGTTCCCAGTTGGGAGAACGTGTATTGGTGCTAAGTATGTATCTTTTGTACGGGAATGTCGCGTACGCCGAGTCCGGTTCATGTGTGCGTGTGTTCTGGGAGGAGCCGCCTTCTTTTTTGGTCTAGTCTTTCTCTATCTTACTTATTGCAGATCTCATGCTCAGAGTTTCTGTGGATCACGCCATACAAACGCAACGTGAGTTACGTGAGAATTGAAGGCGCGATGAGTGACATCCAAGGAGCTTAAGTAGTAGGCGGAGTTCATTATATCTCTTATCCCATTTTCCCATTATTCCTCCATAACACCCCCATTACTAGCACCTATCATGCCCTCCCTACGACTTGGAAGTATTGCGCCCGATTTCGAGGCCGAAACCACTGCGGGACCCATCAAGTTTCATGAATGGATTGGCGATTCATGGGTTCGTGTCCTCAAGTGTTTATCTATCTTATCAGGAACTAAAAGACTTCTTTCATTAGGCTGTTTTGTTCTCTCACCCCGGAGACTTCACTCCCGTGTGTACCACCGAGCTTGGAGAAGTAGCTCGTCGCGCCCCGGATTTCGCCAAACGCGGGGTCAAAGTGATCGGGATATCTGCAAATGGACTCAAAGACCATTACAGCTGGGTCAAGGATATCAACGAAGTCGGTAGCCAAATCGCCCCTACCGATGTTCAGTTCCCCATCGTATGTCATTCTGATTCTATATGAATTATGTATCAAGACTAATTTGGAACAACTCATAGATCGCGGATGAAGACCGAAAAGTCTCCACTCTGTACGACATGTTGGACGAGCAGGACGCTACCAATCGCGATGCTAAAGGCCTTCCTTTTACAGTGAGTCCTTGATTCTTGGAATCGGAGGTATATATCCGATTGACTCATCCGCTGATCTGCAGATCCGTACCGTCTTCATTATCGACCCCAAGAAAGTCATTCGTTTGACCCTTGCATACCCCGCGTCCACTGGACGAAACTTTGACGAGATCATTCGGTGAGCATAGCTATCCGGTATCATTCACTATAAAACGGAACTAACATAGCCTTGCAGAGTGATCGACTGTAAGATGATCTATGTTCAAACAACATATCTCACGTTAATTAATATGTTTTGCCTTTGCCTTTTAAGCTCTTCAAATTGGAGACAAACATCGCGTAACGACCCCAGTTAACTGGAAGAAGGGAGAAGATGTGATCGTACACCCTTCGGTGACGAACGAGGAAGCCAAGACGCTGTTCCCCGAATTCACTATCCACAAGGTGCGGATTGTGCCTGTCTTTGTGATTTTTTTTGCTGATTGACTGTGCTTTACAGCCTTATTTGCGAACTACTCCATTGAAAGTCGAGTAGGAATCTGAACGATGACAGAACTGCTTGTATTTTTACTATGGAAAAATAAAGAATGAACTTGGCATTCCCTGGTCCTATTTTCGCGGTTTTTGCGTCCGGATGGCTCACCTCCGAGTCGAAACGCGACGCAAATCATGATGGTGCATAGCAGTCAGGTCACTGATAAGATCGAGAATCTGCAGCTGTATAAGCTCACTGAGCCATTTTAGCTTGAGGCCAGTCTTGACATTCGTGATGCATAAGGGGAGGTCCATGTGCATTGTGTTGAAACTTGACATATCCATATGCAACTACATACAGGATGCCAACTGCATGAGGAGTTGTCTATGTTGATCAAACAAAATTTCAAACAGCTTCCGCTCGAGGTCTGCAGTGGGCTCGGCTCCGGTACCTTGTTTGTCTAGCGCATGTTTGAGATGGACGACTCTGGAAAATACGTACTGTGATGTGACCGTATCTGTCACGTTCACGCCGCGCGTCCTCCAGCTACATTCTCCCGAGTCCTTACTTTCACAATACACTTATATCCTCCCCATACCCTCGATCTCACTAAGACATGGCAAGCGCAGATGGTGGAGCATACAGGTAGCTAATCAGTGAATTTCGATCGGAAGATCTGCTCACTCACGAGCTTTGCAGTTACTCTCTCACTGTCTTCTCTCCGAGTGGAAAGTTGGTACAGATTGAGCACGCTTTGGCGACAGTAGCCCAAGGAACGACAAGTCTTGGTATCAAAGGTGATTCATTTCTATCTCGATACCTAAAATATCGTCTCAACCTGTCTACAGCCTCGAATGGAATCGTCATCGCCACGGAGAAGAAATCCCCTTCTATACTGATTGACGACTCCATGATTGACAAAGTCGCCGTTGTCTGTCCAAACATTGGCATTGTATACTCTGGGATGGGCCCAGATTTCAGAGTCCTCATCGCGAAAGCCCGGAAAAGCGCACAGGCTTACTGGAAGATATATGGTGAATATCCACCAACACGAGTTTTGACACAAGAGGTAGCGACCGTGATGCAACAGGCGACGCAATCAGGGTGGGTTGATTGATTTATTGACCGTTTCACTGCTCATTCCTGCTGCATGTAGAGGTGTCCGACCATATGGTGTCTCACTCCTTGTGGCTGGGTGGGATATCAACCGCGGTCCAAGCTTGTACCAGGTCGACCCCTCGGGGTCATTCTGGGCATGGAAAGCCAGTGCTATTGGAAAGAATATGGTCAACGCAAAGACGTTTTTGGAGAAGCGGTTAGTAAATCCACTCGATAATTTTAGCAGACCAGACCCTTGATTAATACTCCCCGACGAAACAGGTACAACGACGACATCAGTCTGGAAGATGCAATCCACACGGCTCTTCTCACGCTCAAAGAGGGCTTCGAAGGCCAAATGACGGAGAAGACGGTTGAAATTGGCGTGGTCACCGTACCCACCACGGCGGAATTGGAAGAAGGGAAGGTAGGGGGAGAAACCGGCCGGCCGAAACCGACGTTCAGGAAACTCACAGAGGAAGAAGTGCGTGACTATCTGGCGTTGTAGAGGGGTCGGAGTTTTCCTGTTCTACGTTTTATGGCGTTGTAAGAAAATAATCGATGGCTTTGCAAGGTACTATTCCTAAATCTCGTGTCCTCTGATCGACCCAACGGCGTGATGTCTTCTCTAGGAGTGTTCAACCCACAACTTGTAATGTATATCCGTCGTCGTCGCGTGTCTGCCTACCTCTTTCATGAGAACCGACCGCGACTTGCTGCACGGAGCCAATATTTTGTGCTCTATACACGGAAGACTGGACTATACACGGGAACTTCTTTCATTTAACTGTTGGCATCAATACGCCGTCTAGTGCGTGCCTGGCTTTTATGGGGTATCCTTCACACTCGTATCATTATTGGACTGCTCTCACCACCATTCTGAATGGTGAATGCGAGGTGCCAGTAATGGTGCGTTTCATTTATTATTTTCCTTCTTAGCTGTAGGAGTCTCACGATCTATTTGCATTCGCACGACCAGGATCTCTGATTAAATCAGGTATGTTAAGCCTTGATACCCAAGTCTCGGAGATATCTGACTCTTGCGAAGTCCCATGTAATAATCATCCGCACATGTACCAACTAGTACGGTAAACAGCCCCCCCAAAAAGAAACCAAAAAGGAATCCGATCGTTCCAAGCATCTCATTGTCATGCGATAAAACTGTGTTGTCAAGGCTCATATTTGGCAGATCTCTACGAAGCTAGATATAATATTTCCGCACCGGCACCGGCATTCAACGACGCGTCCGATCGGAATCTCCTCGTCCTCGAACTGTTCGGTTCAAAGCTATTTCGAACTGGCGCAGGGCTCCATGTGGTCCAGTTGACGCCAGCTCTATCAGCGATTTCATTCATACACTGCATTGAAGAGCGCCTGCTACGGCCTGCCACACGCACTTATTGCACTGCAGCCCCTTGTGGCGCAGCACATCCAATTAGAGCCATTGACCCATTAAAGTCACTTGGTTCGCCCACATCCATAACACGCTATCGGATTTTGTTCCGTATTACCACCACTTTTGCCAGTATAAAAGGTGGCGTAAATTTTGTGTTTCCTCATCCAAATTTTCCTCGAACAATGAACGACTCTACTACCATCGCAAAACTCAGGCGGAACCCTATCGCGTGCACCAACTGTCGCAAGCGAAAAGTCAGGGTGCGTTGCCTGCCTCACTCCTTCCTCTAGAAATTGCTCTGACTAGCTTTCAGTGTCAACCTGTGGGTGAAGACATTTGCGAAAGGTGCTTGGAGAAGCAATTGATTTGCAAACGTGAGCCCGTGGGGCAGTCGAGTACGCCCTCTCCGACTATGACCTCTGAGGCCTTGAACACGTCGCCGGACCACGTCCAAACGGGTGCACAGACATCGCACTATACATCTTCACATTCGACTCACAGCTCAACGCATGCGGGCACTTACGAGCACGGCCAAACTTCTGCCTACGACACCAGTGAACAATCATCCACTGGCCCTTGGACGTATAACCAACAACCTAGTCCCATCCCAGCGTATTCACCACAGACATCTCAAGGGTCACCTCATTACAATCAGTACCAATATACTGCACCTCCACAACCAACCCCGGTTCAGCAATACTATCCTAATCCTGCGATCGTTCCGCCAGGATACCCCGTCTATGACGGTACGCCTTCAATGATTACGCAGCAACCTTCGGTCTATCCAAGCAGCACGGTCTATTACGCCGATTCGAGACCGCAGGCGTATACTCACCGGTGAGTCTCTTCCCCTTGAACACAGCGCTACTGACGAACGCGTATTCATCGCGTTCCAGGTGTGAGTGTAACCAATACGGGGTCTGTCGCTGTGGATATGGCAGACAACATTTTTCTGCACCGTAAAACTTAACCCTGTAAGTTCCGCCTCGCTGTACCACGACCCTCTCTATTAACGCGTATCTCCTACAAGGTCATATGTAGTGTCCGATCATCTCTTCGGTGATTCGATTCGGCTTGACTTTCGAAGTTCTGGTGTTATGCACTTCTAGATTATGATCCATGCCTCTCCGTCCGCGATATTTTCACGGTAATAATATCTTTCCCTCATGTACCGTACTAGGGTTCAGTGATATCCATATTTATTCTCAAAAAAATCAAGGTTCCCACTCAGGCTTCGCTGAGTGGGCGCGGAGCATGAAGTCGCCGGGGATAGGGTCGGACTTTGTTGATCGGAAAACGTGCTCTGGGACCAGTTCTTTGACCAACTTTCCAATAGCGCATTGCTTGATATTGAACAAAGGCCATCTCCACAGATGTGAACGTGCCCGAGCGGTGATCCCGTCTTTACGTATGCGACAAAGCGTGATAAGCCGCATAATCACTTTATTGCCTCGGTCCAAAATGAGTACAAGGACGCCGACTTGTTCAGTAGTTAGAGAACGGAAAATTGTGATACATATATTTTTGATGGTTGTCTTCGAAGGTACCAAGTATCGTACACCACGCTGTCTTGAATCGCATCGAGATTTTACAGCTTTAGTTGGATCTCTCTCGAGGCCCTACATCGGCCAGGCCAATTTTTCGCCAAAGTTCCAGTGCACGGCCTTGACGGACGTGTATTCTTCCAGCGCATAGCTCCCGAGCTCGCGTCCTGATGAAGAGATAGCCCCAGTCAGTAGACAATTCGGAAGGATCGAAGCGACCGTTGCGCAGTCAGATGGTATTTGAGTTGACGCACCAATTCCAGACTGCTTCTTGCCTAATCCACCGGGGAAAGAGAAACATCAAATCATATGTAATATTATCATTGGAGAAAAAAACTTACCGCCGAATGGCACGTTGTTGTGCAGGATATTGTACTGATTAACCCAAACCTGTAGGCCACGAAGTGGTCAGGTGGTACAACGTGCAGTAGAAGTCAATTTCAGCTTACGGTACCTGCCTCGAGGGCAGATGAAACACGCATGCACTGGTTCGCGTCATCTGTCGAAAGGCAAAAAGTTTGCAGGGATAAGAATCCGAGAAGGTGGTGAGGTTAGGGTCGCATTCAGTATACGTTGAATCGGGAAATCGTGCTGACTGGAGTGGATACCGGCTCCTAGGCCATATGTGGTGTCGTTCGCCAGGGCAATGGCTTCGTCCTCGGTCTTGAACTTACCAACTACTAGAACAGGCCCGAATATCTAGCGAAATGAAGCCCAGATAAACGAAGCGAGGAAGACAATTCAGATCAGAAAAACAAGGACAGCTGCCGTGATTTTTCTTACCTCCTCTTTGACCTTTGACAACGGAAGAGTAAGCAACCGTGAGGAGTTGAAAATGTTGGACTCACGATTTTCATGTCAGGCCGGATGTCAGCGAAAACTATCGGGCGGGAGCGAGAAAAGGAAATGGACCTCTTAGTTTGCCAGCAGTTTCATCGTCGACGCGGAAGGGGCTTACTGGTAGGCTCGACGAAGAATCCCTTTCCGCCTCGTTTCTCCCCTCCAAGAATCACTTTGGCGCCCTCCAGCTTCCCGGCCTCGATGTAGCCCCATACGCGATCATATTGTCCTTTCGAGACCTTTCAACCACAACGAATCGCGGTATACATAGTGTTAGCGAGACCAACACTTGAAGAAACAAAGGAACTTACGACGGGACCTCCGGTAGTTTTCTCATCCAGTCCATCACCGACGACAAGCTGCTTTACTTTAGTTACAAGCATCTCCACAAATTTGTCGTAGATGCTATCTTGGACGTATAATCGCGATCCCGCAGTACAATCCTGTCCCGAATTGTATAAGATGCCCAAGCATGCCCAATTTGCCGCTGGAAATAAACGGATGTCAGACTATGCTCCTGCAATATCCCGGCATCATGCCAGAGAAATGGTGTCAGTCAAACAGAGATGAAGCTATCAAGCAAATACTAGGAGCAGATCCATCCAACAGCTATGTCCTCCGTCCATAGTATTACTCTATCCACCCAGTCGGAATCGCAGGGTCACTCCAAGACGCCTCCAGCCAGCCGACCACCGTGCCATCGCAATTTCCGACGTCAAGCCAACAACCGAATGTTACCAATGCGTTACTTTAGTGTTACTCGCAGGGCCACTCCAAAACGTCGCTTCCAGCTACTTCAGCAACTCATACCATCGCAATTTCCAACGTCCAGCCCAGCGATCCTCGACTCCTTCCAGAACGAAGCCAACTCGTGGCTCCACTGCTCCATTCAGCGGCAACAACGCGTCAAGACTGTCTCTGTAAGTCCATTGTAGGTCAAGTGAATGTCCCGAGGAGATTGTCCGTCCATGGTGGACTTGACAACTCCCCGCCACCTTCCAGGAAACGAGTTTATTTCCCGTCATTCTGCAACGTGCCGCAGCAACAACGTTGATAGAGTCTGCCGTCATCTCGACACAGCATCGCAGTTGATAGACTCGTTCGTCTTTGCGGCCAAAACAGTCGAGAAGGAAAAACAAAAAAAAGAGAAAGTATGTAAGAGATAGAGTGAAGACCGACCTTGATCCAAATCTGCAGACTCGAACACGATATGCGGCGATTTCCCTCCTAGCTCCAAGGAGACCTGCAATGACATGCACATCTCAGTTTCAAGTCATTTATCCGGGATGAAATTGGTGCAAGGGCGAAGCTGTCGAATTAATTGGTTAAAGCAAATTCGATGACACACCTTCTTGAGATTGCTTTTTGAAGCAGCTTCCATGATCTTACGGCCGACGACAGTGGAGCCCGTGAAAGCGACTTTGTCTACATCAAGGTGAGATGCCAGGGCTGCGCCACCAATGCTACCAAGGGAGGGGACAGTGTTGACGACACCAGGGGGGAATCTGTTTCAATAGTACGTGAGTGAGTGTAAGGACTATACTGGTAACCAAGCTGAATCGCACCCGGCCTCCTTGACGAGCTCACAGAGTTTCTAAAGTCCGAAAATGGTCAAGTTAACATCGAATTCGGTGTTACGGGGCATTTTTACATACAAGCGCGGTCAGAGGAGTGAGCTCAGACGGTTTCATTACGATTGTACAACCGCATGCTAAAGCTGGAGCAACTTTCCATGACCTGGAAGAAAGACGTCGGTGGTTGAGTTAAATTCCAAGAAGATCTGTCCACATGACGGTGTCAGTCCCAAAACTTACCACATATTAATAGGATAGTTCCACGGGATACTGTCAGAGGGGACACAGGAAGGGAGTGAATCGAGCAGTGTCGTAAGCTAAGACTTTCGAGAAAATAAAAAAAAGAGGAACAGGATGAATAATTACATCTGACCACAGACGCCTATTGGTTCATGGCGAGTGAAGGCGAGCTTAGTACGGTTGTCCACTTCAATGGTCTGTCACCTTCGTATCAGGACTCGGATGCAGACTGCGAGAAGAGAATCCATGCACGCACTTCACCAACGATCTTGTCAGCCCAGCCAGCATAGTATCGAAGGCATTGGACGCTATCTCCGATGTCAAAGTCTCTGTTTCATGGGGTCAGATAAATTGCGAGTGAAAGTTTGTTGATTATATAGTAATGACCTGGCAATAGCAACGGGTTTCCCGTTGTTGAGAGATTCAAGTTCAGCAAGTTCCTGAGCATCCCTTTCAATCAAATCGGCGAGCTTGTTCAATAACTTGGCCCGTTCGAAGCCGGTGATGTTCTTGCCCCAGGTGGTCTTGAATGCCTCTCGGGCCGCAGCCACAGCGACATCTATGTCCTTGACAGATGCTTTTATATGTTCGAGATAAGCGGATACCAGATTCATCCAGCAGGACGATCTCACAAACCTGCAACGATGGAACAGATGACTTCCTCCGTCGACGGATTTACGGCGCTGCAGCGAACCTCAACACCAGATACTTATCGATCAATTCAAATCAAGCGAACGTACTGGATCAGTTCCTTGGAGTCAACCGAAGGAACGAATTCATTGTTAATGAATAGTCCAGTAGGGACGAGGATTGACTTGTTGAGCTTGGGGATTGCGATGGATACTGGTTGAGACATGGTGGTGCGAAAGAGAGAAGATAGACGCCTGCCATAAGGGAGCCAGATACCTGATAAAGGATGAGAACCACACCGTAAAAGCATCGAGTTTGATTTTGATTATACCTGGGCTATTATCTGCCGGGAAGCGACATAGATAAGGGTGGGGAGAACGTGCACATGATCTATAGCCGCGCCAGATAAACGGATCTAAATTTAAGCTTTTCATCCACGTCCCCATTGCCCAAGGACTCCGAGTCAGTACTCAGCTCTCCATTTTGTCTCCAGCCTGTCTCAGCACGTCACGCACATCTTGACTTGAATGAGAGATGCTTCTGGGCCTGAACAACCATCCACAGGTCAAGATAGCGCTGCTGGTGCCAAACCAAGTCTTCCAACGTCTTATGTCTTTCGCTCTTCTCGATACAATCCCACTAAAAGGATGAACGGTGGTATCCTTCGTGTTTCCTACCCTGACCGTCCAACTCTCACCAAAGCGCAAATGTCTCGGCATGCGAGTGGCTCTACCAGCTTGTTTGACGCGAACCCCATTGATATCCCCCATGGCTTCGTTTACTTCGATAGCGCGAAGCTCAAGAGCGAAAAATCGACAGATTCAATTGCAACTCTCGAGGATTTGGGATTGGAGGCGTCGAAGAGAGATATGACTCCAGGTCCTCCCTTGAAATCTAGTCTGTATCTTCGAATCCTTTCAATTACAATCGCTCAAGACTTTCTCGGACAGATATTGCGAAATATTCTAGGCTCTCACTAGGCTCTAATTTTACCGGGATAGATCGGCCAGAATACGATACCTCAAGCGATGAGCCTTTTCACAATGAAAGGGACTCACATTCCATGACTCCCGGCGCGTCTGTCGCCAGCGCAAACGCTAGTGCCGTGAGTGATCCATAGATGCTTCCGTCTTTGAACCCTCTATTCTGACTCTATGCAGGAAACCGACGAAGTGAACGCGGAGCCGTAAGGCCGAATGCCCTTCCTATGCACGCAATGGGTGGATACTCTCTACGCGCATCGTCTCTCGGACCTCACCCTGACCCCGGTCCATCGAGTCCTATACCCCACGTATCAACATTTTGCATGTCTTCATGTCCTCTTACCTCTCCCCCATTTGATTATCCACCTACTGCACTCTCCAAGTACAAACAACGTATCACAAGTCACCCTGACATGGAAGTTCTTCTACCTATTCTTGTACACAAAAATGTTCCATTTTTGACAACATATACCTCACGGGTCATTTACCAAGTACAGAGGTCGCGTACATTGTTTACATGCGATGTGCTTCATCCTCATCCAACCCTGTATCAAGAGTCTGGACTGTCTTGATGACAATCTCGTTGACTTGTGGCCTAGATTTGAGGATTTGCTTCGAATGGGGCTATTCATCTAGTACGCGCTTCTATGTACGACTAGTGGTAGCATTGAATGTTTTCGTTGCTGCTCGTCCTCGTTATGAAACGATGAATCCCGCCATAATGAAGTGGACAACCAATTGCAAGCCGCGACGGCGGACCAAAGCGGACATTCGCCGGGAATACCCGGTCAGACAGCGCCACTAAACATCACTTTGCACTCGGCGAGCTACCGACTGCCAACATGTCTGCATCTATCATTGCTCGCTCTCAAATTCTCCGTCGCAATGTACTAGCTCGATCTATGCATGCAAGCGCACCTAGGCTCTCCGATGGCCATGGCGAATACAATGTGCGTCGACATCTTAGTCTCAAGATTTGATCATATGTCCTCACCATTCACAATGCAATTCAGCATCTACCTTTCACTCAACCTCTCACGAGAAGAGAACGCGGTGTCTTTGGAGGGAAGGTGGCCGCCTACTTGGCTGTAGGATTCGTCCTGCCTTTTGTTGCTACCGTATATCAGTTGTACGCATCTATTGACTTGGTTCTCGAACTAGCTAATACTCATAAATTTTGACTGGGATCTCAACAGGAAAAAGAGCTCATAAGAGTCGTATATCTCGTAGACCTCGTAGAGGAACCTTGGAAGCTTATAGAAAGGGATATATTACTTGATTCCAAGTTGAACGTTCCGAGTACAGTTGTACATGTACAGCTTGTGAGATTCCTTCCATCGCGTATGCTCCGTAATATATACATATAAAACATAGTCAGTCGACAACCATGGCGTCTTCTTGAGGTTCTGGTGATATGGACATGCTCCTAGCCTCGGACACATTTGCTACATCCTCCAAGAGTTGAGGAGCCCCAGGTATCGGTTCTTCCTCATGAGGAAGATCAGCCTTGGATTCTTGCGCAGCCTTTAGTTCCTGCTCAGCCCTAGAATCCGCTCCAGTCTTTAGATCTTCCTCAGCCTCTTCATCTCCGAAACCCTGTAAGATTTGCTCTAGCGCCTTTTTCTGTGCTTTTTTTGTTGTGGCACTCGTGCGGCAGTCACAAGTCCTACTCAGGAACTCTGCGTCGCCCTCCAGCGCGTCAAGAGCAAATATAGAGGCTCGCCGCGCTGCGAACGTCGCTGTATGGTCTTCTGCGGTTGCAAGGATGACGTCGTGAACTAGAACTAATCGATATGGAAAGTCGACATGAAACAATCAGATAAACGCCCACTCGCATATTAAAAGTCGATGACGGCAGAGAAACAGCCTTACCGTGGCAATGAACGACCATGTTGGCCTTTTCTTTGACCATCTCGAACTTTTGGCAACCATGTGCTTGGAACAATTCGAAGAGTGTCTTCGTTGGATGGTGTGCGAGTGTCTTCAGGGTGACATGACGGTCATAGAAAGGCTTTAGCACGTTATCGAAGAGTGCCTCTGCACCCACGGGTGAGAAGTTATCAGAAAGATAAATAGCGCCAATAATGGATTCAACGACATCTGAAAGTGCCTGAGAAGGACAGTATTGATGATGATGTCAATGGTGTGGTCAACCGCATGGAACTACAAAGAACATACTTTGGGAGGCTCGATGTCTAACCAATATTGTCCACAGGGTCGACCCTCTGCGTCAGCGGCCTTGTGTTCCTCCTCTTGTTTAGCTTTGATCTGGTTCGCGTATATCCGGATACTTGTGGCGAGATGGTACGACTCGAAAAGAAGGTGCTCCTGCAATCCGGAAGAAACACAGACGGCGGCTAAAGCCGAATTGGAGACCATAGCGCCCTGGACGTTTTTATCTTAATATGTTCCTCGACGAGTTGGGAGTGTTATGACCCACCTTTAGGAGTGTCAATCCTCCGGGCGACAGTTCCTTGTCACGATCAAAGATGTGGCGGATTACCACTGACGTCCGAAACCATATTTTAATGGTGATAAAAAGAGAGGTGTATGACAGATATACTCACTGAAATCTAATATCGCATCTCCGAGGAACTCGAGTCTCTCATAAGATGTCGCTTCATAGCCTTGGATGGAAGCATGCGTCTGCACAAAAAATGTCAGTCTTCCGGACCTCAAAGTAAAAAAGTACAAGGGAACTGGAATCTTACGAGGGCTTGGGCAAGTAGATGTGGACGGTGAAACTTATGCCCGATGATTTTCTCAACCGCCTCAATTGATCCCTTCCTCAACTTTGCGGTAACACCCGGTGGGGGCGCTAGGACTTTTCGTCCGAAATCCGACCATCGATCGATATGAGGAACGGGAATATTCAGCGCTTTTGTAACTTTCAGTGCCGTTTCCCGACCTCCTGAGATATATGCAGCTCCAATAATGGCTTCGGCAACGTCCGCTACAGCCTAGTGGCGGGGCAATATGTAAGAACTGAAGTTTGTGACATGTCGAGACATAAATTTCGTTACCTTGTCGCCTAGCCACTGGCTGTATAATTCATCTTGTTGTTTTTTCTTCTTGGTACGTTTTCTTGGTTTTGGTCCATCCGTCGGCAGCGGAGGGTTGGCAGCTTGGGAGGCCTCCGTTGGTTCGGTTGGTTCTTTGGAAACCTGAGGTCCGACCGTACCGTCTGGTGCTGTAGCTTCGAGGGCGGTGGCCACAGACTCCGGAGGGTCCTGGGGGTCCTTAGGGTTTGACTCGACATTAACGCCACTCTCGTCGTTCATTGGCTGGTCTTTCTGCTCCGTCAGGTCGACACTCTCGGTGCCCCCTTTTTCGTCTACCTTCTCCTCCGTATCTGTCTTCTTGGCTGCTTTGGGCTGTATCGGCGGTGTTACGATCTGAAAATTGGGTGGTTGCCACACCTTGAACGTAAACGGTTTGGCTTGGATGTACGGAGGTAAACCAACTCGGCTGGCATTGTGGAGCAGAGACTTGTTGCTGATAATTTTCTGCCGGTCGACATGCAAAGACCCCTCACTCTGTTCCGGATTTGTCACAAAGACGTATACCGAAGACAGATATTTCAGAAAAGCATCACCTGGGGCACGGATCTATCAGTACATCAGAGCATCAGCGCCAGACGATGGATAGTCGTAGCTCACCGAGCAGCTCCAACCTCTCATAGTCGTATTCGATGCCTGCTGATGGTGCGGATATGGCAACGTGTAACAAATGCTCAGATATTGCATGGTCGAAGAATTTGGCGTTCAGCTCCTTGACTACTAGGAAATCGTCGATTCTACGAGTGATAGAAGGTAAAAGTATTGCAGTTCGAAACGTGCTGTTCGAACGGATATCAATTCGTCTCCGAGTGAGAATAAAACGCACAGATTGACTCACGTCGAAGGAATGGTAAATTTAGCGCATAATTCGGGTATCAAGTCTAGACATATATGTAAAATATTTAGAAACGAAGGTAATGTTCGAGATTGGCACACACATTTTGCTGGGGCTTTGGACGAAGCTGTCAGAGACTGAGACCCAGGAGTCAGATGATTCAGTACCCCTGGCACTTTCGACACTTCAATGAGAGGTTGGGTATAGTCTTTCAATCCCTCGAAACCCTTTCTGCGGGCTTTACAATACTCGACCAAGTTTTCGTAATTTGCTTCTCTCTGAAAATAGTATGATGAGTTTTCTTCGATTACGAGAACGTGAATTGGAACGCACCGGACTATCTGCTGGCTTACTCAGCGGGGTCAAATCGGGTCTGACTTTCAACGCGTCGTACCGCCTGGTGAATTCTGCCCATCGATCTTGTATCACCGCACCTTCGATATCTTCTGCCATTTCCTCTGCAGTATCTGATTTGAGGGGAACGGCCCAGGTCTCTGCCGCTTGATTAACGAGGTCCCAGGGGATGTAGTCGACAACCCGGGGTAGATCCCAACGATTAGTGCTTTCAACGTGCATCGGTTCGTCCCAGCCGAGACCTAGAGGACAGAAAAGATATTGCATGTTTTCTAGGGAACAGGCGAATGGTTTGTTGGCTATAGCACGGCATATTCTGAGGGTATACAAATAAAGATCCTCGAGCTGTGTCTCGTACACGTCAAAAGAAGCCCCTTGTCGAAATTTGACCATCGCAGTCACGCCAGAGAAAAATAATTTGAAACTTGCCAACGAAGGCAGAGGCTGTCGCGTGAGTATCAACATCGGAGCATGAGCTTGGGTAGCTTCGTCGGGATGATCAGTAGATATTATAGTAGGATAAAGGGTTGTCGCTGGCATGGCTGCGGTATTTGACCAAAAATCAGGCCTTTTACACGGGTAACAGCGCGTTCCGACAGACTTATTAGACGCGTCAACTCCCTGGGGAGGAAGATTGTCTTTCCCCGACGAGTCCAGGTTGATTCGAACAGTCCCAGTCGTTGAATCTAGGTCATGTTTAGCGACAACGCTAGAAGGCAAGGGGAAAAGTCGGTAATCCAAGAAACCTGCTTGAAAAAGCTCGACGCAAGCCTGGTAACACGCCGCACGCCGTGCATGATCCATTGAGAAAGAAGATGGACCGGTAATCTCATCGATGGGAGATTGGGGGAAGACAACAGTGCAAGCGTAGGCGCGCGAGACTCCAGGCTCTCGTTGTGTTTCAGAGAATTCGAACAAAGGACGATCCACCGAAGAGTCATCCTCATTGATCCCTAAGCTTGCTGCGAAGCGGTAGACTACAGTGGTCGCATCCTGAAGATAGATGCGTCCACTAGTAGTTGGATCTTTGATGAATGGCTCTGGTATCTCGTCTTCGTCCTCACTATCAGAATGATATGGGTTTATGGTCTCCCGGAGAGTACGAGGCGGGATTGAGCTTCCAGGACTGTTACACAAGATTTCCGTCCAGCGCAGCATACTCGCATCCAAGTAAGTTATCTGAGAGAGAATCCGGCGATGGACATCATTGCCCCGCTCTACCATATGCACCAGATGGCTTTCACGACCACGGGTACGGGCACGAACATATGCATGAGAAACCTGACTTTCAAAGAGATCAAATCTTGTTCAGCAACAAGGAAAGAAGAATTCGAGTCAGCAGTCTGAAGCTTGACAAGAACCGAAAAACAGACCGGATGACGATAGTGGCTTTGGGCACATCGAGATCTTCCATGGATTTGGTAGCCACGAGGAGATTGAAAGTACCCGTGGCAAAACTCCGGAAGATTTCTTGCTGAAAAGAAATGAGACTATGACTGCGCAGGCGAATTAGATAACCCCCCACCTGTTGTTCAGGACGCATCGATGGATCATGTCCAACCACAGCACAGGGACGGATGAACCGAAGGTGCTCATCCAAAGTGCGCAATAAATCAACAAGAACGAAAGCTATGGCTCGCCTGTGGACTATGATTGAATCAGGACTTTGTTTGCACTGTGGAACTGTGGATGTACTCACCGAAGATTATACCACGGAAAGCTTCACCATACACCTTACACGACTTTAGGATCTGAACCAATCTCAGGAACTTCGGTGATACATTGAAGCCTCGGGAGCTAGGGTCGAGGTTAGGCATAGTATACGCCCAATTTTTTACAAGATCTAAGATCTTGTTTTTGATTTTTATTGGAGATCCAATTGAACCCGGTTGTGGCTCTTCTTCCTCCTCATAGAAGGGTTCGACGTTGGCCTCGATGTCCTTTGTGGCGCGACGCCATACCAAATCAGAAGCGCACGCACCCACTTCAAGAAGAGCGTATCGTGCTGCTCTGAAGTGACGTCGAAATATTTTCTCGGAAGGATCAAGATTGTGTAATTTCCGAAATAATCTGGTCCCAAGCTTCCGGAATGAGCTATCATATAGGAACACCACCTCGTTTGGTCGATCGGGCAATGCCAGGATTTCTGCTCGTCTGTCATCGGACACACCAAAGACTTTAGCGTCCAAGGCACTTTCCAATTTCAAAGCCGCAGAATCGAAATGGAACCAACGATCGGGTGGAAGAGCGGCCACAGCAAGGACCTTTGGTCGGGAGGCCGTAACTGCAACGTGATAAAACTCGTTCATCACCTTTATGGTGGGTATAAGGGGATGCGAGTCTTGATTCTTGATGTTCTGAGCATCGAGGATGAGCAAGAGATACGACTGAGTCAGGATGAGAGTTTCTTGGAGGAGGGAGTCCAGCAGAGACTAGGACAAATCAGAGTGTCAAAGAGATAGACTGCTGTAGCTATGAAATGAATCTCACGGTAGCAGAAATGATGATAGCGTCCATTAATGACAATTCTAGCCACGGATCTTCCTGTAACCGTTGATATTCGAGATACGTTCCAATTGTGAGATCGCATTCGGCTTCCAGCTTCAATTTGTAACTTTCGACAGCTGTGTCGTCCCTAGAGAGGAAAGTCTCAGTAGGCAAGATGCTAGAACTGGGAAGTATGGCCTTACTCGACCACGATCAGTGCGAAACGTCCAGTGGCGGATTCTCTCCTAGAACATTCCTCGTCTATTTCCCAGCTCAGGAGACGGGCAACAAGTTTGGGTATGGCAACTGGCAACTGTAGGATTATAGCTTGAATTGTGATGAGTCCCTAGGTATTTTTCAATGAAAATGAATAGACGTTACTGTTTTCCTGTTTAGCCTGCTCGATAGCCTGTTCCTCAATATCCGCAGTGAGGAGATAGGAAGGCCCAGCTTCGGGTTGGGAACCATCAAGAATTTCAGGAAGATGATTTCTCAGGAAGTCTTGGACTACTATAGGATGTTCGGTCTTTGACTTCTTTGTAGGATGATCGAAATCATCGTCTGGAGTGAGCTCGAGTTCGTAAGCCTCTTCCCTGAACCTCTTGGAAGATATCTGGCTGCCAGGAACGTCAGTGACCTGGATAGCATCACCAGAGGTTGGGGAAGCAGCTCTAGCGACACCCGAAGGTAGTGTGCTATTACTAGTTCCACTCGACTGGGGTATCGGGTCGCTGTTGTGTCCAAGCTGAACCGTGCGTGATGAGCCTTCCTCCCCCCTAGTCTCTTTCCATATTCTGAGCATTTGAAGGAAAAAAGCAGGGTATACGTGAAGTGAAATCCAAGGTTGATCACTTTGATCAAGATCGCGATTCGCGATTCAATTTGCGATTTTCCTTCTTCCGTTTTTGGCTCGTCTCAAAACCGAGTCACGGTCACGCTCCGGCATCGACAAAGCATCGACTCTCGAGTTCAACGTTGCGCTCGACGGCGACGATCCCCACTAGCGCTTTCAGCTCCGAAGTCCAACGTTCCTCAAAAAGCGTTACAAATCATCCATTAGGGGTGTTGAGGACTCACTGCCACGTCTCAAGACATACCAGACACTGCCTTACTTCGCAAGCTGCATGTTTCTCAGAAATTGCTTCACAGCAATTCCTATCCCTTCATCCTCGATCGAACGACCTGCACATGTTCAATAATGCCCCTCTGGTTCATGCCCTTGGATCTGCATTCGATTCCCTGCAGATAGCCAACTCTATAGCATCACCCAGAGTACGCTTACACTCCGATCCATGTCTACCTGAACGTCTACCATCCAGTGGTATGTCCTGACTCTTTGCATCTCTTATCAATGCCAACGTAGTCTTAAGGGTTTTTGCAGCGAGAAGCAGAGCAGACCGCGCCAAAAGCAATACTACGACAATTGCGACGTAGTCCTAGTCCAACACTGTCAGAACCTGAACCTGAACGTCCAGCACACGAACGGAGGCCCAGCGCATCTTCTATGGCATCGTCTTCCTCCTCTATTAAATCGTTGAAAAAGGTTTTTTCGAAACAGAATACATCCAAGGCAGCCTGGAAGGAACCCCAGGTGAGTACCTGGACCTATTAGTCGTAATCCCACCGTCTGATCTTTATGAGAAGCCTTTTGAAGTGTTCCGAGCAGTAGAACGCAAGGATATCATGTATCTTATGGAAATACGCGATCGTGCTTTCCCTGTGAGTCCGTCTATCTCCTGGCATTGTGATCAACGATCTGACTTGTCCATCCAGCTACTTCTTCGAAAGACGGGAGATGCTACCCCTCTTCTGCATGCTATGCGGATTGGCCAATCTCATCGGGACGTCGCTATCTTACTCCTGGGTGCTTTCTCGCGTTGGATAAATCATCTTGAAGACGAAGAGATCCCAAAACCTCGAACGAAGGTTATCCTCAAAGCCCTGCGTAAGCTCTTACGTCATCGCACGCTGTTCTATCATTATCGACTTATGTTTTCTTTCACTAGGTACGAACCTTAAGCTAGCAATAGATTATGGACTTGTCAAGTCACAAAGTGATCTGACTGCTTCGTTTTTACAAACGCTCATCATGAGTGAAGGTGATAAATGGGTATGGAACCAAGTCTCAACCGTCTCCCTAGCGTTACGGTCAGGGACTGCTGGACAACCTGTGAAAGCTGCGGAGTCCGCTGTCCGACGCTTTGCAACGAGAGAGTTGGGAAAAGCTGAACTTATAGCGTCATTGGAAGACTAGTAAGTCTCATATTGTCAACTATTTATTTACGTCTAACATATGTGTCTGTGATCTTGTAGTGTTGCGAACGCCACGGCTGACCTGCTGATGCTTGGTGCTTGGTCAATAGCCCTCGATTCGATAAAGGGCGAACATATACCGGTATACACTATGTGTCCAATTTTTGTTGGGATTGGCATTGACTATATATTCTAGTCGTATTACTTCGCAAGAGATGATCGTGTCTATAAGGCTTTTGCCGAGAGACTCGACCAACATAAAATAGCCATCCAACAAACGCTGAGCCGACGATTGAAATGGCAGTTAAGAGTTCTCAGGACAGTATTGGAAGGACGAACTACTACGTACCGTGTTCGCATTCAATCTTTTCTCCTTTCTATGCACCCTAACAAATTTTTCACAGAGTAAAGTCGAACTATTGGCCGGTGAATTGGACGAAGGAGAAGGAGTGTAAGAACCAGAACCGAGGACATTATCATTGTTTTTTTATACCACGCGTCAATGTACTAATATATCACAGTGCACAATCTCCCCCGAGACGACTTTCAATTGGTTGCTGGTGGACCCGCGAATCGTCCCCTTCCTTTCCTCTCCCGTCTTGCTTGTATAAGGTGCCCTGCTGGTCGAAAATCACAACCAGCAGCAGGCGTATTATCGAGCAAATATCAAACTCTCACATCTCAGCACCTAATCAAATATGTCATCGTCCCGGCTGTTCTTGCAACAGTCCCCACGACTTTGACATCGATATGGGTGGTGGGCGAGGTCCTCTGCAGACCAAGGATACATTCTATATCGACTGTCATGTAACTCTTTCGTTCATTGACAATAATATCAGATTGATAGTGCACTGGAGCAAAGTCTAATAGTCCCAAGGTAGTTCGCACATGACCAAACTCTAATGGAACAGTACCAACCCCTTCCACCATATCCAGGCGCCTACTCCGAGCAGACCCAGAACCGCTGGCCCCAAATCTAGCTGAACAATAGTGTAAACCCAGAGAGTGGCCAGAGGCGGGCACTGTACACAAGATACATCGTGAGGATCATCAGACGGGGAATATACACCACATAGTCAATCACCTGCTGCATATTGACCAGCCAGTTTCCACGATTGATCAACCATACCATCCTAGGTCCAGAAAGAACTGACAAGATGAAGAGTAGGAGTTGTGTTCTTCGGTCGTGTTTATAGCGATTAGCTACGTGTTAGTCCGAGCAAAAGATGTTAGTGGGTCTCCAGCGTAGAGATAGGAAACGAAACATACTATAGAATATGAGCACAGACAAAACTCGGGAGCAATTCAGCATAGACTCGAGGTGGGATTATAAGACCAGACTTACTTGGGACACCGGGAATCATTCTGTCTGCTAACTTTTGGAGAGATGGTTGCTTTCCATATTGATGATGAATGAGACTTTATGCACAGATATGTATCAACATAACATACAGATATACTGTAGAGATACCTACATTTCCATCATCAAGAGAAGAAACGACATGGGTATGACGATCATTGCGGCGTTGAACACCTCATCCCAGAATGGGGTCAGTCCGTCGCCCTCTGCTATGGCAGAAGGACGGGGTATGTCCTTCTTGAGGATACCTGACTGGTTGATTAAACGCCATTTCTCGTCCTCTGGTATTTCGATGAGTGGTTCAGTGTGTTGTGTCGCGGTGTTTCCCTTTCGAGGTTTCGCCAATGGAATCGAACGCGGGTTTGAAGGGGACATTCTCCAGTATTCAGTAAATTGTTGTCTAAAAAGTCAGAGAGAGTATACGAATCGCAAGCAGAATGTGGCAAGATGGAGGTTTGAAAAGGCGCTGCGGTCGACTCTCGGGAGGTGTGTCCAGAACATCAATGGACTCAGACTCGGACCACGATCAGGACAATTTGCTCGACCTTCTCCAAGCCCATGGTCAGCAATTCCTAAGCTCTTTCTCGATTCCTGTAGCATCTGGATCGGGTAAGAAGCGTAAACGGACGGCAAAATCACCTCCACCAAACAAGGTTCAAAAAGTTGAGTCTGAGGAAGAGGAGGAGGAATGGACAGGAATTAAAGAGGAAGACCTGGATAGCAGTAACTCTGAGTCCGAGAACGAAGAAGGTGCGTTCTCCAGCCGAAATCGACCTAGATGATTGCACTCACACTATATTGCAGACTTCGAGCAAGAGGACGATGGGTTCACTGCTGAAACGTCCCGCTCTGCGAATGTTGTTGTTTTTTCAGACTTTGGTGTCAAGCCAAAACCGACTACCAATACAAAAGCGCAAATGAAAGCGTTCATGGCAAGTACACATAACATCTATGTCTTGGCTTTTGACTGATACCTGAATGCAGTCTTCCAAAGTGTCAAAATTGAGAGAAGAATTCTCAGGTGCGCCCGAAGTGGCGAAGACGGATGAGGAGGCAGAAGACGAACGGTAAAACACCATTTCTACCTTTGCCTGCCACGATTGAGCTCACATTACGGCTTGTCAACAGTACTAACGCTCAGAACGATGCGATTCTACACAAGCTCGTGCATACAAAACTACTGTCGGGATCGTTAAACTCGGAGCTGGAGATGACTCCAGCCCAGCGTCGGAAAGCTCTTGCTGGTCGCGTTCTAGAGCTTACTGGAGGTGCAAAACTTGGCAAGGGTGAAAAGGCTGTCCGAGAGGCCGAGCGAAACAAGGCAGCTGCTCGCGTTCGGCTTGGAATCGTAGAGAAACAGCATGATCGAGAGAAAGAACAACTAGAGGAGGTAACATCACTCCGTTATTCAATGTGGCGGGAACCATCTACTTAATGCATCTTGCAGGCCAAAAATCTTGGCAATTACCATCCGACAATCAAGAAATTATTCGAATCCTCATCTAGTTCTGGTCCTCCGGTCAGAAAGCGAGACAGAGGGCTAAAGATGGGCGTAGGCAAATTCAGTGGTGGTATGCTCAAGCTCAGTCGAGACGAGATCGACACTGCTCAGGGTATAATACGGCGAGGGCGCGGAGGTGGACGAGGTGGTGGACGAGGTGGACGGGGAGGCAGAGGAGGCAGAGGAGGCGGAAGGGGCCGAGGTCGGGGAAAATGAACATTGCTCCACCCTTCGTCTTGCGTGTGTACTCGTAAGCATAACTACAGCTAATTATCATCATGTTCCTCATTTCATTACACAGGAATATATTGAAAGTTCACAACAGAATCGAAGCCTTACTGCTCGTCCGCCATTCGATCCACGAAAACCTCAAAGGCGCCACACACAATCGCTCTGGTCCCCCTACTCGCATCTGAGGGACTTCAGGATGTCCGGAAGCCTCTCGTCGGTCTTGTCGAGTCTCTATTACAGGAATGGTCAGTATCTTCTAAGTGAATTGACAGGGAACGACGCACATAGGGATCTGTCGCCCGTCATAATCTATCAAAATGATATTTGGCACGACCCGCGATGGATAGGTCCGGTCTGAATCATCGCTGTGTTCGTAGGGCGCAGGCATCGCTCTACGCGGGGCATCAGACCCCGCCTTATACACAATCATAAGATGCAGCTTACTGATGGACTTCCCGACCGCGATTGTCAAGGAAGATAGGGTGGGTAGACGAGGAACCGAAATCCCCGGTCCTACGAGACTGTCAGCAACCCAGTATGCGGGCCGTCAGTTCTGAATAACTCACCTGTAAAGCTCGCGACCATGTTGGTCTTGTACAATGAGGGGAGTTTTACGACGAGGTCTGCGTGTTCCAGATCTACCAAAATCACCCACTCTATCAAGAAAACAAGAACGGGATCAGCCGATTTTATTCCTACAAATTGTCTATGGAACTGTCACCTTGTTATCTCCTTCCCATGTTCGTCTTGGAAGATGACGTCCATTCCCGGTGGCACGATGTAATATGTATTTGATTCGCTTGCTTCACTGCTGTGCTCGACTGTATCTCGGTCATCCTGCGCCCAAAGTCAATCTTGTACGCGTGATAACGAAGACAGGACGCCCACCCTTCTCATCTGGGGCCCATGGTCGAGTTCGACATGATGTAGGGACCTCGGAGTATAATCTGCAGGTATGGGTGGAGAGTGTAGGTGTGACTGCAACAATCGCAACCGTCAAGTCATGTGTATTCCGCCAACAAAGAACACAACGCACTTGATCCTGAAATATTGCAGGCCCGTGCGTGCTCCTCTGCATGGGAATGATCTCTGGGTGATGTCTTGTTGTCCTCGATTCAATAGGTCGTTCAAACAAAGGATGACTATGAGGCTGCGCGTCTGACTTGGATCGTACATGTCGAGGCGGCCCGTCTCTTGGAGCATCTCTTCGCACCGAAGAGGATGCTACTGGATGGTCACTTGGGGGATGTGGGATCGTCCGATGGCGTTGTAAACCCTCTGACGCCAATCGTGGTTGCGGGTGGACCGAAGGATTTCTGCTATGTGCCACCGAGGTTTCCGTTGGATACTCATGAACAGGATGTTGAGAGATGGACCGCGAACGAGCTCGGCTAACCGAGGGAGAATGGGGTCGCGAGTGGGATCCATCTCTGAAAGCAGTCGGGCTATCCGTAGCAAGGTGTACTGTAGTATGTCCATCTTGAGAGAAAACTTCATGCAATCGATGATCAGGCTCCTCCCTGACGACAGAAGGAACGGTACTCGGAGGAGCTACTCTTATAGGCGGCGGAAAATCGTCATTTCTATTCAAAGTGCGTTCGTCGGGGTGTTGCCTTTCACTTTCTGAATAACTGTCTGAATCATAGCCTTCGATTATGGGTGGCGTAGGTGCTACAATCTGTTCGAAAGTCTCAGCAAACGTAAAATGTGACAGACGCAGCGAAAGCATACTACTTCTTGTTGCTTGAAGCAGTTGCGATGGGTCAGTGGTTTTATCACACAAAGTCTGTAAGCTAACCTGTCTGGGTTCCCTACGCCTCGTTAGAAATCGACGTCGGCGAGGGGGTTGGACTTGTACCTCTTCGGTGTTAGTATCGGCGAGTCCTGAAATTTTTTGATTGTCAATGTCATGGGATTCCTGATGGGGATCCGATGACTTTTTACGGCGAGAGAAAACTCTGAGGAGATTGAAGCGCGGCATCTGTGATGGTCAGGAATGAAAGATGTGTGCACTTATCAAAGTTCTTTGTGTACTTATAGGCTGTCAAACCTCGTGGGAGCCACACCGCTCGCGTATGAAATATGTTGCCGATCGTGCGATGAGGACCACCTCGAGGTTCGCTTGCTGTAAGCTGCAGGCATAGATATATCGGTTTCGGTACATGTACATCGTGCAGTTTCGAAGTGAAGCTTTCTCTTCGAATTCTGGATTATTTTTAGAGATCGCGGCCAACAGATGAGAACAACATGTGAAGACGATATCGTCTAGGGCAATTATAGTGCCTGGCCTTCGCGCCAGTGTAGTTGCCTGACCTGCGTTAAGGCAGATGCTACTTTACCGATGGCATCAGCAGTCACTGCGATCGAAGCGGGGTCAACCGCAGGTCCACTCGACAAAGCTGTCAGTCGATTGGAGAGAGAGTGCAGTGCGACTTCAAGGGATTGTATGGATTCCTCCATGACCAGATCACTCGTGATACGCTTTGAAGTGTAAAGAATGAGCGTCAGATCAGGCATATGTTGGTAGCTGAGCTTACCACTGGAGCGGCGGTCGACCGAGAAGAAACCTGATGAATCGGCTGGACGACACAAAGTGAGTTGCGCTACACTGAGGAAAGACGAGTATAAACTCACTTTAGCCTCTGTTATACTTGACTCAGAAGTTGTTGCCTTTTTGAAGAGTCAGGATATAAATGAACCCAGTGAGAGGTCATATGTACCTCTGGGATCTTGGATTCTTCCCGAATGACCGCTTTCCCCTTATCACGAGAGGTGGACGGTGTGGGTAAGGAAGAGCCTGAGGGTCCAACATCGAGCACTTGAGCTTGAGCCCCCGCATTCGAAGGCACAAGCCGTTCCCATCCATCTGGATCCGTTTCTGTTATATAGGTAGTGCCACAGATGACACACTCCTGCGCGCAGTAAGGGAACTGACGATCAATGTACCTGATGAAACCGTACCTTTCTTGGATCCTTCCCTCCCGCTTTGGGTGGACGAACAAGAGGCACTCCGTAGCATTGGGCGCTGGGGCACTCTTCAGCTAGCATAGCCCATCCCTTAAGAAGTCGTCTTCCGATTTCTGCAGATGCCTGGTCGGATTGTTGGCGTCGGCGCAAGGACTCCTGGGTGTCTACCGGAGGTGCAAATGTCGGAGAGCTTAACGTGCTCGACAGTTCTGTCGGAGGGGTAGATGCACGCGATATATGCGAGCTCGATGAGATGCTTGATGCAGATATTGCAGAGTCTGGTATAGTTACGGCAGGCTTAGGGCGTTCAGATGTAGAGGGTCCAACTAGCAAGATCTGAAGCGTCAAAAGGGAGTTCCTTTGCATATAACACAAGGAATCGATAGACCTTTCGGACCACCATCGCAATTTGCACAGAAATGGGTCATTGGAACGATTCCAGCAGGCGAACGCATCAAAGGAACGGCACAACCGCGAGTGGGACAGGATTTGTCTGTTAGAACCTACAATATTTCTGCATGAGCAAACATGCTAGCTCACAGGATATAGAGATATACTTGCCCAACCTTTGAGCATATACTCGCCCAATTTTCCTGAAACGTCTGTGATGGTGCTCATGGTGGTCGGGATTTGAGAGATGCCACGCGAGAACGTGGTGCAAAATTAGATTCCAGCGATGATCGTGGACATCAACAGACTGGCCGAGTGAAACCGCCACGTCTGGTCACCCTTCTCCAGGCCTACGCGTCGACGTCTTCGTCCATTCTGATGAAGTGGCGGTCATATTTGCCTTCAGGCCTTATTCTAGCTCTTGCAGTCGCCCTCAATGCCTGGGACGCCATCACACCCTCGAAGGCACTCGTAGGACATGGCGTGGGTTGGACATCCCAACGGAAGCTAGCTGTACGGTAGGTACCCAGATCGTTTTGACAGTGATATAGTATCCAAGTTTCCTCGCATAGGGAAACAACCCGTGATCTTTGGTATCATGGATTCAATTCTTACATGCGCAATGGTGCGTGCGCTCATTTCATTATCCCCGATCCCGAACTAAGGACATGTTATTATAGCATTTCCCCTAGACGAGGTATTGCGGCTCTCTGGACTATTGATCGTTACACTTATGCCTATACTTGCAGCTCTCCCCGCTGTCATGTACAGGAAGAGGCCCCGACTGGGCCAATCCGTAAGTGGACTTATAGTATAGACGTTTCGGTATGCCTAAATTGTCCTATAGGCACAACATCTCAACTAACGATGTTGCTGGAAATTTCTCCTTGACACTTGTAGATGTGCTGGACACTCTAGTCGTCCTAGGCGACGTGCAGGGATTTGATCAGGCAGTTCGAAATGTCATAGACGTCAGTGGATAGTTTATCTTCTTCCATTCTATAAACTGACCTCATTCCTTACAGTGGGTCTCCTTTGATGTTAATACTAAGCCTCAATTATTTGAGGTCACAATCCGCGTTCTGGGTGGACTGTTGTCTGGTCATATATTTGCAAACCAATCTGGGCCATTCCACTTACCATGGTACCGCGGGGAGCTCCTCGACATGGCTCATGACCTTGGTGAAAGACTCTTACCTGCATTTGCCACCGCGACTGGGCTTCCATACGCTAGGGTGGCTATTCCGTCTTTTCGGCCACTAACTCAAGCTAACAGGCTGCTTGTAGATTAATCTTCGGCGTGGACTTATAGCGGGCGAGACATCTGAGACCTGTTAGTTGGGAATCACTAATGACATCTATTCCACTAACGCAACCTGATTCCTAGGTACGGCTGGCGCGGGGTCTTTGATCCTGGAATTCGCTACTTTGAGCCGTCTTACTGGCGATACGCGCTTTGAAAAGGCTGCTTACAAGGCTTTCTTCGCAATCTGGAATAGACGGTCGGATATCGGCCTGGTAGGGAACACAATCAACATATGGACTGGGGTTTGTTCTCGTTATTCTGCAAATCTAAAAGTTGCTTGTTCAATGAATTCTACACAGGCTTGGACGGCTCCAGAAGTCACTGGCATAGGTGCCGGTATTGACTCTTTCTACGAATATGCTTTGAAGTGGTACGTGTTGAGTGGTGCGTGGTATCTGAGATCTCTTGGGGGCTCGTACTGAAATTAACGTACCGCGTAAAGGCGATGTTGAGTTTCTAGATGTGTGGGATGATGCGTATGCTTCGATTATGAGGTATGCAAGAGCGACGGACGGGTTCTGGGTGCGTACCTCATTGGCGCGTAACGCCTCTCCAATTGATTTTTTCACAGTACCGAAACGTCAACATCCATACTGGAACTGTGGCGTATTATAATGTGGATTCATTGTCCGCTTTTTGGCCTGGACTACAGGTATTAGCAGGAGACGTGCAAAATGCCATTCAATCACACATGATGTGTGAGTGAAATCGGATCCCGAGATCTTCTGCGTTCACTAAAGGAGTGTCCGAATCTAGACTGGAATCTTTGGAAAAGACATTCAGGATTGCCTGAAGTATGGGACATCAATTACAAACAAGCGACCTCGTTTCAATACCCATTAAGACCAGGTGCTTAGTCCTTTGCTTGTACCGAAATCAATCTGAATGCTCATGGTCGGCCCCTTAGAATTCATAGAATCAACCTGGTATCTCTACCGCGTGAGTGAACAATACTACAGGATATTGCCTTATTTTCTCATTTTGCTCATGCTAATAGGCTACTCGAGACCCATTCTATCTGGATGTCGGAGAGCGAGTCTTAAATGACATCATATACCGTTCAAAGGTCGAATGCGGGTTGACTGGCATTCAGGATCTGAGAGCGAACGCACGAGACGACAGAATGGAGTCCTTTGCACTGTCAGAAACACTGAAGGTTCGTTTTGATAGATGTAATACTTTCATTCCTAGCTAACTCCTCATTACTCATCAGTACCTCTATCTATTGTTTGACGAAGAAAACTCTCTCCACAGCGACGACTCAAATTATGTCTTCACTACGGAAGGTCATATTCTATCTCTTGGTCAAGAGCACTTGAGGCCCGTCCCTCTTGCACGCCGGAAGATGCGTGGCGTAGAAAGTCACCAGTGTCCCGTCTACTATCCCTTCATTAGGGTATACGATGATTGGGAGAATTCGACCGGCTTAGTGGAAGGAATTCGGTCTCGGCAGGACTTTGATTATGCGCGAGAACTTGTCGGACTACTTCCTGAAGATGCCGATAAATTATCTTGGTCTCCTGACGGATGGTGCCAAACGCCTAAAATTGAACTCTTCGTGCGTTGTAGTAAACTCATGTGCTATCTCCTCAGCCTAATATTCTGAAATTGTGTAGTCTTACGACTTCGTTCTATCCAAGGGAGGACAGGTCATTGCGGAAGATACCAACCCTGGCCCTCAAAAGATCTCTATTATTCCAAGTGGCTACATATTGCACAATGTGACTGGTATTCGAGCTCATATAGTGAAACGACTGGATGGACAGGGTTATGATATCACAAGACGTACGCTTTTTCTGTTCAGTTGATAGTACAATGAAACTGACACTTCTCCACAGTCGGACCTTACGCCGTAAGAACCGGGCAGATAGTATACGTCGACGATCCTGAGCTCTTCCTATCAATGGCCACTGGAGGCGAAACCACAGACAAAGACGGTAAACCACGTATACGAGATCCAGACGTCAAACTACGATTCTTTTTCGAAACTGTCGACGCCATGTTCAAAGTACAAACCGGCTTCAACGACGCAACTGCGGATATGGAAGCTTTCGAAACAGCGTACACAGCACTTTTCGGTGGAGACTTGTCACCAAACTATCCACCTGACGCTATACGGCTACGCTTTGAGAGCAGCGAAGGACTTCCCATCTCCCAGGAAACTTCCAATCCTCTTGGATGTTCACCGTATACTCAGTTATACGCTGACACCGTACTTCTTGTCAGCCGCGGGAAATGCTCGTTTTTGGAGAAGCTACTTTATGCACGAGCAGCAGGAGCAGCAGGAGTCCTCGTTGTCAGTGACGAAGAGTCTGGGATCAACCCGACGGCTTCAAAAGAGGAGCTGCAAGCAGCAGGAGATCTAACAAACACCACCATTCTGCTACTGACGCGGACGACGGGCCAGCGAATCTCTGAGATGGCCGAAGCGGCAGAGATTCACGGTGGACAGATCATGGTCTCGTTGGATCCTGAACGAGTGACGAAGGGTGGGGATACAGGACCGGATCTAGAGCATTTCAAGGATAGCAATCGAGTGTTGTACCTAAGTGGACATCCATTGCTGAATACAAGATTAATGATGTAAAATATGATAAAAAGTACTAATCATCGGACTCTACTATTGAGTATACGGGTGCATCTAGTTTAGAGCCTCCCTTCAAGAACATCAATTCTATGATGAAGAGGTATTCTAGAGTCTTTCCGCCGAGTTTGGCGACGAGCTCTCCAGCAGCTTTGGCAGATCCACCTGAGACAAAGGGTCAGAAAGATTTTAAGAAGAAGAAAAAATCGAGTGGTACCAGTTGCGATCAAATCATCTACAATAACAACTGTCTGACCGGGCTTGATAGCATCGGCTTGTATTTCGAATGAATCCTGGAGGAAGCGCCGCATTAACACGCGAAATATCCATGGGAGAATATCAGCTCTCTTACCGTTCCGTACTCCTTCTCGTAGGTCGCTGAGACACATTGGCCGGGGAGCTTGCCCTGCTTTCTGACAGGAACGAAAGCTGCTCCGAGTCTCAGAGCAATGATTGGACCCAAGAGGAATCCTCGGGCATCTAGTCCAACGACAACATCGATTTTCTTGGTCGGGGATTGAGCGAGCGTATGCGATGTTAGGTGGTGAACGAGATGCGTTATAAGCGTCTCGAAAGCTATTGGGTCACGAAGGATAGGGAAAATATCCAAGAAGACGATTCCCTACTTGCAGAATGGTACGGTCAGAGTGATACTTTCTGTAGCAAACGATTGAAAACGCACCTTCTTGGGGAAATCAGGATGGGCGGTCAGTTTCGATTTCAGGTACTCGATGTCGGCCATGTTAGAGGATGAAGAGATTGTGATGGGTTGGATGCGAGGATGGCCATGCTAAATTTTTCGACTGCTTATATCGATGGTGCAGCATGATTTTATGATCGACAGTGATTTATTTACCCGGAGTCCACACGAACGTTTTGGTAAGCAGCACGAATGCCATTTCGACGGAGTCTTCACGCAGAAATCGATGCAATTATGTGAAACGATAGCAGTGTAATCCCATATATCATAGGCTCATAGATTGCACGGCACCATTGTAACATAGGGAAGAAAAAGCATGGGTACAGAGGTGGACAAACAAGAGGAGAGGAAGATTAGACGGATTCAAGAACCTCGGGCTCCTTGAACTCCTTAACCACCCGCGTACCAGTCTCCTAAAAACAAAGCAGACGGATCAGTCAAAAGATCTTGAAATACGGAAAAAGGCAGATCTTACATCAGTCGACTCCCCGTGCAGCTCAAGAAGTTTCGACACGTCGAACTTGGGTGCTTTGAGGATTTTAGCCTTACGCACATACACATTTTGCAATGGGTAGATACTTCTGGCCGCCTTCTCAATCTCCCGTCCAATCGCCTCAGGAACAAACTTCTGCACCAACTCCTTCAAGTCGCAACTCGTAGCCTCCCGAGTCATAATCTCGAACATCTTCTTCCGGATTTCCCGGATCTGAGCAGTCTGAGCGTATGTGGTTTTTCGGACCTGCGATGGGCGGCGTTTGGTGAAGCCAATGGCGAAGAGGCGGAGGAGGTAGCCATCAGTGGTTTTGACATCGACGTGAGCCTCGATGAGTGTCTGCCATTTACGGACAAGAGACCGGAGCTTGTCGGAGGTGAAGTCCATGCCGTGGAAATTTGTTAGGCAGTTCTTGCCCTGGACCTCGTCGATGCGTAGCTTGATTTTACGGAAAGATTGCTCCTCGTCCTTGTTCAAATCTGCCAGAGATACTTCGATGATTCGTCCTTTCAGCGAATCGTTTGCGTTTTCTGAAGAAAGAAGATAGGTTAGCAAGGTCCACGTAGGACCAGGGGATTATACGACGCACTCAATCCCTGGGATCGGTTGGCAAGAGTCTTTCCAACATTTCGCTCCTCGAAGATGGAAGGTGCTTTGATGTCGTACCAATCTAACAAACACGCCGTTCAATATGCGATCCGACGACCTGGAGAATGCACTGTGCGCACCTTTGCGGGAGAAAGGGTCCACTACCTTTTTCTTGATACCCTTCTTGCCTTTTGATAGGCGTTTATTCTACAGGTGGAAGACGGTCAGTCTCCCTCCAGAATGAATAGTGAAAAACGACGGACCTTTCCTACAGCCATGGTGTGTTAATGGGATGTCCGCGGTGGGGTGGAGACCGCAGGGAGGGATAGGTCGGCTTGAGTCGAGCTACGTTTTACACAGACGAGGCGAAATGGGATGGAAGATGCCGAACCGCCCAATGGTCCTGTATAGCTGGTCCAAAATAAGCATTTGTTTCTCACGTTTGACTCATTCCCCCTTTGGGACTTGCTTTCGTCGTCCATGTTGTCCCGCTCTCAATTCGATGCAGCGTGCAAGGCTTTTATCGCAAAACCCTTGGGATGGGTCTGGAATGAACATCTTGTGCGCCCTTCGGCCTTGGAGCTCTAGCTGTCTTGCTCAGTCTCGATTTCAGTCCATTCCAGGTTTAGGATACATGTCTCGCACTGCTATTCACTCCCGACGGCAGCCTCCTCCTACATACGTGGATGACTCCGAAGAGGACGTGACGGAAGAGGATGCGACTGTTTGTCATGCATCAGTGCCTCATGAGACCCTGACGTCTCGCCAATATGTGGTTTACTCTGCCAGCTTTCAAGTCCCTGCGTTTTATTTCACTATCCATGACTCTAGTACGTTATGTGCTATGTACTCCTTACATCTATATTCAGGTGGGCCCCATAGATGGAAGCCCGCTACCATTATCGGATCTACTCGAAACGTCTTTGTTCCGGCCATTCGCCTTCCCAGGAACTGAGGCTACGTCGTTTGCGCTCAGTCTTCCGACGTCTTCTTTTCCTCTTCTATCCCAAGGCGACCATCCTACACTGAACACGCCATGCTGGTACCTTCATCCTTGTGAAACCTCTGCTTCTGTCGACGAAATCATTGCGGAAGTGCGAGAAGACGGATGGTCGGAAGAACAGATACTGGTGAGATGGTTAGAGGCTTGGTTTATGGTAGTCAGTAACGCCATAAATCTGAATATTTGATTGACCCAAACCAAGTATGTTTTACGGAGTGTTACATAACCTATTATAACATGCCATTGCGGTGAATCAGCTGCTGCAGTCCACCGGGAACGGCGATGAGTGATCTCCCCGGTAGACGATGTTTCCCGAGCGTTTCTTACTACACTTTGTTCCAACTTTGATACTCTACTCTTCCTGTTGAGCGCTTTTCGCTTGCAATAGCTTCAGTGCTACTCCGTGGCCCCAGGAATTTCAGTCGTACGATCTATTTTTCGATACCTGATTGGACCGATCGCGTAGTGGACCCAGGTCCTGCAGAATTCATAAAGCGAGAAATGTTGTGGGCACGTTTCTCTTCATCTTCTCGATCCATCTCCTCCATTCGCCTTTCCTTTTCTCGTTCAATGGCAAGTTGAATACACCAAAGATCTATCGGTATCTTCAGCTAATTCGAAGTCACTAGTCTTCCCGTGAAGTTGTCATCGTCGCTGCATCCCGCACTCCAGTTGGATCTCTCAATGGATCTCTAAAGACCTTCACAGCACCTCAGCTGGGTGTTGTTGCTCTTAAGCACGCCATGCACTCGTCCGGTGTAACCCCAGATGAGATCGAAGAACTCTACTTCGGTAACGTCGTTCAGGCAGGTGTCGGTCAGTCACCAGCGCGTCAAGTTGCTCTCGGTGCTGGGATGAAGACAAACTCCGATGCTACGACGATCAACAAAGTCTGCGCCAGTGGTATGAAGTCTATCATCCTGGCTGCTCAGAGTATCAAGGCTGGTGACCGATCCGTCGTTGCTGCTGGTGGAATGGAGAGTATGAGCAATGCCCCGTGAGTATTCATCTGTCGCTGGTATCGAGTGCTTTGGCTTACGATTGCCAACAATCAACAGTTTCCTTCTTCCGCGTCAGAACCCAATCTTTGGCAAATTCGAGGCAAAAGATTCGCTAGAAACCGATGGTCTATGGGACGTCTACAACAACTTTGCCATGGGTAACTGCGGTGAGTCCGCAGCTGCGAAACACGAAATCTCTCGGGAATCGCAGGACGAGCATGCCATCGAGTCCTACAAGCGTGCCGATCGCGCATGGAAAGCAGGTGCCTTCGATGCCGAGATCGCTCCCATCACCGTCAAGGGAAAGAAGGGAGACACAATCGTGAAGGAGGATGAGGAGTACAAGAAGGTCATCTTTGAAAAGGTCCCAATTCTAAAATCCGCGTTCAAGCTTGGCGGCACGATCACAGCTGCCAACTCGTCCAATTTGAACGATGGTGCTTCTGCTTTGATCTTGATGTCTGCCGAGAAGGCTCAGGCCCTCGGACTGAAACCCCTGGCCAAGGTCGTTTGTAAGTCCCGATATCGCGTATTGTGAGATCTTATCTGACGCGTTGATCTGATTATCTCGCAGCGTATGCCGATGCTGGTGTTGAGCCCATTGATTTCCCTATCGCCCCAACCGTAGCCCTACCAATTGCCCTACAGAAAGCCAACCTTACCGTCGATGACATCTCCCTCTTCGAGATAAACGAAGCTTTCTCGTGTGTAGTCCGTATCGCAGAGAAACTTCTAAAGATCGATCCTGCAAAGGTTAACGTTAACGGGTATGTTTGATTTTCATCTGTGTCACATGATCACATTTTGACTCCGGATAGTGGTGCCGTCGCTCTCGGCCACGCTATCGGCAACTCTGGCTCTCGTATCGTTGTTTCCCTCGTTCACGCGTTGAAGTCGGGGCAGTACGGTGCAGCAGGAATATGTAATGGGGTAAGTCGTCCTTGGCATATCTACATGTTTTTTCCCATAACTAATCGAACACTTTCCAGGGCGGCGCTGCATCAGCCATCATTATCCAGAAGTTGTAGTTTTTAGAGACTATTGTATCCCCATGGAGCCAAATATACACCCAGCTTTCGTCATCTACTAGTGTGCCGTACCGGTATATCGAAGATAACGTGCGAACTCGAAAGTCAAAATCGGCTTCAAAATCGGGATGATAGCAATTACAGCAACTTTGCAGACATATGGTGAGTTTCCGATCGTGCCATTTTATATACTGTTCTCGAATACCCACCCCTCGAGCGCCGTTAGGTATGTTATGTTATCGGATAAGGACATCCTGTCTACACGCCGTCTATTTTCCCTCCAGATTAGCCCCATATCACGCGGCCCCACCAATGACATTGAGACCTCTGCGTATTCGGATAAGAACAGGAAGTCATTGAGTCGTGTCCCCTTCGAGAACTATTCATCTGAGCTCTCTCCTCACGGTTACTTACCATGACTCTCCTCAGCGAAGAAAAGGTTTCTCCTGATTCCGAGGAGCAGAGACCCCAATCCTTGGATGAGAAACTCTCGACAGAATCTGTAGTCGTCGATCTTTCCCAGGCAGATGAGGCGCTACAGCTTGTTGGAGCCGAAAGGACTACCCAGTTCTCGGAGGAGTATAATCTCAAACTTCGTAGAAAACTAGTGCGTATTCTTTTTTTCCAAATCGTTCTCAAAGATGAACATTGTCTGGCTTATAGGACTGGATGATACCACCGCTATGTGCGGCTGTGTATTTCACGCAATTTTTGTGAGTCTCCCTCGTAATGATTTATTCGATGCCAACGCTCATGACATTGTGTGCAGGGATAAAACCTCTCTCAATTATGCGAGGTGAGCTCCCTCGTTGCTGGAGATATTTGCACGATGTCTGAGATCTGGTCAAGCATTATGGGCTTGCCAATTGCTGGACAGGTACTTGTTCTTCCGGTTCAAATATGCACCTAGACCCCAAGACTTACTTTGCCTCCAGAATTATAATCTAGTGTCGATGGCGTTCTACTTGGGTATTATATGATCAGTCGTCAGGATGTATCCATTATTTACCTGCGAACTATAGGTTTCCTGTTCTTCGAATTCCCGACAGTTTACCTATCTCAGAAGACCCGGTTGGCTAAGTATCTGGGTGCGATTGTTCTTTTTGCGAGTCTGCTCTTGGCCTAAACTGATTTTTGACTCATGAAGGTGTGAATATTGTCCTCTGGGGTGCAATCTTGATGCTTCATGCCTCCACTTCGTCTTTTGGCGGTTTCTTCGCCCTTCGTTTCCTCCTCGGTATGTTACTTCGAATATGACCTCCTTCTATTGCTAACGTGTATGGGATTCATATAGGAATGTGCGAGAGCTGTGTGGCACCCATTCTGATCATGATAATATCCATGTTCTATAGGAAAAACGAGCAAGTGCGTAGTGGGCGTGTAAGGACTGTCATGTTATCTGATCACGTATTCTGTGAAAGGCTTCGCGCATATCATGGTTCTATTTCATGGCAAGTTCTAGTTCATTCCTTAGAGTATACCTCGTATTGAAACCTCAGGGTCTTGCAGAACGGCTTAACGCAAATATTCGGAGGGTTTGTTGCTTATGCGAGTCACATACTCAGTTCCGATCTTTCGAGAAATCATACTGATCCATATATCGTATTCAGGGTATTTCGTTTTACGACGGCAACCTCCTGGCGCCATGGAAGATCATCTACATCGTCCTCGGCGGTCTGGCGATTTTAGTCGGACTGTCTGTATTATTATGGCTTCCGGATTCTCCTGTCCATGCGACCAGGCTCACGAAAGAAGAACGAATCGCTGTCCTCGAACGTGTCCGAGACGATCAAGGAGGAACCGAGAATCATCATCTGAAGAAAGACCAGATTATCGAAGCATTGACTGACATACGTACCTGGCTGATCGTATTGACCACTTTGCTGAGTGGGTCCTTTTCCTCTCCTAGACTTGTATGATTTTGACGCATATTGGAACAACAGCTAGCATTCCCAATGGCGGTCTCAGTAACTGTAGGTGTTTGTCTTCTTCTCGACGACAAAGGTGCTAACTTGTAGCTCGTGGTCTCGACCAGTCAGTAATATCATCATCAAGAGCTTTGGTTACACGTACGCATTGGAAATGTTCCTCGCGTATGTACTAACCTGAGCTTTTGCATTATAGCTCTAAGCAGGCTTTGATATTGTCAACACCTGGGGGTGCAGTAGCTGCAGCTATGACGTTGTTTTGTGGATGGTACTCCGACAAGAAAGTTTGTTATGTTTTCGCTTAGCTGTTCCATTTCATCTTGACATGTTTGGATTCCTAGGGAGAACGTATGGTCCCAATCATCATGGCACTAATCCCTACTATTGTCGGTGCAGGTAAGATCGCAATGTGCTATATTATACAGTAATTGACGCCCTCTCTCCAGCAATGCTGATTGGGCTCCAGGGCAGTGATAACAAAGGAGCATTGTTGTTTGGTAGCTATCCTTCTCGATAATCGCTTAGGTTCGTATTCGCTGATGTATGTTTTGCAGCCATATACATCATCGGAACGTTCGGAAGCTCACTCTCGACAGTCTACGCATACAACGCGAGTAACACGAGCGGTCACACCAAGAAGAGCACGGTGAACGCAATGACGCTCGTATCGTTCAGTCTAGGAAATATCATCGGCACGGAGATATTCCAACCCAAGGATGCGCCCGCCTACATCCCGGGGAAAATCGCGATTCTGGTACTCTTGACGGCCCAGATTGGAGTATCTCTGGTGCTTCGTTGGATCAACGTGCGCTTGAACAAGAAGAAACAGTTGAAGCTGGCGGAGGAGAAAGCTCGACATGGATGGACCGATGCAGAAGTCCAGAGGGAGCGCGAGAGGCATGCATTTGCTGATCTGACAGATAAACAGTAAGTTTCGGTCGCCTTCATCCTTCCCTTTGTCTGTCTGACATATTCTTGCCCTCTAGAAACTTGTACTTTGTTTACACCACCTAGCGACTTGAACTAGGTTGGCTGCTTTAGGTGCTAATGAATTTCATGAAGAACGACATTATGCAAGGTGCGAGAATATATTTAGCTTGTTCAATCAAGCGCGACACATGATTGCACTGTACCACCAAGTCGATGTCTGCTTCAGTCAGTAAGCAATTGTGATTGGAGAGCTTCGAATTGAAGGCTATACAGTCCCTGGACTTCACCACTTCCGAATGCTAGCAGCATCAGCAAAACGGCTTATTTCTGGAGGCCTTTTCGGGCTTTTTCGAGCTTTTTGGCTGTCCACCAGGTAAAAAGTTGATAAGTAGAACAAGTCCACAAGGCGAAAATCTGAATTAAATAAGATACATGTATGTTATTACAAGGAAACTGTTCTAAAATCTAGTACATTACTTGGCCTCAAGAATCGGGGTCTAACTACAGATGAGAAAAGAAGAGAACGATACGCCGATGGTATCCTTGCCTCGAAGGGGTGGTCCCGGTCAGTACTCGACTCCTGGTGGGCTGGGGTGAAGACTGTGAAGTGTCCTTCCTGGCAAAACTGAACCTCTTAAGTATCCGGAGTCTGTCAGGCTATGTGAGTAAGTGAAAGCTGCATACCTTTAGGAAACCAGTGCTCCTCCGCCTCTGTTCCCGTCCTTCGTTGCCAACTCACCGACATCGGACATCATGACCGTGACCTCCGAATCAGCGGAAATTTCGAGTCGAGGCCGTTGGCGTACGAGTTGACTTCAACGCGTCCGAGTCTGTGAGTGGGGCATAGCTGTGGAGAGCATGGCTTGGTGGTTGGAAGAAAGAGAAGGACTTCGAATCCGACGTGGAAACGAACTGTGGCCAAACAAACCGTAAACTCAAACTCTAATTTGTTCGCACAACACAAACCATCTCCTCTTCCACGTTCGTCGTCGTACTTACTTACATATCTTTACAGCTACTCAGCGCCCCGTCTCGCCATCAACGCTCACTTTCTTTACGCAACCGGCATTATTGGCCGACACCAACACTTTAGCAAATCCGCACTCACCACTCAGGGCATCTGTGCTTGCCCCAGAACCTCACCTTCGCATCACGGCCACGGACTCAATCTTTCTCAAAGTATGTCGTTCATATCGCGGTAGATCTGCTCTCCTGCTAACCATGCATATCCAGGCTGATCAGATGGTCTACAAGTCAAGTGAGTCCCCACCAATTCTCAACCCGAAACTCCGTAAAATCCATGTATCTTCCCAATCCTGTCTTGTTGTGTACGCGTTCACTGCGGGCATGTGCACCTATTTTATTTGTGATCCCCGCCTATCCCAGATATTTCTACAGAATGTGTTTTTGTATAATAAAATATAAAATATAAAATACTTCGCCCGCTTGTCCAACTTGTCACCTTGCAGACCTTTTCAGGCAAAAAGTGGCCAGTCTCTGGTGAGACTTGTTGGTGATTTTTGACATAGCTTGTTGCCTTGCAACTTTGCGCCTTTTTGAGACTTGCCCAGCCTTGCCACGACTGGACAAGGCCGGGCAAGGAAATTGCCGGTTTACTGATGAGTTTCAAGGTCGGTGCTTTGACAACAACAACAACAACAACAACAACCACCACCGCCGACCCCCACCCCCACTAAAACGAAGCACAACGCTCCCAAAACCTCATTTTTCCTTTACTTTTATCTGAACTAAACTCTTAAAACATATCTTTGAACCCCCGAGAGCAAAACAACGGACTCCTTTCAATTTTTATCTACTTTGATTGATTTTACAAAAACTTTCAAACCCCCGAGAGAATAAGCAAAGGACTCCTTTCATCATTTACCTCCTTGCATATCGAAGGGACACTCGTCCCAGCAGAGAAAAGACTCTGTTTTGCAGGAGGTAATCTTCTACTTCTCATATCATTCACTTCGTCTTCTTCATCTTCCTCACCCACGTCACACGTCCTATCTTTACTCTCAGATGGAACCATCCGATCCAATCCCAATCACTCTCCCACCTCTAACTCGTCCTAAATTTGCCCCTGCTCGTCCCCCCTCTCCCACCCTACCTGCCGATCTCCAGAACGGTACCGTCGGTGGCCCGGTCGGATGCGAGTTGATCGTCCGCAATATTCGAACCCAACCAGGACATAAACTCACCGACACCGTTCAGAGTGCTATCACTGACGTTCTTAATCGTAACGCTTTCCCTGACCTCTACGACCTTGAAGTCATCCCTCCCGACAATCGACAAGGAAATCTAAACTCCTACTGTTACCTCCGTCTTGCTCGTCAGATCGCCTCACTTGATCCTGATCCTCGCCCTGATCTACTCGAAAATTGGATCACCCCGTTGTCCAATGAAAGACCAGATTGGAGTGTTTCATGGAGCCCGCAGAGAAATGGGCGAGATAAGAAGTTGTGGGTTCGTGCTGCTGGTCTACCCATCGTTACCGATTCCAAACCTCAACTCGCCATCCTCGCCGATTTTCTTGCCAAGAAGGGTTTTTCCACTGTTGGATCATGGTCTATGGACTCTGGAACAGCCGCGCTCATTCTGCAATTCGAAAGCGACACCCTTCCCCTCGAGGAGCAAGCGCCCTTTATCGTACCCAACTTTCCGAACCCAATCACCATCTCGCGCTCCTTCAAGCAAATCGAACCCATATACGCTTTCGAACTCATCATAACCGGTATCGGTGACTTTGATCAATCTTTCACCAATACCCTCGACAATTTCTTTTACCACCGTTATCTAACCGGGGGATCTAGCCTATGGGTCTCGAGTCGAACGCCTGACCGCGACGCCTATTGCTTCCTTATGGCAGACTGGAACGCAACGAAACGAGTTCTTCAGGATTACGACTGCTTTAACGACGTCATCGCTGCTAAAAATCCAAACATCAAGGCGCCCCGTCTTCTCTGGCAGGTCAATACTGAGGGTGCTTGGGCTAAAACCTCGACCTCTAGCATTCGAACTGCCAGCGATACAATTCAACGGGAACTACAGAATATCAACAATCGCCTGGACGTTGCCGAACGTGAAAACAAGGCTAATTTCAATGCGGTCGATCAGCGTCTTTCCCTTTTCCAACAAAACATCATCACCGTCACTGACACTATTCAGCGACTATCCGACGGCGTTCAATCCACTCAACTTGCCATCCTTGCCCAACAACAAGTCACCCAATCTCGTGATCGCCTTGGCAGTCTCTATCGCAAAATCGATTTACTCGATCGTCAAATAGCCGACGAGCCCAGTCAACACAAGGTTGAACAGTTGAAGGAACGCAGGAGTACCCTCTACGACGAAGCGGAAGCTCTTTCAGATCAGATTGAACAAGGTGATCACGCGGTGTCCACTACCATAGCTCCGCCGTTACCGCGCTTGTCTGGGACGGATACATCCACTTCGACACCACGTCCCTCAACTCCACCACCTCCTCAACTTCCTGTTACACCAGCGCCGTCACCCAAAAAGCGAACGCTAGCTAAATCTCCTCAATCACCGCAGAAACGTGGTAGACGAAATCAAACACATACCGGCTCGGCTCCCCCCTTGTCTGACCCTCAAGATAACAATGTATCCTTGAACGGAGATGACGTGCCCATGCTTGTATGTCAACCGTTTCACCTCACTGTCAACCTTCCATCTAATCTGGGTGCGGGCGACGCTCTAGCCGACAAACGAAGATCTCTAGGCGGTAATCCGAAGGATCCTGTAAATAACTCTGAAACCCCTACTCAATCATGCCCTCTTCGTTCCCCACAAAGTCCTTTTCTCTTATCTTTCTCTTATCTCCTTTTGTTTACAATCTGTTTTCACTTCCCTTTGTCTGCCTTTGCTATGCCTTACAACCCCCCCTCATCCTTATCAATTTACTCGCTGAATGCCAATGGTATGGGTCATGCCCTCAAACTACATCACATCAACTCCGTCATTCGTACCCGGAACCCGCATCTTTTTGCTCTGTCAGAATCAAAATCGAAAACTAAGGTCTCCGATAAACTTCCGACATCTACCTACACCATTTTTGAAGAGGACGCGCAGCCCACTGAAAATCATCACCTCTTCAAATGGGGTGTTATCCTAGGCATTCGCAAAGACATACAGATTGCTCGACGACTCATCATTAATGATGCAGCATTACGTGGACGTGTTGTCGCAGTGGACATAGCCTTACCGACGGATAATGGAACTGCCTTTTATCATCGGGTCATCGCTGCATACGCTCCTTGGAACCCTGGAGGAACCCCGTTAACGATGTCCTTCTGGTCCTCCTTAGCCCGACTTACCACTGAAGCAAACTACGGCTGGACGATTATTGGTGACCTCAATGCTACCTTAACCCACTCCGAACGGTCTACTGGTGGAGCTGACGCCTGTTCATATTACCGAAACTTCTTACAGCAAGTCGATGGCCAAGACGTATGGCTAACTGTACCTGATCGTACGGTACTCAATGACTGGACTTGTCGAGGTAAAGACCTTGACACTGGCGGCAGCATTATCGATCGCATTGTCGTTTCTCGACATGGAGTCCTTCAAGCCGAAATATCTGTTGCGAAACAACCCTCGGATTATATTCCAGTTACCGATCACCGTGCCATCCTTGGAAGAATCTTTCCTATACCACCCGAAGGTACTTTTACAACAAATGTGGCTCGTCCTGTCTTACCGGAACCTCGTATACGATACCCTAAATCGACTGAAAAAGACCTCTTCCGAAAGTACCAAGATCAGACTGATGCTTGTGCTCAAAGCCTAGGTCTTTTTAACAAAACCATCTCCGATGACTCTGCCTTTCTTGTACAGTATGAAGCCCTCACTACTGTCATCGTCAAAACCGCACAAGATTGCTTTGGAACCTGGCGACGTCCGCCCAACTTTATTATCGATGACCTAACGTCTCCCAGGATTCAATCTATCAAGGCCGAAATCAAGCATATAGGCGCGTCTATTTGGATCACTCGAAACCCGGAATCAGCTCGCGTCTCGGATGGCTCTCGACGATACTATAAACGAATAAAACTCAAATATGATCGACTTACTCACTCGTCTGCGGATTTCTCTCAATTTTTGCGTGTCATGCGCAAGAAACTCTACAAAGATCTATACCAAGAACGATCCAAAGTAGCGTTTGAACGAACGAAAAGAACTGATATACGGAAAATATCCAATGCAGTTCAATCCGGATCTACGAAAAAGCTTGTTACGTCGACGGCTATCTTTATGGGATCCCCGCTTATGGTCACAGATCCGGACAACGAACACTTGCTTCTGTCCGAACCACACCAGGTCCAACGCGCAATGATGACCTATTTTACTCGACTTTATAATCGATCGGTTCCTCCGACAGCCCCAAAACCCTGGCTCGAGACGCCTTCTGTTCGCAAAATACGAAATAAAATACAAGATAATCCTTTCCAATGGCCATGCCTCGCAACCCTACCCGACTTTCGTGCAATGCTTCGCAAAGGAAGTCCCAAACCGTCTCCTGGTCCTGATAAATGGGAAAAATGGTGTGTCAAAGCACTTAGTGATCGTACACTTTCTCTTGTGCTGGATCTTCACAATTATATTGTGTCGAACTCTCGCTTTCCTGGCAACCTCAAAGATGTTACACTCGTGACGATTCACAAACGAGGCTTACAAACAAATCTTCTGAACTATCGTGGAATCATGCTCTCGAACTTCCTAGCTAACTCCCCAGCATCGTGGCTCAATTATCTACTGACTCCATACGCGGCAAAACATGGCCTTATACCAGATACTCAGGTCGCTACTCAACAAGGCGTACAAACCCGAGACCTCATGAGCTATCTGTCATCGCTCTCATGCTGGGCTAATCGTCACAAACAAACTGTCTATTCCATCAAACGAGACCAACTCAAGGGCTTCGACTATCTTTCACCAGACGGTCTTCATGATGCAATTCGAGCGTATGGACTTCCATCACAAATCATTGACCTTGATATCGCAGCTCAAGAAAATGTTAAATGCTCGATTCGAACTGCCTTTGGGCTTGCAGACCCTATTGTCATTAATGGTGTTACGAAACAAGGTGGCCCACTCTCGTCGCTCAAATCTACTCTGACTACCAGTCTTGGCCACAGATGGCTTGATGATCTCGCTATGCAATCTACGGAAACTTTATACGTTCAGTCTGAAATGGGCAAAAGGAACGATCCACATCTCGACATTGATACTCTACGCCTACCCGTTACCATGGTGGAGGCTACTGACGACTCCTATATCTTTGCGAAATCTCTGACAGGACTCCAATACTTCTGTCTTGAAATGGAGCGCTTTCAATTTGCTTACGGCTGGCTGACACAATGGTCAAAAACCTTCGTCTATATTCTACATCCCCCTGATGATGTTCCTCAGAGTGTTCTAATGCCCTCGATTACGAATCGACCAGGATCGAACCCACGGAACATCACCTATCATCCTGTTCCTGTCAAAACAGGCCACCTCGAAATGCTGCGAACGGAAGTTGATAATCCGACACTACGCTACAACGAGCTTCATGACTTCATCGCCAACTTCTCGATACCGAAATTTGCTGTACGACCGCCTTTGACTCTCCTACGCAAAATCATCATGCAAAATGTTGCGTCGAAGATACGAGCTGTGCTCTCCCTTCAACCGATCAAACCCGAAGATGCACGAAACCTTGACCACAAAATTGCTGCGAAGATACACGATTTATTAGGCTTTCCATTTCGACCTGTGACCGACATCATGACACTTCCCATCTCGCTTTCTGGCTTCGAATTTCCTAGTGTTGAACGAATGAACATGGCGGCTGCAATTGAAGGTCTTGCTCGAGACCTCAATCATCACGTACAAGCCTATCGTCAAATGGCACTAATTTCTCTCGCGGACTGGACTTGTGCAATCAATGACTGTATTGATCCTCTTGATGGAACCGGACCATTGCGGACCTTCACGCGCCATTATGGACGAATTCCTACGACCTGGATCGTTGCACAAAAAGCTCTACAAACTCTGGAACCCAAACTCCATCTTCGTCAGACGGATAAGAGCTACCTCATCCAAGGGAAAATGAGTATCTCCCACACCTTAAAATCCTGTAGTAATCGATCATCTCAGCTGCCCCATGGTCGAGTTTGGATCTCGTTGCGCTCGAAAGGAATACAATGGCTTTATCAAGTTGGCCAATGGAATTTCACTCATACGAAAGGATACGTTTTTAATGTTGACACCTCGCCTCCTTTCGATCCACATCTCTTGGCTAATACAACCGCTGCGCGCAACTGGGAAGTCATGGTAACCTTACTACATGACCTACCACTCAGCAGGATCTACACATCCCAATGGGACCTTCTATGGGATAAAGATACAAGGCGTCAGGCTGCCGAACACCGCATTCGCCTAGATGCTACCATCTCTAGACGTGAACCAACACTTCTCCCAAACGTGGATACTGCCGTCTCACTCTGGGCATCTGATGGTTCTATGCGACCAGCATCTGCAGGACCGACGGAACAGAAGACTTTGACGTCGGCGATCACTGGTCCAACTACACTAGTCTATCGCCTAAATGGTCGGTCCTTTTCGATCCTCCATGCGGAGCTAATGGGCATCATCAGTGGCCTCGTTCTTTCTAGTGCCTCGTCAGACTCTCCGTCCATATTATACACAGATCACCTAAATTCGGTGCGCCTTATTCAGGATGCACGAACGCGACTCTCTGATAGCATGGAATGGCGTCTTCGTTATACTACGGCCCGCTCGTTCTATAGATGGATTCTACATCTAGATCATGCTCAACACCATATGAATATGATCAAATACACTCCTGGTCACGTTGATGAGGACTCGAATCCAGCTCGTCTCAATAATATGGCCGATTTCTATGCCTCATCGAGCCAAGACGATCTGAACAGACTTCCGATAGCCCCAATCCCGACCTTCTTCATGGACAACTACACGTATTTCTCCGAACGTGATGGCTGGATAGAAACTGGAATCAAGGACTATGTAAGCTCAATCGATGCTCAACAGAAATCTCACACTCTCGGATCTGGCCATAACTATCGAATGGCCACCTGGCTCTATGATGAACGACCTCCGCCGATTTTCCAGTATACGCGAACGGTATCGGCATACTCAGTGGCAATACAGCTCTACGCTCGATCTGGTCAATTGGCTACGAGATATGGTTTACAACAAAAACACAAAACTACACATACTTTATGTCGCCTCGGATGCAACGCCATTGAAGATCCACACCACCTCTTTGTGGATTGCTACTGCTATAATGGAATGAGGGCTGAAGCATTACAGGAGATTTTACGGGGCACCCAACATATTCTAGATCGCCAAAAACTTACACTTGATTCGACTGCCCTGGCTAACTTAAAAGAGATGATTCAGAATCTCTTCTCCGATCATCCTGTCTGGCCATTAGGAAAATCACAGTTCTACCTAGGCCATGTTCCGAAGATCGATACGCGATTGCCTAGAGAACAGTTCAACGACTTTCTCACTTACCAACGGACCCTTAGAAATCTTCATTCTTTCCTCCACACCGTCCAGATACGCCTTACTGGTCGAATTTATGGTGATTTCCAGAAACGAGTGGCACGAATGACCACCTATTCGAGAGCACATTCACTCTGAGTATGGTTTCTTTTCCGCTTTCTTCTTTCATATCGTCTTCCTACCCTTTCCTTCATTCATCCGCTTCTTTCCTTTCTTCTTCTTTCTTTCTTTCTCATCGCTTAAAGATCTTACCAACCCACTACCGCTAATCAAATCCCTTACTTCCTTTCCCACAAAACCCCCATCCCTCCCCTCACTTCTCCTTTTGATCTACTAATCCCACCATTTGACGTTATACATGACATGATATCCGCCAATATCATTCACCAAGTCAAGAAGCGGTCAACCCTGACTCTCTCTACTCCTCATCATATACCCTCCCCTCCCTCATTTTCCAACTCATTTCTCTGTCGCTCCAATTCATCTCACCCATCTGATGTCGTCCCACATCCCTAATTTCCCAACCAATCCTTTTAATCTCTCCACTTCGTCGTTCATTGTTGGCAAACCAGCCTCCAAATACTACTCTCGCCCTACTCGTCGATACTGGATCTCATGCACAACAGCCTCTGGGAACCCAATTGCTGATACATGGGTCACCCGATCCGCGGTCGACTTTCCAATTGACATAGGCACGCATATCCACCTTTTCGATCGTGCATGGGGAATCGACTGTGATGCGAAGGTCATTGCAGTGGATTGGAAGCGCCTTGAAAAGCACTATATTGTCTTCCAAGCCGATGGAGCGTCATGGTCGCAGAACAACTCTAACCTCAAACGACCCCACATCATATCCTTTGCTGTTCCGAGACCTTGCGCACTTCTTCCTTTTCATCATCGAATCATCCTAGCCTTTCGCTCACTTCTACGTCTACCCAACACTCTCCCAATTTTCACTCATGAACCGGTGCGACCTCCTCCATCCACCCCGATCTCTGACATATCAACCTCCGATGACGAATCAGACTCTGACTATGTGCTGGACCTCACACATAATGTCAATCAGGAGGAGATCAGGATCAGCGTCAGCGTAGAGGTTGAGGTTGAAGAGACGAAGAACTGATTCAGGAAATGCAGGCTCACCTCGGCCATTGCCTATCATCTTCCACACGCTCATTTATTTTCATTCTCAACTCCCACTTCCCATTTTCCCTTTCATTTCCGTTCTATTTTCTATTTTCTATTTTCTATTTTCTATTTTCTCTTCCTTACTTACCCTCTTTACCCTTGAATTTCTGACTGAGTAGTCATACACGATACTTAAACTCTCCTTTTTCTTCTCTTTGTGTCTTCCTTCAATCCCTCTACCTCTCCTCTTCTTCATTAATTAGGTTCGTCGAGGTATATCCTTAGCTTTCGTAGCATAGGCGAATCCAATCTTGTAACAATTGTAACAATATTTTCGATATCAGATGATAAGATTAAGAGGACTCACGTGAGCTAGAACCGCGTCGCGAGTTCCGCATGCTACACGGCGGCCGGCCGCGTTCGCCGTTCACGCATATTATACGCCTTAGATATTGGGAGATATTGGGAGATTTACACACATACATATTGAGTTACAACTTTGCCATGATCGTCTTCTCCTCGACAACTTCGCTCACAAGGGTCCCAACGCCGCCTCCAACCCACACACTCATTCGATCACCGTCTTTCAGATAAACAGGAGGCTGCTTCACAAAACCTACGCCTTTGGGTGTTCCTGTTAGTATGATAGATCCTGGTTCGAGGGTGGTGCCCTGTGATAGGTGAGCAATGGTGTCCCGAACAGTAAATATTTGATCACTGGAGAAAATATAAGTTGAATGGAGGGACGCAGATCAACGAGTCTACCTACGCAGTAGTTCCATCTTGCACGATTTGGTTGTTAACAGTACAGCTAAGAGGGATGCCCTGAGGATCTGGCAATGACGCTGCGGAAACTAGGCAGGGTCCGAAGGGATTGGTGTTGTCTGTCGAAAAGGGAACAGGATTCTTCAAAATTGCAGGCCTGGACGAAATAATTAGGGATACACACCAAAGCTTTTCGAGAAGCCCCATTGAGAAACGGCCATTTGGTGGTATCGGAACGAAACCTGCGGGATTAATATGCATGAGCTTTGTCGAGACGAGCGAATAGAGGACCCGTACATCATTGGCACCAGAATACGCTAATACATAATCGAGAGCATTTGCCTTTGAGACATTCTTTGCTGCCTTTCCAATCACAATCACGAGTTCAACCTCGTAGTCAGGGAGGTGATGTTTGACTGGTTGTGCAACAGCAGGAATAAGGACGGGTGCACCGGGTCCGATAAGAGACGTTACGGGTTTGTAAAATAACACTGGGTAGCTGGAGAAAAGGACCCGAACGTTACGTTAGAGAGTACGCGGAGAGTATGAAAGGAGAGATACCAACGCTGGTGCGGCTAAATTCGCCTCTTTCTAAGTAGCACAATTTCAATCGAGATGACAAATTGAAATAACCAGCAATATACGAACCGCATGGTCGGCATAGTTTAGCCCTAGACACCGTACCACCTTGACTTCCTCCCTCGACAATGGTGCTAGGAGCTCTTTGACTGTCAACACATTGCTGGTAACTTGGGCTGCAGGATCGAGTGCAGATCCTAGAATTTCGTGTGCCTTGATGGTCGTACCCTGGTGTGCCGCGAGACCCACTATCGACGGGATCAGAGCGACTTCAGGAGAAGACATCGCATTCCATGGACACTCGTACCGTCAAGGACCTTATCTATAGGTTCACCGATGTGAACTTGGGATGTCTCAGCAGCTACGAAGCGGATTAACCGGGTCCATTGCTGTTTAACCAAAGGTGAGTGTCATTTTCATCTACAAAAGTTCTGAGAATCAGCATACCGTTCGAATGGGAGACATAGCGTCAAGGGATGTGCGAACGATGTTCGTCTTGATGTTATTTCAACTTTTTGCATGTTTCGCCGTTCCGTCCCTGCCGTCTGGGGAAAAGGAAGGGAATGTTTTCCCATCTGTGATATCCCCATTAGGAAGAGCATATGTCCAAAAGCGGACACGGTCTTGTTTTCCACGTGGCGCTTACAGCGCGTCTACAAGCGCCCACACTTAAGCGCGCTCGAGCTCCAACTTTCGAACGCACTTTTATATATTCTCCTCGACGATCCGAGTTGGGGAACTCTAGGTTAACCCCATTTTGTACCATGGCGCTCGACCGTTCCAAGCTGGACGCCATGCAAAGTACTATTCAGGATGCGCTGGACAACGTGAGTACCCACGCCCCCTGAAATACAGTACAAGTTGAACATGGTTTCCAAACTCACTTGTTTGCCCAGCTTTCGTCGATCCGCTCGTCGCGCCAGTCAAAGCTAAGAGCGTTGGAAACATTAGAACACATAATTGCAACGGCACACATCTCTGTCCAACAAGAGACGTCAACCGACTTGAGCGTATTCCTGGCGTTACAATATTCGTTTGAATGTAACGGTACGTCGCACGTCTTCTTGGGTCACTGTATCTGTATATTTATTATGATTATGCTAGTACCGATCCGCTTACTTGCATGGATCGCGTCGTCAACCGCCACTCTGGAAGCCTTGACGAACAAGGGGTCAATGAACAGTACGTCTCGATATCCAGGATGTCGGAAATGAGGCTCTGAAAAACTCTACATATAGATGAGAAGGGTATCGAGGCAGCAGAACTTTCATCTCAAATATCTCTTTCCCTGTCCATCATGCAGGGCATCGTGCTCAACCATGCATCAAGTAAAGTATTCCTCGGCCGAAAATACGGTTTAGAGGTATGTTAGCTCTCTTCTTCTTTCGGACCCTTACTAGAACCTCGACTAGGTTCTTATAGACCTTTTGCTGGCATCTCGCCACGTGCCATCCGCATCATCGATAGATTCGAACCCACAAACGACGTTGTCCTCGGCGGTCGTAGACACGCTCCTTTGCGTCCTGGTGGACTCCTCCCCCGCACTTCGCGCGTTCGAAGAATCAAATGGCGTTCAAGCCGTAGTCAAGATTTTGAAACGCGCGGGAACTCCCAGGGAAGTACGGTACGTCGACTCTGTGTGCTATTTCGACCGACATGTAACTGACTTGGACCCTCCAGGATGAAATGTCTTGAATTCTTATACTTCTATCTGCTCGAGGAGGATGACTCGTCTTTAGCCTCAGAAATTGTCCATAGTCCGACCGCGACAGCGCCAAATTCCAGGCCCGCAACCCCAATTCAGTTACGAACTGCGCCGAACTCAGTCTCCAAGCCTAAATCTAACCCGTTTGCTGCTTCGACCGCACAGCCATTATCTCGTTATGGTTCATCGACTTACTCGTTCAAGTCTTCGTCTTCGTCTGCACCTGAGTCCACGTCGTCATCTTCAAAGCCAGACTTGCCAGCGAATTTGACCCGATCGACATCGCCATCCAAATCTTCCAGACCCCCATCTCCATCCAAGGCGTCCAGAGAGACACCACCCGTACGCGCTGTACCCTCCAGGTTATTATCACACACCAGGTCCAAATCAGCATCATCTCGAACAGCCCTCACCTCCCGACACGCGTCCTCCAAGTCGTTCTCCTCCACGTCATCGAACGCTGCATCCTCCTCGGGATGTCCGTCCCTTTCTATATCTACATCCACCGCTAGTTCGTCGTCGTCTAGGTGTCCATCCCCCGTTTCTGGGAAAGGTCACTCGCGCGCACCTTCGTTGTCTGCGACGAGACCTTCCACTCCAGATCCTCGATCTCTGCCTCCTCTTCCTTACGGTAAAACGACACGATCACGCACGCCGCCGATGCTCATGCTACGAAAGGATGCGTCAGTATTGGTAGACTACGTACCCGTCAGTCCAAAGAAGCCCAGCCCGTCTGATAGCCTCAGTAGTCCGAAGAAGATCCAGGTGTCCAAGTTGGGTGTCGGAGGGTTGGGAAGAATCAGGCCTGGAGTTTCAAGGACATGTTCGGGTTCAGGACATGAGAAAGAGAAGGATGTCTTTGTGATAGAAAGATTAGAGGAGCATATCTTGAAGGGTAAGGAAAACAGGCGTATGGGATCTAAGACCATTGAAGAGAAGAAGAATTTGCTGGGAACGATGCTTGGGAATGTTGACGCGCTGGTAGATGGAATCAGAAAAGCGGGGATTTGGGGGTTGGGTTAGGAGAAGGAGAGAGAGAATGGTCACTATTTATTATTGGGTTAAAGTGAGGACTGATATACAAGAGAAGGAGATCGCTTTTTCATGTGCTGTCCCTATAATATGGACATCATTAAAGGTCACTGAGATACAGTCTGGGTCTGAATAACGCTGACCTGTTGCTCAATGTTCCGATGTTATCCACTGGCGGTGCTCCCCACACCAGTGTCTTTCGTTTGGGGTCGAGCAATTTTGGGAATCTGTTATCCAAGAGAGAGACCAGTACACCACGACCCACGACACCCTTCCCCGTCTCCGTCTCCTTCTTCGTGGTAACTGGGGGCACCAATGTAGGACCTGATGCCAAAGCCTTTTCTGATTTGACTTTCGTTGACTCCTTTGCGTCGTCCTCGAGACTTCGCATCGTAGCAGTAGCTCCGGTACCAGCCAATACTCTTGCCTCTTCATCTACATCATCGAAAATGTCCTGCTTTACCGCTCTTATAGAATAAGCCCATATTCCAATAGCGAAGGCCCCAAGGATGGCGCCTGTAACGGTGTTCTTGACTAGGTAAGGCCGTCTCGCTCGTTTGAGGCCTTCAGACATGCGCTGTAATAGGGCTTCTTTTAGATTTCTTGGTAGGATACATCAAAGAGAACAAACGTCTTACCCCCTTTGGCCGATACGACTGCTCTGCTTTTTTCCTGTCGACATATATTGGATTTGGATGATAGACCATGGCTGGGGAGGGAAGGAACGATACCGTGACCGTGACAGGCTACGCGATCTTCCGCTGCTTGTCAAGAACGTCGGAGGAGGATCGCGGCCATGAATATTTATTCGCCTTTATCTCATGATTTATGTTCAGATTCTTCATGTCGAAACACTCCCGCGCCCTCAGCGGCAGCTCTGGTCCAAAAGCCAAAAGACCCCACCTCGAGAGCTCTTTTTCGCCAATCAAAATCGCCCAACGAGATGCAGCAGCAGCACTTGACGCTGACCCTCCTCTTGCTAAATTACTTGAAGCAGTTGAGAATAGGGTAAAGAAGCCCAAAAAAGGGGGTTCAGTCGTATACTGGATGAGAATGAATGACCTCCGAGGTGAGTCGTTTACAGGATAAATTTCTGAAATAGATCTGACGGGTATGGACAGTTTCTGATAATCGAGCTTTGTCTCAAGCCTCCGAGAAAGCACAGAAAGACGGCATCCCGCTCGTTGTTTTATTCCTTCACAGTCCCCAGGACTATATTGCCCACGACAGAGGTGCCCGCCGGATCGATTTTACCCTCCGTAACCTTTCTCTCGTCCAAGTAAGCTTCAAAATGAGACGGTGGTTCCACTATTAACCCTTTGGCAGACGTCCCTAGCCTCGCTAGACATCCCTTTACATACTACTACACATGCGCAGCGTCGTACTTTGCCCTCTCGCGTTCTTTCCATCCTCGGCGATTTACAGTGCACTAGCTTATTCGCTAATATCGAATATGAAGTCGATGAGCTTCGGCGCGACATCACTATCTGTTCTCTAGCCAAATCTCAAGGCATACAGGCAACGTTTGTTCACGATAAATGCATCGTGGACCCTGGCGATGTGTTGACGAAGCAAGACAAGACATACACGGTAATAATTTCCCAAAATGTGGATATGTTGTAAGCCCGACTCAAAAATGTGGACTGTCCAGGTGTACAGTCCTTACCAACGGAATTGGCTTTTGAAATTGAACGGAAACTTACCGTACTACATCGGCGAATGCCCTGCTCCATCTCCGAACGATCCTTCTGTTCGTAAATCGAAGTTGTTCTCTGCACTCTTCGACATGTCAATTCCAGCTTCACTTCCTGGCTTCGAATTGGAAGACCACAACAAGCAGAAAATGGAGAAAGTATGGCCCGCGGGAGAGCAAGTTGCCGCTAAAGTGAGCAACATTTCACCACCCCAGCAACCACATATTGATGCTACCGACGATTGCAGGTCCTTGAACGGTTTCTCCACACCAAATCACGTCCATCGCAACTCGGTGCAGTAGACCCTCTTGCCCATGATGCCGAGGACTCTAAGAAACACAGCCGTATCATCGACTACAAAGACGGACGAGACAAAGGTGACCGTGACTCAACAAGCAGGCTCAGCGCATACCTTTCTGCAGGGGTGATATCCTCCCGGGCATGTGTCCGCGCCACGATGCGCCTCATGGACATCAAACACGTCGAGGCAAGTAGAAACTCAGGCGTCGGCGTGTGGGTACAGGAACTTGCATGGAGGGACTTTTACGCTTGTATGCTTGCGGCGTTTCCAAGAGTTGGGATGGGGAGACCGTATAATGAGAAATATGCTGATGTTCAGTGGGAGGGAGTGGGGATTGAAGGACCTGATGATGACGATGGTGAGGCTAATGATGAGAGTGCGAAAATGTTGATCGCATGGAAGGAAGGGAAGACTGGATACCCGATCGTCGATGCTGCGATGCGGTGTTTAAAGGAAATGGGTTGGATGCATAATCGCATGAGAATGATCACTGCCATGTTTCTGAGCAAACATTTGATGATCGACTGGAGGCTAGGAGAACGGGTCAGTAGGCTTTCTCTCTCCCTCCCCCTCTCTCTCGATTATTCGTCCCAAGCTACAACTCACAACAATTTCCTCCTCCTCAGCATTTTATGATGCAATTGATAGACGGTGATCTAGCGTCCAACAATGGAGGTTGGCAGTGGTGCGCGAGCACTGGAGCAGATGCGTGCCCTTATTTTAGGATATTCAATCCTTATTCGCAGAGTTTGAAGGTGGGCCTTATGCTTGTAAAATTTCAGGCGGACGCTGACGCACCCGTGTCCATTATACACAGGCTGATCCAGCTGGTGAATTTATAAGACATTGGGTCCCGGAACTCGCGAAACTGAGAGGGCCAGACTTGCACAATCCTTCCGCTGCTGTCGCCGACAAGTTGGGGTATCCTCGTGCCATTGTCAAACACGAAGAGGCTAGGGAAAGAGCTCTCAGAAGGTATAAAAACCCCGGAGATGTATGAACGTAAAGAGACTACTGTATTGTTGTATCCTTGTACTCGTGTAATGACTTCATGTAATCGTAATATACATACCAGAGAATCCTCAGTAACTTCCTCCGCTACCGGAGCAGTTGAAGACAGAGTGCGGACACAAGTAACCGTAAGAATGTGACTCCATTGAAAGGTTTTCGTGCAGAGGAATGATGGGTCGAGGTACTGGGTGCCGAGCTCGAAGACGATATCGAGGCGGTCGAACCGTTCCTGCAAGGTCATTACAATAAGATCCAAAATTTGTCTATCGAGGTTCTGGCCACTTACAGAACCAGCTAGATACGTGACCGCCACAGCAATCATAAATTCGACATTCAAGCAGAGGCAGAGGAACTTTCTGAAGTGAAACTCACCAGAGCTAGATGCCCCCCAACGACAGGTCGGGCCTTGAAAGGTTCCACAACGCCACTGGTGGTCTCGTACCAATCGCCCAGCGGGGTGTCGCTGATTCCACTTGCGGCCCATTTTGTAACGGAGCCAACGAGTAAGTCGCGTGTTGCTATATCTGTGACGATACCAGCTGTCCAGATTTCCCAAGCTGACAAGTAGAGTTTTGGACACAGACTGTTAACTCAAATCGCGAAGGAGCCGTCAATGATATATGACGACTTGCCTGAAATAGTGTAGCTGTGACTGCAGAGGAAGACGGACTGAAACTGAGAAGAAAATTTAGAACGAGTTGAGCAGTCAACCTTACCGAGTATCCAGAGGTACACCGAATTGATCTTCTCGAGATAGAATTTGAGCATAAGCATAGACGCAAGTGATGGAGACTCACTTGCGGTCGTCTGGTACCAAGCCGTTTCTGTAGTTTGAGAATAAAGACACGGTAAGGGAAGGGTGAAATTTCAGAAGTGAATGAGAAATATTCACGCATGTCATATACGGAGGAAGGGACAATATTAGTTTGCAATAATTTATCAGCCATGATGTTATATGTCAGTCCCCAGCTACAAAAAATCTGATGAATCGAATCAATACAAGCTAGTTGATAAGAAGTCTTACCTACTCGAATTCCCGTACTATGTTATGGGTGTCATTTACGTTAAGTGAAGGCGAAAAATGAGGTGCTTGCCGAGAGCGTCAAGTGGGAACCATCGGGAGGGACAGCTAACTTTTGCCATTGGTCGACATAAGACGCAGCAATCGTCTGACGAGTGGATGAAAACCTCATAAGCATGCAAGTCTAATCGAGAGAACGTACACTATAATTCGCGCTTTTGGTGTTGTCTCCTAGGAGCTTCCAGATCTCTGACATGGCTTTGATTCCAATGATGCCTATGCAAATAGAGGTCTCAAGAGGAAAGCTGTTAACGTGCGTATAATTCCGTTACCTTTGATGGCGAGGTTGGTTTGATTGGCTAACGGACCAGCGAAATCATCTGTGCTGAGCTGATTTGACGGGATGAGCGCGTCTGCGATCAGGAATTGGGTCCACTGATCAAGGAGGCCTGACTGGCAATGTAGCGCTCGAGTTGATGTGACATATCAAAAAATCGAGACATGAACTCCACTCACGTATTGAGTTATCAATGTAATATCGTTCGTCTTTTGAGTGTAGCTCAACGTCATAATAATCATGTTCCCGCATTCTAGAAGGAAAGGTCAATACGAACCTGGAAGAGTCTAGATGGAGCTGACTCGCCTTCAATCGGCATGGCCTCATCCTGTCCGTCGTTATGACCCAGAGCCTTGGGATAGGAGGACCCTACGAGTGTCACGCAATTGACGGTCAGATAATCTGACCCTTTTGGACCCAGAAAGGCCGACGTCACAAACCTAAGTCATGTACACTATATTGGTTCGGGTACTGGCCAGTAGCTGATGAGGATTTCAGAGTCACACAGGCTAGGGAAGTGGACGCCGACTGACCTTGGTATCGAAATAGGCCAGTGAGAAGATATCTTCCCAGTGCGGGGTCAAGATACAAGAATGCCGGCCACGAAGGGTAAATGACATCGACGGTGTTCACGTTCTGCACATTCAGACTCGATCAGAGACGATGGAAAGACTTGAGTGACTGTGGACGTACACCATCACTTGATATCTCTGAATTGATATATATATATAAGGTCAGACCTTCGATCACTTGAAACGAAAAGTACCTTTCATGAATACGAGAACATCGTTGGTATTGAGTGAACCGTGACGCTTCTTCGAGAGCGTGATTTCCGTCGCGGCTAAAGTCTGCCTAATAGATAAAGCAACCAATGATGCATACTCTGAAGAGATCACAGACGCTTCTTCGTTGACTTGAGAATCTAAAGCATTAGCCCTAGCTAGAGCAGAACTGTAGTCTCCGATAAAGGAAGAAATCTTGAGTTGCGGTTGGTCTTATGAGTAATTAATCACAATTGTCAAGAAGAACTACATACCGCATCGAGAGGTGAAGAGAATTGGTTAATGTAATAGAGGCTCCGATTTTGTGTGGCCCCACCAGCGACTATGTATTGCACAGCTGGATCTCGAGAGTGTCCGATAGCGAAAACCACAGGATCTCCTGAACTAGACGGCGATATTGCACCGAAGTCGTGTGCAAATGCAAAGACTGGCCACTTGTCTTCGACAGCTCGAAAACTCGTGTCTTGGGTATTTAATAAAACACCGTCATTGATGAATTGCGCACGGACTATGGTGTCTTCTCCTGTCTGATATGTAGTACCAGTCGACTAGAATCATTGTGGTACTAGGTCAGAGGTGGGCCGATGTGAAGAAGCAGGCAATACAGACATTGGAACTCGAATAAAACACAGAACCATCTAGAAGTGAAAACGAATGTTCAGATGAGTATGGAGATATGTAAACACATTCACCCACATTGTGCTTGATCTGCAACTTCTGAGAAAGTAGATTGGTTCAGCAATTGAACCTGATGTGTGATCACAGATGGATCGCCGATTTCTGTTGACCAGGTTACATTCGAGGTATTGTTTCCGACCCACTCTCCAGTTATATCGGTGTACACTTGGACGGAATGAGAGCCTCCGTCAGTAGATGCTATCGAGAGAGACAGGTATGAAAACGGCATAGACTGTTTGACCAGGTCACCGGGCTACTTACGAAAATGACCGTTCAGTGGGGTTGTCTAGCATAGCGCCTTAAGCATATATGAGACCCACCTCTACGGGACTGAGGAAGTTGGCCGTCACATTGACTGGACCTGCTGATAGAACAAAAATACTCTGCGAAGACGTGAACTGTCGAGTACTCGTGAGCATTGCCGATATCCAGAGTGAAGACAATTATGTACGCACTTCTGAGCTCTCTTGTACGGCTTGTCGAAAGGTAGCTGGAAGAGCTGGAGCTCCCAAGAAATTGTACGCTATGCCGTCAACTTTTATGAACCCGGCCCATCCTGTGATCTGGAGGAAGATGAGGTTCAATAGTACCAAACCACGATGTACTACGTACCTTGCCGGTCCAGAATCTCGGCCATGCGCTGTTCAGAGCAGTCCCACTACCTTGCGGAAGCCAGGTGGAGAGATAAGGCGTTCGCACTGCCAAAGGGAAAGCGGGAGGATTGAAAGGAGTGGCAGTCCACGTTATAGCACAGCTGGCAGACAAGATGAATAAAGAAAGGGCTAATAGCACGCTAAATTTGCCCATTGCAAAACGAAGTAGAAGTCGTGAACTGATAGAGGCGAATGCGACGAGAGGGTTGATGTTCTCGTTATATCTGTATCTCGACGGCTAGACCGACGTCGTCCAGCGCCTCTGTTGCTATCATGAACTACGCTCAGGCTGTGTCAGTGTATTTTCTTCGATGGGCTGATGCTATTTTGGTGTTGAGCTCATCGTCTGATGCGAACCAGAGTAGCTTGTGTCCTTGGTAAGGGTCAATTTTGTGATGCATCGAGATAGTGGTCACTATGCGTACCAGCGCTTACGACAGGTCACTATGAGAGACTTCGGCAGATGGGGATTCATCATCACAGTAGAATCACTTACTACCCTTTTTTGATTGATTCCTTCGGCCAGTAAAAACGTTGGCGCGTATACATCGCCTTTGCCCTTCCATTTTGTGCTAGTACAAATGATTTTAGTCCGACGAAACACACATCTTGCAATTGTTCCGATTTGCGACACTAACTAAGAAGATCGTCGGAGCACAGAAGTCAGTACCAGACACATGACAGCAATCCAGTGGAATGGTCTCTGCACTGATGAGCCGGACATGCTACTAGTAGTCCCGCTAGGGCTAGACGAAGGTTGTGGTGGAGTTCCGCCAGAAAATGTCGAAGAGTTGCTGGCCAAATGACAACATCAGCCTTTGTATCACAGTAACGGATCCGACAAACAATCACGTACAGAGCGAGCTATACAGAAGACGTTGATTGAGCTTGCATGTACGTGGACCCGGAGAATTAAACTTACCAATGCTAAATGTCCACCAACTACAGGTCGTGCTTTGAAAGCTTGCAGTGTACCATCAGTGGTCTGGTACCAATCACCAAGAGGGGTATCGCTAAGTCCACTCGCAGCCCATTTTTTCACTGAGCCTATAAGTAGATCGCGCGTCGTCGTATCGTTGACAGTCCCAGCCGTCCAGATTAACCAAACTACGAAGAGTCCAAGTGGGACCAGAATAATTAGAGGATAAAGTAAAAGTGCAGACTTACCTGACAAGGTGTAAGTGTTACTACAGAGTCAGGGTAAGTCAATAAGCTGGATTAGGTCAAGTATAGGATTGTGTTACCGAGTGTCCAGAGGTATGCCAAAATCATCTAAAGCAGAAAATCGAAATCGTCATCTAGGTCTCGTCAAGTCATCGAGGACGTACTCGCTACCAAGTTATACCAGGCCGTTTCTAGGGGACAGGGATTAAGCCCAACTCTAGCTCCAGAGAAAGAAACATAAATTGACGAACGCATGTCAAAGACCGAGGAAGGAAATATGTTCGTTTGCAACAATACATCCGCCATCAAATTGTACGCCAGACCCCAGCTATGAGTATACAGATATCAGTTCCCTTGAGATCAACAAGATTCATACAAAGAACTCGACCTTCGCGAATCCCCATACTGGATTTAGAAGCAACGCAAATCAGATACGAATCCCAAAGAACAGGAGAAAGTGCCATGCTCACCGATAGTGTCAAGTGAGTCCCATCCGAAGACATAGCTAGTGTCTGCCACTGTACTGCGTACGCCGCAGCAATCGACTATAATCGTGTGATAATACGTGGTTGAGTGTCCCGAACCCAAGCACACGCACATGCGATTGCGATATTTACACTGTAGTTCGCACTAGTAGCAACATCACCGAGCAATTGTGCGATTTCTGCCATCGCTCTGATTCCGACGATACCTTTCTTTCCCAGCTAAGATCCGAGTTCCAGCATACCCCGGAGTAAGTACATGAACATACCTTTGACAGCGAGATTAGTCTGGTTAGCCAATATGCCGGCGAAGTTGTCAGTGCTAAACTGAAGAGGTGGCGTTAGGGTATTTAAAACGAGGAACTGGGCCCATCGCTCGAAGAGCTCTGACTGACGAAAAAGAGGTCAAGTTCAGGGTTTGCTACTGGTGAACTGTTACTGTCACTCACATATTGGGTCAAGAGTGACGGATCACCCGTTTTCTGGGTATAACTCAATGCCATTATGAGCAGATTTCCACACTCTATGTTAGGAAATCAGCACGAGCAGGGTTGGTGGTCAAGAAAGATGCCCCACCTTCGATTGGCATAGCCGTGTCTTTTCCATCGTTATGTCCCACAGCCTTGGGATAATCGGATCCTATGATACACACCTTCAGCTATTACTGTTTTCGCGAGTTCTGGAAGACTGACCTGGATTTCGAAGTAAGGTCATCACGAGAAAATGGTTTTAGAGATAGTGGATGCTCACCAAGATCATGGGTACTATAAACGTTAGGGTATTGCCCAGTGGCTAATGATCAAATCAAATCCTTAGACAAAAGAGCTAATTTCTTGGAAGACACGGACCTTGATATTCTAGCAGTGGCGTCAATAGATATTTTCCGATAGTTGGGTCGAGATACAAAAACGCCGGCCACGCTGCGTATATATTGTCGACAGTGTTCACTTTCTGTATAACCCCAAGCATGTGATCAAAGAGCCTTAATGGTAATGACCTCCACATACGGTAGAACTAGATATTTCTGTGCAAGGCATTTGTATGAGCCTTCAACCACATCCCCCTATGATCAAGAGAACCACACCTTTCATGAAAACGAGTACATCACGGGTATTCCATGAACCATCGCTATTCTTCGACACGGTGATTTCTATTCCACCTAAGGCTTGTCTGATAGACAATGCTACAATCGAAGCATAGTCAGCAGAGATTCTAGACGCGTCGGTGTTGACTTGTGCGTCTAGTGCTTTAGCCCTAGCCAAAGCATTCGGGTAGTCTCCTAGGAAAGAAGCGATCTGTTTGATTGGGGACGTCAGAGCCAGAGGATGTAAGAACCAGAAGTAGAGACAGATCAAACAACATACAGCATCAAGCGGTGAAGAGAATTGACTCAAATAATAAAGACTTCGATTTTGGGTGGCCCCTTCAGCAATCACGTATTCAACGGCGGGATCACGAGAATGCCCAATAGCAAATACAGTTGAGCTAGTCGTTCCGGAATCTGAAACAGTACCAAGATCGCATGCAAAGGCAAAGACGGGGAATCTGTCGTTGATGGCTCGAAAGTCTGTATCTGTGGTGTTGAGGAGTTGGCCGCTCTTGATGAACTGATCTCGGACTACGGTGTCTTCTCCGGTCTGGAACGTGGTTTGCGGCTACTGAGTTGTGCATGGTTAGTACACAAGGAGGATATACATGACGTCGAACGTACATTCAAGGTCGAGTAAAAAGCTGACCCATCTAGGAACGCAGGTTTCGTATAAACAAATTCTGAACGGTAAATCAGAATGAGAAAGCACTTACATTGAGTATGTTCTTCGATTTCAGAGAACGTAGATGGATCCAACAGTTGGACTTGATGAGTAATCACGGAAGAATTCCCAAGTTCCGTCGACCAAGTGCAATTCAAGGTGCTATCACCAGATATCCACTCCGCACTGATATCAGTATATACTTGGACTGAATGGGAGGTACTGTCAGTGGCAGCAGCGGATAGGGACATGTATGAAAACGGCATTGATTGTTTGACAAGATCACCAGGCTGTACTCGAAGGTGGCGTTGTTAGACAAGGGAAATCACTCGAGTCTGGGTCTGGTCTCACCTCTACCGGACTGAGGAAATTGACCGTTAAGTCGACCGGACCTGCGGAGAGAACGAATATACTTGACGTAGAAGTGAACTACATAATGTCTGAATTTTGAAAAAGACATGAATAAACGTTTGGTCTATTTACGCACTTCAAAACTTGACTGTTTGGCTTCTTGAAACGTAGCCGAGAGACTGACAGGCTGCCCCATGAAATTGTAGCCTATATCGTCGACGCGGATAAAGCCAGACCATCCTGTGATCTGCCATCCTGGTGAGACGCGTCAATACCTCAGTCGGACGAGCGTGCATACCTGGCCATTCCAAAATGTAGGCCATACATCGTTCAAAGCCGTGCCCTGTCCGACCTGAAGCCAAGTGGATAAATAAGGCGACCGCACTGCCAGAGGAATGGCAGGAGGACTGAAGGGAGTCGTAGTCCACGTAACAGCACCGCGTACGGAGGGAGCTAAGAGAGAGATGAGTACGATGCAGCGGATGATGGTGCACATTCCAGTGAGCGCGGCGACAAGGTCGAGGTTGCTGTTGAAGATACTTATAGTCATACGAAGAAACCGCGCATGGCTATTCAAGACAAGCCTGTGAAGATGGTGGATCTTTAATAGGTAATTTCGTACCTAATACAAGCTTCGAGGGAGTGTTGCCAGGTTCCCACTCGATGATCATCCATCTCATCATCGGCAGTATTGAGTGCAACTATAATTCAGAATTCGGGTGTCAGATCATCAAATGAGACGAATCCAGAGTGTATCAGGTCGTCGTAATCCAGATACAGGCCGAGAAGGTCGTCTTAACATGAGATGCATTTGAGATTGGAATAGTTGGTGTCAAGAGATCTTGGACGGGCGGCATGATCGGCTACTGACTTTAGTGCTGCACCTCCATGTTCCGTCAACTGCCTCGTCTCTATCGTTCGTTATCTACAGACGTCCATATCGCCTCCTCCTCAACTTCTCTCGTTCCAGCACTCTTACATCGAGACACCCATACCGGTCCACCCAGGTCCATCAACGACCCACCCACGCGCAGTGCAACCGCAGATCCTACAGAAGTATCTCTCGCACACCCGAAGGACCCTTTTAACCAGTCTACACCGTTACCCCCACCCCCACCTCCATCACAAACTACTCCGAACGCCAATGATACCTCACCCGCACTCACGACGTCGACCCCAGATCCAACTGGTCCTGGTACTCCGAACCCGAATGAGAGTGACTTGACTTCATCAATGCAAATATCGACCAGAGTCCAATCATACGCCCACCCCCCATTTCATACGCATAATTTCTTCGTCGTACTCGAGAAATCGTTCCCAACCCCAACAGCACGCAGCCTCATGCGTGCTACACGAGCTTTACTAGTTGATCGACTGGGAAGAGTACGGAGAGAGGGGTTGACTGTCAAGGATCTGGACAACGTGAGTAGTCTACATCTATTCTCTCTAATGTTCACGCGATGGACTCTTGAATTGTGTTCGTGAACAGCAAGCATACCTATTCCGAGCTGCTCTCTCCGAACTGCGCGCGGAGATTACGATGAGCACGAAGAATGACTCGGCGGCTATCCGGACAGCTACCACTGCGTTGCGGAGAGAAGTAGATCGATTGGATGTCAAGATGAAGGAGGATATCGCGACTCTTAAACACGAGTTGGTCTTTCTCAGTCCTTTCTTAACACTCAACTAACCTGGGACACTAGAATACAGATCGACTTGGACACTAGGAAGAACGAGGCGCGTTCAGACTTGAAGCAACAGGATATTATGATAGAGGTTAGCTTCTCTTCATTATGGCACGCTGCTGCACCCCAGAATTGACATCGACTTGTGTGTACCCAGGAACTACTGAACAAGACAATAGTAAACGTCAGTGATCTCCGTACAGACGTAGAAGAGATCCGATGGGATAACATGCGGAAATTCGTAGGCAAGTCCTACCTCTATCCCCACTAATCATCCAATTCCTGTTGCTATTGCTTATATCGTGGCATTACAGCAACGTTGAGTGCATTCCTCATGGTCACCATAATGACAATGGAGCTATGGCCAAAACCGAAACGAGCCCCAGCACCACCAGCACCAATCCCACTCCCACCTCTACCTCTCCCGGTGACACTACCTCCAGGTCAAACTGGAATACCGGAGAGTGAGCGCATGGATTGGGTTACTTGACGATTGTCGATAATCGATAGATCATAGATCATCCTTTAGAGAACTGAACTTGTAACATTCGCATTTTACTTTACATACACACACCACACATGTACCACCACCCACCGTCACCCTAACTCGATCGTTATATTCATACAGTTATTTAATAATGGTATCGCAGCCGTTGAAACTCGTATCTGGGACCTCCATTGAAACCCTAACCCAACTCGAAGAAAAGTCGAGGAATCCTCATTTCACTGAGAGGTTACTGAGCTCGGCGGATAACGCAGCAGTGGGATCAGAAGTAGCAGTCGTCGTAGTAGTAGTAGATGCACCAGTGGTGGTCGTGGTCGTGGTCGTAGTCGTCGCGGTCGCCGTCGAGCTCTTCTCCTTCTCCTTAGATCCCGAAACAGCAGGCACTGGCGATTGACTCCCACTCCCTGCATTAGTCGACTTTCCAGCCTCACCCTCGTCCTCATCGTCATCCTCCCAGTTATCCTTGACAGCAATCGTCTCCGTCTCCTTCTTATCACCCTTCTTCTCCCTCCGCTTCGCGTTCTTCTTCGCGCTCTTACTCAAAGCCTTCCCACTGGCCGTCCCTGCAGCAGAAGATACAGGCGGTGGGGCCCATCCGATGATATGTCCTTTCGGGAGCGCATTAGATTCCATCTGCGCTTGTTTCTTCCCTCGGAACAACCGCACATCTTCCTGTGGCGTAAATCCTGGTCGGATTTTTATCTGTTTGCGGACACTGGTCATGGTCGCATGGGCAAACGACGGTGGAGTTTGAATGGGATGGATAGTATGCAGTAGTATAGTATAGAATGAGTATACCAATGTGAGTAAGTTTGTGGTGCTGTGCGAGATAATGGGATGAAACGTACGTGCCGTCAGGGCGTTTAGATTCTGGGATAACGCGTTCGAGGGTATGTGGATCGAGCGCGATTCCCGCGACTGTTTTTTCTGGATTGAGGGGTGGTCTTGACATGGTAATATACTATATAGTCGACAAGTATAGCCTGGAGGAAATCAAGCTCAGAGCTGCCCGGTGTTGAGGAAAGGTGATCGATTTCAGAGATAGAGGTGCGGAGTCTGAAATTTGTACTTTCTTCCAACTCTTTTACGGCGGGACACCCATCTACGCCCACAAAATTACATCTCACCAGGACATTTAGGACCATGCGTTATGCCGTTCTAGTGACAGGACCAGCAGGAGCTGGAAAATCCACATTCTCAACGTCTTTCCTCACACATCTTCAAGCATCTAGACGCACTGGACATCTCGTGAACCTCGATCCAGCTGCTGAAAGCACTAGCTTCGAATACCAACCCGTCATTGATATCAGGGATCTAGTCAGTCTCGAAGATGTCATGGGGGAGCTGGGATACGGCCCTAATGGAGGGCTAGTCTATTGCTTTGAGTGAGTGAGTGCGAATACTATAATAGTTTTTAGGGTGTTGCGGGATCATGGTCGAGTTGACCAATCTCTTTCCTTTGTCTTTGTTAGATATCTTTTACAGAACATGGATTGGCTTGAGGAAGAGCTGGGAGGTTTCGACGATGATTATCTCGTAATCGACTGCCCAGGTGCGTTCACCCCTCCCCTCCCTTAGTGCCAGGGTACCGTCGGTGAATGAGATGCAACAGGCCAGATTGAACTATACACACATCACCCATTCCTGCCAACACTGGTACAGAACCTATCGAGACTGGGTATCAGGACGTGTGCGGTATACCTCCTCGAATCGCAGTTCATGGAAGATCGATACAAGTTCTTCAGGTTCGTCTTGTCTCTCCTTTGCGTGCATACACCATCCTCAATTTGTCTATTGATGGCTTCGTCATCACTTCATTTAGTGGTGTTCTCTCTGCTATGTCCGCCATGGTTAATTTAGAAATCCCTTGGATAAATATCATGTCGAAGATGGATCTGGTCACAAATAACGCGGATGATCCTTCGCCTTCTGGAGGAGCACGGAATGGACAACGGGGAAAGAAAGATATTGCTAGGTGTGTTTTCTAATCTTATGTGATTCTCTTTCGTCTTTATATCTGCTTCGGGGCTGAGGGGTACGCCTTGAGCTACCTTGTGCATACTCTAAACTGTCTGTGTCGCCAGCTACTTGCTGACGGTACAAGACATTCGTACTTCTACCGGATACCCCTTGAACTCCGCCTTGTCCTATTCGCTGGCTACTTTTGGACTTTCCCCAGAGAAAATGAAATCCTCGTTCCTCTGCTCTTCCCACATATCCCGTCCCATGTGTACGACTTACTGATGACTACTTCATCGTACTCTCTTCCTCTCAGATACCTCGATCCAGACCCTCTGTTACTCGCATCCACACGCGGACAAGAACCAAATACCTCCAACCCACGCTTCCACGCTCTAAACCAAGCCATCGTTCAACTGGTGCGTCTACAGATTCAGATACGAAAATGCGTCCTCTTCCGTTTCCACCCATGACTTTGACTTCCTTTTTTCATCTCCAATCTTCTACCATTCTCATTCTCATGCTCCATCATCGTAATTCTGTGTGCTAATTCTGGTTTCGACCCACGTGTAGATTGAGGACCACCCGCTGGTGTCGTTTCTTCCCCTTGATTTGACGTCGTCGGATTCGTTGGAGACCGTGATAAGCCACATTGATTACACTATGCAGTACGGCGAAGATGAGGAACCGAAAGAGGTAAGAGGCGTGCTCCTCTTGTCAATTTTTTTTGATACCCTACTTATCTACGTCTTCTATAGCCAAAAGATATGGACGAAGGCGACTTTGAAGGTGCTGCCGGCATGGATTAGCAAGATTCGGAATAGCAGCGGATTCCGTTAATCACACTCGGCGAGTGTCGCGGCGCATTAACGCCCATTTATGCCGTGCATGTCGCGATTCGGTGAGATGGGGAAAAGAGGTGCACAGTACTTACTAGTCTAGGATGGACCGTATCCGAGTTCAAGTTTGACAGGATGTACAGAGATGCTGTAACGTTATGCACCCTATGTAGCGCCCGGGGATTGCGTATGTCGAATGCCAATGTTTCAAATATATCCACGGAAGTGTGCACAGCAAGTTGTACTGTAGATTACATTGTCTTGTCGTTGCTTTGTCCGAGTCCGCCCCTTGGCTTAGTGCTAGTTTTGGTTCCGATGACGCTGCAGAGTATAAAGTAGCGGACCCTGATTTTTTGTTCCTGGTGAAATTTCCCCACTCTTCCTTCTCTCCACTTTGCAAAACACGGGAAAAATCACTGCAGACTATTCATGAGTTATTATCCTCCTCAAGGCTCGCATGGCCAGCCTGTCGTGTACGCCTCGAGCCACCATTCTCATGGTGGATATAACGGAGGCTACAACTCTATGCCACAACCTTATGTTGGGACGAGTTCCAATTATTATGGTCAGCCAGGGTATGGAGGAGGATATAACGGTACAGGATATAACGGTGGTGCAGCTGGGGCAAACGTTCTATATGTCCCAACCCAGAGCAGCAGTCATGGTCACAGATCTAGACATCATCATCACCACTCCGTCCCCCAAGTCATCCCCACCGCCGATGGCGGACAAATTATCGTCGTACGTGTGATTTCTCCAACCTCAACAACAGCTGGTGATTGACAGATCTCTTGATAGCCAAGTAGTAGTGGTGGTCACCATCGCCATCGCCATCATCATCGCAGTAGTAGTCGGCGTCACCACGAAACATTGGGTGATCGTATACGGCGGTTCTTTGGTTTAGCGCCTCGATCTCACTATAGATACGAGTCGCGACACAGCTCCTGGGGATTCCTCGGCCGTTCTCATAGAAGACGATACACGGATGCTCGTACAGGGCAAGAAGTGGATAGGAAGGGCAGGCCAATTTATCGCGTCTAAATTCAAGTCGCGTGAGGCTTGAGGACATTCCCAGCATCACTCTCGCTTCTTCGTATCCGCCTACTGCGATGTAGATGGAAGGGACTTTGATTTGCCCCCGGTACCATCTGATGATCAACGAGCTATCATTTCGCGTCCGTTTTTTATTCTTGGAGCGAAAGCTGCAATCTCACGAAATAACCGATCTACGAATAATGTATGTACTTTGTATATTCTGCACCCATTCATTCCGTATTACTACTTGCAATCGTTACTTATACCTACTGTTCTGTTCATGCTTTTTTCTCGAGTTAACGCGCATTTTACGAGACTATACTTCTACTGGCTTGTTACTGAGTGGCACAACATACTTATGTACGGTGTTTTGTGTAGTCCAAAACTCCTCGGGTATTATCATTATACGATTGTATATAGCAATTCCGAGAACAATAAATGACACTATAGTACAGAAAACAGAGATAGAGAGTATAACAAACACGCAATAGAGAGGCTCGTACATCATAAATGCAGAGGAGGGATATAATGTAAGAAATCTAGTTGGTAGTACCAATGCTTACAGGTTGGTTCTATTTTCGGGTGGACTGCCTCAAGCGTCCGAGCCTCCTGCTTCACCGTCGACTTTGACGTGACGCGCCTTCTCCGCTTGCATCCAGAGTTTGAGCTGATCGAGGATGTCCGTGACAATATCCACGGTCTCCTTTCGGGCTTTGACCTGACGAGGATCGTCGCGAGGTCCTTCCCAGAGCACAGACAAGCTTACTTCGATCTAGGGAACGGAATCAGATAGTCAGATTTGAACATCGTCATGCCATCCGCTCCAATTGACGTACCTTCTGTGCAAGCTGGCCGAGAGCCGTGTCAAGGGCTTCACCAATGGCATCCGCCGCCTTCCCCAGTCGCGTAAGGATGACATCAGCGGCCCCATCGAAAACTTCGTCTTTGCAATCGTCAAGGTACCGATGGAAATACGCCTGATTGGTTGAACATCAATACAGGAAATCCGAAGGAACGAAGACGATCATGCACACCTTTTGACGAGCAACACTGCCTGTACCCCTCTCCTCCATAGCAGTGTCATATCCATGCACAAGTTGTGCTTGCACGTGAGGAGCCAAGCAACGCGAAATTTCCTTCTGTTCGTTGGTCATAGTGTCACGTACAACGTCCAAAGTCTTCTTCAATGCGACTTTTGCTTCTTCGAGACATGTTTCGCCTTGGAGCTTGACACGGTCCTTCAATCCGAGTGGCGCCGATTCTTCGACCTCGGCGAGCAGCTTGTTTATGGCAGCTAATGTAGCCGTCTCGAAAGGCTTGAAAAGATCAGCCTCGAAGACTTTACTCCAGGTGTGAGCGATGTTACGCGTGAATGGTGTGGTCAGTTCGACGTTCAGATCTCGACGCCATGAACCGTGTCGACGCAGAGCTAATGCAGACGAGATTAATCAAGGATGACGTTATTCGAACAGTATTGCTTACTGGCTCGGTATGTTGCCCAGTGCATAGAACCTGCGAACTCATCACTCAATGCAATAGCAGCTTCAGACGCCTGAAGAATATGTTTCAAAACCAAACATTCGAATTAACTTTCATGACTGACAACGTACATTAGCGGCACCGACTCGACATTTCTCCTCGAGGCCATCCTTGAAATTATCTTGTAGCTGACGAACACTGTCATCTACTACTGACCCAAAAGCCTTCGAAGATGAACAAGGTGAGCTACGAACTAGTTGATGTAATGGAAAAGAACGTACCGTAACCAATCGAGGAGTAACACCGACGGGATTGCCATAGGCGTCGACTTTGGGTGCATGAGGCGCAGGATGATGCATATGGTACAAGCCTGAACCAAGACCCCCGCCAAGACCACCGAAAATGGCATCAAATGGGTCTCCCTCATAGCCGTCGTCAGAGGATTGCGAACCCCATCTTCCAGCCCTTGCGCCTTGATCAGGGTTGTCCAGGTCGGGATCGCTTGATTCCCACTTTTGTCGCAAAGTCTCTCTGTCGATGGCGGTCACATCGCCGATTCCTTGCACATATGTTTGTACGGATGTAGCGAATGTTTTGATATGGTTAAGGAAGTTTCTTGCTGCACGTTCGCGAGATGAAATGGTGAGTTGATGGCACCACTCTTGGAGCTCTGGGATACCAGTGTCTTTGACATTGGAGAAACATGTGGGCTCTCCGTCACCTTTGACTTGGCCTGAACAGAAATGATAAGCCAAAGTCGGAATTTAAGAAGAATAAACAAGACTTACGCTTTAAACGGACATAGTCTCGACTTGAGCAGGTGAATACAGGAAGGTCAATTGCATCGTAGTCTGCATAACGATCAACGATCAATAAATGTGACTAAAAAAGCTTCGCAGAGATAGAGCTTACCGCGGATATTGGCAGCAGGATTGAAGCTATCCGGATCGCGTTCTTCTGCAGCAGCATCGTCGAGGTCTTTCAGACCCCTTCGGAAGTCCTCCTACGATACATTTAGGACAAGAGCAAACCAACGGCTCAGAGAAACGAACCTTCAGGACCTCGCGAGAGAACTGAGAAAAAAAGATCAGATCGGTAGAAACCAGATATTTTCTGCAAAAAACTTACTTTCGAACGCTCTAGAGAACAGAACGCATTCTTCTCCTTCTGGGCACGGCCAATGTTCTTCTTCAGAGTGGAGAGATTATCGTTCGCTTCCTTCTTCGCTTTTCGAACTTCCGAAAGACGCTCGCGGGCTGCTTTGATGGCTGCCTTGCATTCGTCGATTTTGGCCTTCAGACTCTCCTGTGTAACCTCTTCCTCTTCTTGGTCGCTGCCCTCACCATCAGAACCAGAATGTTTCGACGCGTCATCGTCATCAGAATCTTTCTCCTCGTCAGAGTCCTTCTCGTCATCGGAATCTTTGTCACTGTCCGAGTCCGATCCGACGTCGGATTCAATATCGTCCATGTCGAAATCAGAGTCGTCGTCGTTGGAGATACGGGTCCTCTTCGAAGAACCCCCTTTACCGCCTCGAGTGTTCTTACGCTTTTTGCCCCTCGAATCTTGGGCTTTCTTCGCAGCTTTACCAGTCAAACGGGGAGTGAAAGGTTCACCAGTCTCGAGGGCTCGGAGGTGATCTTCATACTCTGAGTTGTGTTCACGAACAGATTTCATCTGCGTCTCGATTTCTAACGGAAGGATGAGCTAAGAGAATGAAAACCGATTTGTCTCAGGACGAACCTTTGATGGTTTTCTCAGCTTCCGACTTCTTAGCCTTCCAGACTTGGGTTTCTTCCTCGTAGTTGTCGAGGCGTTCCTCTATGTCCTCGAGTACGGGGTCATCTTCTAGCTTAAGGGCCCGAATGACTTCTGAACACGAGATGTCGTCGCACTTGCTCGCTGGAATGAAGAAGATACATATCAGTATCCAGACCATGAGAGCTACGAAGACTAAACGGCGTACCAATGAAAGTGATAGCATGAGCATCGTAGTTTCCATCTGATTGGAAGATACTCGTTATATGGAGTGTTATACGTCTTGATGACTATACAAGCTTACCCACTAAGACAGAAAGGAAACGCGTTAGGGTGTATATTCAATAACATACGCAAAGCTAATGTACGTACTCATCAATTGCATCTTGAAGGCATCGCCGAGCAGATCTGAATAGATATAAGCCGATTAGCCACGATCAAGGAAAGGCTGTCAGAAACGTACCTCTCGCCGTCTTGTCATCCACAGCACGCGTAATAGGAGCCAAGATCCAGATACAGTCACAGGTTTTCAGGTAATCCTTCGAAATGTTGTTCCTGGCAGCGTTCGCATCCGCAACACCAGGAAGATCGACTAATACAGCACCGGTGGAGAGGGCTTTTGACGGGCAACGGACATTCACCTGACGGATAAGAGGCCACAAGGCAGGAGTGTTCTCTTCTTCTTTCTTCTTATCCTTCTTCGTATTGTCGTCCCTAAGGATCGCCGCAAAACTGGTATCTTTCTCTTTGGGCTTGTCCTTCTTGCTGCCTCGTTTCTGGTCCTTGGAATCAATGTATTTGGCTATCTCCTGCGCAAACGTCTTGGAATCTTTGGATACTATGTTCTTCGTGGCACCCAAAATTCTGGCGATTTCTAGCAGGAAATGAGTCCCAAGCTTAAGAGGAGAACAATCGGGACGAGACGTACTTGGATCGTGAGCAATGATTTGATCTGCGGTCATTTCCACGAGCCGTTCCTGGGATATCGAAGGGTAGACGGCGTGGACCTGACATCACGAAAGGTTATGAATAAACAAGGCATTTGGGCTAAATGCGAAAAGACTGTACCTTTTGCCAGGCAACACCTGCGTCGCTCTTGAGATCGGTGCTCCTCTTGATGTTTCCCTCTTCGTCGACAAGGTCGGTAAGAAGGACTGTCAACTCTTGCTTCCACTCGGCCTCTGATAGGAACGAAACATCGGCGTCGATAGTAGGTTTTGTATGATACGCGATTTCGGTGACGACGGCAGTACATGCTAGATTGGAACGCGTAAGCATCTGATTGTAAGCGATAGGAGAAATACGTACCGCGCATACCACTAGTGGGCACGATGTTGTCATCAAGAATGGCATTGAGAATGGAGGATTTTCCTGCACCAGTAGCTGTAACAAATATGTCATTAGGCCTCGAATCCCTTTGTAGGGAAAGATATCTGCTCACCACCGCATACAGCTATCAAAGTCGTCGGTGCTCCCTGGCTTTGGAGGCTAAAACGCGTAAAAAGACGCGTCAGTGATCGACAGGGGGACGAGTGATGTAGGATAACATACTTCTCAAGCTCGCGCAACCACACATCCTGCCTGAGCTTACTGCCCAATTGCAATTTCTTGACGTTGTTCCTGATGGTCTTGACCATCGCAAGCCCTTCTTTCAGCGCGTCTTCTGGGGAGTATGAGATGTCGAAAGCTGAGCCATACTGTGTGTACATGGTAGGTTTCGCAGGTTCGGGTGGGACAGTCGCGTCGCCCATCGCGTCATTCTCAGACTTCGGGAATGCTGCTGGCATACCAGATGAAGACCCTTCGCCTTTCGAGGCTGCGTTTTGTTGAATGTAGGAAGGCACTGGAAGACCTCTGTCGAGAAACTGAGGTCGTCGTCAAGGAATCAGTCGACGCGTTCTGATAAGTGTTTTGAAGACTTACAACGCGTGCCGCGTCACTGGGCTCGGGTTTTACTTTGAGAATATCATTGAGAGACTGAGAAGGTGTAAGTGGTGTTATTTTGGGCTCTACTGGCTCCGGTTTGACAGAATGAGACTGTGTATGTGATTAGAAGACGCGAAATGATGGCGGGAAGAACGACTTACCGATGACTGGCCCATAGTAGTGTTCTCTTTGTAGCTCATGGCTACTAGTCGAAGAGACTAATGACTTATGTAGTATGGGGGGACTTTGAGTGGGATGTCGTGGGATGATGGTAAGAGGCGAAGGACGTCGAATTGTCTAGAGCTTGAAATTTAAAAATGGTGGCGCGACAAAACAGGAACAAATTTTAATCTAAAGCGCGACTGTGACGTGACGTAACGTGATACACGCGTACAGTCACACCACTCGAGGCCACTCATTGGTGGCCACTTATGTACAAGGTGCCATAACTTCTCGGGCTTCTATACTAGCTCATCTACCTCGTGTTCATAGCTTCTGAGGTAGCCAATGACCACTCAAATGCTTCACCACATCCGCCTCTGCCTGCGAAACCTCATCATACCTCGGACCCTTCAATTTTCGTAACACAGGGTACCGTCCTTCATCGTCCCCCGACAAGCCCAATAGAAGCGCACGACCTTGTGAAAACCTCTGCATCGGAGCAAGTGACCCATCATCACTTTCGATTGATTCCTCCCACATAGCCTCTTCTTTCTCAACGCCCTGTGACATAGGATGAAAGCGCAGCGTGTCTTCATCATCGTAGAAGTCGTAGCCTTGCACTTCTTGAGCATCTAGGTCAATCATTGAGAAGTCGCCGCCAATAAAGCCCCCTTCGTAGACGTCCTGGTCGTCCGCGTAGCCATTCGATTCCCATTCGTATTGTGCGTCGGCCTCGTGCCCCGATTCCTGTTCGCCATAGTCCAAAGCGCCATAGTCCGATCCATCCCCATAGTTGCTGGCATATTCCGTCTCCGCATTTTCATAGTCACAAGACATTCCTATATCAGCTAGCTCAGGATCCCCGTACCAGAAGTCGCCCTGAGCGACGAGATTATCTTCGTAAGACGTGGGTTCGAAACGGCCGTAGTAAAGTTCCTCCGCACAAGTATTATCCTCGACAGTCCACGCAAGTGAGTCCTCTGGAGGAAAACCCTGAGCCTGGAGTAAAGATCCTTCGTAGTCAATATGATTTAGTCCGCCATCATTGAGTACGACATCGTCGTACGATGACGGCAGTGGCTCCTCAATACCATTGAGATGATAGCTCCAATCATGGTCGACAGACATCCAGGGATCGGGAACGACTGGCTGGTCCACTCCGGATTGAAAGTCAGGCACAATTGCAGGAGATTGACCGGACCGATGAACCCCCTCGTCCCATTCCATGTTCTCTTCGCTGCTGGATTCCGGGAGCTGGCCAGTATATTCACGAAAAGCCTTCACAGGTTCAACAGTATGATCAAAAGAATCGACGGGAGAGTCCGCAGGAATAGCAGCTACAGCATTGTCGAGCTGGGATTGAGGCTTGAAAAAATACTTAGAATTCATTCCAGTAGAAATATTGGCTAATCTTTGGCCTTGCTGCGAGGCTGACTGCGAAGGACCAAGGGAGGGACTCGAGAAGACTTGTTCGGGAATACCGTTACGCGCCCCAAGAGACGGAGATTCGCCCCCATCAACGAGAGCATGCCTTCGGGCAGGACTACTAGCACCTTCGACAGGCAACGGAGTTGGATGATCGGCCGCCCATTTGGAAACGCGAGTATCAAGTATTACGGTCCCCGGTTGGCAATTCGTGTCGACTACAGAGGCAGGCTCGACATCTGGCTCAGATTCAATGTCCCAGACTACAGATTGCCTAGGAGTTACGTCTTTGTCCCCAGATATAGTAGAGTCACCAATGTGTCCGGCTGGTGACGGGTCCGACCTATCAGTAGCTTCGATTGATTTCTTCTTGGACTTGCGGGTTTTCGAACGGTCCCTGTTCGTGATGATGGGCTTTGGGGGTGGTTTTGCGATGACAGAGGACAATAGAGAGGCGGATGCAGATTCAGATGCACTGATGGAAGAAGGGGATGAGACACGCTTGGGTATTGGTTTCGAAGATTTGCTGCTGGTTTTATTGAGGAACTTGAGCTCAGAGAAGCGATTGGTCGGGGGAGCTGCACGAGAGAGAACGATATTGGTGAATAATCTCTCAAGTTCCCTGGATCATATGAATATACCTTTCTTTGTTGATGATTTCTTTTCAAAAATCCGTGTTTTCGCAGAGGCCTTCCCTTTGTTGAAAACGCCTACAGTCGGCGGAGGTTTGATCTGAAAGGTTCACGTATCAATATCCGACGAGATCTCGAAAGGATAGACGACTCACTGTCAAGCGATTTTTCCCTACGTTGGTAGCCAGGAAACCATGCATAAGTGCGAATCCAGCAGGAATCTTGGCTTTCTTTTCCTTTCGACCTTTGCCTTTTTTCTTGTCCTGTATAACTGATCCATCATCACTGACAGCTTCTTCTTCTATGGGCTTTACAATTTCACGTTTGGCGCGCTTTCGCTCACGACGTTCTGCGAGACCTGTAACTAGACGGTCAGCGGTATGGCCGGAATAATGAGCAGCATACGCACGAGCGGCCACTTCTGAGTCTGATTCTATATCGAGTGCACGTTTCTTGGAGTTCTTGGTAGCTGGAGGATCTGGTTTGACCTTGGATACACGAGGCGCTGATGTTGAAGCTTTACGAGGCGGGGGGTCATCGCTGGGTGGTTTCTCCTTAGTTCGGCTTGCGACATTCCGTACAGGAGAGGCTGATTTAGGTGCATTCATATCAAGAGCTCCAATTTTGTCCCCCAAAAGGTTTCCCTTCTTTGAGGTGGCCACCCGCGCTTTCGGCACCGGGGTACCAAACCCAAAATTCGTCGTTGGCAACACCGATGAGACACATGATCCCGCTGGCACAAACTTTGATTTGTCAAGATCCCAAGACGCTCGTATCTCTTCGCCTTCGGCTGCATGTGCTTTAGCGTGCAGTTTCTGCCCCCGGATGTATGATTGGATGAATTGGTTCTTGTCCAATTTGGAAAGAGCGGGAAGGTGTCGCAGCGTTGAAGTCGTTTCGGCCGCTGCCGTCGGTATTGGGGTACCCATAAACCAGATAACAGAGAATTCGATGAGAGGGTACAAGTTGTGCGGGCAAATTCAAGTTGGACGAAAATGATGACGTGTTGCACATGTTTGGCACGGGACCGTGTTCAAAGTCCGCGAACATTACGCGGCATCGCGTCGCGTTAGGTCGCGTTCCCAATTATCTTACAGTAGCGTCGGCAGATATCCCACAGGATCCATATCTTGTGTTCATTCTTGCGATACAAGTAACTCCATAGCAATACAGATGTCAGATTTGAGATACGTAGATGTACCCCCTTCTTTTTTTTTGTTCCACGAGAGCCTTTGTTGCATCTTTCAAGCGCCCAAGCCTCCAAACACAATCAGTTTTGTGTTGAGATAATCCTCAATACCATGACCTCCTTCCCTTCCGAGACCACTCTCCTTGATGCCTCCGAAAGGAATGACAGCCTGAGAGTAATGATAAGACAATCAGTTCCAGAAAATGTATCGGAAAGCTATGGTCATTGCGCACCTGACTGATCAACCCAGTGTTACATCCAACCATCCCGACCTCCAATTTCTCCGCAACCCTCCAGACTCGTCCAACATCCCGGCTGAAGAAGTATCCAGCCAGTCCGACATCAGTCGCATTAGCTAATTTGACTACTTCATCCTCCGTCTCGAATTTTGTCAGAGCCGCCACAGGCCCGAACGTCTCCTCAGTGTTGATGAGGGCACCCGCGGGGACATCCGATAAGACTGTGGGGAGGTAGAAAGACGTGTCTGGAATGGATTTACCCCCTACGAGGACCTGCGCCCCGAGGGATACGGCGTTGGTGACGTGGTTGCTGACCTTTTCAAGGGCGCGTGTGTGAATCAATGGGCCATGCGTGCTGGTAGACCAAGAAACAAGTCAACATCTGTGTCTTGTGACTGAATGATGATATAAAATGTGAATACGTTTTTTCGTCGAGCCCGTTACCGACTTTGAAAGCAGCAACCTTTTCAGCGAGGCGAGATGCGAAATCTGCGTATACAGACGACTGTACGTAGATCCGGTTAGCGCACACGCACGTCTGGCCGCTTCCACGGAATTTGCAGATGATTGCGGCTGTAGGATTCACTCGCTTGAACAGAAAGCTTCAAGAGAAGAAGAATTGAGAAATACCTTCAACGGCTTCATTGATATCAGCATCATCAAAAACGATGAACGGCGCATTCCCGCCAGCCTCAATCGATACTCTATAAGGAACCGCGTAAGTCTAAGTTGATACTAGACATAAAGATCAAGACTTACTTCTTGAGCGTAGACGCAGCCATGCCGTACAGCATCTTAGCCACGGGTGTAGATCCTGTAAATGTAACCTTCTTGACAATCTTGCTCTCGCACATCTCTTTCCCTACTTCAGCTACATTCTTTTGGGTAGTGACGACATTGATGACACCATCTGGGACGCCTGCCCTGCGTGCAAGCTGAATTGCAAGTCTTGCAGGTAAGCTAAAAGGAACGAAAGGAGGTGGAGGCAGACATGCATACCTCGGTGATGGCGAGAGCTGAGAATGGTGTCTCGGGAGGTGGTTTGACTACAGCAGTGCATCCAGCAGCAAGCGCTGCGCCTAGTTTTCGTGTTATCATAGCGGACGGAAAGTTCCACGGTGTCAAAATGGACCTAAACACACAAGCATCAGATTAGAGTGGCTTATTGAAGCATGTCCGGTACGCACACAACGCCTATGAGAATTTGAATATTAGAGGTATTGCTCCGTCAAAACCTGTTAGTGGACTCACCGATTGGTTGCTTGATCACGACGTTGCGGACATTGGGGAATGGGGATGGGACATGCTCTATCGAGGAAATTAGCACCGCTTTCGTCGAGGAAATGTCACTATTTACCTCCGTAGACCCGAACAGCTTCCTCGGCTACATGATTTGATCAGAGAATAATCGTAGGAATTGTTTTGAATTCTTGAACATACCAAACCACTGTGAATTGATGCTGAGTATAGATCAAGGTTCGCTTCTCAAATACTTACCTCAATAAACGACGCGCTGTACGCGTTTTCACCCTATGACACAGTAAATTTAGCACCAAGATGCCACGACGCCAATGGGTCATATATACCTTTCCCTCTGCCAATGGTTTCCCGTTCTCCAGAGTCTGACATGGATCTGGTGTCAATTAGGCGTCCATAGGACACAACGAATACAGCTACTGACGATAAGGCGCGCCAAATCATCGTGGTGCTCCTGCATGAGGGCAAAAAGTCTAAGAAGGATATCGTGTCGGTGCTAATTACATCCCCCCCGGTCAGGTTCATGCTATCATCTGTCCAAGACACGGGACTGACCTTCGCAGTGGTCTTGCTCCATGCAGGAAGCGCAGCTGCTGCAGCATCGATAGCTTCCTTTGTCTCAGCTAAGCCCATCTCCGGTACTGTTCCCAGCACCTCGTTGGTAGCGGGATCTGTACAGAAATCATCGGTACTTGTCAGTGCATGAATGTCAAGGCACTCACTAGTGACCGTAATCTTCGCGCCATCCTTCGCGTCGACCCATTGCCCAGCGATGAAGGCTTGGGTTTTGATCAAGCTGCTGTCCTTCAGGCCGAACTGGAACAAGTCATTCAGAACCTGGATTACTTAGAGGAATCGAAGCAATATACTGACCACTGCAGTTGTAGATGTGCTTGCCATTCGAATGAAAGAGGTACGGGGTATATGGTAAGAAGAGAGAGGGAGTCTGAAGGTTATCAAGGTTCGTGACAGACGCATCCCGGTATCGTGTGGGACCTGTGGGATGCGGAACTCCAAGGGAACTCCCAAGTCGAAGCCACGGCTCAAAACGCTCGGAGCATATGACCTGAACGCTGTCGGAACACGGAACTGTCCGCAATAGGACTTGCTCGATATTGAAATACGCAGTCTGTCAAATTCACTGAGGAGGATAGGATAATAATCCAACCGTCGAGACTCAAGCGGGAGGTCCTCGTCGTCCTTTCAATGAAGCGAGATATCGAAGCAAGTCAATCAAAACAAGCATCTTCATCGTCCAGGATCTCGAAGAGGTCAAAATCCAGTCAGGCGTGTACATCATGTCGTCGCCACAAGACAAGATGCGAGCACGAAGGTCCTTCCTCGAAATGCCATCGCTGCCGAGTTCTGTACCTGCCCTGTAACTTCGACGTCGATCCTACTCGATCTTCTACTTCTGCAGACCCACCGGAGGCCCCCACATGGGACCAAAGTGGGAGTACTCATTCTACTTCCCCTATCCCTCAGGCCACCAATGTCAACGCGGACCCTGCTTCGGATCCTAACCCATATTTTGTTCCCTCTCCATCGTTGTCGACTCTCAATCAAATGGTATCTAAAGTTGAGGACATTCTCCCCATAGCAGTCAAGAATCAAGCACCCTTTCCGGTGGGCCGTGACTGGACGGCGACCCCGATGCTTGCTGTTCGCGAGCTAATGGTATTGAAATCTAATCCTTCAAACCCTGAATTGTCTACTGCCCATGACACTTCTTTGTCCGACATATTTGTTAAAGACACGATTCAGTCCTTGCTGGATATGTATGTGATTCGTTCTCAACTTATCTGTGGCGTTCAATACTGACTTCTTGTTAGCTTTGAAAGAAAGTACAGCCCTTGGCTGAATTTGCCCCCGATACGCGACGAAAATACACCTCTCTTAGACTTGGTTCGCTGCACAATAACGTCTCGACATCTTGATACGACCACCCGATCGAACGTATCCCCACGGTTACATAGACTGACTCAACAAATCTTTGCCCAGCGACTATTCAACTCCACCCCGTCGCTAGAAATTATACACAGTTTCCTCATAATGTCTTTATGGGCTCCGATATGCAGTACAGACTCATCGACCGAAGTTCGAGATGCTCGAATGTTGGTTGGATCGGCTGTGAACGCGGCTATGAACATACGTCTCAACGAAGCCTCCTCTTATGCGAACAAACTACGCGAAAGGAACGCTGGCCATGGACCACCAGGTGAAAATCTTGCGGAGCTCTCCGTTGAGATGGATAAAGCACGTCTTGTGAGTCGAGTCTTTTCTGGCATAGACACATATTGACATCACTTCACATAGTGGGTAGTCCTCTCTGCCACCGAATCCATGTTGGTCCCCTCACCTTCTTACACATTCGAATATACTTTGCTCACATACGTACAGACTCTGCCTCGGAACGGGCCGCGCTCCTCTGTCCACTCGCTCGGACCAGGACCTTGGCATAGTAGATCCCACGACATTTCCTTCGCCGCAACACAGCATGCAATGCGAATCCCGGCGTATGCCTCTGTTCACTGTGAGGAAAACACGAGATCTCCGATCCGGAATTCTGGCCGAACTCTTAAACATTGCCGAGCAAGGTGTCCGTATCCGTATATCCCAAATCTCTGAGATTGGTGTCTTCCACAGGGCGGCATCTGATGTTCTGATCCAAATGGAACGCGTCTATGCACTCGTCTCATCTTTGCCAAGTACGTCAGCTCATATGTTCCTGTGCATGATTTCAATTGACGTCGACTTGAATCCAGTCGTGTCACCGCACGAGTCTTTTTATTCTCATATGCTGCAGGTTCAGTATCATGGGTGTAGGCTATTGGTTATCCACCATTTTCTCACAGAACTACGATTGATGCCTCAAGATGGCCCTGACGCTGTTACTCCTTGGTTCAAAGTACAGCATAATGGAGCTTATATCGTTATCGATTTGGGTAGAGACGCTCTTCTCCAGTCCGAAGCAGTCATCACTTCCGCACTCCGCCTCCCAGATACAACCCTCATGGAGACCGCGCCAGACCACTTCTTTTCTCTCATCTCTTTCGCGGCAATCCACGCCGTCATCATCAAACTCTCTGTATATCAGACAACTCCTGGTTTACACACGGCTGGGCACATGAGTAGTCTTTTGGCCACTCTCCTGGAACGACTTTCCGAAATTTCGTGCGCTGCTGATCACGCGCCAGCTAAATGCGCACAATTAGTGGCTGCACTAGCGGAGACTTTGGAGAAAAGAAGCTCTATCTGGGACAAGACGTGTCCCAACTGTGCACCCGATTCACCGAAACATCACGACCATCACTTGGGCAGTGATATACGCCCAGATGCAAACCTATTCCCGCATACTACAATCCAGTACGACCTTAATGAGAACCTTGGGGATATCCCGGATACGGACATCTTTCAAGACGTCGACTTCTGGGAATCTTTCATGGCTAACCTGACTAACGATGTATCCGCGTTCTAGGTGAGCTTACATCACGCACTACTGCGCAATTCTTGTGCTTACCGTTATCTCACTGTGATGTCAAGACATAATGACTTCAAGACGGATTCTTCTGGTCTTCCACGGTAATCGATAATCACTGTTCAATCACTGGTACGAGAAATGACTAAATTATAAACCCTACATGTACTATATTATATATCTCTCATACTACGGGACTTAATGCTAATAGTATATATGTACTAGGCCTCAATCGAGTGCAAAAGGATCTGGGATTGTTAGACCCGGACGTCGTTGGCAATTAGGAATAATACCGTGACTTTTGAGTTGCGTTTTCTGGAACGTGCATGCATCGGTCGTTTAACAAGCCTGATGCCTTCATGAACCATCGATCGTCACAGAAGCTAACTCAAAATCACGAAGAAAGTTATTCTATCGACATTCTTGCCTCCACAAACGAAAATGCCACCTAGAATCTTGACGAACGAGCCATCCGAGCTATTGGACTACATCAACTCTTTCATTGACCGACCAAGCGACTTACTTCATCTCGCTTTGACTGCTAAAACGATGTGCGCAGTGGTTATCCCCACGCACCTTCATTTTCGCGTCATTCGCTCTGACCTCGACCGTTCCTACCTTTGGAAAAAGCTTGCCACATTTCCCGCCATGACCTCCAAAGTTCGTACTCTTGAAATCGTCCACGAGACCCTGGAGGTCCGTCCGATCATCCCAATCTCGTATATCGTACAACGAATGGTTGCCCTGGGCAAAATTGAAGAAGAGATGAGATGTCTGTTTGAGCCTGCCGGACTAGTCGAGGCGATCAGATTACCAACTGACATACTACCTATACTCCGTATCATGCCGGCCCTGACGTCCTTTCATTGGGCATCTCCTCCATGTCCTTTGTATGTGCTCTCGGGGTTGAAGGAACTGTTCCCAGATCTTCGTGACGTCGAAGTCAACGTTGATAGCACAGACGACGAGTCTAATGACTCTTTACTGCTAAGGTCTTCGGTTCGTGTTCCTCTATCGCGTCCGTGTCACTGCTAATCCATAGAAATCAGTTCTTCAAACTTAGTGGTTTACGTCGCTTTTCCTTCACGTTCACTTTCGGCCCTCGGAATATTCACGGCGGCAACAATCCTCAATGGTTCTACTCAATGATCGACATGGTTGTCGATCGGTGCCCGAAACTCGAAGCCCTTCATATCCAGGCCAAAAACAGCAGTTCCGTGGGGGATGTCTATCCGATGCTACTGAGGGGACGATGGACCTCGCTGAGAAGACTTACCTTGGCGATCGAAGTTAGCTTAGAGGTCCGTGCTGTCATGGAACAGTTCTTCACCAACCATCCCACCTTGGAACGGCTCTACTTCTGTGATGCTCACTTCGAGCATTCGGAACCTGCTTTTCCCTTGAACGATTTGCCGAACTTGCGATCATTGCATATGGACGTGGGTGCACATTTTACCATATGTTCTGAGATGGCGAATAGGCTAGAACACTTTGGCCTCAATTTCTCCTACTCATTACGCGATCCGTTCTCGGTGGTTCCCCTTATGCCGACCTTGCGTAGCCTTGTGTACGACGCATATAGCTATCCTACTGGTTCGACCAAATTTCGTAGCATGTTGACGGGATTTCCCAAACTTGAAAGGCTAGCTATCAATGCCAATCTGTCGCGCATGGTGAGTACATACTTATGTTTCATCATGCATACATCCGAATACTGAAGTATTTGTATATTCTATAGACGTGGGACGAAGTATGTGCCATGCTTGTTGTCATCGACACGCTGACACATTTTAGCTATCGCTGCCACGACGGGGAGAATATCAGCGATAAAGACGCGTTCTACATGGCTCTATCAGCACTGTTCCCGTCTTTACAGTATGTCGAGGTCAGCTCTACACCAATCCGATGGGTTACAATCGACAGGAGCCCAGATGGCGGGTATGTTGGATACAGCGACGTAACACATCCGTCAAAAGATATGGACGTCGAAAATTGGGGGCAGTATTATCGTGGCGTCGAAGCGAATGAAGCTGCGTTCTGATAGGTAATCCTCAATTAGACATGGTAAACAAAACTTCAAACCTCATACGTTGGCCCAGATGGTGCGTACATGAGTTATCACGACCTGACAGAACCGTCAAAAGATATGGGCGTCGAGAGCTGGGGAAAATTATCGTGGTGTCGATGTGAATGAGATTGTCCCTCGCTATGTAGTCTTCAAGTATCTTTGAGGAAGCCTCAAAGAGATGCCACTAAAACTAAGCTTGAGGGCGAGATATGTATATGAGTGTATAATATGGTGATACAATGAGTGCAAAAATGAACAATCCAGCTAGCCAGGAAGAGAAGAATGAAAAGCCGGGAGGCTTCCTAAAGACACGGTCGTGCTGGACTAATACTCATAGCTCCCAAGCTCGCTCCGAGGCCTCCAGTGTCGTCATCACGAACAACGCGCCGTGGGACGTCCACAGAATAGCTACCAAACATTGGTTCATCCTTGTTCGCTTTCCCGTGGCGATCTTCTTCATTTTCGTCATCCTCATCTTCTTCTTCATCCTCATCATCGTCGATAGCAACTGCTGACCACTCCCGATATACGCCCGAAATATACGCATTTGATCGAGGTAATTTATATGGGTCGAAAGGGAAGAACGTGTTCAGCTCTGCATTGATGCTCTTCCCGAGGAGGGCTGGATGAACGGAGGATGGCATTTGACTTCGAGAAACACGTCCATCTGCGTTGTTGGAGCCGTATTCGGACCGCCTATTTGATTCCATGATACTGTAGCAGTAAATGAAATCGGTGGCATGAGCAACCCGAGCGAACTGCATGACCACGTTCGACGAGCAGACCTGAATGACCCGCAGTCGTATCAGTGAGACAAATCGAGCAAGTCGGTTGCAAATCGTACCTTCAATGGGTTGAGAGAAGACGTGACGACACGTTGAATGATATCCAATGCGCCCATCCATTTTTTACCGGGTTTCGCCGCTCCGATCAACTCATCCCCTTCATCCTCTTCAGTGTCTTCAAGTAAATCCCTCCACCGGAAACAAAAAATCAGAAACACCGCCTGGGAAACAGCATAGAACACCGTATGATGTGCTACGCTCGGCAGAGCAGCCCCACTCTGTGCCATGGCCTCATAGACTTCTAGATGGTTCCTCAGAAACTCGCAAAGCACGGCAACGACCCTCCGTGCGCTTTCTCGATCCACGAATTGTGCTCGGCTGACGAAGCTGGCAATATAGCTGGCGGCTGCGGCGCGCGTGACTGCTGGTTGATCTGGTTCCAGAAGAGCTTTGGAGACGAGCATGCCTTGGAACAGATCACTGAATTCGGGATCAAGAGAGGCGTACCAGAATATCAGGAATTGAGTGTAACGGGATTTGAAGGTGCGAATTATGGTGCGGTCGAAGATGGAAAGAAGGGTATGAAATTGTGATCGACGGAGAGCTCTGCCTCGTTCGAGAGTAAGTGGGGAGGGTGTACTTGGCAGTGATTCTAGAGAATCGGACATAGTTAGAACGGGCGCTGGAGAACTGGAGCGCGAGTTTGTCGAGAACGGTGGTAAAGGGGGTAGAGAAGTCGCTAGGATGGTTGTTGATGGAGCCGATGCTACAACGTGGGTACGATGGAAGTGGTCGAATATGAGGGTGAGGATCGCATCTAATTTCTTCACCATATCCTGGATATTATGAACATTCGTGTGAATGTCTTGGTTATCTCCGACATCATCTATATCCCCGCCAGCATTTGAGGATATGTCGCTGAGGTTGTCTCCCTCGTCGTCAGAATCATCTGAATCCGAATCCGATTCACCTCCCTCTTGCCCAACTACGGCATCGAATGGATCGAGGTCAAAGACATCCTCTTGATCTTGTGCTGTCTCCTCTTCCAATTCTTCCAACTCGACCTGGATTTCGACCTGTTCCATTCCTTGGTCAGTAGGAAAGGGTATGGAATAGAGTTGCAATCAACGCACATCTATTTGTATAGCTCGATCGATAATGGTGGCTAATATCTTGTCTGCCAGCTCAGGACAATACTCTGATACTCTCAATAGATTCCGTATGTATGTAGATTGTGCCACTTGATTCTGACGCTTGTGGGGAAAATTCCGGACGAGAAGTGGTTGCAATGTAGAAGGTAGTGTGGGTATAAGTGATAGGAGATGACGAAGAAGGTAATGCAGACGGTCGTATATGATGCGCCGTGTCAAGGGGCTAGAGGAACTTTCAGGCATTCCTGAATCTAGTGCTTGAATTCCAGATTCTACGCAATCGTTGCTTTAGCACAAGGGTAGATCTGGGCTAGAAGGATGGAAGCGTACGATGAGTGAATCCTTGAGAGATTTTGCCTAGAATCAAGGAAAGATATTCTGGCCTGGCACTGAGGAGCATTCCAATGAACACAGTGTACGATTTTACGGTAGCTACGTCCATAGTAGTCCATGGCATGCCGATGATGGCATCTACCAGAGCAAAATGGGTACGCTCTAATCTTGACACAACATGGGAGAGAGCAAGTATCCATAGTCTTATTTGTGCAGTTTGAGGTGCTCCGTCTGTTGGGGTACGTTTAGGATTGAACTGATTCACAAGCTCATCAAAGGGCTCGCTGTTCCCCTATATACAAAACACATCAGTAGGTCGTGTGCATGCCATGCGCTCGTTTAAAAAACGTACGTTCGCTTTTTGCTGCAAGGCATTGTTCACAAATGCCAGATACATGTCCTTGCGATACTGTTCATCTTGTTTTACTCGTGAATTCGTCGCGATTGGGCGTGTTATTAGTAGTGATGAGGTCGCCTTGCGAGACTGCGTGGTGGGTCGTTTTACAAAGGAATCAAGAACTGGTTTTTGGATAGGATCCATGAACCTGGAGTTGGGAGTGAGTGGACCTGTTCTTGGTGCTCTCTGATTGAACTGCGAATGCCTTGAGTGTGGATCCATGGTGTGGTCCGGTACCGCAGGGGTGAGAGTTGCAGAGAGAAAAAAATCAAATAAATTTCATCCATAAAATCATTTATTTATAATTACCTCTGTGTAATTCGAATTTCAACGTTTTACCTCCGTCCCCAAGATGTCGTCCTCGGCGTTCTCTTCAGCCCACAGACTTTATGTCAAATCTCTATACAAACGCTACCTCAACAATGCCTTGGACTGGACAGTAAGGAGAGACCTGTGGAGGGCAGAGGCTATGATGATCAGAGCCGACTTTGAGCGCAACCGGTCGGTTCCAATTGCATAGTCATTCCGACGTGGCTTTGATACAGGACTTGCTTACAGAAATGTCGTCGACCCAAGAGCGCTCGCTGCTATCTTGGCGAAGGCTGAAGTCAACCTAGCAAAGAATATACACCCCGATCCATACATCTGTGAGTACAATCATGTTCTGAACTACGACAGACCTAATCTCCGTATTTCCAGCTCCCACTGCCCCTGGTGGTGTCAAATGGCAAGTGTTCTAGTCCTTGTACTGCTTGTCTTCTTACTGACCGTCTGTCTGATTCTTCAGGGAACGTAACTTACCAGTAAGTGTCTATGGCTTATCTTACATGCAGAGTCTGATCAACCTACTCGTGCAGCCTCCCATTGGGCCTATCTACGACCACGAGGCCGAGTTTGACCGTCAACGAGCTGAACTCTTTGGAGTCAAGGCACCTCATAAAGAGCATGCGGAGGCGCACTAGGAGGCTGGAGCTGGGCTACTGAGTCGGGACTGACGTTGTATAATCTAGGCGAATATATACCATCACGTTGAGGCTCCTCGACCTATCACCGATGTACCATTTGTATATACTTCACTTTGAACGGACTTGCACTTCAACGAAGTGAACTTTGATCTGAAAGGAATCACATGTATGATGTATGCAACTGCGCGTCTGGGGTGATACACGTGCGGACCATGGCCTAGCATGGCCTTGCATTTCGTTTCTTCTTTTTCTTTCCCCAACAAATGAACTACATTCGAGGAGCTGTGAATGCAATCAGCGCACCGTATCAATACTACAAAGATCTACCTCCAATAAACCCCTCAACTCTTACCGGTGCAATCGATGTTATAGTCATTCAACGCCCTGCAGACAACGGTGCCTCGGAACTCGTATGCTCACCTTTCCACGTCAGATTCGGGAAATGGCAGGTCCTCAGGCCTGGAGAGAAGAAGGTGCGTTGACTAGACTTCATGTTCACTTACGTCGGATCTTAAGATGTGCATAGGTCAATGTCTCGGTGAATGGCCATCCTATTCCTTTCAATATGAAGATCGGAGAAGCAGGGGAAGCTTTCTTCGTATTCGAGACAGATGAAGATGTTCCCGCTGATCTGATAACTAGTCCAATATTACATCCAACTAGACCGAACGAGGAGAAGGAAAGCCGCGTTCATGCAGAGGTTGAGTTCCTCACAGACCGGTTTGGCGCTAAGACCGAGCGCGATGCCGAAGATGAGGTTCTCAAGGCTACTGACGATGGTCATGTTCAGGAAGAAACTCAGGAGCCGGAATTCTTGGATCTAAATGCATTGCCATCCCCCCCAGCTCAAGATGACCACGACGGCACTACATCGCGGTTGACTGACAACGCTACAACCCCTTCAGCCCCTTCTCTCAAGAAACGACCTTCACGTCTCTCGCTTTCCAAAGCTTCACATGCCCTTCCTTCACCGCCTATTTCCCCTTCTCGACCGAACTCAGCAACTCCTTCATCCTTCTTGACGCGCGCCGTTACGAAAACGAGCTCTCCTGACCCGGATTCTCCGGAACATAGAGTTGATCAGGCGCTCAAAAATTTCCACGGAGATATACATGTTCCCGAGGTAGAATATAGAGACGGTGAGCTCACACATATGGCAGTTATTTAAGGACGCCCAGTTAACCTCTTGTTCATCCCCAAGATATTGCACTCGACGTCGAAGGTTATCACTCGCATGGGCGTGGAGTATCCGAGAAAACAGCGAAGCCAAACGATGAATACAACCATTCTCCAACTCTACCCATTGCGAGTACTTCTTCAAGCCCTCCTTTGACACCGCAAGCATCATCTAGTGCGTTACATGTGATATTGATTTCTAGCAGTCGATGATAATTTGTTACATCGCAGGCGCGCAGAGCTCTCTACCAAGCCCATCGCTTGATTTAGCAGTGCCATTTCCTGTCCTTAGAGCAGTCTCTGAGCCTCCTCCAGATAATGAGGATCAAACGCAACGACCAGCGCCACTTTCCATACTTCCGCCGGTGCAGGAATATTCGTGGGAGTGGGGCGCTTTTCCACAGCCTTCCCCAATGAAAGCTTCGTTCGGCAAAGGAGGGAGGATTGAAGGAGGGAAAGGGAAGATGAGGCTGTCGACTTTAGATTCAGAGGATGAAAGTGCAGAAGGTGACAAGAAGACGAGGGTGACAGAGATAATCAAAAGGAAAGGGAAGACGGAGGGAGGACATACAAGAAGTCATAGTGTGCCGCCTGAATTGGAAGGAAGTCCTTCTGCGAAGCGGAGGGAGCTCTCGGCTTCGGGGGCCAGGTATGACTATGATCCTGAAGATGGTGACGAGGAGCCCAGGAGTGTGGGATCTGGGGGGGATGACGAGGGAAATGGCGGAGAAACGGGCGCGTTTGGTGCAGGGGGAAGATTATCATCGAGACGATCAGATCCGACAAGATTCATAGTGTCTATTGAAGGCAAGAAAATCGAGTTTGAACTGAGTTTGGTTTCTGCTGGAATTGATGAAGATGGGAATAAGCGTGACGGAGAACGAGGGGATAATGAAGAAAAGAGAGGGAGACTAGATCGAGATGGGGCTTCTGGTGGTTTAGGTATCAAGGTGTTCGATGGGAGGGATGAGGTAGAGGCTGCTCGACTCTTCGATGCTGGAAAGATCGACTACGCCAGAGTTTTGGAGGATGAGAAGTCGGTGAGTGACCCTAGACTCGTTATACGATGGGCCGGTGACCAGTAAGTCGTTCATGCGTCTACATCCTCCCTCAAAGGCTGATGCAATTCATCCTAGTTATATCACACGTACCGACGGCTCTCCACTCATGGATGCTCTGGTACTATGGCGGGATGCTACTCTGAGAGCAAAGGCGGCTGGCGTACCAACCCGGCCGTCCTCTCCGCTCTCAGAGGCTAATAGCGAAGAAGGACTGAAATCCGACGAAGCCGCAAGCGACGACCGATTTCCCCATAATCGTTCACAATCTGAACCCGTTGAGAAGGCTCCTGGATCTGATGCCAGTGGTAAACCCACGTCCTCCTCATGGGTCCAATGGTGGAGTCGTAGCCGTACCAATAGCCGCAAGGATGTCAATGGTACACAGGCGGGCAGACCTGCGCTATCCAACTACGCTTCCTCGCCAGTACCATCTACTGTAAGCTATTGAAACTCTGTCATGATCTTTTCCGACTCCGACTAAATATTTACTCGTTGCAGGAACATGCGAAAGTACTCAGTGGCATGCCCAGAATACTGAAGGAGATCCCCCCTGCCGAATCCGCTCCTGCCCTCCCTTCTACGCCCGTTGAAAAAACGTTAGAAGAGATCGTTCCTCCAGTAAAGACAGTAGCGCCCGCAGCTGACCAAACTTCAGATCCAAAGCGGAAAAAGTTTGCGAAGACCTTGAGATTAACATCTGATCAACTCGTATGTGTCTACCCAACAAGTTCGCGTCGGAGTACTAACACAGATTCTTCATCAAAAGAAATCCCTTAACCTGCAGCCTGGTCCAAACACGATCACGTTTTCCCTGTCGACAACTGGTGTCGTCGCTTGCACAGCTCGTATTTTTGTCTGGGACTCAACTGACCTTGTCGTGGTCTCGGATATTGATGGAACAATCACCAAGTACGCTATACATCACCTTTACTATTGTATTTCCCATTGAGAACTTGCCTAAACTCCAGATCGGATGGTTTGGGTCACGTTTTTGCGATGATAGGACGCGATTGGACACACCTGGGGGTGGCAAAGCTGTACACCGACATCACTCGAAACGGGTACAAGATAATGTACCTCACTTCCCGAGCCATTGGTCAGGCCGACGCCACTCGGGACTATCTAAAGGGCATCAAGCAAAATGATTATCAACTACCAGAAGGACCTGTGATCATGAGCCCGGATCGTTTGATGGCCTCTTTACATCGGTAAGCATCCTGTACCGTTACACGTCACATCATTTTAACGGCTTGTTTTGACAGTGAAGTCATCATGCGAAAACCTGAGGTATTCAAGATGGCTTGTCTTCGTGACATCCAGCGGTTGTTCGGAGAAGCTTCTCGTAATCCATTCTACGCCGGCTTTGGCAATCGAATCACGGATGCCCTGTCATATCGTAGTGTCAATGTACCGAGCGCCAGAATATTCACGATTGACTCTGCGGGTGAAGTCAAGATGGAGCTGCTAGAGTTGGCCGGCTACAAGTCTTCGTACGTTCATATTCTCTTATACGCATTAAAATCACTAATAATCTCGCGTACAGATATATTCATATGACAGACCTTGTCGATCAAATGTTCCCGCCTATACATCGACAATGGGCCCCCGAGTTTACTGATTTCAATTACTGGAAAGCACCCGTACAAGAATTCCCTCTTCCTGATCTTTCGCCTCCTTCTCCAGCCCTTAGTGCTCGGTCCGACACGTCCAATCAGAGCACTTTAGCTCGAATCAGGAACTTCAGCTTGGTGGGTAGCAGACAGACGTCTGTTGCTAGGAGCCTTACTATGCCTCAACCTCCGATTTTGTCTTCTGCTGCGGACAAAGAGAAGAATGGCGACCACAGGAGCTCTCAACTCAGACAAATGACATCTTTCGAGAGACTCGGCAGCGCACTTGCTGGACTCACTCAGTCATCAGGAAGAAGAAGTGCGAGTCCGGAGTCTCATTCGTCTTCATCGTTCACGTACGCTGATTCCGATGATGAGTATGACGATGACACTTTGGATGAGGAGGAGAAGAGGCAGAGACGACGGTCCAGACGACGAAGTATGACTAGTATGCCTGGTTCTTTGGAAGATATGAACTATGGTATGGATGACGATGGTGAGGATGATGCTGAAGAAGATGCTGAAGAAGGACAGTATGAGCATCCTATCGAGATCGAGGAACCTGCTGAAGAGGAGTTCGACGACGATTTATTGGCGGCCGGCGAGATGAAGCATGTACCATTTTTGTGACCTCAACTCCTTTCGTTGCGAGAACATTTTAGCTTTGCATAACGATAATAGAGCTGTATATATACGTACCTCGCATTTTGTTTCTTGAACATTGTTCTGTATAGTAATATGCTGTATCCATGCTGACATTTGCTACGTGTATGCAGCCATTTTTTTCGAAGCACGTTTGGCACCGATCATAAGACTCGATATACCATCCTCTAAGCTGCAAAATGCAATTGGCTGCAACTAATCAGATGCTGCGAGAGTGAGAGAGGTTGGCGAGAGCCTAAAGGTGAATTTACGGAGTCGCGATCACGTGATACACGCGAACGCGATATATAAAAAGCGACACAATTTCAATTTCGATCTTCTCTCTTTACCTCAATATTCTCAAAATGTCTAGTCAGCCTTCGGGTCGTTCTACAAATTCAAAGCTGGTCTCTTCTGCTCAAATATTGGGCACTAAAAGAAAATTGCCCTTACCCTTCGACCGAAACATACGAAATGCAGACTCGGAGTCTGCCAACAACTCGGAAGTTGAGCTCCCTGCTACAAAAAGAGTGAAAGTATCGACTTCTATCGGTGGTTACGAGCAATGCTCTGGAGATCTAGACTTAGAAGATGATGATGAATGCGAAGAGGAGAAAGGGTTGCCAGCGGGAGATTGCATTGGCGAGGATTACACAGAGGCCGACGAACCCGCGGATACTACTACGGATGAAGTCTATTCGGGAGACGCAGCCGAGGGAGAGTCAGAGATGGTTACTCCCATTGATATAGACAGCTCGAGGGACAAAGAGAACGTGAACATGACTGTCAATCACGTTAAACTCGTGCATCATCCTCGGATGTGGAGGTCCGGGGTGAAGAGGAGAATGATGACTCTTCAAAGAACCAGAAAATACCTACTCTTGAACCTTCAATTGCACCGGTGAATCGCATCGTAATTTTTTCCTTCTTTTCAGATGCTCATTCACATTGGTTTTCAGAGCGAAGAACACTTTCCAGATGACTCGGACAGGCATTACAATGGCATTGAAGTATATTCCTTCATCGTCCCGAGAATTCGACAGTCTCATTCATAACTACCTTTCAGGATCCAGATGAGATGGAGCTACTTGAGGAAACGTCACTGGAGTCCGCTGGACGCAGCGATACTCACGACGTATGTACAGCTCCCATCCTGACACGTATTGCATATACTACGGCGGGATACAGTCAACACGAGTCCCAATATGGCGTACTCGGAAGAGTCATTTCAATAAAGTGAGTGACTAAGAGAGCTTGAAATTCCTCTAAGGCAGGCTTTGTTTATCACCTAATCTATCTTAGTTCGAACTCTACGTCTGAGGTCCCGGAAGACCCCCGCCTGTACATTAACACTGTGCGCGAAACTTATCCATATTTGACGCTACTCGTTACCTACCTTCCACTTGCTAGAACACTCCTTTCTCTGCAGTGATCTGCGGCGTGCAGGGCTCCGGAAAGTCGCACACCGTCTCCGTGCTTCTTGAGAGCATGCTGATACCCAATCTTCCCCACATTGGTTCACTAAAAACACCTCTCGCCGGACTCGTGCTCCACTTCGGGGAAGGTGGTCCCAGCTCGCTACCTAGCGAAGCTGCATGGATTGGAGTATCCAAATTGAATAAGGTCGAGACGCCTAAAGTGTGCGTTTACGTCTCTCGCTCGTCTCTGAATACCATGAAACGCGTGTATAAGCCACTGGGGGACAAGATTGAAGTGAAGCCACTGCTATTCAGCCAGTCTGAGCTGGATGCGGAGGCTTTTTTGTCCATGATGTCAGTTGGGTCCTCAGAGTCTGCCCCGCTATATGTTCAGATTATATTAGTGAGTTCTGTTTCCTCTTCATAGTCAGTACATTCTGATCAATGTCTGCCATTCCCGCACAGTCTATTCTACGAGATCTAGGCGAAAGCTATAGTTTTGAAGCCTTCAAGCAGATGCTGGACACGAAGAGAAAGAGTTTCAACCCCGCACAGATATCCGGATTAGAACAGAGAATGGCTCTGCTGACCTCATTCATGGAGCCGCAGACTTCAATTACCAGCAAGACAACTGGATCTCGCTTTTCCGGGGGGCAACTTACCATAATTGATTTATCAGATCCCTTCATCGATGCGGCTTCTGCTAATGGACTTTTCGAGACCTTGATTCGACTATTCATAAGAACAGATATGGGAACAGGGAAAGTACTTTTGGTTGATGAGGCGCACAAGGTCCGTACATGTTTATATCACTCTTGCGATTTGATAGATTCAAGAATCTAATTGTAGTATCTTTCGACTGGCCGAGGATCATCTGGTTTGACTAAATCTCTTCTGACTCTCACGCGTGAGCAACGCCACTTGGCAATGCGTGTATTGATCAGTACGCAAGGTATGTGCCCCAAAAGCTATTACCTAGCTCACCACTGAGAGTCTCGTGTATGATAGAGCCCACAGTATTACCTTCCGTCCTTTTGGATCTGTGTACTGTGACCATCCTTCACAGATTCACCTCTCCTTCCTGGTGGGATCATATTGCACATCACGTCTCAGCAGATCTCACGTCTGAGAGTGCATTTAATAAGGTCGTTGGGCTTCAGGTTTGTGATCTGTCTACACTTGGGAAATCTATATGCCGATATTCGTTGCCAATTTTAACGTGTCTTTAGACTGGTCAAGCCATTGTATTGGCGCCCTCTGGTCTTGCATCGGCTACTGCCAACACTGAAAATGATACACCAACGCTGCATTACTTTGGGCGTAGATATGTGCTCATGAAGACCCGGAAGAGAGTCACAGTGAATGGAGGTGCTTCACTTCTTGCTACCAATGCGTGATTCCCATCGCGTGCTCAAGAAAGAGCGAGTCACCGCTATATATACCTGCGCAATACTCGCTACTGTACATATACCCCGCTTTCATTTCAGACACATACTTCTAACTTTCAGACATCATGGTTGCCTACCTAAGTACTAAAGTGAATCTCTGGAGTCGTCGCGTCGCGTCTCTACCTCACGTGCTTTGATATTCGCTCTTTTGGGATGTGCTCCCACGGTCCTCATGCGTGCAAGATTTGCCGTGGTCTCAAAGGTCTACCTCCGTTTCGCCCAATCATAATGAGTCCCCCACATCCAGAGCTGGGCGGCCACCTAGGAACCATTGAAGAGTATGTGTATATACATCAGATATAATATTCTCATCTCTGATCTCTTACCTGTAGGTCCGCTTTATCCGATACTCAAATGACTTCCGATGGAGGTCACTCTGTTGCAGAACTGAGGGATTCTGGCGCTACTGACGCGAGTAGCAATGCGTCTGGAGAAGAGTCTGACGACGAGGTGTTCATCTATCCGGGTGAACCGACGCCCGAACATGAAGAGCACGTCGCAGTGTCGACTCCCCATCCATCACCAGCTCAGCTTGAATCTTTATATGCTGCGGCATCGTCTGGCGATTTGCCTCTTCTAAAGCGCCTATTTCACAATGCTTTGGACACTGGAGACGTCCAGCCTTTTGCCCTGGCAAACGACGCGTCAACGCGTACAGGATTTACGGCATTGCACGCAGCTGCGAGTCGCGGATATCTCGATATTGTTACATGGTGTGAGTCTGCAGTCTCACTGTATCTTCGATATTCTGCTTAGCTGTGCGCTAGTGGTGGAGGATTGTGGGGCTATGCCGGATTTGGAGGATAAAGAAGGAGAGGTGAGCAGAGAACAAACACCGCTCCATGACTACTAATCATATAATCGAGGTAGACAGCATTGCACAAGGCTGCACTGCACGGTCATCTAACAGTTGTCCAATACCTTCTGCCAGACAAGGCAGATGTACACGCTCAAGATGCTGATGGTTGGACGGCATTGCACAACGCATGCTCCAAGGTACATATTGTCCTCTCTATCGACTAACGATCATGCTCATGTAAGACTTAGGGTTATCTTGATATTGTGAGATGGCTTTGTGAAAGCGGTGGTGCTGCTTCAGAAGTACGTGGTGTCCGTGGCGTTGACGCACGCAGCAAAGGAGGTTGGACGCCCTTGAGTAAGTCCTTGACTTGAATTATTGGTCTAAGCTGAAACCAAATGCAAATCACAGTGAACGCCTCTTCTAAAGGACACCTGCCCGTAGTGTTATATCTGTTGACCAAACAGTCTGCCAATCCTCTTGTCAGAAACAATTGGGGCGAAACTGCGTACGACGCTGCCGCTGCCGTCTTCGAAGTTTGGATCTGTGAGGTATGTCCACCTCACACACAATTCTCCCTTATGTAGATTGCTTCTATCTCGCAGGTCCTCCGAAAACACGAAGCCGAAAGATGGCGCGGGACTACAGTCCCTTATAACCCTCTGGCCGTGCACACGACCGTCCCTCTTGTCCTATACGAGAATCAGCGTCTCGACACCCGACTGAAAACACTTGCAGTGTCAGGTGGCCGACCAAAGTTCTCAGCGTCTGGGTTGGGAAAGCAAGGACGTCGTGCTCCCTTTGAACTGAAATTACCCAAGCCCGATGAAGAGACACGAGTGACGCTGGTTCCAGCCTGGCGTAGCGATGTGCAACTTCCCTTGCGCGAAGACCCCTGGACATTGCCTAAAACGGGTCCGCACGATCGACCTCACCCAGAGGGTGCAGAGCGAAGCCATTTTTGGCTGTAAGTCCTCATCCTATTCGCTATTCCTCGAAGAAACCTGACCCGTCTTAGATCTGACTGGACTCTGGATGTGACGCATCCTGGTGTCGACGCGGAGGAAGGCTGGCAGTATGCCCATGCCTTCACCGATCCTGACGATCAGTGGACCGCTGAACAACCACCGCAATTAGAGAGACTCCTAACTGGGAATGGAGCTGTGACCGCCGGGCTTACAAGTCCTACTCGAAGCAACAACAGATCGCGTTCTAGTTCTTCCGCGAGCTTATCCCATCCTCATCCTCAACTATGGGTCAGGCGAAGACGTTGGGTCCGCGTAATGCGTCGCAGATTGGATATACCCCCGTTACCGTTCCTCGAACCAGACGGTTCCATGTATCATTTGGATGCGGATGGCACACTCATCCCATACGTTGATGAAAATCGGGGTAGTGATTTCGGTGATGATATTGACAGTGTTGGTCAAGAGATGGGGGTCATGCCGTCTTCATTCCTATCTGGAGCCCAGGATTATGTCGCTCGTGCGCGATATCTGGTTGGAACTAAAAGTCGGGACACTGATGCAGATGGGGGCTCGATGTCTGCTATTGATGCTCGACGTGCTATTGCTAAACTAGAGCGTGCTACCACAGAATTGAGGCAAGGCATTCTAGGTAAGACTTGGAAATGTCTTTGTACGTTCGTACCCTCAACCTGTCTTCTTTCCGGGGAATAGGGGACGAGGACTTCGAACGTAGAACTCAAGCAGAAGTATTATTGCATGCGTATAGCCGAGAACTGGAGCGCAGAAGGCTAGCAGCAGGAGCTCAAGGACTTCTCATATCAGAGGATGGTTTGAGTACTTGTTCATCTATGGATTTATTCAATACTCACATTTCTACCTCAAGGTAATACTCTGGAAGGCGACGATGGTGATAGCTCTGATGAATCATTCCACTATCCGGGCGCCTCGCCTTTGGACACTATCCGCCCATCATCAAGATCATCCGAATCGACAGATTATTTCAACAACAGACCCGGACCAACCAGAGCGCCTACAGACCTGACACCACAACTCTCACAGGCGCCCGAGTTCCGTGTGCCTACCCACGAAGCTCCCCAAAAGATGCTTACACCCAGGTGGACGCCTCCTACTCCCCATCAAGTTCATCCACAATGGGAACGGGATGAAATCGTGCATGAATGCCGAGACTGTCAGCGCCGATTCAATTTCCTCACTCGAAGAGTAAGCAATGCCTTTTTCTTCTTAGTCAAAATTGTGGCTTACATCCTGTTTTTGATCTCCGGCAGCACGTACGTCGTTTGTATAGCACTACCCGGACACTGATTCAATTCTTTTGACAATATCTAGCACTGCCGTAGATGTGGTCGTATATTCTGTGACCGATGCTCTTCTTATAGGGCCGTTTTAGATCCTTCTGACATCGTGCAGGATCCTGGATTTCCCGACGCTACTGCATCTGCCAGCTCGCAAAGAGTATGCCAGTCATGTTTCGATGAAGTGAACGCCAGTGTCCCAAGCAGGTTACATGGGTTGAGGACCACTTCCATGGAGCGAATCAACGTGGATCAAGAGAGGCTGGCAATACCCACTCATTTGAGTCGAGCCCAATCCAGCTCGCAGCTTAGCGATCTTGCAGAGTGAGTCATACCATCTCTAGTGCTGTAATGCTTGGTCTTTCGACTGATCTTCTTCCCCTGCAGCTGTCCTGTGTGCAACCGCAATCTGAATGAGCTTGGCACTGTGGCGGAGCAGGAAGCCCATGTCAAGAGTTGTCTGGAAGGTGGTTCTGGTTCTGCACCACAGAGTGCAAAGTATTTGGTTTATCGGCTCCCAGCAGAGAGCGCCCTTATCGGCACTGAGTGTGAGCGTCAATTTGTTGGGTCATCTAGCTATTTCTAACCCTTTTGTAGGTGTTATTTGTTTGGAAGAGTTCGTGAAGGGTAAGCGATTCTGACTCGCAGGTGTTTGAACACAACTGATGACCATTCATAGACTCCCTCGTCGCTCGCTTGAGTTGCCTATGTAGCTTTCACAATGGTGCGTGCTTCCAGTTGAGTTCCATGTCGTGGAATAATGACCGAACGATGTGCAGCTTGTCTTTCGTCCTGGTTGCAGCGTGGAAGGAGTTGCCCCGTCCATGCCCGTTGATATCCTCGTCTCATCTTACTCACGACCGATATTACATTCCGATTTCCTGTTACATTTGTTAAATTACCCAACGGAAGGATAACGATATTGACGTTCAGCTACTATCAGTCGCCCTCTTCTCGCGGTGTATAGAACGTGCTATAATGAAGGTGTCCCTCATCAACCCGAATGATATCTGCGAGGTCTTCCACGTCTGGTTCCACGATATCCTGGCCTTTTCGACCATCATCTTGATCGTCCTCAAACCACGTTGAGGGGTCTTCGTCGTCTTCGTCGTCCGAGTCATCCTCTAGGTCAGACTCTGTAGGTTTATGATTCCTACGCGCAAGATTAGCATCCTTCCGAGACAACGAGGAAATGTCGATGTGCAACTCACATGAACGCTAGAATCCGAGCTTCACGTTCCTTCCTTGTCAGTACCTCTCCGTTTATTGGGATCCCCAGCCGTTTCTTTTTCTCCAGGAGATGTTCTCGTCTCTCTCTGTCGAGCTGGTGCGCTTTCCGTTCTATATCCATTGCTTCTTGCAAGTTGAAAAAGCCCATACTCGATGGGCCGGTGACTGGAATCTGAGGATTTTCGAGATCAACTCCATGACGAAGATTAAGGTAAGCAACTCACTGCTTGTGACAGTGCTTTGCGTTTGGCCTCCAGTGTCCGACTCGACGGAGGCTCAGGAGATGGGTCGACGAGCATTTCGTCTTCTGATATTATCTTGGTCTTCTTGAGGCTGGTGTTGATGGCGTCCATGCCATCGAGCTCGAGTAATCGGGCTTCTACAGCAGCTTGTTCAGCTGAAATGCGGTGTACATAAGTAGAAGTGGATGCTCCCCTATATAATACCATTAGTCTGTGTAATCTATCATAGGGATTCAAAGTCTTCACGTACGGTGACGAGAGAATATGTGCATTCCGAATCTGCATGTCTCGAAGTTCGCGTACGGTGAGTTCTGAGATGGGACGTGGTTTGGGTTTGGGCGCGGCTCTGAAACCTGGAGGAATAGCTGGTTTGCGACGCATATGTGTTGGAGAAGTAGGGGATGTGGATGCTGATGAGCGGGTGGGTGAGTACATGGTGGGGAAGGGTTGATGTTGAGTCTGTTGAAATTCGAAGAGCTCCTTTTATACGATCAAACTTCAGAGCTTACTGTTTCGGGATATGACTTAGTAGCACCCGCACATTATCATCAGAATATTACTGCAAGTCCGTAACGAAATCTCAAGACCATGATATTCAACTATTCATTGTACTAAAAACGACGGAAAGACTAAAGGTACATCGGTGTACAACTACAGACAGCTTCGCGCTCGATCCTTCATTCAACTGAACATGTTACTCTAGTTCAAAGGATACGGATCAGTGAGATGGTTTTGACGACGGCGATAGACAGGCGACTTACTCCACCAGGAGGCATGAACTCATCGTTGTCAGGACCGCCAAACCCTCCCCTAGGAGGGCCCCCTCTTCTAGGTCCTCCCGGACCACCTGGGAAAGCAGGGAAAGGTCCTACGGGATCAAACCTCGCACCAAGAGGCGCTCCCATAGGTGGTAAGAATCCATCTCCACCCCAAGGACCCTCATCTCCAAAATTACCACGACCCCTCGTCGCACCAAATATAGGATGGTCGGGCCCAACAAACATACCGTCACCACCGCTCGGGAACAGAGAAGGAGGACTGAAGGGGTTCTGAGGGAAAGGATCTAAATCACGCCGTCCTATTTGTAAAGGGTTATGCGGTGGAATGCGGTAGGGATGTACATCTGGAACGTTAGGAGGGGCCTGGGGCTGCGGACGAGCAGGGGCAGGCCACGGGTCATTCCGAGGGTTAGAAGCGCCGGTATTCGTGGAAACTTCTGTGGTTTCCTCTGTGTAGCCTTCCTTGCGAAGGCCAGGGATGAGTTTTTGGATGATCTGAGACTTAAACTGGGACAGTAGGTCGGCAACTCGGTTGGACGAGATGAAACCGTGTACGAGCGGTTGAGCATCTGACGCTGAGACATCGTAGGGGTAGAAAGACGGAGAGATGAAGTCCTTTGTAGATATATCTAATGAGGCAGCCTTGTCACTCTTTCGAAGCAAGTTAATCAGCGTATGAACTAATTGAGAGACGATAACGACATACTTCGACTGCGATGGCGTTGATAAGTGTGCGTCCTCCGAGTCTCGATACTTTCAAGACAAACTCAAGGCTACTCTGGTCATGTTTATACCTGAAAGCGTAGTTTCCGGGGCCATTCTTATTCCATTCCTGAGGTAGAACGGTAAGCGAGCGGCCGGGTGCCGTATCATCTACAGCAACAAGTCGAAATGCCAGAGCAGACATGGCGGTATGTAATAAAGCAGCGAGTCCATCCTCTGGAGATACAAGTTTTTTGGAATCTGAAGGTAAAAGAGATGGAAGAAGAGATAAGATTGCAGAAGGATCGAGGATGTTCAAATTGCTGCTCATGATGGTAGGAAGAGAGAAGGCGTATACTATTTGCAGCAGAGTCCAAAAGCTTTGGAGAGAGTCGCAACTCCGACATCATCTCACCTCTTGACTTCTGACTTGCATTTGCTTCCACTGGTTTCTGCTTTTTTGCTCTCTATTTCACCAAAATGGCACGTAGGGATAGGTCATATTCTCCAGAAGCTCCCAATAAACGGGTAAGATCATCTCATCGCTCTTCACCTCGGTCTCCGTCGCCGACTAGGCGCACTGCCCAAAGGCCCAGCAATAATAGGTCGAGGTATGAAGACGACAGAGACAGAGAACGACCAAGAGACCGCGATAGAGACCGTTACCGCGACGACAGATATAGAGACGACCGTCGAAGAGAGTCGTATAGAGACGACAGGCGCGACGACAGAAGAGACGATCGTCGACGTTCCCGCTCTAGAGATCGCAGACCACCAACACCTCCCAGACCAGTCATTCAAGCCGAACCACCACAAACACCTCCTCCAGAAGATGAAAAACTCAAGGCAAAAAGGGCGAAACTCGAAGCTTGGAAAAAGGAGCGAGAAGCCAAGAAAGCTCTCGACGAAGCAAAAGCAAAAGCCATGGCTCTTGCTGGAAAGTCTGCAGCAGGTGAGTTCTATCTACATATTGATGGATACCTCTTCATGATTTCACATCACTTGATCATAATCCACAACAGCTCCGACCGCAACAACTACTAAACCATCTGGCCAACTGAATCGAGCTGCCCTGGGCGGCCTAGGTCTAAAAGGACTTCCTCTGAAACCCGAATTCTCCAAACCAGCTAAACTTACGGCTGCCGCTGCTATGGATGACGCTGTCGAGACGAAGCGGAAGCTAGAGACTCTAGAAGACATGCCGGCTATCGACATGACAATGGCCGAAGGCGAAGCTAGTGTCGGTGACCTAGAAGTTGACGACGACGACGAAGAGGCTAACAGGATGGATCAAGCTCTGAAAAGCAAGGCCAAGGAAGCTATGGAAGTGGATGACGACGATATCGACCCTCTAGACGCATTTATGACTGGCGTAAAGGAAGAGGTGAAGAAGGTCAATTTGGAGGATATGAAGAAAGTTGTGGGTGCTCCAGGTGGTCGGTCTCGCATACGTCTGGACGAGCGCATGGTCGAAGACGGCATGGAAGACGAAACTGACGCTGTCGTCGCCGACGAACTGGATACGACCGACCTCAACCCAGAGGACATCCTAGCATTAGCCGCCAAAAAGGCCAAGAAAAAGGAATTGGCTGCCGTAGACCATGGCCGTATCAAGTATGAGTCCTTCCGGAAAGAATTCTATGTCCCACCTCCGGATATCGCAGCGATGACAGACGAGGAGGCTGATTTGCTCAGACTGGAATTGGATAGTATCAAAATACGTGGACTTGATTGCCCAAGACCGGTGACAAAATGGAGTCATTACGGATTACCTGCTAATTGGTGCGTACGAACAATACCTCTATCTTCTACCTATCTTGATAGTTCTGTTTTTCTAGTCTGGACGTCATCAAACGACTAAACTACACAGCGCCTACATCTATTCAAGCTCAGGCGATACCTGCCATCATGTCTGGCCGCGACGTTATCGGTGTAGCCAAAACTGGTTCCGGGAAGACCATAGCATTCCTGTTACCATTATTTCGTCACATCAAAGACCAACGTCCATTAGAACAAATGGAGGGTCCAATCGCTATTGTCATGACTCCTACTCGTGAACTCGCCGTTCAAATACACAGAGAGTGCAAACCTTTCCTGAAGGTCATGAATCTACGCGTGAGTCATTCGTCTCTCTCCATAATAATGCACTTACGAAAATGCGTTCCTCGCTCTCATAGGCCGTATGCGCGTATGGAGGATCACCTATCAAGGACCAAATCGCTGAGCTGAAGAAAGGCGCAGAAATCATCGTCTGCACTCCAGGACGTATGATTGACCTGCTAACAGCCAATTCCGGTCGCGTCACCAACCTCAAGCGTGTCACTTACGTTGTTCTAGACGAGGCTGATCGCATGTTCGACATGGGGTTCGAACCCCAGGTGATGAAAATAATCAACAACATTCGTCCCGATCGTCAGACCGTACTATTCTCAGCGACGTTCCCAAAACAGATGGACTCGCTCGCTCGCAAGATTCTACGGAAACCTTTGGAGATTACTGTTGGAGGACGTTCAGTAGTCGCCGCAGAGATCGAACAAATTGTCGAGGTTCGCGCTGAAGATACTAAGTTCAACCGACTTCTCGAAATTCTGGGCCAGATGTACAACGAAGACCCTGAGTGTCGAACACTAGTTTTCGTCGACAGACAGGAAGCCGCCGATAATCTTCTACGTGAACTTATGCGTAAAGGTTATTTGTGCATGTCCTTGCATGGCGGCAAAGATCAAGTTGATCGGGACTCGACTATTGCCGACTTCAAGGCTGGAGTTGTGCCCATTGTGATTGCTACATCTGTTGCTGCTCGAGGCTTAGATGTAAAGCAGTTGAAGCTAGTTATCAACTATGATGCTCCGAATCATATGGAGGATTACGTTCATCGAGCAGGTCGAACCGGTCGTGCGGGAAACAAAGGAACGTGTGTAACGTTTGTTACACCGGATCAGGATAGGTATGCTGTGGACATTTACCGAGCGGTTAAGGCTAGTAACGCCAACGTACCGAAGGAACTAGAGGATCTAGCCAACGGTACGTCCCTTCCCTAATTTACCAGCGTCAGTGCTCAATTCTTCTGTTATAGGATTTTTGGATAAGCTGAAGACCGGTAACGTGAAAGCCTCTGGTTCTGGGTTTGGTGGTAAGGGGCTTGATCGATTGGACCGAGAGAGAGATGCCAAAGAGAAGGCTGAGCGTAAGGCCTACGGCGAGCCTGGAACTGGTGAAGAAGAAAAGGTAGCCGCCACGGAGGAGATCACAAAGGCCACCCCAGCGAGCGGCGACGATATGACCTTCGGTAACTTCAAGGTGGAGATCAAACGCGGGCCAGCGCCCGATTCTTCCAAGGGCTTGCTTGGTGTTGGCGGTGCTGTCGCTGCTGCCAGACGTCTTGCACAGGCTAAAGAAGAAGAGAAAATGCAAGCGCAAGTCCGTGCGGCCGAAGAGGCCGCGGCTCGCGCTGGCAAAGACACGGCGGCGTACAAACAGGCAACTAGTGTGGTCGCTAAGCTCAACGCTCAAATGAGAGCCTCCAAGCTCGTTTTGCAATCTCAGCTACAACTGGAAGACACGACCGGGAGAAAAGTCAACCCTGATTCTACTGACTTCCATGCCATTATACCTATCAACGATTACCCTCAGAAAGCGAGATGGCGAGTTACTAACAAGGAAACTATGGTTCAGGTGCGTGGTTTGAATATACTGTGTCAATTTCGTGGTTGACGTTTACTCCGCTGCTCCAGCTCATCGATATGACTGGAGCTTCTGTCACTAACAAAGGTGAGTGCCTGAGGCTTTCTGAGACCATTTATGCTCACGAACTCTGTCTAGGCATCTATTACGAACAGGGCAAAGAGCCTCCCCCAGAAGGCCCCCCTAAGCTGCATCTCCTCATTGAATCTAACGAGGAATTCAGGGTGCGTAGTGTCAGTTCTTTTCGGTAGCTTTGACTTATCATCACATTCCGTCCATCAGGTCGAACAAGCAGTCCGAGAAATCAAACGATTGCTCATTGAAGCTTCTGCTGCAGCATTGCAAGCCGAGATGCGCAATCCTACTGCATCCTCCGGGAGATATAGTGTCCTATAGGAGGTCCGTGCGCTATTTTTTGTCAACTTGTTTACTAGTAATTTTATGTTCAATAAATCGATCTTTTGTTGTTTTTGAGTAAACGGTACCTTATGATGCGAAGCTGAGTTCTTTTTCTATTTTTCCACGGTTACTTTGATGGCTTGACATTTCTCTGTCAAGAAAGCAGTCTTGCTCTCATTCGAGTGTTTCTTGCGATGGCTTTTGAATTATTTGGCCTCGTGAGCTACCTCTCTTACTCTTTCTATTTATAGCACTACATTGCTTCGGGGGTTCTGCGGTTGATGTTACTGCTAACGAGAATAACACTTGCTCCGTAAGCCGGAGCTGCAGTCAGCCCACGTCAGCGTAGCATCCCAAGATTTCGGAGAACTAGATTCCTGGATAGTGGTCTGTTCACTCGGGTCATACCTCCGACGTCGAAATACAGCGGTGAGTGGTATTCTCATTTTAGTATCACTGTCCCAGAAGCTCATCAGAGACCCAGGCATATCAGATCGTCAAGTAGTGTGCGCCGGTATACGTACTTCATATTTACGCTGAAGCGCCCAAGTTACTACAATGTCATGAGGTATCACACAATCTACTCGGCCGCTTCATCCGGAGACTTCCCACTATCAGTATATAAAGCGCATCGGTTGGATTGAGCAATCTCACCTTTAGCTCCTTCTTCGTCGATTCTGATGGCTCAATCTGCTGTCCCTAACTCCACGTCGATCGAAGGGCTTGATAAGGACTCACCTACTGTCACTGTGAATACTCTTGACGGAAGGGCCGCTGAGGAGAAAGATGATTGGGAATTAAATGCCATCCACAATCCTCGGAATTGGACATTTCGGCAAAAATGGACCTGCACAGCGATCGTACGCATTATAGTCATATGGACTACTGCGAGTATCACTGATTCATCGTGTTAACAGGTCTCCTTCTATACATTTGTAACGCCCTTAGGCAGTTCGATGATGGCACCTGCTCTTCCCCTCATTGCAGACCACTACCACATAACTAATCCTACAATCCTTGCCATGACTCTGAGCATATTCCTGCTATCATTCGCTATAGGACCGCTATTTTTGGCCCCGTTATCGGAGATGTATGGTCGTACATGGGTACAAGACTTGCTCGGAGATGATCTCTGAGTCGTCAAAACCTGATAATTTTGTCATAGATCCTTCATATAGCGAACTTGGGCTTCGTTGCGTTCAATTTGGGATGTGCATATGCTCCAACAGCCAATGATTTGATTGGGTTGCGCTTTCTAGGTCAGTCGGTCGTGCGACTTCTAAGATACATTCTCTTATTTTCGATACAACTATCAGCTGGTTTGGTCGGTAGTGCCCCACTGGCTATCGGAGGAGGCTCGATAAGCGATCTATTCTCCGAAAAGGATAGAGCGTCTGCTATGGCTGTCTATACTCTGGGTCCCTTGATGGGTACGTCGTGTATTTCTTGTTCGATTTTTTTCTGAGATAAATTCCAGGTCCTGTGATTGGCCCTATCGCTGGGGGCTTCATCGCTCAAACTATAGGAACAAAATATATCTTCATAGGTGACATTTCTTTCCGTTCATCTGTTTCTGAAAGGCGCCTTACTGACTATACCGATTGATTCGCCGTCTCAGTTATTGCTGCATCAGCTGGACTCGCTGCCATCATTGGTATACCTTTTCTCAAGGAATCTTATGCGCCTGTTATCCGTCGTCGACTGGCTCAAGCATCTTCTGACCCAGAAAAGGCAGTCAGTGCGGCTGCTTCAGCTCCCGGAACAGAAAATCCCTTGCAATATATCTGGTTGAATCTTAGTCGTCCGATGATTCTTCTCACTAGAAGTTTCATTTGCTTCATTCTGTCTTTGTATATGGCATTGTGAGTAGATGGGTCCTGACGTTTTGCTCAGCACTGATCGTACATCATCCTCATAGTATGTATGGTCAGTTGATGATCTCGCAACTTGTATATCAGGACCACTAATCTCACAAGCTGATAGGGATCTACATTCTCATGTTCACCACGTACGATTAGATCCTCCTGCTGTCCGTACGCTTCAATCCTCCTGATGTGACCCGTTTAGGTTTGCAAGTATGGACTAGCACCTCTCATGCTCTTCAACTCAAGTTTACTGTCCCTACAAAGATTTCTTCTCTACGACATACGGTTTTGGACCAGGAATTGGAGGGTTGTGTTATCTCGGTCTAGGCATCGGATTCTTTTTGGCTACACTATTCGGTGCTAAATTTGCCGACGAAGTGTATCTACGGGTACGTCACGAGTCTTTGCTACTTCAGGGCATGTACTGGGCATGTACTAAGCTGCCGACAGCTTGCAGCTAGGCAGGGGGGCAAGGGAAAGCCCGAGATGCGGATTCCGGCCCTTATTTTTGGATCGTTTTTCGTGCCTGTCGGTGTCTTGTAAGTTTCGTTTCTTGTTTACTCCAGGTTTTGTCCATCTAAGATCTTGCAGTTGGTATGGTTGGTCCGCAGAGGCCAAGATCCACTGGATCATGCCTATCATCGGCACGGGAATCTTTGGGTTTGGTCAGAACTAGTTCTTTGTATTCGTTTGTTTCGCACTGACTTCCTTTCCTTCCAGGTCTGATGACTACGTTGTAGGTCCCTAATTGACTATACAGAGCCTCTCGTTTTGACCCACCCCGTATCTTTCAGCCTGCCAATACAGTTGTACCTGGTTGACGCTTTTACCTACGCTGCCAGTGCGCTATCTGCTGCAGCAGTGAGTGTCTTTTTGACTGTGCGTCCGAAATGACTGAGACCACGTACCGTCTCATACTTTAGGTCTTCCGATCCACGTTCGGTTTCATCTTCCCGCTGTTCGGCGAACAAATGTACAGTGCTCTTGGTATGGGTGGCGCAAATTCCCTGCTGGGTGGCTTGGCAATTGTGTTGGGAATTCCATTTCCAATTTGGATATACTTCCGCGGAGAAAAAATTCGAGAGAGAAGCTCCTTGACTCGGTGAACTCAACCTGTTTTCTTTAAGTAGTGATATCTATGAGACCTAGTCATGGACACCATTTTTATTAGAATGTTCCAAACATCTGTACGATAATCCGCAAACGGTATGGATCAAGCGATTAGATAGGGTATATCAGATGCAAGAGGAGAAATATATTAAATGGTCTCTGAGCCGATGATTTTGCCTTGCTACCAGTAGCTCCAGGGGCAGAGGAAGATTGAGATGGACTCGAAGGGGAAGATCCGCCAAAAACTGTTGTTGAATTGTTACTTTCGAAAATGATAGACTCAGTGTTCATGGGACCGGATCGAAGAGAAAAGCACTTACACGGCGAGCTGTTTGGAAGAAATGAAGTTAGAGATGACATCAGACAGAAGAACCTCGGTACGTACCAACGCTAAATGACCACCAACAACAGGCCGTGCTCTAAAGACCTCCGCTCGACCAGTATCAGCATCGTACCAATCGCTGAGGGGAACGTTACTGATTCCACTTGAAGCCCATTTTTTCACAGAGCTGACGAACAGATCGCGGGTTGTTGTATTGCTGACAATACTGGCTGTCCATATTGACCAACCTAATACGCACCCAGAAGACAGAAATTTAGGTGAGGTGTCATGCGGGTGGTGTAAATGTTTGCTGACAAAAAAGCGTTACCTGATAACGTGTAGGTGTTACTTGAGAAGACAAGTTTAGAGCATGAACTAGACCAAGTTGAGCGTCTGAGACATACCGGGTGTCCAAAGGTACTCCAAATTCATCTTGTGAAGCAGTCGTTAACCAGGGTGATCTCATGAGCGTGAGCTTATTGGGACGTACTCGCAACAGAATTATACCACGCCGTTTCTAGAGAAGATACATTAGTCGCCTCGAAAAACAAGGCATAGGACGAGAGAATGGCATACGCATGTCATATACGGGAGGTGGAAAGATATTGCTTTGCAATAACTTGTCTGCCATCAGATTGTACGCTAGACCCCAGCTGTAGATAGGAAAGCCTGAGCTCCGACATGTAAGCCACAATGGTCAACGAACAAACTCACCTTCGATTGTCCCCGTACTGGATTGGTGGTCATAACCCTACATGAGAAACAGAAATAAACCTGAAGACACAGTAATCCCACTCACCGAGAGTGTCAAGTGAGAACCATTTCCGTTCGAGGTCGTACTAGTAGTAGTAGCAAGCGTCTGCCACTGAGATGCATACGACGCAGCAATCGACTAGAAAACGAACTGTCAGTCAGTGTATAGCATGGTGAAGTCGATTGATTGGAAAGTTTACATTATATTTTGCGCTGGTATCAATGTCGCCCAGTAGTTGCGCGATTTCCGACATGGCTCTAATACCGATTATGCCTTGTCAGAGGATGTGGTCCTGAGTATAGCAAGTCGGTCTCAGTCGAATCCAAAACGACATACCTTTAACGGCAAGATTGGTCTGATTAGCCAGAGAGCCTGCAAAAAGGTCGGTGCTGGGTTGAAGGGGTGGAGCTAGAGAGTTCTTGATTAGGAACTGCGTCCACTGGTCAAGAAGCTTCGACTAGCACGAGAGACATGCCAGTTAGATCAAAACGCCGCACGAAAGAAATTTGATGGAAGGGGCTGCACACATATCGAGTGATGAGGGAATTGTCTCCCGTTTTCTGGGTATAGCTCAAGACCATGATCAGCATGTTCCCGCTTTCTGTAGGGAATCAACGTTATGTCACAAATGATTGTTATATAGTGAAAGGAAGAGAGATTGATAGACCCACCTTCAATTGGCATAGCTAGATCTTGCCCGTCATTGTGTCCCATAGCTTTGGGGTAGTTTATACCTGAGACGCGAATACTAAGTCCATAGGCCTGATGTCATGACTACTAGAGCTCGAGACGTACCTGTTATTTCTCAAGTAAGACGGCAAATATATTTATTGAGATTTTGGGAGTGTACACTCACCAAGATCGTGCACACTATAAGCATTTGGGTATTGGCCAGTGACTAGCATATCGAGTCAAATCAGATTCAGACGACGAGAGATAAGCGCAATCATCAAAGGGATAACACTGACATTGATATTCCAGTAGTGGCGTCAAAAGATACTTTCCGAGAGCCGGGTCGATGTACAAAAAGGCTGGCCACGCTGCATATATAGTATCGACAGTGCTCACACACTACAAACGATAGTATGAGCAGGATAACCTTCACGTGTGGACCAATTGCGTACGGTAGAACTAGATATCTCTAAACGGCAATGTCAGGAAGTTCCCCATCAATTCCACTACAAGAAAGCCGCACCTTTGATGAAGCCCATAACATCACTAGTGTTCCACGATCCGTCATCATTCTTCGACACGGTGATTTCCAAAGCGCCCAAGGCTTGTCTGACAGACAACGCAACGATCGATGCATAGTCATCAGATATCGTGGTCGCATCATTGTTGATTTGTGCATCGAGAGTATTAGCTCTGACTAGGGCAGCAGGGTAATCTCCAACAAATGAAGCGATCTTGTTGGAATGATCAACGACGCGCGGATTCAAAGGTAATACATGGAACATACAGCATCAAGGGGAGAGGAGAATTGGCTCAGATAATAAAGACTTCGATTTTGAGCGGCTCCGTTTGCGGTGATGTATTCCACGGCGGGATCGCGGGAATGCCCGATAGCGAACACAGTAGGATTGGCCGTCCCTAAAGCTGAAACGGTTCCTAAGTCGCGCGCGAATGCAAAGACAGGCCATTTGTTGCTGATAGCTCGAAATTCCGTGTCCTGGGTGTTGGAGAGAGTACCGTTGTTGAAAAACTGAGAGCGAACGATTATATCTTGTCCGATCTGGTATGTGGTTCCGGGTAGCTATGGTCGATGTTCAATCAATGCAGGAGTAGAATGATGAGGGTAGAGCACGCACTGTCAAGGTTGAGTAGAACATTGACCCATCTGAGAACGAAGGGCCATGATCAGTAAACTGCAAACGTCAAGAGTGAAAGGTCGTCGAGACTCACATTGTGTACGATCTGAGACCTCAGAGAACGTGGATGGATTCAACAATTGGAATTGATGGGTGAATACGGATGAATTCCCGAGTTCCGTCGACCAAGTGCAATTTAGGGTGTTATCACCGGCGATCCATTCTGCAGTAAGATCAGTGTATACTTGCACTGAATGAGATCCACCGTCAGTGGCTGCAGCTGATAGGGACATGTATGAAAACGGCATTGATTGTTTGACGAGATCACCAGGCTATTCGAAGAAACGACTTGAGACAACAGGACCTCAATTCTAAGATTTGTCTCACCTCTACCGGGCTGAGAAAGGTGACTGTTAAATCGACCGGACCTGCTGAGAGAACGAATATACTCGACGTAGACGTGAACTAGATAATGTGAGAGGTATGAAGAGGTTTGACTGCACGTAAGGTATAGTCACGCACCTGGAAACTTGTCTGTTTAGCGTTCTGAAAGGTAGCTGAGAGACTACCAGAGGTCCCCATGAAGCTGTAGCCTGTACCGTCAACGCGAATGAAGCCAGCCCATGCAGTGGTCTATACTCGTTGTAAATGAAGAATATAACTTCGTCACACGAGCGCGCACGTACTTGGGCGTTCCAAAATCCGGGCCATGCTTCGTTCAAAGCCGTCCCATTGCCATTGAAAAGCCAGGCGGATAGATAAGGTGATCGTACGGCAATGGGTATTGCAGGGGGATTGAAAGGAGATGTAGTCCACGTTATAGCAGCACTCACAGAGGAGACGACAGATAGTAAGGAAGAAAGTATCAGAACAGAGTGCATGATGCACATTTAGCCCAGCGCAATGAGCCGTAGTGCCAGTACTTGTATGAGAAGTGGGTGGCTGTTCTGGGAGATGCGCCTATAGTTGAAGTTCTCGGCTAGAAAAACCTTCGAGTACTGTCCAGATCATGATCATCAGTGTCAAGGTACAGATTGTTCACTTCCTCGAATGGACCCGTACATCTTCATGGGTGTTGAAGGGGCTCCCACAAAGATAGCAAGCGTATATATGCCTACGGAGATAGCCTAAGTACTCGCACTGCAACTCTCTGAGGAGGTGAAGGACCTGGGGACCCACGGCCTACGAGGGGAGTCAGGGGAGTCAGGGGAGCAAGAGCGTGAGACTTTATGGCGGCCATTGTTTTCCGAGTAGGAGCATCACGCTCGCGCCCGTCACGCACGCGACCGGAAAAAATACCAGTCACGGTTTCGGTCACAGCTTCTCCTCCGTAGCTCCGCCCGCCCCAAGCCCGCCCACTGCCCACTGCCCACTGCCTCTGAGGAGTGATTCTTCAACGCGCTCGCCGTTCACCCCAACTGAGATGGCTTCTTCCCGTTCATTGTCTCCTTCTCTAGGTATCAACTATGGAGAAGAGCTCCAGGAGTTCATCGAGCACCTTATGCTTCAACCCGATCGTGAATCAGTAGCATCGGAACTGCAAGGTCAGCTTCTTAAGTAAATTAGTACCTCGAAGACATGTCGATATTCTTTCCCATCCAGTGTTGCAATCGATATACGGCGAAGACTCTATTCAATTGTGGCACTCCCCAGAAGAGTCCGAAGCTGACAGTAGCGTCAAACCTGGATCGATTCGATACGAAGCCATTCTGAGGTGAGTCGTGTTACAGACTCAAACAAAACTTACCAGGTAATAAAATCCAGTTTTCCCCCACCCCACGAGGACGTCTCAATTCGGGTCCTATGCTCTCTACCCCCCTCATACCCTGCAACCTCCCCACCCCAGCTCCAACTTTTATCCCGATACATAGGAGCTTTCGGAGCCGACTCGAACCTCTTTGGAGCCGTTTTACGGACGTACATCTCTGTCAATGGCGTAGAATGGACGGAAGACACCGTCTGTGTATTTGATGGGCTACAGAATGTCCTCGATCGTTGTGTAGCGTGGTATGAAGATCATCTCAGTACTGTCAAGGCCGAGGAGCTCGTACGAGAAGATGCTAGAGATCATGACCATGCAGACACTCAGTCTCATCCACATTCGCCTTCCCCACCTACTTCTCACAGTACGGCCGTAGAACAACAGCAATCGACAATCCCCAAAACCCTCGGGATACCTGATGGTCTCGAAATCTTCCAGGCCGAAGCGATTATCGATCGCAAAAGTGTCTTTATCGGAAGAGCATGTCGAATATCACATCCTTCACAAGTAATAACAATCTTCTTATTGGACGCGATTCAGGATTGATTTTCTTCTTCACAGGTTCCTGTTATTTTGGCCTACATCATAAGTGACAGACGCATAGCACGAGCGCATCATCCAGCTATCAATGCATGGCGATGTCAAGTTGATAACCTGCTATATCAAGGTAAAATCCAACATGCCTAGAAGTATTGAGTGTTCTGATATAATTTACAAATTTAGATAACGACGACGACGCAGAACCCGCTGCAGGAGGCCGACTAGCGCATCTTCTGCAGATACTCGTACGTGTTTGCGATACCTGACACATCGTGCTCCTCCTCTACCGTGTGTCGTTGATTTGAGTTTGGTTCTTGTAGGACTGCAACAACGTTCTAGTGGCAGTGACGCGATTCTGGGGAGGCACCCGTTTGGGACCGGATAGGTTCAAGCACATTAATCAGGCTGCGCGTAATGCACTAGAATTAGGGGGCTTCTTAGATGATGGCACAATGACGACGAAAAAACAGAGTGGGCGGAAGAAGCACTAACCAGTAGGAAGGACAACATGTAATATCATAACACGATCTACACCTAAATCAGATACCCCGAAGGACCTAGATGCAATGTACGCGAAAAGCATCAATTCAGAATGTAATGCACGTTTATAGATGTGTACATACCGTTACGATGAGGATGGTCCTACGAATATTGTAGGTGCATCGTTGTTCAAGTTATCCATGAAAGACGCCCAGAAGTCGACGTCTTGGAAGACGTCTGCATCCATAGCCCCGTTCAGACCTTGATCAAGATCATCCTGGAATACGCCACTAGCGTGTGGAAACAAATGATAATCTGAAGTATAACTATGATTGTGGGGAGCCTGGTGTTGTTGTTGGTGGTGTTGCGGGGGGCTTTCCGTCGGTGCAGAGCTCCTGAGACTATTAGCAGCGGATAGTTCCTCTTGTTGCTGTTGTTCAGCATAATGAATCGCAAGCCTCTTCTTACAAGTCTCAATCAATGCAGCCACCAACTGCGCACACCGTGCCGGTGCATGGTCATGCGTACATGCAATCTGATTGAACCGTTCCACCGTCATAGCCAACAGACCATCAGAACCTCCACCCATACGTGATCCCGGAAAGGTCTGCGTCGCAGAGATCTTGGAAATGACGATGAATGAGGCCGCGAAGGAGATGAGGCTGAAGAAATGGTCTGGTGCTGTTCCTAGCAGGAGCGGGACATCACGGGGAAGGCGGAGGACGGAAATGAGAGTGGCTTCGGCGTGGAATATCGCCTTCCTGCCCATATTTAATACGATGAATGAACCGTTATGTTGTGTGCGAAACCAGGGAGTGTGGGGGTCAGAGGATTCTGTGGTGAGAAAAGTTCGCATTTGACGTAGGAAGTGGTGCAGCATTAGAAGCATGCATCCGTTAAATTGAACCTCTAGCATTTGTGACCAGAAAGGTTCGTGATGCATCACAACTGCGAAGAAATATGTAAATATGAATTTGATTGTAGCTTGATTCTCGACTCTGGACGTACCTGAGAGAGGAGAAATGATGTGAATAATACGAGCCATCGAGGATAGGATTTCGGATGTCTCTTTGAGGTAAGTATCTAAACTGGTAGATTGTGAATAACGTATGCTCAATCCTTGTTCAATGGTATTGAGGAGTAGAGCGACAAGACCCAGGCGCAAGTCACGCGCTTGTTCAATAGTGAATGCAGAGAGGTTTCGGTCACCGCCCTGAATACTATGCTCTGGGGGAGGGAACGCTAATGGGTCTATCAAGGTCAGATCTTGGTCGGAGCGAGAAGAAAGAGGGACACGGCCAGTTCCTAGGCAAAGACTGTGGAAATGTAAAGACTTGCAAAACCGAGTTATGATAGACGACCACTAACGCTGATTCAATTGTAGAAAGCGATGTCCACTATGGGAACACAACAGAACAAGATCAACGATCCTGACACGAAAAACCCAAAGACTGTGACCTACAAGGCGTGCTTTATCTGTTTCGGCAGCAATTTCGGAAGCCGAGGCGAGCCCCCCAGCACGCAACTTGATCGCAAAAGAGGAAGCCTCATTCAGTCGCAGATTCAGGGCCGCGTTGACAGCGGTGCCAATCAACATACGGGCGTCTCGTTCCTCGTCTTTGCATCCATCTGGGCCACATACTGGCGCCCACAAAGCCATTATGAGGATACTTTGTATGAAGTCCAGAGACGGGACAGAGTTAAACATTTGCTGGGAGATTACTTGCTGCGTAAGCTTGTGTAGGCGCGGCACGGCGTCCGACCGGACGATATCATCGAGATGTCGGGATGCTATGGTGCAGCGGACGAGGTCTAGCAAGGGGGTGCTTGTCTGCAACTTCGGTGATAAATTGAGCCAGGGGCTGTATCTGGTCTCAAAGCTGATAACAGTTTGGTAATGAGTTTCTGAGAGACATCGACCGATGAGTAGAGAATTACACACATGTCTAGTAGATATCGAATCTTGTCTTTCGGAATAATACTAGATAATGACGTATCGAGGCAGGGACTCCGGACTGGGAGAGGCGAGTTTGTGGAGAGCTTCTGGATGGCGAGTAAGGGGGTTGTGGACCAGTCGCGTCCACTAGGAAATGGATTAGGTACGGGTAGAATATCCTCCAAAGCTATATGATCGTCATTGGTAGTCGAAGGAGTCGGTGGGTGTACGGCAAAAGATGATTCCGAGCCCGAAGAATGAGAATGAGAACGAATGGGAGCAGGCATTGTCGGAACAAGTTGTACACTATCAGTTTGCAGCTGATCGCGATCCCAATTCGATTCCGGGCTAGAAAATGCTGTAGTAGATGAAGAAGCATATGAAACGAAAGAGTCTGCATCTCCAAATGTACATTCTATGCCCAGCACTTTGCAGCGATGACATTTGGATCCTTCGTGTTCGCACCTTGTCTTGTGGCGGCGACAGGAGCTACATGCCTGGATAGATTTTGGTCGTTTTGACGTCATGTTCTTCAACGAGGATCCACTTGGAGTTGGGTCGAGATTTCGCTTCATGACAGGAGAGATTTGAGGGCAATACTTGAGGAATCTCGAAGATGAAGAGACTGCGCAAAAGATCACGCGAAGTTTTGACTTTTGAGCACAAGTCGCGCGAAGCGTAGTCACGTGAAGCGGTGTACCCATACGTATCAGAAACCTCATATCGACTTTCATTCGGTCGCCACTAGTCGATATGACGTCGCTACGTGGCAGTCATTCGTACCTTTAAGATGAAACGAGACATGGCATACTTTAATGAGCTATCAACATCCATTTGTAGTTACACCCCACTAACAGCCGTCCCCTCCTCATTCTTGGCAGATCTTCCGCCTGTAAACCAAAACACCGTCGAAAATCGTAGAGGGCGTACATTGGTATTTCCGTACGACCCGACGGTAGCCCAAAGCTGCGGAAATTTCAGAACGGACGGCATACACTGCCCGAGGGTGTTGTATATACCCTAGTCTTCCGAGGGCAGTGCTATGGTTTCGAAAGCGACAAAGGCCCAATCGAAGTAGGATGCCCAGGCGTAGACGATCAGGGCTAGATACGAAGCTGTGCTACATGTAGGCGGGATAATCTCGCGGTGGCAAACTCTCCTTCCAGATCTAGTGTGAGATATTCGAGATTGGTCAGTCAGTTTGGATAATTGAAAAGTCAGTTCGAGAGGGCCTGTTACGCACTATAATCACTCAGGAAGACAGACTAGGTATATCGTTGTTCAGGTTATCCATGAAAGACGACCAAAAATCAACGTCTCGGAATATATCCGCATCCACCATCCCATTCAAGTCTTGGTCAAGATCTTCATGAGAATTCGTATTCGGAAACAGATTCGCAGCTGAGTCCGATCCTGCAGAGAGACTTGGTATTTTCTCGTAGGATTGTACTTTATCTGCACCACAATTGAGCCCCGCAGCTTCCAGTTGGATGGTAGGAACGCCTTGTGTTAGGGAGGCTCTCTTCTTTCTCCAAGTTTCAATCAAGGTTGCGATCAACTGCGCACATCTCGCAGGCGCGTGATCAGCCGTACATGCGGCTTGAGAAAACCTTTCGACGGTCATGACCAGGAGGCTTTCTCCCGCGCCAGATATGTGCGTCCCAGGATGAGTTTGGGTAACAGAGATGTGGGAAAGGATGATGAACGTAGCGGCGAAGGAGACAAAGTTGAAGAATGTATCCGGGGCAGTGCCGAGAAGCATTGAATCGGCGGGTAGGCGAAGAGCAGAGGCTAAGACCGATTCAGATTGGATTAGCGCGTCTCTGCCCATGTCCAGAGCGAGGGAGAATCCATTGTGCTTCATTCGATACCAGGGTTTGGAGCTATCGGAATCTTCTGGAGGCAGTGTCCGTAATTCGCGAAGGAAATGATGCAGTACCAACAACTTGCACCCGTGGTATTGAACCAAAAGCATTTGGGAATGAAAGGTTTCGTGCTTCAACACAACTGCGAGATAATGAACATTTTGCTTGAGCTCAATCCAGAACGGTGACCGTACGCACTTGGAAGGGGGGATATTAAGCGAAAAAGACGATCCATCTGCGCTAATACCTCATATGCTTCTTTCTGGAAAGCATCAAGGTCAGAACGGCGGGTGATATGGATGCGGTAGCCTCGTTCAGTATTGTTGAATAGTTGAGCGAGAAGTCCCAGACGCAGGTCACGCGTTTTTTCCACGGTAAAAGCACCGCCTTGTAGGCTGTGTTCTGGGGCAGGAAAGACTGTTGGGTCTACTACCGCTATGTCTTGGTCCGAGCGTATAGACAGAGGGGAACGGCCTGTTCCGAGGCAGAGTCTGTAACGTATCTCATTGATCAATTGGAACGGTACATCAAAAAGATGAATATGGACCAACGCTGATTCACAGGTCGAGAGGGCTACCCACTGAACAGCGATGTGAGCATGGAGTACATGAAGGATTTTGGTGAGAATCGACTCACCAAACGCACTTTATCCGTTTCCGATGAAAGCTCATTTCCACCCTCCTCGCGTAGCTTATTTACACGAGAGGACGCTTCATTAAGACGCAAATTCATAGCCGCGTTGACGGCGGTGCCAACCAACATACGAGCATCTCGGTCTTCATTGGGATCTGTACTACCTATCGGTGCCCAAAGAGACAAGATGAGGAGGCTCTCTACCGATTCTGTGGATGGAACGGAGTTGAACATCTGCTTGGAAATGACTTCCTGAGTGAGCCTCTGCAAACGCGGCGCCGCGTCCGACCGAGTGGTTATGTCGAGATGTCGGGAAGCTATCATACAGCGAATCAAGTCTAGGAGGGGAGTCTCTATGTCACGTTGGAGTGGTAAACTCAGCCAAGGGCTATACTTGGTCTCGAAGCTAGACGATCAGTTCTGTCAATAGATCGTAAAAGTCATTAATGGAGATGAACATGACACATACATATCTAGTAGATATAGAATCTTGTCTTTGGACAGTATACTGGATAATGATATGTCAGAGGTCGAGTTTCGGGCATGGGTGAATGGAGAATTTCGGGAGAGCTCTTGTATGGCGAGAATTGGGGTTGCTGTCCAGTCACGTCCAGCGGGAAACGGGGTTGGATTCTGCACTGGAAGAATGTCCTCCACATTTAAGACTATAGGATCACGAGTCGAGGGGATCGAAGGCTGGACGAGAGGTGATTCCGAGCTTGATGAGATAGGTTGACTGTCAGTGTTCAGTGGACCATGCTCCCATTCCGGGGAGCTAGACGTAGCGGTTTTGGGAGAAGGATGGGCGGGGTCTACCACCGCATCGCCGAATGTACATTGTAGATGGAGCACTTTACAGCGATGACACTTCGAGCCCGGGCCTTCATGCTCGCACCTAGTTTTATGGCGGCGACAAGAGGTACAGGCCTGGCTCGATTTGGATCTTTTTGTAGGATTTTTAGAAGTGGATTCCTGGCCTTGTTGAGCTTTTTCGAGGTTTCGTTTCATGGAGGGAGTTATGTGAATTTCGAACAAATTGAAGATGAGAGACCAAAGATTCAGAAGCCTCGCATGCCGCCGGGTGGCTGTGAGTCAACCGTGACAATCACGAGAATCATCAGGACTGTGACGGTCTGACCTCCGAGTGACTTGTCACTTGCAGGTCCTTGAAGTCCAACTTCAAGGTGCTCTCGAGACTCGAGTCCTCCCCGAACTTTGGAGTACTTGACTTTTTTTCATCACAGGCATAATGTACCTGGAACTCTTGGGAAGAGTCCTACTCAAGATGTTCCAGAGCTGAGGTACACCAGTCACGCCCTACGTCTCTATTCCAGGTAGTCATCAATCTATAAGTATGCTTGAAGCGCTGATGATCAGAAGTCCAGTTGAAGTTGGCTCCAGCACTGCTGCATTTTTGCAAGCGCATCTCTCGGAATAGCCACTCACTCCAAGTATAAGTACTGGCTTCGATGGCCCCGCGATGCTAGGGTCAAATGTGCATCATCATCAACCCCGTTCTACTATTCTCCTTCTCACTATTCGTCGTTTCCTCCGTACGTGCTGCTATAACCTGGTCGGCATCTCCTTTCGATCCTCCCGCAGTACCTCTTGCCGTACGATCACCCTATCTATCGACCTGGCTTCCCGTTGGAAACGGGACTGCGCTGAACGGTGCATGGCCCGTCTTCTGGAATGGTCAGGTACGTGCGCTCTTCCGACGAAGTGGTCCACGCTGCTCATAATGAGCTCAGGTTACAGGATGGTCTGGCTTCATTCGTGTTGACGGAATAGGTTACAATTTCATGGGAGATGCGAGTAGTCTCTCGGCTACTTTCCAGCAAGCTAGACAAACAAGTTTTCAAGTGCGTGAACTTGACATTGCTACGACCATGTCTCTGTCAACCCTCGCGCATTATTTAGTTTACCTCGACATCAAGTGTATTCATTCTCTCAGCAGGTCCTGTCGATTTGACGGTCACCTTCCTCAGCCCGGTCGAGGTGAGACGGATTCCGAGATCTCGGCGGGTTTTGACATCTGACATCATACAGCCCAATGATCTCGTCAGACAGTCAATGCCATTCTCGTACATGTCCCTATCCGCTGCTGCCGCTGACGGTGGCTCTCATTCGGTACAAATTTACACTGATATTAGTGCCGAATGGACCTCTGGTGATAGCTCTCTGAATTGCACTTGGTCCACGGAACTCGGGGATGCATCTATAATTACCCATCACGTCCAATTACAGACTCCTTCTACGTTTGTAGAACTCAATGAGCATACACAATGTGAGCTCTGATGGATTCCTCCAACTGACGTTCGGATCTACTAATCCGATGTCCTTCGTCACCAGATGGGTCAGCTTTCTACTCGACTTTGACTGTGTGTTCTACTTCCTCATCCTACTCATGCCACTCTGGACTCTGAGATATATATACACCAGTTACCGGGGATCACATTCCAGACCGGACAGGACGTCGTCGTTCGCTCTCAATTTCTCCGTAACGGTACTCTTTTCAACACCCTCGACACGGACTTTCGAGTTATCAGCTACGAATGGCCTGTCTTTGCATTTGCCCGCGACTTGGGAACAGTCTCAGCCGCAGGAACGGCCAATGCTACTGTGTTCGCTATCGGGCATTCCCGCGATCCCGCCGTGGAATACATCACCGCAAACGGAGCCGCTCAAAATCGAAGTCTTTATTATCTGAGCCAATTTTCCTCTCCCTTTGACGCTGTATGTCTCATGCATTTTTTTGCAAATCCGCGCCTCATTAATCCCCCCCAATAAGCTCGCTTCATTTCTCGCAGACTACCCCGCTGCCCTTGACAGAGCTAACGCTCTCGATGTACAAATCAGCAATGATGCGACCAAGATATCTGACGACTATGCATCGATCGTTGCGTTGTCTGTCAGACAAGCCTTGGGCGCTTTGGAACTCACCGTGTCGAAGAACGATGATGGATCGTGGAACACTAGTGATGTCCTGGGCTTCATCAAAGGTACATCATTCTTGTGCTAGAAACAATGGCAACCTCCTGACCCATTGCTCTATGACAGAAATTTCTAGCTCCACCGTACGCGGTTCGTTCGAATTCTGAGTGTACTTCGCTCATGACAGGAGCTCGCAGAGTATAAACACCGTCGATTCTATATTTCCAGCGTGGCCAGCGTTTCTGTACATTGACCCGGCCCTTGGAAAGTATCTCTTGACCCCACTTTTGGAATATCAAGGTCAGTGCAATCGCTTTTGGTGGATACGTCCATCCCTCGTCATCTGAATCGATTTGCTAGCAACGGGCCAATATCCTAATCAGTATAGTGTGCACGATCTTGGTGAGTGTACAATCTCAAAAGCTTGAATCCTTATCTCCTTGCCATCTTACTTGAGAAATGATAGGTACGTCTCTGAAGTTTCCTTGACATATGGCATGCCAACACACTAAGTGTATCTCAGGTCCAAACTATCCAAAGGCTACAGGCCACAATGACGGCCAAGATTTAGCGATGCCAATCGAAGGTGGGTTTATCCACATCATTTCATTTGGCTATCGACGACTCGCAGGTTTGACGAGACGTCACTCTTTCCAGAATGCGGGAATATGCTCATAATGGTGCTAAGCTATACACAAAAGACGGGAGACCAGTCCCTTATCACTCGATATGTCAGCAGCCCTTCCGTCGATATCGTTGTGCGGCATTCTGATCTGACTGACATGTCTCTCGTGCCAGTCAAAGCTTCTTGACCAATGGGCACAGTTTCTGATCAAGAATTCTCTAGCTCCACCTCTTCAACCCAGCACCGACAATTTCGCAGGTCCGCTTGCTAATCAAACTAATCTTGCCATCAAAGGCATGTTTACATCTGATCTAAATAACGTTGACTCGCTATATTCAAGTGTTTCTACTCTCCTCGAAAAGGTATAATTGGCATCCGAGCTATGTCAGAGATTGCTCAACTACTAGGTGACATTGATACCAGCGCAAAATACAATGTGAACTCTCCGTTCGATCGAGTACACCATGATGTACACTGATTGTATTTTCGTTTTCTAGTCGATTTCCGCGTCGTACGCATCCCAGTGGCAGGCATTGGCTACTAGCAGTACGTCAAGCGGAAATGGGGGTCACCTGACACTCTCGGTAAGAAGGGTCTGTCTTCATATTTCCTTCTGTTTCTCATGTATGTATGTGGCAACCAATCTAGTACGGAAATAACCCCAGGTGAGCTTCTTTTCTGAATTCTGCAACTTATACGTTGAAGCTCAGGCCATCTGTAGCTGGGGTCTTGCGTACAATCTAATGGCGGACAAACTACTGCAAACCAATATTTTCCCTTCCTCAGTATATGACATGCGTGAGTTTTTCTTTCCTTCTTCATTGTCGATAGTTCCGACCGATATCTTTCTTCTATTCTAGAAACGGCATGGTATAATTCTGTTATGAGTACGTCTTAGGGTAGCCTCCAAGATGACCCCGTGTTACAACTGCTTTACAGATGCATACGGAGTACCTCTAGACACTCGGTATGGTCACCATGCTTTTCGTCTAGCTTATTGATCTGACCGTCTCATTTTAGTAACACTTACACGTTATCAGGTAGTCCTTCCTTGTAACGAAACGTATAGATCCTCCTCTCCCATGTTTCCTGACGATCTTTCTTCTTTCTGGTTGCGCAGGTTGGTCAATATGGACAGCCAGCATCGTCAATGACACGACAACGCGCGATATGTTCATCAGCTCCGTGACGAAATGGGCCTCAAGTGGACTTAGCAATTTGCCCCTTGGAGACTGGTACGATGCTAATAATGGCGCACCAGAGAAATTCAAAGCACGGCCTGTCGTTGGTGGTCATCTGGCATTGGTGAGAAACGAGTTTTCTCTCTGCCATTCCATTTCTGATGCAACTCATCTGTTTCAAATAGCTCGTTCTGTAAGTGCTTACCTGTCCAATCCATTCCCAAAAATACTGATTGTGTCGTCTTCGAAAGTAATGATCCTTCGTCGACCGTTTCTGACGGGACTCCTTCTCAATCTTCCTCTACTACTACTACTACTTCTACTAGCAAGGCGAAATCATCAGCTCAGCGGCCATTTAATGTATTTTCAATCTTGCATCTGATATTGACTATATAGATACTCCCTCCCTACACATGTGCCTAGTGCTATATATTGTCCGAAATACATAGTCTCAACAATATTGGTGCGGATAATCAACTAGTGTCGAGAACTTCAACTTTCCATCAAATAAACCGAGGCTTAACCTCCTCTTCTGCAAATTGCTCCATAGTACCAAACTTGACTCCCAACGCGACGAGACGGGGGTCGGGAATAATAGAATCGCGATAGCCAAATTCATGGGAGAAGTCAAACTACGTTCGAAAACAATGAATTGACCTGGTCAAGAATGATCGCACATGAGCATTGCGATAAGATACGTACCATTTCATCTATCATAGTCACTCCCGTTGATTCAAAGGTCTGGAAGGTGACTGGTCTACCAAGAGCTATAGTCACGATACAGAAGTTAGCCAAAGACAATCAAGACGAGATACAACGCGCCTTTCTCAAGGATTTTGACCAAATCCTCATTTGTAAGTGTCTGACCCGCCACAACGAACGTTTGGCCTAATATTTCATTTGGACAATCTTTATAGTTCTTGAAAAGAGCGACCGCACACTGCCCAATGTCCTTGGTGATCCAGGTAAGTGTTTGGGTGGACGTCGGGGTCGACCGTGGGATGGTCAATACATAGGAGGGGCCGGAAGGAGTATTGACTTTGGTGAGGAGTTGCATGCTAAACGATAGAACGGTTAGAGACGAACACGATTGTAGGATAATGAAAGCATTACTCACTTCCATATGTTCTCCGCAAATCCGCCTATTCGCTGCATATCAGACTTGAGAGCAAGGAATCTTGACGATTGACTAACCAGTGTGCAGGATTGCATGGGGAATTCCCGAGGCTTTGAGGTAGTCGTCGATCGAAGCTTTATCTGCAAAAATAGCAAGACATCGGCAAGAATAGTATCTGCAATGTCGGAATATACCTACTATCATAAGTACTGACGTGCTGGTATTTTCCTTTCGACATTTTTGTGGCGCTAGGTAACGAGCTGCAGAGACACCGAGCACATCAGCATCACACTAATTAGATATCTGAACACAAGGCGTACCTCCAAACGAATATTTGTATCCCAACTTCCTTGCAAGCGTCGACTAGGTTCTTTCCTTGAGCGATCTCGTTCTCGGGGTTGCGTTGGTCGAAGAGTGTGACCTGACATCGATTATCTTCGTCAATCTAGCTCGGATAGAGATGAACGAGGGCCAGTAGCCTACGCCGAATACACCCTCACTGCCAGCAATAGCTTTCTTGATAGAGTCTTTGTCAGATAAGTCAGCTTGAACAATCTCGGCGCCGCGGTCTTTCAGCTTCTTGGACGCCTCAGAATCGGGGTTGCGTGTTGCTGCGCGAGGCGTGAACGTCCCATCGGCGAGGAGGGCGCTCACGACAGAGCCCCCTGTTATGTAGAAACGAATGAATATCAATGTGAAGTAGTTGACAACTTTACACTGACCTTGTTTTCCAGTAGCTCCAAAAACTGTGATGATGCGTGGCATGGTGCTTTAACTGAGGGATTGTACAAGACTGAGAGGACCGTTTATATAGAGGTCAATGATTGAGTAGTAAGCCAGTTTACGAGTCGTCCTAGGGAGTATACGCGTCGTGCCGGGTCAAGACTAAAGGTCTGTGTAGACTCGAGACAGGCCTCCTACGATCCGTCGGAATTAGCGGAGAGGAGATGTACAGAGCCAACGAAATCCTTACCTAGTTGAGTAGCTCATCTCGAGTTTACCGTCAGTACCTAGACCGCGAGTGTGTCGGGTTTCGTGAGATCAAGAGGTCTTAGGATTGATGTGCCTGTTGGAGTCTAGATAGTTAGTTGACTATAAGCATGTATCCAAACGTCCTCCCAGCCCGGATTTCTGGGAAAACTTCGGATTTCGGCCTTGGTTCGTTGCCTTGTCAGTACCAGGCCCATCCTCACTTGCGTGGACCATCATGATGCCATTTGCATCATCGACTTTCTGCCAGTTAACATCACGCAAAATGGGGTCAAGAATGTATCGTGATGCATGCATTAAGTGTTCGTCCATGTCTGCGACATAGTTTGTAGATACTGCAAACAGCGTGATCGTTGGCATTCAGCGCAGACCCGGGGTTTCTTGAGAGACACTCACAAGTTCATTAGGTCGTATATATCAGTCACCACGTATTGCAATCGTTCTCCAAGAAAGCTAGGTGAACAACCGTGAGGTGGCGAGATTATTGACGTGCGATAGAGCGGTTCAAAAAGAGATAGACTCACCAACACCCGTAGTCCAAGCTCGGTGTCCAGCGTATCATTCCTGTCCCATTCCTTCCTCGAACGCATAACCGACAATCACCATGCACACCATCCATAGTCCTATCCCCCACACGGCCGCCTCGAAGAACCTCCATCTCGCCCTTGAGGCAGCCAAAGCGATAGAATGGGGGGAGCGGGGGTCGTAATACGGCAGCAGGATTGCCTGCTGCTGGAATAGAGGAGTCGGCCCAAACCCTGATTGGGTCGGTGGCGGGGGTGCCACTGAGTTGAAATCGTTTGATTCTGTAAACCCGGAAGATGATGAGGCACCAACGTTCAAGTCGGTGTAAGCTGGAGGTGGAGATGCAGGGGTAGGCTTGGACATTTCGTGAATGTTGTTGGGTTACGGGGTATGATCACTGTCTGGCTGGAGTAAAGAGTGGTTGTTGTTCGAACTGAAAATCTCGCAGGTCGTCCGACGTGGAAGAAAAGAACAAGAAAGCTACTGCTGCAAAATGCAGCCTCGAGCCGGAACCTTTCGAATTCGAATTTCGAAGCGTGCTAACGCGTGCACCGACTGATCATCGATCATCGATCGTGGACGGATGACCACAGTCCACTTGTAGCTTCACGATTTCAATCTCAAAGAATATTTATTGCTGGAGATTTATGGATATATGATATAAACAGTTCTCATTTGTCGTTCGAATCTGCGACTAAGAGGACTAAACATCAAAAAATGGATCATCGAACCGACAGACTGCATTGCATCCAGACTAGAAGAGACGGGTATGTGGGTGTGTTAGTGAGAAACCAAAGAGATATACAAACAGACACTCACGGGGGCACCATACCCCCCGAACAAAGGCCAACGGCAAGGGAACATCATTGCCAAAGGTCGCAACGTGAGTTGATCATTCGGCTCTTCCTTCCACGGTGAAAGCTAAAGAGTTGGCTCTTTGATGCCCAGGGATCCAGGAGCCATATAGAGTCAAAAACAGCAGGTCAACAGAAGAGCAAGAGAGAACACGAGGACTCGGAAGACAGTGTGACAGAGGCACAACGGAAGCAAAACAAAGCTTGAGATAGACGCGAGGAACAAATGAGCCCAACGCAGGGAGGGGACCACATATTGACCAGAAGGGCGATGCTGAAGGAGTTTCTCGAGCTCAAGAATAAGCTTTCCATGAGAATCCAAGAAAGCTATATACCTCCCGAGTGGCGGGCCTGCGTATAACATGTAGGCCTGTTGACAATGGAAAGTTGAGAGCTCACGGGGGGCCCTACTCCTGCACGTCATCAATGGAGGGCAAAGACACCGGAAGCTGAGATCCAAGCAACGCACGCACAAGGCGACGACCAATGACCGAAGGGAAGTACAAGAGGCAAAGACAGCAACGCGGGAGCCAGGCAGACAGGAGGACGAACAAGGCAGATGCACGATACAGGTTGCAGCATGAACAAGTAGAACACCCAGCACAAAAACCCGGTACCAACGAGAGGCCGAGATGTAGACGCCTGACCAAGCCAAAAAGTGTCGGGAGACCGGCAATAGTAGAGTAGCCACCAGATGCCAATGACAAGGGCTGCGCTACGCCCAATAGGCCTATCCGTATTCTATTCGGCTAGTGAGCAGAAAGAGCGCACGCAGATACTCGGACATGACGACCCACTTTATAAGGAGGACAAAGGTCCACCTACATAGCTGTCCTACTGGATAATTTATAGGCTCGTAAGTGAAAGAATCGAGGACGATGCTTGGGATCCAGACTCACCGGGATTACCCCCGCGCGGATTCAAAAGTGGGATGTCCCTGATACACTCCCAATAATTCCCTGAACACTGGTGCACTTCGGAACGGGCATGCGAGAAAAGCCAATGTGGACAGTACACGAGACGGACCTCCCGGGGCGCCGTGGTAGCCTTCGCAGAACGGCGCACCTGAGAGAGACAAAGTCGGCCGCAGGCTCACAGAAGAGACAGCCGGCAAGAAAGGAGAATATTGCTCGCCGCAGTAGACCAGCGAGAACCAGTGAGGCTGTTGATAGAAGACCAAAGGTAATGGACAGTTGTCGACGAAGACCTGTTATGCGAAGCGATCGAAAGTTCAGGCAAAGGCGAGCCAGCGAGCAAGGTTATCGACCCGACCGTAGAGCACAGACCAGATAGGAGCCTCGAACACAAGGGATACTACGTAATGCACGCAACACATGCAAGAAAAATGGGTCACAGAGGACAACTGTGAGTGGGACAATACAACGACCCGACATCGATGACTGCCTTGGACAAAAGGCCAGAGAAACCCGAAAAAGGTTGACAAAGCACGCAGGCAGGTCATTTGCACCTCAATGAGACCAAGGGATATCATCACATACGAAGGACATGCAGACAAAAGACCACGGCACATAACAAGGCGCCGGTGAGATGAACAGCGGGAGAAACCACATGCACAGTCAAATCCAACAAGGGGAGGATATCATCCTCCCCCGATAGATCTACGGAGAATGTGTAGGCTGGTTAGTAAGTACAAATGCGATGGATAAAACGGTGCAAGACTCACGAGGGATGGACCCTGCCCCCACAATCGAGAAAAGATCCTGAACAAAGAGATATACACATGACAGTTGGACATAGAAGCAGAGAAAGAAATCGTCGAGACAAGCAGACCAGAGCCAGCGAGTAGCCAAGACACGGCATCATCACAATCAGGTAGGAACAGAGGACGATCCATCAGAAACTGAGCACCGAGGAATCCGAAACAGAGAGCGTGCCAGATGGACAAAACATGGCGCCGGACTAGAAGAAACGTAGGACACAGACAAGGAAACAATGTGCACTACAACGTGCTAGGAAGGACGCCCGAGGGAACAAGGCATGCAGATATGGTTTATAATACAGCTTGATCCTCCTCATTGTCGTCCTATGGAGCAAAAAAAGGCTCCTTGATGGAAGATGACGTGGCCTTGATGATTCACCGAATCCTGATGACGAGTCCTTCTGGAAGTCTTTGTTCATCTTCGCTCTTGATGTCCACTCCATCGAAGGCGAACCTCGACAGGTACAGGTCGAAAGCAAGTCGAAGTGGAGGTCCTGATAAGCGAAGCCCTCGATACAAGCAAGAGCGCCAGCCATAGCTAGAGGTAACATCGTCGAAGTCGTAGGGCAACGAGGAGCGAAGGGCCAAAAGGAACATCCTGAGTACCCAACAAGGGACGACGGGAACACAAGACTCCTGATGAACCGGACAAGCAAATGAAGTCTACGGCACATATAAGATCTCGGAGGCACAAGGATCCCAAACACTTTTGAATGATGACAAGCGTCCATTGAGGGAACGCCGGTGAGTTGACACACCTGCCGAAACGTACAGGATTGTTGACAAAAACCAACAGCTGAAAACAGATGCAGCCTCACGGGGGCGGTGCCCCCGCACACCAGAGAGGAAGCCAAGGCCCAGCAGCAGGGTCGAAAGAAACAAGGAAAGAACAGCAAAGGCTCTTGAAAGTCGAGACATAAAGAGAGATGGGACATGCAAGAAAGAACAGCGACGCAGAATACATAAAGCGCGCAAGAAAGAGCCACGGCCGGACATGACACTTCGATAGACAAGACGGACACGCGAAAATGAGAAAAAACACAGCAAATGTGACAGAACAGAGGTGTGGCAAGACAATGAGGAAACGTTGGATGGCCGGAGCCATCCAATGATGGGAGATCTAGATAGAGTGTAGGGGAGTTAACAATCAAGATAACATATACTATTGAGATAGTACGAACCATTTCCTAACAAACAGATCCCTTCCCACCAGAGAAACGAGACAAAGAATAATCAGAGATATAATATCGATGCTGCCACGAACGCCCACTGAGTGCACGATTGAGAACAAGACGCACAAGACCACAAGACATGACCCAAATGACGAGCGAACGGCGACCTCGATCAATTTGGCACACTGCGCTGGGGAGTGGGTGTTAAGGAGAGGCCAGAGCCGAAGAGGGAAGAATGCCAAACAAAGCAAGCAATACACAGGACGAGAAGCTGATCCCCCATCAAAACAATCGCACAGCCAGACGTCCAGGCAAAGACTAGCACTTGTTGGGATAAAGGCGCGGACATCATCGGACGGTGTTCTTCATGGTCGAAGTATTGACGTCTTGATGAAGCTAGCCAAGAACAACCAGGGGAGAGACAAAGTCGGAGGCCGGGGAATTGACCGTTGACGCTCGTGAATCGTGATAGCGGATCACAATGTTGAGAACGATCCCAGATTTCAACGACAAGAAGAGACACAACAAAAATGAGGAACAACAAGGATTGGCATGATGGTGGCATGAGTGAGCTGCGGTCTTCGAAGGAAGCGAGTCTTCGAGAGAGACCGAAAAAGACATCAGTAAGGCAAGATAAGAGAAACAAGACACGGTCCGAGGCGCACCGATGACCGTCAGCCACCAATAAAATACGACGCCCTGCCCAGGATCCAATAGATGCCTACACTGCCCGCCATAGTAGAAATAGATCTTGAGACGCACACTGGCATCGATGGGGAGTAGAGAATCCATAACGAGACGAGAGGGAGGCTAGGATGAACCAAAAACAGAGTGATATCCGTGTGGGGAGTGGCACACAACCAACGAAAAAAAGGTTCGTGGATCTAAGTTGACAGCAAGAGGGGGTATGAGAGACTCATCACATGAGAAGTAAACACAGCGGGCATGATGAACGAGGCTTACCGTTGACTGTCAACCACTAGGAGACGGTGGCGGCCTGGTGGTGAGTTGGAACAAACACATGAATGAGAGAAGAACATATGAGTGGGTGTTACAAGTGAAGAAGAGGGTCAGTACAGAGAGCCTGGGAGGGGAAACGTAGCAGCTTGGGGAAAGGGAGATTGTGGTGGTAAGAGGTGAAGAGAGGGAAGTGGCGGGAATTGGAATTTATACCCTGCCGATTTCGGCATAATCCGAGGGCCAAAGCGACATCAACAGACAACAAACTGCCCGACTCACCGTTCGCGAGCTTAAATCGTATCTGATTGCGTATGGATAAGATATATTTTGATTTGAAACGCGACGTTGAACTTGTTCGGAGATCCACCACATAGCGGAAGCAAAAGGAGGCAAAATTTCAGCAAATCCAAAAGGGGTAAACGCGCCTGAATCACGCGCTTTACGCGTTTCGTGTTCAACGCGCTTCCAGAACATGCAAAATATGTGTCTCCAGCCCTCGCAAGCTGAAGGGGAGCTCGAGAACATGCTCTTGTGAACAGAAAGATTGTATCTTCTGCATCGACCCAAGTCAACGCTCAAGCAACGCTCAAGAGTCAAACGACAAAAAATCAAGCAAGACGGCCACTCACTCGAATCCTCGATGCACCAAGTAAAAGCTGACCGGTGGTAAAACACGGAAAATGCTACGCTGGATTGGAAATGAAACATGCAGACATAGCGTGTCTGTGGGATTGACGAGATGAACCACAAAAACTCACTCCACTGTCCCGATTACCAGCAAGCAATCCGAGCGCAGGGCATCTGTACTTCACGATGGTGTTAAACAATGTGTATGCGTATGTTATCTATGCTCCTTGCGGGGAAAAGGAGCCAAGTGCGAGGGGAGAGTGTGTCGCCACCTGAAGACGCATGTGTAGCCTCGCCAGGCGCCTGAGGTGCTAACGGGGTCGGATACAAAGAACTTTCGTTGTGTTTTCTTGCGAGGCCTATCAGAATTCAAGTCTCTGCAGAACCTCCAGAGTAAAAAGGGCACTGAGCTCTAAAGAATAGGTCCATGACACGAACGAGTCGAGGTTTTACTTGTAACGATGCTAGACAATCCCAGACTCACCTTCAAACGACTTATACGTATACAAGCATGTACTTCTTCTTCAGAAATATAGTCTACGCTGGCTTTTTCTCGACCCGAAGCAGAAGAAGGGAGGTTGAGCAAGTTGAGCTGACTGCCGTCGAAGCAAAGATGGGTCCCGGGTCGAGATGTGAGCGAGTGACTAGGGCTGGATGATAATGGAATATCAGGGTAAATTGCAGTATGAAAGTCCACTGGATGCAAGAGCTCAGCCATCCTCAGAAGTCGTTGTAGTGAGAATGAGTGAAATCATTGAGCTGGAAGTGGTGGGAAACTTCAAAAAAATCTTGACCCACGAATATCTCAGTGTAGTTCACAGACTGCAAACTCTAGTCTTGTCCTGCTATACTTGCCCGCTCAAACATCGAGACACTCCCTTACTACACATAGAATACATTGTCAAGGTACATCCAACAAACGGAGATACCCCACCACTGGCACATCAAAACTACAACATCGCAAACGGTGCCTGCCTATCCGCCAACCTCGGAAACGCATTCGTCTGAGCCAACACCACCATCTGCTTCTCATGACTGATATACCCCCTCATGAACCCCTGGTATATCATATTCGCCACTAAACACTCCGCCTCGTCCTGCACGACGTCGATACCTGATATCCGCAAGGAACAGTGGAACATCGATAATGGAATTCGTGAACTCTTCTTGGACGCAACCCAACTGTGTCGTCCAGGAAAAGATGTCAATGTGAAACGTCAGATGGGGGATGATGACAATGACAATGATGGATGTGGCTCTTACACTCGTCGGAACAATCCCCTCAGACACAATTCTCGCGCTTTCTCTAACGTCAGCCAAAGATTCAATTCGACCAATCTGCGTTCCCATTTTTCTAGTGCCCGATCGTAGGCGGTGATGTCGCCAGCTCGGATGGCGGAGATGAAAGGTGCATATATTTCTTGGAGGACAGGGAATCGGACCATTAGCTCCTCGGAGGGTAGGTGACCTTTTAGGATACGAAGAGGCAGTAGGTAGGTCAATATACGTCTGCATTGAAAACGATATCTAGATTATTAGCGGAGAATTATGAGTTTTTAAGAGACATGTATACGCACTCTTGGTTATTATGAGCTCCGGTATGGCAATGGTAAAAGGCAAGAGTCAGTTCCTGTTCAGCCTATGTCATAGAAATAGACGGGTTATGTAGGGTAGAAGGGTCGAATGATAGTGGTGTGATACATACCTTGGTGTATTCTTCATTCAAAAAATTTAGCATGCCCACATAATACCTATATGTAACCTTGCATTTGCAAGATGTCAGTATATGACAGTTGTGATGCGACGACTGGTAACAAACTTGGTGGGACCGCGGGTAAGAGGATAATGGTGGAATATCGGAATTGGCTTCAAGGGCACGAAGGATATTCCTTGACAGAGAGATTCGCTTGACCTGATTGTCGGTAACAGTCGATCAGAGTGATCTCGATAACTTTCGTAAAAGACGACAAAGGTAGCGTACCCGAAAATAGCACTTAAGGATGAGGCCTACAACATAGTAGACGCCCCACTTTCTTGATTCAGCTGGAGGTGACGTCCTGAAGAGTTTTCTGTAAAGGATACGAGTACAGAACGGGATGCACACATACCTGTCTGTCATACAATTTCCGAAAGCCTTTGCAATGATCCGTGCAGCCTCCTCCATACATTCGCATTTCTGTCCATTGTATTTAGCATAGAAATCTGCCTGTGACGCGGTTTAGTAGAATGCCCTTGAGGCCAAAGAAAGTCAGGCAAACGCTCACATCGAACGCTAAGTCCCGCAAGTCTCTAAGTATTGAAAACAGCGCAGGAAGAGTCCAACCACTGTTAGCTGTAAAATATCTGAAAAATAGCCTGGTCATGAAGGTGTTTGAGCAGACCGACTTGCGCCACCACCATTGTATACGACTCACGAAACTAATTGAGACTGCTCCTTAAACGCTTCTCCTGGTCGTTTCTTAGCAGCATGCGTGCACACCAAAACATATTGGATCGCAATCTCATCCCATGGGCTCATCAGACTTCCTTCGTAATAACGAAGCGATACGCGCTACTAGCCAACAAAAAACAAGGCTATTCAGTATCTGCCCCACACCACAAAGATTGACGTACCGTAGGATTCCTGAACTCTTTGACTAGGTCTTTTCCATGTGGAGTGGGTGGATGCAGTAGATAGGCCAAATTTGGTCCATTCTCGGCCAAAAGAGCGTCGTTGAGTTGGGTGAGGTATGTTGCAAAATCCATAGGCATTTTGGGCTAGAAGGGTTCTAGTTGTACACAATATCGTGCTATAATGGCCTAAATGAGTGTATTTTGAGGTGTCCGGCAGGTTCTTGAAGGAGAATGGACGAGAATAGAATTGTTCAAGGAAGTTTGAGGAGGAGGAGGAGTGGCCAAGCTTAGCTAAGCCAACGCCGATCAATTCACGATGCCACCGTGACCGACGCGCCACTTTCCACCACTTTTACGACTCTGATCGCAATCGCAATCATTCTCAGTGTCCATTTCGCATATAAACCACGCAGATAAAAATCAGATAAACCTCCAACCTTTGTTCCAGATCCCCAATGGCACTCCAACCATCTCTTCGTCCTCTCGTCATCGCGGGCCCATACGATGCTTCTCACACCCTCGATATATTCTGTAACTATTCAATCCACCGTTAGATGACTGACGCTAATTTGAGATCTTACCAGTGGATTATGTATGCCCTTTCAGGTATTGAAATCCCGATACTGTTTGTACTCGGACTCGGACTAAGCTGCTGTCCATAGCGCCAAGCTTGCAATCAACGGCGTAGATGCCGTCCTGAAGCCTCTGTTGAGCCCCGGAGGAAAGTACGCAGGGAAGGTTAAAGTTGTCATTAGGCTTCAAGTACAGCCCTGGCATGGAGCGTCTACTTTCACTCACGAAGCAGGTCTTGCCGTACGTCTCTTCTGCCATCGATGTCCTCTCGGTCTGATCTTGATAGATCTTTGATCCCAGGTGGCCCGCGCGTCTCCAGAAAATTTCTGGCCGTTCTCACTTGCTGTGCATATCCGTTTCCCAATGAAACAAACGGGGAATATCCCACTGACGCGTATGCCTCACAGTTATTCAAAAATCAACAAGACTACTTCGACATCCCCACGTCAACCTTGACACCTCTCCAAATTCGTGAAAAGCTCGCGACGCTCGCCGCACAAGTCATTGCCGCCAACCAAGTTGACGAGTTCAAGGACCTCCTCAGATTGAAGAGTTCACCTAATGGCGGGACTAGCGTCACAGACGACTTGAAGTATACCAGTAGGCCATGCATTCCGTTGATTCTAGTATCAGGCTGACTGGACTGCATGTGTTTTAACAGTCAAATTCTCGAGACAAAACGGAATTCACGTCTCTCCGACTGTACTCTGGGATGGCTTGGTGGCTAATGAGATTTCTAGCAGCTGGGGAGAGAAGGAATGGAACGATTTCCTCGCTGCCAAAGTCGTAGCTTGATGACCAGTGCCCAACCTCCAAGATAGATTAGAAATGTTGTATTGTACTACCCTGTAACGCGCTGTAACCTTCACATTGCGAGAAACGAACGAAGAAATCACAAACCTTGATATAGAGAACCGGTGAATGATAAACCCAAACGTATATATGAGATGGTTTTACACATTATAATTGTCACAATTATACCAATGCTCGTAGTTCATAAACATTAAACCAAACACCCGAGGCGAGGGCCACAGCGAACTTCAATACTCGATCATAGCATCATCCATACTCACTTTCTCCTCCCCACTCCGCTCCCTCGTATAAACAACCCTCGGTCCCCCTCCTTCTCGACTCCCCACAATAAATTGATTACCGAGCGCCCCAAAATCAAGACAGGCACCGATCTTGAACTTGTCCGACTTCCAGACACGTTGGTAGATATACGAGTCGGCGAATGGTACTGGTATGGCTCTTGAGGCAGAGGAGGTAGTGGTAGGTAAGAGGGTCCGCAGCCAAATCCGAAGGCGATGTGATGCACCGGCGGGTTGGGAAGGGATGGGGACGGAGCTGTGCGTGTGATGATGGGGGTGATAGCGATGAGGATGGGGCTGGGGATAGGTAGAACATATCAAGAGTGATGCTTACTATATGAGGAAGGAGACTCTGTGTGGAGGGCATTCCAGGTTTAAGATGAGATCTTGGAATAAGACTGCACCGACTCCGCCAGCTTCGTATTCCAGAGAATATTTGTACTGTTTCTCAGCAGCATTGATAATCTGCCATCTAAAATAGAGATCAGTCTGAGCAATACGAAGCAGCGTAAGGCGAATGAGACGAACCTGACGATAAAGGTAACTTGGGCTCTGCCTACTACAGCATGATATGTCTGCGACTCGTTATTGAAGCCTTTTATCCGTGCAAATGAGGCATCAGGGAGAGAGTGGAAGTCTGGGTCTTTCCCCACCCAAAGATCATCTTCGCCGAATATCCGATGGTCTATACCATGATTTGTTCGTAGCCATACCCGAACGGAGTATAAGCAGCCAGCTGGCATGCTGGTTTTTCCTGGAAATGCACTACGAGATCACGATCAATGTCATATTGCATCACCCAAGGTGTTGAAAATCACAATACGGCAAAGTCCAGTTCGCGAGGATCGCTAGTCAACCTGAGAGTGACGGGCTTGCAGATGGAACGTTCCACTGCATTTGCTTTGAAGGAGAGACGGAAGGTGCAGTTCCCTGGAAGTGGTCTTCCACTTTCTGGCTCGACCCTGCAGACGGCAATGAGTACGTTTGCCAGGAAGGATCTTCCGCCACATACGAGATGAAGAATTGTAACGGCGCTGCACCAGCAAGTAGACTGTATGTGTATATATACCGAGCATGCCGTGTATTTCGGGGGGTGATGCTTTTTGTGGTTGCGGTGTCGGCATCAATGATGTCGATGAGCACGATAACAGAAGCGTCGAGCACGTACCTCAATGGAGCAGTGGGATCGTAAGGCGGGGATGACCAATGCACTCCTTGCGAGCTACTAGTGGCAGTCGTATTGCTTTATGTATCAGAAAAAGATAACGTCAGAAGAGAAGGCGGAGTAGCGGGGCGTTTGACTGATGGAATGGATAAACAGATTTCTGACCTTCTACTGACTGCTACATTGTAATCCGGCGAGGGGTCGTCAAAGTGGTTGGATGTTTCCATGATGATGGAGAGGTCTGAGGGTGCCATGACATGAGCGCGAGAACTAGGAAGTGAGGAGGAATGGCAGATGATAGTGAGTTAAGGCGCTCACTAAAGAGATAAGGGCAGTGATCCTGGCCAGGATGTGGGAAGCAAATGGGGAACCATCACGGGGCCCACACGCCGCAACCTCGAATGCGACGAGTTAAATCTGTCGGGCGCCTCCGACGAGTTTTGTGCGTATCAGGGCATAGGCTCCTGTCATACTCCGAGTTCGTTCATGAAGTCCTACACATTACGGATTGCTGCTGCTTCGTGTATCAGTCTGAAGAGCTGAATGCTCTTCATAGGATTGGAGATTGAACGCACCAATGCAACCAGTCGATTTTGACTGATGATGCTAATCCAAGTCATCCGTGGTACCCGTGCCATTGGAAAGCTCGATATGGTCGAACTCACACGGCGTCTGGTCCTGTGCGGATAATTCTCAAGATTGAGGCTACCGAAGGCCATTTGTGGGAAGCAGAAGCGCGAAGACCAAAAATTAGACACACTGAACATCTGACGATGAGTTTTTGCTGGAAGAATCCTCGGAATTGCAGCTGGCTGAGGTACATAGTATATCGGTAGGAAAGAAGAGGAAAGAAGCCTGAGCATCACGCACGCGTCCCTCGGAGTCACGGTCGCGTCGACACGTCGACCGCCGCCGACTTGCCGCCGACAGCCCGGGTCAATACTTCAACGTTCAAAAAAATTCAACATATTCGAGGCTGGTAACCTCGGGCTGCCATGGTCAAGACTCGAGGACAAACGTGCGCCTTTTTTCTAGTCAGAATCTCGACGACAAATCAACCTCTGTAACAGTGCAAAAGAGGGTACCGTCTCGGCCTCGGAGTTCATCTCTCTGACAACCCCAAAAAAGCGAAAGCGTCGAGCGGAAGCTCCTTCAAAGAAGTACGTACGTCTTAGACATGGCCTAATATGCTTATTGTCTGTGCTGTTCGTTCGTTTAGCTCTCATCAAGAGTCGGAATCAGCTCTGAGTCTCAGATCACCCCCAGTTCAACGCCGTCGACCGCGAAAACACACAATTGAGTAAGTAGTACTACGTCTTGGATTGATATACTTATTGTTCGTGCTGCTCGTTCCTTTCCTTTAGCTCGGATTATGAAGACTCGGAAGATCCAGAATTCGAACCAGCTCTGACTCCGAAATCCAAATTACCCCGACATTCCAGAAAGGAACCTGATTCGGACGCGGACTCGGATTCTGAGGAGTATGATGTATGTCCAGCGTGCTCCCTCAAAGCCTGTCAGATAAAACCACACACTGATGATTGACATGCTCAGAATGCGACGACTAGGCACGCGGTCCAAGAGCTGTGAGTCGCAGCATTATGCTAACAAGTTGCGCCGATGCTCATGTTACTCGTTAGGATTACAAAGAAGCTCCTGAAGCTGGGATGGAACTTGCGCATCATCTCGCGTCTCCATTCCCGGGATAAGCAGTGGTCCGATTTGCTCGATAAACGTGTTCCGCTCACTCACAAAGGTATACCATACCGGCTTGGTCACTTCTTCATATTGACACGATTTTATCTCATCTTAGCATGGGTCAAATTGAAGCCCAAGCTGATACGAATCCTAAAGAAAACAGCGATCCAGGAAAAAATAGACAGAGTCGAGACTCTGTCCAAAAACCGAAAGAAACGTATCTCGGAACTTCATGATCTCTTCGTACGGATTGTGGCCTTACCCAATGCGAAGGCTCTCAGTCTAGTCGAGAAAAAGCTCCTAGAGCTTTATCCAAAACTAATCATTCTTCCAACGGCATGGGAAATGATCACGCAGAATAAATGCTCGACGCCTATCACTCTTACTGCGTTGAAGGAGAAATGGCCTTATATCCTATGGGAGCTCAAACGCGAGATGCAGAGCCCTGATATGGGATACGGACAGGAACTCCTCTCCCTCCTTCCTCGAGAACGTTTTCATCACCGTCTTGAGCAAAATCCCGGGATCGATCCCAAGGATCCCACTAGACTCGACACTTCGGCTGCTAGCTTCTTCGTCGAGTGTAGATGGTGCCATTCATCATATTTGAGTTATCCTGCACTGTTGGATCACCACTGCCTTCGGATTTGTGATTACGACCACACGAAGGGCGTCTACCTCAGTAATTTGTTCCAGATTCGTTGCCCCCATTACGATGCAGGCTACAAATTGCTCCAAGCACTTGGATTACCTCTATCCACGACACATGAACGGATGGACGAGATTGGTCAACGTCTGGTATGCCTCATCTGTCCTGAACATGAAAGGCGCCCGGTGACATGGCTTGAATTTGTGCGCATTCATTTTTGTCCTCTATGACTTGAATTGGAACTATATACTTACTCGGGTGATACACGACTCTGATAGGCACAGCATTTTGTGACAAGGCAGCGATGGACAGGTTGGGGACAAGCTGTCCCCCACAATCTCAACCATCTAACAGGGTATGGAGTCCCCGAGACTGGCACAGTGAAGATACTTTCCGATGAGGAGTTGGCTGTGTATGTCGCTAATGCTCCCGTTGCACCACCTCCCGTTGCGACAACGTGTGCGACCATTGATAAGTATGTCGTCTCCCTCAGCATCAATTCAAGTCCCAATCTCATCTGACCCATCTGTAGGAAAGAAAATTAAAGTGATAATCTGAAATATGGGGATATCGACTTGGAATCGACTCCAATTCCAGGAATGATATTACGGACGGGACGATATCGCATGTGATACTTATCATAACGGGAAGTATGTGTAACGTATGCGATCCTTATACCGACTATAGAAACATCTCTGGCGTCTCGAGCAGAGCGCCCGTACACCTTCTATTGATTCCTGTTCAATATCCTATACTTAAGACCTCCAAAACGTCCCAACATCGAGCAAGAAATCATCTGATCACAGACGGATCTGGATGACCTTTGTTCTCCGAATTTGTATTTCGCGTAGAACCCTCCCTCAAATCACAACCATCATCAGAGCTCAACTCAAATATTCCCCATGCCCCCCATACTCCGTTCCTCAGCTCCAAACACACCACCGGGAAAAAAGACAATTAGTATTCCCAATAGTGGTAGTCCAAGTCGTAAACTTCCTCGATGCACGAAATGCGGCGCACCGAGGAAAGGACATCCTCGTCAGGGCCCTTGCCCTGACCCCCATGCCGACCCCCCACTCTTGCGAGGAGCTACTCAGGAACCTGACAGTGATAACATCTCAGAGGCCTTGGGTTCTATGCATATAAAACCACCCGACCTCAGCGCCACAGCCATCCAGAACCGTCGTCGCCGTTCCTCCATAAATCCCAAAGCTGCAGTCGTACCAGACGCGACTGTCGCCTCGTTTTCTACAAATTCTCTCGCTCAATTGCTTAAGCCAGGTATACTCTCCGACGAGAGTGTTGATGGGGAAGACAGAAGTACAAGTATCGTTAGATGGCAGGAGACGCTCCTTAATGCGTCGATGGGCAAGAAGGTTAAGATGCCTGGTACTCTTGATACCCCGTCGCCCGATAGCAGTTTCCACTCGGGAGATAATCCTTACCTGGGCATAGAAGATGCTTTGATGCCTATGGATGTTGACGCGTCCTCCTCCTCTTCACCAGCTCTGACAGATCAGGATATGCCCACTGCTCCAAACTCCCAGCGCGCGACTCCAACGCCACTTTGTCGCTCGATGAGCATGGTAGAACGTGAAGCTTTCATTGACAACTTGACTCACACCTACGCGTCTAAAGCCATCATCCACATCGTTCCTAAACTCGATATCGCGATCATCCAGCACTCTGCTGGCAAGATTGGGCTTCACAATCGTGTTATCGTCGATGAGTCCGGAGATGATGGATGGCTTATACTTGGAAACGACGAGAAGGCAGTGCAGAGATTGTTCAATCGCGTCAAGGCTGGTTTGGATCGGGAAGTCAACGTGAGAGAAGGTGGGACGGGGAGATCTGGGTTAACGGTGGCAGCCGGAGGTGCTATTGTTGGTGGGCTAGCAACCTTTACAGGTTTAGCATTCGCATGATCCTTTCTTTTTAGTTATAGTTTTAGAGCATTGTTTCTGTACGTCTAGAATGTTTCCTTACTGTGGAGGTCGAGGAGGGACACGACTTCATTAATCTTGTATATATTTCGAAATTTCACCCGATGGGACTGACTGGCGGTGCTAAAACAAATTCGACAACTTTCTTGGCAGCTGAAGTCACCCTTACTGCGTCAAGAACTGTGCAAACTATCTTTTCTTCATTACTACCACCACCACACTACAGATTATCCTTAAGCTTAATGTCCCAGCAGATCCCTGTAGAGCAGGATCAGAACTTGCCGCTCGGAGGCGATGAACTCCCCACATACGATGATCTCGCTGCGCAGAGTGGTCCCAACTCAAGGCAAGTTGTGCCGTATGTATATTTGACAGTGTATGTTGAGTGTTCTATCTTCAGGTTCGGACGATGGAAGGGTTGGATAGAAAAGAGGTGAGCCTCCCGTCGAAGCGTGACGAAGGGTTGGCCTACAACGGACGCGCCAATGTTTATAGAGCCGCGGAACGGTACATGGATATTTCACCTCAGGAGCGCTATCGTCGACGAGAAAGAGGATGGGGCAATGATGATCAAGTGCGTTTGTCGATTCTGACTTGTGGTGCACCCATAGGCCATGGACCATGGCCACTCAATTTCTATCATACACCTAGGATCTGACCGGACTGGAACCGGATCCCTATCAATCCTCCTCGGTCCCAATGATAGTGAACGAGCCACCGACACCGACACCCATGAATTTACATATCCAGACTAATAACCTCTCCTTGAATGCTGTACACGTTCCAGCTGTCGTGCCACCATCCCCACCATTGCCCCCATTGCCATTCGTGAGCCAAAAGCTACCTCCGACGCACTTGAAGTTGAACCAATTTGGCTCTCGATTTCTACCCCATACGACCTCACCTATACGCTGCTTATTACCACTGATGTACGACAGATTACTATTAATTGGCCACGATGAAGGCTTATCCGTCCTTGATATGTTTCCACAAGAATGGACCGAAAGTGGTCTCTCATTCAAAGGACCAGACGAGGCTCAGGCAAGGTTGATTTGGCAAGGCGAAAGGTGAGCGATCTGCTTCTGTAGATTACTCGAGATCGATGCTCAAGACTACCAGTGTCTACCAAATGTCCATATTAGAGGTCGAGGATACGGGCGAAGGCACTCCTCAGGGTGTCGTACTCGCACTCGTTGGTCCCGAGCCGGAAACACCGTCTTCGAAAGAGGGAGACTCTCCGCGCACGCTTCGAATGTACAACCTTGGCAGCCTCACCAGCCTAGCGAAATGGGCCGTAGCACAGAAGGTAGACTCCCCATATATATCATTCTCTTATATGTTGACTCAAGGACATCCTATACACCGTATAGGGCGCTCGACCCCTCGATCTTCACCGACCTCCAAATTGGCATGTTCAACAAACCCCTACCAAGAAGCACCGGCCGCAAAGCAGCATCACACGAAGTCTCAAGTCTCTTATCGACACGTCTACCGAATCGGCCACATCCTCCTACAACAACCTGCTCTCACCTTCCGCATCTATGAGCACCAGCGGACAATTCAGATCTTCCTCATCCAGCGGTAGTGGGACTCCGAACCGGAAAATATCGATCGATTCAACTTCAAGTTGGGATGTAGTGGATGATCTGCCTCTCCGCTGGGCCACGGATTTCGTACCGCTCGCGTCTGCTGGTTCACGTCTCTTGAATGCCTCTATTCTGTCATATGCCTTATGGCGCGATGATAACCGTACAGGAAAGGGCGGACAGCTTCTTGCTGTAGCTACCAAATCTAACATTCTTCTATACGAAACCCCAAGAGGGGAACGAGCATTCCGTTTCGTCAAGGTCAGAGATCCCATGAGCTGGTTCTTTCCATTCTGACTACTCATTCCACCTGACTACACCTTCGCAGGAATATTATACTCCCTTGCAACCACGCAGTCTTACATTTTTTCACCAATCGGGTCATGAAGTAGCAAGAAGCGCTTCAGACGTTGGAATGACTCCCTCACGATATGGACCCCACTCACGGTCCGACAGTACGAGCACAGTACGAAACCCCCCGACGCAATCCTCAACCCCCTCTAATATGGTGACATACGGACCCCAACTCAGCCTCTACGTCGTATTCGATAAAAAGGCAGGTTGGATTCGTTTAGCTGACTCCGCGGTCGGAGAAGTTGAATTGTACGACGACAAAAGCACACATCATCACCACAACCGAGACTCATTGGCTCCGTCGTCAAATATGGCACCCATGCGAAAAAATCGTATATCGATGGATCTGTCTACCCATAGCGCCAAGTGGCTACCTCTCGTTCGTTGTGACCTCCCAGTTCATCCTTCCCACCAGCACAGATCGTCAACTCAGACTATACATATTCTTACCAAAGGAAAATATAGTCATATTCTACCTGCTCCTCTACCTGTCAATATCGCTGGTCGTTTGCCCCTTCGCGTCGTGTTGTGGGAAACAGCGCCCACCCATGTCACTCCAAGAGTCTTCCACGGATCCGATATTGACGATGCTGAACCTTACCTCCAATTGGTTGCGTTCGGCGAGCAGGGCGTCGAAGTACAAGAACTGTCGTTGTCATTCCTGAGCGGCAAAGGCAAGGGCAAGGCGCGTATGGAAGACTTGGTATGCGCTAACGAAGACATTGGAGGCGATACCGGGTTCTTGTGTGTGGGAGGCCACTGGGACCACCCACATTACCCGTACGACCAGCATCCACTCAGTCGTTCATACTCAATGTCGAGCGACATGTCTGGTGCATCTTTCGAGAGCATGGAGTCAGAGGAGATCAAACTGAAGTTGAAGAAAACAGAGGGAATTTACGGGTGGTGCCGTAAAGGAGTTTCGGATTGGCGAGTGTTCTGGGTGGGAGGATCTTTCACTGGAAGTCCTGGAGGGGAAGATGACGACGAGTTTTCCTGATCAAGAAAGGAAGTATTGGACAATGTACGCATGGATACAGGTGCTGTAAGTAAAGTAATGGTAATGTTGTGTAAAAAGGACAGTCCGTGGAGAGCATGCATGGGGATCGTCAAATATCTTAAACTACTAATGTACATAGTCGGTGCGGCGTGAAGAGGAGACGGAGAAAACAAGATTTGTCCGTATCCAGTATGTAAAAGTCCCATGCAAATTAATATGTATCGTTAGTTTTCAACCAAGTGGGAGAGACCGCGAAGGTATATCGTGAAGAAAGAATTGTGGGTAGTCCACTAATACTATGATGCTGCCCGTGAATTGGAAGGTCTGGAGACCGCGAAGGTTCCGCGACTAGGAGTGCCAGTGGGAGTGGCCGCTAGGTCTACTCCTGGTGAAGGTGTTCCACTAGAGAGGTTTTGTGACCTAGCGGGAGATCCTTGTGGTTTTCGAACAACCACAAACGATCGTCCCGGTGGAGTGGGTGCTGGGGGAGCCTCCTCGTCTGCAGGAGGAGCCGGAGGACCGTCACTACTTTGTGGTCTGTGCTTCCGTAGGTAATACCACGGCTTCTTTTTAGGCTGCGACTGATCTGACGAGTCATCATCATTGAGACCACCCAGCATAGTGGGAGGCTGTAACAATCCAGCAGCATCTTGACTGTTACTGAGGCCTTGAGATTGTCTATTCCGAGAGTCGACAGCAGCTGCACTTCTTGAAGATGCCCCGATATCATTCATGACGAACGTCGAAGCGTCCTCGATGATTGCTGTCTGTGACTTTGTACGGACGTGAGAAGGTTGCATAGCACCAGGAGGCAGTCCTCCATCTTGATGCTGTGCCACGCTCGATAAAGACGGAGGCGGGGAGTCATCATCATCAAACATTGCCTGGACTGCGCTTTGATGCCCAATGGACGGGAACGTTTGTGTAGATCCGGAAGTGATAGCATACGGAGTCTCGAAATGGGCTCGACCACCACCTACCCTCGAGAAACCAGACGTGGATGCACCAGGTGGAGTCGCATTCGCATTCGTATTCGCAGGTCGAGGCGGCTGTTGCAACGGGGACGTAGGCATGTTATTGACAGCTGTATAACCTGGTCGAGGGAATGGCTGCCATGCGCCCATAATAAATCCATTTTCGTCATCACTGTCCTCTCTATACGGCCTCAACGCATGCTCCGGCTTCAGGACCGACGGAGGCGGACCGGAATGTGTAGACCCTTTCCTCGAACTATCACCTAGCACATTCGGAGGAGAATACGAAGACATTTCAGAAGCAACATCCCGTACAGGCTGTCCCGTCGTCGGATGATATTGAGTGTGGTCACGATTACGTCGGGAGCGAGAACGATGTCGACGACGTTTGCGCGGTCCGCAGCATCCCAATAATCCGCATGCGCCTAGAAGACCGCTATCGACGACGTGGCTACTGCGGTCGAAACCGATACAGCCAAATATTCGGACGGCTGCTTCGATCAGCTTGACGATTAGCATGAGCACTAAGGCCAAGTAGACCAAAGCCAAGATAACGAGAATCCCATACGCCACCCAGCCAGCTGGACCAGCCCCTACCGAGATCTGAGCATGAGAAAAAGGAAGGTGTGAGTATAGCAAAAACAGACGGCGAAAAATAAGTCAAAAATTACCGTTGGCGTAAGAATGACCAGAAGTACAGCGATTACGATTCGCGCCACACAAAACAAGAAACTGATCAACCCCATGCTAGCTCCCTGACCCCATGGGAGCCATACACTAGTGACCAGAGCAGATACGACCTCCACCACCAAGATGATAATAGCCTGTGCAGTCCCACTCTTCTGTCCACACCCAATGGTGATGCCAAATGCCAAGTTCGTAGCAAAAAGCAGACTAGCGAACATCTGCGATCCGTGTCTATAATGGTTGTACAATGGACCGAGGGATAAGAGGGTGCGGGTCTCGTCGTACAGTTTGTTAGTTGTAGTCATAGTGACTCGGAGGACCAACAGAACAGGGAGGATAACCGAAAATACGGCAAAAGAAAGTGCAGCAAGGACTATGGACGAAAGACTGGCGTCCGATCGAGACATGGTCATTTGATAGCAAGAAAAGATGGTCACCGGGAGATGGAACAAGACGAGGATACGGACAAGGTTGCCGTGTAGGACGCTCCCATGGAAAGAACTGATGTTTGGACGCATGCGCCACCAGCTTCGAGTTGTGGTGGTATTTCCACTGACCAATGGAAGGGTGAATCGAGATGGAGGACGGCACATGTTGTTGCCATTTAGAGATTTACTTTCCTCTGCGGTCGTGTTCGTCGTCCCGACTCCGTCGAGAATATCTTTGCTAGCTGAGGAAAATCGAGGACTGCGCGTTCCTAGTTTCGAAGATGAGATCTGGTTTGGGGTGCCACTAGCAAGTCTCCCGATGAACGTCGGAATCCAGTCGATAAGCCAGACGAGGAAGCTCAGCGCAATTGTAGCCGCGATAATAGCGAGGAATATGATGAGACAGTTGCCAAATAAATCCTTGGGACGGACCCCGAGAGCATAAGCAAATGATTCGATGCCTGACGTTGTATTATCGGGAAGCGTGAAGAGGACGTTGGGTGCAGAGGAATTAATGAATATAGGCGAAGCCGTATCGGAGAGTTGATCCGAGAAGCCTGACGGCGGGTTGAAAGGATCGACCGAGAGAGGATTCCAGTGGTGATTTCGGGCATTCTCCGTTACCGTGATGTCTGATAGGAAGGTTACGATATAAATTGAGAACAAAAATGAAGGACGTACTGTACGATAACGTCGACCAGGCGGTCTGGGTCAACAAGGGATCTAGACGGATAATTGGTTACACACAGGATCTTTCTCCGTTATGAAAACGGGGACCTACAGACAAACTGCGGCCATTCGACGGCCACCATGGCTAGGGCCGCACACCACTGCGTGTGGAACATGATGTCTCGCATTGATGGTGTCCCTGTGAGAGAGTCAACAATCAAGGAATCCTCCATTTGAACGAGAGTACTGACCAAACCGCATCAGTGCTGGGGATGTACCGAGCCGTTCTCCACTGATCGCGCTAGCAAGAATAAAACCCGCACTTTCCACCCTGGACCAGAGTCCCCGACTAGGCCTGGTGATACCTCTATCCCAAGCCGAAGCAATCCTGGCAATACCAACTATAAGCCAGTAGGCGATGACGAGGGCGACGGTGCACCAGAATATAATAATGGCATTGCCGTATGGAGAACGCGGACGGGGACTTAGAGGCGTCGTGGAAACCTGTAAACAAAATAGTTCGGTGTTGTAGGGGTCTACTGCTCGAAGGCGAGTATTGAGTGTTGTCAAAGCGCGATGGTTGCCCCATGGTATAGCCGCTGATAGAGCAAATGGGCCGGCCTCTAGTGGGCAATATGTCGGCACTGTACTGTTCAGGGTGTCCAACGGTGACGGTGGGCGAAGAGAATTGCACAAGTACGTGCTAGTCGTATAGACATTGAGTGTCAATACTGTAGTTGTCGTGAAAAGAGTGGCTATCGCGAGGTGAAGATTGAGCACACGACACGCGAGAATAAAATAATCGATAACTCACAAAGAGGAAGAGTAGACGAGGCAGCTCCAACGATGTTCTGACTACTATTTCCAAAGACTGTAAGGTTAAGATGAGTTCCTAGTCTATCGTCTGTGATAACTTGGCCATAGACGGTGGAGATGTTGAGCTTGACCGAACTATTTGTTCCGCTGAAGCAGTCCGTAAACTGTAGAGTGGACGGCTGGGCGACAACGAGGTGGTAGTTGAGTAGAAAGAAGATGGCGATGAATTGTGAGATGAAAAAGGATCTCCTCATCGTGTCGAACGACGAGCAGACGTCCCAGAGTCTGCTAGTAGTAGCTTGCGATAATTGTGTGGGTGGATGACCGGAGTGAGTGAAATTGCGCCCAGTACGTCACACGGCTGTTCTTCTCATGCTGGTACACCGTCTGGCCAGCTTGGAATTCAACAAAAATTATACCCTTGGACGTCGTCTTCTTCACTCGATACGCACATATAAAGAAGACAAAAGATGGCCAGGATGGGAGGTCATCGTTGGCATTGAAGTTCATGCTCAGATCAAATCCAGAAGAAAATTGTTTTCTGGTTATACTCATCCTTTGCCACTCGCATCAATCCTTCATTGACGCGTTCTATGCTTTCTAGGCTCTCTCACATCCTCGGATGTCTCTGGGACTCCACCCAACACCCACGTTTCACCCTTTGACGCCGCCTTTCCTGGAACTTTACCCGTAAGTTGCTTCGTACGACCATCAAGTGTAGACCGACCAATACACTCTAAACTAGAAACTGAACCCGAAATGCGTGGACTTGGCTATCCGGACAGCTTTAGCCCTCGAATCTGAGGTCCAGTTACGGTCGTCGTTTGATAGGAAACACTACTTCTATGCCGACCTTCCTGCTGGGTACCAGATCACACAGAGTTACGGTGCGCATTCAGAGAAGCCGTGTCGCGCCTATTGTCTATAAGATTCTTTAGCACCAATTGCCAGAGGAGGGGTCTTGAAGATACATAACGATATTCCCGTCCGAATCCATCAGATACAACTCGAACAGGTCCGTGCCCTCAGTCCCTTTTTCATCTCCACCACATCGATATATCCTCAATCAGGACACAGCAAAATCGACATTCAATCCTCGCCGTCTTATATCCAATCTCGATCTCAACAGAGCTGGAACGGGATTGATGGAAATAGTGTCTGAACCAGACATGCGGTAGGGCCTGTCATTCAATTCCTGGTTCACATATTTACACTACAGACGTCTAGATCGCCAGAGGATGCCGCGTCATATGTACGAACCCTGCAGTCAGTTCTACGATCGGTGGGCTCCAGTGACGGCAACATGGAACAAGTAGGTCATATTGTTGCCTTACAGGATGTAAAAAATCTCAGGACTAAACGGAATTCACTCCTGCCCATCATTCAGGGATCCCTCCGTTGTGACGTGAACGTTTCAGTGAATAGACCAGGTGAACCTCCGGGCACCCGATGTGAAGTCAAGAACTTGAACAGTATGAAATTTATCATGATGGCCATCAGTGAGTCCGAACAGTCCCTCCGAACATGATAATGGCCATTTACGATAAGAAAAAACACTCCCACAGTCTCCGAAGTCCATCGACAAACTGCCCTCCTCCAATCCGTCCCCCCAATTCCTGTCACTCAAGAGACAAGAGGGTTTGACGAAGAGCGAGCCGAGACGTATAAACTACGCAGCAAGGAAGACGCACCTGACTATCGTTACATGCCAGACCCAAATCTACCGCCACTTGTATTGACTGAGGTGCTTCAATACTTCCACCACGCAATCCTATCACACTCGCTTACATGAAAGTGGCACAGGAACATATCAATAGCATCCGAGACGTCTTACCAGAACTTCCACCCATCACTCGGGCAAGACTGAAGACCCAATACGGTTTATCGCCCCAAAACATCGACGCTCTGATGTCCGTAGACAGCGGAAGAGAGATTAAATTTGACGGCGAGGATGGAAGTGTCGAATCTGGAATCGTTTGGTATTTTGAGCAACTTTGTTCGGGTAAAGACCGAGGTGAAGGGATAGAGAGGAATCCGAAGGTCGTGGTTAATTGGTACGGGTCTTATTATCATTGTCCGTCTCTTTGTCTTCGCATTGAACTTGAATGTGATCAGGATCACCCAACAACTTCTGGGCCAGCTCTCGGTGCGGAAAGAGTCTTTCCGGGATAATCCTCTGTCGATTGCACAGATGGGAGAAATAATTGATCTTGTCGATAATCGCGTCATGACCGGTAAGCTTATCACTCCTCCAACCCATTGGGATTTTTTTCGTAGCTGCTGAAAAAAAACTTCCCAAAAGGGACCTCGGGTAAAATTCTTCTTCGACATCTGCTGGAAGCCCAATCATCAGATCTTGTGCCGTCGCAGATAGCTGAAGACCTTCAGCTAATATCGATCTCGTCGGCATCGTCATCATCATCAACATCGATATCGCCGGCGTCGGAGCCGGATGAAATGCTAGATCTTTGCAAGGAAGCTATCAAAGCACTCCCGCAAGAAGCAGCTGCCGTACGAGATGGGAACGATAACGTCCTGAATAAAATCGTAGGCAGGGTCATGAAGGAGAGCCGAGGGAGGGCCGATGCTATGGCTGTGAAGGAGACGGTGAAGAAATTGATTCTTGAGGATGGAGGGGGTGAACCGTAAATTCGAGTTTTATCCGTTTTCTTCAATGGTTCTTCCAAATAGATGCACCGTTCTACTTCTTTCTAAATCAGCGTGGTAACATTCTACTATCTGTTTCACACAACGTGTTTTCTGCTCGACAATTTGATAACGCCACAAAGTTCGAAGCTCAATCTATTTATAGACTGTTACTCGATTTGGAAGGTAGTGATCAATCAAGCGTTGATTGAGCTGCTGGAAGCTTTACGCTTGGCTTGACAGCACCTTGTCCAATGCGCGTGCTCTTGGCAAATTCTCGTGGGTCGCTTTAACACCAAGACCAATGTTGACCTCAGGTATCTTCGGGTATCTCTTTAGTAGTCGATCTAGACGCCTCCATGTCCGTTTTAGAACCGTGTACGAAGCTTGGACTAAGTCAATCATCTGTCGTCCTCACGCCTGTCCATCAGTCTATCGATCTGCCCCGGCAAATTGTTGTAGTAGAAAGTACACGGCCAAATCGGGATCCCCGTCGCATCCATGTCCGTCAGTGATTTGGAGAGAACTATACCAGTCATCTTTCACGTGCATTGAATGTAAGCGAAATCCACGGATAGGCTCGCTCTGTGTCCCGGTGCGATTCCACGCATCGATTTCTGTGTATAACAATGACAACGACGATCTAATAGACGGAATACATGTGTGGTATGCGAATAACGGTAACAAAAGTGTGTATGTTGGGTTTGCGATATAAAAAAAGACGGTTACACAGATACAATCCGATAAGAAATGGGGATGTTTTGTTGGTCAGAATCTCTGTTGCACAGCGGGGGCGGGGAAGGAGGAGAAGGAAGGAACAACGCACACAAATATATAAAAGAAAAAGGCATATGAAAGTTAATGCCCAATTCATTGGGGAATCGCCTTTGTTATGAAAGCCTTCAAATCGTCCAGCTCCTGCTGACACGTGGAATGACCTAGTCCCTCGTAAGCGTTGAATGACAGGCCTGTGCATTCGCCTGAAGGTGGAGTACGGGGGACGCCGAGTACGTTTACGAGGAAATCGGCAGAATCTTTGGCGTATTGAAATTTGACAAGGGGGTCAAGCGTGCCTGTACCCCAGAAGATAGGGATCGACGTAGCGTGTGCAGAGGCCATCTGAACAAATCACAAAACGCAAAGTACGTCAGTAAGTAATTCGATGGACTGTACAAGAATTGTCGACACATCAGAGTGCTCCGACCACCACGATTGGTGGGCAGCTCTGATGTATCGATAGTCGAGTCTGTTTATTGCTCACCGCTTTGAATTTATCATGCAAGGGCAACCATCCGCTTAAAACGACGAGGCCGGCCAGCTTCCTTTCGCACGTCATGCCGGTCAACAAGGACATTGTTGCGCCCTGGCTGAATCCGCCGAGCAAGATGCGGCTAGCATCGATTCCAGAATCGACTTCGGCCGTGATTAGTTGGTTTAGGTCTCTGGCCGTCTCCAACATGCCCCTTTCGTCTTCCTCGGTGTCAAATCCGAATGAATAGATGTCGAACCTGGGTGATACGGAGTAAAATAAACATATCTCTAGACAGAGATAAGCAATCGGACGCACCACGAAGGCATCTCGATGCCCATATTAGCTTTGACGGGTCGGATTGGGCTGGTAGTGAATGGCATCCCCAAATATCAAGAGAAAAGAGATTCACCGAGGAAATATTGAGAGCGAGAGATAATGCGTCAGCAATCATAATCGGGCATGATTAGAAGTGCACTGCTTGATTTATTGCAGATACTCACGAGTGGGGGAGGATCCATTTTACATGGCTGAGAGCAGGGTCGACTTTAAACATATCTGCGACTGGCTTCCATCCATGTCCAGTATCTCCCAGACCCTAGGGAGTAGTAAGATACGGGGGTGAATAGAAAGAAGTGCGTGTGTGCTCACATGGACAAATATAACGGTGGAGGTGTGCTTGGTGAGAGCAGGAACGGTGAGGAACTTCAAGGGAGTTGTAGCCATTGCTATCGAATCCGAGGATGTCTGAGGGTCGATGGGTGTTCGTGAAGGAACGAAGAAAAGATAGAGGATAGTCGCGACGATGACAGTTTGAGCGAGTTTAACGGCCATCTAACCGTCTCTCCAAATAATCGATTGCATGTACATCGGCAATTCCCGAAAACACCTATCCTTCGCTTCTTTCCGTCCTCGATTCTCTTCTGAGTGTTCTTTGTTTCCCGTTTCGGCGCTAGAGGCACACCATGGAATCGTCGATAGAGTCTACCACCAAACCAGAGGGATCGCCCCCTCCAACAACTCCGTCGAAAAGTTCCCTGAAAAAAGCCGCGAGACTCGAACGATACGCTGCCACGAAGTTAGAGCGTCGTGCGAAGGAAAGAGAAGCAAAGAAGGAGAAAAAGAAACAAAAGGCGGAGAAACGTGCGGCCGGTGAACTCGATGAAGACGAGGAGGAGGAGTCGAAACGGAAAAAGAAAAAGGCACGGGTAGGTCCCAGGTTCGGAGGAAAGGTAGTTGTCGATCTAGGGTTTGATGATATGATGCATGATAAAGTGAGTTCGTACCTCTGGCTATACTGTATACTCAATGCATTGTGCATTTGATATCAGGAAATAGTATCGCTATGCTCCCAGCTAGCGTATACGTACAGTGCGAACCGTCAGGAATCCTTCCCCTTTTCCATCGTGTTTTCTTCCCTCAACGGGCGTACATTTACTCGATTGGAACGTATGAGCGATGCCGCGTATAAACGCTGGACTCATACTGAATGGTGGTCGGAAGGGTACGAGAGACTCTGGTCAAGTCAAAGTCAAAGTCAGAAAGGTAATGGACCATAACTCGCGTAATACCAAGGATCTTATGACTTTCCTCCGTCGTAGAAGATATTCCTAGCGGAAGCAGAGAAGATCAGAATGGTAACGGAACGGCTCCAGAGGAAGGGGTCGACGGAGCAGCACCAGACATCGATGATATTCGACAAACAGTCGTATATCTCACAGCTGATGCTGAAGACGAGCTTACGGAGCTCAAGGCATCCGAGACATATATTATCGGTGGGATATGTGATCATAATCGATACAAAGTAAGCGAGTGTTACGACTTATCAACTCCCGACCCACATTCTCCTCCGCTCACTGATCCTTGCACCTGACTTATCTAGAATCTTTGTTTGAACAAAGCCAAAGCCTCAGGGATCCGAACTGCACGGCTTCCCATTGGTCGATATCTTGCCAATCTCCCTACACGCAAGGTGCTCACCGTGAATCAAGTGTTTGAGATATTACTTCGGTGGGTTGAGACGAAGAGCTGGGAAGAGGCCTTGTACGCTGTCATCCCGAAACGAAAATTCCAACAAGGAGGGAAAGATAAAACAGGTTCAGAGACGGGCGCAGAGGTTGGTCGTACCGATAATGGTAATGTTGATATACCCGTTCCAGCTGATGTCATCGTGGTAGGAGAGGGGGCTGAAGCTTTCAACGAGGAGTTTACTTCCATCCCGGATAAGAAGGATGGAAATCCAGAATCCTCTCCTCAGGATATTGGGAGTTTGGCGTCGGATGCAAAGGTAGATATACCACATGAACAATAACAATGTGTCTCTGTGTGATTGCCATCAGGTCAAACATCATTGGCGGCGGAACCAATTCGTTCGATGCATGGGAGGCTGATGCCACTCTCCGTATATGGATAAACGAAATCACGACTCATCAAGTCACGAAGGTAAATCCTGTCCTTGGGAAAGCAAGACGGTCGTCTTTGAGAGGCCTTATCGATATCGCCTTTGAATCCCACAGGAATGTATACAATGAGCATCAAGCATCTCGACGGGTGCTCTGAAATCATACGCACGGCGAGGTCTGGCGAGGTCCAAGTACTGCTAGTGTTGCTGGTGCTAATAATAAGTTTCTTCGAATTCTGAAAGTAGAGTGGGTCTCTACCAACATATGTAATGTGCAAAAACACCCGACGGTTCTTAGACAGCGGCCGGAACTATACCTCAAGAGCTTTACGGGCTCAAACTGGTCGAAAAGCACAGGAAACCCGGAGTATCGGAGAACTTGAAATATCAGTCGTATCCAACGGAGGTTGTGGGCGTTCGAATCACAAGCAGAATCATCCGCCGCGAATGAGAGTCGTGCTCTCATGGTATTGTTCATTATAGAATGTCTCGTAAATTTGTCTTGCCACTCCCTCTTTCGAGAGGCTTTGGTTGGCTTGGAGCAGGTTTCCAACCGATCTAGAAAGGAAAGGGAGGAAGTGAGGAGAGGTATATCGTAACTTGGGAGCGTGCGCACCATGTAAATAATCTGGAATGTAGCTGGAATGCTACCATCCTCATTACCATGAAGTTCTTCGATTTATCCTTTAGTCTCACCGTGATAGGGTTTGAGATGATATGCTTCACCTTTATAAATAGCAGAAGCTGCTGCTAGAGTGTCTCGATGGATAGTAGAACGACTATACGTACAGTCAGTTGTATACTCACACGCAGATGAATTAGGATTTGATATCTTACCGGCCAATGACGGCGTTGCTCTCTCCCATGTCCCGCAGGTCTTCCAGAAGTTCAAACATACTCGGATACGCGACATTGACTTCGTCCACGTCGACAGTGAGTAACGTGAATCCTGCACGGCCGAGCAGGTTCGAGATGTCACGCGTGTCTGAGTACCGTACCGTCATGAGCTACGCGTAATCCTCACAGAAGGAGGGACATGCTTTACCGGTCATGGGTGATATGTGTGGGGAGATGCCGCCTTCACGTTCGACTTCTGCTAGTTGCAATGATGTCCTGATTGATCGTACTGAGCAGAATCACGAGGCAAGTGCTCGGTGTTTACTCACCTGAGCTCGAACAAAGTATCCCCTCCGAACATGGCTCCTAAGAAAAGGCCGTCGGGGAGAAGAGCCTCCTTGATTTGGAACAGTACGCCTGGGATGTTTCAGTAAGGCAAAAAGACGATAGTAATGAAGTATGACTCTAACCAGGTAGATCATTCACCCATTGCAGGCTTAGGCAGGACACGATAGCTTCTTGAGAGTTGCGTTCGACAACATCGAGGAGCCGCTCTTCATCCGCTTGAATTCTCTCGATCTCAACTACTTGAATTGTAAGGATCGACAACGCGTCGTTCGCGTCTTGGGGACACACCTTCAAAATCAGAGTCGGGGTCGCGATGCAGAGTAGGTCCTATTATACGCTTAGATGCTTGTTCTCAGGTGGACGTAGAGGTATAATTACCACTAGACTCGAGCATCACCACTTTTCTAGTCTTATCTGATTCGAGGAGTTTCGAGAAATGACCCGAACCAGATCCAAGATCAAGGATAGTATCAAACTTGCGTTTAATGTCCTACGCACAAGTTCTTGCTAGTGAACGCGTTTTAGACGAGAGTAGTACTTACCAGTAATCTTTCCATCAATCTATCAGCGACTTCATCCCGTACATAGTCTACGGTCTTACTACGCGCTCCACCATCTCGAGTTGCAGCGCGATCCTTTTGTATACGTTTTGCGTGGCGATCGAAGACCTGAAAAGGACCGAGTGTATGAGGGTTCGGCGAGGGGTTGGACGAGGAGATGGCAGCGAAAGAACGAGAATGGCGAGCAAGAACACTCTTCAAATTTCTGGCAAAATATGAGCTGGACATATATTCCTGGGGTGAAGAGACTGCGCTGTTCTGGCGGAGTCTGTCTGAGTCGAATTGAGGGGCTTCTCTTCTGATCGTTGAGTTGACCGATCTCACCGACTCAAGTTCACGTCCTTCCACGGCTTGGAATTCTTGTTGTCGACGTGGACAGTGGACGGGGCTATAGTTCCTTTCTTGCTACCTGGTTGAAGATCATCGCTCTTGAAGACGCGTTTGTCCACAGGGCCGCCGACTACTTTCACCGCTACAACCAGCTCGCAGGTTCTCATCAGCGACGACCTCTACCACGACAATCAGAGGCGCATTGAACAGTTGCAAAGGGACGTGACCGAGTGGTCTAGAATGAATGAAGAGGGCAATCGTAAATACCTCGAACTGCAAAATGAGTTGCGAAGAAAGATCTTGGAAGGAGATGAGGCCAGGTGCGTGATTCTTTTCGTACCACAGAGGTCGAAAAAACTTATGTGCTCTACAGACGTCAATCAGAATTGCTTCAGCAGCAATACCAGCACATTCAGTGAGTCGTATACGCGTTTTTTTGGCTTTGTCTGTCGTCTATACCTTTCAATCACCAGACAAATGGCACTTGCTGGACCGTCTACTTATGCCACACGCGCACCCCAGATTCTACCAATAACTGCGACTATACAGGAGGTGACAAGTCCGAGTCCATCTTCTGTGAGTGTTGTCCTTTTCTACAGCTGAACCAACTCATTTTGGGACCGAAAGGCTCGCGCATCTTCGACTTCATCTTCTACACCGATACAACAGCTTGCGCAAGCATCGTCGTCGTTTCAACATCCATTACCTACTGTCCAGAACCCTAGAAATGTATCAATCATTCCACGGACCTCTCAGCAGCATACACAGACTGTTAGCAAGATACAACCACATAGTTTCCTGCCAGGACCTCATCTACAGCAACAATCCTACGTCCAACCCACCTCATATGTACAACACAATCTACAACAATCTGTATCTTCGCAGCAGTCTCATCACACTATCCCACAAGGTCAAGCTCGACATAAACCCGACTTACCTGGCCCGCCACAAGGAGCGCCGCCCTCCATACCGCAGCAGCAAACAAATGGATCGAAATCACAGTTTCCTAAGTCCACGAACCCTTATTCTCATATTGCCCAGTTTTACAATGAATTCACTCGTCGCGCGCCGCCAATTAATGGTAAAATTTATTTCCCTCCGTGATCAGTCATAGACCGTTCATCTTGTAACCAGGCTCTCAAGCTCAACCTCTACAGAACGTATCTTCAACATCGAGTATGGCTGGTGCGTCGGGACAGACAGGATCTGCGATTAATACATCGACTGCTCCCAATGGGCAACGGATGCATGGTCCGGTACGTACAATGCTTGTTTATCTCCCTCTTCAACGTCTAGATTGATGTCGTATCCAATCAGTCTGCAAGCTCTTCGACGTCCAGAGCACCTCAGCCCAATGATTCACTTGGATTTACCCCAAGTGCGTCAATAAAACCCATGATCTCTCCCAATAGTATTCAAGTCCCGCCAAACAACTCTGTACCTGCAAATTCCGAGGACATGCTCAAGTTAGCCAAATATGTATTTCAAGCCTCCTACGGTTCTCTTTCTTCAAGCGATATCCTTCACTGGGCACATTACGGACGTAGAAACTCGGATGTAGACATACCCACGACGAGACAGAAGCTCTTCAAAGGCCTGGACGGACTGATCACTCTCCTAGCACCTACTTTTACGGGGAAATACGCACCAGTGAACCTTGATACATTGCCGGACTTGGCTCCTGACCCCATTTTCGCTCCCGTTCCTTATCGCCTTCCACCCCTCGTCTTGTACCGGGACGAGCAGGGAAACTATCAGTTCTTCGGTGGGTCATTAACCACACAGCAAGCCCAACGATGGTTCCCCGTCCAGCAGGTGATTCAGCAACAGCAGCCGAGTAAACCGAAAAGGCAGAGGAAGACGAAGCCGAAGCAAGATCAAATACTACCTAAACTTGTCCCAGCGCAAGCCGACAAAACTCGACTTGCGAAGGATATATTGCGCACGCTTGGATCGCAGGTGGGAGAGAAGAGACCGCGAGAAGACGCTACACTAGATTCAGAGTTGAGTAGGGACGGTGGTCCTAAAAGGCAGGCCATGACTACAGGAGATAGAGAGCCTAATGGTCCGAGCCCAGAGGCGATGATGAAAGATTCTCTTACTGCCCCGGTAGTGCATCCTACCGCTCCCCTACCCGCACTTCCAGCTCCAGTACCTCCAAAGAAGCCAGCTGAGCCAGAGCCAGTCCGAACAGAAATTCAAAGACCCGTTCAGATCGTGCTGAATAGTCCACCGCCCACCGCTGTTGTCGTCGTACCGGGTTCTTCAAAATCTTCTCTAATTCCGACTCCTCACCCTCTCCGACCGGCCTCGATACTTGGTTTTTCCACTCTTACTTCCCGTAAACGTCCGACGTTCGCTCCAAAACCTTCCACAGTTGCACCGAAACCTTCCCCGGCGCCTATACAGCAATCAAGTCAGCCTAAAATTACCACCGCCAAACCAAATGCAAGGGAAGAGAACGGAAATAGACAAGACATTCTCATGACATCGCCTTCGCCTTCGCTACCGCCACCCATTCCTACTACGAACAGCGTAGCTGGACCATCTAGGAGTCCACTATTCCTACCATCGCCTTCCAGTTCCCCTTCTGGTAACAGTATACCCGATTTCGGTGATGAGCCTATTCGTACCGGTACCGATAGTGAGAAGCGGGCCAAACAATACGGCAAGCGCTCTAATCAAGTTGTCAAGACGGGTATGCAATCGACGAGCAGGCGTACGGCATTCTCGCAGGGCAAGGATCGAGTGATTGTCTTGATGCCTTCCCCTCCGGAATGGGTTAGAAAGGATTTAGAAAGGATGAGGCGTGGTAAAGCCAGGGATACGCGGGATGTTATTGTGGTTAGCAAAGCAAGAACAAGGACGGATCGAGTAAGAGCCACTGGGAGTGAAGGTACGCGATAGTCAAAAGCGTGATGGGTTGGAAAGAATTAACGGAGGAGTTGTTGTTATCTTCTATGCATTTGTTATTCAAGGTTTTCGGATTTCACGGGAGAGAAGCGAATCTGGTTCGTGAGATACCCTTATATTCTCTCATGCGCAGAGAATATCCTGAGCGAATTTGATCTTAACTTTCCGTTTGTAGATGACGCTGAGCGGCTGGCCGTTCAGGAAGCGTATTCCCGAATACATGAACATCCGTGTAAATGGAAGGACTGTGATGCTGTACTAAACTCGACAGATAATTTGATGCTACACCTCCCTGGACATGTTCAAAACGGGGATGTCCTTGTGAGTGACTTTGTTTCTTCTGTTTGCTCCGATGTTCACTCCTCCCTCCCGTTCTTTCTTACAGAATGGCTTTTACTGTTTGTGGCACCATTGTGGACAGAAGTTTTCGGATCGAGAGAAATTGTTGTATCACCTAGACAATCATGCTCGGAGGCCGATTTTCTGTGCTTATGAAGGTAAGCCACGCAAGTCGGTAGCTTAATGATATCCTCCATTTATCCTCTTGATATAGATTGCGAGGAGAGCTTCAGACATCCCCGGCAGCTTGTAGAACATAATCTTCAGGAACACAAAGGAAAACATTCGTTGAGGCCCACTCCGAAACCTTTTAAACCCAATCTGCCTCCATTACCACCGACTCCCGAGTCTCTTCCGTCTTACATGAGCGTCCCTCGGCGTGTTGTCAAAGCCAGAATCTCTGAGGAGCGGCATCAAGAACTCGGTCCATGGGTCAGTGATGTTTCTGTTAACAAGATTCATAAACGAAATATTGATGATTGTTGCTGCAGGTCTTAATGAATATTACGGGCACTGCTAAGATGGGAGCACATATAAACAAGAAGCACCGTCCGGTACGTGGCGCTCGGCGGTTGGCAAAGTCAGAGGCGCAGGGTCCAAACTCGAGGCTCCACGAATACGACTTTTTGGAGCACACGTCCTCCAAACCAGTCAAGATGCCGAATATGCTGGAGCTCACGTCTTGTGAAGTCTCTCAGCTGGTCAACGAGGGATTAGTCCTTTGGCCAGACGCGAATGGCGGTCGTTCTGAGTATTCTCAGTCTAATTCCGATGGGGAAGACGCGTATTATTCTGAACATCAATCTGGACTATCGGAGGCTACTATCGCTGATGACGCTGGTATGTTCGAGCCCAAGAAAGAGATGGAGGAGTGTATTGGTTTGCCAATCTCACATGGTGTACCCCAGGAAGTGACTAGCGATGAAGAGGCGGTGGCGTTTATGCTCAGGGATAGTACGTAAAGCCCGGCGTTTAGTAGATCTGTTTTCTATAGAAACGCATACGTATATGGACCTGGTGGAGGGAAGCATCGGCTTTTTGAACTTGTAAGAATTTCGAATTCGAAGTGCCTGACGCGGATATGTGCTTTTCAAAATAGGCAACTGGACTTGTGATGGAAACTTGAAGCGGTGTGATCATTTGCTGCTTGCACAGAGACTGCAACCATGGCTGGCTCCGCTGAGGGCAACAGTGAGCTCAACCCTCCCTATTTCATCCCAATTTATGTCCTTTTTAACCTCCTATCTCTATCTAGCAGCTGCTTATATTTCCTCTCATTCCGCGGATGTAATTTTGTCTGATATTCGTCCCATAAAACTCAAAATCGACGCCCTCCGATGCATCAATGTCTTGCTGGACGAGTTTCTCTTCAGTATCATTAATGCCGCGCGCTCCCTTTCTACCGACAAGCTCAAAGCTGGATTGCTAAAGGTTCTGCCCACCAGCTTGGGGAAGGAAGCGTTGTTGGAGGCCGAAGTAGAATTGAGGGCTTATTGGGAACGCACACACCCTCCAGGTATAACTGTCTCGCCAGGCGCGGACGAAGAGAAAAACTTTCATTTACAATGGGCTTTTGAGGTGAGTTTTCTGTCAGTCATAACTTAGCAACGAATTTCATCTATATGTGCACTACAGCTACTTCGACTCAAATGTGAGGCGTATTCTACGCTGAACGAATCTGATGAGGACCCAGGCGCGGAGAAGCGCCTTGGCGATAGGATGGGGCAAGCAGGTGGTCTATCATCACCCAAGGCTAGTCTAGTCGCGCCTGCTGCTTTGTATCTAACTGCGATATTAGAGTATGTCGTATCACATCTCCATCACTGACAACTCTAATCTAACCGCCCTTCCAGATCCATGTGCGAGTATGTACTCCGTACCATTCTATTGCCAACACGTTCTAATTCACACTTGGAAGACATATTCTATCCAATGTGGGCCGCGTTGCCTCGCGAGATAGCAGCCGCACCAACGCTACTGTGCAGGATCTGTTTGTGGCGCTGTGTGAGGATGATTCTATTTATGGACTGTTCAAAACGATGAAAGGTGATTGTCCTTTTTTGATAAATTGTTGCACCGAATGATTCCCATGATGGGCCCTCGGACCTTCCCAACGAACACTTGTTGACGCCCTTTCAGTCTATGAACAGATCGAACAGTTGTCCAAACTGCCAAAGCCAAGACGTAGTAAATCACTCTCACGCAACGAAAAGGGTGCATCTCCATCTCGTGCGTCCTCACAACAAGACTTGGCTTCGACCTCGAAGGACTCCGCTCTTTCTCTGCGATCTCGCATCTCTTCGGAGGCGTCTCTGTCAATGACCACCATGGCTGCAACGAACCCCAGCTCTACTTCTGTACACAGATCGTCTTTTGACAAGGCGAGAGCCATGAAGATTTTCGGCTCAAACAGCAAGAATTCTGATGCTGAGAGTCAGAATGGTCACAGGCGCTCGGAGTCTGCCCTCAGTCTGGAGACGAAGCAAACATTGCTAGCATACGAGGACAGCGAAAATCAAGACTTTGAAGTACGTCATTGTGATAGACGATGCCATATGCATATTAAAAACCTTCACCATTTAGGATTCCTCCCTGCTACAAGAATTTGACGACCTCATGCGATCGAGCGGAACGATGAAAGTATCTCTTACACCTGATAGGCTCAAAACTATGGAGGTATGTTATTTACGTTACTGTAATTTATCTCTTAACTACAAGAATGGTCTAGATGTACAAACAAGAGAAACAACGTGGAAATAGGGTTCCAGCTCCTCTCAAGGTTGACTCCACTGCTCCATCCGCTCTCCCTCCACGAGCTACAGGCCGTCGACCCTCACTTCGCCATGTCGATTCGATAATCGAAGACGAAGAAGAGGCAAACGTTGTCAAAGTGACTTCCACCGTTACGGCCACTCGTGCTCGTGTCACTACTCCCACTATTCCTAGTTTACCATCATCACCTCCATCATCGGTTTATCGAGGGCGTTCGTTTTCAGAAGCGGCCCATCCTGGTGGAAACAACCGCAGCTTGCGAGAGATGCCTTCAATATCAGCTTTCCCTCTTCCTCCACCTTCCCCCTCTGCAGCCGAGATAGCAGCGATGCCCAAACGTGACTGGCGTGTACCGCAGGAAATTAACACCAAAGGTGGTTTTCCTACTCGCACTCGCAAGATTCAAGGGAACAGAGAGTCACTAGACTTAGATGATGTGATGGGAGGATCTGACGATGACGATGATGAAGTGCTTGTGGTTCCGACCCCAGCTCCGCGGGTAGTCAAGACTCCTGTCACTCCCAGACCAGCAGCAAAGCCGAAGGTCTCATCGAGCACCAGGGATCTTATGGACTTTTTGGCGCAGGGACCGCCTGAGACACCTTCGATGCCTGGGGGTGGGCGTGACTTGGACTTCTTTCCAGATGGTCCTCCGATGTCTCCTGGAGGTTCTGTCGAAAAACCAAAGGGTGGTGGACGTCTTCAACGTATGATGTCGAAATTGACACTTAACGGTGATAAATCGCGTGGGTCTGTGGACGAGTTCAACACGCGCTCCAGGACAAACTCCAGCGCTTCTCGTAATCCACTGCGATCCAAGATATCCAATAGTAACATGGGGTCGATGTCATCCCTTGCGAATAGACCTATTCCACCGCGTCCGCGTCCCATTTCACCGCCTCCTTCAGCCACACAATCCTCGGAAGAGCAGAATTCATCCAATTCATTTTCGAATAAACAACCCTCGGTCCCACGGAAGTCGATGCCCAAGACATGGAACACTCAATTATCAGACCCTCAGACTTCAGCTCCTCCTTTGGTCCTTTCCAAATTGGAGACTAAAGAGAGGTCATCATCCTTATCACCATCTCCGCAGCCGCCGTCGAGCGTTCACTCTGCCACGAGTCGTATCGAGCCGAACGGTCGTAGTGTTCCAGGCAGGTCCGGTGAAGCCTCACCCGCCGTTTCTCCCGTCAGATCGTCTCCCAAGCCCCCATCGACGCCAGTACAACAGGCTGTAGGCCCTGTCATTCTAACGCACCCTTCTTCATTGTCATTGAATGATACGCGAGATATGCGTCGTCTGTTATCCAAGGCGACTACTGCTGACGAATGTCGTCTCATATTCGACATGTTCCTCGCCAAGGCAGGCATTCCTGTTTCACCGGTGGATTACGATGTTCCTTATCCATCACCCTCGCCTTCCGATACTCCTGTCGCCCAAAAGTTGGCTGTCGACTCATCTCTGGAGCAATCTATCGTGGAGCTATTTCTCGGTGGGGATCACGAGAGTGAATCTCCGATACTTCGACCGAGCATCCAGCACAAAACCAAAGCCGATGGTGAGGCTGTTTCACCAGCAACACCACCTCATACCCCGAACAATTACGGGTCTGCAGAGCATCCCCACCTCCTCATCACTGCGCAAGCTTAATTATAATTTGAGAGATTTTCCCCTCCTCACCTCGTAGTATTTAACTTCCATCTTACATATATACCTGTTTATCTGTTCGTTCGTTCGTTTATATGTCGTCTTTCAGGCTGCGACTTCGGAGACGTTACTGCTCTTATATCAACTATCCTTTATTTTTTTTCACTTTTGATATATGCTACTACGTGGATATGTAATGTTTATTATGCTATAATCCTGCAGGACAACATACAGATACGAAAACATGAAAAGATACCTAGCGAACTTCCAAGGAAACGGCGATGCCCATCGAAGCCAACTCGGCGCAGAGATATCGGAAGACGAATGGCACTGCTACAACATCAAGATCGCCTCCCTTCGTCGCCCGACTGAGCACATGTTGAGATGAGATAGCCATTCTGACGTCAGCCTGGGGACGCTGAAGGTGTTGTCCCGTTGCTAAAGCTTGTCTTTCTCGTTCATCCTCCTGGTCTGCAGCTGCTCGACAAACTCTGCAATATTCACCTCCGGGACCTGTTGGTTTCAGTCCTTCAGATGCTCCAAGCACGACTTCGCCGAGGCTGATGTCTTCGTAACCCAGAGAGATCAAACTGCCACAAGTTCTGCAGACCCATGCAGTCGAGTAATCGGAGCAATTCATCAACCTGTCTTGCAGGAGGAAAGATGTACCATGAGCTATAAGAGCATCACGTTCCATCTCACCGAACCGGATTCCTCCAGCACGTTTACGACCCTACAAAAAACTCAGTCATGCAAAGGCACAATCAACGTAACGTCAAGACTTACCTTGACTGGCTGTCGAGTGACTGGATCAACGGGCCCTGTCGTTCTCACTTGGAATTTATCTAAGACCATATGTCGCAATCTTTGGTAGTAGACCACGCCGAGATAGATGTCTGCAGCGAATTCCTGGCCCGTAATTCCGGAGTACATCGGTTCGTTCCCATAATAATTGTAACCGGCAGCTAATAGCTGTTCTCCAAAGTAATTGATCGCTGTGTCTTCTTCGGAGAATCTAGAATCACAAAGTAAGATAAAAAATCGATCGTACACGAGAAGAGAATTCTCACTTGAACGGAGTGGCGTCTTGTGCTAAACCGTGCATAGCACCCGATTTCCCAGCCATACTTTCGACCAACATGCCGATCGTCATTCGACTAGGGAACGCATGAGGATTGATAATGACGTCAGGCTGCATCCCGCTCTCGCTGAAAGGCATATCCACCGCTGGCCATTTCTGCGAACAAACACCCTTCTGTCCGTGCCTCGACGAAAACTTATCACCGATGACGGGAGCACGCGTTATACGTAAAGTTATGTGTATTTTCTGTAGTTCCGAATCTCCGGCGTCACTGCCTGAAGAAGTTCATTAGCAGGAAGACGACAGGTGCATGAACTCGACAATTTACCAAGCAGTCGTACTTCGTCCACATAAGCGTTTTCGTCACCCTTATATTTGACAAACCGGGTCTTGCCAGTAGTATCGTCGATGTAGGCGGCCAATGGATCGCCGGAACTCAATCGGCTTCCAACGAAGGGCAAACCATCCTTGTCCACGAAGGCACAGCACGTGTGTTGCTTGTCCCCTGGTTCTGTCCGGATGTCATGACCAAGACCAAAATGAATAGTAGGTGCAGTATTCGATTTAGAAGCGCCACGAATATCTTTGAGGTCCACAATGTGGGCTTTGTATACTGTTCCATAGGCGAACCCGCGTTCATCACTGGATTTGTTCAATATCATAGCATCCTCCATGTCGTAACCAGTATATGAAATGACGGCTACAATCGCATTAGTGCCATTCGGGAAAGAGTCCATGGCATATGTGTTGTGCAGAGCAGGGCGAACGACCGGGCTTTGCCCAGTTTGGAGCCGGTAAAGTTTGTTATCAGTTCGATGCTGAAGAGCTGTCGCTGGCGTTCCCATGGTTTGTTTACCCATCTAGAGCCGATGAGCATGGGAAGAAATGATTGGAAGTTATGTTCTCCCCGACATACCTGACACTGATAGATATTTCTTGGACTCTGTTAGGAGGTTGTGAGTGACATATCGACGGTAAAAGAAGTTGAGTATCGGCGCGTACCTGGTTGAAGTCTGAGAACGGTGTCAAGTTGGCCAAGATAGAGAGGAAATTCGTTGTATTGTGTTCGATATGTGTTGAGACGCCAGATTCGATCTCCTCTGGTGTGCAAGCTATGTTCATATACACTTGCTCGAACGGCCCAACCTGATCGTCACGCCCGTTCGCCAAGTATTTGACAGGTCGCATCATTCGTGCTCTGGAAGCGAACAAGAAAAGCCCGGGATACTGTCCGCCTTTTGATTCAGGTACTAGACCTATTTCCAAATCCATCGGGACGCCATGTTTACCTTCAGTTTTCCATATCCGAAGTGAAGTGGCTAGTTGTGCTGCGACAGTAGGTCGTGCCCATCCTATGACGCGTCCGTCTAGTTGTATACATAGATTTTTCCGACCGTCCACAGATGGCGTGAAAGCCTGAGTCATGCCGTGCGCGGCGAGGAGAGCAGGAAGATGAGATACAGCTAGTGGCGACGTGACGATGCGACATGCCCGTGCGAGATGATTCAGGAGACCACATGGGGTACCATCAGGAGTATGAACAGGACATAGAAATCCTTTGAAAGCATTGAGTCAGATGGAGGACAGATACAGTGACAGAAGGGAACACACCCCAAGATTCTGGTAGCAATTTTCGGACCGTAGTTGTCTTCAGTTCCGCGAAGAAAGCACCACGATGTATACATCTGAAATGACTGATGTAGCGCTGCCAATTAAGTTTTTCGGCGACGATAGTGAATCCAGAGGCTTGTTGTAGGTCGAGGCCTGTCGGAGAAACCAAATTTCCTGTGGCAAGAAAATTGGACATTTTCGCCCCAATGTCGAAGTTGACGCGCGAAAACACTTTTGTCATATATCGGGCTGCAGAGTAGATCAAAATCAGCGAGCGAATAGGCTCGGACAACGGAATATACACACGATCGTTGAAATCGACGACAACTCCATTTCTTACATCGGCAGAGATAGTTGCGCGGCATCCGTTCAATATTTCTTCCATGCGCTCTTTGATGATCATACCATACAAACTTCCGGGGAGGAGGACTTCCTGATGTTGCGTCGAATCTGGGTTGTCTGCACAGGAGGTCCCAGAGACTAAACCATACAGTTTGCGCAGCATGAACCTAAAGTAACGAGAAACATAAGTCACAATATTTCAGAGCGTATATGGGTCAACTCACAGGAGCATCCTGAACTTCTCTCGGGGAGAGTCCAGGTGAACAAGAACCATTTTCTGGATCAACCAGACACCTAGTGCAGTGTCGGTCCAATCATCAGGCATTCCTAATACAATGCGGAATTTTTGGCCAAGATGTTCAAGACATTGCTCTCCGGTGCGCAGGTTATACATTTTGAAACTGCGTAGCAACAATTCTACACGATCAGTCAAGAACGTGTTCTCGTAATCCTGCATCATGACACCCTCGAAGATTTCTCGATCCGAGGCACCGACTAATGCTTTGAGAACAAGCATGATTGGGATGAGATATTCTTGTTTTCTCCAGCTGAAGCGAAGCATGGCGCTGCCGTTGGAGAGATAATGGAGACTGTTGGTGACGCTCGTTTGATCAGGCCGTACGCATCGAATTTGGACAGCATTAGGAGTGTAGGAAGGACCACGATTGGAGAATGATGGTCGAATGAGGGATATAACGTGATTTCGTCGGGGAAGGATGAGGTATCGAATCAAACGTTCATTGCCATTGACAATGAAGTAGCCGCCAAATTCTTCTGGCTCTTCGTGGTGTTTGACGAGGTCAGAGGAAGACATGGAACGAAGGTTGCAGCGTACAGACTAACGAATTGACGTTAGCAAAATATGAACCGCGTAAAATTACAATTTGACTGGGCACGCACTCGAACCATGATGGGGACAAGACCACAGTCTTTTGGCACTTCGTGCTTTGTACCCATGCTATCCCTGTAGCATAGTTTGATGGTCATCCGGCCACGATATGAAGTCAATCGTTCTCGTGCCTGAAATAGGAATAAGAACAATGAATTTCACAATATACAGGGTACGACGGTGCTTTCGACTGAGTGAGGTGTACATGCAAGTCCAGCCCCCGCCGATGGAATTACACTTACCTCTGTGGGATACACCTTCCGTTCCTTAGCACTCTTGTCCTTGTCAGGAACCATGGGTCTCGCAAGGGTTACTTGCTCAATCCATACTTCAAGGGAATCAATACGAGTCTGACCTGGAATCTTAATGGCGAACTCACTTGACATTCGGTTGCCCCATCCCCTCTCTCCGCTCTCAGAGTTAGGCTTGCCGGTACCATCGAACACGACGCGTTCGCCGATGTCTTTTAGCGCAAGGGAGAGAAGTCCACGGCCATCTCCGTCTCCAGAAGGTAAACCAGAGTCGTCGAATAGAGCATTGAAGGACTCCAAGTGAGGGGCAACGAACTCGTTCAATATCGGGCTGTAGGAACCAGATTTTGCAGGATTTTTGAAACCATTTTCCCTCGCTAGCGTGTTAAATGTAGGGGTGCGTTTAGAGGGGCCTGCAGTCGGCGCTGAACCATCAGGCATTGGGAATGTCGAGTACACTGCTCACGGAGACTTTTTGAAAAATAATTGCTTGTTCATGATCGCGGAGTGTTGATCGTCGGATGTTGAATATATTCGATCTCCGCAACTCACCCAGAAATTGCGGGTCCTGCTCGTCGGTCTCGATAACGAACTTGAATTGAACGACGATGTTCGGCAATCAAGTCACATCGTCCTGGGCAAATCCTCAGCAAAACCAGCAACAGCAGCAGCAGCAACCGACTGGAGCTGGTGTCTTTGGTCAACCTGCTTTCGGCTCCGGCACTGGTGGTGAGTATAATAACCATTTCTGTCATTTTGACGCATTTGCCAACTCTCACGGAGCTTTTGGTTCAACAGGTGCTTTTGGCCAACCTCAGCAGCAGCAGCAAGCACAACCTAATCCAATGTTTGGCGGAGCGAATCCTAATCCTTCTGGTACAGGCGCATTTGGTATGTCTTTTCCATGTCTTATCATCGCCACCGATCTAAATCTTCTCTAAGGCGCGTTTGGTACACCAAATACCGCGCAGACCAATAACACCAATCCATTATTTGGGGGAGCGAAACCAGCTGCAGGATTTGGCGCGTTTGGAGGTGGTGGAGGAGCGTTTGGAGGCGGAGGGGCGTTTGGGGGTGGAAACAATGCTGCATCTGGATCAGGAACAGGAAGCAGTGTGTTTGGTACTCCTGCTGCCAATACCGGAGCCTTTGGAAACACAAGTGTATTTGGTGCTAAACCAGCCAGTGCATTCGGTGGCACCCCCGGTATGTACTCGAGTTCACAATGTTATTCAAGTCTTCTGACGATTGTTATATTTCCATAGCCACCGGGCAGGTAGGAGCACATGATGGCATAGCTCCCGTAACTACTGGAACTGCCAATCCTCCTTTTAATGTGTTCACTGAAAAAGACAACAACACGACGATACAATACCAATCTATATCATGCATGCCCGTTTATAGTGGTACTTCCTTTGAGGTGCGTCTGCCATTCTATTCTCGCATTGATACTCTCGTTTCCGAAAGTAATTTAGACACTCATAATCTTCATCTTTCCAGGAACTTCGAGTACAAGATTATCTGCAAGGCCGTAAAACTGCTGCCGCTTTCCCCCAAACCGGTGCATTTGGTGCCCAGCCTGCCCCTGCGCCCACTACTGGTCTATTTGGTCAAGCACAACCAAATGCTCAACCCTCTATATTTGGTACACCCGTTGCACCTGCAACCAATACAGGTGGATTCGGTGCCTTTGGTCAACCTGCCGCACCCGCACAACCTGCCACCAGCGCGTTCGGGCCTAGTGCATTCGGCCAACAACCCCAGCAGCAACAAACGACTGGCTTCGGTGCTTTTGGGCAACCTGCTCAGCCCGCTCAGCCTACTGGCAGTAGTGTCTTCGGTGGAGGAGGCGCGTTCGGGCAGCAGCAACAACAACCTAAGCCTGCGTTCTCGGCATTCGGTGGTGGTGAGTTGATTTGCACATTCATATGACTGGATTGTTGAGGCTTTCCTAGGTGGTGGTGCTTTTGGTGGTGGCGGAGCGTTCGGTCAGCAGCAACAACAGCCACAACAGCCACAGCAACCTACTACAGGAGCGTTCGGGCAAACATTACAAACACCAGCGCCTGCCACTGGTTTTGGTGCCTTTGGTCCGTCGTGAATCTACTTCTACCATCGGGTCGTTTGCTCATCGCCGCACTCCTTTACAGGTAACAATAACAATGCCGCGAAACCATCGATATTCGGAAACCCAACTCCGGCGGCTCAACCAGCTACGGGAGCATTCGGGGCCTTTGGGCAAGCGCAGAACCAGCAGCAGCAACCCCAGCAACAGCAACCGAATCCTCTCTTTGGAGGGGGAGGTGGCTTGTTCGGAAACAACAATAACACTAATAATCAGCAGCAGCCAGGCCAGCAACAGCAGACTCCTTCCCGTACGTGTTTTCATCATTTTCGTCATTCCTTCGTTGAGACGTATACTTTCTCCAGTATTTGGTAACGCTAGTACTTCTGTTCAGCCTGTTGTTCCTCCTGGAGGATTGTTCGGCGGCGGTGGAGGTATATTCGGCAATAACAACAATAACCAACAACAGACTCAGCAGCAGCCTCAGACGGGTGGCTTTGGTTTATTCGGCAAACCAGCCACTACGACTCAGCCCGCCAGCATCTTTGGTAATGCGCTAGGTCAACCTACGAATAATACCAATACCGCCCCACAACCGACAAGTCTCTTTGGTACGCCTCTGGGGCAGACCACGAACCAGAATACTGGACTGTTTGGCAGACCAGCCGCGCCAGGAATTGGTCTATCTAATTCGACTCAACAGGGCAGTAATCCCTTGTTCGGCAATACATTCGCTCAGAATGGAACGCTAAACGCAACCACGAATAATCAAGGAGCACAAGGATCATTGACCGCTTCGATTTCTCAACCGATTGGGACCAATCTCCCTATTTTCTCTATGCTTCCTCCGGGTCCCCGCACTTTCGATATGGACGCCTTGCAGTCGAAAAAGAAAACTGGGTTCTTCGTGGATCTACCTACTCGTTCGCCCGTACCGAGAGTGCAACTTGGCTACTCACCAGCGAACACGAAGTTGAGAGGGTTCGCATCATCCGTCTCCTCCTCGATGCTAGGGGGAAATAATGCGAGCCCGTTCGCCTCCGGTTTGTCGTTCTCAACGAACAAACAGAACGCCCTGCTGATGAGCCGGGCGGGGGATAACAAGGCTTCCATTGGCCCTGACGAGTTCTTGGGACGAAGTTCGAGTCCTTCGCTTGGCAGCGGCTCACGGAAGAGCGTGAAGAAGTTGATCTTGGACAAGAAAGTTGAACCAACAGATTTCTTCACCAAGTCTGGTAGTTCTCCAGGAGGTCTGAGGGGCGGGAAAGTCACGTTTAGCCCTGCGTTGAGCGTGGCTGTTCGAGAGAAGGATATGGCAGCGCTGTCCCAAGCGGATCAAGCGACTGCATCGCCAACACCTGCTCCGCGAACGCAACGCACACCTAATCGATTCACTGCTGATAGTATGGCTAGTGTCCTTGACCCTCACTCATCGAACCGACAGTCGGTCCCACCAGAAGAAACGAAAACTTTACAAGACGGTGATTACTGGGTCAAACCTGATCTTCAGACTCTCAAGAAGGCCAGTTTCGAAGCGTTATCGGAATTCAAAGACCTAGTCGTCGGTCGAGTTGGCTACGGAGAGATCCATTTCTTGGAGCCCGTCGATCTAACGGGATTGCAGAAGCTGGGCGAACTGCTAGGCCATGTTGTCCGTTTCGATGACAAAGAGTGCACAGTGTATCCGGATAGTGACGATACGGAGAAGCCACCACCGGGGTCGGGCTTGAACGTACGAGCTAGGATCATACTGGAACGGTGTTGGGCTGTTGACAAAGCTACCCGGGAACCTATCAAGAACGAGAAGAATCCGAGTAGTATCCGAATGTTGAAGAGGCTGCAGAATATGAAGGGGACGCATTACGAAAGCTTCGACATGAAGACTGGCCAATGGACGTTCACCGTTGATCACTTCTGAGCTGCGATTCGTGCGCGCCATTTGTAAGTAGTGTTCCGATCCTTTCCGTATGCATATGTTTCTCTGTATGTCCGTCCAGGACCGTTCTCTTGTGCTTTTGATTTAGAATTGCTGGTATAGCAATTACACATTTCAGTATAGTTATTTAGCAGTAGGTAGTATAGGAATATGAGTGTCTAGCTTGCTGCCAATCTGCAGGATGTCGAGTCGAAATCACCTCAAAAAGCTCAGAAATTGCCTCTAGAGTGCCTGGGATTGGCCAAAGTACGTCCGCGCGAATTTCCCCGGGATCAGAGCCTGGGCGCCTGGGCTGTGGGAGCCTGGCCGATCCGTCATTCACCTTTCCACCAAAACTCTCCGTTAAAAAGTGGGTCAACGTAGACGACTTTCACAACACCAATTCCCCACATACTCTCTTGAGAACCGCCCAACATGAAGGTATGTCTAGCCACATATTCTGACCAGACATTATCCAACGCTTTTCATGGGCGGAATATAGCTAGTTACAGAAGAAATGATGCAGGCTCACAGTCGTGCGTCGATTCGAGGTGCAATCGAAGGAGCTGTAGTCAGTGGGGTCGTCGCCACCGCTGGAATCGCCTATCTCAACCGTAGATGGCCTGCATACCGCGCACTACCCCTTTCCTTGAAAATGTTGAACTTCATCATCATCGTCGCGCCGTCTCTCTCTATCCAGGCTGAACGCCGAGGTTTGGAGTATGATATGTCGAATTGGTGGGTTTTCTTTCTTCTCGACTGCAGGATTCTATTCCAATGCTTTGTTACAGGGAGGGTGAAGGCATGCGAATTCTGGATGAGAAAGAGCAGGAGGCTCAGAAGCGATGGGAAGGTCTGAGCACTGGAGACAAAGTCGCAGATTGGGCTGATAGACACCAGTATTCTCTGATCATGGGGAGTTGGGCGGCGAGTATGGCTATCGCTGGTGCAATTATCTCAAGAGACAAGTACGTTACACCCTCTGACGCCCCTATCTAACCGTCTAACCGTCTATCGCCAGGTACCAAACTATGCCACAAAAAGTAAGAAAATAGCGGTCAATCTATTGACTGAGAGCTAGTATTGACTGATTGTTTCCTTGACAGATTGTCCAAGCCCGTATGTGGGCTCAGGGGCTAACCATTGGTGTGCTTATCGCTGCTGGTGCACTCACGCATTCCAAACGTGCAAAGGCTCTGGAACACGTGCGTCTTCATATCAACCCCATGATACTCATTCTAATCTGCTATGTTTATAGCCCTTCGTTGATCATTCGTGGAGAGATGTCGTAAGTCGTGTCACTACTCTTGAAACTCTTTGTACTGACATTGTCGTCAGTTGGAACAACAGGATCGAGACCGACAAGCAGATGCTCGCGAGAAGGAGCTTCTGGCATCTCAGGGAAGGAAGTTCAACGTTCCCATCTAGATCATTTCAACTTGCTACTTTGTCGCTGGTCAACATTCCCCACACTATCCCACTATCCGAGGAACTTTCTGTAAATCAGCTGCACGTGTATCACCTCTTCCACCTTTCGCTCCGTAGATGGGACCGTCCATAGACTACGTTTATATGTCATCCCACATAATATCAGGTTTATTTATTTCCTCTATCTTAGGCATTAATCCTATCGCAGCTTAAACTGCTGTCTCCAGCCAATATACAGCTCGGCGCCTGAACTTGTCCTATCAAGGCCAACTCGGACACAAGAAGCTTCGAAGCTTGGACATGAGAACGACTTTCGGTGAGTCTAATGACCGATGACCGACACCAGACTAAGCCGGTCAATCTGCCTTCAGCTAAGTATTCAAGTTTTTTTCTACCTAATTATTCATGCCACCCTTGAGACTCCATCCAAAGTCGTCCTTGCTCAAAAAAACAAACGAGATCGTCGCGTGCTTCCGATCATGATCAACGTTCAAGCATACCAAGTCCAAACAGAATCGTGTTTCGTGACAACTTCGAATTCATCTTCCGAGTTGCTCCCGAGAGTTTCATGCGGTGGGCGCTCATGAAGCAGGATTGAAGAGTCTTCTTTGTTATCTTATACCTATACCACTTCCTTGTACCATCCCTAATACTCTATACCCTCAGCCATGCTAGGATCACCAAGTGTCGACGCCATCGTGGAAGACAGAATCTACCTCGGAAAGTGAGTGGAATCACGCCACGTCCGTCACCAATTGACGACGTACCTACTTGTTCACAGCTTGTTAGCTGCAACATGTGAAGATACGCGGAATAAACTTGGGATAACCCATATTCTGTCTGTATGCCCAGATTACCCATCAACTGGCCCGAACCACTTGGTCATAGCCGTAGATGATTCTGAGTACGAGGATCTTCTCATTCATCTCCCTGAGGCATGTCGATTCATTCAGTCTGCCCTGGAGCAAGGTGGAAAAGTTCTCGTTCATTGTTTCATGGGCATCTCCAGGAGTACAACCGTAGTATGTGCATACTGTGAGTTGTCCAATACTATTCCTCCCAAGTTATGCGCATCTCTCTTATAAATCCCAGTGATGAAGACAGAGAAGTTGTCTCAATCGGCTGCTCTCCGCCTTGTTAAGCAACGTAAGAGTGTCCTAACTGAAAACTAGACATTTCGTCCCCATAACATGAATCCAGACAGACCCATCGTACACCCGAATTATGGTTTCCTCAAACAACTCGATGCGTTCGCGAGCTGTGATTACGACCCTTGTCCCACAAATACAGCTTACACTGTATGGAAGAAAAGGCAAGAACAGGACGTCACAGGTTTTCTCAATAAATTGTTCGACACAACACCCATCATACTAAACCAGCTTCATCTCAGCAGGTGGGTCTACAATCCATAGTAAAGTATGTGCTCCACTAATTTTCATTATCTCAGCGAATTTCCCTCAGATCCAGAGCAAGCACAATCCCTACTAGCGGATATTGGCATAACTCATCTCCTTTCGCTTTCCCCAGCTCAGATCTCATCGACGGCACTCACGTCCGCCATCGAACACTGCCATATCAATATCCCGAATTGTCGTCAAGATGGACTTCTCGTTGCTCTGCCCGACGCATGTTCGTTCATTGATGCAGGCTTGAAAAGCGGCGGCCAAGTCTTGGTCCATTGCCTCGCGGAAAGCAAGGCTTGCATGGCTGTTTGTGCTTACTGTGAGTAAGACCAAGTGATCGCGGTTGTATTTCCTCTCAAATTTGATCTATACTTCTTGAATAGTGATGTTTTCGCGGAAGATCTCCTCGAATCAAGCATACACTATCGTTGAAGAAGGTGATGTTAATCGATACTCAAGGCCCAATCTATGTCATTGAGTCTTGTTCCGTTTCTCCTCTATACAGCTCTTCCTCTCTTCAACCCCACGCGTAGTTTCCTGCGTCATCTTGAACTATTCGAGTCATGCGGATACGCACCTACATCCAGCCACCCATTGGTTCTAAAGGAGTGGCCTCCAGCGTCGGACCAATCTCCTAAATACATAAACGGTAGTCCAGCAGACGTCAATGCAGCTGCGGTATCTGCGCTGAGTAACATTGGGTGCGATGTTCAAGCTTTCGCCGCAACATTGGCTGCGATACAAAGTGGTAGCAGGGCAATCTTCTAAACTCCTTTTTTGGGTGGCGTGATACCTGTTCGCAAGCAACTTGGTTGGTTATGATGGAGTCACAAAAATATAGATATAATAACATATAATTCGTATGGTTTGAATGACGCCCGTACCGTACAACAACTTCTTCCAGCGTTTACATCGTGCGTTTCTTTGCGTTTCCTGTCCGACGAGTGGCAGTCAAAGCTCGCCCGATCGTGATCGAGCTCCGTCGGAACGTGACCCTCACTCGACTCTCCCCGAGTCACTCTTGCACCTTCTTACAACTCGTCTTTGATTCTAATTTTTCATACTAGCATTATGGTCAAACGATTAAGTGAGGAAACCACCTCCTTACAGGTGCAAAGACTGACAATCTGAATACATCCACCCAGTTTTCGTTACTGGAAACGCGAACAAGCTCACAGAAGTCAAAGCCATTCTTTCGCAAGGGGGCCAGCCCATCGAGATCGATTCCCAAAGTCTGGACAGTACGTTCTTCATACAAAGATCTCTCCTACAAACGAAAACCGAACCCCCGATCAGTTCCAGAGATTCAAGGGAGCACACAAGAAGTGGCAAAAGATAAGTGCCGCAAGGCTGCTGAGTTGGTAGGTGTCCCTTGTCGCATTCTAGATTATCTGCAAAGTCTCACATCGATCAGATAGGTGGACCGTGCATAACAGAGGATACCGCGCTATGTTTCAAAGCGCTGAATGGCTTACCAGGCCCTTACATCAAATATTTCCTGACGGAGCTTGGACACGAGGGTGCGTTTATGTTTTCAAGACATACACTTATCGAGTTCCCTAATTTTAGCTTTCGAATTCCAAATATATAGGTCTCAATAACCTTCTTGTTGGATTTCCTACGAAAGCCGCTTGGGCCCTGTGCACTTTCGCGTACTCTGCGGGACCTGGTAGGCGTTGATATGGAGTTGGTTCCCTTGCCCCTCAGATACTCACCTGTTGATCAAGGATCCGAACCTCTCCTCTTCGAAGGTCGCACGGACGGCACTATCGTACCCGCTAGAGGCCCCGGAGTATTCGGATGGGATGCAGTTTTTGAGCCTGAAGGGACTGGACTGACGTACGTAGATATTTTGGTTTCCATCCCTTCGATGTTGTTCGAACTGAGACACGATTTAGATATGCTGAGATGAGCTCTGCTCAGAAAAATACCCTTTCGCATCGTTATCGGGCCCTTGACAAATTACGGGAGTATCTACGTTCTCATCCAGAGGTCTCAGATTGAAGCCTGTGTTTAGATGATGACATCGACTGGCGGAAGCTCATGTGACTTCTCCATCTAGAGTCCATGATACTTGACATGGGCCATTGTCCTGTTCATCTTTGTGCACCCATCAGCTTAAGTGAGTCTCATGATAGCGTCGTACGGGCGTTGGGTGGGCTCCAACGCCCCATTTCACCGGGGTGACGATTTTCCTCTGAACCTGCTGGCCTGCCTCAACTTGCGCCTATCGTTGATTAGGATCACTACGGATCCCAAAATCGTCTAGTCTCTAGACCTACGACCACATCTCATGACGTCGACGAGGGTACCTACACCTTCTGCTCTCATAATTCGTCATGCCGATTATCTTCTTTGGTTTCTACCTTCCGCGCTTAGCGTTCAACGGAGGCACGGGGCTACGACAAGAATATCCGCGATATAAGGACGTCATTTCAATTTCGTTCCTACCGCAGCGGCGGAAAGACAATGGTAAAAATATGTCTTACATATAGTACCTGGACTAACACGAGTTCTACGAAATAAGGTCTTGGCTTTCAGCTGTGGGAGTATGCGTATTCATCGGTACGGAATATACGAAAGGGCTAAAATATGGTGCTACATGTGCTGAACCGTGAATTATAGTGTTATCGAACGATATTGTAGTCAGAGTTTCCCTCTGAGCCCGTGTTTCTTCCCTGCGATAGGGAGAGGAATGTTCATGGTGGAATGGACTGCTGAGATGCATAATCTATCTCTATCTCTATCCCAAATCTGAACAAGGAGTGCTTTAATCTGACGGAACATAGGACAAGCGTGTAAGTCGATCGAAAAGCTTACCTCGCACCGAGATACCCTGATACGGCCTTTGACAGACACTGCAGTGCTAACCACACTAAGTTTCGTGCCTCTGTGAGGGACGGGAAAATATTGTCAATCTAATACTGAGGACAACCGGTGTGAAATACGCACACAGTGATAGAATTATGCCAGATAATATTCATGGCTTGAGACATGCCTGTGCCGTCCGTATTTGTAGCTATACCTAGCTGGACTATAGCGGACGATGAACATCTGCGAAACAGACGAGATCAGTCAATCGAATTACGGGGACGGAATAAAGAATACTGCACGGATCGATTATATAGGCAGCACAAGCTCCATGTAGGGTCCCGTATACGTTACACATAGCTACTCGTAATTGAGCAGAAGGTTGGTCAACGATTCCAGAGGTCATTTAGAGGGAGAAAATGGTTTCTTACCTTGATCGACCTCTAGTTCACAGACCGTTCGGGCTTCCGCCGATGGTCCGTCTCTTCTCCAGACATCCATTTGGGATATCCTAAGTCTCTCACCAGTCTCTGCGCCGTATGAACGTCCCACCGTGCTTATAAAATAAGCAAAGGTGTTGACGCCCAACTGCTTCTCGTCAAGTGGGACATTTCCCAAGATTTTAGAAACATCGACGTTGTGAGCTGGAGGAAGCGAACGAATGAAGAAGAGAGGATCGTCCGAGTGCATGTGCAGTTCTCGTGAGACCGGCATTGGGGAAAGATTATCGTACCCATACACCCAAGTTTAATCGAGATATTTATGTACTCCAGATCATGAGCGGAAGACATTCACAGGAAGGTCTGAAAGTATACTTGAAACCCGGGAAAAGCATAGCTGGCTGACAAGACCTCGGAGACTGGGCCGCTTGCTCGTAAAAGAGATACTAAACCGCACATGGACGTTCGGTGCAAGATGCAATCCTTAGATGGTTAACCGAAGTTGCTCCTTCCGAGTTCGCGCCTCACAGGCTGCTTGTGATTTCTCCACTTGGGGACATTGACAAGAAAAAAAATAACAATTTACCGGTGGTCTGTGAAACCAGCGCTAGCACAAACCTAACCTCTTTTCTAGCGTCTAGCAAGTATCTCCGTCCAATGGCACCTGTTCTGCAGTCTCGACTTGTGGGCCGACCCACCTCTCTAGATCCTCGTGTGAGAGAGAAGTTCCTAAAGAGCCCTCTTGTTGACGAGGTCTCAGCTTCAATCGGAGGGAATGCTACGCGGGAAGTGAAGGAAATCACTGTCAAGTGGCTCGCTATGTTTCATCTACGAGGAAACGGCTTTGCTAGTTCAGTGGGCGACCGTATCGAGGTCAGTGCTTTGACCAGTTTGGAGATTGTCAGCTCAAAGAGACAACGGTGAAGGTCACCGAAGTATCTGTTACTCCCAAGAAGGATGAGCCTCGTAAATTAGAAGGCTACGTCGTCTGCGAATTGAGCGTAACTGAAGGTGAAGTGATGCATGTCAAAGGGTAGATCTTCTGCTTGACTTGACTGTATCGTTGTACATTCCAGATATGGTCAACGCGTATGGTAGCTTGCACGGAGCTTGCGCTACATTCCTCATCGATGAGTACGTCTTACACCATAAGCAGGTTCCTATAGTCTGCTAGCAACTCCTTGCAGGTGTTCGACTCTTCCTCTTTCAGCTTTGGATTTGTCTCAGGGAGGTAGGGGCGATCCTGGAGTGTCTCAAACGATCGACACTGTATTTCATGCACCCGCACCCTTGTAAGAGCATTCGTCCTCCCGATCGATGTCTTGATCTGATCTATCTTGAATTTAGAGGAGCGAAGTTGAGGATAGTCAGCACCAGCTTGACAATAGGTGCTCGAGCGATGTCTACTCGGGCAGAGGTAGGGTCAACTTCATGAGAACTCGTCATATATTGACCTGTACACCTATCTAGATATGGGACGCCACTAATCATCGTTTAGTAGCCTCAGGCGTGCAGCTGAAGATGCAGCCTTCCCCCCCAAAGCCCAAGTTGTAAACCATCAACGATAGATAGGGAATGCCACTTACTAGCACCAAGCTTTTTTCACTTATCGGCGGGATCCTGATGGAGAGTCAGATGTCGCGACGTCGCGCCTTGAAAGGTGTACAACAGAGATTGTGATGATTCTGACCTACATAGTTCGTTCCCTGTACCGGGGATGTTGTCATAGGGTTCTTGAGTACATTCATGAATCACAGGAAACATCTCACCAGTGAACGACCTTGAGAAGGCATGTGGCGTCCATCCCGCAGGTAGTAAATGTTACACTGTCAATGACTGGTGTCCGATGTCCTAGAGTTCCTACCGAACAAGAACTCATTTCATGAGCTCAAAAGCATGCCACTGAATGAGGTACCCGCTCCTGCATGACTGAGGAGCAATAAGTACGTGATCCTGAACGGTTTCGAGACGAGAATCTGACACACAACGCAGATCCTCGTGCAATTGGCTTGAAAAACCCTAATGCTGTACACAATCGGCCTGCGAACTTTTCACCATAGCATCACGGGAAGATGACAGATGTTCAACAGCCCCGGGTCCGAAGCTCGAAAGTGAATAGAATTCCTTGTTTTGTTTAGACAAAAAACGTACACATGCAAGGTTGTGGACCATTGATCGCGCCGAGGAGCGGGGAGGTTGGACCAATAGTCTCGTCGTACAGTAGATTGCTTCAGCATGCCAACCGCGGTCCAACGACTTGGGGTAAACGTACGCTGAACGTTAAACTGTAGCGTAATTCATCTCATGTCGAGCGCGTTCCTTGAGATGTAATACTTTCCTTGAGAGGTAAGAAGTGAATAACAAAATCAAAAGTCGACTTACTACGTAACACTCGAAACCGTTTTTACAGCTGAGTATATATCATACCCATAGTAGCATCCGATGTCCTTGGAACGTGGTTGTCTTTTGAGCCTAGCCGAAAGTGAAGGATATACGACTTGGAGGCGGGTTGGAAGGAAGCGCACGTCGGCAAAAGTTCAAGACATCATCTTGACAAGCAGACACCCATGGCCATGAACCAACTTTCCATCCACGACTGCCACGAATTTTCACGACCCACAAGTCGGGCTTGTTGCACGATATATCTTTATATCAAAATCAAGCCTCGTGTCCAGAGAAAAAGGCGTGACGGGTAGAACCACCGAGCTATCGATTCCAATCACTTATCCATCGCTTTCGCTGCATTTCGGTCAAAGTCTTGCCCTTCTGAGAAAATTCCAATAATTCGGAGTATGGGATCAGCTTCCTCGAGAAATCAGCCATATCCATATGGATACGGGGTACAACCTCCAGGATATGGGATGCAATATCAGCAATCTCAACCATTCGTCCAACCACAGCCAATGATGCCATTTCCGCAACCACATCCTTTCCCGCAACCACATACGCGCCAGCAACAGCAACAGCAGGGGGTGTATCCAAGTTCGACCTGGTACGTGCCGCCCCAGACGCAACGGCAGAAGAAGAAGAGGTCGTCGAAGCGGAAGCAAGCTCAGAATGTGTTTCCGGAGCCTAACAATCAAGCGAACAATGGATTTGCAGCAAATCGTGCGTGTCCTAGAACCATATCTTCTGGTCTAACCTGACTGACGAGCAACCATCATAATGCTGCAATAGCTGGGAGTAGGCCCCGACCACCGCAGACTCCTTTCAATCCACCCCAGCCCATCAATCCTGCGAACATACCTCCTCTACCCTCGTTCTCTAATCCCACAGACGTACTGAAGGGTTATAATCCTGAACCTTCACCTGTTATTGATGGGATACCAGGCAGACCTCCGCCGCCTCGGAGGACTGCTGATTCTCCGTTCGAGGCTACCATGTCTGCCGTATTGGCACCTCATACGCCTGTACACCCTAGCGCCTATGGTCCACCAGGCGGTGCACCACATACGCCCATAAGAAATCAACTCCCCGCGCCTCCACGTGATGTATACAACGACTCTCCTTATAAAATGCTGCTAGACTTGCCGCATACTAAACCGTTGTTAACCGAAATGTATACACGGCACAAGGATGATGAAAAGCTCACCAACAGCCTCCTTCGTCGGAAAAAATCGCGTAAAGGCTTGTTTCGCGCCTTCAGTTCTCGAAAGGCTGAAAAGGGTGACGATAGAAAGCTGCTCTATGTGCCTGTGTATACGCAACAAAGCAAGGAACCTTATGTTCCCCCACCTATCCCCGTAGCTGGGTCTCAGACGCAACCGCAGGCTCAACCCCAAACCCAGCCCCAACCTCAGCCGGCCTCTTCCCCACCACGTCCCCCTCCAGTGAGGTTTGATCAACAAAGTCTTCTTCGAGGATTTTTAAACCACTCCAATCATCGTATCATCTACAGAAACAAGATCTACGAGACCGCCACACACCTCCACGAGGCTCTCAAATTCCTGGACCACCGTCCGGATATCGCAGAACGTATTCGTAATTGTCCAATCGACGAAGTGTACCCTCTGTCGTCGAGTTTTCAACAGTTCCAACGGCCAGATTGGGCGGAACATTTCTTACCGACGGTATGTGCAGTTTCCATTTTTGTGATCGTGACCCTTGCTTGACGCGAATTGCCCTTTTGCCTGATTAGATGGAAGACGTGTTGTATTGCAAGTTCAAGCAGCACCCTGATCTGCGGGGTCTCTTGATGAACACGGGTATTGCGGACATTATATACAGTGACGTTCAGGATGATTATTGGGGAGACGGTGCGTTCGGACGTGGTGTGAATCACCTGGGGAAGGCTCTTGTACAGGTTCGCCAACGGCTGCGCGCTGAGGGCTACTGATCTGTCTCTGCGCATTTTTCATCGCTGCCTCCATTACTGATATTTCTTTTTGCATGAGCTACTTTCTTCTGTTTTCTTCTGTATCTGATACTGTGCTCTGCGTTGCTTTGACCGTGCTGTCCATCGTTACTCCACTTACTGTATGTACATACTTTCACGACTTATGACCCGTGGTATAGTTTTTTCTTCTTGGGGGGTCTTTCTCATCTGTACATACCTTCTGTTCATTTCACAATGTATATCCTCTGACGACACACAATGGACATGTCACCTAAGGACAATCTTCATTTATCTCGTTTCCTCCTCTTCCGCCGTCCCTTCCCTTCCGCACCCTCAAGATCGTGTATCTCGCCTCTAGCCTCACCAGCTTCACCACCGTACATCTGACTAAGAGCCTTCTGCACAGCCTGCCTACACACCTTCTCTGGAACTTTCTGCCAGTAGAGTTCTTCCTTCTTACCTTGCACGATTTCCATCGATATAACATGGCCTTCTTGAGAGGTAATGGTGCCCTTGTCATCGAGAGCTCCAGATTGTGTCGTTCGGTTTACGGCGAAATGATCCGTCAAAATTTTGGTGTGGTTCGGTGTGGTAAGACGGAGGTAGCACTGTTCGTGTTCGTTGCATCAGAAACGGTCAAAGAGAAAGGTAAGGTATGTTCGACGTACAGAATCCATGCCTTTATTGAAGTCGACGTAATCCAGACCTTCATTCAGGATCTCGTGATTCACGATGGCTGTCTTGAATGCAATGGAAAACAGATTACGCAGCGTCGTTTTGTTTGTTTCTGGGTGGATGTTTCGTACGAAGACAAGGCAGTTGAGAGGGTATGGGGATGTCAGATCCATCGTTGGGGCTGGATGCCCAGAATCGGCTGGCGCAGTGTGATCTTCGTTGGTTCGAGGTGGTGGCGGAGGCTCAGGCAGACTAGATACACCTTCCTCGGATGCGATTATTTCGTCTAGAAGTTTTGTCCGGTATGCGAGATACTCGTCTTTCAGTTCGTCCCAACGAGCCTTGGACAAGCAACGAAAGCCAAATTTAGACGCCTCACGATCCTCGTCCGTCACGGTAAGGTTTTTTGGTGCTATAGAATTTCGATCCCACGGCCATAGACGCAATAGTTTTTCGACGTCTTCCGTGTTTGACACAGTGACGAGGGCAAATCCTTTACATTTAGGTTGATCGCCGGGTTTATCTTGGTGGTGCGGAGGTAGGGTTACACTCTCAATATGATTTGGGAACTTGTATTCTTGTGCCAATAATGACTGCGTGAACTGAGCGATTCCAGGTATCGATCGATGAGGAGGAGGTATGTTTTCCTGTAGGGTGTTCAGGCTCTTTGAGTTACACTGTGTTGAGAAGGATCAACATACCAGGTACAGCGTCCTGTGTTCCCAATCAGCTCTCGAGAATTCTCTAGATGGATGCTCCAGAGAACTATTCCAGTCTTTGCGACGAATCTCATACAGTCCGCCAAGAGTGTCCTCCTGGCCTTCGCCAAACCATGTCGATCGTGAGGGCCCAGATATCAGCATACGAAGTTCTAGTACATCACTGGCACAGGACCGGACAGCTTTTGCAATGGGAACCTCCAATGCTTCTAGGTGTAACGCAGAGAGGACCGGTGAACGTCGAAGCAGGGAACTAAGGGCAATGTCTTTGTAGAAACAATCAAATTTCTCTAGGTGAGGAAGTTAGGGAAATTGAACGTACATCCTTCTTTTCCAGGGTGTTCCCCTTCTTGTTGACTATTCCATTCAAGAGTGCGTCTTAAATCTGGATCCGACCACAGGGCATGGTCTGACAACGACAGCCATACCAAAGTCGCGTAATCTTCTTCACAAAGACCCTTTCTGCCTTCCAAGTCAGCGACACTCGTGTCTGCCTTCATCTTCCCTTTATCTTTGGGTACATCGACATGTGAGTCTCTTGCCGTCGTCAGCGTTGAGAGCGATGCCCTTGTTGAGGCTGCATTCGAGCTCTTCGGCCGTTTTGCTACTTTTCGCGGTACAAAGGCGAAAGGCGAATCCATAACCTTCTTTGTGAAACGTCCGGAGGAACACCAGCACGCAGTTTACGAGGCGAGAGTCGAGACGATGAAGCTTGAGGTCTTTGGGGGCGGTGCTCAAAGTATTTGGACCCTGTTATGATTAGAGGACGTAGTAATCCGTGCCTAAAATCTAGCCGATACAATTACTGTAGCATTTCGTTCAATTCGTCAGGTACCTGTGACCGTGACCCGTTTGACCGATTCGTCGTTTCGTCAGTTGCCTTTTCGGGCGTGACATTGCAAAATTTTGGGCGATTTTTGACCGTTTCTTCGCCGCTTTAGGCAAATATTGCACGTGATTCATATTTTATTTTCGACATCAAGCTCTGTGACCCGTGACATGTGCCAAAATTCGTTTTGGACAGGGCCTTCTGTGACCCGTGACTGACGAATTGAATGAAATGCTACAGTACATCTGATAGCGAAAATCGGGATGCAAGTGTCCTAAGAGCTCAATATCACTTGCACCTTGCAGCCTATAGTCTCGCTCCCCGCGATCTCGTTTAGCATTCTCCCATCGGATATAGAACGCCCCAACGATCCCAAGCACGAAGATCATGGAACTCGTGGCTAAATTCAGTGAATTGCCGTCATGAAAGTCTGGTGCGTCTGTAGGAAGATATGTCCAAACCCTGATGAGAAGACGCAAGAGGAATCACATATGTCAGTGATTCATTAAACAAGCAGAAACATAGTTACCCAACTACAGCTCCGAGAGACGCCACGCCTGAAGAGACATCCCTGAGCTATAGATACGATGCTATAGAGGAGGTTGCTAACCTGGAATAATTGCGGTGACGACAGCTCGGACTGTGTCCGGAGCAGCATTTTCAGTGGCCCATGATAATAACAAGGGGGCAAGAGGAGAAGCGCCAGCGATACAAAAGAAACAGTACGCATATCTGAGATCAAGTCCGTAGATTCAGTACAATACTGACGGCATAGCACTGAGAGTTGACGTACCGCACGTGCGAATTCTTCGTGCCGACAGCAAGCGCATAACCAAGAATCATGAAAAGTGTAGTAGTCACGAGTGGGATGGCTCGTTGCTTCATACGAAGACTATAGTAGACATTACACATTGCCCATACCGCACTGACGAGGTAGGGAGGGACCGTAAGAAGCTGAAGAGCAGAAAGTGATCAATGTACCGAATATGCGGGTCCTATCAACTCACCTGTGAATGAACGACCGCTATATTTTGGGAAGGACTTAGTAAAAGGGAACGATGATAGTTACAAGGAGACGCCAAGGAGACGCACTGAATTTCCCAACTAGAAGAAAGCTATGAAACGGTGAAACTCGAAGGTCAATAGACACACGAACGAGTAGCAACCACCGTAGGCATGAAAAGACTCAGTCCCTGGAATGATATGTTTGCAAATGTAAAACACATAGTACACAAGATGGTCTGTACCTATGTTGTCAGCTGCACTATCCCTGAGTAAGCATCAAGAATACGAGCTCACGTTAAAGTTGAAAGCTCTCAGAACCGATCTCAAGTTAGTCCGTTCCCTTTGACCTCCCGTCTTGATAATCTGGTCGGCATCAATACGCGCTAGGGCAAGGGAGCGTTGTGCTGGGCTGAGCATCTGGGTGCGGAGAGGGTCAGCCGGGATTATGAAGATGCATAGAAGGCCTAGGCCGGTGGTTATTATCCCTGAGTGGCTTCAGTATACCAGACTAATAGGACAGTTTTTGGCGGATCACCTTCGATGAGGAAAATCTTTCTCCATGATTTCGCGCTTCCGATGTCACCTACGGAAAGTAGCCCGGACGCAAGCAAGCCACCGACTGAGCAGGATGATCAGTAAGACTTGGACGAGGCTAATTCTGCACCCGAAAGGCACGTACAAGCTCCAGCTAGCGATGGTGCTAGGCCAAAAAAGAAACCGATACGCATAACCAACTCGGAGCGACGATAATACTAGAAAGATGTAAGACTAAAGAAGGGAATTGATGATTTGGACACGCACTCTGGACAGCACGTAAGCTAAACCTGACTATAAACGAAATCTTGTGAGCGATAAATATCCCAGATGGCTGAAAGAGACTCTTACCACCGTTCCTCCCTCAGATAAGCCTAAAAACATCCGTATCACAAGAAAACCTTTATATGAAGTTACAAATGCAGTCGAGAGAGAGATGATCCCAAAGGCTGCGATGGTACAAGCAAGCCATACAGATCCGAAGTGCTTGAGTGCAAGGTTCGATGGAATATCAGAGAATATGTACTACAGATAGAAGGATAGATCAACCAATGCAAGTCCGATTGAAGGTGTGCACGTACGAATACATAGAATACGGTCAACGATATTTCGAAATCGAAGCCAGTCATCCCAAGATCTGCTTCGAGACCTGCCAGTGACGATAAGGTCGTGTCATGATTTATACGTTGAGACGAGACTAGTCAGGAGAGTACCTGCGATTTTTGCGTTCCCTTTATCGCAGGGCTCGGTGAAATTGCCAATGATCGAAGAGGAGAAACGTCACCTATGGCAGTCCTGTGAAGTATCGCATTAAGTCACGCATTGGCAGACCAGACACGAAGACTGCTTACCTGTCGATAAAATTGGTACAATCTTGAAATAATAGGTTATATCCAGTCAACAACGTTAGTGATCCAACGTACAGATGAGTGTGAATAGAGGCATTAATGCCCAATCTAATTTACGGATCAAAAGGCTTTCAGCTTCGACGCCGATAGTGGAGTTCGAGTTCGTGGATGATACAGCAACAAGGTCGTTCTCAGAATCTGCTTTGACTTCTGGTGAGATGTTTGTCTTGTTCTCCACGACGACAATCGGTGATTCAGAGGATGGCATGGTGATCTGTGAAAATGTGAGCAGCGAGCAGCTATCGACATACCTTTTATAGATCGCTTTGAACCCTCAAACTCCATCAGTAGACGACTAGACACGAACCAGAAGCACATATGTGCCTTGTATGTGCCCAGACTTCGTACAATGACGACGTGCACGAGGGATATAGAGACATATCTAAGTGGCAAGACACACATGACAGTGGACGGTGGTCAGGTATGCATTGCTGACCTCCGGTACTAAGAATTTCCAAGGGCGAAGCTGAGATAGGAAAGGAGTCCGAGTCACTTCGGTGGGTCGAGTACTTCAGTACTTGAGAAGTCTTCAAGCAATCTTCAAGTTGTCCGAAAAATATTTGAGACTAGAAAAGGAAGCGATCGACGGACGCTTGAGATCTCGCTTAGACTCGAACCTAGTCCCTGAGAAGTTCTGGTAAGGCATCCTTCTGGGCGTATTTTGACTCGTATCCTTGACGTTTACAACGCAACTTGGATACAATGTTGGTTCACGAGAGGCGTGCGCTATGGTGAAGTTCTTCAAAACTCTCGGAGAAAAGTTGGCATTTTCCTGTCAATGTCCTGTCAACTATATAGCGGGTCTTGCAATGACTGAAATTCGTAGCTGAAGGGATGAAGTGTACGGCCTGTAGGTTTCAATTTCCCCCACTCAGATTCCATCCTATAATCATCCTGAGAATCACGTTGACGGTGCCAGTTATCCAGTTCGCTCGATAGGCGTTGAAGTGCGATAGTCTTTTCGGAGATAGGTACATCGCGGTGGCGATTCATGGGTGCAACAACCAAAGAGGGATGTCGTGGTATGACTGATGTGCCGCTTGATCCGCTACCCAGATCCTTCTCGGGAGAACGAGGTATAACGATCTGCTCCGAAGATAAGACAGCAGACAGCGGGCACAAGGACATGAAGTGGAACGATTGGATAGTGCTGACGACTTCCTGTATAATGGGTCTATCACCAGGCGGGCTTGTCCAGCATCGTCTGATGAACTCCCAGTGGGTACTGGTTGCCATTTCCTGTGGAGGAGGTCGTGGATTCATCCGCTTGACAAGTTCAAAGAGAACTAAAGCATCTGAGCGTAGGTAATGATACGGGACTTTTCCTGATAGGACCTACACATTGGATCATCAGTCTCTCTCGTCAAACGTCAATCAGTTATTTACCTGTAACATCACGCTTCCAAAGGAATAGATGTCGGTACAAGAATTCACCGATCCCAAGGGAGTGTCTTCATAGAGGTCGTAGAGTTCTGGTGCAGAGTATCGGATAGCTCCACCAATGGAGGAAGTGTAATAGGACGCTGTGTGGAATTCAGCAATCACGGTTGACATGCCAAAATCACTTAGACACGCTTTTCCTGCAGAGTCCATCAGGACATTCGACTTGTGGAGGGATAAAAGATCAGCTCGAGCACGGAGAATTCTGGATGAAGGGCTCACCCCTGTCAAATCTCCATGTACGACACCATGCGAATGTACTTTCTTGTCACTATGTAAGTAGAAAGGACATATAAACCAGCGAAGAGCACTCACGGTAGGACAACCCAGCAGCGATTTCCGAGAGCTTGTAGGAGGGTCAGGGACTATCTGGAAAACGATATTAGGTGCCCACTATTTGAAAACGGTCTGTAAATGACAGTGAAGTCGCTTCGCGCTCCAGATAACTATTCAATGTCCCATTGTCCAACCAAGGACAGACCATAGAGGAGTACGGGCCAAAGTCGGATACTAGACCATATAACGGGAGTATATTCTCGTGTTCAAGCCCTCCCCATACTTTGAGTTCTCGACGCAGGCGCTGGATAGATATTGTCAGAAGGAGTCGTCAGAGAATCAAAAGATTCGAACCTTGTCCATCTTCATCCGCTCCTCTTCTGTGACTGTATACGAGCGCAATACTTTGATAGCAACCTGAAAGGGTACCTAAATATTTTCAGAACACGATTGTGACATCACATACGTGCACACCTTGTCTGTATTTTCGCGCGTAGTCCAAGCGCCTTTCCAGACATCTGCGAATCCGCCATGCGCAGCTGGGTAGTTACCTTCCCTGTTGATTTGTCCAGTTAGGTCAATCAAATCGTGCACTTTCTGTTCCATGTCAATGTCGACCAGAGGTCAGGCTTGATGTAAACGCGTGTCGCTTGCTCGATGGGAACTTGTCAGGATTTCGGGTTGTCGACATCTTCCTGAATCAAGATCACATACCTTGTAAAGCGACAGTTGATTGGAAGAGGCGGGAGAGGGAGGTCGACGTGAAGATCAGCCCTAGGTTATAACTGTTGTTACTTCGAGGCAGTGTCCTTCTTACCGAGAGTTACCTTTTCTCGAAACCTGTCAGTATCATATTCCCTTGATGTGAAGGACTTATATGTGGGTTCAGGGACTACACACTCTGTCACATGTCCCATTGAGGTTTCGTACACACATAAAAGCGCACATACACATAGCACCGGTACATTGGGTTGTCCTTCATTGATCTGCAAAACGATTAGACTCGACCAATGAAATACACTCTGCCTGCATCGTACCTCAAAAAGCCAAACTACCAACCTTCGTCTCTCGTATGACACCCATGTCAACCAACTCACGAATCAACTCCAGAAGCATTCCGTCACATCCTCGATGAGCGACCAATTGCACTCCCACGGGCAAGGCTTCCCATTTCCTACTGACATGGCTGAAATACGACACGTGTCCAAGAGGGACGCTGATATCAGGCAGTCCCACCGCAGAAGCGAGGTAGTTGAAGAAATCCGATACATGGTTATCGGGTTTGGCTGTCGCCAGGAATAGAGGTGTAGCGCCCGCGATAGCATTGAGATCCTCGAAGCGGTAAGAAGGGACACCGCCTGTCCCTGTGTCGTAGATGAATATGGAATCCGAGCAAGAGTCAGGGTGGGGTTTGATAACTTCCCGTACAAAGAAGTCACCAAATTGGCGCTTATAGTCGACGGCGCGTTGGTAATCAACATCTGTTAGGTGCTTCGCACGGGCGAATGCGTTCGTAGGGTTGGGGTCGAATTGTGGATATCCCCAGCCCTCTTCGGAGTATTTATCGACTATAGGTTTACCGACGTGGTTCCAGGAGTAATATTCACCCAAAATGTTGGAAGACAATTGAAACTGTGTAAAATTTGAGTTTGGGAGATGTGGGAAGATGGTAGAGGTGATGTTGATGGGGACTTTCGTGAAGCCTAGGTGCGTCGTAAGTGTATTCACGAACTGGTCATAAATGGTTTGTGCGACGGGATTGGCGAGAGGAAAGTGATCTATAGGATATAGAAGCTTTCTTGGATAATGCACAAATGTGTTAGGCATCGGGATAGGCGAATCCGCATACCTTTCACGAAGTCAGAGGAGATAAACCATCAAGATGCAGCGCAACTCACCAAAGTCGAGAAATAGTGTAGAACATATGAGGATCTCGGGCGAAAAAACCAGCAGTGTCCATCTCGGCAGATAGAGGGACAACTCCATCCAAGTCCATGCTCCCCCATGTTGGTCTAATTCCATAAGCTCCTACCAACGTGGCAGGCTTCCTGACACTACCTCTGGTGTCACTCCCGATCGCAAAGTCCAACCACTCGTAGGCAGCGATCGCACATGCGCTCCCTGAGCTACTGCTCGCCGCTGTCAAATGGCCATCTCCCCGAGGATTCCAAGGGTATGAAAAATCGACAAATTCCCAAGGATTCGCACCATGCGCAAACTGAGAGGTTTTGGTTTTGCCGATGAGAACTGCGCCAAGGGAGATAAGACTCTGAATTGAAGGTGCTGTGGTGTTTGACGGAGGATGAGTTTTGGCGTAGGCAAGCGATCCAGCGCTGGTTTGGAGACCGCGGGCATCATAGATGTCTTTCAGAGCAAATCGTTTACCTGCGAGTGGGAGAGAGGATCCTAGAGAGGATAGTCGGGAAGGTATTGGGATATATTGCGGACCATCTGAGCTGGTCAAGTCGGTAGGGATCCAGCCGTCGTTCTCAGTATCTGGAAGAGTTCCGAAAAGGAAGGCCTCATGATCGTCTTTGTACAGACGATAAACGTCGTAGATAGATCTGGAGGATACAAGTTTCGGACCAGGCGGGAGACTCTCGTCCAAGTGAAGCACGGTGACGTTTTCCAGAGGTCCATATTGAATATTGGTGCCCACAAGGAGTAGATAAGAAGGCTGACCAGATTCTAACCATCGTGCAGCAGACTCAGCGAGGTAAGCACTACCAGGGCCGTCGTATTGGAGAACGATTGCGTCCAAGAAGTGCTGATTCCAGACATCATCGAGGTCTGAGTACAAAGTGAATCGCGAAAGAAGGAAATCGAGAGTTATCTGCGAGTTGTTAGTCTTTACAGACGTGGCGAGAAGGGTTTCTGGAGGCACTATCTCGGAATCGAATGACAGAACGGGAACAGGACTCGCGTAGTAGTCGATATCGTCCAATTTGAATATAGACCCCCCTTCGTCAGAGCTAGAGAACGGCAGCTGGAGGTCCACGGCGACACATGCACAAGCCCAGAGAAGGGCTGCAATTGCCAGGTCGACTCTGCTTTGGACGATCTTCATGATGGTGGTCGATTTCCAACCCACAAATGCCTCCAGGAGATACGGGCGTGTCCATGAGAGATACGGTAAGAAGTTCGAAGGGCGTATGTGGTCGTTCTAATTTTGAAAGTTTTTCAGACGCGCCTTGATCTCATCTTGCTCCTTTCGCCTCGACTATCTCGTGTCTTCAGAATCTAGAGGTTGCTATCTTGCTGGTCTCTGATATATAGGCCTGATTGCCCTCAATATCATGGAGTGCATATTCAAATGTGAACTTCGACGCTTATCGTAACAGCACCCGGACCTGCACCCGCAGAAGCTAGTCCCTGATGCTATTTAGAACTCTATGCACCAATAGAGTGTCCAGAGTTGGCCTATCTATCACAAGACCTTCGGACGAGCTTGTTTTCCTGCAGAGGTCACCTCAGGCCGGACGATACTGCTAATACGAACTTGTCAACGATAACTGCACAATGTCGCGTCTCCCACCTCCTACGGATGTCCCTACTCTGACGGGGCCTATCGTGCTGCAATCCGACAAGAAGACTGTAGACAATGATGTCCTAGAAGAATCTGTCGATTCCAAGGCGAGCTCTATCGACCACGGGGGTATCGTAGAACGCAAAAGAAAGGGACATGCCTTTGTATCGTCCGTGAGCAAGAATGAACCCGTCACGACTAGGAGGGAGCTCTGGAGCTACTACTGCACGTATCTATTCAGTTCCTAGGTCAAGTCAACAATACTAACACCTCCCTCAGTATATTATAACGGTGATAACGGTGTAGGTCCCAATGGATTCTCCATGACCCTCTTCCAATCTCTCGCGACTGGTGCTGGATATGATCCTGTCAATGGTCCAGGAAGTTCTTGTACTGCAGATAACGCTTCTGGTCGATGCGTCGTTCCATGGAGCGGGGGCACGAAGTCTGTATCTAGTGTTGTGTTGGTCGCCAACGGCGTCAGCTTTGCCGTGAGTTACCTGATTCCCCTCTGAGCTTCTAGCTGACCCCGCACTTTAGATCATGACTCTCATATTTACGACAGTGGGCTCAGCAGCCGACTATGGAACGTTCGGTCGCTGGCTATTGCTTGTCATCACCTGTATCTGTTGGGGTGCTCAATTCGCCAGTATGAGTCTCACAGGTATGTACCCGTTACGAGCCTAGTTCGACTCTTAATTGATAACGTTGTTCGCAGGTCCCTCTCGGTGGCCCGTAGCGATGGCCTTGTACATGATAGGTTTCATCAGTTACGGCGCTACGCTGGTATTCTATGCCGCTCTCTTCCCCCGGCTTGCTCGAAATACCCCCCACTCCAGAGCCCTTGCCGAAAAATTCGAGGCAGGAGAGATCAACAGTGAGGAGTATGAGAGGGAGGAAAGCTTAGAGAAGAACAGAATCAGTAATATCAGCACAGTATATTCACCTCACTCACTGTATAGACCGTCGACTGGTATACTGATATTTGTGTTAGGCTCATAGTAACATCGGGTATATCGCTACTCTGTGTCTAAACCTATCGCTTCTTCTCCCTCTCAAAAACAACCCATTGGTCAATAACTACACACTTGTTCTGACGAATGGATATTGGGTTATCACTGGGATTTGGTGGTGTACGATGCGTCGATCCCTCGACTCTATGTCTGTATCTGAAATCTTTCCATAGTCATATTCCAACAGCCTCGTCCGGGTCCTCCCATGCCTAAAGGAGAACACTACCTGACCATCGGATGGAAGCAGGTATGCAACGCCATGTATTCCCTCGTTCTTGCCTGAGATTCTCGTACCTAGATCTGGGAAGCATTCAAACAATACAAGAAGCTACCGTATACGTTCATATACCTCGTTTCTTTCTTTCTTCTTGCAGACGTAGGTCTTCGTTTTCACGCGATCGATCCGTTCACTTCTCACATTATCGACTCTAGGGCCTGAACACTACTGGCACTCTAGTCTCCATTTGCCAGAACGACAAATTCTCTTTCTCGTTCCTACAGAATACCTACCTCGGACTGGCGCAGGCTATCACCTCCACTATAAGCACCCTAGGACTCTGGTATATCCAGAAATACTGGAAGATTAGTACCAAGAAGATGGTGCGTCGACTTCCGTCGCCTGTTCAATATCCATGAAACTGACTCCTCGGTAGTTCGTAGTAACGAATGTCGTGACGATGCTAATCCCATTCTGGGGAATGCTCGGGATTTGGACGACTAGAATAGGGTGCGTTTCATTGCCCTTTCAGCGCCGTGCATTTTCTAACCCTATAATCGTCCATGCAGATTCCACAACGTTTGGGAATTCTGGTACGTCCGAAAAACCCACTAACTCTACAACCCACAAATCTGACGGTCAACTACAGGGCATACAACGTCGTCTTCGGTCTCTTCCAAGCACCCTACTACGCCTTCTCCCAAACCATGATGGCAGAATTAACGCCACCCGGATTCGACAACATGTTCTTCGGGCTCTTCGGGTTATCCAACCGTGCTTCGTCTATGATTGGTCCGAATGTGATTCAAGCCATCATCGATAGTTCGGGGGACAACTGGAAGGGCTTCCCGTTCCTTTTTGCACTCTGTGCGGCCGCGTCGCTTGTTATCTGGTTTGGTGTTGATGTCACGAAGGGAAGACATGATGCTGTCAAGTGGGCTGCTGAGCAGAGAGTTGGGACAGATGAGAAGGGGGACGGGGTTTCCATGCAATGATACGAGACCTAGTTTCTTGAAAGGACAGATGCATTCATGACAATCTAATAAGGTATCTTACAATCATGAGCAGACAAAAACAGTAGCACAACGTCCGACGTCCAGGATTCAAGCGTTGCGTGGAATGACAAGTCAAAAAGCAACTTCGAACGGACGCGTATGAATTAGATGCACTTATATACGGTACATGTGCGCATACAGATAGGATGAACCCCAGTGGAAAAGAGAACACAAGCAGCGAGCGGCCGTATGCATGTCGAGAGGAATGAAATGGTATATATAGGGAGTGTGATGATGCAGACGTATGTTTGTTGATATATATAAATGAGTGAGCGAGGGTGAATGCATGTATGGAACTGGAGATGGATATGATTAGTAGTGTACAGTGGGGGCCTCAGTGGCACGATGAATGACCAGAGGGCGAAGACGTCCGTATAGATAGTATTGGGGCAGGTAACCTGAATTCAAATCATCAGGGGTGAGTGAATTGGAGAGAAGACACGATAATGCATACCGGATCATGGAAAGTAGAGTTGAGCGCGCTGGAAGGTCTCTTGCTTTCCGTGCCAACCCTCATATGGCTCGCATATCATTTATATGCCCACAGCCGCCAACTGTTCCTCCCCTTGCACGCTCGAGGCAACAACGTCGGCCAATTGAACCGCGGCGCCTTTCCCTTTCGCCTTGCTCTTGATACTCGCCGCAGCAGCAACAGTCGATTTCGGTTTCATCGACTTTGCTCGAGATTTGGGCTTCGTCTGCGACCCTTCGGCGTCCATATCGGCCTCATCGTTCGCCTTGGGTTTCTTCCGGGCTCTCGGCTTTGGCTTTGGCTTCGGGTCGAGTTCAGGTTCAGTATCGACTTGCATCTCATCGCCGTCTTCTGGAGCCACAGTGGCAGAAGCGTCACTCGTCCTCGGTTTCTTCCTAGGCTTCGGTGTTGTTTTCGGTTTAGTGGACTCTGCGTCGACGTCTGCAGACGTGTCGCGTTCCGATTTCGAGGCAGCTTTGGCTTTGGCTTTAGCCTTACCTCTGCCTGTTGCACTCTTTGCGGCGGTGCTCGCATCGTCGTCGTCGCTAGATTCCTCTTCAAAATCTACAGGGACCCCACGTTTACGAGTCGATCGCGATCGCGTGGGACGAGGGTCGTGACATCGCATCGTAGCGCAGGAGGTTAGTTTATCGTCTTGTGGTGTTGAATCTGCGCGGAAACGAGCGCGTTTCGGGTCCGTCTGTGTGAGTACGCGTCAAGAATTAGAAGACGATCAAAAAATGGAGCCACGCGTGAGCTTACCGTATGTTTCCCTTCGTAACACCATCCATCTGGAGGGCCGCTGTCTCCGTCGCCGTCGACAGTTTGTCCACAGCAGCCCCAGAGTGTTTCGTACTTTGTTCCTTTCGTCTTACCCCCAGCGCCAAATCCTACGACTTCCACTTCTGCGCTGTCATCGTCGTGTGGAATCAGACATGAATGGTCTGTATTCTCAAACTCGACGTCGAAAAACGCGTTATGGCAACGGACGCAATGAAGCTGTGGGGGAGGAGCGAGAGTGGAGAAGAATCGAGTCAGATGGGTTAGGGTTTCGATAGAGTATTGAGAAGGTGAAAACGGAGATAATTCAGAGAGAATGAACGCGTGAAGAGTCTTTGGTGGGATATTCTTGAGAAATTTGAAGAGCTGGGTAGAGTCTACTACGAGTTGGTCGGGAGGTGGTGGGGATGGTGAAACGGGTGGCTGAGGCGCAGGCGACTGGGTATGTATGTGGGTATGGTGAATTGGTGAATTCTTTGTCAGATCGCTGATAGATGCAGATGCGACGGATGGTGAGGGTGTGCGTAGTTGTTGAACGGGTAAATTGTCGTTATCATGAGTGAGTGGTTGAGGCTTTCGAGAGAAAATGTCGAGCCCGAAGACCATCGTTAAGAATTTATACCTCGGTTTCAGACCTGGAATCCGAGTAAGTTCGAGAATGAAAGATGAAAACTCGCGAAAGAGAGACGGATGAAGGGAAGTACAAGAAACTGAGCAGAAGAGCCGCGGCGGCACAATGGAGGCTCAGATGCTATTTTCCCACGACCAAAAGGAACAGAATTGGTCACTCAATGGCCACTCATCGTTCTCCATCAATTCATATTCGTTTGGCTTGATTCTTTTTCTGGAAGTACCAGGAAGGTATTACAGGAGCTCCTGAAAGCTTAGAACTTTGAGGTATCGAGAAATGTGTTCGAGTAAGTAGTCACACCGATCATCCCAGTGGCACTTGGCTATACCATCACCACTGGACACATTTTCGCCGGGAAAATTTGGTGCATCGAGAGAGAGATAGACCACATTCGATTTCGACCGACTCGAATGGGTTTTGGGGTTGAAGCAGCAATAACCATCAGAATCGGTCGTAATGACCCCGGGCGCCCCAACATATATGGCCGCCTGGCGAAATGGCATCGCGTCTGACTACGAAGATGCGTATACTGATTACGTAATCAGAACATCAGGAGATTGCAGGTTCGAGACCTGCGGTGGTCATATGTTTTGTCTGTATGTTCGAATAAGAACATCTCCCATTTTTTTGAAGCGTTTTGGGAGTGATTTGCACATTGCACTAGCATTTGACGGTGAAGTATTCTGAGATTTTATATCTTAGTTCTCATGAGGTAGACCTCTCTGACCTGGTACTCACAATAGTTTCAGCTGCCCTAGTCGTTTAGCTATGATGAGAACAATGTTGACATTGGACTTGTGATTAACACGACTATTGCAGGGCAAGATTTCTGAATTTTTTTATTTCCTGATAGCCCTGTGTTATGTCAACATAATGCGCCAACCAGATTATCCATATTCGCTCGGGTCGACGTTCTGTGAATATTTTGGTGATCATATGAGAATTGGCCTTTGATGGAGGTCTGAGGCATATGTTATGATCGGACAGAGCTATTTGACCCGATGCACATTATGAGGAAGGTATTCAGAATGTTATAGTCTCCAAAAAGATTGCGGAATCAGACTTGGTCCCCAGTGGCACCCTTGATTTCCATGCTCAGTGGCACATCCCTCAAGTATTTAAAGCAAGTTTCCCGACCACTTGCTTTGTGATTTCATGCAATCATCAATTTATGGACTAAGCCTCATAACGAGTAGGTCTGTGAGTTACAAGTACACTGATGTAAAGAGGGACGTCTGCAGCAATGAAAAGAACAAACAATCAAAGATCAAAATAACGGCGTCAGCACAACCAAGAATGCGAAGAATATTCAGCTATGCCAGTGTCGGATGCATGATGGCCCGTAAGGCCATTGAAATCGGTCATTCTGGGTCCATCAGCAGTTCCCATATAAAATAACACCCACGAGGTGAAGACACATTTTTTGTAAGCATCCCAAATACGCAAGCCTTTGTTCTGCAGAGCAGCAAGATGATGAATGCCTGGATAGAGGAAGGAATCGACATCCTTTGGTTTATTGGGGCCCGGAATAATGACGCTCGGTAGTACTTTTGTCTTTTTGTATCGTGTGCTTGGCGCGTGATCGACGACAATCCAAATTCCAATCCAACAGTCCGATCTCATGAAGATCGGTGCAAGCGGAACTAACGTATGTTGACATTACTGCAACGGGCGGCTCAACAAAGCCACGGCCCCCTGGTTTGACTCGGAGAAATCCAGTCCACAGTGACGGTCAGTCATGGAAATCTTGTAACGAACAGACAATAAACTCACAAAGGCTCGTCCTGTCGGGCAGGATCTGTCTTGAGTTCATATGCTTCACTCTTTTCAAGGTCTTCCATTGTCTTCACGATAGAGAGTAAGTAGGTGATATGACTTGGCAATGAATGTATACAGCTTGCCATCACGTCGACAAACAGATCTCAAAGCATCAGATGGCAAATTAACCACATTGGAAGGTCAAACAACATGTTGTACCACATTTCAACCGGCTCGAGGATATGTGTCTGTTCATGAACATTACCGATGGTTTCCGTACTTGAGTTGGGGCACAACGTCAGCTCGGAATGCATGAAATGATTGGGAAGGACAGACCTTGAAATGATTGAGCTTCAGAGCAGCTTGATACTTGAGCATGGCTAATCTGAACAGGCGAACATCGCCGACTCAAAGGTACTATAAGGCTACGGTCAAATCAGGCCAGAGAAGTGATGTCTTGATGATGCTTGCCTTTTTCTCAGCCAGATGCTTTTTGCAAGATGGCCCTATAGTAGACGGGCGTGGTGTAACGAACATGATGATGAGTAATATTGCGATGATTTGGATCTTTGCATCTTGTCCAAAAACTGCGCTGTTGCGCAGAGCCTCTTCAATGATCAGCTTCATCTCCATACGACCATAGTATTGCTTGACTTTGCTGTATCTGTCGAGATCATATTTTTTGATCACTAAGGCCAGCCAAGTCAAAAACAACACCGACTGGAAGAGTAAACAATGTACGAGCCGAGACTTGGTTGTCCAACTGGCAATACAAGTCCTCGCGTGTCATCAGGTACATGCCGGTCTGTTTACCGTCCGGATTGTGCGTCCATTTGAGGAGGTTCCAGGTGAAAAGATTAAAAACGGTCTGAAGAGTGCGGGCCTTGACATGCTCTTGGCCTTGCCCCCCAGGCGTCATCTTTACCTGATGGATAGTTGGAAGGTCAGAAAAGGAATGAAAAATGATTATATGCAAAATTGTACATAGACTGGGAGGAATTGCGGCGCATGCTTTCGCACCAGTTCCGTCTCCCAATGTGCTTCCAAGTTATCTGCACCGAGATCTGGATAAAAGCAGTCTAGCGACTCGCACCACATGACATAAATTTGCATTCTGCTGTCTTTTGTATGCGGTGAGCTCTTGTCTTCGACAGTGAGTAGCCATTTGTTGACTTCGTCAATCTCTTTGAGAGACAAAGTTGGATCCGAGCCAGCAAACAACTCCATGTTCTAGCGAACTCTTCTGTGTGTTAACTTGTCCTTTGCAGCGGCTTTTTGTGCATCAGTCATGGTGGAGACTTGCATTGGTCCCTGTGTAGTCTGTGTTGGAGTCGCACTTTGTGTCGCAAGTAAATTTTGCGCGCCAAGGACTTGAGCTGATGCAGGAAGAATAGATGGTGCTGTAGTTGCGTCTCGTATCACTTGCCTACATCAGGAAAATGCACTTTTCCCTAGGGCACCCTGAGGGTAAGCCAGAGCTTCTCAGAGTTTCTCAGAGCTTCTCAGAGATCCCAGAGCTTCAGAGCATTCAGAGCGCTCTGGAAAGCTTTAGAGACAAGTTACCTTAGCCAAAGCTTTCCAGAGCTACTCAGAGCATGTCAGAGCTTATTCAGAGCAACCCCAGATAACCTCAGTGCCTGTCAGATCTATTGAGTGCAGTTTAGAGCTTTTGGAAATCTCACATTTTCTTGCATACAAATCAAGTTTTACTCAATTAAACACATATATTCATAGTCTTCTAATACATGATAACTACAAGAGAGATAGAAAAAAAGAGGAAACCGCAGGGAAAAGGGTGGAAATAGTATAGGGAGGTGAAACAAGGTTAGGAGATGGTGAAAAGAAGTAGGAGGTGGGAAAAGGTGAAAAAGAGATGGGGGAGGGTGCAAAAAAGATGGGGGAGGGTATAAAAGAGATGGGGGAGGGTGGTGAAAGGTGGAGAAAGGTGCAAGGACATGGATGTAAGTAGGGGGAGGGACAAAGAGGTGGGATAGGTAAAAAGAGGTGATGAAAGGTGGAAAAGGTAAAGGGGAGGTGGTGGGAGGTACAAAGAAGTGTGGGGAGGTAGAGGAAGGTAAAAAGAGGTAAAAGAAGATGGTGAAAGGTGTGGGGAGGTGTGGGGAGGTAGGGGAAGGTCAAGAGGGAGGTATCATCAGGAAAAGTCACTTGTCTCTCACATGCTCTGAGAGAACCAAAAGCTTCCCAAAGCATCTCAGAGCATCTCAGGGTATTTTAAGAGCTCTGAATGCTCTGAGAGACTCTGAGAAGCTCTGAGAGTTGTCTGAGAGCTTTCTGAGATGCCCTAGGAATAAGTAGTTTCCCAGGGTACCTCAGACACCCTGGGATGCTCTGGCATACCATTGAAAAAGGATGTAAAATAGAGTAAAAAACAGGTTTCGGATGACTAGAACATCGAAGAAAATAAATGCATTCAGCAAGGCTTGAACTCGAGCCCTTCACTTAAAAGGCACATGACTTCGACAAACTGACAACTTAACCAATAGTCTACAAGACCATATAATTGTATGACTATCCTCGTACTATCACCCTGAGGTATAGCCTCTTATGCAAACACATTTTGGACTTAGAGAAATTCGCTCGTTGTGTGACGTGACATTGCACATGTGATGGTGTCACGTCACTCTGAAAGCGAACTTGGCTGCCAGCTCATCATCCTTCTTCCTCCTTCCTTTCTTCCTCTTCCTCTTTCCACCTTCCTCCCTCTTCTTTCCACTAATTGCTCTATCATCTACATTCTCAATACCAGTGTTCCTGGTCATCTTGGCTTACTAATCCGCTCTTTGAAGAAGCTGGAGCACAGCAATTGGTGACATGGCAATTTTGCTGTCATTTTTGCTGCTGTAGATATGTTTCTTTTTGTGTCCTTTCTGCTGATATATTCTGCTTCTAGATCCTACCAATAACCCTGGAGGATGGAGAGCTTAGAGATGGGAAGGAAGAAACCAGGAACAGGGAAAGAAGATATGTTGTATCTTTTGCATATCTATCACCATCTTTTCACCACTTTTTTCACCACCCTCTACCACCCCCTACCACCCTCCATCACCCTCTACCTCTTTCTACCATTCTCCACCTCTTTTTGCCTTCCCTATATCTCCTTCACCTTCCTTCACCTTCCCCATCTCTTTGTACCATCTTCTACCTGCTTCCACCTCTTTAGATCTCTTCATACCTCCCTCTTCACCTTCCCCTACCTCTTATCACCTTTCCCTACCTCCCCATACCTCCCTTTCACCTTTCACCATCTTTTTCTGCCTCTTTTCCCCTTCCTCTACCTCCCCCCACCTCTTTGTACCTCCCACCACCTCCCTTTTACATTTCTCCACCTTCCCCTACCTCTTTTTACCTCTTACCACCTCTCCCCACCTTCCCTTCACCTTTCTCCACCTTCTCCACTTTTTTTTACCTTTTCACACCTCTTTGTCCCTCCCCCTACCTTAAATTCACCCCCTTGTACCTTTTTCTACCTTTCTCCACCCTCCCCCATCTCTTTTGCACCCTCCCCCAGCTCTTTTTCACCTCCTACTTCTTTTCACCACCTCCCAACCTTTTGTCACCTCCCTATACTATCTCCACCCTTTTCTCTACTATTTCCTCTATTTTTCTAGCTCTCTTGTAGTTATAATGTATTAGAAGACTATGAATATATGTGTTTAATTGAATAAAACTTGACTTGTATGCAAGAAAATGTGATATTTCTAAAAGCTCTGAATTGCACTCAATAAATCTGACAGGCACTGAGGTTATCTGGGGTAGCACTGAGATTATCCAGAGTGGCACTGAGAGTATCTAAAATTGCTCTGAATTAGCCCCAGGATACCCCATGACATCTTTAAGATCTCTGGCTAAGGTAACTTGTCTCTAAAGCTTCCCAGGACGCTCTGAGTGCTCTGAAGCTCTGGGATCTCTGAGAAGCTCTGGGAAGCTCTGGGGAGCTCTGGCTTACCCTCAGGGTGCTCTAGGGAAAAGTGCATTTTCCTGATGATGGAGAGATCTAAAGAGGTGGAAGGAGGTGGAAGATGGTACAAAGAGATGGGGAAGGTGAAAGAAGGTGAAGGGAATATAGAGGAAGGCAAAAGAGGTGGAAAATGGTAGAAAGAGGTAGAGGGTGATGGAGGGTGGTAGGGGGTGGTAGAGGGTGGTGAAAAAAGTGGTGAAAAAAGTGGTGAAAAAAGTGGTGAAAAGATGGAGATAGATAAAGAAAAGATACAACATATCTTCCTTCCCTGTTCCTGGTTTCTTCCTTCCCATCTCTAAGCTCTCCATCTTCTAGGTTATTGGTAGGATCTAGAAGCAGAATAGTACAAGGTCCACCTTCCAGTTTTCTTCGCAGTAACGCAACTCCGGATATTCTCCGTACATCGTGGTCCGGAAATATGTTGAAGAAGCTACATCAACGTCTCCCCAGTGTGCAGGTACACCGGAAGTCTTCTCCAAAAAGACCCATATCTGCCTAGCACTCTTACGAAGTGCTGCTGCCCGTGCCCCGCTGATAGGTTCACCGTCAAGATTCTCAACGTAGCGATTAGCATTGTTGATCTCTTCAGATTCATCAGAAGACTCGCTCTGACCGACATCAGTCACGTCGCTCTTTGTGTTGACCTTTCCCGTCCACACTTTGCGGTCCCAGTACTTGATATTCTTATATTTAGGGTCGTTTCTGTTCAATTGAGCTATGTGTTGTGTCGAGATTGTTGGAAGAGAGTTGTGACTGGTTTGGGATGATGATGGAAGTGTGAGACCAAGAACATTTGGTGTAGAAGAGAAAACAGTGGGAACGGTGTGAGCGAGTGTGGTATATGCATTACTAGACAGCATATAAGCATATTTAAAGACCATGGAATGTGGAGAAACTCACACAACTGCTGTATATTTGCCTTCAAGGGTCAAAAACACGTGATAAAGTTCTGAATGAGCGCAATTTCCTGCTTGCATCAGTGAATTGTGTGATGCTTGCCCGATGCCGAGTGGCAGCATGTTTGGATATGAGTTAAAGTGCAAGTTTGTTCTGGTGTTAGAGGACTAGAATGATTCAGCATGTGTGGATACTGCAATCATACGCTAGTTGACTTACCAGTACGGCTAGATGTGATCTGGCTTGAAAGTCCCATTGCGATAAACTCGGAGGAAGTGAATTGAGATGTAAGGCTGGAGTGACAGGGCTCAACGACCTGGAGCTTGAAGGGTTTTGCAAAGAACCTTGTCCATATAAGCCTAGTCCAGCGCTGGGATGTTGTCCCATATGTCCGTATCCTTTTGAAGCATAGACATTAGGCTCCCACAGAGGTTTGGAATTGGAACGCGACGAGAGTTCAAGTGATGAGAAAGATGAATCATCCGAGAAGTTTGGGGAATTTCCGTCCATTGTGGTTGTGGTAGGGAGACGAGAAGGACTTTGACGATGTGACAAGGAGAAGAGTCGACGTGACAGTCAACTGCGTGGCGTCAAACACACTTAGACAGGTTCAACCACGTACTATTCTGCCCCCCACCGTCAAAAAATTACATTTTCGTTAAACCCACTGCTATACATGCCTACTCCAAACGACTATTTTTGTGTTTGCTCTAAATGTCAGAAAAAATCAGGAACCACCGGTAGAACACTTCCTTCGTCTACATAGCACCAACATCAAAAACGTATCCGAGAATTGGAACTGCCCCTCAAGGATCGGCCCCAAAAAAAGGTACGCAGAGGCCACAATGAAGAGTCTGATGAAGAAGACAATGAGGACACCCGTTGTCACACCAATATTCAGTTGAATAAAAGCGCAGTCGGAATATACGTTATTCGGACTATTTGAATTTGGAGGGAGAGTGTACTTGAATCACCAAATGTGTGTAATTCTCTGAAGAACAACAAATGGTCAGTACGACAACCGCCAAGAAACAAACCTTCGGAAATCAACAAAACTAGACCAAGTCTCGAACTTGGTACTTCTGAGAGTCCACGGAGGACTAAGTCACGGAGAGCTTCACGGAGTATCAGGCACACGGTCCTGAACGGAAATCAATAACGGAGGATCAGTCGTCCGGGGCTGATCGGATGCACGGAGCGATAGTTGATATTCGGATCAACTCGAGTACGATGGGAAACAATCAAGAGGCACTTTCCTTAAGTACCTAGAGTCACGGAGACAGCAAACTTAGCTTATAGCGCAAAAGGTAGTAGATAAGAGTGTTATTGGAGCACTGGTTACTACTATCAGGTAACTAACTATTTGGGGTAGAAAGTTGGACGACCAAAAGTTATCAAAAGAGTCCCTTTATATACTGCTCCAAATCTGGCGTTTAGTCAGCGGAAAGGCTATGCAAAACCTGTGCGAGGCTATGCAAGGCTGTGTGGTTACCGGATCTTTTGAAGCTGTGCAAGGCTGTGTAGTCACAGCCTCCTTGCGCTAAGAATAACTATAGTAAAAGTAAAATGAAAGGAAAAGAAACTGCTAACCCATCGTAAGCCGTCTGAAGTCCTGATAAGACTGTCAAGACAAATTCCTTATGATCTGACCCAAATCTAAATTCTCGAATCCCCGAGTCGCGTTTGGTAGTATGTGGCTTTCTCTGGAGAATCCACTAGAATTCTGAAACGCAGCATGCTAACCCTTAACCATGTCTTTACTCCAAACATTTTGGAGGTATGACATCCGCGGGGAACGATAAATCAACTGTCCCCAATTGCAAGTATGGGAGCGGGGGTGAAAGAAATAATTGCGAGTTTCGAATTACAAAGCGGAAATGCACTGCCACCTAAACTGTCTCGGCGCTTCCAGTTCTCCCTCCGACAAGCTGCTGAATACGCTGCAACCAGTCCCAAAAGATAAACTTCACCCTGATGCTATGCCGAACGTACGTTATCCTGATATGCTGCCCCGTTTCCATAAACCACTCTCCCGATCCGATTTGATGGATCTTCCTTCCCATCAACCACAAAGCGCGCTTGTATCGAAGGCGTAGCCATTCGTGACGAGGAAGGGAGATACAGTCTTTGGAAAAGATGAGTAGGATTTTGGGCGGACCTGTCTCCCCATGCGAACGTCCTTCGACAACAACTTTCCCCATCCCGTAATGCACAATCCTTCCCAGTTGAACAATGTCATGAGTTTCTGCTAAACGAACCCATTCTCCAAGAAGCAATGGCGACTCCAGTCTTGCTTGAAGTATGTATGTCGAACAGCGGTAGGAAACGAAGGAGGGTTGACGTGCGGATTTGACGGAAATGGTGAAGGGCAAAAGCTCTGTGCCGGAGATAGGTGTATGGGAAATGATAAAGTGAGTTGGGAGCTCGCCTGGTTCGCGTCCTGCACAGTTAAATACAGGGGACGGCAATCGCAAAGTGGGATCAGGGTATGGGATGTCGTCGCGAAGCGATCCTTCGTACTGTGTGGACGAAATTGAGATCTGATCGAATTCGATATGCTCGCCCAGGTCGAGTGATTTTTTAATGAAAGCAGAAGAATTCATGGTAAGGAACGTTGCCAGACTAGATACAGAGGGTGTTTTCTGGGACGAACTTTTGCACGTAGGCACTTGTTTTTATACAGGGTGAGTGCTGATCCCTTAAACTTTATTGGGAGAGCGATTGATAGAAGACATTGTTTGCAGCCGGGGACCTAGTGAGGTTTGTGCTAGCCGACTGAATTCAAGAGACCCAGTTACTCGGATTCTGTTCCTGAGGATTCACTGTCCAGGCTATCGTCGGAGCTAGATTCACTGTAGGTCGTAAGACTCTTATCAGAATCACTGGCATCTAACCATCCAGACTTCATGAATTTGTGGTGCCGTGTGATGTAGGGAATTAGTCGGAATGCCGCGACGCGTTCGTGGAGGACAGCTCCGTCCACTTCTGCTAGAACATAAGCTCCCCCGGTGGTTTTCCGAATAACTTGATAGGGTCCCAAGTATCTTGGCTTGTCTTTGCGATTCATCTGGACTTCGACTGCAGTGTTGCGTATCAGCACAAGTTCTCCAGCTTTATACAGATCCTTTTGAAGCTTGCGATGGAATCGTTTTTCAAACTGTGCCTTAGATTTGAATCGAGACTTGCGAAGAGTTTCAGCAGCGCGCGCCAGGTCTTCTTCATGTTTGTGAAGCTGACGAATTCGAAGGGCTAGCAATTCAGAGGTAGAGATTCCGGCTCGAAACCCTTCGACCAAAAAGGTGGCTTCCGTCAAATCAAACGGTAGTACCGGATCAGTCGCATGTAGAAGTTGGAAGGGTGAGAAGCCGGTCGATCGGTTGATGGTGACACGATCAGCGAATACTGCATCTGGAACGTAGTTTGGCCAATCTGAGATCTTGCCCTTGCAGGTTTTAATTATAGCTTCTCTCAGTGTGAAATGACCTCGTTCCACCACTCCGTTTGCATGTTTGTTGTAGGCTGAAATCCTGACTTGTGGCAGTTTCATTCTGTCCAGCAATTTAGCAAATGCACCCTTGACCTCTGGTCCATTATCTGTTACGACTCGTTGTGGGGCTCCATAGCGACAGTAAATATATTCCCAAAAGAAGTTTGCTAGATTGCGAGAGGTATGCTTTTTAAGAGCCTTGGCTTCGCATGTTCCAGACAGGTCGTCTCTTGCTGCGACAATGCATGTGTATCCTTGCGCTAATGGCATGTGCATGATGTCGATATAAATCTTTGCGAAGAGAGTTACGGGGACCGATACAGTGATGGGAATTTCCATTCGCTTAAGGCTTCGGCGTTGGCATTCGAGACAGGACTGAACATGATGCATGACGTCGGCTCTGAGATGGGGCCAATAGAAGCGAAGTCGAAGGGTATTGAAAACTGATTGCACTCCACGGTGACCGAGGTTCTCGTGTGCTTGCGTGAGAATAGCAAGACGTGTTTCTGGTTTGAATATGACAAGAAGGGGAGGCTTTCCTTTGTTTCTTTTGAACATTTGATCTCCCTTGGTGAAAAACTGAGTAGCTTTGGCAGTGAAGCGGCGGGCTTTCTGGGGAGAGTCGAACTTTGGTGTTTCCAAAGTCTTGAGAAATTTCTGGATGTCCAGCAAAGATCGTTCTTGAGCTATCCGTGCGGCATTCACTTGGCATGATGGAAGGCTCTGCGGTGAATAGGGGAGACTTTGAGATGCTGACAGATCAAAAGGTGGTAATTTGTGATCGGGAATGAAAGTAAGCAATGCAATGTCGTCAAGCCAAGAGTCGTCATCGCTAACTACTTCTTCATCAGAGGTTGGTTCTCTACGAGATAAAGCATCAGGCCCTTTAAACCGCGTGGCAGGAACATGAATGAGTTTGAAATCAAACATTAAGATTCCTTGAATCCAGCGATTGATGGCCGCATTCGGTTGAAGATCTGGTTCATTGAGCATTCCCTTGATGTACTGCGCGTCTACTTCCACATTGAAATTCTTGAGACCAATCAGATATAGCCTCCAGTGTCGGAGTGCTCGATAAAGTCCAAACAATTCTAGCTTTGGCTGAGAATAGCGGGACTCTCGCTCGCTCATGGGAATTGATCCATATCTAGCTGGTCGCCTTCTTCCTTGTTCGTCTAGCTGGGACAGAATTAAGCCTACAGCTTTGAAGCTTGAATCCACCGACAGAAATGCTGGAAGGTCTGATTCATAGTCAATGGCACGAAGAGCTGGTGCAGACGCGACCAAAGTTTTGATGCGGTCAAAGGCTTTCTGCCGGCGCTCATTCCATTCAAACTCGAATCCTTGTCGATACAGTTCCGTTAGAGGTTTGACCAGAAGCGAGTAATCCTTGATCCAGATTCTCACAGTTCCGCATAATCCCAAAAAGCGTCTGACTTCTCGTGGATTTGTCAACGGACCCCATTTCAAGATCTTCTCAACTTTATCATCATCTGGAAGCCTTCCCATAGGTGTGCACTTCTGACCAACAATGAGTACTTCAGGGCGACAAATCTGGGCTTTCTTGGGGGCAAAAGTAGCACCGGCACACTTGATTCTGTGCATAATGCGGTGTACATCAACTGCGTGTTCCCAAATGAAGCGCCTGATTCCTGGATTCTCCTTTAGCGTCTCCGGCTTTCCTTCATTGTCTAGGTATTGGGTCTTGGGTCCCTTGATAGGTAAGTCGTCAATGAAAATATGTGCAATGTGGGGGATTTCGTCTTGTAGAATAAAGACCATACATTTCTGAAATTCGGCAGGAGAGTTCGTAAATCCCATTGGCAATGATGTGATGCGAAGAAGTCCAAGCGGTGTGAGGAATGCAGTCAGATCACGACTATCAGGATGCGTCTTTCGAGCATCAAATCCCCAGAATAGGTCGAAGACGGTATAGCATTGTCGGCCACCAAATCCTTCTACAAAGTCATCCACAATTGGTGGTAGCCCTGCATCTCGGATTGTGACCTTGTTTAATGGCTGAAGGTCATGGACAATTCTCAACTTCCCATTCTTCTTCAACACGCAAAACCATCTCGATCGATAGGCTGACTGGCTTGGCTCATAGACTCCCGCTTCTATCTTGGATTTCAACAGGTCAAGTACCTTCTCTTTTATTCCTGGCGGAATCGGAATGTTTTTGTATTCCCAAGGCGTATGTGGGACTGTCGGAATTATATACGGGGAAAAATAAGATTCTTTCAATGTTCCTCGATCCTTCTCTTCGAAAGCGATTGCTTCTTCGTTTAGCAACATAATGTGTTTGAACAGCTTCTCTTCCTCTGGCCAAAGAAAGTTATCTCCGTTGACGTTTAACTGTGCAAGTCGTTCCTCAGTCAACTTGGCCGTCGGCACAAACTCGGGAGGAGTCTTTGTTAAGTACGGAAGTGACAGTAACGGATCTTCGGGAATAGTTCTTCGAACTTGCGCCTCCTGAGGGAACGTTCCTGATACAGGGTGGACCTTCTTGTCTACTCTCTTGTACATGGTGAATGCTTGAGCATCAGCTGTGTTATCCTCGGGGCATAAGAAGTAAAGGTCACTTTCATCCTCTTCCTCGGCATCCGTATCCTCTTTGTCATCCGACTCTGACTCTTCTGCGAGCTGAGGACACTCCGATTCAGAGTCCGATAGCCTTACGGAAAAACAGCGCCAAATATTGGGACCGAAAGAATTCTTCGAAGTCAAACTGGGCACCGAATTAGTTGAACTCAATGAAAATTGGTTCGGTACACAAAATGAGCTACGAGAAGCTAAATCCCAACTTGTAAGGACAGTATGCAGACTTGAAAACCCGGAAGAAATGGAAGCATATAGGTACGAGCTGAACCGCAATGGCCAACATGAGGTAACATTGTTAGAGAGGCTTGAACGAGTAAAGCGTAAGTAGGATGATATCGAGACTACGAGTCGGCAATGGTTGTCGGTCGTCTTTGCCGGGTCCGCGGGGAACGATGAAGTTCGAGCCTCAGTGGGTGTCGGCAGAGTTTGTTGTACATGGTAGTGACAAATACGAGGTTTGAAAATGGAGGAAGGCCAGGGAGATGACAACTGTGGGGAGGGGGATAATCCTGACGAGCTTGACGTCCATGACGGGATGTAAGCGCTCGAAGACCTTTTAGATTTACAAAACGTACTTTTGGATACCCCTCCTCTAGTCAATGCGTTCAAGACCGAATCCCATCCATTTGGTGTGTTCTGCGTCGAATACTTTATCGTCCAACATGGCCCGGATGGCTGTGAAGTCATGAAAGCAGATGCGAAGAGTGTTATATATTTCGTCCGCCACGCGATTGCAGCCTTGCTTTCGGAAGAGGTCGACGAGGGAAACAAGAAAGCGAAACTCATGCTCGGTGACGATGCCGGAACGATTGACGGGAAAGTCATGAAGGAAGCTACCGGGATAAATTCGTCGTCTCTCGACTTCATCCCCGAGGTTTCGTCCGCATAAGATCTCCAAAAGGTAGCAGATTCCGTGCTGGAGTTCTTCTCGGATCGCAATCAACTCGGTAAGACGTCCCGCCCACACACCGTACTCTTTCTTCATACGCTCTTGCTCGAACGGCTCAAAAGTTGTCCTCCACGCAAGGTCGGCGGGTACAACTGGCTCGTACGCACAGAAACCTCCCTCCCACTCGTCCCTCGGAAGACTGTCAAAGCACCTGTCGAGATCCAGAGTTTGCTCGACCAGGGTTTTGTCCTCGAAGGCACCCGGCAGGCGCTCCTGTAAGTCGCGAAACATTTCCGAATAAGCAATCTTGTTGGCGTTGCGGAAGTAATAGATGATGACGATGTCGTGTTTTCCGTGGTAGAGCGCGCTAGGATCGTTGGGAATGTCCTCGTGTACTATCGCCTTAATTTCTTCGGTTGAAAGCTCTGAATCGTCTGACGAAAAATCAATATGGCGTTGACGAGAGGGCGAGCGATGACTTGTCTTCTGCTCAAGCCCAGAGTCTGTTTCCGAGCCAACCGCGGCGGCTTCCGCCGCAATCGACTGAACGAACTCAAGAGACGATGAGCTGGAAGCATTTGACGACTGGGACGCGGACGATACGGGGGCCAACGACTCGGAGCTGATACTTCTATCTTCGGACATAGCCGAGCCGGGGGATAAAACAGTGGGTACAAGCTGCACTGCGATAGACGACGAATGTGGAAGGTGAATGGGGGAGTTGTATGGCGCAATGTCTTCTTCTGATTCTGAAGGTGGAGGTCCTTCCTCCGATGAATCCGTGTTGAGCAACCATTCCGTGACTCGAAGGTTACGGCGTACATGGCGAACGTATCGGTTAAAACCCTTGTCGGAGTCGGTTTCTGAACTGGAACCCATTGCGGACGCTGAGCGTTTCAGGTTGGGGACACTGCGTGTTCTTTGGAGGGGAGAATTGATGAACAAACGGAGTTTGAAAGCGAGCCGTAAGCGTTCGACGTACAGTTCATGAATAGAAACAGGCGCTGTAGCTGCTCGAGGAATCTCTGTAGTGGCGGAGTCGCTCGCAACACTGCGTTCGGAGGCACGCTCTAGGCTTCGTTCGAGCTCCCGGGTGGGTAGCGCTGCAACCTGAGGGCGTGGAGATTGTATTATTGGAGATACGAGAGGAGGTGGAGATGGGGAACTAAGGTCTAGGAAGGAGGGAAGCCCGCCCGGAATCCGACCATTCACAAACTCACGCGGCAACGTTATTGGCACAATCGGAAACCTGATGAAAGCTGGCGTGGACGGCGGAGTGGGAGCACGAAGCGGAGATTCTACACTGGAAGGCGGATTTACGGGATTATGGGGAGGAGGAGGAGGATTCGCAGCTTCGGCGGCAGCATGACACGCGGAGACGTGGGTGATGATATTAGCAATGAATGGACTGGCGTGAGTGACTGACTCAAGAGGCCACCTAGTAGGGCCTTGAGGAGGTGTCTCGTAGAGTCGTGCAAGGAGGTGGCCTGTCATCTGACTGGGCAAGCCAGTTTCTGTGTTGCTGACCACGACACAGGCGTTTGGCAAAGCAAATTCACGCACAAAGTGTCCGTGCTCGTCGTACGCTGGCTCGAGAACTGCACCCTGCTCGGTAGCCATGAAAATGGTTCGACGTCGAAGAGGTACATGATCGAAGAACGCGTCAAGCTGACTCTGAGCAACGTGGTGAAGTGTACGGAAAGGTGACTCGTTGACAAACGGAATGTCGAACGGACCCGGGTCATGGATCCGAGAGCGAGTAAGAATTTGGTTGGGAGGTAAGTGAGAACGGACGTCGGATTGATGATACATTGAAGAAATGATTGATGGCTGGTTGAAGACGGAGACTTCGGCTTTATATCTCCCCCTGCCTTGAAGGGACAACTGTGTTATAGATACGATATCGAGAATCCTGCCCATAGTGTCTGGACTACTGGGCGTAGGGGACCTTGGCGTTACATGAGTATCTGAACTTTGTAAGTTCTGCATTGAAGAAAATTTTGCGGAGATAGCCGATAGGATTGGAGATAAGTGGCGAGCGCCAAAGGCGCCAATCATGGATCCGATCGTGTTTCCAAAATTAAAAATAATTCTTTTTAATTGCCGGAGCACAATCATTCCGAAATGTTCCTTGGCGTTCTCATTCCCCTCTTCTTCCTTACTCTCGTTGTTCCACGTTCGCATGAAAAAGGTCGCGGCAGACACTCGAGTGTCTCTTCGAGGCTGGAACATTGAAGATAATCCGTCAGGTTGGGCCAGAATCTCGTACCTAGGCATCAGGGTGCTAGGATCTTTGAACAAAAGGTACGTTCCATCGAGCCTTTCGTCAATTGATACCAAGTTACCACGCTGCCACGGCCTTCCTAATAGCAGATCAAAGGGGACGTTCTCTCCCACAAACATGTTGGCCTTAGTGTGCACGGCACCGCACGACAAAGGTACGTCTTCTATCAAGCCGATCAAAGTTCCTTCGCCGCCGTTCGCATCTCCCATACTAATCTCCTTGGTTCTGTCAATAGGTCTTCGAATTGTCGAGTGTACAAGTCTTGCACTCACAACGTTCAGCTGGGAACCCGTGTCAATGAAAGCCGAAACTGGCCTATTATCACATTCCATTCGAAGTTCGATTAACACGCCTCTTGTTCGTGTCTGGTGGGTAATCGCCATCACCGATAGCCTCTCCACCTTTGCGTTCTCCATCAATGTCTTGGAATTTCGAGGCTTCAGCTGCTCAGCCAATTCTACGCTTAGCTCTTTGGACGTCCCTAAGACATCTCGTAACGGCAACGAAATTGGTAAGTCGAGAATTTGATCCAGGACTTTGGAGCTTTGGACCTTTGCTGACACAGCGGATTGCCGTCCCGTTACTTTAGGCTTTTCTTTCGCCTCCTCTTGCTTCCCCTGCGCCCTGTCTTCTTGTCGCGGTTCTTTAGTCTCTTTTCTGGAATTTCGCTGCGCACTCGGTCGATCCTTTTTGATTTCTCGCATTGTAACGTCCTGGTCCACCAAATCACGTACTGTAACTCGTTCTCGCCTCACGTCTACCGGAATAAGTTCTGGACTGGCCATTTCTTCCGCCGGAAGGGTCCTAGATGCTTCGTCAATTCTTGCAGGTCCGGAACCTTGGGTTGAGGGCTCGGATGCCCTTCCTGGCTTTCCCTTCACATTTCCTCTTGCTGTTGGTCGAAATACCGCGTCAGGAGGATGTAAGGGGACTCCCCTTAACGGACAATCTACTATACCTTTCCTTTTCTTTCCTTTCCTTCTTACTACCTGTACCTATCTTTCCCTTTTCCCCTTCATTCTATCTCGCGCTTTTCGCGTGACGTGACGTCACGCGTCACGCGCCAGCAAAGCGGTCAAGCCTGCCAGCAGCAAGGGTTTCCTTATCCTATTCTCTTTGGATTCCCCTCTGTTGTTGTGCAGGTATGCAGTACATCTACTTCTCTGTTGTATCTACCTTATCTGATCTATATATCTTTGGATTCCCCTCTGTTGTTGTGCAGATTGCTGCCATCTTGAGGTTGCCCTTACAGCAGAATAGGATCTCCCAACAAGGACCGGTCTGTCTAGCACCATAGGTCGATTTGGAGCCCCAGACAGCGACGCTACAAGCTCGCCCTCTCCTCCTTCATCCCCCTCTGTGCTTCCTGCAGCCCCCTCCTCACCCCTGCCCCTTATCAGATCCGATCTCCCTGACATCTCCTTATCAATGGACACTGATCTCACCCTCAGCTCCATCCAGGAGAAGCTGGAAGACCTCCATCATCGCGATATGGGCAGAGAGGTCAAGCTAGATGACCTAGAAAAGAAATTGGACGCAATGTTGAAGTTGTTGCAGTTGCAGAGCGGTACGCAGAATACTGCTCCTCCCCCCCCTCCCCCAGCTCCAATTCCTATCCCTCTTCCCCCTCCTGCTGCTCCCCCTTCCCTTCCCCATGCTCGAGTCCCCCTCCCTGCTGTCTATGACGGTAGCAGGAAGAGTGGTCGTGCCTTCCTCGCGAGCGCCGTCCTTTACGCCTCTACCGTCTCCTTTGCGTCCGAGGATGCTAGGATAAGGTGGACCTTAGCCTTCTTCCAGTCCGGACGCGCTGCTACCTTCGTTCAGGAAGTCCTTCGTTACGAGTCCCTCCACCACACTCCCCGTTTCCCCTCTTGGAAAGCCTTCGAGCAGATGTTCGTCGAGAGGTTTTGCGAAGAGGATGAGAAGGGAAAGGCTCTCCTCAGGCTAGAAGGTACGGACTACTATCAGCGGTCCCGCTCTGTCGACGATTACACCGACGAGTTCCTTGATCTTGCCACCATTGCCGGCTTGATGGATGGCACCGGATCGCAGGAAACTGTGGTCCTACGCTTCCGTCGCGGCCTCAAGGCCTCCCTCTCTCGTCTGATTGGTGAAGATGTCCACCGACCTAGCTCGTCTGACCTCGACGAATGGATCAAAAGAGCCAGGACTCTTGAGACGAACATGGCTGAAGTTGAGACCTTCGACTCCTTCCGACGCTCTGCTCCTTTCTCTCGAGCCGCGCCCAGGACAGCCGCCGCTCGTTCAGGTCTCCTTCATGGAGCTCCTGCCCATCCACGCCCTCCTGCCCCAATCCCTCCTGTCGCAGAGGCACCGCTTCCACCGGGTGATCCGATGGATATCGATGCCGCTCGCCGCGCCAATACTCGCCCTGGATCTACTGTCGTATGTTTCCGATGCGGTAAGATGGGGCATTTCTCTCGAAATTGCCCTAACGCTCGTGACATCCGGGCGGTCCTGTCGGAAGAAGATATTGAGGAGGTTGTCGCAGATTACCATGCCCGTCTCGATCTTGGTGCATTGGCGAAGGAAGAGGAAGAAGAGGATTTTCCGGGACGTCGCGAGTGAACCGCACGCCCTCGCGACCCGGTAACAGTTACTTTGCTTGTTTGTCGATAGAAGAACCCAATAACATTTCTCCCCCTATCGATGACCCTGTTGAAGTAATTGCAGCCGTGCAATCCCCTCCTCCTTCTCCTCCCCTTCGGCTACCCCGCTGGGAGCGTCGTTTACCGCGACGTCTCATTGCTGCCGTTCCGTCCTCCCGATCCCTCTGTCTCAAGGTAGAGCTCGAGTCGACGTTGAACGCAACCATTGTCGGCGTTGAAGCCCTAGTCGACAGTGGGGCAACCAGTATGGGATATGCAGACCAAGAGTTCGTCACTACCAACAACATTCCTACCCGAAAACTTCTGCGCCCCATTCCAGTTTTCAATGTCGATGGCACCCCCAACGAAGCCGGATCAATCTCTGAGATTGTTGATACTGTTCTCAGATATCACGATCACTCGGAGAGGATCCAGCTTGCTGTCACTCGACTTGGTACGCAGAAGATGATTCTAGGGCACGGTTGGCTTCGGGAGCACAACCCCGAAGTTAACTGGGAGACCGGGGAAGTCCTTATGTCACGTTGCCCAGCTCGCTGTTCCACCTGTCGAACTTCTGCCAAACAAGAGCGTGCCGCTCTCAAGGCAGAGGTACGACGAGCGGCTGAAGCACGGACTGGCCCCTTTCCCAAGCCTACGGTAGAGGAGGTTGATGATGATGACGATGTAGACGATGAAAGCGAAGATGAGTTTGGAGACCAGGGACCCGACGACGATCATGATCCTTCAGACTCTCTTGAGGATGGAGATCGTGTATTTGTCACGTCCCTTGCACCGGAGGCTGACTTTGTCCAAGCCACCACCACTGTATCTCAACGCCTCGCCGAGGCTCATGCCAAGGCAAGCGCCAAGAGTACACTGGACGGCCTCCCTGAGCACTTTTACGACTTCAAGGACGTGTTCGAAAAAGATTCCTTTGACGTTCTCCCTGACCGGAAACTCTGGGATCATGCTATCGAACTCGTCCCCGAGGCCGAAACATCAAGGTGCAAGGTGTACCCTATGTCTCCAGTCGAACAGAAAGCTCTAGACGAGTTCATCACCGAGAACCTCGCATCCGGACGCATCCGCCCGTCGAAATCCCCCATGGCCTCTCCAGTCTTCTTTGTCAAAAAGAAGGATGGAAGCCTACGTCTTGTACAAGACTACCGCGTACTCAACTCATTCACAGTGAAGAACCGCTACCCTCTTCCACTCATCAACAATCTTATCAATCGTTTGAAAGGTGCGAAGTACTTCACTAAACTTGACGTACGCTGGGGTTTCAACAACGTCCGGATCCGCGAAGGCGACGAATGGAAGGCAGCTTTCCGCACCAACCGAGGGCTGTTTGAACCACTGGTTATGTTCTTTGGACTAACCAACAGCCCGGCTACCTTCCAGACGATGATGAACGACATCTTCCAAGACTTGATCTTGGAAGGTGTAGTCTGTGTTTATCTGGACGACATCCTCATCTTTACCAAGACCCTAGAAGAACACCGCCGCGTCACTCGGCTCGTTCTTGAACGCCTCAGGGAACACAAACTCTACCTGAGAGCCGACAAGTGCGAGTTTGAGAAGCTCGAGATAGAGTATCTGGGCGTGATCATCTCCAAGAACACAGTCAAGATGGATCCGGTCAAGGTCGCTGGAGTTGCTGAATGGCCGACGCCAAGTAACAAGAAGGAAGTATCCTCCTTTCTGGGGTTTACTAACTTCTACCGTCGGTTCATCAGGAACTTCTCTAAGCATGCTCGTCCCCTCTTCGATCTCACCCAGCTCTCACGTAAATTCAGCTGGAGTGAGTCCGAGCAGCAAGCGTTTGACCTCATCAAGGCTATGATCACTTCCTCCCCAGTACTCATCATGCCTGACGACTCGAAGCCATACAGAGTCGAGGCAGATGCTTCCGATCGTGCGACAGGTGGTGTTCTGGAACAGGTATCCGACGAAGATGGGAAATGGCACCCGGTTGCGTTCTATTCCAAGAGCTTAAGCTCCGTGGAGCGCAACTACGAGATACATGACAAGGAGCTCCTTGCCATTGTTCGTGTTCTCGAAGAGTGGAGACATTTCCTTGAGGGTGGGCTTTTCCCAGTGGAAGTCTGGACTGACCATAAAAATCTCCAGTACTTCCGCTCGGCTCAGAAGCTCAATCGAAGGCAAGCCCGATGGTCTCAGTTCCTCGCTCGGTTTGATTACACCTTATATCACAAACCGGGCAAGACCATGGGTAAGCCGGACGCCCTATCTCGTCGGAGCGATCATGGAGACGGCTCTGGTGACAACGACAATATGGTCCTGTTGAAACCAGAGACGTTCGTAATTGCAGCCCTGTCTGGGTTAACGGTAGACGGCGAAGAGAGCCAGATTCTGAAGGATATCAGATTCGCTATGCGTAACGACTCTGATAGTCTGGAGGAGACGGTAGCTCGCGCTGTCAAAGAGCTGAGAAAGTCTGGCCAGCGGTCCCTTCAGACTGCGGAGTGGAACGAACAGCAAGGTTTACTTTACTTCCGCAGCCGGCTGTACGTCCCACCCTCCCATGACCTGCGTCGTCGAATTGTAGAGCAGCACCACGACTCCAGAGTAGGTGGTCATCCGGGCCGGTTCAAGACCTTGGAGTTGGTGTCGAGGAATTACTGGTGGCCACAGATGTCGAGGTATATTGGGCAATATACACGACACTGTGACACTTGCCTCCGCACCAAGACACGACGTCGACCCCCAACCGGTGAACTGATCCCTACAGACACCCCTACCAACCGTTGGGAGAAGATTAGTGTCGACTTCATTGTCGAACTTCCGGAAGCTCATGGTTTCGATGCGGTCATGGTCGTGGTAGACCGTCTTTCCAAGCGCGCTCATTTCACTGCTACCCACACCACACTAGACGCCAGCGGATCCGCGCGTCTCTTCCTCCGTGAGGTGTGGAAGCACCATGGACTTCCTCGAGACGTCATCTCTGATCGTGGTCCCCAGTTCGTTGCCGACTTCACTCGTCAGCTTTATCAACTCCTAGGGATCAAGATCAGCGCCTCCACCGCTTACCACCCCCAATCCGACGGCCAGACAGAACGTGTCAACCAGGAGCTGGAAGGCTACTTGCGTAACTTCATCAACGAGCGACAGGATGATTGGGATGAGCTGCTCCCTATGGGAGAGTTCACCTACAACAATCATATTCACTCGTCGACGCAAGAGACACCTTTCATGCTTGACACTGGCCGACACCCTCGGATGGGCTTCGAGCCTCACCAACCTCCATCCGCCCTTGAGTCAGTGAATGCCTTCAAGGAACGGATGAAGATTGGACTCGACGAAGCAAAGGCGGCAATCGAGAAGGCCAAGGACGAATATGCTCGCTACTACAACCGACGTCGCACCCCCGCTCCCACCTTCCAGAAAGGTGATCGCGTGTGGCTTGATAGCTCAGACATCAAGACTACTCGACCTTCGAAGAAGCTCGACCACAAATGGTGGGGCCCTTATACTGTGGAAAAGGCTGTTGGGCCTGGGGCGTATCGCCTCAAACTTCCACACAGTATGAGACGTCTCCACCCAGTCTTTCCAGTCGTTAAGCTAGAGCTAGCTCAACCAGACCCAATCACTAGCCGCATTCCTCCTCCTCCACCAGCACCTGTGGTGGTTGATGATCACGAAGAGGAAGAGGTCGAGGAGATCGTCAACAGTCGGATATGGCGGCGCAAGCTTCAATACAAGGTTCGCTGGAAGGGCTACGGGCCGGAGGATGATACTTGGGAGCCGGTCGATCATTTGACGCATGCTCCAGCTGCAATAGCTGAGTTCCACCTTCGTCACCCAGGTGCGCCTCGTGCTATTGCTTTTGCTTCGTTTGATGGGTTGGGTTTTCGTCGCCGGGAGTGAGACTTTTTTTTCTGCGTCGGGTCGCCGCAGTCTAGGTGGGGGGTGATGTAAGGGGACTCCCCTTAACGGACAATCTACTATACCTTTCCTTTCCTTTCCTTTCCTTCTTACTACCTGTACCTATCTTTCCCTTTTCCCCTTCATTCTATCTCGCGCTTTTCGCGTGACGTGACGTCACGCGTCACGCGCCAGCAAAGCGGTCAAGCCTGCCAGCAGCAAGGGTTTCCTTATCCTATTCTCTTTGGATTCCCCTCTGTTGTTGTGCAGGTATGCAGTACATCTACTTCTCTGTTGTATCTACCTTATCTGATCTATATATCTTTGGATTCCCCTCTGTTGTTGTGCAGATTGCTGCCATCTTGAGGTTGCCCTTACAGAGGAGGTCTTTTCACCTTTCCATTTCCCTTATCCAAGGGCGGCAAGTGGACCCCATCAAAAATCTTCCTTCTTGCGGTGGTCGTTGACTTAACGGTACGTTCAGCTGGCATGACTCGCACAAGAGTGTCCGAATACTCATCTTCGGAATTCAGCGCATTCACCACGTATACCTCGTCTGCATCATCGCTTTCTTCCTTCTCAACTTCTTCTTCGCCGTCACTATCACTTTCGTCGTCGATCTCTTCGCAGAAACTTTCCTGTAAGTCCACTTCTTTTCCCGCTCGACTATAAAACCCTGAAACCAGCTGTTTAACCGTCAAGAAATTGGTCTTTGGAGGAGCGACGCGAGCCAATGCCTGGACCATATTTTCTCCTCGCATCCTTGGTATGTCCGTCCCATCTACCATGATCATTCGTCGAGTAACAGGGTCATTCTTTATAATTCCGGCAGCGATATATTCGAGCAGTTTGGGGCAGAAGGGAACCGTATGCCCTACTTCGCTACATCCATAACACCGTTTTTCTTCGCGCGGCACGCTTACAGCTGCAGGTCGAGGGTATTGTGTGGCGTTATAAGTGGGTTGTGGAGGTAAACTTGAAGGTTGAACTGAATTAGCTAGAACCGGGCTCCGAATGCACTGAGCCAATTTGGGATCAAGTGAAATGGCTTTGAAATAGGCAAGTCCGTATTCCACATCGTTGACCGAGAGCATACCCATCTGATGCATCAGTCCTTCCAGCTCCGAAATTCCCTTTGTACCTTTAGTTTCTTCATCATCACTGACTTCGTCCTTGTCTTTGGTATGCTTGCGCTTTCCTTTCTCTTTCTTCGACGCCTTCTTCTTCTTGTGTTTCTTTCGTTTACTGTCACTGTCGCTGTCACTATCCGAATCACTACTTGAACTTTCAGTATCTTCCGATTCATCGGATGAGTCCTCGTCGCTTGAGTCGTCCGGATCAAGTGCCATTGTCATAAAGTCGTTTCTTTGAAAGAGTCTTTCGGCGGCTGAGTTCACTTCAATATCGGAGTATGGTTTGGTAATGTCGTGCTTTGGGAGCGCAATGGCTAGCTTGTCTTTCAAGGTCTCCCGTAACTCTCTCGGGATTCCCTGCCAGAAGCTAAGTAGATACTCCGTTTCCGATATCTGTTTCTTTGACAGCAAAAAGCCTCCAATGCGAATGAATCGCCTGCAGTACTTTTTCCATTGTGTAAGATTTCGGATCGAGCCTTGCTTGGTCTTTCGGGTGTGAGCTTTGAGATCACGTGGTCGATATCTCTGCTTTGCGCGATCCTCGTCATAGTATTTCAGAATATCTTTCTTCAACTCTGCCCAATTTGGAGTGTTATAGTGCTCCAGAGCTTCAATGAAGGATCCGACCTTGGTAGAACAGTAAGGAATGATGCTTTCGCACTTTTCCTTTTCGTCGGTGACTTGGTTCTGACCCAAGAGCCGTTCATAGTGCTGAATGAATTTCTTGATCTCGGTGTATTTACCGGTAAACTTCTTCGGTGCATATTTGGTTCCCGCAACCGGCATATCAATTACCGATCGGGGAGTCGTAGATGTCGTCATGATAGGATACTAGGGAAAGGGTATGGGGAAATCGGCTATTCAATAGATCGGGAGGTGATCGGACTGACGCAACTGTATGATGATTGAAGCAACCTCCCTCGCGGTGGGCTCCAGTTATGTCACACCAATATTCAGTTGAATAAAAGCGCAGTCGGAATATACGTTATTCGGACTATTTGAATTTGGAGGGAGAGTGTACTTGAATCACCAAATGTGTGTAATTCTCTGAAGAACAACAAATGGTCAGTACGACAACCGCCAAGAAACAAACCTTCGGAAATCAACAAAACTAGACCAAGTCTCGAACTTGGTACTTCTGAGAGTCCACGGAGGACTAAGTCACGGAGAGCTTCACGGAGTATCAGGCACACGGTCCTGAACGGAAATCAATAACGGAGGATCAGTCGTCCGGGGCTGATCGGATGCACGGAGCGATAGTTGATATTCGGATCAACTCGAGTACGATGGGAAACAATCAAGAGGCACTTTCCTTAAGTACCTAGAGTCACGGAGACAGCAAACTTAGCTTATAGCGCAAAAGGTAGTAGATAAGAGTGTTATTGGAGCACTGGTTACTACTATCAGGTAACTAACTATTTGGGGTAGAAAGTTGGACGACCAAAAGTTATCAAAAGAGTCCCTTTATATACTGCTCCAAATCTGGCGTTTAGTCAGCGGAAAGGCTATGCAAAACCTGTGCGAGGCTATGCAAGGCTGTGTGGTTACCGGATCTTTTGAAGCTGTGCAAGGCTGTGTAGTCACAGCCTCCTTGCGCTAAGAATAACTATAGTAAAAGTAAAATGAAAGGAAAAGAAACTGCTAACCCATCGTAAGCCGTCTGAAGTCCTGATAAGACTGTCAAGACAAATTCCTTATGATCTGACCCAAATCTAAATTCTCGAATCCCCGAGTCGCGTTTGGTAGTATGTGGCTTTCTCTGGAGAATCCACTAGAATTCTGAAACGCAGCATGCTAACCCTTAACCATGTCTTTACTCCAAACATTTTGGAGGTATGACACCGTCTTTTTGAAGCGTTTTGGGGGTGTTTTGCACATTGCACTAGCATTTGACGGTGAAGTATTCTGAGATTTTATCTGTCAATTCTCATGAGTTAGACCTTTCTGACCTGGTACTCACAATATTTTTAGCTGCCCTAGTCGTTTAGCTATGATGAGCATAATGTTGACATTAGACTTGTTATTGACACAAATATTGCAGGCAAGATTTCAAGAAAACTTATATTTTCTGATAGCCCTGTGTTATCTCGTCATAATGCGCTAACCAGATTATTCATATTCGCTCGGGTCGACGTTCTGTGAATATTTTGGTGATCATATGAGAATTGGCCTTTGATGGAGGTCTGAGGCATATGTTATGATCGGACAGAGCTATTTGACCCGATGCACATTATGAGGAAGGTATTCAGAATGTTATAGTCTCCAAAAAGATTGCGGAATCAGACTTGGTCCCCAGTGGCACCCTCGATTTCCATGCTCAGTGGCACATCCCTCAAGTATTTAAAGCAAGTTTCCCGACCACTTGCTTTGTAATTTCATGCAATCATCAATTTATAGACTAAGCCTTATAACGAGTAGGTCTGTGGGTTACAAGTACACTGATGTAAAGAGGGACGCTTGCAGCGATGAAAAGAACGAAAGATCAAAATAACAGTGTCGGCACAACCAAGAATGCGAAGAATATTCAGCTATGCCAATGTCGGATGACGGCATCATCTTCGTGTAGCCCATGCATGAATTTCCGCACGCGATATGGGAGACGACGAGAATGGCGACGAAGGCGAATATAATTCCGAATCATCTGGACATCTCGTCACCAATTCCCACTCGTCGACTTTAATCGAATCTCTACCAGTGGAAGAAGAGGAATCTTCTTCAATCGGTGGCAAATCAGGACCTAGAGATAACGCGGGCGGTCGAGGAGAAGCGAGGATGATGGGTGATTCGGCGAGAATGATGTGGTATGGCACGGGTTTGCGACGGACGCGTAAAGAAGGTTTGCGAATGAGGGTCGAAGGGGATCGTGTGGGTGCTGCTTCGGGCGAGGTGTCTCGTATTACGTGTTTTAGATTCCCCTCGATACCTTCTAATTTAGGGGGAGGTGGGAAGACCAGCGATGCGGGCACGTCATCACCCAGCTTTCTCCGTAGACGGTCCATTTTAGCTAGTCGAGCGCTGTTGTTGTTGGTAGGAGGGGTGGGGTCGAAAAGTGCATCTCGATGATTTATAGATACGGGTGCTAGTGCAAATCGAGACTGAGATGCGAACGAAGGAGACGAGAATGTCTGGCTGGAAGAGGACGAGAGAGACGAAAACGTAGACGAAAGTACTGATGCTTGACGGGAGGGAGGCTCAGCAGTACAGGCGAGTCGGAGGATTGGCGGCGTAATCACGGGTTCCGATTTTGAGGTACGTCTGGGCCACGACGATGGTCTGGCAACAGGTGAGGTAGATGGGAAGGTCGGAATGGAAGAGTTGCGTGAGCTGGACGTGGATATAGAATCTACGGATGATCTGCCGCTGTAGGGTTCGTGATCAAATGGAAGGAAAGGTGATGGAGCTGTCCTAAGCAGTCAATGATCATATTGAGGAAAGGGGGCGACAACTCAGCTTACTCGAACCATCGGAATCGATGAAATAGGGTGTATCTCCAAGTACACGAGCTAGTTTCTTGGAAGAGCGAATAAGGTGGGATCGTTGCTGAGCTGACAACGTGTTCGTAGTAGGCGGAGGAGGAGGGAAAAGGATCGTTGCAGTCGACATATCAGCACAGCAGCAGCACTTCACTCTCTGTAGACGTGAGAGGCGGAGGTAAGACCTACGGTGTCCAAGGGCGAGTGCTTATGTATATGTAGCAAAGACAAAAAGAATCCGCGTGGATAGGGCTTCTTGGAAGCATTAAGATCCTGGTTCCATTTCCACGAAGAGTGCCTAGATATCACGCCTAGGTAGCACAATGTTGATTAAGACGGGTGGAAGGAGTGCGAAAGACAATAAGATGAGCCTGAGACGGTCCACAAGACCCAGCTATCAGCTGCACAGACTCTAACATTGATTTTTATGTTTTCCTCTTGTAGAGCAAGGGAGGTCACTGTGTGAGGCTTTCTACTTCATTTATGAACCACCGGGACTAGAAGGAGAATCCGAAGGCTGTCGGGAGATCTAGAAGGTAAAACTAGGTGAAATGAGTGAGCACGCGCCCGGTCTTTGAACAGAACTGGAAGCACGATTTTTGCTGAACCTCTGGATCACGGCTTTCCAGCTGAGTTGCTTGGTTATATTCTAGTAGTTATGCACGGAAGCCTGGCCAGCTGGACTGAGAGTACGTACGAGTTACGACGAAAGTTGATTTCTTTGGAGAAGTTGGCAACTTGGAGGGTGATCGGAGTCCCAGTTTGGGTGAGTTTTGCAAGAGCCCTTGACTTTGAATTTCAACTCCTTCATCACCGTCAGAAATGTCGAAAAGAGGCGCATCCCCACCAGCAGGCGGAACCCTCATCAAAAGAGCTCGTTCCAGCTCTCCATCCTCCACCCAAATCGCTATCTCTTCCTCGAACGATGAACGGCAAAAAGGGCTGATTAGAACGGTAAAACGGACGAGTAGTCTTGAAGCACCCATTGTCAGTTTGGCAGGTGCACATTCGGTGCGAATTCGACGTTTGAATATCGTTCAAGAGCCTGTTGCTTATTTCAATTGGACAGGGAGAGATTTTGAGCTGCAGATTTGACCCTACAGGCCAAAATATCGCTGCATGTTCAGCAGATCGAAGCGTTTGTGAGTTTACACACGAATCGCTTCGCATCAGTCCTCTACTGATCAAAATTATGTACATATAGCGTTCTGGAGAACATACCCACCGAATACGAACTATGGTCTTCTTTCAAACATGTCGAAAGCGCCAATTCTCGATCTTCAATGGTCGCTTTGCTCCCCAACATTATACACCGTTTCTGCCGATCATACACTATGCATGACCGACATAACGTCTGGTCAACGCCTACGAAAAATACGCGCACATCATGCTATCATCAACACCATTGATCGAACCATGGCTGGCGGGGCTGGCGTCGAGTTGGTGGCCACTGGTTCGGATGATGGGACGGTCAAAATTTGGGAGGGAGGCGAAGAGGGAGGGAAGCAAGCAGTAGCGACTTTTGAGATTGGATGTCCTGTGACATCTGTATGTTGGAGCGCAGATGGGTCGAATGTCTATATCGGCGCGTTAGATAACGAGATTCATGTTAGTCAACTCTCTCTCACTCTCCATGCTAAAAACCTGACGAGAGAAAAAATTAGGTATATGACCTTCGCAAAAGTGAACAGGTGTACACTTTGTCTGGTCACACCGATACCCCTACTTCTCTTTCTCTGTCCCCGAACGGCGGATATCTCCTCTCACCTTCCTTCTCCTCCCAAACCATCATCCACGACGTTCGTCCCTTCTCCCCGTCTCCATCACGCATACATCGCGTTCTGCTCGGTGCGCCGGCTGGCTTCGAAAACACGCTGTTGAGAGGCGCGTGGAGTAAAGACGACGGTGGTGGACGTGTCGCTGTTGGTGGTGCTGACAGGATGGTATGTATCTGGGACGTTGAGAGTGGCAAAATATTATACAAGGTGCGTTCCATTATTCCACGTCATTCACTGATGCTCACTGTGGTCGCCGCAGTTACCTGGCCACAAGGGAACAGTGACAGCTGTTGATTTCCATCCAAAGGAGCCTATCAGTGAGTCTTCTCGATATTATCGTTATCTTGTTGTCACTAATTACATATATCATCGCAGTCTTGACTGGTAGCAAAGACGGGACGATGTTGCTAGGTGAATTGGAGCCTGGTCAATTCTAAACCATGCATAGCCTAGTATATTCTTGATGTATCAAACGACAACTGACCGTGTTTTGCTGTTGTATGCATGATCCTATCAAAGTTCGGGGCGCCACACCTCGAAAAATATTCCAAGGTGAAAATCATACAAGATTGTTTGGTATGTGCTACTACAAGATATGCGTACATCGAACGAGGCAGAGGTCAGTATCAATCGATCGAAAGGTTAGACGGTGTAATAGCTAGGGAAGATCATCATCACCTCTTCCAGATACCAGAACTGCTGAACAACTTTCTTCGCCTTGCTTTTACTCTTCTTTTTCTTCTTCGCAGGTTCCCCACCAACTTTCTCTTCTCGAACGAGCTGGATCCAAGTAGCCCCAATCCCCATACCTACGCTCAGAGTCTTCACCACCTCTGCCTCAACAAGAAGGATGATATCATCTTTCCACGGATTGTGAACTTTGTCGTCGGCCACAGCAGAATCATCCTCACTCTCCACAACAGCACCTCTCGAACTCTCAAGGATCTTCGGTCGCGCCATGTTCATCTCTTCCCCGTTATCCCAACCAATCCACGGTTCCAATACTATCTTCGCAAATCTTCTCTCCAGCTCCGCCTCCACAGCCTCTGCATCGTCACTAGGAATGGGCATGGGACCCTTGGGTAACGCTTCCGGTAGTGGGACAATAGCTTTGATCTTCCTGAGAGACCACTCCACCACACCCGTGGTATGAGTGAGTGGAAACGCCGTCGGGCCCATAAATGTCATCAAAGAATACACCGGAGCTTCCCAGCTGATGTTGGGTTCAATCGACGTCCATGGATCTAAAGCGAGCTCGTCGTTCTCCGACGATCCCCAATTTCCAGTAGACCCCCAGCCGTTGTCAATAGCAACTTCAGGTGCATCTAATCTCTCCACATCTTTTGAGATAACTTCAACGTTTGCCGCTTTCAGTTCTTCTTCGAAATCGAGTTTAGCTCTCTTGAGCTCTGGTTCTTCGACGTCGTCTTTTTCTGGGGCTTCCTCCTCTTTCTCCTCGTCCATTTCTTTCTCTTCCTCTGGATCCGGCAATAACGATTTGTAGCCGTCGGCCTTGGATCCCCAGCATTCTTTGCATGCCATACTGAACTGGTCGGGCATGACTTTCGCGGCTTTAGACGTGAGTGGCAGTTCTTTTTTGGAGATCTCAATAATCTGGATGGCGCGTTTGAAACCACGTTCATGAGTCGATTCCGGCAGGACGCGATTGCGAACGAGGAAGTTTAAGAAGAACCCTACAAGCTGAGGAATGAACACGAGATTGCGATCCGACCTAGCGTACACAGAAAGAGTCAACGAGAATCGTGGAAAGAGAATCAAGTTATACCAACCAGATCAAGCCCTGTTTCCTGATATAAGACGATAAAAAGATCTTCATCATCGTCTCTGGATCGTTCAAAAACGCGTTCAGTTTCTCCTCCTTCCTCATTGTCTCCTCGTCTCTCAACTCGTCGATACCTTCTTGTGAGGTCAATTCGGGAATCTCAGCTCCAAAGTTGGCGTACGGTGGTCTGGGACGTTTGCGAGAAGGCCATTTTTTCTGTGATGGATCCGGGGCCTCGTCTTCTACTACCACATCTGTCTTGGGAGCAAGCGCTGGGTCCATCATGTCAAGCTCATCCTCCGAATTGTCGTCGTCTTCGCCGGCAGCAGGTAAATCATCAGCAGCAGCCTTGCCAGATTCATTCAGATGCCAGATCGGGGTGTTGGACAAGAGCCCAGCGAAGAGACGGAACTGTCACAAGTGGTCAATACACGGTAGAAGAGACGGATCAGGAGATAAGCATGGGTATTGAAGATATCACCAATTTGAGTTAATCCGCCTCAATGCTACCTGCAAGACATGCACACAGTAGAATAAAACGATACCTACTTGATCCCATAGTGTACGGACACCAGTTTGGATTTGAGGCCAGCTCCTTCCTTGCCTAAAATCGGCAGCGGCTTGATAAAAGCGATCTATACGAGACATCTGCCTGGTATACGGGAAAGAATTCAGTAATCGACGAAACTCGTAGATGAAAGAGATATAGCGTACGGATCGTAGTTAGCACTAATCGTTCGAAGGTCTTCACCCTCTTGCCATTGTTCCCACCACTCTTTTCTGACAACTGGACCGTTGTTTATGATTTCTTCAATTCTGGCTTGTTGCTTCTTCTTCCTCTTAACCGAAGTTTTACACTCGTCCGTGTCGTGTTTGACGCGCAGTTCAACGGTGGGGATACCAAGACCGTCAATCTCAGTCTCGTCGTCCTTGGGAAACATCAGGATCCCCGTCTCTTTGTAATCTTTGAAAGGGATGATGGTGACACCTTCGGGAACGCTTGGAAATGGAGGGAACCTGATCCATGGTGCATCCACCTGAACTACCTGTTCTGTCGTAGGTTCTGGGCCAAGATCAGATGTGGGGGTTTCGACCGTCGACATGGTGGTACAAGCCTAAACTGTATCTACGAGAAGTCTTGATTTTGAAAGAGCAATAAAATATGGAATAACGCGTTTTGAACGTTTCGGAGATTGCCGACGCGACGCGTTTGGTGCTCCTCCTGCCTTTGTCTTCATCGTCACACCTACCCTCATTCCGAAGAATGAGCATGCATTCACTTAATTCAGGCCAGAAATGCCCGAAATTCGGGCATAGACAGAATCGTCGATGTATTATTAGTAGGGCACACGTCCTAGTGATTAGCTAAAACACTTCTCGAAATCTCCAGCACCGTTACTCCTGGCATAGTATTGGCTTTTGACAAACGCGTCGAGGCTACATAACCCATCGCCACTGGCCCCGCAAAACTCCAGCGGCTGCACTGCGTCACTCACCAAGATGCGGACATACTCGTTTCTATCGCATTCCAGTTTCTCTACAATCATCTGTGCAGAGAAAGGAACGAGCTTTGCAGCCACCCATGTACGATCTGGATCTGGATGGATCGGGTCGAGAGGGCCAGGAGGATAGAATAATCCAAGGGCGGTATATATGGCAATGAGCTCATCGTCGTGAGAGAAGTCTGCATAGATGGTTCGATTGATGGGGAAGGTAGTGGCGGATGAATCGAGGGTGCTGTTAATTTGGGTCTTGTCTTGCACTGCTTTCCCTGTCAGTCGAGCAATGAGTTCGTTAACGTAGCCGACTCCCTGAACGCGGCCTAAAGCTTGACCATATCTTGAGGGAAGCAGACATTAGCATGGATGATCGGAAACTAGATGCAACGAAAGCGTACCCAGTGCCGTAGAATTTGTTGAGATCACCAGAGTATTCGAAAGCAGAGAAATCCTCTGAGGAAAAAAGATCGCAGAACGGGCTCAGTGTTTCTTTCGCGACGGTTTCGAAGGGGCACAACGAGATTATGCTGAAAGTATCTGTGTTCGTCAAATTGGCACCAGGAGCTGCCTTGTTAAGTCGTGCAGTGATCGAGGGTGCGAAAACCGAAAGCCATGCATCCGTCTGCGTGTCAGAGTCTCCCACGTTCGGACAGAGAGAATCATCCAATGTGTCGTTAAGCTATAGGAAGTAGAGTCGACTTCAGGAAATCGGAGAGGACAAATGAACTTACGGATTCCGAAAGGATAACAGACAGTGTTGCCGTAAATCTTTGACGGCTAGCCGCGGTAAATCCTAGATGAAATTTCGATAAGCAGATATCAGAGCATCAAGCTACGGCGTACCTGCAGTCCAATTGGTAGCCGTATCCACCACGCGCTGAGAACTTGACGCTCGCACAAAGGGTAAATGTTGGTCATCGACGAGTGCCGCATAGCGTTCAAAATGCACCTCGGCCGCTTCGGACGACCTAGGAAAACACAAGGATTATCTTCCGTAAGTTACGAACTGATTTTGGGGCGAAACTACGTACTGGGAAGCACCGAAAGGCACGAGATCAGCTATCCCCAAATCGTATGTGAAGTTCTTCAGGAATTCCAGGCGCGGGTCATTGAAAGTATGAACAGATTGGAGTTTGTGAATCGCAGCTAAGATGTTTGTAGTGGCACCCGAGGTAGGATAGCGGGCTCCGTGGCGTTGCAGCTGTGTATGCATATATTGTCAGCGAAAGTCATGGTAGAGATGCAGTCTTGACATACAATGTTGGCCTGCGAACGATCAATTCAATCAGGTAAGCATCATCGAACAGAGGTGATCCCGCTCACTTGGATGACTTTACAATTTCGAGGCGGAGGCTGGTACTTCTCCACTGCGAAGTAAGGCGAATATTGTGCCCAAGATTGTGATATTGTATCGGTATCGTGAGAAGCCTGAATTTTTGTCGCGTCCACGAGAGAGAGAGCATAACCGAAACACAGTACCACGAAGGACAGTGTCAGCCTTAGGTTCGTCATGGGTAGCGTATGGGGGCTCTGACGGTGACGGTGACGGTAAGACGAAGAAAATGCGGTCCTTCAAGGAAAAGATTTCCAAGGACGACTCGGAGAGAAGGTTCGAAATTCGAAATCCAAGCACTCAGACCGCGACGCACGTGCACAAATATTGCGAAGCGGTCAAACGCAGTCTTATTTTGGCCATTGCGTGGCTTCTGTACCCGTTCCCAGACTCCAGTTGAAAATGCTGAAATACACTGGAAGCGATCCGAGCGCAGAAACGGGGACCATGCAAGATTTGGTGGAACGTGGACGGACCTGAACATGTCATTGGTAGACTGGGACAAGACGACTACGATATCATCTGGCTCCGTCCAGGATCTCAAGCATGATCCCACTTCCGGGTAGTCTGTCGTTGTCAAGACTTGGGTGAACGCCATGCGCGGCACCATGCTTGGCGTTCGACCGTTCTCTCCAAGCTCTGGTAATTTCGCTTGTCAATGAGATCGGTTTCCAACTGCTGCTCGTAGTTCTTGTGTCTTGTGACCGTCGTCATGTCTGAGATCAACATGGCCAGTGAGGATTTGTGAGCATGAGCTGAGGTTGCCACTGAACTGATCGCATGTATCGGCGTAAGTACTTCAAGTTACTGAACAAGATATAGCCAATGAAATATCTCGATTATCAAGGCCAATGCATTAAGTCGTTGTGATCGAAGAGCACTGAGCAGGCCTTCAGCGAGCCAGAGAAAAGATGCGGAACTTGGAGATGTGTTCCCAAGAGTTGGTCGTCGGTCCTGGCATGATGGTCCCGTAGTCACGATGTCACTTTAGTGTCACACATTCGCGACGCGACTCTGTCACACCTGACTGAGATTACAATCTCAAATTTTCAAAGATTTTCAATGCACATTGATTGCACGCTGCTTGCTTCTTCCTAGGACTTACATGAAGGTAGACCGTGAGCAGCCTTTCACCCTCCTGCCAGATTACTGAGCTGCTCTCGTCTGGAAGATACTCTGCGCTAAACTTACTGGATGCTGAATCAAGATGGACGGAACACCGAGCGATGACCAAAGTCCGCATAAAAACTTGTGGGGCAAGGGTAATTCAGGGTATAGTTTGGTATGACTTAATATTGAATGCTCATTGCCTTTCTCGTAAGTGCATTCTCCTCAATATATGAAGTTCGAAGTTGAACATGTTCCTTCACCAAAAGCTTATACGTACACTCGCAAACTTAATGTCTATCTAGGAGATGATCCATGCTTCTAGCACTGAAGGTCGTGAGGCGGGCAACCTCGTTGCACTAGGGCGTTTGTCTCTAAAATAACCTCACTCGATACACGCTTCACAAATCGCTTGAGTTCCTCCACCACCTTCATCGCAATGGCTCATCCTGTACTCTGGCCTAAGAGAACATTCTATTACCCGATCGGCAATACCTCTGCTGTTTCGTTGACGGAGACACTCCCTCCCGAAGAATCTGGGGATATTCTGCTTCTTGGATGCGGAGATCCGCGAAATATTCTCTTCACAATCCACTCAGACACAACACTCGGTACATTTTCGCTTGATAGATGTCATTTCACGCACTTACATCCATCGACAGCCCCACGAAAATTAGATTTTACTTGCTGTGATGCAGAACCTGCCGTCCTAGGTATGCTTGCTCTCTCCTCAAAATCGACATACTCATCTCGGTTTTGACGTATCACTAGCACGAAACATCCTCCTGTTTACTATGATCATAGACAATGATATCGGATCGACAATCATGGCAGATATGATTTGGAACATATTCTATCATTTTTTTCTCGACAAGCCCTCGCTGGATCTTTTGTTGGGCCAGTGCCGAAAGTTAGTAGAAATGTCTGCCACCCTCGACACCTGGAATAGCTGTCAATACGCGCCATTCTTGAGAGTATGCACTCATCGCACGCTCTTCGAGGTTCGCCGGCATTGGACGCTATATATTGACACGGAAACGCTTCCTCTCCGCGAAAAAAAGGAACTGAAGAAACAATTCATTTCCAGCAGTAAATCCTCTTCTAAAAAACACCAAAACGTTCTTTCTGCGTCTCGATCGGCGGGGCCGTTTTCCCTTCCAGCCGTGAGCATTGTGTCGGAGAACTTTCGTCAATATTGGGAGACGGGTGCAACGTTTCTCGATCTCAAACATACCACCGACGCGATTCTAGTGAACCCGACGTTTGCATATTCCGTCGTAGGACGAGGGTTTTCCCTCCATTATGGGACTGACCCTATCGCTGGATTCCATCTTTCCGTCGCCTTCGCTGAAGCGAAGACAACCTCCACAATAACATCGGCCCACCTAGCAAATACTGCGAAACAACAGTTTCATGAGTGGTCTCACAGCTTTCGAAAGTCCCTCACGCGACACAGCACGGTTCCTAGGATCGTGATACGTTTTTTTACGGGAGACGCTCTCGCCTTCTGTCGGGCACTCCACCATCGCACAGTTCATAACTCCATCACCTGCGATATATTCACTGGTGCTTGGACCCATTCTAAGCTTGAACTTGACGGAGGGGACTACCTGCCAAATGCAGAAGCCCCTGCGCCCACGATTTTCAACGTGATCGACACGTCAAACTTGACCGATCATTTAGGGCTCGTCAATATCCTCATTGTGGCGAGTCCACTCCTAGCCAGGATTCCGTCGTCCGTCCTACATACAGATACCCTTGTGCGCTCCTTCGATGATCCTATTACAACATTCAATGACCGCCTATGCGCTGATATCCCCGTCATATCACTACTCCTCGATATCGCCCCATTGGCTTACATAGCGGGATTCATGACTCATTCCAATGCGCACGAGAGATTCATGTCTACTATAGGTTCTCGCCAGTCTCACGAGCGCATCAAATGGAAAATCTTGTCCTTAGCAGACCCACTCGCAGACTCCGTTGCGGATCGACGTTGCGCATTTGATCCACAGGAATTGGCTAGATTGTTATTCGGCATTTATCGCAGGATGTTTTCGGACGAAGACATGCTTTCGAAGATGCAAAACCTATCGTTGGAGTCTCTTTCGAAGTCTAGTATTATCCATTATATTCGTGGATCCTTCGCTGCCCTACTATGCCTTATAAAGCAAAGGACCCGAACAAAATGGGAAAAGACGATGGGACACCTGGATGATTTGATTGTGTACGATCGGACACTTTTAACGGGACCAAACAACTATCAAGACCTATTTTCCCAACTCCACCTCCTTCGTATCTACTCCACCACAGTGCTGGCACAGTGGCCAGCTCAGAAGAGTGCTCACCATAATCTTAGGAACAGTCCGTTTGCCCGGTGGAAGGAAGTTCCTTCATTGGTATGCGTTGTCCTAGTGGTTCCTCGGCAGAATATCAAGGTCTTGGAGGAGATGGATGTAGAGGACATTGGGGCACCCATTTTACAAGGCGAGGTGTTGATGGTCAAGTCTTCCGGCCACAATATCTTTTCTTCGATTCAGACATCCTTTGGCGAAGTGAGACAAGTTGGTCCACCAGACGAACCTCGGTGCGAATTGACTGAATGTCGTGATGGGTTGTCTGGGAAGGCCGCCTTGATAGCATCTTTTCTTGTGCCCTCTTGGGTATTCGTGATGGAACCACAATACACCAAAATCAAACTGTCCATCCGTCCCACGCTTGCCACTTTGCGAAGCATTGCCCCGAAGTTGGGAATGGAAATGTGTTTGTGTGAGGCCTTTCTCATGGACAACCAATATGTACACGTCTTTCCTGAGCGTCCGAACTTCTCCGGACAGCCAACGACGACAATACCCTCGATCTCAACTAGACCTCCTTCGAGCCAGGCAAATGCCACATCAGCTATGGACTCAAACTCGACTGTAGTTTCTTTAGATGAAGCATGCAGGACAATCGCGTGCCTCTGTATCAGATGCGCAGTGATTTCTCAATCAGCACAAGTGGCGCTGTCAGGTGGTGCGACCGTCAGTGCTCGGTCTATCTCCCCCTACGCAGTTCAGATCGCATTCGGAAGTTTTGAACATGTAGCCATATTCCCTCTTCCAATCGACGCTACCCGCCTCAAAACACGTATTGCGCGGAAGTCGCTGTATGTCGAGGTGAGCTTTTTGTGTTTTTTCCTCAAGAATGACACTTGAACAATTGTCAATCCTATTCCAGCTAGAGGCTCCACCCTCTGGTCCATTCGATCCTATTTCCCTCCTTCACAACAAATTCCCCGTCACGATCAGGAAAGGGATTCCGACGGTATGGAATATGCATTATCTGAGGCTTGACTCCCTGCCACCTGTCCGGTCTATGAATGCATCGAAGGTGGAAGACATGTCCGTGCATCTTTCACTCATGTCATCGGATCGTGAAGAAAGGCTTCTCAAATCTGCATCGAACACCCTTTCTACTGGAGACGTGATTTTGGACGTCAAACAAAGCCTGAAAAACATATTTGCGATAGCTGTCCAACCCGTCAAGACTCAGATAATAGGACTCGCTGAACCTTCCTGCGGCGGTATATACACCCTCATTTTCATCAATTATCTTCGTTTGGACTTGTCGTCACACAGCATCGTTGTGGACGTCTCTATACTTTCAGTGACCAATGAGATGAGGCCTACATTGGACGCAATCCTTCGACGCATTACTCCTCGTCATTCGTTGACATCTGTAGTCACTATTGGTGACGAAGTAAAAGCGTGGAAGCGCCTTCTACCCGTACTCGTGGAACGCTGCCGGGACTGGAAGCACCTCAATGGATGTGAATACATCAAACAAGGATCGATCCCATTGTCTGTTGAGTTCGCAGAGACTCCCATATGCAGTTGTGGTCAAGGGCAATCTACCGACTCCTTCACCCAAGCAAGAAATTGTCCAGAGATTGTCCCGTTGGTAACAAGAGCCGCAATAGGGCCGATTTTTGCAGCTTCGTTCATCGAGCCCGTTGGGACCTCGCGTCTCGATAAACTTTCTAGAGCGGTCCCTGACTTCAAGGATTCCAGAATCCCTGGCCAGTGCGCTAGATGTGGAGGCTCGGGGAAGCCAAAACTGTTGCTGTGCAGCAAATGCAGAAAAACCTCGTATTGCAGTAGGGAATGAGAGGATTGGCGTGCTCATAAATCGAGGTGCAGAACATGAGCTCAGTACCGACGATATGAACGGAAGTCTAGGGGAATTTTGCCTCAATCTAACTCGTTACGGACCATACGACGTACTTGCTGTACTTACGAACCAGAATGCCTGTTAGGATATTGCACGAAGCGCGTGCATCACTGCTATTTTGTATTCCACCAATGCTCAGTATAATATAAGATCTGGTCAAAAAGTCCTCCATCGATAGCAGGAAGTGTCCCATGAGTTAGCATCCTGTACAACCCACAACGTCTATATATGATATGAAGATCGTGTACGCTCATGACCGGACGTCGTCGGTGCAGTCGGCGGCAAAGTACGCTGGCAATCGTTCGTCGATGTCGATCACCAAAGTATACGACGCTCGATCGTTCTTTGCTTATACGGTGAAGGGCGAGAATAGGAAACGGTGCGTTTCACACGAGTAACGGTGGGGTACCTGGCATACAAATGCCCGCGATCAATGCCAAATTCATGATGCAGCAGACCGAACTCACCAAGCATGGTATATATCGCCGGGTTCTAGCTGAACCTCGACGATCTGTCTACCCTAACAATACGCGCAGTATATCAGGGCAATCGTCGCACTTCGAAGATGAAATGGTTCTCACGAGGTAGTCGATATGTGACCCAATCACAAGTCCCTCTCGACGACCGAGAGCATGCTGAACGGCGACAACGTCGCCAGGCTATACGCACAGTTCGCGTCAGTGACTCCACGACCGACTGGGGGATTGGACAGCAGAACTCACTACGATATCTTCGGAAGACATGATGTGATATCAAGAGTGCACGGGAGATAAAGACGACAGATGGAGTTGATTGGAGTAATCAAGAGCAGGAGTAGAGGGGAAATGAAAAAGAAAACACGGCTTTTATGGAAGGGTTGTCTGCCTTCCACAAATCGCGAGGCAGCCTCGAGGCAACGGCCGTCAGACTTTGTTTATGTACAACCGCGCCGTTCACTATTGTTTCCGCTTTCGGTCATCGCTTTTCAAGCGGATTTCTTCTTGTCGAGATGAATTTCCCCAGCGATTGCAAGGTGAGAGGTAGATACATATTGGTCGATGGAGGGTGGAAAAGGCAAGTTCGAAGGTCGCACGGCATCGGGCCCCACACCAAATACTACTCGTGTTAGCCTCACTGCATCAGAACATGCGTGAACAAGACTGCGGAAAGTGCGTGGAACTCTGAGAGAGAGACTATGATGGGTAAATGATATCTACAAGCAAGCACATTTGAAGCTCAGTTTACGCAAGATAAACTGAAGATATGACTGGGCCGCGTTCTCATTACCTCCACCTCCATCTCTTCATCAATTCCTCGAACCAAATCCTGATCACGTCGCGAATCCTGAAGGAAAGTCCGAAGTCCACATGCCCAATTTGAGGCACGCTAGAACGACTTTGCATACTCTTGCCTTTCAGACCGAGTTGACCCCGGGCTTGTGATCTCTCCGAAAGTTCCCTCAGAATATCCTCCCCAGACTCCGCGTATATCTTCTCCACCTCCACACTTCGGATATAATATGGTCGACGTACCGCATATGGTGCCTGACCGTTGTACCTGCGTACCAAGGAATTCACTTCTGCTATCGCAGTCTCGTGATATGATCGCTCCCGTTCTTCCCATTCGGTATCTCGCATGGTTTGTATATCTTGAAGTGTTAGTTTTGCGAGTACTGATGCGGGATGATCGATAGTAAGAGTCCGAATGGCACGTCTTATCCATGACTGTCGAAGCATTTCACGGAAGTTGGCGACAGCTAGGTCTAATTCTGTTGAGGAACGTCAGCTTTGGTTTTTGTAAATCCCAAACACGTTTTCACTCACCACCTTGGAATTCGACCCACGGTGGGGCTGCACCATTACGTTGGACAATTCGGTTCATTAGGAATTCTTCTCGACCGATAAACGGGTTGAACTCTTCATGATTTCTCGCCAGTGGTTTCCCTCGTCCCTTTACCGTATTAAAGAGGCCAGCCATACGAGCTTTCTACAGAGATTATTCAATTAAAACTGGCACATCTAAGAGTATAACCAAACCAGACCTCAATCTTATCCTCGATCAAACTAGTCCATCCCTTCAATGAGACCGGATTTGGACGATCTCCTTGAGACCTAGTTGTCGTTGAAGTAGTCTTGATGCCCAATCGATAGTCCAGAGTAGATTCCTTAGCTCTAGTCAATCTACTGGCATGTTGCGTGCGTTTCTTGTTCTCCTTCTCCTTCTTCCTGGCCCTTTCGTCGATAGGAGGTGGTAATGTAGATGGAGGACTGTGAGTCAAGGGGTTTGGAAAGTGTGCCAGTTTTACAGAAGCTGTAGCATGCGAAGGTGCCCTGTAAGTAGTGTGCCAGGGTCTATGGCCATCCGTAGAGGGTAAAAGCGGTTCGGTGGCCCACGACCCCGTCGTCGTCGGTGCAGTGATGGTACGAGTAGTCTCAGAAATGGATCCAGTGGGTGCATTATCCATTAGGCTCTGCTGAGATGCGTTTGCCGACAGAGGAAGCACATCAAGATGTATTCGAGGAGGAGTCCGTTTCAGTTTCTGTTCGGCTGTCATGATAGTCCCACTTCGCAGAGGTTTGTACTTATCCACGAGCATCCTGAGCACTGCATCCTCCATTCTCTCTTCGCCAGTCCAGTTCTCATGTTGATTCTCTAGAGACGTGATTCTAGTAGATTTTCGAGGTTTCAACGCCTCTTCGGCCTCCTCGCGTGCTGCGTCGGCGAAAAGTTTGTCGCTAGCAGTTTTGGACGTATTGGAGCCATCTTTTGGCCTCTGTATAGTGCTCGAGAAGATCCTTTGATTCTGAAAGCGACGAGGATGAAAGCTAGAAAATGAGTAGGATTTTGGATAGGATGATAATCGAGCTGGTCGCATGCAGAGCCGTGTTGCACTTGTTATTTTCAGCCGTTCATCCAGACGGTATGAGCGTGAGAAATTTCTGATTCCTCCTTGCTTCCTCCTTGATATCATTCCTCGACATTGGCCGTGTATCTTTTCACTTCAACTCAGCTAGCATGCCAATCACAACAGCCCCGCTCGTTCTACAGTACATCAGTGGTCATTGGAAGCGGAAGTTTTGGTACAGTTCATTATATCCGAGGAACATACGTTGCCTTCAAACAAGTACACCATGCTGAGCACCACAACGATCTTTTGAACGAATATCTTTATCTCAAAGATATACATCTTCGATGCAACTCTCTACCCTTTTTTAGTATCCCCCTCGCCCTTATGCCTATAGCAACCCTGCATCGTCAGACTTCAGATGCATCATTCCGCCTCCGGGCACTTCAATTTTGGACCCTTTACATGGCCTCGAAAATCGTCGATGGCCGTTCCGACCTATCATCACGGAGGACTTTTTCTAACCTTTCACCGTGCAACATATGCCATGGACTGTATTCCTGCTCTTCCGCCTCGTCTCACTCAGATCATACAGCAAACCTATTTTCCTGCGGGCTACATTAACACCAACAGCATAGATTCCACGATCTGTCGTCTGTATCTAGGAAAGTCATATCCCACTCATCTCGGACGTTTTCTCAATTCCCCAAAATTTTCCCCTCGATCCTGCCCGCTATACGCATTTGCGTGACTCTGCGCCTCAGGCGAATCTACCTGAGCTTTCAGAATTGGCAGAGGGCATGGGAGAAATGCTGGGCTGTCTTCATTCTGTCGGAGGATACGATGCCCGGGACATCGAGTTCGTTATGCGCGGTAACGGATTCTCCAGTGTCTCGTTCCACATCATTGATTTTAACCAAGTAAGTCACTAGTTTCGCCACAATTTGAGAGACTTCATCGTTATTGCTGTCAAGCTGAAACCGTGGGATCGAACCGTCGAGTCGATTCCTGACCTCGCCCAGGCCTTCTTTTGCAATGATCCTTATTACCCTCGCCCACGCCCGCAAGAACCTTTGTACGAGGAATTCAAGAGAGCCTACAAGAAAGAATGCCCTCCGGAATACCAGAACCTCGCTGATGCTTTTTTGCGAGCTATTGAAACCGCTCAAGCGGAAATAGACCGTTAAACCTTCGCATACTGGTCTGCGAAATTACTTTCGTTTGGGGCCATAGAGGCAAATCATTCTTCTCTCTTTCACTTCATAAAAATTATACATTATGTATACATGTACATGTCGTACTAAACTGCGGGCCCTCCATCTCGGTCTTCTACGCATTTTGTTTGTCCGTACTCTACAATTGTATCCATTCGTCGTGACTCTCAAGTTCCCGTACACTCACGGCCAATGTGAATGAATCGCAGCAACGGTAAGGTCCGCTACTTCCAAATCGATTTTCTTCACGCAGAGTAAAATTCTCAAAAGGATAAAACCGGCAAATGGTGACTTGTGTAAATCTTCCGTCATCCGTTCGAATTCTTTTCTACTTGATCCACAAGTTGTAGATTCTTGGAATAACTTCGATGGCAAATCGGAAGAGCCAATTCCCTTGAATTTGACCGTGCTATATTCCCAGATACACATTTATTGCTAAAGTAACCACTCCTTCAGCCAGACCAGACGGGGCCACCGGGTGGAGTGTAACTCTGGAGGTTGTTGTAAATGTTGATCTAGAAGTGGATCAGAATCAGGACAAAGAGGCATCGAAAGCAAACGTACAGTGATGCCAGGGTCAGATCCAACATAAGCCCCCGGAAGAGCGATCTTGGGCGGGTTAGCCGTACCGCCGCTGGTGATCTTAAGTTGACCGCATCCTGATTTGAAGTAAGTGAGTTTACGAAACGGATAGAACGTTGTATTGGCAAGCACCGATGTAGAATTGGGCACCGGGATAGCTTTCTGCGACGTGTAGTGCAATCTAGGGAACTGCATGAGATCGTGGTCACTAAAGGAATAAAACATTGACATACAATTTCGGAGCGCAAGAGGTACTCTCCCGCTGGGAGCGAAGATGGGATGATGACGCTGTGCTTCCCTGAGCAGACCAAACGAAGTAAGAGATTGATCTCGCAAAATGAAGCCAGAAATCAACGAACCGTTGTTAGCATTCACGACGTCAGTGGCCCATGTCTGGGTAGTAGGATCGAGAAGGCCGGATTGGTAGATCTTGGTCCAAACGGTTCCTTGCCCGTCGAACGCATCGGCGGTAGTGGGTGCCTTGGCAATGTAGACGAGAACAGGTCCTTTGTGGCCACCAGATATAGCATCTTCACCCGTCCGTTGGGCATGTTGGTGCCATTCCATCGTGATCTGGAAGAGTGAATATCAATACTGGTCTTCATCACGAGGCGATAATAAGGTGGAGGTACATTAGCACCAGCGGGGATGGTCAGGGTAGACACTCCAGTACCGGTAAGGCCATTGACATTACAAGTCAAATCGGTGGACGTGACATCGGTTACGGGGTTGTTATTGGGAGGGATACGGATGGCAGTGTTCAAGCCTTGGTCGACCTAAGTTTACCAATAGATAAGACGGTCAAAATCGTCGATGTACTGGTATGTATTGAAGCGAAGAAGACATACCCCGTTGACCCAGAGGTATTGCATAGTGACTAGCGGACAGAACCGAGTAAGATACTTAGCATTAAGACGAACGAGCACATAGACTTACAGTGGGCATTGGCGAGCGCCGCAGAGGCGAGAACTGAAAGCGCTAGCTTCATGGTTGATTACTGCAGAATATGTCATCTCAGAGGAGCTCTTATATACGTTGCAGACAAGAAGAATTGAAAGCCGCACAACTAGGCATCTTCATGATGAATACTAGTAGTAGATGAGGTCAGAAGAACAGTCAGATGGGTAGCGATTCCGAAGTTGAGGCGGAAAAGGACCTTCGTCGGGATGGACTGTCTGAGCGGAGACGCTGAAATGCCTCTTCTTGAAATGTAGTAACCTCGGGTTAAGTATATCAAAGGGAAGGCTTGGCAGTGGCTTGGCACTCACTGAATCCCTAAGATAGTCAGGCAGCTCGGAATAATCACTGGAACTGTTTAGAGTTAGTGCTTCGGCGTTGCGGCCACTTGCGAGGATATCTGTATAAGTATACGCCATCGAGAATTCAGATTACACACACCAGATCAAAAAACCCACGCACGGAGCACTGGAAGCACTGGTATTCATCCGAGGATGTAGTACTGCATATGATTTGACTGGAGGCGGAGACATAGTCAGAAATGTGGGAAGAAAAGGGGACGCCTAAACGGATGGGATCCTGTGACCATGACGCGAACCGTGACTGAGGCTTCAAGTTCTACGAAAAGTTGAAGTCTTGAAATTCTTTCTTTCCTCAAAGCATGTCTTCTGCTTACCACCAGCTGTCTCATGCGCCTGGCCGCTCATTCGGTCGGGTACTAGTGATGTTCATGACCACGTCTGCACCGAGTTTGGGGATGCTGGACACGAAGATGCGTCAATATATGGCACTGAGATAGTACCGAGATTTTGTTCAAAGTGTGGAGTCTCCTCAGCACTGCACTCAGGCACTTTCAGAGTACGACAAAGAGCAGTCGAGCTCTAGTCCTACTCAGAAAGTCAGATAGAGCTCTAGAACAAGAATGCGATAGAATCTCAATCACCTTTCTTCAATTCGTGGAGAATCCTTTCTGTACAAGAACGAGTGGCGCAGAAGACGACCTTGATAGAAGGTCATACGGGTAGCATTGATATTCCGAGCCGAACAAGGATATCCCAAGACACAATTGTTCAACGAATTTGTATACTCTGCCGTGGGGAGACTAGAGGCGTTCCGATCTCATCAGAGACCTGAACGTCGTCCCGTAAGACAGGCTGTGATGGTATCGCAACGCACCATCGATCAAAGCTACAGTGCTTAAGTGCATACCTGTACAATACCTGTAGATGACCCAGTGACGAAGAACCAGTCCGTACGGCAGTCAAGAACTTGCCATCGTCGTCGTCGCTTGGGCAATGGGAACACGCATCTTGATTCCAGCGGTCTTAACAATCTGTCCAGCTAAGATTCCAGTGTTCCTCGCATACGTAGGAGCTCAAGCTAATGTTCTGAAGTCGTTCGAATTACACAGTGGTGCGAGGGTCAAGGAAACCAGGAGAACGATGTTCGGGTTGACTTCAGAGATACAAGTGCACCGCCACATCAGCTTCACCGTGACTCCGGTCAACACCAACTCGACCTTCTGCATTGCTCTCGTCGTCACTGTCATTCAAATTGATAAAGTCATCCCATCAATCCTCTAGACGATACAAAGGACCCACATCTCAAAAAATACGCGCTTCAAACAGCACTCTTGATCGAGAGAAAAGAGTCAGAAGATATTGTGTTGCGCGTATTTTGTCGTTACAGATTTTCTACGACGATACTCAAGAGCTAGCCTTGCGACATTTACATGTCAGTCCTACTCGAAACGTCCGTAGGCGACATTGTAATCGACCTCGATACCGAGTCGTGTCCAAAAACATGCGAGAATTTCCTCAAACTGTGTAAAGTGTACTATTATAACCTGAATGCTTTTTTCAACGGTGCGCATTGCTTTTATATCCTTGATTTCATCTGACTAGGACTGAAACACCTCTTTATTACAGTTTCTAAAGACTTCTTGGCCCAAGTAGGCGACCCTTCAGCGACAGGCACTGGCGGTGAATCGATATGGTCTCTCATCTCGTCGTCATCCTCTTCAGACAAAGCACCGAGGTATTTCCCTCCAGAGATTCTACCGCGTCTCAAACACACACATAAAGGAACGGTCTCCATGGCTGTTGCACCTTCTATCACAACTACGGATGGTGGAACGACCATCAAAGGTGGATGTGGCAGCCAATTTTTCATTACTCTGGGGGACAACATCGATTATCTCGATGGAAAACATGCTGTCTTCGGACATGTGTTCGAGGGACTCGATACCCTTGACAAATTGAACGAAGTTTTTGTGGATGGCGAGGGTAGACCATTGAAAGATGTCAGGATTAGACATGTTGTTGTTCTCGGTATGTTCAACGACATTGATGACGCGCAACGTGTCTCAGGACTGACATATCTGACAGATGATCCTTTTCCCGATCCTCCCGGTCTTGCTGATATTCTTCCTCCGTCCTCTCCAACACGTCCTCCAGATAATTCGACCCGTATCGCCGAAGATGAAGATCCTCTTGCCACCCCCGACTCACCCAGTGTTCTCGAGCAGCAACAACGAGAACGAGCTGCTGCTGCTTCGGCGCTAACCCTCGAAATGGTCGGCGATCTACCCTTCGCTAACGTTCGACCTCCGGAGAACGTGCTGTTTGTGTGTAAATTGAATCCAGTCACGAGGGACGAAGATCTAGAATTGATATTCTCGAGGTTCGGCGTTGTAATCAGTTGCATGGTGATCAGAGAGAAACGAACCGGAGAAAGCTTACAATACGCCTTCGTGGAGTTTGATCGGAGAGAGGACGCTGAACAAGTGGGTTATGTTTTTATCTGCTTCTCTTGACTGCGTATCGTGTAACTGACCGATCTCTTCCAGGCTTACTTCAAGATGCAGAATGTACTCGTGGATGATCGGAGAATATGGGTTGATTTGTGGGTCAACATGTGCATAATATGGTTTTGCCTATCTAAACAACTTTTACAGCTCTCAATCCGTTGCCAAACTCAACACTTCTTGGTCCAATGATGTCAAACGCGCGCCGCGTCCTAAAGCTGGAGGCTTTGGCGGTCGTGATGACCTTGAACAGACTAGGCGGTACAGAGAAGGTGGGGGTGGTGGGAATGGAGGCAGTAGAGATTACGGGATGGTATTCGATGTTCCAGGTGGGGGTAGTGGGGAAAGAAAGAAAAAAAGGAGTAGAAGTCGAGAAAGAGAACGTCACGAGGGCAGAGAACACCGAAGGCACAGATCAAGATCGCCTGTAGCTAGGAATAGGGATAGGGAGAGGGAAAGTGGTCGGGGTCGGGACCGTCATGAGCGGAGGAGCGCCAGTCGCGAGCATAGGCGGTAATAGTCCGCGGACTCGGAGTTTGCCGGCGGTGGCGGACTGTGTCTGGTGAGCTCCTCCAATCTGGCATCTTCAGCTTCAGTCCCGGTCTGGCGTGCTTGTCGTTGATGTCGTATGCACGCGTAGTGATGCAGCCCCACCCCCGTCTCCCTGATCCGTATTAGGCGTAACTGGGTCCACCGCACTGGTCATCTCCCCATTTGTGCCTCTAAGCTGTCAAGTTGATTATATATTCTTCTTCTTCTTGCTCTATCCTAGGCGTGTTGAATTCCCACCTCTACGTCTTCCCGCCATGTCCCCTCAACACGAAGAACACCAGTTCAACGCAGTAGACGCCGATGTCATCCTCGTCTCCAGCGAAGGCACGGAATTTCGTGTTCACAAGTGTATCCTCTCAGCAGCCTCGCCTTTTTTCAGAGATATGTTCTGTCTACCCCAACCGCCGTCTGAGGACGACTGTCCACTTCCTTTGATCCCCGTTTCTGAACCCGCTGGCACCTTACGCGCACTCCTTCAATTCATATATCCTATTCCCGACCCTATAATCACCTCTTTAGACGAACTATCGCCTCTCATCAATGCATCCATCAAATACGATCTCCCATCTCTCCTCCTCACTCTCCGTTCCCTCCTCATTTCTCCCCAATATCTCCACTCCACCCCCACCCGGGTATTCGCCATCGCCAGTCGTTATGACTTGGAACCTGAGGCCCAGCTCGCATCGCAACACACCCTCAACATTAACATTCTTGACTCTTCCGACACCCTTCACGAGGATTTGAAATACATCACGGCGTATTCCTATCACTGTTTACTCGATCTCCACCGTCGACGTGCCCGAGCTGCCCTAGATGTCATCAAACGCGTCGCACCCCAAAACACGCCTCTAAAATGCATGCAGTGCAACGGTTCTTCTTATGGTAGTTTCATCCTACCCAAATGGTGGTACGAATGGGAAAAACGTGCAAAGGAAGAGTTAATGGCTAAGCCGACGACAGATGTTATTTTTGGGATGGAGTTTTTAGCGCAGACGGTTCGGGAGACTGGGTGTGCGAGGTGTGCGGGGAGTGTTTTGGACAACTGGAAGTTCTTGGAGGAGTTGAAGGCGCAGATCGATGAGCTTCCGAAGACAATCTAGATGGATGGGGGACACGAGTGGCTGTAGTGAGAGTGTTCTATCTTATTTCTTCTTCATCACCAGATTATCCTGCATTGTAAATATCATCCCATTTTTATCTCGAAGAATCCTGGCTAATTAGGGCTTCCCGACAAAACTGGACCCGGGTTCTTAGTTTTGTCTACCCGGTGTAGCTTTCCGGTCCATCGAGGCGGAGTATGGCAGTCAACTTGGAGACAAGTCAATCGGCGTGCCTCGAATAGACCTTTGGTGTCCGTGAGTTCAACAGACGGTGGCGAGTAACAACAATATAACTGTGATGGGCATATAAAATGCAGTGTCATACAGTCTCAACGGATCTCAGTCAGGACCCGGAGTAGAGAAATATGATACCGGAACCCTCTGAGATTGTACACTCCTTCTTTAGACGATGTCGACGTCGTAACCGTCTTTGTTCGTCTGGATTACAGGTCAACACACAGGTGGAACAAGACTGAAAAATGGAATAAACGCACGGTCACTGATCGCGAAGTCGTGATAGCTGAACGGTCATTCAAAGGAATGGTGCTAGCTTCAAGCCTAGCTGACTGCCCTGACACCATCCGAAGAATGATTAGGTTGGACGCGATGCTCTAGAAACGAACAAAGATATCGTCATATACAGGGACATAGCAAAAGACACTACTTACAGCAGCTGAAACAAGAAGAGCAGAGAACGGGAACTGTATAGGGACGTTCCTGGCAAACATGGGGATATAGACGAGGGAGCAAACTGCATAGAGCGCTCCACTCTCTAGGAAGATCGCAACTTCTGTTGCGCGACGATGAAGAACATTGCGGTAATAGACAAGATGGACAACAATGATGATCGTGGTCAGGACATTCATGGCAACTGATATTGACCAGAACGGCGTGCCGAAGTCGATGATGGGTGCCTGCCCGAAGGTAGCTTCTGGCTTAGCTGATTCTACCAGAAGACCTATTCCTGACGCTGCGATGGTTTCGACATGTCAATATAATGATACATCAATGGCAATTTAATGCAGACCTAGGGATCCCAAGTATAGTAAGCCCGGGATGACGAGAGTGATGATAGACGGACAAATTGCTTTGGCACGATAGAGCTGCCAGGGTTCATGAGCTCTGAAGACATGATATGACCGTGAAACAACATACAAGAAACCCATCTGACAGCCAAATAAGCACCGTATAACAGGTGTTCTTCAGAATAGCCAATCTTGAGGACAATTGACTTGCAAAAACACCAGGATCCACGGGCGTCTCAACGAATTCTATCTCGCTCCATTTCGATCCTGCCACAAAGTAGATGGTTTGGAGAACAAAAGTCAATACAGTGTACACCACAATGGCCTTGAGCGTAGAGTTCCAAGGGGATCGAGATTTAGCTAGATGGTACATGACTTGTGCGGCGATCGTGACATATATTCCTGGAATAACTCTCAGTTTGTATGAGAATTCCACCGATGTAGACAGGATGTTACCAAAAGTCACAGAGGCTACTAGAGCTGCACCGTAGCTCATTCTCGAGGAGGTCAAAGAATCAGACATAGCGGATGAACAGGTCGAAATTGACACGAACGAGGTAAGGGTATTGATGTTGTTTTATCAATCGATTTCGATTGATGCGAAGGTGAACTCGGAGAACGACCTCGAACATCTATCTGGTCTGAAGCTTCCCGCGAGAGCTAAACATAGAAGATTCCGTACGAGTTTATAGATTCGTTCAGAAAACTGCGCATGTAGAGCGTCGGCCATCAGAGTCAGCTGGGTGGGTCTGTTCGTCAATTCCCGGCGCTTGATTCCAGTGAGAAAATAGTTGGGTCCCGAGGGCTACCGCTTTACCATCCAAGAAGCAGATGCTTTCCCCGTGCATCTGCCTTTCAGTCCGAGTGGTTTTTCCGAAGCGAGGCATTCGCGATAAGTTTGATGAACGCGGCGTACTCGGACGAGAGAAGTCATCGATTTTAGCTCCCGCCCCACATAGCCCCACAGACATTGAATACCCCACCCCCGCCTCCGCAGCAACAACAACACCCCAAGCTCAAGAGAGTACCTGATCATCACTGAACGAAAGCAGACGAAAGCAGTGACTTGATGAGCGTTTCAGTGCTTCAGTCAAGCCGATTGAAATATATAGATCACAATAGAGATGACTGTCCGGGTCTTCATCTTATCGATGGGTGGCTTTCTCTGGGAAGGTCTTGGGAAGGTCACGATGAACATGATCAAAACACGATCGACTGGAGGAAAATCATTACCGGGTTGGGACACATGGAGGCTCTTGCTAAACAAGCGTATATTTCCGTTGCCATGCGGCCCCGGTCGGAGAATCGGTACGGTTGTCAAGTTCATCTGTTTAGCCTTGTCAGCTGCTCCGACAACGCGATGGCCCAATTTCACGATGGCCCCGAGGCCAGTCACATCGCCAGTCCAAGCAAAGCCCAAGGGAAGTGCAAGCTGGAACGGGCCAGAGGATATACGTCTAGATGATCTGGGAGGATTTTATTTCATATAACCCTGCTAGTAGGTATCTCCGGAGAATCCGCCTCATACATTGCTCCACCGTTGGCTCTATATAGGACATGAAGCCTAGCTGTCGTCTTTTCGCCCACTTGTACTCTTCTAATACAAGGAAGTCTACTTTGCGGTTCCTCTGCAAGTGGTCGAACGATCCATCGAGCTCCGAAATAAAAGGTGAGTCGATCTCTGATCCTTCTCAAACAACCTTTGACTTATATCAGTCTCCTCGCAAGATGTTCGTTACGACCAAAGCCTTCCTTGTCTTTGTACTCGTTGCCTTCCCAGGTTTCCAACTTGTATCATCCAATTCTACCACGTCCGCCTCCCAAAGCGCGAAATGCGAGTCCGAACAATATCCGTCCTCGTCTAAGCCGCGAGTCTTCATCTTGTCCGACATATCCAACGAGCCTGATGATGCCGAATCCCTCGTTCGATACCTAGTCTATTCCAACCAATTCCGGACGGAAGGGCTCGTCGCGACAACATCGTATTGGCTCAACTCCACCACGCATCCCGAGGACATGCAGAGCGTTCTCAATGCGTATGGCAATGTAGTCGATAACCTCAACGCCCACGTTCATCCAGATTCCCCTTATCCTTCACTCAAATATCTCTCCAGTATCTTGAAGTCGGGTCCAACGGAGTACGGTATGGCTGCAGTGGGGAAGAATAAGACTCTTTCTGATGGCGCGCGTCTGCTGCTCAAGAAGTTGGACGCTTCGAATGAAGTATTATGGGTTTCATGCTGGGGTGGAGCTAGCGTCCTCGCCCAAGTCCTCTATCACGTTCGCGAAACACGTTCACCACGAGACCTAGATCGATTGTTACAGAAACTCCGCGTCTACGCGATCTCTGATCAAGACGACGCAGGTCCTTGGATTCGACTCCACTTCCCCAGCGTATTTTATATCGCGTCGGTTCATGGATGGAATCACTACGGTATAGCGGCGTGGAGTGGCATTTCCGGAGACACGTTCTACAACTTTGATCACGGTGGTCCCAATACGTCGTTGGTCACGCAGGAATGGCTCACGCAGAACATCCAGCGTGGCGCTCTAGGAGCTGTCTATCCCAATCTCTCCTTCATCATGGAAGGTGACACCCCCGCGTTCCTCTATCTTATCCAGAATGGTTTGGGCGTGCCAGAGAGCCCGGAATGGGGATCCTGGGGTGGTCGGTATGTGCTCTCCGATATTTCAGGACGGTCCAAACACTACGGTGATGCCGTGGATATCGTCGTCGGCGCCGACGGGAACAATTTCACGAGCAACCATGCTACGATTTGGCGATGGAGGGAGGCTTACCAATTCGATTTCGCTGCTCGAATCAACTGGACTCTTTCCAACGTTTACACCGAGGCGAACCACGCGCCTGTCATTCGGCTCAACAGTACATGTGGTGTGGCGCCTTTCGAAGTCACGGTTAAACCCAATTCCACAATCTTCCTTGACGCGTCGGAGACCTACGATCCCGATGGCAATAACCTGACTTTTACATGGTTCCAGTACCGAGACGTATCGGCGACGGAATCTCGGGTGAACGCCGTAGTCCCTGCGCTCGATCCCGTTGTCCTCGCCGGGTCGAATGGTAGCCGTGTCAGCATCGTGATGCCGGACAGTAGCGCTGTCTGTGGAACCTTCATATGCCAGACGCTACATGTGATCCTGGAGGTGAAGGATGACGGATCGCCGATTATGAGGAGCTATCGTAGGGTCGCTTTGAAGACCACAAATTCCACATCGTCTTGAACGGCTCATCGTGGAGCTTGATCGTTCGAGTGCGTCCACAGTATCCTTGATATAAACTGAACCTCGACTGATATACAACTCTCTGACAGGAGTATACTAATACTACGGATGACTTTTTCGAATGTAATATTTCTCGCATGACCCCCTACTGACAACATGACCTGCTACTACTCAACCATGACTCGTACTATCTCAAAATACCTCAGTGCTCAATATCACTGAAGATGTCCCCCCACCTCGTTTCCTCTTCTCTTTACCTATCGTATTCCTAGTTCTCATCGACATCTACTTATTTTGAGTATATATCTCTACTATTATTACATGACTTACTTGAAGTGAATCATTGTTTTTTGATTTGACCGTCTGCTCGAGTGATCCAGGCACTGCGACAAGGCAAACCATATACACTCCCGTGATACATTCCTACGAGTACAAGCTATGTGTGAATGAAGGGATTGAAAGGAAGCTTGCTCGAAGCACCTACTTAAGTAATAGCAGAGCTTGAGAGCTACCGCTCGGCACGTCTCAGAGGCTATTGGTAAACAACAGTATACACGATACCTATTGCTTAGTTGCAACTTAGTGGCATGTTTAGCCGCTGATCTTTATCCAACTTATACATTCAGTCGTCTTACAGATACCGTTAGTGCATTGTGGAGACAATCTCAGTCAATGTTTTACGAGGAAAGCGACCTGAGTGACCAACTCGTCGGTGCGAAAAGTCACTTACGCAGCACGTTGTGCTTGCGTTGTGCTACAGAGAAATGATGGAAAACGGAGTCATAAAACATATAGGAAAAATGTCGGAAGCCAGAGACATTGTGGTCCGCGGGAATAAGTAAATACGTGGATTCAGCGCCTCATTTGCAAGTCCAGGGAGGGTACATGGAGGACTCGTTGAGCGCCCGAACCTGTGAAGTATATGAGGTTGATTGCAGCATTGTTGCGTGTTCCCCAAAGATCTTGGCCATTCCAGTATGCATAGCACGCCAGGTGCTTCTGGCCATTGTGCCCAGGTATTCCAGTGTCCACTCTAGAGTGAATTGACAGACATGATTAGCAAAATTGACGGGGGCCTAGTGTAACCAGACAAACCGGAATTCATCCCGTATCCCAGTAGAACGCAATGCGAGTCTTCCGGGCGACATGAACATTTTGAGTGCGTCAACGCCTTTCAGGACATATTTTTCCATCCACAGTACGCCTTTGCTAACAACCATAGTGGCAGAACTGTCATTGTCTGCGCTATACCACGTTCCGGCGTAAGCATCCGTAACCGCCTCCGCGAGTGCAGCATCTATAGCAGGTTGGAAGATGGCAAACGCATCGTAGGCAACCTTGGCAGAATCTCCGTTTGGACCACCTATGAGCACGGCAACACCATACGACGTTCCTGGATGGATAGCCATTGCCGTGTGGTAACCTGCCATGTCCCCAACTGTATAGATTTCTTCAGCGTCTAAGTGTCAAGCATTCAAGAAATTTACCTACGTTTCCAATATATTTTTCGCAAACGCCCGTTTGAATCTGCAGCCTTAACAATCTCCCAAATGAAGCCTATCTCAGTCCAGTCATCCTCCTCGAACGCATGAACGGTTTGAAGCCACTTATCCATGGAATGTGGGGTGAGTAGACTTTTAGGATGTCGGGGATTCAGAAGGGTCTGCGTAAGAATGATTGTGTCGTACAAAGATGAGAACTGGCCTCCGGCCGGATTCATCGCATCCAAGAAATCTTGATCCTATCGCATGGAATCAGATGATTGGAAAGACAACACGAGTAATAGCGGTACATACAACAACTTCTGGCGCTCTGGAGGGCGCAACAACGAGATGCTTGTTCTCGTCAGTCGTCAAAAAATGGCTTCCATTCAACCCCAACGGGTCGAATATATCTCGTTTGAGCAACTCAGCATACGATCCCGGCTCTTTATCGCCAAATGCCTTCCGATTAGCAGCGACAAGGGCCATCCCCAGCAATCCTGTTCCAGTGTTAGAATAAGCAGGGTAATGATAAGACGGTGATGTAAGGTGGTGCTTGGCGGTCGCAGCGTACAACGACTCGTGAGAAGGGAAAGGGAGACCATTCGTGGGTGGTGGGCCGCCGCCAATCAGGTCGTACGGCCAATTGGATACAGTTCCAGGCGGCCAATCGCGACCCAGACCTGACATATGACTTGCGAGTTGGAAAAGAGTGATCGGTGCCTGGGATTGGGGCGGGGCGTGATATGCTGGATTCAAGCTATCAAGACGATACTTGAAGTCCGGAAGATACTTTTCCACGGGATCTTCCCTTCGAAATCAGAGGCAAGATATGAGATCATGCAAGCAAAGATATATCCGGAAACACACACCACGACAACGCCTGTTTTTGTTCAAGAATCAACCCTTCAAGCACAGCGAAAAGCTTGGAGACAGAGGCGACACGATACATAGAATGACTAGTAGTCGGTGGTGAGTTGCTCTCGTTGCCTCTGATTACGCCCCAGTTCTTCTCGAACAGAGGGCCTTCAGACGAGATCACCGCAACGGAGAGGCTGTCCATGTCACCTTCAGAGAAACGAGCTGAAAGGAAAGTATCCAATGACTCTGAGGCAGCCAGGATGAGAGGATGGTCGGCAGGAGGAGGCGTTTCGACGAATAATTTCGGAAGGAATGGATGGCATTCCCATCGGGTCTGATCCGTAGTCGACAGGAAGTTGTAGCGAGTCGGTAGAGTGATTATACCGGCATAATGACTCCCTAGTATTATGGAGAGTAAGCCCACCAGGACGGCTTGAATGGCAACCATGGGCAATGGTCAGGATGAAATTCGAGCGAGATAGCCCAAACTACATCTACATCTTAAGTACTGACTCTCACGGACAAGCGCTCTATACAGTACTTATCAGTGGTAACTTTACACGTATTGATACCTCGACCGACCTTCGCCCGATCGATAACGCGCCAGAGTGTGAGATCAATATTCGATCCATATCTTGATGTTACGATGCAGTCTAGTACAGGTATAGGCCCGACAGGAATAGTTTCAAGAATCAAGGAGATCAGGATCATACTGAGCAGCAGTGAGATGCAGTATGTGACCGTGACATCTATTTTCCCGTGACGAATTTCGAACGGCGAACGCCGGACGGCGAAAACGATTGACCTGCTTCCCACTGCCAGCTCAACTTCCTCTTTGAATCCTGATATCGATGCCATATGGCCATATTGCCCGAGCTGTAAGTTACACGGATCCCACATTTGGATGCAGAGCGATGATCGCAATTGGATCACAAGATTTGCACCCCCATTTTTTCCCGCAGGATCCTGATTCCTTACTGTCGAGCTTCCTCTATTCCTGTTGCCTCTTATGGTACCGGTATAGATGTTGCTATCTATAAATCATTTGAATAGCTCAGGCTATCTCTCACTGGCGGACTCCTGCATGAACACTGACATGTCTTCTCTAGCGCAACATGGACATATTCCGTATATTCCACTGACGATCGACGATGGTGTACCAGACGATCGCACCCCTCGACCTGGTGCGTGGCGTACAATCTATGAACGAGACCGCCGTGCATGGCAATTTTTTTTGTCGTCGTGCATACTCGCTCTCGTAATCTCTGCTTTCAACCTCACATTCCTCTCAACCTCGCAATCGCTCAGGCTCATGCGAGCGTCCACATCTACATCGACACCCTTAAAGACGCCCTCTGTCTATATTGGACTCGAAAATGTTCGTTTTGACAAATCTTACTGCCGTAGCCGTGGTACATTTCCAAAATCGTTCTATGTCCTTCGCTCGGACGATCTCAATACTTTGGTGCGCGTACATGCTCCAGATGATAAGACAACTTTGACATTTGGTGGTCCAGTAAGCTATCGACCGTGTCCTGTTTTGCTGTTGTAATATTCAATCGTCGTATCAGCGTTCGACCCTTGTCAACTTTTACTTCCCGGACTACGGCTTAGAGAACTGCACACTCACAGTTCATCTCCGAGAAGATCCTCATAGTACAGCACCACGCGATATTAAAATATATATTCTCCAGGAAAAGGAAATCGACCTTTCGAAGAGGATATATCTTGCTACTCTCTCTGTTTCTCCTGGCACAAACCGCACGACGAAGCCGTTCTTTTGTCCTTCCAGGACAAACATGTCTTTCCAATTAGGTTGTCCGTCCAACTCTTGCATATTGGAGTTCCCTTTGGAAGGAGTAACCAGTCTTAGTATGCCTTCGAACTTCTTCGACGTAGTTTCCCTTCTGATTGCATCGGCTACTTAGCTGCCTCGGCCGAGTCGCTCACTAAAACCGGGTTTAGGGTCACTCAGTATGAGTCGCTGGAATGCATCAGCGAGTGACATCGAATATGCATTGAGGCACCTTCCCACAACCTTGTCCATCCATGTACCTTACGACTCTGACAATTGTATCACTCAGATGTAAACAGCATGGCCTCTGAAAACACATCTAAAAGAATCTGCGGATTGAAAGGAATCTCCATCGTTGGTCGTGTGAACCGCTGAATGAGTCGGGGGTGTCAAGCAATCATCAAAAAAGTCCATCAATGCACTAGAGGGAGCGCGAGGCGTATTGCTTCGGTGTGGTGGACGACACGAAAGGCCGATCACCGATCAATGTCCCACTACAGCCAGCGATTGCGAAGGAATTATTGAGTTGGTTCAAATCTGAATCAGATGGCGTGCCCTCTTGGAAGTTGTAAGAGGTCGTAAGGCGCTCGATGCAAACAGAGAAGACCTTGAGGTTGATGTATTTTTGTACTGATATTCTCATCTCTCCGCGAGGTCAGTGGGCCAGGGGTGCGAACAGGACCATGGACTCGGGTGACACTGCGTAGATCCCGAGACTAAGAAGATAAGAGCCATATCCAAAGCTAGTTTGACTGTACAATACCGCTATGGCGTTCTCGGCCATCGTGATCAAACTTGGATCCCCGAGCCTCTCGTATTGGCACTGTAGACTTGAAAACGCCGACCGTGATTGTAGAGTTGAGACATTCGAGCATGAGAGAACAGGAAGCGCTGAGACACCTTGAATCTATGAAAAAAAATTATCAGGCCGATAGCCGAAGCTTCTATCCGTATAACAGCATCATAAGATCATGGTAAGAAGCATCAGTGTCAGATGAATCCTTTCAGAATACTGAGTTGACACCGACTGGCCGAGACACCAACTGGGGACGACTTCAGAACCCGGTGGTTTGGTGTACTAGTATATTCACTTGCTTCACATCCCACGAATTTGAGATCGGCGTAATTTTTCTGCATCATTCGGAGTTACAATGAACAAGGCCACACAAGATCGAATGAAGTCCTACAACAGAGCCCACATGGAAGATATACAACAATTCGAGGACAAACTGGGCAGTAAGGAAAAATGTTTATGACATTATTTCCGTACTAAATACTGAACAAGCAGTTAGTAAAATTCGAGACAAAACTTTGTGGGATGATGCAGACCATTCATAAATCCGGTTTTGCTTCTGTAATGGACTGGGAATGGTCCAAATTCAAAGGCTGCACCTTTGCAAACACCATAGCTTCATTTCCAGCTTCGACATCGAAGATATCTCCCGATCTTCCGGGTGAAAAGCTTCCCGGTAATGTGGTTGATGGGAGTGAATGAGCAGTCGCTCCAGAATGGAAAGTAGTCATTCGTAGGTCATGCGTCTTGAATTCTAGAGCTGATATGAATGTCGTTTCTTTTGTCACAGCTTTCCCCAATGCCATGCGCAGAATGATGAGATTAGGTGCGATGACCTGAAAAACCTAAGCATGAACAACAAGTTTGTGAGATGAATAAGCGAGCTCACCGCAGATGAAGCCAGCATCGCAGTGAAGACGTAGCTCAATGGAAGATTGAGAACATAAAGTGGGATGTAGATTAAGCAAACACCCGAGTACAAGACCGCCGATTCGATTAGAACAATCGCAACAGAGGGATAATCCTGGTCTGAAGGGACTTGGATTCCAGACAAAAATCGATTCCAACGAAGAAGCCGGCCAGCAATGAAGAGTGTGCATCCTGTGTTCAGAGTAACCGACAATGCATAAAATGCAGTCCCCCAATTGATGAGAGCGGTCTGTCCTAATGCTCCTCTTGAGGTCACAAATAGATACCCGATGCCTGAGGCTGCGACGTGAAGTTTTTGAGCCGGTTGTGCACAAGTAATCCACAAAAGTAAGACTAACCTATCGTCCCAAACCAAAGTAAAATCGGAAGAATGGTCAGCATCCAATTACCACCCCAGACAATGTACAGCCGATATATCTGTATTGGTATCAAAAACGGACTTTAGAAGTGAGCCTGTCATTAATGATGAATTTCAGCTTACGATTAAACTGTCGGCAAGCCAGAAGTTGATTATGTATGTGACATCCTTGAGCATAGCTAGACGGGAAGATTGCAGCGTCGCAAACACGCTGGGATCGACTGTGCCCTCGACGAACTCGACTTCAGACCATTTGGCGGCACTTATGAAGTAGATGGTATGTATGACGAGCATTACGATTGTATAGGTCAAAATGACGCGCTGGGTTTTGGACTTGTTTCGGTGCTTGAGAAGAAAATGGATGCATATGAACGCCAGAATAGCATATGCACCTAAGATTTTAGGGGATGAGAATTTGTACGGGTGCAACAAGGAGCGTGCTCACCATATACCGTGCAACCTACAACTGCAGCGCCATAACTCATACGAGACGCAGTTAATGCAGCATGAGAAGAAGACATGTTGAACTACGAGTCTGCAGGGATTCATCATCAGAACCTGCTAAGTACTGTCTATATACGTGAGGGTCCAGCACATGAGGATGGGAAAGTGATCTGCAAATAGTTACCATAATACAGGATTAACTTCGAAAGAGAAAGCTAGTTGACTGCTGCTATGCATATGATTTTGTTCACGGAGAAAGACGATCGCGGCGGCCTAACGGACTTTGGCCGCGTTATGGGCATTTCGGCTTGATAAACCTAAATATAGATCAGAAGGATCGATTATCGCAAGATCAACGCAAGATCTTGAGTGGTTCAAGAACGTCAAGAACAGTTGAGACCGACTCCTATACGAGTCGAGTTCCCTCCCGTCATTCCCCTCCGCTGATAAGACGAGAAGGATGGGATCGGATAGTGCAAAATACTCTAGTTGGCTCTTATATGGGCTCTCTATCCTCATCATGATGATAACGATTATAGTCAATACGAGCCTCACTCAAGTCATTCGTGATCGAGAGATGTTTCGAGGGCTCCACAATTCCGTCGATAGAAGAGCACAGTACAGTATGAGTATCTTTATTCTCTCGCTTGCGTTGCCATTGATTTCAAATTTGCAGCCTTCCTGGAGACTGACTTTCCCGCCACTCTTATCGACCTGCAATCCTACCCCTACGACACATCCTTGACTATCGAAGATACCATATATTATGCGCCAAACGCTTCTTCAGAATGGGCATCCATCTTTCCCAGAGGGACTGGAGGCTTCGTTCGTCTAGGTCCAGGACATCGTTTATTCGGGGTATCCATGTATCACCAGCTTCATTGCCTCGATAAAATGCGCCGAGCCGTTGTAGAAACCCCACCGACTGAATGGGAACGATGGCACACTCAACATTGCCTGAACTATGTTCGGCAGATGCTGTTGTGCGCAAGCAGCCTTAGGTTGGAGCCTGTGAAGGTTGTTGAGCAGGATGGAAAGACGGCATTCAAAGTGGACGGCTTGGGAATGGAGCATGAATGCAGAGATTGGAGCACTTTGCAACGTGCGATTGAGGAGAATTATTTGACCTGGCCCGATGATGTTTACCCTTAATCTTCTCTACAAGTTTGGCGAATGTACCCTTTATCTTGATCCTATATGGAACAACATCCAGTGGTCTTAGACAACGTGTGACAAATGTTGCTCTATATTTCGCAAAAGAATGGGCTGACATATGTGTACGTGTTCTTTAGACAACACTGATCTCATAAGCATCTTTGTTCCTCTGTGGAAATGGTCAATATACAGCATGCAGAAGCTGGATGACTGACACGTACGGCTGACTGCGGGGTCGAATTAATTGAGTGACCCCGTAGAGGAATAGCGCTTGCGTCAAGTACAGCCGACCGCCCCGACAGCATCCGAAGAATAATGAGGTTGGACGCGATGCTCTGCAATTGATCGTCTTTCAGGACCTATAACAATATAGAGAACGGTAAGACTCACGGCGGAGTGTGATAGCATGGTTCTATATACGCTACTCACGCGTGACATGTCCATGGACCAGTTAGGCTACGGACCTGTATGTAGTTGTTTGCTTCTAAAGGTATATAGTACTTCATTTGTAATATCTATAAACCTTAATATAATACCACAACATACATGCTATCTAACTAGAGAAGACTGTAAGTGGGTTCGCTCACGGTTAATCCCCGCCCTCTGTGCCTGAGTACGCGTAACTGCTCCCCGAAGCCCGGTCTCAAGCTCCCGGTCCGGGGTCACGGACCCCTTAGAACAGGGTTACAGTTCCACGGACGTCTAGGGCGTCTATTACCCTAAGCGCCCCTCGACCTTCTCCAATCATCGAAGCCCGATTACACGGTCGTATCACAATGGTGCCAGAACCGTGGACTTCGGTGATCTTCCGAAGTCGGCGTGTGAATTCGAACTTCCGAATTTTGGTGATTCGAGCAAACTCCTCGTGTTCGCTCTTTTTCACTTAGTAACCTTCCTCGATGAAAGACTGGGTCGACTAGCGCGTACAATCCGCTGCTTCCAGTCTCTATAAAATCGATTTAGGAAGGCTATCAAGTACATAAGTCGGGGCGGGGAGATTGACTTCTCACTACTCGAAGGTTTGTGGATCGTCGATCACCCTACCCCCCTTCTTTGAAATCCGGCGAGATCTATCTCTCGCCTCCTTTCCTCGTACCTTTCGTTCGCTCCATGATCGAAGTCGGTACCAAAGGAACTCCTTATTACCCCTCCACTTGACGATTCATTCGTTGGAAACCCCTACCTACTCTATTCCTCTATGCCAAGGATATCGGCCCCTTCACCGATTTCAGTCTGCCGAGTAGTTGGGGTTGAGAGTAATTTCGTCAAGTTCATCAATAAGGACAGGGGAGTCCGCGTTTAGGAGATGGTTTGCGAGAATTAAAGAAGAGGATCCTCCAAGTGGACGGGCGACCTTCTGTCTTACCCCTTCCCCTTCGTTTCTCCTCTCACGCTATCCCAATCATGCCTCCCAGAGGCAAATTGAAGACACCCTCGACCCTTTCCACCCAGTCGGCGCCTACCTTATCGTTATCCTCGCCCAAGACTCGTGCGGCGAGATTACGAGCCTTGACCCCCTCAAGCACGGAGCCTGCTGCCCCTGGCGCTGGACAAACTAGTGATCCTTCTTCGGAGCCTGCTGCCAATGGCGCTGGAAATCTGGTTGAGCCTGCTGCTTCAAGCGCTGGATCCGCTCTGCCTGCTGCTTCGAGCGCTGGAATTATCACGCCTGCCGCTCGTCTTAGCGCTGGAGACTCTCATTCTGCAACTTCCCTCGACACTCGTACTTCGCACTCGTTAGGACCTCAGGATACTAAACTCAGCGACGTTGAGACTCGAACGACGACCTCTTCTCGTTTCGTCAGTCAGCTCCCCGTTCGATCGTCTTTGAAATCTGCCAAAGTTGTTCAACCCAGCAGTAAGCGATCTACTCCCGGACCTACTCGCCGTCGACCGAGTGTCGAGATTGAGGAAATACCTGACGTCGACGCTCCTCGCGGATCCCCTACCCCTTCGTTCAATTCCTTAGTTCGAGATGTCTCGGACTCTTCCGCTGAGCCGAGCGTATACTACGAAGGAAATGGTGTGTATGATGATGAGAGTATATCCCAAGGTCTAGCTAAGAATCGTATTTTGGAAGAATACGATGAGATCTTCACGGGTGTAGCTAGGGATGTCAAAATTCATGATGAACCTTTGGTTGCTTCTATTGCGCGATACTCCCCACGCTACGATCCTTTAGTTGATGATGATCCGTTGTATGCTTACGGAGCGGAGGATGGTATTCTGCCCGGTCGATCTCTTGCGGAATCCATGATGTTCCGAGACGTTCTCGTCCGTTGGACTACCCCTCATCGACTACTTCTCTGGGTCGATCTTAACGATTCAATCAAGGATCTTCAGGAGATTCGTCCTCAGAAACATGATCTGCTAAATTACGCGGATTCATCTGGTACTCCTATGTATTCTCTTGGAACGATGCGCCTAATGACTGTTGGACACCAAGTTCTGGCGGTACAACAGATTTTGAATGGGTTATGGTCGTTCTTGGGCCTTGATAAAAGGAATGCCTTCATTCTCGATCCCGACTACAAGTTCTTGAAGTTACTGGAGTATCATTCCAGTCGAACCGAGCTCATCATGACTTACGGGGTACTCATGACTCGTCTGTATATTGCTACCATTCACATCCGAAAGTACTTGTTGGCCATCAAACGTACCTTCCGCAGCGACGTAGAAGAGGATCTAGCGAGTTCTATTGACTCTACTCTACCTTCAGTGCGCTCTGATTTCGGTACTCGTCCTGTTATGGCCGAACTTGCTAGAATGGTGGCTCGACCGGATTACGGGGCCGTTATTGACACTTTTGACTCCGAGGCTCGTAAGCGGCTCATTGATGCTGCTAAATTGAGTGGTGTCCCCTTCCCCGAGGTCTTCTATGTGCAAGGTTCGGGAATCAAGGACGGAGTACAATATCGTTCTCCCTTCTGGCCGACGGGAGCCCTTGCTACTCAAGCAGAGCGCCAATCGGAACCTCAGGCTCGAACCAGTGAATCTGTCAGTCAGGGTCCTAGAGTTGCGTTCGATCTACCAGAAAGTCTCTCCAGTATAGGACGACCTCATACTTTGAGCACACTGCCGGGCATGGGACCTCTACCCGATATTCGTTTGCTTGGTACCCGATCCAATATTGACCAAGCTACTCCTTTTGCGACTACAACTCCGAGAGGTGTACCCGCTATAGCTCCAGCTGGGGGGCCATCGTTTCTACGACCTACTGCTTTTCAAGAAGGTGATACTCTTAAGACTGCTGCTGCGGGACTTTCTGGCTGGACTAGTCATGTCTGGAAGAGTTTACCGCCTTCCACTACCAATCTCGTCTCAGGACCTAGTCTCGGTACAGTGCCGGATACGTCGGGAGCCCCGATTCCCAACGGATTCCCTGGACCTAATGGAGGCGGTGGAGGTGGTGGTCCTCCTGGTCCTGGAGGTGGAGGAGGCGGCGGTCCCCCTAACGGCGGAACGGGTGGTAACAATATCCCTCCGCCTGAACTTCCTAATGCTTTCCCAGCCGGCCCTGCCAATGGGGGCGGAGGTGATGGAGATGGAGGAGGTGGAGGACCCGTACCTGTGGTTGATGTCAATGCCGCTGCCGCTAATTTGTACTGGAACGAGTGGCAGTTGAATAAGAAATTGCATAGTAATATTATTCCGTCCTGGGACGGACAAGGGGACACGGCTATAGATTACATTGCAGCTATGGCTGACTTAGCTCGATTGTCAGCTCAGATGAGCGTAGGATTGGCTCAGCTCGCTTATTCAAAGTGGACTGGCCGAGCGCTCCAGTGGTGGAATGCCTTACCTCAGGTCGACAAGGCGTACATATCTCGCTCCTGGGATTATCTTATCCTGGCCATACGTGCTCATTTCCTGGACGCTCAGTGGGTACAGGAACGTACGTTCGAGTTCGAGGAAATGCGTTTTCGTCAGGCGGGAGAAGAGAAAGAGGCCCCAATCGACTTTCTTCAGCGTCGTATACGTTATCATTCCTTCCTTTACCCTGATACGCCTGACGGACCGATGGCCATTAGTCGTATCCTTCGTACTCAACCGGTGGAATGGGGTGCTACTCTGAACTCCACCGACTGCCTTGGGATTTATGATTTGCAACAGAAGGCTAAACAGTTCAGCACTACCTTGGTCAGTGTGTATAACGTTGGGCGGCGTATGAGAAGCTGGGGGGCGGAGAAGGATGGTGCTAGTCAAGCTAAATCCTTCCGCCGTGGCTCCTACAAGCGTGCTGCTAAGAACGTGGAATTCGAGGAGGAATATAGCGAAGCTACTACCGACGATGAGGGAGATACCGACACTCCTGTTTCTAACGCTTACGCCGTTACCGGCTCTGGTCCCAGTCGAGGTAGCTCGTACGGGCGAGGTCGTGGAGGACAGCGTGGAGGGCGTGCGCAAGGCACCCCACGCAAGCCGTGGCCTGAAGGGAAAACCATCGATGGATACTCCTTTGCTCGAGATGATTCTGTCGCTAGTAAATCTCCTCCTCCTGGAAACTGCTTCATATGTACTAGTCCGCGTCACTACGCTCGGGACTGCCCTCACTTCGGTAAATGTGATGTTTTGCGGAATGCGAATCTCATTCATGTAGACATGGAGGAATCGGATTGGACTGAAGATGAACGTTTGTATTTAGCTATGCTTGCAGAAACTAAGGATACGATTTCTGCTTACTTGAGTGACTCCGAATCATCTAAGTCTTCCTCTACCCCCTCTGGTTCGGACTCTACTAAGTCAAGTGAGAATTCGGCTGAGGAGCGTAAGGACATCTTTACGGTGGATGCTATGAACACTGGCGCCTTTGCGTTGCACGCTAAACGATCTCATTATACGGATAATAGGAACGCTAGGCGTCGGGTGCGTTTCGAGTCAAAGGGGAAGGAAAAAGCGAAGGAATCCTCGAAGGACATGCCTCGTAAGGCGCTTCGACGGCGTGACCGGCGTTCTCCTAAGGGAAGTGTTGACTTGTCATCGGAGAAGGTCTCGTATTCCCCTGCATCTTCTACGGTGATTCCAGCTCTGAAAGGTCGTTCCTTTCCGGATGGTTATGGGTCTTTGGGGACGCGAGCGCTGCATATGAAAGCCTTCGTCAGTGATTTGGGTCAGGATCCTATTCGGGCTCGTCTTGATTCGGGCGCCGACATAACCCTGATGTCGGAAGACTATTGGAAAACCATCCCTGATCTGGGAAAGCCTAAGGAGGGTATACGAATGAAATTGTATCATCTGACTGGGAATGCTCGAGTGTTGGGGTATGTGAAAACTCAACTCTTCGCCGAGTCATGCCAGCTAATTTAGTATTACTTTTTGCTGTAAGTACAGCAAAGGTGAAGTGTTTAAAATGCCTTATAATAGTACTTCAACTATAGTAATATTACAGGCCGAAGTAATACTTACATGTTTTACTTATGGTCCGACTTTCTGCTGGTATTACTTGATTTTTACTTGACTGGTTTGCTAGGCTAGGGGGGTTTGGCTTGTCTTGAGCTAGTAAAACTCAAGTAAAACCTTCTCTTTTACTGGTATACCTGTGGACACTGTAATACTTCGCTTTTTTACTTGAGTGTGTGCGTATACTGGATTTTACTACTGGGTTTTACTTGAGCATCACCGGCTAAGATAGTAAAACCTGGAGTATTACTTGGAGTATCACTTGGGATCTTCTGGCTCTGGCTAGTAATACTTCACATATCACTTGATGGGTAGTAATATATTGGATTCTACTTGGATTATACTTGGATTATACTTGGGCTCCACTGGTAAAACTCGGAGTATTACTTGAATATTACTTGGGGTCTTCTGGCTGTGGCTAGTAATACTTCACATATCACTTGATGGGTAGTAATATATTGGATTTTACTTGGATTATACTTGGGTTTCACTTGTGGGTTTTACTTGGGCTTCACTGGCCCAGGTGGGAAAACTCGGAGTATTACTTGAATATTACTTGGGGTCTTCTGGCTGTGGCTAGTAATACTCCACATATCACTTCATGGGTAGTAATATATTGGATTTTACTTGGATTATACTTGGATTATACTTGGGCTTCACTGGGAAAACTCGGAGTATCACTTGAATATTACTTGGGGTCTTTTGGCTGTGGCTAGTAATACTCCACATATCACTTGATGGGTAGTAATATATTGGATTTTACTTGGATTATACTTGGATTATACTTGGGCTTCACTGGGAAAACTCGGAGTATCACTTGAATATTACTTGGGGTCTTTTGGCTGTGGCTAGTAATACTCCACATATCACTTGATGGGTAGTAATATATTGGATTTTACTTGGATTATACTTGGGTTTCACTTGTGGGTTTTACTTGGGCTTCACTGGCCCAGGTGGTAAAACTCGGAGTATTACTTGAATTTTACTTGAGATCTTCTGGCTGTGCCTAGTAATACTCCACATTTCACTTGATGGGTAGTAATATATTGGATTTTACTTGGATTTTACTTGGATTTTACTCCTGGATTTTACTTGGGCTTCACTGGCTCAGGTGGTAAAACTTGGAGTTTTACTTAGTTTTACTTTGAATTTGACTTTCTGCAGGCAGATAATAATACTGTGGGTATCACTTGACCTTTCACTTCATCCCATTTCAGTATATTACTTTGTATTCACTTACGAACCAGGGCTTTCACTTGACATTTCACTTGCATTGTACTTCGACGCGTTGCGCGCCAAACACGCACGTGACCTCGACGCGCGGTGTGCACGTGCTTTCCCGTCTCATCATTTCCCTTCTTGCATATTCGATGTATTCCACTGGATAATATACATATACTACTACTACTCATACACTACTTGTAGGGAGAGGGTTCATCACCCATCCCCAGCCCGTTCACCCCTTCTTCCTCCCTTTCCTCATCCTCATCCTCATCCTCGTCATCCAGCTCGTCATTTGTATCAAATTCTTCACCCCTCTCCCTTTCACTATGTATACGATGACCGTCATCCTGGTCAATATCCATCAAATCCATCATATTAGATATATCTGTACCGCGACTCGCTTCCTGGGATGCCTGGTGCTCACGCGTCAGCATCTCGAACAGCGTACGATGTCGACTTTTCCGTGGGCGTTGTGTGGGCAGTGCTGCCTGAGCCTTGGCATGCAGGAGATATGGCTCAGGCCATTCCGTGGAGAGTCGAGCAGCTGTGAGAGTCGGGTACCAGAGTGAAGCGAAGGACTTTGCGAGGTCATCCATGAGCGCAGCTTGTCGTCGAGCGTATGCCTCCAGACCCTCCTGGATGTCGACGCGAACGTTGGTACGTGGGTCGCTCGGTAGACGCCACAAGTCAGCTCTCCAACGTAGGAACGCTAGGACCCTACGCATCTCCTCGACGAGGAGCTCGACTTCCTCTTGCCAACGATGGGCTCGAGCCTGAGCTTTGGCCCACTCGACGCGTAGACCTAGAGTCGAGACACACTTCAGTCATGATAGAACAGAAGAAATTAACCCTTACCTTCCGAGATCTCAAATTCATCGCCACCTTCTTGTGGTACACTCGGCGCCGTCAGCCATATCCAACTTGGAACTCGCCTCCCTTCACTTTTCTCCTCGTCATATCTAACAGGTCCCCGTACATCGTCAGCCTGAAGAACCTTGAAGCGATTTTGCCAGTTGCCCGATGGATCCAAAGTGAGAAGAGCGTTACGCGCAGCTCGGTATCGAGCGGCGAAAAGGTGGGTTTTTGCAACGAGACGAGTGAGGAGGGACCGTGCGCGTGTGTTAGCTCTTTGGCCAGTACCGGAGACATGTATCTTTTTGTAGTTGAAGACACCAGTTGTGATGCGGAGCTGGCGTCGAAGTGCCCCGAGTGCATCGTCCGCCTCTGCAACCCGAAGACGTTTTTCCTTCTCCAAGAGCCCTCGAACACATCCTGTCTCCCATAGTCCGGACGGCATACTCGAAGGCAGCCACAACTTCGTCGACTCCGGGTTCTCCGAAGACTCGGAATCGACCAGTGCGCTGTTGCGATTGGGGGTTGTCTGTCGAAGTTGGGCGATCCCGGGCATGTATAGTGGCTGGATAGATCGCCATGTTTCAATGCGACGAGCGAGTGTGATACGTTGTTCGTTGATGGACTTAGATTGTGAGGTCTCGTGTTTGGACTTGGGGGAAACAGATTTTACGCGAGACTGAAGGACTCGTCTAGGATCGAAAAAAATCAGCTCGTTCTGGGAAGTATCATAGATTCCGGTACTTACTGTTGTTGTTCGAGATCGAGTCCCATGCTGAGGAAGGTACTGGCCGTGGTTTCGTGTATGGGCATAGAATCGTTCCGTGAATCCGCTTTTTCTTCGGCGTCCATTTGGTCTTTGACATCCTTCATAGTCGTCCCTATGTCAGGAATCAATTATGAACTAAATCGAATGATGGACGAGAAAAAAGCGCACGATAAGTTGTCTCTTCGAAAGGATTGGGCTGACTCGGGTCCTCCTGCCACTTCTCCACCATTTCCTCCCATTCAGCAATGATATCGGCAGGGAATGTAGCAGTCACGGCTTTGAGGAGGGCCGAATGTTTCTTGCTCATTGGGATAGCTTCTGTCAACTTCGACAGAAGATGTCGGCCTATATCTTCAGATGAGTTTGATAGGTCTTGGAGAAAATAGATAGTACTCACCCATCCCAGTGACCTTTCGCCAATTCCACGCCCCCCAATGATCATCCAAGGTGTCGTGTCGAGTACCGGGCGCCATGAGTTGAGTGCTCATAGCAACGGGGTTGATGTGGGACCACTCTCGTTCCACTCCTTCGCCATCAGTTCGACCCATCCAGCGTCGGAAATTGAGAGACCAGCGACTCTGGCACGATTCGCCATGAGCGTAAATGTGAAACTTCGGTATTACCATATCCAGAATGATTTTTGGGTCCAATTGCATTTTTTCCGGGAACGCCCGCATCCGAGAATAGAAATTCTTACTGAACTGACATGCGATGTCGTATGACACGACAAGCATTGCGATGGCAGTTCCTATGAGCGTCGAAAGTAGAACATAATCCATATTAACGTATCTATCAAATTGCTCGATGAACCCGACCTCAAGCACGACTAGAAAACTTACTTCTCCCCCTTTTGAAGGTCCGCAGCACTGTTTTTCCCGACGAATGTATGGCGCGCGCAGACAACATTTCCCACCCCATTCGCAATACAGTCCTTCGAGAAGCGCGTGTTGGCATGGTCGACAGCGTGGAGTCCGGAATCACAAGTGTTGATCTAGCATACAGAGGTCGAATTAGACGCAAATTAGAAATATCAACAAAACCATATATGTACCTCCTCTTGGTCTCCATAGTCTGCGATGACGGCCTGAAAATCAGACTCCTTGACAAAGTATGACCATCCTGGTCCTAACTCCGGATCTTTTGAGATTCCGCGATCTTTGAGCTTCAAACGAAAGTTCCCATCCATTGCCAAAAACAGAGTATAAATCCACCTTGACACGAGGACAGTCAGGTACATCCAGAGGCAATAAAGATAATACATACGACTTCGATTTGGGAGCCGAGGCCCAATTGTTTGGAAGGTTACGACCTGGATGGGGACAAGCGGGGCAAAGTACCGCAAGCGACCCTTCGGGTGTCTGATCGATCGAGACTGCAAGGTGCGCACGGCCCGCTCGCTTGAGCATTTTGAGATGTCGCCACCAACGTACAACTTGAAGAAATTCATTGTAACGTTTCTAATTCGTGATAAGTAACGAAAATCAGTAAGAAAAAATCAGTGACAGGTTTGAACGCGTACGGGAGGTGTGTTTAATCCGGTGTTGTCCGTGGTGTGAAGCAGAGCATTGTAGAAGTCCCATCCTGTAGTCTTCCCTTGCAAAGTGAGCTGATGAAAGTTCTCGAGGACGGAGAACGTGAACGCGGTCTGGGGGCGTCCCACACTGGCAGGAAACCACGCAGCTCGAAGTAATTGGTTGCCATACGACCATCCTCCCGAAGAATGCCCACAGTCGCAGTACGAAACGTTGACGTGATGTATACCGTTGGTGTGAAGTACTATCAGAGGTTTTTTGAGCGTTTTCGGCATCGAGCAAGGACCTCCATTGTGGCCGAGTTGCAGCGCTAAGCCTAAATCGATGAGCGGTGTTTCGACCCAAAATTCACCGCCCCACTTCTGAAAGGTAAAGGACATGAGAGTAGCACAAATCGGTCGAAATTGAAGTCTCACTTTGATGCGGTGGAGTGGAAGCCGTGCATGTATCGATAACAAACACGATTCACAAAGGAATCTCGGTCCATAGCATTCGACACACTTATATTTGGCATCCTCGCCGTAACATTCCCCACAAGTTCGGTCCTCCCTGAGATCGCCCCAGCCTTCATGACGCAGAAGCTCATCGAGCTGCGTAGCGCGGAATGCCAGCCAATCCTCGGTAATCTTCACCTATTCAAAGTCGTACATAATCTGTCTCGAGATGCCGATGTCTAAATCACTCACCCTTGAAGGCCCCGGAATGTTCCCTTTGAACGGTGCAGAAGCAGTGGACTCATCTCCTGCTACTTGTTCCTGAACCTGACCTTCGAAAAAACTGAAATCGAGAGCGTCGTCCGCGGGAGCAGCAAGGTATTCTGGCGCTGATTCGATAATATTCCATTCCTCGTTTGAGATGTCGACTGAAGAATTACTTGTCTGTGCTCCAAGACGTCCACTTGAAAGCCGATCTATCGTGATGCTGCGTCCTGTTACAAGGGAGGGAGGCTGTAGCTGAGTTTCGGGTGCTCGACGAAATTCGACGGACCCAGCATAAGGATTTGCGGTACGTTTGCGCTTGCTCATGAAGACGGACTTGTGATTTGGTGTTTGAACGAGACGTGAGGGTATTTCAAGGAGGAACATGTGAACCAGACTCCGGTTATGGAGAACGGCGATTGGTGGGTGAGAGTATGCAGGAGGAGTCGGAGAGCCGTCTTGTATCTGGAATTGTGAATGAGCATTCGATGACGGCAAAATAGGAACAGGAATCCCATACTTGTGATGTGAAACTACTTGATACTGACCTGGTCAAGCCAAGAGACTGGGATGTGACTGGAACCGTCGACTTGGCTAGTCAGATGAACATGATGAACACACAAAGTCTTCGAGTCCGAGTCTCTGCAGTTCGATCGATCGACAACGTCATTGAGCACTCAAGTACCTCGAGTACATTACTTGAGATTTTCAGCTACGTCTCTCCACATCTTCTTTACATCTCCATATTTCCTAACTATACAATATGAATCTCAGATATTCTCCCCAACATTAGACTCGATTTGCTCGGACATTCAAACAATCAAGACCTATCCGTACATGATATGGACAACTCTCAACGACGATCGACTTAGGACTTCAAATGATTTTCAACCACTTGCTTATCTTTCAGGCTTGCAAGGATATTGGAGGAGCATTCATTGACAGTAGCTAGAAACTAACAACTAAAGACTGTAGAGAAAATCAATGATTACCCCTTTGAACACCCGCCTCGACCCTCAACGAGTTCTCACATAGGCATTGCCATTTCGAAACTGCTCGGAAAACATGTGCACCGCTTCGTCTCTTGTGCAGACAAACGAGGCATGGACATTTCCTCTAACCCCGTTGGTCAAAGATTTCGCAGTCAGCCTGATAGATGCCCTAGTCAGCAATGATTCAAAAATCGACAGAATAAAGAGACAAACCAACTGTCAAAAACCCCAATCTTCCTACCTACAGTCACAATGTACCACTTCCGAGGACCGTCAGCATTGTGAGCAGGCGAGGGAATAACTATGTCATCATTCAAAATCGAAAGCCGGTATGCGGGAGGCGGAGTTGCGGGCGCAGTGGACGGTGCGACGACTGAACTCGAAGTTCCGACTGCGGGAGGTTGCGAGACGGGTATAGTGGATGATACATCGGGTAAGACAGACTGAGCGACGGTCGAAGTAGATTGAACGGCGGGAATAGGCTGCGCAACAGTCAAGATGGGCTGAGCGTCAACTGGCGCGATGGGCTGGGCATCGACCGGCGCGATAGGCTGAACGTCAACTGGTGCGATGGGCTGAACGGTCGAACTGGGCTGGGAAACAGAAGAAGTAGGCTGAACGGTTGGACCTGACTGCGCAGGTGAAATGGGCTGGGAAACAGTGGGAGTAGCCTGTACGACTGAACTTGAGTGCACATCTGCTGAAGTGGGCTGAATGACGGTGGCAATGGGCTGCACGGTCGAAAGCGACGGCGCGGTGGTTGGATCAGGCTGGGAGACTGTGGCCTCAATAGACGGCACTGTGACAGACGAAGAGGGAAGGGTGGGAACGGATGATATAGAGGACGAATTGGCATCTTGGAAGTAATACGTGTGTACGAGCTCTACAGCTAAGGCGATTAAACGAATGGCGAGTTCCAGGGAGATCAAAAAGACTTGGATCAAGACGGTGAAGAGGAGGACAACGAGATCCTGAACGTCCGCGTGTACTGGACGTTCGAGACCCTGATCTGGCGGAATGTTCGGTGGGGGGGGCATCTCAGTCATCGATTGCAATTCTGAGAAAAGTAGGTTAGTTCAGAGTCGGGTGGGGTGAGTGAGGTGCAGGCCTACTTTGTATGTTGGCGTGGGTGAAGGAAAAAAGTCTGAAAGTATGGAAACGAACCTCACGTGAGGGTTACAATTTATTGAGGAGGTCTAAGCGAGTATGTTAGGCGATCTACGGTTACCATTCCACCGCACATAGTTCCTCACGTCCTCACGCACGAGTTACACGTATAATGGGTCGGCCAGCATGGGCCAACGAAAAACAATGGCTTTGGCTACAAGAACAAGTGCCTAAATACCTTGCCGTGAAAGGTACTAAACAGACCGCTACGTTCTGGCCGGGGTATCTTGAAGGCTGGAAGGAGCAATGGCCTACGCCGTCTCTGGATACAGTGGTTGGCACAACCGATGACGGTGACGAGGGCGAGGTCGAGGTCGAGAGCACAAAAAAAAAGAGAAAAAAGGCTAAACGGCCGTTAACGGTGCAAGAAGTAAGTGAGATATCGATACACAAAAGTAACACACTTACTGAGACAACCCTATAGCGCCTGAAACAATGGATCAACAACCATACTCGCGTTTCATCTGGAGGAACTGGCCGCACGCGGTTGTTGGACTTGTCTGGAAAGAAGAACAGAAAATGGCAGCCATATCAAGCATACTCCCATCTATACTACAAGTCGAAGGATCTTGGCGCCATCATCGATGGAGAGTATCGCGAGTATCTGAAAGGCCTCGCGGGGGGACCCGATGAGAAGATTGAGTCTTTGTTCGTGTATCGAAATCGTCGGCTGAAAGAGATGCTGGCCAACGAGACGGAAGAAGTAAGGGCAGAGGTTGAGAATATGAGAGAGATGACACCCTCCACGTCGCAAGCGGAGGCGTTGGACCGTATGTTGTCGGAAGGGACTGATGGAGACGAAGACGAGATTCGTACCCTGCGCAAAAGGTCAGTGAGTGTAGGTTTGATATCAGTGTTCCTCGTACTCACTATTGCATTCAGGAACATGCTGGCCTTGAGTCGGACAGCACTCGGGACTCTCGAAGAGATATACCGACAGACTGGTATGATTGGCAATATGATCTTAGCGGGCGAAGACCCTGACCATCCTGGAACGATCGTGACATTGCTGTATGTTCTTGATATTAATATAGAGGTTTGATCTGAACACACTCTTCTCAGTTTCCAGACCGGAAAAACGTTGAGAGGTCAACGATTCAAGGACGTATACGCACAAGATTGGGACGCGAACATAGAAAGTCCATTCCGAGCTTTTGCTCAGAGAGTTTTGAGTAAGTGTTGTTGACTTGGGTATAATATGATGACTGACCGCCCGCGATAGTCGTCGAAGCTCGCGAGCGCAATAAATCGAAGGAAACGGACCAGTCCAAGGAGAAAGACCTAATGACGAAAGCATCTACGCCTACTCCTTCTGCCGTCCCACCCTCCACTAACAATGGCTCGCCTCATCCCGATGCGACGAGTACTTCAGAAAGCTCGAACGCCATCCCTGCGAATGGCCAAGATAATGCCGGCGAAAAAAACGAGGGGTCGAAAGACAAAAACAGCAACACTGTACAACGAGGTCAATTATCAGAGTACGAAAGAAGACAACAAGAAAACATACGTAAAAATCAGGAGCTTTTTCATTCATTGGGACTTGGTGATGCATTGGCTAATCTTTTCGGTGATGCACCCAAAAAAACCCCGTCGAAGAACACAAACGACACGAGAGAAGAGGAAGGTGATGAGGCAGAGTGGCGCCCGAGCACTAGACCATCGAAAGCAGGTACAGACCTGACCTCGAGGACGACGAGGTCCATGAGCGCTCCGGAAGAGGATAGATGTGAGAGTGGGCAAAGGGATGGCGACAAGGACATCGATGAGGAGATGAGAGGGAGTGCTGAAAAGAATGGTGCTTCGGACGGCGGTGGTGAAGATGCTGGGACCTCGATTGGAGAAGTCAAGGATAAGGGGAAAGTGGACTCGAATAATGGGACTAATGGGGAAGGAATTGAGAAGACGGGTGGGGAAGTCGGCGTCGAGAACGACGCGAGTCGCTCGAAGGTGCCGGGTGATGGTGGTTCACCCAATATTGAGCCTGCCGCCATGAACATTGACCTGGAAGAGGTGATGTTAGACGAGCATGGAGGGAATACGAGTAACATAGTCAGGGAGGAGTCTGTCAAGGGAGACGGCTCACCTAATAATGCCATTATTGTCGAGAACTCGGGCGTTGCGTCGCCACGCAGACAATCCCATCTCCAAGACCCACCCAACCACGAACACGGCCCACCCAACCACGAACAAAGCCCACCCAACCACGAACACGGCCCATCCAGCCACGAACAAAGCCCACCCAACCACGAACACGGCCCACCCAGCCACGAACAAAGCCCACCCAACCACGAACAAGGCCCACCCAACCACGAACAAGGACCACGCGACCAAGAACAGCCTCCCGCCACGAATACAGACATTACGCCTGCGATAACCCCGGTCGCTCCTCATCGAGACACGTCGCCTCTTCCCACCAACATCCCGCCTTGGGCCAAGAGGGCACAAGAACACCTCGAGACTGTCTTCAAAGGAGAAAATCAGCATATAGTCAAATTATGGAGTGAATTCGAAGCCTTACTAGGAGTATCTGATGGAAAACCTCGACTTCCTAACGACAGGCAACCCCCCGAAATTGCACGCTGGATCCAACGACATCGAAAGTATGATAAGCCGCCCGTAATTGAGAAACTCTCGGAGTACGGTGCACTTTGGCGTGTCTGGTGGAAATTGATGCAACCCGAATGGCGAATTTTGGATACTGTGGAATGGCCCTTGTCGCGCGATCTGCCTCAAGGTGAGACTTGGTCGGTGCTGTGCTGCGGTGGGTGCAATGGCTTCTTCTTGGTGATGATGAGCCTTTCGTGGTGGGTGGCCGCCGCTACGACCGAAGAGGAGCAGAACGAGAGTTTGTCGGCTTGCGAGGAAGTCGGCTGGGTACTGGAAAAAATGGTCGAGACCCTCAAGGAGAAGTGGGCGGTGGAAAGGGGAAAGAAACGTTTGGCGGCTGAAGACGCAGAGGGAGGGGAGAAACGAGGGGAGAAAAAGTAAGCTCACGGTCGCACGCCCGTCACTTTTTTCAACTAACTTTTTCGCAGGGGGAAACATTCCTAACGCCGCATGCCGTACACACTCCTTTGTTCGATTTGATTCTCAGCTGGTGCTTCTTATCGTCGAATCGTAGGGCGCTTATTGTTGTACGTCGAGTCACGATAAAGAAGCTGCTCGTTTTTGAGAACAAAGGAAACCCCAAGATAAGAATCACGTGCTCCAACGCGCGTCGTAGTCACGTGTGTGTTTGGCGCGCAACGCGTCGAAGTAAAATGTAAGTGAAATGTCAAGTAAAAGCCCTGGTTCGTAAGTGAATACAAAGTAATATACTGAAGTGGGATGAAGTGAAAGGTCAAGTGATACCCACAGTATTATTATCTGCCTGCAGAAAGTCAAATTCAAAGTAAAACTAAGTAAAACTCCAAGTTTTACCACCTGAGCCAGTGAAGCCCAAGTAAAATCCAGGAGTAAAATCCAAGTAAAATCCAAGTAAAATCCAATATATTACTACCCATCAAGTGAAATGTGGAGTATTACTAGGCACAGCCAGAAGATCTCAAGTAAAATTCAAGTAATACTCCGAGTTTTACCACCTGGGCCAGTGAAGCCCAAGTAAAACCCACAAGTGAAACCCAAGTATAATCCAAGTAAAATCCAATATATTACTACCCATCAAGTGATATGTGGAGTATTACTAGCCACAGCCAAAAGACCCCAAGTAATATTCAAGTGATACTCCGAGTTTTCCCAGTGGAGCCCAAGTATAATCCAAGTATAATCCAAGTAGAATCCAATATATTACTACCCATCAAGTGATATGTGAAGTATTACTAGCCAGAGCCAGAAGATCCCAAGTGATACTCCAAGTAATACTCCAGGTTTTACTATCTTAGCCGGTGATGCTCAAGTAAAACCCAGTAGTAAAATCCAGTATACGCACACACTCAAGTAAAAAAGCGAAGTATTACAGTGTCCACAGGTATACCAGTAAAAGAGAAGGTTTTACTTGAGTTTTACTAGCTCAAGACAAGCCAAACCCCCCTAGCCTAGCAAACCAGTCAAGTAAAAATCAAGTAATACCAGCAGAAAGTCGGACCATAAGTAAAACATGTAAGTATTACTTCGGCCTGTAATATTACTATAGTTGAAGTACTATTATAAGGCATTTTAAACACTTCACCTTTGCTGTACTTACAGCAAAAAGTAATACTATACTAGCTGGCACTAGTGCTTCGCCGTAGCCACAGATGGAAACGTTGTTAGTTTCGATTTGGAAGCATATGTGGTGAAGGATATGCGAGTTCCTCTCCTACTTGGTGAGGATTTTCAGGTCTCCTACGAGCTAGGGCTGCGGCGTTACGCGACTGGACATTGCGAGGTCACTGTAGGGGGATCAGGGCGCGTCATTGCGGCGTCTTCTGCTCAAGCAGTCGATTTGGGCTTTTCCATTCGGTCCGCACAGGTTGGACAGAGTTTCGTTCGCGCCAAGAGTGCTCGACGAGCTAGAGCCAACGCTCGACGTCACGCTGGAGATGATGGTCCACCCTCCGTGTTGGCTGACGAGGATGTTCTTATCGCGGCCGGCTCTGTTCATAATGTTCGTGTTAATGCTCCTTTCGACGGTCGATCGGACTGGTTAGTCGAGAAGGTGGTCATTGGGATGGAGGAAGGGTCGTTATTATCCGCTCCCACCACCTGGGTCAATTCCAAACATCCCTATCTGCCTGTGGCTAATCCTGGGGTACGACCTTGGTACGTTCGAACGGGGGATATTATCGGATACCTGCTCAACCCAGAGGAGGACTTGGATCGACCTAGCACTGAGGAGGAATGGGCGAGGTACGCTGCTTCTGCGGACTCAATCCGTGCGATGGTGGAGGGCACTTTGCGAGCTCAGGATTTGGCTGAAGCTCCTCCTAAGAATAATTTCGTTCCTACTGGAGATGACAAGCTCGAGGGCGAGGAGAATTGGGGTCCTAAGACTACTGAAGTCCCTGACCCCGATCCCGTTACCGGTATTGACGTGACGCAATTGGTCAATCTCGGCGAAGATATTCCTGACGACATTCGACCTAGGTTAGAGGAAGTGTTGCGTAAGAATGAGCTTGCTTTCGGGGTGGATGGTCGATTGGGTCATGTGGAGGCTCGCGTTCCGGTGAACCTGAAACCGGGCACTCAGCCTATTTCAGTACCCATGTATACTGCGTCCCCCGCGAAGCGGGAGGTCATTGACAAACAGATGAAGCTTTGGTTCGAGGCAGGGGTGATAGAACCCTCCACGAGTCCATGGGGTTTTCCTATCGTGGTTGTTTATCGAAATGGGAAGCCTCGTTGTGTCATTGATTATCGGAAGCTGAATGCGGAGACGATACCGGATGAGTTCCCCATACCTCGTCAGACCGAGATTATACAGTCTCTGTCGGGCGCGCAAGTGTTGTCTTCCTTTGATGCTCTGGCTGGCTTCACGCAATTGGAAATGGCGGATACTGAGAAGGAAAAGACTGCGTTTCGGTCTCATCTTGGGCTTTGGCAATTTCGACGAATGCCTTTCGGGTTGCGGAATGGGCCTAGCATCTTCCAGCGGGTTATGCAGGGAGTATTATCCCCCTACTTGTGGCTTTTCACGTTGGTCTACATCGACGACATTGTGGTGTATTCCAAGAGTTGGGAGGAGCACCTGGTACACCTGGATAAGGTGTTGGGGGCTATAGCTGCCGCCGGTATTACCTTGTCCCCCGCTAAATGTTTTGTGGGTTACTCGTCGATATTACTTCTGGGTCAGAAGGTGTCGCGACTCGGTTTGTCTACTCACCAGGAGAAAGTCAGCGCCATTCAAGACATAGCGCGTCCTCAGACGGTGAACGACCTACAGAAGTTTTTGGGCATGGTTGTATATTTTGCAAGCTATATACCGCATTATGCCTTTATTGCCGCTCCCTTGTTCGGGCTGCTGAAAAAGGGTGTTCGCTTTGTATGGAAAGCGGAGCACGATATTGCTTTTCAGCAAGCCAAGGATGCGTTGATGTGTGCTCCGGTTTTGGGACATCCTATTCAGGGACTTCCATACAGGTTGTACACGGACGCGTCTGACTTTGCTCTCGGCGCTAGTCTGCAACAGGTTCAATCCATCGCCGTGGCCGACTTGAAGGGCACGACTGTCTACTCAAAGTTGTTAGCTGCCTGGGAGGCCGGGTTGCCCGTCCCTTCGTTGGTGACTACCCTGGTTTGCGACGTTATCGATAGGGAGCGTCCTCGAGTGGAAGAATGGGGCGCTTCTTTCGATGCGACCATCGTTCACGTGGAACGGGTGATTTGCTATTGGAGTCGAACTTTGAAGCCCGCGGAGCGTAATTACAGTGCCACTGAGCGCGAGGCTTTGGGAGCGAAGGAAGCTCTGGTGCGCTTTCAGCCGTTCATAGAGGGGGAGACAGTGATTCTAATTACGGATCATGCGGCTTTGCAGTGGGCTCGTGTGTACGAAAACACGAATAGACGCTTGGCGGCCTGGGGGGCGGTGTTTGCGGCTTATCCTGGAATGACTATCATACACAGACCGGGTAAAATACATTCGAATGTGGATCCTCTCTCGAGGTTGCCTAGAGTGCCGCACCATGATTCGCCTATTCGAGACGATATCCCTACTATCGTGCCCGATGAGGATAAACAAAACGTGGCCCAAGGTGCCAAAGATAGAGCGCATTTCTCTCCTGCCCCCAAGGCTGCCTTCTCCGTTTGGCGATATGAGGACGTGGTGGACAGACAGACGTATGCATTGCAAACTCGAAGACAGAAGAGAATTTTGGAGGAAACGGCTCAAAGGGAGAGAATTGTCAAGGAAACGCGAGCGGATGGTGATATGAACGTTGCCTCGGAACGTGATACTGAAACCATCCCAGTCAAGGGAGACGGAGAGCAGTTACCCTTCTCTCAGGGTGATCATTGGACGTACCCCATAGGCGTACGCAAGAAAGCTCTAGAGAAGGAGGAGTTAGATGAGGATTGGAACCGAGGGAGTCATCTACTATTGTCTATCAAGCCGGAAATTATGAAGGAGTTTGCGGATGCTTACGCGGAGGATGGTTACTTCAAGAAGAAATACGTTATCGAGACGCCTAACTCCAAGAAGGAGCTCACTCCATCGCATTTCCGGACCGGAGACAATGGGTTACTGTACTTCATCGATGCTGATTGGAACACTAGATTATGTGTTCCACGGAAAAAGGTACCTTTCATCCTACGATGGATCCATGAGTCCCCGTATGAAAGCGCCCATGCTGGACCAAGACGATTTCTCGCCCGGTTGCAGGAATTGTTCTTTTGGCCGTCTATGCGAAAGGACGTGGACGTCTACACCAATACTTGCGACGTTTGTCAGAAGATTAAGAATGATCATCGTCGCAAGCAAGGCGGTCTTCGACCTGCCCACATACCGGCTAGACCGTTTGCGACGGTCTCCTTGGACTTGATCACTGGGTTGCCTCCTTCAGGGGAAGGGAGATATACAGCTGTGCTAGTGGTCGTGGATAAGTTCACCAAGTATGCGCGACTTATAGCCACTCACGACACTCTTAAGCAGGAGGGATTTGCTAAACTCTTCGTGGACAATATCGCGAATGTGTATGGGTTGCCTAATCGTATAATAGCGGATCGAGACAAACGCTGGTCTACGGCATTTTGGAAGTCTGTTGTAGCCTACTACGGCAGTGTGATGGCTCTTTCATCTGCTCATCACCCTCAGACGGACGGCCAGACCGAGAATCTTAATGCGACTATTGAAGTCATGTTACGAGCCTACGTAGCCAGTGAACGAGACTCATGGGCGGACTGGTTGAGTGAGATGCAACGAGCTTACAATTCTTCCGTTCATTCATCCACGACTTACGCTCCTGATTTCCTATTGATGGGATACAAACCTCAAGTGGCGGCGGGCTTATTAGTGCCGCAGAAGGATGGGGTGGAGAGACCTTTCCTTCCTAGTCAGAAGGGTGAAACGTTTATTGAGGATATAGAGACTCATCGTCGGTCGGCCAGGGATGCTTTAGTGTTAGCCCAGGAACGACAAGCTCGGGCGCATAATAAGCATCGTAGGGCGGTGGATGAGCTTCAGGAGGGAGATTGGGCGTTAGTTAATCCGCATACGCTTGAATTGGTGGACGTGAAAGGAACTGGACGAAAGTTGATACAGCGAACTATTGGACCATTCGAGGTGATGGAGAAGGTTAATCCCATGGTGTATCGGTTGCGTTTACCTGATAATTATCCGATGCACCCGGTTTTCAACCTTGATCATCTACGGAAGTATCATCAATCTAGTTCGGAGTTCGGTGAACGAACGGTACTACCCCACTAGTGCCAGCTAGTATAGTATTACTTTTTGCTGTAAGTACAGCAAAGGTGAAGTGTTTAAAATGCCTTATAATAGTACTTCAACTATAGTAATATTACAGGCCGAAGTAATACTTACATGTTTTACTTATGGTCCGACTTTCTGCTGGTATTACTTGATTTTTACTTGACTGGTTTGCTAGGCTAGGGGGGTTTGGCTTGTCTTGAGCTAGTAAAACTCAAGTAAAACCTTCTCTTTTACTGGTATACCTGTGGACACTGTAATACTTCGCTTTTTTACTTGAGTGTGTGCGTATACTGGATTTTACTACTGGGTTTTACTTGAGCATCACCGGCTAAGATAGTAAAACCTGGAGTATTACTTGGAGTATCACTTGGGATCTTCTGGCTCTGGCTAGTAATACTTCACATATCACTTGATGGGTAGTAATATATTGGATTCTACTTGGATTATACTTGGATTATACTTGGGCTCCACTGGGAAAACTCGGAGTATCACTTGAATATTACTTGGGGTCTTTTGGCTGTGGCTAGTAATACTCCACATATCACTTGATGGGTAGTAATATATTGGATTTTACTTGGATTATACTTGGGTTTCACTTGTGGGTTTTACTTGGGCTTCACTGGCCCAGGTGGTAAAACTCGGAGTATTACTTGAATTTTACTTGAGATCTTCTGGCTGTGCCTAGTAATACTCCACATTTCACTTGATGGGTAGTAATATATTGGATTTTACTTGGATTTTACTTGGATTTTACTCCTGGATTTTACTTGGGCTTCACTGGCTCAGGTGGTAAAACTTGGAGTTTTACTTAGTTTTACTTTGAATTTGACTTTCTGCAGGCAGATAATAATACTGTGGGTATCACTTGACCTTTCACTTCATCCCACTTCAGTATATTACTTTGTATTCACTTACGAACCAGGGCTTTTACTTGACATTTCACTTACATTTTACTTCGACGCGTTGCGCGCCAAACACACACGTGACTACGACGCGCGTTGGAGCACGTGATTCTTATCTTGGGGTTTCCTTTGTTCTCAAAAACGAGCAGCTTCTTTATCGTGACTCGACGTACAACAATAAGCGCCCTACGATTCGACGATAAGAAGCACCAGCTGAGAATCAAATCGAACAAAGGAGTGTGTACGGCATGCGGCGTTAGGAATGTTTCCCCCTGCGAAAAAGTTAGTTGAAAAAAGTGACGGGCGTGCGACCGTGAGCTTACTTTTTCTCCCCTCGTTTCTCCCCTCCCTCTGCGTCTTCAGCCGCCAAACGTTTCTTTCCCCTTTCCACCGCCCACTTCTCCTTGAGGGTCTCGACCATTTTTTCCAGTACCCAGCCGACTTCCTCGCAAGCCGACAAACTCTCGTTCTGCTCCTCTTCGGTCGTAGCGGCGGCCACCCACCACGAAAGGCTCATCATCACCAAGAAGAAGCCATTGCACCCACCGCAGCACAGCACCGACCAAGTCTCACCTTGAGGCAGATCGCGCGACAAGGGCCATTCCACAGTATCCAAAATTCGCCATTCGGGTTGCATCAATTTCCACCAGACACGCCAAAGTGCACCGTACTCCGAGAGTTTCTCAATTACGGGCGGCTTATCATACTTTCGATGTCGTTGGATCCAGCGTGCAATTTCGGGGGGTTGCCTGTCGTTAGGAAGTCGAGGTTTTCCATCAGATACTCCTAGTAAGGCTTCGAATTCACTCCATAATTTGACTATATGCTGATTTTCTCCTTTGAAGACAGTCTCGAGGTGTTCTTGTGCCCTCTTGGCCCAAGGCGGGATGTTGGTGGGAAGAGGCGACGTGTCTCGATGAGGAGCGACCGGGGTTATCGCAGGCGTAATGTCTGTATTCGTGGCGGGAGGCTGTTCTTGGTCGCGTGGTCCTTGTTCGTGGTTGGGTGGGCCTTGTTCGTGGTTGGGTGGGCTTTGTTCGTGGCTGGGTGGGCCGTGTTCGTGGTTGGGTGGGCTTTGTTCGTGGCTGGATGGGCCGTGTTCGTGGTTGGGTGGGCTTTGTTCGTGGTTGGGTGGGCCGTGTTCGTGGTTGGGTGGGTCTTGGAGATGGGATTGTCTGCGTGGCGACGCAACGCCCGAGTTCTCGACAATAATGGCATTATTAGGTGAGCCGTCTCCCTTGACAGACTCCTCCCTGACTATGTTACTCGTATTCCCTCCATGCTCGTCTAACATCACCTCTTCCAGGTCAATGTTCATGGCGGCAGGCTCAATATTGGGTGAACCACCATCACCCGGCACCTTCGAGCGACTCGCGTCGTTCTCGACGCCGACTTCCCCACCCGTCTTCTCAATTCCTTCCCCATTAGTCCCATTATTCGAGTCCACTTTCCCCTTATCCTTGACTTCTCCAATCGAGGTCCCAGCATCTTCACCACCGCCGTCCGAAGCACCATTCTTTTCAGCACTCCCTCTCATCTCCTCATCGATGTCCTTGTCGCCATCCCTTTGCCCACTCTCACATCTATCCTCTTCCGGAGCGCTCATGGACCTCGTCGTCCTCGAGGTCAGGTCTGTACCTGCTTTCGATGGTCTAGTGCTCGGGCGCCACTCTGCCTCATCACCTTCCTCTTCTCTCGTGTCGTTTGTGTTCTTCGACGGGGTTTTTTTGGGTGCATCACCGAAAAGATTAGCCAATGCATCACCAAGTCCCAATGAATGAAAAAGCTCCTGATTTTTACGTATGTTTTCTTGTTGTCTTCTTTCGTACTCTGATAATTGACCTCGTTGTACAGTGTTGCTGTTTTTGTCTTTCGACCCCTCGTTTTTTTCGCCGGCATTATCTTGGCCATTCGCAGGGATGGCGTTCGAGCTTTCTGAAGTACTCGTCGCATCGGGATGAGGCGAGCCATTGTTAGTGGAGGGTGGGACGGCAGAAGGAGTAGGCGTAGATGCTTTCGTCATTAGGTCTTTCTCCTTGGACTGGTCCGTTTCCTTCGATTTATTGCGCTCGCGAGCTTCGACGACTATCGCGGGCGGTCAGTCATCATATTATACCCAAGTCAACAACACTTACTCAAAACTCTCTGAGCAAAAGCTCGGAATGGACTTTCTATGTTCGCGTCCCAATCTTGTGCGTATACGTCCTTGAATCGTTGACCTCTCAACGTTTTTCCGGTCTGGAAACTGAGAAGAGTGTGTTCAGATCAAACCTCTATATTAATATCAAGAACATACAGCAATGTCACGATCGTTCCAGGATGGTCAGGGTCTTCGCCCGCTAAGATCATATTGCCAATCATACCAGTCTGTCGGTATATCTCTTCGAGAGTCCCGAGTGCTGTCCGACTCAAGGCCAGCATGTTCCTGAATGCAATAGTGAGTACGAGGAACACTGATATCAAACCTACACTCACTGACCTTTTGCGCAGGGTACGAATCTCGTCTTCGTCTCCATCAGTCCCTTCCGACAACATACGGTCCAACGCCTCCGCTTGCGACGTGGAGGGTGTCATCTCTCTCATATTCTCAACCTCTGCCCTTACTTCTTCCGTCTCGTTGGCCAGCATCTCTTTCAGCCGACGATTTCGATACACGAACAAAGACTCAATCTTCTCATCGGGTCCCCCCGCGAGGCCTTTCAGATACTCGCGATACTCTCCATCGATGATGGCGCCAAGATCCTTCGACTTGTAGTATAGATGGGAGTATGCTTGATATGGCTGCCATTTTCTGTTCTTCTTTCCAGACAAGTCCAACAACCGCGTGCGGCCAGTTCCTCCAGATGAAACGCGAGTATGGTTGTTGATCCATTGTTTCAGGCGCTATAGGGTTGTCTCAGTAAGTGTGTTACTTTTGTGTATCGATATCTCACTTACTTCTTGCACCGTTAACGGCCGTTTAGCCTTTTTTCTCTTTTTTTTTGTGCTCTCGACCTCGACCTCGCCCTCGTCACCGTCATCGGTTGTGCCAACCACTGTATCCAGAGACGGCGTAGGCCATTGCTCCTTCCAGCCTTCAAGATACCCCGGCCAGAACGTAGCGGTCTGTTTAGTACCTTTCACGGCAAGGTATTTAGGCACTTGTTCTTGTAGCCAAAGCCATTGTTTTTCGTTGGCCCATGCTGGCCGACCCATTATACGTGTAACTCGTGCGTGAGGACGTGAGGAACTATGTGCGGTGGAATGGTAACCGTAGATCGCCTAACATACTCGCTTAGACCTCCTCAATAAATTGTAACCCTCACGTGAGGTTCGTTTCCATACTTTCAGACTTTTTTCCTTCACCCACGCCAACATACAAAGTAGGCCTGCACCTCACTCACCCCACCCGACTCTGAACTAACCTACTTTTCTCAGAATTGCAATCGATGACTGAGATGCCCCCCCCACCGAACATTCCGCCAGATCAGGGTCTCGAACGTCCAGTACACGCGGACGTTCAGGATCTCGTTGTCCTCCTCTTCACCGTCTTGATCCAAGTCTTTTTGATCTCCCTGGAACTCGCCATTCGTTTAATCGCCTTAGCTGTAGAGCTCGTACACACGTATTACTTCCAAGATGCCAATTCGTCCTCTATATCATCCGTTCCCACCCTTCCCTCTTCGTCTGTCACAGTGCCGTCTATTGAGGCCACAGTCTCCCAGCCTGATCCAACCACCGCGCCGTCGCTTTCGACCGTGCAGCCCATTGCCACCGTCATTCAGCCCACTTCAGCAGATGTGCACTCAAGTTCAGTCGTACAGGCTACTCCCACTGTTTCCCAGCCCATTTCACCTGCGCAGTCAGGTCCAACCGTTCAGCCTACTTCTTCTGTTTCCCAGCCCAGTTCGACCGTTCAGCCCATCGCACCAGTTGACGTTCAGCCTATCGCGCCGGTCGATGCCCAGCCCATCGCGCCAGTTGACGCTCAGCCCATCTTGACTGTTGCGCAGCCTATTCCCGCCGTTCAATCTACTTCGACCGTCGCTCAGTCTGTCTTACCCGATGTATCATCCACTATACCCGTCTCGCAACCTCCCGCAGTCGGAACTTCGAGTTCAGTCGTCGCACCGTCCACTGCGCCCGCAACTCCGCCTCCCGCATACCGGCTTTCGATTTTGAATGATGACATAGTTATTCCCTCGCCTGCTCACAATGCTGACGGTCCTCGGAAGTGGTACATTGTGACTGTAGGTAGGAAGATTGGGGTTTTTGACAGTTGGTTTGTCTCTTTATTCTGTCGATTTTTGAATCATTGCTGACTAGGGCATCTATCAGGCTGACTGCGAAATCTTTGACCAACGGGGTTAGAGGAAATGTCCATGCCTCGTTTGTCTGCACAAGAGACGAAGCGGTGCACATGTTTTCCGAGCAGTTTCGAAATGGCAATGCCTATGTGAGAACTCGTTGAGGGTCGAGGCGGGTGTTCAAAGGGGTAATCATTGATTTTCTCTACAGTCTTTAGTTGTTAGTTTCTAGCTACTGTCAATGAATGCTCCTCCAATATCCTTGCAAGCCTGAAAGATAAGCAAGTGGTTGAAAATCATTTGAAGTCCTAAGTCGATCGTCGTTGAGAGTTGTCCATATCATGTACGGATAGGTCTTGATTGTTTGAATGTCCGAGCAAATCGAGTCTAATGTTGGGGAGAATATCTGAGATTCATATTGTATAGTTAGGAAATATGGAGATGTAAAGAAGATGTGGAGAGACGTAGCTGAAAATCTCAAGTAATGTACTCGAGGTACTTGAGTGCTCAATGACGTTGTCGATCGATCGAACTGCAGAGACTCGGACTCGAAGACTTTGTGTGTTCATCATGTTCATCTGACTAGCCAAGTCGACGGTTCCAGTCACATCCCAGTCTCTTGGCTTGACCAGGTCAGTATCAAGTAGTTTCACATCACAAGTATGGGATTCCTGTTCCTATTTTGCCGTCATCGAATGCTCATTCACAATTCCAGATACAAGACGGCTCTCCGACTCCTCCTGCATACTCTCACCCACCAATCGCCGTTCTCCATAACCGGAGTCTGGTTCACATGTTCCTCCTTGAAATACCCTCACGTCTCGTTCAAACACCAAATCACAAGTCCGTCTTCATGAGCAAGCGCAAACGTACCGCAAATCCTTATGCTGGGTCCGTCGAATTTCGTCGAGCACCCGAAACTCAGCTACAGCCTCCCTCCCTTGTAACAGGACGCAGCATCACGATAGATCGGCTTTCAAGTGGACGTCTTGGAGCACAGACAAGTAATTCTTCAGTCGACATCTCAAACGAGGAATGGAATATTATCGAATCAGCGCCAGAATACCTTGCTGCTCCCGCGGACGACGCTCTCGATTTCAGTTTTTTCGAAGGTCAGGTTCAGGAACAAGTAGCAGGAGATGAGTCCACTGCTTCTGCACCGTTCAAAGGGAACATTCCGGGGCCTTCAAGGGTGAGTGATTTAGACATCGGCATCTCGAGACAGATTATGTACGACTTTGAATAGGTGAAGATTACCGAGGATTGGCTGGCATTCCGCGCTACGCAGCTCGATGAGCTTCTGCGTCATGAAGGCTGGGGCGATCTCAGGGAGGACCGAACTTGTGGGGAATGTTACGGCGAGGATGCCAAATATAAGTGTGTCGAATGCTATGGACCGAGATTCCTTTGTGAATCGTGTTTGTTATCGATACATGCACGGCTTCCACTCCACCGCATCAAAGTGAGACTTCAATTTCGACCGATTTGTGCTACTCTCATGTCCTTTACCTTTCAGAAGTGGGGCGGTGAATTTTGGGTCGAAACACCGCTCATCGATTTAGGCTTAGCGCTGCAACTCGGCCACAATGGAGGTCCTTGCTCGATGCCGAAAACGCTCAAAAAACCTCTGATAGTACTTCACACCAACGGTATACATCACGTCAACGTTTCGTACTGCGACTGTGGGCATTCTTCGGGAGGATGGTCGTATGGCAACCAATTACTTCGAGCTGCGTGGTTTCCTGCCAGTGTGGGACGCCCCCAGACCGCGTTCACGTTCTCCGTCCTCGAGAACTTTCATCAGCTCACTTTGCAAGGGAAGACTACAGGATGGGACTTCTACAATGCTCTGCTTCACACCACGGACAACACCGGATTAAACACACCTCCCGTACGCGTTCAAACCTGTCACTGATTTTTTCTTACTGATTTTCGTTACTTATCACGAATTAGAAACGTTACAATGAATTTCTTCAAGTTGTACGTTGGTGGCGACATCTCAAAATGCTCAAGCGAGCGGGCCGTGCGCACCTTGCAGTCTCGATCGATCAGACACCCGAAGGGTCGCTTGCGGTACTTTGCCCCGCTTGTCCCCATCCAGGTCGTAACCTTCCAAACAATTGGGCCTCGGCTCCCAAATCGAAGTCGTATGTATTATCTTTATTGCCTCTGGATGTACCTGACTGTCCTCGTGTCAAGGTGGATTTATACTCTGTTTTTGGCAATGGATGGGAACTTTCGTTTGAAGCTCAAAGATCGCGGAATCTCAAAAGATCCGGAGTTAGGACCAGGATGGTCATACTTTGTCAAGGAGTCTGATTTTCAGGCCGTCATCGCAGACTATGGAGACCAAGAGGAGGTACATATATGGTTTTGTTGATATTTCTAATTTGCGTCTAATTCGACCTCTGTATGCTAGATCAACACTTGTGATTCCGGACTCCACGCTGTCGACCATGCCAACACGCGCTTCTCGAAGGACTGTATTGCGAATGGGGTGGGAAATGTTGTCTGCGCGCGCCATACATTCGTCGGGAAAAACAGTGCTGCGGACCTTCAAAAGGGGGAGAAGTAAGTTTTCTAGTCGTGCTTGAGGTCGGGTTCATCGAGCAATTTGATAGATACGTTAATATGGATTATGTTCTACTTTCGACGCTCATAGGAACTGCCATCGCAATGCTTGTCGTGTCATACGACATCGCATGTCAGTTCAGTAAGAATTTCTATTCTCGGATGCGGGCGTTCCCGGAAAAAATGCAATTGGACCCAAAAATCATTCTGGATATGGTAATACCGAAGTTTCACATTTACGCTCATGGCGAATCGTGCCAGAGTCGCTGGTCTCTCAATTTCCGACGCTGGATGGGTCGAACTGATGGCGAAGGAGTGGAACGAGAGTGGTCCCACATCAACCCCGTTGCTATGAGCACTCAACTCATGGCGCCCGGTACTCGACACGACACCTTGGATGATCATTGGGGGGCGTGGAATTGGCGAAAGGTCACTGGGATGGGTGAGTACTATCTATTTTCTCCAAGACCTATCAAACTCATCTGAAGATATAGGCCGACATCTTCTGTCGAAGTTGACAGAAGCTATCCCAATGAGCAAGAAACATTCGGCCCTCCTCAAAGCCGTGACTGCTACATTCCCTGCCGATATCATTGCTGAATGGGAGGAAATGGTGGAGAAGTGGCAGGAGGACCCGAGTCAGCCCAATCCTTTCGAAGAGACAACTTATCGTGCGCTTTTTTCTCGTCCATCATTCGATTTAGTTCATAATTGATTCCTGACATAGGGACGACTATGAAGGATGTCAAAGACCAAATGGACGCCGAAGAAAAAGCGGATTCACGGAACGATTCTATGCCCATACACGAAACCACGGCCAGTACCTTCCTCAGCATGGGACTCGATCTCGAACAACAACAGTAAGTACCGGAATCTATGATACTTCCCAGAACGAGCTGATTTTTTTCGATCCTAGACGAGTCCTTCAGTCTCGCGTAAAATCTGTTTCCCCCAAGTCCAAACACGAGACCTCACAATCTAAGTCCATCAACGAACAACGTATCACACTCGCTCGTCGCATTGAAACATGGCGATCTATCCAGCCACTATACATGCCCGGGATCGCCCAACTTCGACAGACAACCCCCAATCGCAACAGCGCACTGGTCGATTCCGAGTCTTCGGAGAACCCGGAGTCGACGAAGTTGTGGCTGCCTTCGAGTATGCCGTCCGGACTATGGGAGACAGGATGTGTTCGAGGGCTCTTGGAGAAGGAAAAACGTCTTCGGGTTGCAGAGGCGGACGATGCACTCGGGGCACTTCGACGCCAGCTCCGCATCACAACTGGTGTCTTCAACTACAAAAAGATACATGTCTCCGGTACTGGCCAAAGAGCTAACACACGCGCACGGTCCCTCCTCACTCGTCTCGTTGCAAAAACCCACCTTTTCGCCGCTCGATACCGAGCTGCGCGTAACGCTCTTCTCACTTTGGATCCATCGGGCAACTGGCAAAATCGCTTCAAGGTTCTTCAGGCTGACGATGTACGGGGACCTGTTAGATATGACGAGGAGAAAAGTGAAGGGAGGCGAGTTCCAAGTTGGATATGGCTGACGGCGCCGAGTGTACCACAAGAAGGTGGCGATGAATTTGAGATCTCGGAAGGTAAGGGTTAATTTCTTCTGTTCTATCATGACTGAAGTGTGTCTCGACTCTAGGTCTACGCGTCGAGTGGGCCAAAGCTCAGGCTCGAGCCCATCGTTGGCAAGAGGAAGTCGAGCTCCTCGTCGAGGAGATGCGTAGGGTCCTAGCGTTCCTACGTTGGAGAGCTGACTCGTGGCGTCTACCGAGCGACCCACGTACCAACGTTCGCGTCGACATCCAGGAGGGTCTGGAGGCATACGCTCGACGACAAGCTGCGCTCATGGATGACCTCGCAAAGTCCTTCGCTTCACTCTGGTACCCGACTCTCACAGCTGCTCGACTCTCCACGGAATGGCCTGAGCCATATCTCCTGCATGCCAAGGCTCAGGCAGCACTGCCCACACAACGCCCACGGAAAAGTCGACATCGTACGCTGTTCGAGATGCTGACGCGTGAGCACCAGGCATCCCAGGAAGCGAGTCGCGGTACAGATATATCTAATATGATGGATTTGATGGATATTGACCAGGATGACGGTCATCGTATACATAGTGAAAGGGAGAGGGGTGAAGAATTTGATACGAATGACGAGCTGGATGACGAGGATGAGGATGAGGATGAGGAAAGGGAGGAAGAAGGGGTGAACGGGCTGGGGATGGGTGATGAACCCTCTCCCTACAAGTAGTGTATGAGTAGTAGTAGTATATGTATATTATCCAGTGGAATACATCGAATATGCAAGAAGGGAAATGATGAGACGGGAAAGCACGTGCACACCGCGCGTCGAGGTCACGTGCGTGTTTGGCGCGCAACGCGTCGAAGTACAATGCAAGTGAAATGTCAAGTGAAAGCCCTGGTTCGTAAGTGAATACAAAGTAATATACTGAAATGGGATGAAGTGAAAGGTCAAGTGATACCCACAGTATTATTATCTGCCTGCAGAAAGTCAAATTCAAAGTAAAACTAAGTAAAACTCCAAGTTTTACCACCTGAGCCAGTGAAGCCCAAGTAAAATCCAGGAGTAAAATCCAAGTAAAATCCAAGTAAAATCCAATATATTACTACCCATCAAGTGAAATGTGGAGTATTACTAGGCACAGCCAGAAGATCTCAAGTAAAATTCAAGTAATACTCCGAGTTTTACCACCTGGGCCAGTGAAGCCCAAGTAAAACCCACAAGTGAAACCCAAGTATAATCCAAGTAAAATCCAATATATTACTACCCATCAAGTGATATGTGGAGTATTACTAGCCACAGCCAAAAGACCCCAAGTAATATTCAAGTGATACTCCGAGTTTTCCCAGTGAAGCCCAAGTATAATCCAAGTATAATCCAAGTAAAATCCAATATATTACTACCCATCAAGTGATATGTGGAGTATTACTAGCCACAGCCAAAAGACCCCAAGTAATATTCAAGTGATACTCCGAGTTTTCCCAGTGAAGCCCAAGTATAATCCAAGTATAATCCAAGTAAAATCCAATATATTACTACCCATGAAGTGATATGTGGAGTATTACTAGCCACAGCCAGAAGACCCCAAGTAATATTCAAGTAATACTCCGAGTTTTCCCACCTGGGCCAGTGAAGCCCAAGTAAAACCCACAAGTGAAACCCAAGTATAATCCAAGTAAAATCCAATATATTACTACCCATCAAGTGATATGTGAAGTATTACTAGCCACAGCCAGAAGACCCCAAGTAATATTCAAGTAATACTCCGAGTTTTACCAGTGGAGCCCAAGTATAATCCAAGTATAATCCAAGTAGAATCCAATATATTACTACCCATCAAGTGATATGTGAAGTATTACTAGCCAGAGCCAGAAGATCCCAAGTGATACTCCAAGTAATACTCCAGGTTTTACTATCTTAGCCGGTGATGCTCAAGTAAAACCCAGTAGTAAAATCCAGTATACGCACACACTCAAATAAAAAAGCGAAGTATTACAGTGTCCACAGGTATACCAGTAAAAGAGAAGGTTTTACTTGAGTTTTACTAGCTCAAGACAAGCCAAACCCCCCTAGCCTAGCAAACCAGTCAAGTAAAAATCAAGTAATACCAGCAGAAAGTCGGACCATAAGTAAAACATGTAAGTATTACTTCGGCCTGTAATATTACTATAGTTGAAGTACTATTATAAGGCATTTTAAACACTTCACCTTTGCTGTACTTACAGCAAAAAGTAATACTAAATTAGCTGGCATGACTCACTACCCCCTACAAGAGATTTCATAGACTTCGACGACCAGTTCGAGGTGGAAGCCATTCTTGGACACAGGCTCGCTAATAGAAAAAACGGGAATAGACGGATGTATTTAGTGAGGTGGAAGGGTTACGACGCGGAAGATGATTCTTGGGTCTCGGAGCATGCTCTACGTTTGGCACCGATCCTGCGTAGAGAGTATTTGAGAATGAAGAATCTTCCTGTTTCGTAGCCTACGAGGTGCTAAGAAAAGGGACGACAGTGTTGTCAGAAGCTGGATAGTAGGGTTGCAGGATGTTTCTTATCTGGGGGGCGATAATCTGCGTACTAGAAGCGACGAGGCGAAATGAATATCGAGACTAGCTCTGGAAGATCTACCTGTCCTTTAGCTGAACGCTTAGAATTGCCTGATAATTAATGACATAGCCATCTGACATATTTTTGTCTGATTGTTTACTGCTGCAATACACTCACGTTTCGGGTCAAGAAGATTGCGAGCACGTTAAGTTCCAGAAGTCCGCGTTCTCGTATCTTGACTTATTGCGCGTGGGCATCGCTTGCGATGGTGAGCCTGACATCACACAGGGGCGGACGAGATGCGCGTCGTGATCACGTGATGGGAATATGTGTTCACGTGTCGGAAAAGGGTTTCGATTTGAATATAAAAGTCTTCTCTCCTTTCCTTCCTTGTTGCGTTTATCTTCCTCACCCCCGTTATCTCCTGCGCAGGGTTACTCTATCTTGACCGGTTCAGATACTCGTTACCCACTCCCCACGTTAGACGAGGAAAAACCCGATCCGTCAGCCACAGTTTTGCCTGCTGCTTAAATAGCGCTGGACTAAGTTCTCCTGTGTTTTCTTGTAGGATTTGCCTGCTGCTATACGCGCTGGAGTATCCGTTTGCCTGCTGCTATTCTACTAGCGCTGGAAGACTACCTCGCCTGCTGCTTTTAAAAGCGCTGGAATTGCTTTGAAGAACTACTATGCATGCTTATACCGCAAACGACACTCGGCAATGGAGTACGGGTCGATTATGGAGCGGGGAAGGCTACGCTAAGACTCCCTCCGTTGATGACTGTCTGCTATTCATGCTTCCAGCGTTTCGTCAGTACACAGGGAGGGATGTGGAGGTTGATGGACGTCGATGGGAGTTATGGTCTCCTAACTCAGCTATCCGACCCTATTTCCCCGGGTTACGACACTTTGCGTTCAACGTTGCTCCTGCAGTGGATCCTCGGTATCGACGATTCGATGGTCATCTGGGTCGATTCGACTACTGCCGGTGTCCACAATATTACGATCCGGAACGCCCTTGGTTAGGGTTCATTCGTAGGCCAGAGAGCGTGACGACAGCCGAGGTCGAAGAATATGCTGAATGGTGGGAGATTGGAGTTCATTGGGAAAGTGACCCTGCGCCAGCTACCACCACGGGACACGTGGAAATTCAGTTTATACTGAGGTTAACGGAGCGGGTTGATGGACGTCGATGGGAGTTATGGTCTCCTAACTCAGCTATCCGACCCTATTTCCCCGGGTTACGACACTTTGCGTTCAACGTTGCTCCTGCAGTGGATCCTCGGTATCGACGATTCGATGGTCATCTGGGTCGATTTGACTACTGCCGGTGTCCACAATATTACGATCCGGAACGCCCTTGGTTAGGGTTCATTCGTAGGCCAGAGAGCGTGACGACAGCCGAGGTCGAAGAATATGCTGAATGGTGGGAGATTGGAGTTCATTGGGAAAGTGACCCTGCGCCAGCTACCACCACGGGACACGTGGAAATTCAGTTTATACTGAGGTTAACGGAGCGCGGGTTTGCCCTGCACAATCTCATGGAGAAGTTCAAGGATATACGTGGGAAGGAGGGAGACTGGTGGGCTAAACGGCCCGCATACCCTACGAATGCAGATATCAACGGGCTGTCTGCTGTACACGAATTCGAAGAGGCAGTCGATCTCTGTAAATCGTTGCAGCGGGGGCTGAAGGAACAAGTTGCTTGGGTGGATATGGCGCGCGTCGAATCTGAAGCCAGACCCTACCCTGTTTCCGCGTTGCGAAGGCGAACGGTTCTACCCGCGGTGGATAGGTGGATGGGAGTATGGTTGAACGGTGTGGGGGAAGCGCGAGGACTGTGGCTGTTGACCGTCGGTCGTGTTCCGTGCTTCATAATCCATGAATATCTCCCTGGTGTGGATTACCCTGCGGCGGGAAACGAGGTCCTTGATCATCGAGGGCCACGACTCGAGAAATCGTTTCTAATGGGTACCCCTATGGCGGATGCGTTCAAGCCCGAGGCGAACCTTTACGAACAGTTGCGGCGTTCCAAGGGTGCTAATTCAGTGGAATTTCCAGCTTCGGATGCGCTAGGTTTTGGGATCGGTGCAAGCCGGTTCTTGTTGCCTTCGGACAGGGGAAAGTCTTCCTCGTGGGCTCAGGGCTATTCACGTCCTACTCTATTGAGGAATACGGTTGCTACTGCTACTACGTCACTACCCTCACCCAAAGCTACGCCTGCTCCAGTTATCCCCACGGCTTCCATCTCTGCGCCTGTGATTGAGGAGGTTTTCGTCGATAGAGGAATGCCGCTGTGGGAACGACCACCAGCCATCATGGGCATACAAGGCTCCGGCAAATGGAGTAATTGGTGGGAAGACGAAATTGACGGGAAGCCTTGTTTCGTTCGCAGAGGGGCGCAAAGAGAAGAAGGCAGTCGTCGGTTTGATCGGCAAGCTCGTCGTACTCTCTTCTTTGACAAGAGTCCCGAGTTGCGATCCAGTGAATTCGGTGGAGCGCGTTTCGGTCGTCGGGCTCCAGATTGGGATTTCTATGTCGTTGATGGGGCTGGACGGCATTTCGTTAAGTCCAGGTCCTGGTGGATGTATCGAACTCAAGCCCCAGATCCTAAGGACGTTGGTGAAGTTGCTATAATACCAACCCAGGAGGAGATGAAGGCTGGCATGGCAATGGCTGGAATCCGACGTACCGATGGATATGTCACCGACGACGAAGATGACGAGGACTGGGAACCTACGTATATGGACGGCAAAGCTTACGATTCGGCTGCCATGGACGTAGACGAGCCTGCGCCTCCAGCACGTACCCGTGATCCCACCCCCGAGCAGCGTGACCGTGCCCTGTCGGATAAGGTGGTTGGACGAGGGGGCACTGTTCGTCGGTCTAGGTCTCGATCCCTCGATGACGGGATGGTTTCTCGAAGGAGGGAGGGTTCTCGAAGCCGGTCTCGTTCTCGTGATACTTCGCCTCGACGTTATCGGAGGCGACACTCTGAGTCTTCTGAGTCACCCTCGCAGCGTCGTTTGTACGGTCGTACGAAGCAGGTTTCACGATCCCGTTCGCGCGTTCGTAGTCCGAAGGCCACCTCCCCTCCGCGTGTTCTGATCACGGAGTTCTTGCGCTTAAGCGGCTTGCCAGGTTCGGTTACGTTCGACGCTTTACGGACTTACGTTTGATGGGTGATTGACGAAGCTAGGATACCTTTACAGGTGGTACGCGTGCTGCATTTGGTGGACGAGGGCGCGGCCGTATGGTATCTGCGCCTGGATGATCGACGATCTGCGCTGGTTCTGCGTGGATTTTTGGTTGACAACGCGTTGGGACCAGGTTGGACTTTGGGTTGCGAGATGGTGGATGAGAATGATTTCGCACGAGCTGCAGAGCGTGCCGAAGTGGTCTATCGGAATGGCTTTGGGGCAGTTGCGGGGTTATCGAGTTCCCGTCGTCGTTCTCGTTCGCGTTCTCGACCACGTGAATCTCGCTCTCCTCGACGGCGTGCGTGGCGGTCCCCTAGTCCACAACGTGCGCGGCGGTCTCCTAGTCCGCGTAGGAGTTATGTGGTGCGATCCCCTAGCCCGCATCGAAGTCATGGTTCCCGTCGTGAGCCTTCCGGTGGTCGGGATAGCGGCATTGCGGGGAGCGCCAGGCGTCCCCGCCGATCAGCTTCGCCAGTCAGCACTGGGTCCATACGACGATTGGCCGATCGTTTACATTCTCCTGGCCAGACATCGGAGGCGAAGCGATCCTCGCCGTTAATACGTCGTATGGAATTAGCCGCTCGGGTTGCCATCGGGGATTCTGCTCCTGTGGCAGCGGTATCCAGTAATCGTCATATGGCGCCCACTTCCCCCGAGCCTAGAGAGAAACGGCGTGGTCGTCGGTCAGGGCGGAAGAACCAGCCGGGGTAAGGAGTTCGGGTGTGCGACTTTCGGGGATTTCTAGGTTTCTTGGGTTTGATTTCTTGATTTTTTTTTTTTTTTTTTTTTTTTTTTTTTCAGGACTGTTGTTTTGTTTTCTTGTTCGCAGTGCGTCTTCTCATGTCTGGTCTGGACATGGGGGGGCACTGTGATAGCATGGTTCTATATACGCTACTCACGCGTGACATGTCCATGGACCAGTTAGGCTACGGACCTGTATGTAGTTGTTTGCTTCTAAAGGTATATAGTACTTCATTTGTAATATCTATAAACCTTAATATAATACCACAACATACATGCTATCTAACTAGAGAAGACTGTAAGTGGGTTCGCTCACGGTTAATCCCCGCCCTCTGTGCCTGAGTACGCGTAACTGCTCCCCGAAGCCCGGTCTCAAGCTCCCGGTCCGGGGTCACGGACCCCTTAGAACAGGGTTACAGTTCCACGGACGTCTAGGGCGTCTATTACCCTAAGCGCCCCTCGACCTTCTCCAATCATCGAAGCCCGATTACACGGTCGTATCACACGGAGGAACTAAGAAGAGCTGAGAAAGGGAACTGTATGGGAACGTTCCTCGCAAACATCGGAATATAGATGAGGGAGCAGACCGCATAGAGCGCTCCACTCTCGAGAAAGATAGCCGCCTCTGTCGCATCTAGATGGAGGACTCTACGGTCGTGGATAAGACGTACAGCAATGACGAGTGTAGTCATAACATTCATAGCGACGGAAATTGACCAAAACGGAGTGCCAAAGTCGATGATGGGGGTTTGTCCGAAGGCAGCTCCAGGTTTAGCAGATTCGACAAGAAGGCCCAATCCCGCCGCTACAAAAAAAGCAATTAGTAGGAAGATCAAGCGTATAATAAATATAATGACCTATCGATCCTAGATACAACAAGCCTGGAATCACCAGTGCGATGATGGAAGGACATATGACTTTAGCACGATAGAGCTAAACAGAATCCATGAACCATGTTGAATCGAACGCATTGTAATATTTATGACGCACGAGAAAGCCATCTGAAAGCCAGATGATTACGGTGTAACACGTGTTCTTCAAAACGGCCAGTCTCGACGACTGTTGACTTGCAAAAACTCCAGGATCCACACTCGTCTCGACGAACTCGATCTCACTCCATTTTGAACCTGCCACAAAATAGATGGTCTGCAGGATGAAGATTATGACAGTGTAACCCAGAATGGCTTTGAGCGTAAGGTTCCAAGGAAAGGGGGATTTGACCAAACGGTACATAGTCTGTGCAGCAATCGTTACATATATTCCTGTAATCAGCACGAATCAGCCTCGCTGGGAGCAGCCTTCATTTGAAGGAGGTAATATATTACCGTAGGTGACAGCGGCCACCATAGCGGCACCATAGCTCATCCGTGAAGAAGTCAACGAGTCAGACATAGGGGGCTATCAAGTCGCAGCTATGGAGATGGGTCCTTGAGAGAAGTTCACCGTTAGATTTGTAGACGTGAACTAGAGAGGTTAGCAGCACATAGGTTCGAAAATTTACACGAATCGGAGCTTTCCGCCAGGACCGAACATAAACGATCGTGAAAGAACTGAACCCACAACGGCGGTGAGATTACAGAATTAGTCAAGGCCTGCGCGCGTAGAGCGTCGCCCATCAGAGTCAGCTGTGTCGGGGGTCGCTTCTTTCATTCTCAGCGCCTGAGAATAGTGGGAAAGTAATTTGAGTACCAAAGTTATATCCATTTAGGAAGGAATGCCATTCTCATACCTCGGAAAATTCCAGACGACGATACCCACTAGAATTCTCAAGACACGATCACTGCCGTCACGGTCCGCATTGCCGACTATGATGACTCCAAAAACTCCATAGGGACGCTCGTTACTTGTTGTGGCTGTACCTGGAAAGGCCTTTAATTAAGAATCTGTCGATAAAAGGATGAACTTGTATATTTTGTAGAGTTACAGATGAATTTAGCACGCAGAACTGGACACGTCTTTGACGCTTGCCTTCACCGCATCGGCGTGCTCTTGTTGTCCACGGCGACGGGCCTGCTGGTATTGAGCATCGCATGCCCCATTCTCGTGTCATTCTATCGGCCAGAAATTCCATACCGTTCGCGCGATCTGGAGGATTACAGTGAGACACTTCTGTAGCTGGGAGGATACTTTACTAACATAGTACTTCGACTACAGCATTCGTCGAGAACGACTTTCCGCCCTACTATCCTCTTGATCTCTCGCCCGTTTCTTTGACACCTGAAAACACGATTCATTATCAGATATATTCTGCAGATGCAGCTCTCGAATGGGCATCGATATTTCCTGAGGGTGGCGGTTTCCTATACCTAGGGCCTCAGAAACGTCCCTTTGGGCTCGCACTCTTCCACCAGATGCACTGTCTGGAACGCATCCGCCAAGCGATGAGTGTCAGGAAAAGCTCGGAGCACGTTCATCACTGTTTCAATTATCTTCGGCAAACGATTATGTGTGAGGCGAACCCCACCATCGAGCCCGTAATCCCAATTGTAGGAAGGAGGAGTGTGAACGCCGAGATACCGAGGGTGTGCAGAGATTGGACCGAAATATATCGGCTGGCGGAGAGCAGCTATCGAGATGTGGGAAGAAACGATAGTTTTCAGAGTCTGTAGTCCGTAGTTTCCAGGGAAAACGCCGAGTGTAGACTGACCCCTATCCGATGAATATGATTTGACGGTACCTTGGAGCATACTGCGTTCATGGCGAAATCGGATAGTTCGGTGAAAGGGTTTCCCAAGTTCACAGCCCACGAAATGGAATAGAAGAAGATACTCCCTCGAAACACCCTTGAAAACACGAACTACTGGATTGATATGGAGGAATCACATTAGGATTTCCGAATGGAGCCTAGAGATGGAAGCATCCCCTGGCCACATCTGTAGATCGGCATGAAGGTCATGTACCTACAGAGTCCTGATATAGTAATCGTTAGGTTGTGAAGAAACGGTTAAAAGCACAGGAAGATGGACCTCAGGACAAGCCCCAACTCCTCACAGACCACACTCAGATTCATCACTGACACACCTCTGACGATATGCGCAAGACCACTGCAATTTATCTTCTCATACTCTTGATTGCTGTCAGTAGTACTAATGCGACACCCGTTGGTAAGTGTCCTGATAGTGCACACCAAGTCCGAATGACGTCTTGACTATTCGATGATACTTCAGACAGCGAGGTGGTGTCCAGGACCTCGGGAGATGACGATGACGGCGTGGGTTGGTACGTCGCAGTAGCTGAGTTGATGGAGCCAGCACCCGACGCACAGACGACGAATTGCACCAATGGCACTGAAATTACCAAGAAGCGTTGGTAAGTGGCATCGAGAGCGTATACAATACATTCACTGAACTGTTTCCATCAGGGTCGAGTCGGAGTAGACCTATCATATATCATGGCCCAGTGGCGAAGGGAGCAGAGTCTGCAGGAGGATATTCGACGAATCTGTATAACTGTCTGTAACATGAAATAGTCTCACGCACGCATGAACGTCTGGGTCAGATAAACCTCTGCGAGCTCTGTGTGAGATGAAAAGCTCGATAAAACTAGAACTTACAATTGAGACTCAAAACTCTTTCCAGACCACGGCTGTCTATGTCCGCATTCATGTATCTAGAGGATCAGTACGGGAGTGGTGGAGGACCCGGGAAGTTGACAACGAGCGAAGTCGAAGTCACGGTTGAGTCGAAGTCCGAACGGCGTGTCCCCGGAACCTCTTGGTAAATAGCCGTATACACGGTACCGGCGCCGCTTCCCGGCGGTTGCCTCTCCACCGTGCCGCCGCAGAATTCAGAACTCATGACAATTGAACGTGAACATGATCAGGTTCTCAAATTCTCAAGTACTTACTGGCATCTAGCCTGGTTTTGACTAGCCATAGTAAACCTCTGAAGGAAGGTAATCTCAATCCCTAATACTCATAGTATCATCTCACTCATAGATCTAGCCTTTTCACAGCAAATGCTCGCAGTGCCGGCCACAATATTTCTAGTCTTCGTACTAGTTTCCATCCAGCATTTCCAGCTTGTCTTATCCGTATTCATCGGATCTAACCCAGAGAGCTCCCAATGCGCCTCCGAGAGCTACGCGTCCAAACCCCGAGTCTTCATCTTGTCCGACATCTCCAACGAACCTGACGATGCCGAATCTCTTGTTCGTTACCTCGTGTATTCACACCAGTTCCAGACAGAAGGGCTCGTCGCGACAACGTCGTATTGGTTGAACTCTACTACAGATCCGGAGGCTATGCAGAATATCATCAATGCGTATGCTAGCGTCGTCGATAACTTGAACAGCCACGTCCATCCTGATTCATCGTATCCTTCACCCGAGTATCTACTTAGTATCCTAAAGTCGGGTCCAACCGTGTATGGTATGGCTGCTGTGGGGAAGGATATCCCTCTTTCTGATGGCGCGCGTCTGCTGCTCGAAAAGCTTGATGCATCTGACGAAGTGTTATGGGTTCCATGCTGGGGCGGGGCAAGTGTCCTTGCACAAGTCCTCTTTCACGTCCGTGAAACACGTTCAGAAACAGAGCTCAATCAACTGTTGCAAAAACTCCGTGTCTACGCGATCTCTGATCAGGACGATGCAGGTCCTTGGATTCGATTACATTTCCCGAGCTTATTCTATATCGCGTCGGTTCATGGATGGAATCACTACGGCATGGCTGCGTGGAGTGGCATATCCGGAGACACGTTTTACAACTTTGACCACGGTGGTCCCAATACTTCGTTGGTGACGCAAGAATGGCTCACACAGCACATTCAGATCGGCCCTCTGGGATCTGTCTACCCGGATCTCGCGTTTATCATGGAAGGCGACACTCCTGCATTTCTATACCTCATTCAGAATGGGTTGGGAATGCCAGAAAGCCCAGAATGGGGATCCTGGGGTGGTCGTTATGCTCTCTCTGATATTTCGGGGAGATCCAAACACTATGGCGATGCTGTAGATATCGTCGTAGGTCTGAATGGGGAGAACTTCACGAGCAATCATGCTACGATTTGGCGATGGAGAGAGGCTTACCAAAATGATTTCGCTGCTAGAATTCAGTGGACGCTTTCTAGCTCGTACGCTGAAGCAAACCACGCTCCAGTCATCATGCTCAATGATACTTGCGGTGTAGCACCGCTCGAGGTCTCGATTGCGCCTGGTTCCACTATCATTCTCGACGCGTCGGGTACTTTTGATCCTGACGATGGAGATAACTTGATATTCAAATGGTACCAGTACCGAGACGTGACGGCGACGCAGTCCCGTGTGGATGCCGAGGTTCCTCTACTCGTTCCCGTCATCCTTGATGAATCGGAGGGTCGGAGGGTTAGTATTGCAATTCCTGAACGTAGCGTTGTCTGCAATGACTCGACAGCGGAGTGCCAGACGTTCCATATGATCCTGGAAGTGTTGGACGACGGATCACCGGCTTTGAGGAGCTATCGAAGGACAGTCATAAAGACTACAATCGTCGACGTCGCGTCATCAGAGCCAGACCCCGCTGAACACACGGAGTTGTGATCACGAGGAGTTCAGGTGTGTATATGTCCCGACTCCCATGTGTTCCCTAGCCAAAGTCAATTTACACTTAAACGAATGCAATAGAGAACATGTAAAGGAATGTACTCCAGTAAACCAACGTAGGGATTTGGCCGTCTCCAGACGTGTAAAGAGCCTCTTCATCGACTTGAAGCTTGGAGATCCGATCGCGTCCCATTTTCCCCCAGTTTATTGATATCCCGAATCGCTCCAAATTTTCACTTGAGGCTTGAAGCTCAAAGTCATTCTGAGTGCATACCTTGAGCGATAAACGATGATATGAGAACTCTCGAAAACTTTCCCCGGAATGTACCTATCTTGATTCTTGATTTGGAAATAGGAATTTCGGGCCTCGGTGTTCCGCGATAAGCAGCGCGATCAGATTGACTGCAATTCTGAAATCGCAATCCAGGTTTGTTCCAGGTCTTTCTTTCACCACAACCACCATGTCGCCCCAACTTGCCACTTTCAAAGTCCCTGCCATCGACAATGAGCCCATGGTTCGTATCGATCGCCCTTCTCATAAAGCTTTATTAATTAACGTGTGTTCGACAGAAAGCATATGCCCCGGGCTCTGTCGAGCGCATAGCACTGGAGGCAGCCCTCACGGAGATGGAACAACAGATGCCTTTCGAGGTCCCTTGTGTCATCAATGGCAAACCTGTATGTACCCAAGTAACAGTTCCAACACTTTGCACGGCACTAAAGGCCCGACGTATGCGTTTTGCTTTCGTAGGTGAAAACCAACAACATCTCAGTCCAACCAGTTCCCTCAAACCACGCCAAAAACCTATGCACATACCATCAAGCCTCCCCTGCCGAAGTCGAGTCCGCAATCGCAGGTGCCCTCGCTGCGAAAGCAGAATGGGAGTCCCTTCCCTGGAACGACCGTGCTGCAATCTTTCTGAAAGCGGCCGATCTGATCAGTGGGAAGTGGAGGTACAAGCTGTTGGCTGCGACCATCTTGGGACAAGGAAAAAATGCGTGGCAGGCTGAGATCGATGCTGGTGCCGAGGTTAGTTCCTTGCATAAATCTGAAAGAGAGTCTAGGTCGGCTGATTGGAATCTTAGTTGGTGGATTTCCTCCGATTTGGAGTCAAGTTCGTTGAGGAACTATACGCTCAACAACCATCTAAAAATTCGGCTGGTGCATGGAAGTGAGTCGGTATCGTCTTGATCTTCTGATCAAATATTGATCTGAACTACTTCAGCCGCGTCGAATATCGTCCTCTAGAAGGCTTCGTATTAGCAGTGACTCCATTTAATTTCACCGCGATCGGCGGTAACCTTCCCGGAGGTGAGGTTTTCAACATGACTTCAACGAGGACTTCTCGTGCTGAAGCTTTTCTATTTGCCAGCCCCAGCCTTGGTCGGAAACGTCGTCGTCTGGAAACCATCCCCAGCCGCTACATACTCCAACTACCTCATCCACCAGATCTTCACCGAAGCAGGTGTTCCTCCTGGTGTCATCCAATTCGTCCCCGGCCCACCTGGACCCGCCGCTGCATCTATCGTTTCGACTGCTCTGTCCCACAAAGAGTTTGCCGGACTTCATTTCACCGGAAGCACGGCTGTGTTCAAGGGCTTGTGGAAGGAGATCGCGTCAAACCTCGATGTATACCGAGGATATCCTCGTATTGTCGGTGAGACTGGTGGTAAGAACTGGCACGTCGTACATGAAAGTGCCGAGGTGAAGAATGCAGTGCTCCAGACCATCAGGGGAGCGTTCGAGTACCAGGGTATGTTTTCTTTGGCCTTCATGACTAATTATGTCCAAATTCTTATTCATTTGGTGGTCCAGGTCAAAAATGTTCTGCTCTATCGCGGCTTTACGTCTCCTCTTCCATTTGGAATGCTGGTGGATTCAAACAACTGCTTTTGGAAGAAGTATCCAAAATCCGCGTTGGACCACCTCAGGATTGGACGAACTTCATGGGTCCTGTTATGTGCGTACGAGCTTCGACTCTTACAATATGTTTCAGTACCTGACGATTTTGGATTCTAGTGGCCGACCAGCATATGACAAGATCACAGGATATATCCAAAAGGCAAAGGATGCCGGTGGAGAGGTCCTCGTGGGTGGAACTGGTATGTGATATTGTCTCTCGATATCATTCTGAGCACGCGTTAAAACGCTCATATTGTAGGTGACGACTCGAAAGGATTCTATATCCGGCCTACGGTCATACTTACAAAGGATCCTAAATCCGTGACCATGGTCGAGGAGATATTCGGACCAGTTCTTACCGTCAGTTCTTATCTCTCACCACAATCTATAAGCGACTCATTGACGTCCGTATATCAGGTTTTTGTATTCGAAGATTCCGAGTACGAGAAGACTCTGAAACTCATCGATACCACCACTGAATACGGACTGACTGGAGCCATGTACGTCTCCTCCATTCATCTATTCAGAAAATCAGCCCTGACCTTCGTTTCTATTACAGATTCTCGACCTCCCGTAGCGCCCTCATCACCGCCACCAACGCACTACGCAACGCAGCGGGTAACATCTACTACAACGAAAAATGCACGGGTGCCGTTGTTGGCCAGCAGCCTTTCGGAGGAGCTCGTTCGAGCGGTACCAACGATAAAGCTGGAAGTATCAGTATCTTCTACAGGTTTGTTAACGCGAGGAGCATCAAGGAGAACTTCGTTGGTTTGGAGCAGATCGGGTATCCTTCGAACTTGGTCTGAACGCTGGGAATGAGTATTTTGGGACATTCAATTGATCAGTAGTAGGTGAAGAAAGATAAAATGTGTATCAAGTACGAGTACTTATATATAGCACCGTCGGAAGATGTACTTACGTTACAGATTTTCAAAAGATTCTAGGCAAACACAGTCACCTCAAAAAGCCAACCCACCCTAGATCTTATGTTCTCGGGCGCTCTCTTTCTTCTTTCTCTTTTTCTCTCTTATGGGACACACACTCAATCTCAGGGATGCAGTCGATTTCTCTATATTGCTGTTATTCTGTCACATACAAGTGCGCGACATCGCGCGACGCGTCAAGAAAGCACGTGATCTCAACGTGAGACGCGGATGCACACGGTGATAGTTACAAAAAGTGCTACTGGTGACCTAGCATTAGCTGCGTTGCAAAGTATGAAATGTGTGTGTCTGGACGTATGAATGGACAATCGGCGAAGAACTCAAGAAGGTGAACAAAGACGATCAGTCCATATCGGGAATCTTCACTGAGACGTCCCAGGGCAACAGGACCAAAGACGTTTCTTTCCTTTCTCCTTTCGACTTCTGACCAACTTCTGACTTGGAATTCCCCTCGAAACAATGTGGGACGAGATATCACTATCTCCCTCCGAACAAAGGGAACAGAGGCTGTTATATGTACAGGATCCCTCATACGAGTACGTCGGATTATTTGTTCCATGTCACTACTCAAAGCGTTGCAGAATTATCGCATATCCCGAACGTAAATCGTACTGGCTCCAAACCCGCATGCTCAAACTGACAGGTGGAAACTGGAACTATGAGAAACGGGTCGCGATTGATTCTGACAAGATCATTCGTGACTTCCTTGGTGTCAAGTGCCCAGACTGGTTCGAAAATGCAGTACGCTCGTCGATATCTCTACACTACCACTCTTTAATATGCCTTGTGATTACTGACATAGGATTCCATTCGGGAGCATTGCTTGCCATACAAGCCCGAGATCGACAAATCTCCCAAACTCATCGTCGGGTTGACGCACGATATTCTATGCGAGATACCTGGGTGGGATGAAGCAGCAACCACGAAACTGCTCGACGATGCTACCACCTCGAGCTGTATTGCTAGTGCATTTGCATTCTACCAGAGACTCCACATACGATTTCAAGGTCGACATCGACCCAAAGTATGGTCCCTTGTCTACGGTTCATTCTTCGAATCTATCTGGGATGAAGAGTTCCTCGATAATGGTATAAGCGTAGAGTAAGCACTCTTTCTTCCAATATATATGTGTTTTTGTTCTGAACATCTGTGAGACAGATATGGTCCTATATGGGCTTTGCACGAAATTCGATCAGAGAGCGTTCAGGCTAATCACGCATTTGAACGCTTGCGTATCACCCCTGATGTCGCCTTTGGTATCTATGTCCCGGCAGTCACCCTTGAGGATCGTTTGAATGCTAGCTATGAGGACATGCTCAATCCCGAAATGAACATCGCGTTTGATGCACTCCATGGGCCCGGTCAGACAGTCCATCTCCCAATGCTGGTCGTTGAATACGTAACGACTCCTGGCCTCGAAGGTACTGACACAGAACGACTTGAGGGCCTGTCTCAGCATAAAATGCATCTTGCTATGTCCATGATGTCAGCGTCTGGACTATACAAGGCGATGGGCATCGCGTACCCTGTATTCGGCCTTCTCGTCCACAAGTTTGACATCGAGGTCTTCGCTTACCTTACCCTGTCGTCCAGGGATGGTGGTGAGGAGATGCAGGTACGTACATAGGTATTCTTATATGAGTTGAACTTCACTGATTCCCCTTTTGACATTTTAGGAATGCGTAGCAGGCCTTGGGTATGTTAAACCTCAAGCCAAGTTCAGCATGAAGAACGTATCGGATGCTGTACGCTTTCGGATGTTCTTGCACAACTTGGTTGGCCATGCCACCAAGTTGCGCGAGTCTGTCGTAGTTGCTAGGCCAGCTCTCTTGAAGTCGATTCAGAACAGTACATATCACCGATGGAAACTAACGGAACTTCCGGAACGCCCCAAATCTCCCGTTGAGCCTCTTGTTATTGCAGATTGGGCTCGAAATGTTGAGAGTTGAAGAAGTATCAGTCCTTTATGTGCAGATACAGAGATTTATTTCAGATCATCCCATTTTGATACCATATCTACAACACACATACATTCGTCGTCGTCGGAAGTCATCATAAGAGGTCTGCGTAAATGTCAGCGAGCGTGACTGTCTTGTGAAAAGGTTCAGACTGCTCGTCCATTACGACCTGAAATTCCTACCAGTGCTCAGCCCCATCAATCGGTGACCCCGGGACATGAACGCGTGAGCCCGGGTTCACAGACACGGTATGACGGTCAAAACGTAACAATATTCATTCGCGCAGCGCAACTTTGAGATCTGCGCAACTTTGAACTTGCGCACCACGCAAGTCATATCTACAGAGTAATAATGACCTATTCTTTATGTACAAAGGGACTAAATACGGTGAGACGGTACACGAGGGACAGAAGTCCACTGTGACGAGGTCCGGGGCCTACCCACAGCAGACTCAAGGACCCCCAGCGGACTTGAAGAGTCCGGGAAGATACACCCTCAACATCGGATAGCACTGGCACCCACGTCAATTGCCTCGGACCCGTCCAACATCGATTCCGAGTTTTTGTGCCGCATTAGATAGTTCGGACCTTCTAGGAGTTGATCAGACGATAAGTGTGTTGATTGAGATAGTTCGAGAGTCGGTCGAAAGCTCAAGGGCTCGAGAAAGGCGAGAAAAGTCAAAAAAAGAAAGCTTGTCGACGCTGTGCCGAACTTCGACGAAGCGATTCGGATGTCGGGCAAACGTCGGCTTGCTGAGGCTGCCGTTCTTTAGATGTTTACGGAAGAAGCCGCAAATGTCTTCCCACGATCCTTCGAGGAGATCATCGGTGGCGACGACGGCGAGAGGCACAATCCTGGTCGACTTCCAGCTGATTAATAAAATCAGCATTGCATACATACATACATAGGGTGAGTACTACAGTGGGGGACCAATGGTCATCGACTCACCTTGTCCTGGTCCTTGTCCGAGACAGCCGAGGGACGTCGACTCCGATCAACTGTCCTCACTCGCATGCAGGTATACCAGAGGACTTATGATAGTGCATGGACATGTCTGTATCAGAATGATACAACGATCTGTTATACTGTGCAGTTGTCAAGAACACAATAAATACACAATAAATCCAAATCCAACCCCATTTGAAACCTCTTCGAAGATAATTTTCCAACTGTAAGTTGCGCAAGACCCAAAAATCACCCTCAAAGTTGCGCGCTTGACTGGTGTGGTGCGCGAATAGAAGTTGCGTTGCGCGATTCAAAGTTGCGGTGCGCAAATGAATAATGTTACGTTTTGACCGTCATAGACACGGAGCGTCGGAGACGCTAGCTCAGCCTACTGTAGCATTTCGTTCAATTCGTCAGTCACGGGTCACAGAAGGCCCTGTCCAAAACGAATTTTGACACAGGTAACGCGTCACAGGGCCTTGTGTCGAATCCAAAATCTGAATCACGTGCCATATTTACCTAAAGCGGCGAAGAAACGGGCCAAAATCGCCCGAAATGTCGAAATGTTGCGTCCCAAAAAGGAAATGACGAAACGACGAATCGGTCAAACGAGTCACAGTCACAGGTACCTGACGAATTGAAGGAAATGCTACAGTAATAGCACCTAACGAACACGACCTCAATGAACTGTAGCAACTTCTCTTCAATTTCTGTCGACATCTAGCATATTAGTATGGCTCCCGTAGTTTGGCCAGGTGAATCTGATGCGGCGTCAGAAACCCCTACAGATCGATTGAATCGAATGCTCCTTTACCTGCAGGATCCGTCTATCGAGTACGCCATTCTCAGTATCTATCGTTATACTTATCATGTCGAAGCTATGTTTTAGAATATCTGCATACCCAAATCGCGCAACATACTGGATGCGAACGCGTAATGTACATATTGTCAAAGGCAAATCGCACTATCAGCACGTACCTTCCGAAGTCGATGCTGCTGTGCGTATTATGCTGAGCGTGACACGACCAAAAATGCTCAAGAACTCAGTAAGTATTCATCGATTTCTATCCAAAAAGACTACTACTTGTACATAGTCGTAATTTATAGGCTTCTATTCGAGACCTTCTTTCAAGATACATACCGGACGTGGACGAAAAGTACCAGCGACTTTTCAATTATATAAAGAGGAATGAGATCGGCGATTTTCCTAACAGCGGATGGGACTCGACGCACATGGATCCGTCACCCTTCGACGACGCCACCCTTTCGACATACGTCTGCCGTGCATTTGATCTGTGGTTGAAAGTTAAAGAGCGTAGACTGCCCCCTAATGCATGGTGTGTCGTCTACAACGCGTTCTTCGAATCTTTCTGGGAGGAAGAGATGAAAACTCTCAAAGATCTACGCTTGACGTGAGTTCTACAGCTGAAAATAGATTTCTCGTGTTCACATTACAATATTCACAGATATTCTCCCATCTGGGCATTGCACGACCGTCGACCAGAAATCATTGATCCTCCCTTGGATCGCTCAATTGAACAGTTCTGCATCAAACCGGATGCTGTCTTCAGTGTCAACGTTATGGGATTTAACTTTGAAGACGCCCGTGCCATACCTGGTCTATCTGATAATCTACGAGACATTATGTCCTACGCCGGCCCCGAGTTATGTCTTGCATCCGGTGACGAATTTGTACCGGGCATGGCGTTCGATCTCCCGATACTGATCGTCGAGCATGTTAAGACTCTGGGGCACATGTACACGGGTGAGACAGAAGTCAGGGAAGGTGTCGAGCAGCATGAGATGCATCTCGCCATGGCCATGATGTCAGCTGCTGGTCTCTTCAAGACAATTGGAGTTTCGTCGCCTGTCTTCGGATTGCTCGTCAATAAGTTCAGGATCAGCGTTTACGTGCACTTTGTTCCAACTGAGAGTGATCTTTATAAGAATATCCCGGTACGTTGGTCACCGACTTGATTTACGGTCAGCACAGCTTACTGTTATGTTTATTATTAGGATAGCGTTGCAGGCCTCGGGTTCAAACCTGAAGCCTTGTTTGACCTCGAGTATGTGCGTCACACCATCCGTTTTCGGCTTTTCTTGCAGAACGTGATGAAATACGCTGCTGTGTTACGCCAAGCTGTGGATGATGCTAAGCCAGAGCTACTCAAAAAGCTCGCAGACGGGACTTATCACCACTGGAGGCTGCAGGAACTTCCTGATCGTCCTCCATCGCCCATTGATCCTCCCTCTATCTTTGATTGGAGCCGGAAAGTTGAGCTTGACGGTCCTGTCGCTATATCACTACATATTGCTTTACCTGATACCGCTCGAAATCCGTGACCTAAATTCCTTCTTTTTACTCATACCTACAAGTACTTGCATATGTACTATACTGTGCATTTCTTCAAAACGTATCGTGTTAGACTGCTGACCTGTCTGTCTATGAGCAAGCGTCGTACAGGAGCTTCTTGGTCGTCCTCCATCGTCCATCGATCCTCCTTCGATCTCTAAGGGGAGCAGGAAAATCGAAGCTTGATGGTCCTGTCGCTATCCACATTGCTTTACTGAAAGCCCTGTAATCTATTTGTGACTTAAAATTACATTATATTTGCATTCATACATTTATATCAATTCTGACGCGTCCGAGAGACGCAACGATCACGTGAAAGGGATGCCCACGAAATTTGCGTGGCTGTCTCTTAGTACATAACACGTACTTACCTCAGACACCATGCATATGACGGCTATCGTTATTGTGGTCAACCTCTCGATCTCGAGAATTGCAACACCGACTGCAATATACACGTTCAGATTAGTACTTCAGAGTCAATCAGAGTCCAGATGTATGACGTGTATCCTGTAGCTGTATTTCCGTTTGACTAGAACAGCATAGACTCTATATGATGCTAACCTTGTATTACCCCTGGGAAACTGATGTCTCGATATCTCCAAATGCACTTCTCTCAGACGCGTACTTTATTTGAGGTGAGGTTTCGGACGCGTCACGATCATGTGATGTTACGACGCGTCCTCCAGCCTAAATCTTTGTCACAGTTTCCAAACTTGAACGTTGAACATCCTCACGACTCCACATTAACGTCAACGCTGAACAACTCCGCTTGTACGTCCTACTGGGGGACTGCTATGAGTTTACTGAAAAGCTGCTCTTGAAACTTTAACTTGATTGTCAGCTCGCTGTTCGTTTTGCATGGCCACACTCTTCCTATCACAACACTCTTCAAATCCTCTCGAAGTTGGTTCTTCCGATCCTCGCAATGTGGCATATCATATCGAATATCAAACAGCAATAGCGGCGAATCCACAAGCGCTTGAATCGTCTGACTGTCAATTGCCTGTCTTGGTCGAGCCACCACAAACGCGGACCGTAACGAAGAGGGATGTGAACGTATTTGCGGATCTAGATGAGGATATGGGGAGTGACGATGAACCTTTAGTCAAGGGGGAAGACGACGAGGAAGAGGGGGAGGAGGAGGAGGAGGAGGAGGAGGAAGAGGAGGAGGAAGAGGAAGAAGTACTCGAATCTGCCGACGAAGAAACCACCATCCGTCTCAAGACCCCCGAGGAACGTGCAGAAATTTTAGAAGAGATCGCAGATCTCGAAGAAGCCGTACCTCAACTGACACAAGACTATCGCATCGTCGATAGACTGGGAACAGGGACGTTCTCTTCGGTCTACAAGGCAGAAGATCTGGGTTATCATCAGAAATGGGATAACTCCCCGTGGCACGGTCATCATCCCCCTCAATCCACTGCGTATTACCAGAGCGTTAGACGACCTTTAGGTGAAAAAGTCTGGGTTGCCATCAAGAGAATCTATGTCACCAGCAATCCCGAAAGGATACGCAATGAGATATCCATAATGCAGGATTGCCGAGGCTGTAGACATGTTTCGCAGCTGATCACTGCGTTTCGATATGTGGACCAAGTCGTCGCTGTCATGCCTTACAACCGCAACGAGGATTTTCGGGTGAGTGCCTATTTCCTCGCCCTGATCTTGTTTGAAACATAATATGGCATGCAGGAGTTCTACCAAAGGCTTCCCATCTCAGGCATTAAGTCGTATTTCAGATGCATGTTCCGTGCTTTTCGTGATATACACGCTCGGAACATTATTCACCGCGACGTCAAACCCGCAAACTTTCTCTTTGATCCTAGAACAGGCGTAGGCACCTTATGTGACTTCGGCTTGGCTTGCGTATGTGTGTAAATTGTGTGCATATTATCTTTGAATCTGACAGCTAATTCCAGAGAATGAAAGCGTCCTCATCACAGAATCACCGGGCTTACGGAGCGTGCCTGCACACCCCACCTACTTCAGAAGCTCCACATGGTACAATACTGCAGAGATCTCAGTACGACGCAGAGCATATTAGAAATATGCAGAAGGAGGCTAAGGCGAAGAGCCTATTGGCCTCTGAGAAGGTCGGCTATCCGGATAAGGACATCAGGTCGGTCTTATAACTATGTCACCGCGCTAATGCTCTACTGATCGGAGGGGAGTGTAGGCCACATTCGAAAGCAAACAGAGCTGGCACGAGAGGATTTCGGGCTCCTGAGGTATTGTTGAAATGCGGAGACCAAACAGGTGGTGAGCATATATCGTCCACGCCGATCTACGGTCTTGTTGATGATGTCTCTATAGCCATCGACGTCTGGTCAGCAGGAATGATCCTGCTCTTCTTCTTGACTGGCAAGTTCCCTATATTCCAGTCAAACGACGACATTGAAGCCTTGATGGAGATCGCTACTATCATTGGTAAGAGAAAGATGGAGAAGACTGCTGTGCTGCATAGTGAGTTGTCACTATTATTTTACATCGGGCTCGTATCTTACAATAATTTATATCATAGGCCGCTCTTTCGCGACGAATGTTCCTTCAATACCCCAAGAGGGCATGACATGGCGTGCCTTTGTTGAAAAACTAAGACCGGATATCTACGATCCCCCTGCTACATTCAAAATACACTCCCAGTCACATATGGATAAGTACATACCCCCTCCGCCATCCTCATCCTCACCGGCCTCCTCAACTGCACGCGACAGAACTCCGACACAGGCAGATGAAACCTACCTCGCAGATCTTGAAAACGCATTCGACCTCCTAGAACAACTTCTCAATCCCGACTGCACACGTAGGATTACTCCGAAGAAAGCACTATACCACGCATTCCTAGCCCCTGCTTCCCCGGAAGAACAAGACGACGAGTTCTTTCCGCATCCTTTTGGAGAGGGCGTATGTCACGATAAACATTATTTGGACGACGTGACCAGATACCCTTGTGTGAAATACAAGGTCAGATTAGGGAGTGGGGAGTGGAAGTGGGAGCATAGATGTTTGCTGGCTGGAGAGGGGATTGCGATTGGAAAGCAGCCTTGTGAGTTTCACAGGGAGGACTTCCTATTCTAAGTGCAATCGTTTCCTTTGAGTCTTTGGACGAGACACTACTTACTGTAATAACCATACTATATACAAGAATCCTGTATTTTTGGACCCGGAGACAGAGCAAAGATGCAGTAAAACCATGATTTCACGATTGGCCGCCACTTGGCCAAACGCGTCTCCGTACTGAAGCGGCTCGCCTCACATGGTGCTCGTCCTCCAAGTCATTCATGTACTTTGACGACGACGACGACGACGACCTTCGTTCCTGGCTATTATCAACCGTTTTGCCCCGAATTATACAGTTGTCGGCCTTGCTTGTGATCCCAGCACTTTTCCTGCTCTTCATCACCCGGGGCAACTCGCTACAATACTACATTCATATGGGGTTGGAGAGTTTCGGACTGAATCTGAACTTGGCGTCATGGTGGTCCAGCGGCAGTGGATCTGTAGAGAATGAGCGGAACGGGAAGAGGTCCAAGAGGAAACACAGTCATAGCCATACCCATGGCGTGCGGACCAGGGCAGAACAAATCGCTCTGAACGAGACGAAATCGAAATCTAGTGAGTGTCTTATATCTATCAACAGTGAGTCTCAAAACTTGATGGTTCGCTAGTCGCAGATGATCTCGACGAGGACGACGAGGACGAGGGGTATTACCCCGGACTCGTCAACATCTCTGGAACATATTGTTTCATGAACTCGACTCTTCAGGTATGAGCTATTCTATGGTAGTGCGACGTTTTCGAAAGTTGACATTCTGCTAGGCATTGTCGTCCTTGCGGTACCTCCAACCGTATATCGATCTCATCCATGAAAGGGCGGAGGCACTGGACGTCCCAAGTCCAGTGGTCGATTCTCTTCGACAACTATTCCACAGTAAGCATTACAGTTGATCCCATCTATCCCTCACCGACGGTTCTTCCGACTCAGCACTGAACAACCCAACATCAAGTTATACCTCGATCCGCCCGCTTAACATTATCGACACCCTCATGCATACCAACCCGGACCCAGACCCCAAATCCAAAACTCCGACATACTATACCAACTCTCTCCTCAACTCCCGTGAGCACCAAGACGCACAGGAGCTCTTCCAGCTTGTCCACGAGTGCATAAAGAACGAAAGTGCTGCAGTCGACAAAGAGGCTCGTAGGGATCGTGGATTCGGCGGTCTTTCCCGCACACCCCTTGACTCAGAATCTGAGTTCGAGTCAGAATCTGATTCCGATGAAGGTAGTATCGCAAGCAACCCTATCTTGATTGGCAAATCGCCTTTCGATGGACTCACCGCGAATCGTAGAAGTTGCATGGAATGTGGATATACAGAAGCTCTCATGCATTTTCCATTCGATAACTGGCAGTTGGCTGTTCCTAGATTGGCAGTGAGTTCTCGCCGCCCTCATGTTCGTTTATTCTGGGTTTTAATACTTTCCATAGGCAAGTTGTGCACTAGAAGCTCTATTGGAGGATTATACTCGGCTTGAAGTCCTCACGGATTGTATTTGCAGGAAATGCTCAATGCTTGCTACACACAAGCGTTTGCTCTTAGAGGCGGAAAAACTAGCAGCAGCTATTGCTCCTGGCAAGAGTGAGGGTGGCCATGAGAAGAAAATTGTCTCGCAGTCGAAGAAGAAGAGAGCAAAGGACGTTCGGAAGATGGAAGCGAAGGTGGAAGCTGCTATCAACCAGGGTAGAATTGAAGAGGAGCTCAAAGATGTTAGAATGGAGAAAGTTTTCAGTCCAAGGTCGACGAAGCAAGCTATGATTGCCCGGGTAAGCTTTGCAGTGCATTTCGTTGACATGAATCGCGCGCTAACAACATCATCCTCAGCCTCCGCCTATCCTTGCTCTCCATATCAATCGATCAGTCCACTACGGACAATACGCCTCCAAGAACAACATCCGTATCATCTTCCCCGAAATACTCGATTTAACACCTTATACGACCTCTGGTAACTTATCTACCGTCCCCACAGCCCCCATATCTTCTCCTTATCCACGTCGTTCGACAACACCAACACCAAGCACTTACATCAATGATTCGAGGACAATATACCGATTATCTGCGGTCGTTTGTCACTTTGGACAACATTCCTTTGGTCATTATATTTGCTATCGACGTAAACCACGGCCGTTGAGCACGGGCGAACGAAGATGGGACCCCCCGAAGGTCATCGATAAGTGGGATGATGGAAATACGTTGGTTGTGGTGGACGATCCGACAGATGACGAGAATAAAGCCGAGCAAAGCACCGAGGGGCAACCTATGAACGATAGGAAGAAGAGAAAGATTCGTTATAGGCCAGGTAAAGGGTGGCTTCGGATCAGTGACGATTCCGTGCGAGAATGCGGCATTGAGTCGGTGCTGGCGGAGGGATCGGGGGCGTTCATGTTGTATTATGAGAGAGTGGTTTATGAGCAGGAAAGAGATGGGAATCGTGGCGTAGTAAGAGTAGCGTCCCCGAGGAGTTCTGAAGAGACCCTGAAGCCAAAGATTGTAGACGGGGTAGGCATGGTGGTTGGAAACGGGTCTGTCAGTTCGTTGGAAAGCGTTGGGATCGGGAAGGGACTTCTCAAGGGGAGTATCAACGGTACTGTCAATGGACGCAATACCGCAGGCGAGAAGAAAGGTCTCGGAATGACGGGACCGCGAGTTGTCAGACGGGGGGCTACTGGCAGGTCTAAAAGCTCGAGCGCAAGCACACCGTCAACGAGGGAATCTAGTATTGTGGATTCATCCCCCGCTCCTAACACAGTGAACGGCGCGAAACCTCACCTCAATGGATCTACTTCGACAGACCCTTCTTCCTCCATCATATCAGACACTTCGAAAAGTTTACGACCAATAGCTTCTACGTCGCCACCCTCTCACCCTCCGTAACCTAGTCGTGCAGCAAGCATAGAACACACCGAATGGTCTTGCGGAGCTTGTTGGAACCACTGTCCCATTGTTTTCTGATATCCTTTTATTCGTTGTCATTATGTATCACTAGCTGAACTATGTTATTCGAGTTTTCTCTCTCTTCACTTTTTCTCGAACAGCTTTTACGCGAATGACAAGGCTTCGTGATCGCACTAAGGCGTATACATCAAAAGTGGTAGATTACACATAAGTAGAGGAAATGTATATAACGGGCGTAGGTATTTCGATAGGTGGATGACCAGTAACCATGGAAGCGACTCTTCAACTCTCGATATTTCGAGCCCAGTCAGCTATAGCAGGGGGATCGACAGGAGACTTGGGGCGTTCTGGGAGTTCCGTAAGCTTCCAGCGGTGATATGTACTATTCTCGATTGATTTCAGGAGGGCTGGCCTAGCAACTGCAGCAGATTCACGCAACTTGGTGGCATGGCCAACCAAGTTGTGCAAGAACATTCGAAAGCGTACAGCATCCGATACATTCTTCAGATCGAACTTGGCTTGAGGTTTAACATACCCGAGGCCTGCTACGCATTCCTATAATGTCGAATTTCGAATCAGGATGCAGTAGAATCATATGAGGAGATCTCTGCACATACCTGTTTCTCCTCGCCACCTTTCTTGGGAGACAGAGCGAGATGAGCGAAAACTTCAATGTCAAACTTATGGACGAGAAGGCCAAATACAGGGTACGAGATGCCAATCGCCTTGTATAGTCCGGAAGCTGACATCATAGACATAGCAAGATGCATTTCATGCTGATCTAGGCCTTCGAGTCGATCTGTGTCAGTACCTTCTAGCCCGGGAGTCGTCACATATTCGACGATTAGCATAGGGAGATGGACTCGACGACCGGGGCCATAAAGTGCATCAAACGAGATGTTCATCTCCGGGTTGACCATATCTGAATAGCTAGCATTCAGATGGTCATCAGGGGTGATCGCTGGAACAAAGATGCTGAAGACAACATCCGGGGTGATACGCAAACGCTCAAATGCATGGTTGAGTGGCACGCTGGTTGATCGAGTCTCGTGTAAGGCCCATATGGGGCCATATCTATATGAGGCGTTTAGAATCAGACCAAAATTATCTTGATAATAGAGCTTACTCTACACTTATCCCGTTCTCGTGGAACTCCTCGTCCCAGATAGATTCGAAGAACGAACTGTAGAGAATTGACCATAGTTTGGGTCGACTCCGACCTCGACATCGAATTTGTAGCTTCTGAAAAAAAGAAAGCGCGCCGGCGATAAAGTTCGATATGATAACCTCGTCAAGCGACTCGTTTGTAGCTGCTGGATCCCATCCAGGTAATTTGGACAGGATATTGTACACCAACTTGATGATGATATGTTCGGGACATTTGTCGATTTCAGGCCTGTACGTCGAGTAGTGTTGACGGATAGAATTCTATGATAGAAATTAAAAGACACGAACAATAGTGACGTGCATCGTATTATGGGCGTACTGCATCATCGAGCCAATCTGGACATTTGACACCAAGAAGATTACCGATGATCCTGTCAACATCGGCTGGAACTCGCTTCTCGTAGTCCCAATTTCCACCTGTGAGTTCAAGGAGACGAGTTTGAAGCCAGTAACAATTACGTTCGGGATATGCGATTATGCTGCAACGCTAGACTTGAGAACAGACGTCAGAACATAGAACATACAGTCGGACGCACTCGTATGAAGGATCCTGTACATAGAGCAGCCTCTGTTCCCTCCTTTCTGAAGGTGATAGTGATACTTCGTCCCACATAAGCTCAAGTTGAGTTCAAGGGTAGTTTAGATGTTGAACGAGGGAAAGAAACTTGAAAACGCCTCAATTCGAACTTGGAGTTCTTCAAATCCGGAATTTGGCCCTGTTGTCTTGGGACGTCTCGAAGATTCGGCCCCATATAGGATGATCCTTGTTTTACTAGTTCATCGATTGTCCATTCACACGTTCACGGTACGAACCTTCGCAATTTGCAATGACGGGTCTTCTAGTTGCATTGTTAGTAAGTATCACAGATAGTCATGTGCATCTACTTGCACTAGGCTCCAATTGCAGCATAATGGAGGATGGGCAAATGCTTCCATTTCGACAAGATATCTCCAACGAGGAGAAATGCTTGGAGATCATCAGTGCGTACACGTGGAATATACCCTCGAGAGACGTCCTGACATGCGGTTTATGTCCAGTCACTTTTCACAGACATTCCGGATATAGTTTCACGGTCTCCACGTACAGCTTCTCGACTCCAGCCTCCGCACTCTCTAGCAATCAGAAGTTTGCAAGTTCTCCGAAGGCCGCATTGGAATTCGACTTTTTACAGCCATAGGGTGTCCCTGAATCCACGAGGCTGAGACGTCCAAGTTCCCAGATGTGACGTTTTCGGATCACTGTATCTTTTTTCCCCGAACGTCCTCGTTTATGATTTTAGAATCATTCTACAGCATAAATTGACTCGGCTAGAAACAGGTCCTCATTTCCTGTCCTTTCCGTCCTCCTGTTTCCTGGTACCACAATGAGCGACAATCTTCAAGTAAACCCATCGCCCTCCGCAACCTCGAAGGCCAAGAGCGCCTCGAAGTACGTGGAACCCTTACATTCTTGGCAGACTCATTTCTCACCGTTCTTTATGGTTGTAACTGACTAGGATAGCCAAGAAAGAAGGGGACATGGTTTACTGGACTTTTCAACGCGATGTGACCGTTTATCTGTCCGGAATTTCTGTCTTCGAAGAGGAGAAAGATGACTCCGAAGTCACTGTAGATCTCCCGGACCTGATCGTCACCAGGTCTAAGGATATCTTGAAGATGTCTATTCCCCCGGACTTGATAGAAGAAGGAAAAGACGTGAGTATGCATCAACTTGCATCAATATTTGACAATCTCTGACTGCTACTTTATCAGGCAAATCTAGCGATAAATTACGGTTTGCTCTTTGAGCGTCCTAGATACAACAAAGCCACCGTCGAAACTTTATTGCGGGAAATCCAAATCGCCCAACGTCTAGGAGCAGTGGTCAGCCCAGACTATTCTGACGGAACCCCCTCTTCCGTCGATAAACAAGGCGTGGCCGATGCCATAAACATGTCGATCATGTTCAGAAGCCGCCTCACGTTCGATGAAAAACGAGCTGTAAAATGGCGCAGGACCGTTCATCAAACGTACGAGTCCACTTGTAGGATTCCGGTTGATTTTTTCGTTGAGTCCACATGGGCTCGCGGGGAAGACGATCAGATCGTAGCGTGAGTAATCATTGAGGATTTTGCGATGTATCTTATCTCTGATCTTTTGCCGACAGTCATGAGCCCACTTGGAAGCTCCCTAAGCCCAAACATCCCGAGAGAATTCGAACATCCTTGGAACCGAACGTCGTGCGTCCCGACGCTATATTTGCCGTACAAGTCAGAACAGATTTCATGTCTTCGAACATAAGATTACTAGCATGTCTCAATCTCGTCGATCACCTGCCTCCTCCCCAATGGATCTGGGACACTTTAGATCTTGCATTCTTGATCGTCGAATACAAACGGAGCCACCTCCAGGAAACTGCCGCTCTCTCGCAGCTCGTCATGGCCATGACATCTGCGCTGTGTCATCTCGCACACTTTGGTGTGACTGGTCTGGAGAACCCGATCTACGGTTTGTGCATCTGCAGGCAAATTGCCAGGATTGTGGTTGGTTGGCAGGTCAACGGCAAGGTACGTTTCTTTGCTCTGGTGTAGACGTACACTGGCTAACGAATAAATTTCACGATATCCGACAGTCATTTCAGATATACCGGAACAACTGGGTAAGCCTGGACGTAGTCCCAGTGACGGTCTAACATTCGACTTGTCAAGCCCGTTCGCATGCCTCCGACTAGGAACCACTATCAAGTCTCTGCAGCAATACTCAAAGGACCTCAAGATGAAGGTTCAACGCAATTGGGATTGGATGCAGAGCACAAATAACGTTCCCGTTACTGGCTGGTGCACTCGCGTCTGATGTTCACGCATACCTTTTACTGTTAGAAATGTGTACATATATCTCTGTAGATATGATATGATCCAGGATAGACCTTTGTGACCGCATGTCAAGGATCGAAATTGCTTCAACTCTCGACATTCCGAGCCCAATCAGTGATGGCAGGAGGCTCGACGGGAGATTTGGGGCGTTCTGGGAGCTCCGTCAGCTTCCAGCGGTGGTATGTACTGTTTTGAATCGACTTTAAGAGAGCTGGCCTGGCGGTATTCGCGCATTCGCGCAACTTTGTGGCATGAAAAATCAAGTTGTGCAAGAGCATCCGAAAGCGTAAAGCATCCGATATGTTCTGCATATCAAATCTAGCCTGAGGTTTGGCATAGCCGAGGCCCGCCATATATTCCTAGAGCATCAGAGTTCGATTCAGTATAAGCGAAGTTCCCATAACAAGATTACCGCACGTACCTCCTTCTCCCCTCCACCATCTTTGGTAGTCAGAGTGAGGTAGGCAAATACCTCGATATCGAACTTGTGGACTAGAAGGCCAAATACAGGGTACGAGATGCCCATTGCCTTGTATAGTCCAGAGGCTGACATCATGGCCATAGCAAGATGCATTTTATGCTGAGACAGACCTTCGAGTCGATCTGTATCAGTACCTTCGAACCCAGGAGTCGTCACGTATTCAACGATTAGAATCGGGAGGTAGACAGGGTACCCGGGACCGAAGAGGGCATCATACGCGATGTTCATCTCAGGGTTAAGCATATCTGGATAGGGAGCATTCAGACGATCCTCAGTAGTGACCGCGGGGACAAGAATGCCGATAGCCACATCTGGGGCGATACGCAAACGTTCAAATGCGTAATTCGGCGGAATTGTCTCTGACCGAATCTCGTGCAAGGCCCATGCAGGACTATATCTATATTCGAGGCAAAACGCATCAGATAAAAATTATCACGCAAATATCTCTGAATGCGCAGCTTACTCTACGCTTATCTCGTTCCTGAGGAACTCATCTTCCCAAATAGATTCGAAGAATGAGCTATAGACAAGTGACCATACTTTGGGCTGGTAGAGACCTCGTTTCTCAAGTCTCTGGAATAGAGAAAAGGCACTGTAGATGAAGTATGAGATAGTGACCTCGTCGAGTGATTTATTGTCCGCTTCCGCATCCCAACCGGGTACTTTGCAGAAGACATCATGCGCCAACTTGATGATGAGCCGCGGACATCTGTCGATTTCAGGTCTGTGCGGCAAGTAATGCTCCCGAATAAAATCCTATGGTAGATATCAGACATAGCGAGCGCATTAGCTTGGAATATTAGGCGTACTGGATCATCGAGCCAGTTTGGACATTTGACACCAAGAAGATTACGAATGACATTGTCGACATCGGCCGGAACTCGCTTCTCATAGCCCCAGTTTCCACCTGTGAGTTTGAGGATACGGGATTGAAACCAGTAAACTTCACGTTCGGGATATGCGATTATGCTGCTTAGCTCCATTGATTTACATGCAAGATAACATCCAGAGAACTATACGACGCACTCATAAGAAGGATCTTGTACATAGAGAAGCCTCTGTTCTCTTCGTTCTGAAGAAGTTTGCGAAACTTGTTCCCACATGAAAGTTGAAGTTAAGAACACAGGAAAAGAACCGAGAATATCAAAAACTTCCAGAATCGATGGGCTTCGCAGAGCCAAAGGGGATTTCGTTTGAGTCTGTTCGAGTGTAGAACCTACGTCGTCTCGGATGTTTGGGAGTCAGATATTGGTTTGAGATAAGTGAATTGAGAATGAAATCACCCAAAAATTTTGCAAAAATTACCGTGACGACTGATCGCGTGACAACACCACGGAGTGACCGTACTCGTGATTTCGACGCGTCGTGTCGCGACTCGTAGTTAGTAATGATTTATTATACTGACGAGGTCCCCAACTGAAACAATCGATTTACCGACAATATAGAGATTGGCCTCAAAATCAAAGGAGACTTCCCTTCCTGACCTCACCCACAGGGGTTGTTCGGCCATTCCGAAACGAGGATTGTTGGAGATTGTTGAGGAGTCATTTTCTCATTCGCGCATGCAATTTTCAACACAAGTAACCGTCCCAGGCTGGTAAATTTCGGGGGGGAATCACTGGTACCAAATTAATGAACCTATAAACTCCTCCTTATCAAATATCTCCACTTCCGGAACCTCAGCACGTTCCTCCAAGCTCATACGGGAAAGGTAATCAAACCCGTTTTTTGTGACGCGTAATTTTGATATGGGATACCCGCAATCCTTCCTGAGCTTGAATATTTCACGGCAAGACACTGTGTGTATAGGCAAAACGGTTACGGAGTGAAGGTTTGTCCACGGAAGGGCGGCGCGACTTGTGGGCTGAATGAGCTCTACAGCATCGCGGAGAAGCATACGTAGAATAAGGCCCTGATGACAGACATTAATAAAGGAGATATGAGATATTGACGGAAAAGTTTGTATAGCGTCGGCGATATCTGGAGGGGGAATATCTGATGCATTGCATGTGCATGAGTCGTAGCTAGAGCGATCCCAAAGTACGAGAGACTGCATCTTTGGGTACAATCTCTGGGATCTTCTTGCACCCAGTCGATTGAACACCGACATGATCTGGTCCCCGTGACAATCCATCATGACAAGCGACTCGAGGTATGGCGAACTGATGGGAAATACATCTAGAGGGACGTGGGTTTCCTCAAATTCAAGGAAATCGAGGGCAAAAGAGCGGAGCGACAGAATATCATAGGGTCCGACCTCGCGCAGATCGTCCACGCAGACCACGAGTTCGGTCAACCAGGTCATCTGGGAGATGGTCAATCTAAAAGGCCAAGGGGTCAGATTGCTGGTGGTGGTAAACCCTTGATAAAAGTGTGTGACGGATGATATGATGCTCGATGAATGGTCAAAAAAACAATTGTTGAGGTATAGAAACGACAGTAGCGGAGCTCCTTCGGTAAAGGGGGAGATCTTGTGCGAATAATAGGTCCCTGTGCAGTGTATATGAAGAGCCTTCAGTTTTGGTGCTCGGAGACTGTGTAGAACTTGGGAATAGGAGTATGCACAATCTCCATAAAGGGCTAAATTCTCGAATCGGTCAACGTGAGATACGAGCTGGGCCAATCTGTCCTTATCGGATTCAAACGACTTGTCAGGCGCTAGTACGATGCTGACCGTACAAGGCTGAGAGCGACGAAGGTACATATCAAGAAGTTCGGTCGTCCACGGCATGGATGCGGATCCAATGTGGGTCCATAGTGTTGGTGCATTAATGACCGTCTCTCGCCATCGGGATGAGACATGAGACATAGTGATCTCCATTAGAATGTCCTCCCTTCCGAATATTGGTGTCCAAGAGGATTGTTGAGTCAATTTTACGATGTAAAGCAACAGCTCGTTTGGCAGAGAGTGGATCGGCGTGTAATAGTTTTTCAGCGCTCTGATGCGCGCATTGGTTCGCGATAACGCCCGACGAGCGTCCTCGAGCTGTTGCAGTTGTTCTGCCACTTGAGTCTCGAGGTCCTTCGCTTGCGTCTCGAGGGCCAAGAGCTCTAGTTGCGCGGGACGATCCATTGCGATCTACGTGGGGATGCATTTAGACCCCTGCTTGGGAGAGGCATTTGACGTGTACTTACTATTGATAGCGTTATCTGGATCTCGGCGGACTTGTCGAGTAAGAAGTCAACACCTCAAATAAATCTGCTCGACGTAGTTCAACGAAGTGATTTCGAGTTGTGTTCAACGTTGGACCTTGGTCCACCAGATTTTGGAGTGAAGTTGCAGTCACGGTTGAGGCACGGACTCACGGTGCTTTGTGATGACCGGAGGCAAAGGCTTCTGGAGCAAGCACAAATGAGGGTGCATATAAACATGCGATAATATTGGTATGATGCAGATACTTGCAATTGGTAGAATAAGAAAGGATGTAGGTCTCAAACCTTCGAATGATTACAAGTACAGATGCTCAACTTCTTCGTAGGTAGGTAAAGCAATGCATAGTTGAGATCGCAATAGGACCGTTAAGCTTCAACTTTTCGACTCCAATCAGAGATAGATGGAGGATCGATAGGCGATGGAGGACGATCAGGAAGTTCTTGAAGTTTCCAGTGATGATAAGTTCCATCTGCAAGCGCTTTGAGTAGTGCTGGTTTGGCGTCGTCCACAGCTGGGCGTAAAACCGCAGCGTATTCGATCACATTCTGTAGGAAGATCCGAAACCGAATGACGTGAAGCCCGTACTGAAGATCGAATAAGGCTTCGCGAGGCGGTGAGTAACATACCGGGATATTCTCATAAAGATCACTCTCAGTTTCAGTTGGAACAAAGTGTACGTAAACACTGATCCTGAACCTATTGACGAGCAGTCCGAAGACAGGCGATCGAATTCCGATTGTTTTGTAGAGGCCAGCAGCTGACATCATGGCCATAGCGAGGTGCGCTTCGTGCTGCTCGACACCAATTCTTACTTCGGTTTCGCCCGTGTACGTATGCCCCAGAGTCTTGACATGTTCAACAATCAGTATCGGAATATCGAACGCCATGCTCGGTACGAATTCCCGCCCGGATTCAAGAGACAACTCGGGGCCGGCGTAGGACATAATGTCTCGTAGATTGCCAGATAGACCAGGTGTGGCCTGGGCGTCTTCGAAGTCAAATCCCATAACGTTGACACTGAAGACAACATCCGGTTTGATGCAGAACTGTTCATATGAGCGATCCAAGGGAGGATCAGAGATTTCTGGTCGACGGTCGTGCAATGCCCAGATGGGAGAATAGCTGTGAATGTTGTAAGTTCAACATAACACGAGAAATCAATCTTTGGTACCCACGTTAGGGATAGATCTTTCGTAGCTGTCATCTCTTCCTCCCAGAAGGATTCGAAAAAAGCATCGTAGACGATGGGCCATGAATTAGGGGGTAGTCTACGCTCTTTGACTTTAAACCATAGATCGAATGCACGGCAGACATATCTCAACAGGGTGTCGTCGTCAGCTGGTGCCGAGTCCATGTCTGCTGAGTCCCATCCGCTGTTAGCCAAAGCACCGGTCTCAAATTTCAAAGAGTCGAAAAGTCGCTTGTACTTTTCGACAACGTTCGGTTTGTACGTCGAGAGAAGCGCTCGAATAGAGGCCTAGAGATTGCAAACATCAGGATAGTGGTCTTTTGAAAGGTTTGGATCCTTACTGGATTCTTCAACGCTTTTGGTCGTTTGACGCTAAGCATAAGAAGCACAGAAGCGTCGACTTCGGAAGGAACGTGATGATAGTGCAATTTCCCTTTGACGACATGTATATTGCGCGTTTGCATCCAATAGATCGCGCGCTCTGGGTATGCAGATATTCTAAACAATCGATGCCATCAAAACATGGCAATAAGCTCAACGTTCAAAGGCGACGCACTCGATAGATGGATCCTGTAGGTACAAGAGCATTCGCTCCAAACGATCTGTAGGGGTTTCTGACGCCGCATCGGAGTCGCCTGGCCAAATCACGGGAGCCATAGGTTTTGGATGTTGAAGCAGGTCCAGGTAAAGTTTCTACGGTCAGCGAGATCGTTTTCGATTGAGGTTGTCTGCTTCGGGTGACAATATATACTCACATACTTAGTTGATTGGTTGTTCTTCTTCAGTGCCAGTTCAAGGTTCAGGCCTGCACGGCTCCGGGATATTCATCGATGTTCGAAGATCGGTTGGCAAAATCCAAGTCATTGATTGGGCGCCAACTGCAGAAGGCAAAGGGCTCTAGATAAAACATACACAACTGCAGGACACAGCCGCGAGCAGGCGTTATGTAACTTTTTGTGAAATTCTTCATATCGAACTCGCTGGTTGGCGGGACGGTGTAAGAAATCGTATATATTAGTCCACTCTCCAATGTAGAACGTGCTGTCCAATACCGATGACCATGTAAATAAAGTGTAAATGAGTGAGTAGGTATAAACGATCCTACTCGTGTAGCCCAAAAAAGAAAGAAAGAAAAAGAGATCAACGAAAGTTGTCAGTCAAAAACCTTGAAAGTTATGCTGGTTGACTATCCGATAATCACCAAGAAGCAGGGTCCTCATCCCCGCCTATAACAGATACCACGATCTTTTTTTCCACCTTTGGTCGGATCACAGCTGCACCCTTTCGCCGCGATCCAGATCCGAATCCGAATCCTCGTCTTGGAAGGACGGCGCTGGTGGTAGCAACATCGCTCGCTTCAGCACGGATGGGCAGAGGGAGACGCAAAGGTTCCTTTGCTTTTTCTTCTTCGGCCTTTTTATCGTGCACGATATCCACATGCCCTAGACCGAGACCGGTCTCATGAGCGTGGTACAAGTGAGGACATCCCCGCATCCCCACCTCCATCTTCACATCCCTTCTACGTTCTCTAAGCCTCTCGATTGCGTCCATCTCCTTCTGGAACTCTGCCGGTTGATGCGCTGTCACCGTCGAAAGAGCCAACGACAAATGCGTCATCCTCGGGCAGATCTTCTCCGCAGAGTATTGGCCACGATGACCAGATCCAGCCAAGAGATCCATAACACCAACAGCCCCGTCCAGCTCCTCCTCATCCAACGAGATACACCGTTCCAACTTCATATTCTCAACCCACATCATCCGCTTGAAACACCACTCCCATGTACACTCGCCCATCCCCTCGAACCCGAAACCAACCCCAATGAGGCTGACGTCTTTGATCCTGGGCATGGGCGTGCGCATCAGGACGTTCTTCACGGCATCAGCGGTGCCGGTTCTCGTCCCCGTGTTGTTGAATCCTGGTCCTGCCTGTCTACCGTCGAAATCAACGATGTGAAGGGTGTGGAGAGAAGGCAGATGGAGAGGAGATAGGAGGGAGAAGACGTGATTGGTGTGGATGGTGAGATGTGTCAACGAAGATAGCGGGATGGTCGGAGTATCGTTTTCCTCGGCTTTAGTCTCGGGAACGGGGGTCATAAAAGTCATGGGAGATGCGGGGCTAGGGGAGTTTGGTGATGTGGGCGGTGTGGGTACTGGGGACGCGGGGTGGTGGAGAATGGGGATTGGTGTGTAGACGAGTTGCGCGACTTCTAAAATCCGGCATCTAACATCTAATTTGATCAGACTGGGAGAGGCGCGTACGATGGCGAGAATGTCCCGGGAGGAAAGCGGCGGGGCGCGTAGAGGACGAAGGATGGACAAGTATTTCAATGACGATGTCAATACATCTCCGGACGGGTCAAAAAGTGAAGGAGCCAGCGCCAGCAAGGGCCATGGGGATGGGATGGCGACATTCGTTAGTGTCATGGACGTCAAATACGGGAACGGGGGAAGGTGAGACCCGACTTCGGTCGGAAGGAGGGGAAAAGGCAACGGTGCTGGATTTGGCGGGTATTTGTCGCATGTGACATGCAACTTCAGACTTTCGAGGGCCGGGGTGGAGGCTTCAACGACCTGAGAACCAGCCTCAGAAGGAGAAGTTTGATGTTCTACCGGGGGTACCAGCGGTTCGTCATGGAAATATAGCGCCGCAAAGAACTCGATTTGTAAAGCCTCGGAGGGAGATCGGAGGGCCAACGCTTTGATGCGGTTTGCATGGAGGCGGAGGAGGGATGTGAGGGGTTGGTGCCAAGGGTTCGCAGCTACGATATCTGCCTCCATTGAGGGGGCGATGGGAGGGGAAGAAATGCCGAGTAAAGCCATGAACGGTGACATGTGGAAAGTTTGCGCTCTGAATATATCAACGTATACGTCGACGTGACAAACCCCGGACATTGCGAACCATAGCTCTGCTTTTTTGGACATGTTGTTCCCGCCTCTCTTGAGTACGGTAGTGGCATGCGAGTTGGGGGTAGATTGGGGCGGTGCAGAGATGGACAACTTCAGCCTAGTCCACATCATAGGAGTCCTGCACACGACCTGACGCCATGTATGACAGACAGCATCTAGTATAATGGGTGCGTCAGGGGATATAGATGTGCAGTGGTAGAAGATTTCGCCCAAAATTTCGGGTGGTATCGAGGATATTGATGTGGGACAGGGAATAGGAGTGGTATCAGGGTCGACGATGTTTGTCGATGGGGCATCTAAGGATGTCATGTTGGAATCGATGAAAAATAAAGATAAAAAAAATCGTTCGTCAGTCGTGACTCGACAGAGGGTGTATAGAGGCCTCTGATCAAAAAAAAACATATAAGCTCGTCACTTGGAAAAACAAACATACAACAGTACCGACCTTGCTCGTCGACGACGCTAGAAAGAAAAAAGAAAAAGGAGGGTGAAAGTTTGCGTGGATTGGGATCGCAGTCAACAAACATCAAGAGGCCTTTTTTATTACATGTGAAGGGGGCCAGTGGACAACCAATTGCGATCCATGGACCGGAGGATTTGTAGTGGAGCTCGAGGCCAGAGCCTCACGTTACCCACGACTACAAATGCGGATACCGGATCTGCCACATGTTCCGTGTCGCCAAGACATTGCGCCGTATTTTAGGAGGATAGCGTTGGCTTCAACACAGCTAAAAGACTGGTATGAAATCCTCTCGAAGAACGGCGATGCAGCCGCCCAAAGACTAGAGAACTCGGAAACGAGAAGGGTGGGGCGGGAAGGGCTGTCATTTTTTATTAAATTTGAAATACGTTACATAATTGTTAACGGAATATCTTGGGAATGTCAGTATCTTATCAGATAAGCCCAGCCACTCAGCGACCAGCAACCACTCCGAGCCAGTAACAAGGCTGAGAGGAGCCGGATGGGTATTCCAGTAGGTATGTAGGGTATACGAGCAGATTTCGACAGTACATCAACTTGTCTACATCAATACAGGCGATCCGGATCAATACCTATTCTCGAATCCGCCCCGGAGTATTCACAAGACGCAGATCAGGATTCAGAATCACGCCCGTGGGGAACGAGACGACTTTTGCCATGTGTGAGGAGTCAAGGGCAACAAGGCAGCGGCAACACGTCGGCCTTCTTCAGCGAGAAGGTTATATGTCGCGCATGCGTTTCGCTGTTTCAGAGAGAGAAATTAGAATGAAACCTTTGGGGAAGAGGTGCGCATACGCACTGTATCCATGCAATCAAGCGTGATCCCAAGTTGATTCAAATACGGTCGGAGAAATGGCGGCGGTTGGACATTCCGCTGCCCGGTACCTATCAGCAGAACCTCTTCCATGCGCGTCAGCCATTGACATTCTCCATGCAAAAAATTTACGCAGACTGCTCACCAGGTCGTGGTACTACCAATTCGAAAACTTCCATATGCTCTTTCGTCAAGGCGGTCCAAGGAGCATCGGGCGACGGGTGCGGTACGTCCCACAGAAGGACTTTTCCTTCCAGGAAGATGCATCCAGACGGAATCAGAAGACCGTCGGCAAGCTGGATACCTGAGGAACCAATAGAGCTGACTTGGACGGGGGGTGGACTGGCGTCAGCGAGAATGTTGGTGAAACCTGATCGAAGGGTGCTCGCGGAGTGGAAATGAGAGGCGAGCTGTCGATGGCTGGATACAGGATGGCGTATCAAGTGAGTTTGAAGTGGAGATACGCGGCATAACGTTCTAAGGGACATGGCGGTTGAGGGGAGAAAGACAATCGCGTTTTGATTCCGCTGAAGTTGGAGTTCATTGGCACACGTCTCTTGGACTCGAACGACCACCGTCTTTGAATATAATACAAGGCATCTTACTGGGTACACTGCAGTTATATTATCGATATACTAATTGAAGCAGCACCCTTATTATGGACTTACCGATGATATCAACTATCGGAATAACCACTATCTTGATCATACTCACAATCCTCTTTGTTTCCCGATTCTCTAGATCCCATCTTCCTCTTCCTCCAGGTCCATCTCCTAGTTTTTTCTATGGGAACGTACACGAGATTCCAAGGACTCGACCGTGGCTAACGTTTGCCAAGTGGTCAGAAATCCATGGTATGTATGTCGTTCTTATCATCATGAGATCAACCTACAACTTCTATCCACGCAGGCCCTATATTCCTCATATATATGTTTCGTAAGAAGACTATCATCTTGAACACAGGGAAAGCCGCCCTAGATCTATTAGAATCCCGTTCATCCATCTACTCTGATAGACCTCCCAATCCCAACCTCACCGTCCTTTTAGGACGGCACATGTCGGTCTTCAACATCTCGTTCCTTCATCCTCGTTTCAAGAGATATAGGAAACTCTTGAACTCTGGCTTAAACCCTCGCGCGGTACAGACTTACAGGCCAATCCAGGAGCAAGAAACGATGACAATTCTTAGAGGGTTGCTCGAGACACCAGACAAATTTGTCGCACACATCAGAAGGTGGCTGGATTTTCATGCTCATATGTATATACGCGCTGATTGGGAACCATAGAAATGCCGGAGCGCTTATTCTCAAGGTTACCTACGGATATACGGTATCCGAACATGACGACGCTTTCGTTACTAGGATCGAGGAAGCTTTCCGTATTAGTGCTCAGTTGGTACAAAGTGGGCCTTGGCTTGTGGACATATTCCCTATATGTGGGTTTATCTCCTTCTGCAAAGACGTCGCGAGAAACTAATCCCAGTAAACTTATCAGTGCGGTATGTGCCGGAGTGGGTCCCTGGCTCCCGAGTCAAGCGAGTACTTAGAGTCGAAGGAAAGAAGATCTTTGACACCGAGGACATGCCCTTCGTTTGGGCCAAGAAACAAATTGTATGTCCAGACGTGCTTCGTATCCTTGCGTATGTTGATGCTTGATGTCACAGGAAAGTGGGAACTATATCGAGTCTTTCGTATCCAACTACATGCGCCCTGAGGACGGTAGACTACTAGATCGAGAAGAACAGGATATTCTCAAATGGTGTAGCGCTGCACTTTATGTTGGTGGGGCGGATACTGTGAGTCTAACCCGGAAATGAACGTCTCGATTTTTAACCAGAAGCCCGCTCGTGCCTAGACGGTTTCTGCCATGACCTCATTCTTCTATCTCATGTCGGTCTACCCTGCGATCCAAAAACGCGCTCAGTCCGAGATAGATAGCATCGTAGGCAGGAGTCGGCTCCCAACAATCGACGATCGAGCATCGTTGGTCTACGTTGCTGCACTTATCAAGGAGATTTTCCGGTGGGCTCCCGTTGCTCCTCTTGGTAAGTATATCAAGGGTGTTGATTCTGGTTACAACGCATCCAATGGTAACTCATCTATTCAAAGGCCTACGACATCATCTGATAGAAGACGATACTTACGAGAACTTTGTGATCCCGAAGAATACCACCGTCATAGCAAATATTTGGTCCGTGTTCATATTTCTCTCTATGTTCAAAACAAATTTTTTCTCACAGTGGTTGTAGGGCTATCATGCACGACAGCAACCTTTATCCTGACCCTACAGTCTTCAACCCCGATCGACATCTTGGCGAGACACCACAAACGGATCCTTTAAAATTCGTTTTTGGATTTGGCCGTCGAGCTTGCCCAGGTACTGTCCAACGTCCTGTAATATTGAACCAAATACTTCCTTCCCTCATTCAGGAGCACACTTCGCTGAGATCTCGCTCTTTTTGAATATCGCAAACGTCCTCGCGGTATTCAATATCTCGAAGGAAGTCGACAAAGATGGCAAGGACATCGAACCCAATCTGGATTTCAGTACTGGTGTCACTACGTTGGTCACTCACGATGTTGCCCAAAACTGTGCATTCATCTTACCCTCTTTTCCTTTCGTTCAGACACCTCCAGAATTTCGGTTGTCGTATTACCACTCGTTCACCGGAAAGCTCGGAGATGCTGAATTGAGGAAGAAGTCGAGATGACTGTATATTTTGTTGTAAATCTTCCTTCGCTTCGTACACTTGTGTGGCTGGCATGTGAAAACTGTGCATCCATCTTACCCTCTTTTCCTTTCGTGCAGACACCTCCAGAATACCGGTTGTCGTATCACCGGAAGGTCCGGAGATGCTGCAGCGAGGAAGGCGTTGGGATGACTGCATCTTTCACACTTTTTTCCGGGATTCGTGCAGTTGTGACTCAGCTGGGCACATTGGGTGTTCAGACACCTCCAGAAATTCAGTTGTCATATCCCCACTCGCGCACCGGATAGTTCGGAAATGCTGAACTGAGAAAGGCGTCAAACTAATTATATTCAGGAAGTTCTTTCCATTGCTTTACATCACTGTGAAGCGACAACTTTCTGTTTACGTCTGATTGAATCAGAAGCTTATTTCGGTTCATGCAACGATTCCCGGACGTGTTCCGTGTTCGTGGAAACTGCCCGTCATTTCGATTTCGTCGCCGCATGGCTTCCGGCCTGCAGTTGATAAAAGATTGGACTCGTGTTCACCTTCTCAAAGATGGAACAGCTGGACATCATCGCCGTCGCCCTCACTGCAATCGCAATACTCATAACTCGTCTTTACCTTGCGAAGGCACGCCAGCTTACACTACCTCCTGGACCGACTCCTAGGTGGTGGTACGGTAACGTGCATCAACTACCGAAAATCCACCCGTGGGAGACATATGCCAAATGGTCAGAGACATACGGTCAGTGAGCGCTTAATTTTCAACCTTCACCAGTCCATTGATATGTCTATGTAGGCCCCGTCGTACTTATTCGTATCTTTCGTAAGAAGACAATCATTCTAAATACCGGGAAAGCTGTTCTCGATCTCCTGGAATCTCGATCCGCCATATATTCTGACCGACCTGAAACCTCACCATTCAATACCCTCATAGGCAGTGGTCTGAGCGTGTTCAGTATTTCCAGTCACCACCCTCGTTTCAAGATATACAGAAAGCTACTGCACTCTGGACTGAATCCTCGTGCTGTTCGGACGTATCGACCTATCCAGGAGCAGGAGACTCGTACATTCCTTCAAGGGTTGTTCAACTCTCCTTAGCGTAACAATGAATGATGAACTATGTGGTTCCCGTTACCTTCGTATATGAGACACAAAATTCTGAGGAGATGTTATTTTCGAGGAATGCTGGTGCATTGATTCTCAATGTTACATTTGGATATACCGTATCCGAAGACGAGGACCGCTTTGTCAAACTGATCGAAGATGCCATCAGGTTCGGTGGGGCTGCCCGACAGAAAGGCCCGTTCCTTGTCGATGCGCTCCCTATTCGTGAGTAGTCTTGGCCGTGTCATGTCTCGCATATGCTGGAGTTTAACACGTGTGTGTGTTGACAGTGCGTTATATTCCTGATTGGTTTCCCGGTGCCGGGTTCAAGCGGTTGGCTCAGCAAATTCGTTCGAAGGTTGCCGGGATCAGGAATATCCCTTTTTTGTGGGCTAAAAGCCAAATCGTATGGAAACACTTGCTCTATACCTCAACGTGATCTGATGATCCTCTCAGAAAACGGGAAACTATGTCGAGTCGTTCGTATCGAAACATGTTCATCCCGAAGATGAAGTGATCGATGAAGAACAGGAAGACATCATTGTGTCTTGTAGCACAGCTCTCTATGCAGGTGGTGCAGATACCGTGAGTCGTCCTTTCGCGTCTTCGCTTAGTCATATGATATGTATCGTCTCTCGTACAGACTGTCTCAGCGATGACTTCCTTCTTCTTCCTCATGTCGGCACATCCCGAGGTGCAGAAACGCGCTCAATCTGAGATCGACGCCATCGTAGGCAAAGGCCGGCTCCCAACACTCGATGACCGAGAATCCTTGGTATATGTAGCTGCTGTCGTCAAAGAGGTTCTCCGCTGGGGTCCCGTTGCTCCTCTAGGTCTGACAGTGTTGCCGAACCACGGTCTTTTCACTGATTTCTCCATCCGTAGGTTTACAACATCGAGTAACTGAAGATGATACATATGAGGGACATCTGATTCCAAAGGGAGCTACTGTAATCGCCAACATCTGGTATGAGATATCCTCACATGCGCGGTTCTCTAATTGATCGAGTCTCTACCAGGGCTATTCTGCATGACAGCGAGATGTACCCTGACCCATCGGTCTTTGATCCCAATCGTCATCTCGGACCAACACCGCAGGTCAACCCTTTGAAGTTCGTATTTGGATTCGGTCGTCGTGCATGTCCAGGTAAATTTCCGGGAATCCTATTTCTCATCTCTGAAAGCTGATGATAATGAAAACTTAGGCGCACATCTTGCAGAACTCTCTCTGTTCTTAAACATCTCGAATACCCTCGCTGCATTTAATATCACTAAGGAAATTGACGCCACTGGCAAGGAGATAGAGCCAAAGGTTGATTTTAGCACTGGAGGAGCTATAACGTATGCTTTCTTCCCTCTATGCAAGACAATGTACAGACTAACATACTTTCATATGATGTAGACATCTTCGCAACTTTGGGTGCTGTATCACTCCTCGCTCCGCTGAGATGGTGGCTCTCCTCAGTGTTTGAAGGGAACGATGTGTTTATTTTGTGATTTAACGGATGTATACACGAAATTTGACCGTCTTCAGTATCATTCACATGAATTGTCACTCCCTTGCTCATCTTCAATCCATTCTCTTCTCAGCTACGAACCTACGGCACGCGTGAATGCGTCAGACATTGAATGTTGATTCAGAAGGAATCGCAGGCTGACAGCTGCTCACCCACCAATGATTAACAACGCTCACGGATTACTTCCGCATCGTGGAAACTCTGTCATTCGGATTTGTAGATTCGGACTACGGATGTACGGTTGGAATCCGATTTAGAGTTGGATAAAAGCGAGTCTCTCATCCAGGTGTATCCACACCAGTCTATCTGCACTTCTTTGTTGACGCTGTGATCCCCATGCAGGTGCTAGACATTTTCGCTACAGTCCTCGCTGTGATCACAATATTCGTCATTCGGTTCTATCTTTCGAAGACAGGACAACTTCCTCTACCCCCTGGGCCGACTCCCAGGCTTTGGTATGGTAATGTCCATCAACTTCCAAAAATCCGCCCATGGGAGACGTACGCCAGATGGTCAGAGTTATACGGTTTGTTGACACTCTATCGTCAGATCCCCATAAATCTATATACTTACGCGAAGACAGGTCCTATCATGCTTCTTCGTATTTTCAACCACAAAACCATCATCTTGAACTCGGGAAAAGCTGTTCTTGATCTTCTTGAATCTCGTTCCACGATATACTCTGACCGTCCCGAAACTACCCCGTTCAACATTCTGATAGATCGTGGCTTGAGCGTCTTCGGTATTTCCTCTCTTCATCCTCGGTTCAAGATATACAGAAAGCTACTACACTCTGGATTGAATCCTCGGGCTGTCCAGACGTACCGACCGATTCAAGAGCAAGAGACTCGCACATTCCTTCGAGGGTTGCTTGACTCTCCGAAAAATTTCGTATCTCACATAAGAAGGTGAGTATCCAAACATACTGACTTCTTTTGCTGACGACCGTCATCAGGAATGCTGGTGCACTGATTCTTCACGTCACCTACGGATACACCGTCTCCAAAGACAATGATCGATTCGTCAATCAAATCGAAGAATTCCTTTTGTCCAGTGGTGTTGCGAGACAAAAGGGACCGTTTCTTGTCGATGCGCTTCCCTTTCGTGAGCATTGTCTTGATCACCAAGTCAGCGGTCATCACACTTGAGCATGCATTGTATTACTTAGTGCGGTATGTGCCGGAATGGTTTCCCGGTGCTGAGTTCAAACGACTAGCTCAACAAATCCATCACAATATCGTCAAGGTCAAGGATCTTCCCTTTTGGTGGGCCAGAAACGAGATTGTATGTATTACTCGCTTGCAGATGTCTTTTCTTAGCCTATAAAACCTCAATATTTGCATTTCCAGAAAGCGGGAGACTTTGTGGAATCGTTTGTATCCAAGCACCTCCAGTCGAATGATCGAGTGATCGACGAAGAAGAGGAGGATATCATCAAGGCTTGTAGCACAGCACTTTATATAGGTGGTGCAGATACTGTGAGTTCCTCCCCAATTTTTTGCTCCATGATTTTGTGACCAACTACCTGTGCCACAGACGGTATCTGCCATGACATCCTTCTTCTTCTTAATGTCGGCGCACCCCGAGGTCCAGAAACGTGCTCAATCTGAGATCGACGCTGTCGTAGGCAAAGGCCGGCTCCCGACACTCGATGACCGTAACTCTTTGGTCTATGTGGCTGCCGTGATCAAAGAGGTCCTACGCTGGGGTCCAGTTGCTCCTCTAGGTAAGTAAGACTATGGTTCCTGCAAGTTCATTGATTTACTTACAATATGTTTCAAGGTTTACAACACAGGGTTACTGAAAATGACACGTACAATGGGTATCTGATTCCCAAGGGCGCTACTATAATTGCCAATATATGGTCAGTGACCTCTGATTTTTCTTGTATTTTTCGGGGCTCTGACGAGACTACTCTTAGGGCTATCACGCATGATAGCGAGATATACCCTGACCCGTCGGTTTTCGATCCTAATCGCCATCTTGGACTGACACCCCAACCGAACCCTCTCAAATTCGTATTCGGATTTGGTCGTCGTGTATGCCCAGGTGAGATGCCAAGACCAAAATCCATTCTCTGTTCAGCGCTCACTTTTAGTTTAGGCGCGCATCTTGCAGAGCTATCGCTATTCCTGAACATTTCCAACACACTCGCTGCTTTCGACATCACGAAGGCAATTGACGGCGCAGGCAAAGAGATAGAGCCAAAGGTCAATTTTAGCACTGGAGGATCCATAACGTGTGTTTTGCTCATTCCTAGACACTGACTTGAAGACTGACGGACATATCCAGACATCTTCGTGATTTTGGTTGCTGCATTACCCCACGGTCCCCTGAGATGGTGGCTGCACTAAACGGTTGATCGAATTGCTGTTCTTCACATGTATTATTTCACCGTCCTTGTGTGTCTATTATACTTCGAAAAGAATTCTCGAATCAGTTCTGGAGTATACATAGGAGTGACCACCGAATTGGGAATCGTTGATGCGTGTGTTTGGCATCGGGCTTGGAATTTCAGAATTTTGGTTTCTTCCACCTCCAACATCCACCAAATGGCCACAACGTCCATAACACAACTAGCAGGCTTCACTGTTCTCCCATTGACTTACTCTTCCTCATCTACTCACTATCTTTATATTCGAGCCCATGTCGGTTCCTCGAAAAAAGGCAAAGGCGTCGATCTACCACATGGCCGAACTCTCTTCGTGGCGAACGTCCCACCAGACACGACGGAACGAGCGCTCATCATTTTATTCAAACACTGCGGAGTAGTAGAAAAGATTATATTCGACTTAGACGCACGAGAGCCCGAGCACGAGGCCGAGAGTGATGAGGAGGGTGCCGACGAGGACGATGCAGAAGACGGGATAGCAGGAGGTGAAGAAAAGCCTCGAAAAAGGCGGAAGGTAGAGAAAGGAAAAGGCCAAGTCCCGATTGTCATCCCATTACCATCGAATCCTGCCCGGACGTTGCGAAAAACAGGCCACTCTGCCCATATCGTTTTCCTCGATTCTGACTCTCTCAATCGTGCTGTAACGAAGCCTCAGAGATATCGGCAATTAGTTCCAGATATAGACATACCCGCAGGACTAGCTCATTATACATCTCTATACGACTCCCTACGACCTCCATTGGACTCCGTTCGAGAGCACGCCGACTCTGCCATAGAACTCTACGAATACGAGCTTGCGAAGAACAAACAAAAGACGAAATATCGCAAGGGAGAGGCCATCGTCGATGAAGACGGATTTACGCTTGTCACGCGGGGTGGAGCCTACGGACAGACGTTGGGTGGAGGTGTCGGGGTTGCTAGCAAGAAGTTCCAAGAGACGGGACAGAGCTCACGAGCCCGAAGTCAGAAGAAGGAAGGAAAGGAGAAGGAAGGGTTTTACGCGTTCCAGAAAGCTGAAAAACAACGCAATCGTGAGTTTTGAACTTTTATCATCCATCATGTCGAAATGACTTCTCATTCCGCGTTCCCTAGAACTTATGGAATTGAAGAAAAACTGGGAGAAGGACAAGGCGAAAGTCGAAAAACTAAAAGAGTCGAGACGCTTCAAACCATACTAGGCTTGTAAGCATGTATACCACATGTATACCCCTCATTCAAAACCCGTGTCTGTGTCATTGTTACAGTTTTCATCGCGTTATGTGCTGCAGCACATCTAATTCTCTAACGGGTGCATCGCATAGTTCGACTGTGTACTCAACCGATTGCCCTGACTCTAGTGCACAAGATCTCACCTTTCCCTGCACGGTGCACTACAATTTGCTTTAGTAGAACACAAAGTTCTATCTGGATGGACGGCGGTGCCTCATCAGCGACATTCTAATTGATTCCGGTAGTTCCATGCCACATACTGATGGAAGGAATCTGCGATTTCTAGAACATGACTTTAGCCGTCGTTAGATCCCATCGATAAGAGAACACACGCTGCTTGAAAATCGCACTTATCCTCAACCCCGTAGTATCAGAACATGTCTCCTAAAATATGGTTCAGTGAGTCGAGAAACTTTGTCAATCGAGGCTGGTACTAATGCATTATTGATCAGTTACTGGTGCATCGTCTGGGATGGGTCGAGCCATGACCGAGTATGCCCTCAGCCGGGGCGACAATGTTATTGCTACGCTGCGCAAGCCAGAGGTCCTTTCAGACTTGGCCGTGCAATACGGGAAGGACAGACTACTTGTGCTCAAGCTCGACGTGAAAGACCTCCAACAAATTCTTGATGCTTTCGCTAAAGCGAAAGAGGTTTTCGGGAGGATCGACGTTGTATATAACAATGCTGGATATGGTATGTGCTATTCGACCCCAATACTGCCTTTTCATTGATCAGGTCAACGCAGGATGGGTTGGGGAGATCGAAAGTACACCCCTAGACCTCGCCCGAGATTGCTTCGAGGTCAATTTTTGGGGTGCGAGTAATGTCCTGAGAGAGGCCGTACGATTCTTCCGCGAAGAGAACAAGCCTTGTGGTGGTTTCATCATCAACAACACGTCCAGAGCAGCCTTCAACCCGGACCCGGCCCTCGGGTACTATTCAGCGACAAAATTCGGTGCGTCTTGTTGACAACGCGTTTCCATTGTATCGTCAACTGAATGTGTCATATGTTACAGCACTAAACGGTCTCATCGAGACTCTAGTCAAAGAACTAGATCCCTCTTGGAACATCAAGGCCCGTTCACTCGATATCGTTTCAGCAGTGGCTCTTGTACTAATCTCGCCTGATCCAGGTTACTATCTTAGAACTGGGGTGGATATCAACCCCTTTGAGCGAAAAGCCACCTGTCATCCCCACCATCCATCCAGCGTACGACAATCCTGAACTTCCAACATACAAAGTTCGAAATTTTCTGGGAGGTAGCCCTACTCACGAGGTTAGCGCAAAGAAAGCAACTATCCAGATATACAAGCTCTTAGACCTGGAGGTGCCTCCACTCCATTTCCCTCTCGGTCAAGATGCCATCGAGGGGTGTCTCGGTCAATCAAAGGCTTACGCGGAGGCTGCAGAAAAGTATGCTTCTTGGTCGGAGGATCTTGTTGGTTGAGATCCATCCCATGCTTAGTCGTATATATCTTCTATCTGTTTGATGGTCCTGTCTATCTGCTGTGCAGGATCGAAATGTGAACGAACGGAAGACGCTTGCAGTGCCGGCGCGTATCTGCGACTTGCGAGAAACATACCAAGAACAACGAGAGTTGGACGTTTACCGAGAAAGAAAGAAATACGAATGCTACAGATGCTACTGAAAGCATGCCGTGTTTGCCAATGGCGGTGAATCTAGTCACAGAGATCATTTATGTAATAAAGGGTCTTGTGCACATCGACGCAGAACTTAGGTTCGATACCTAAGTGATCAAGTAAGTTTGGGGATTGATATTCATAGCCCACAAAGATGAGGAAGGGAACCTGACCTTTGGACCGAAGGTATTGCCGAACATGTATCTCGTCGTCACTATTGCCCTCTACAGGATCCTCTGGACGACAGGTCTCGTCCTCGAAATACTTTCGACTGGTAACTAATATGCGGTTTGGGGTGAGGCCGGATGAAATTGTGAAGCCTTGGTTTATCGGGAGAACGCGAGCAAGGTTGAACTCTGCTTCGACTTCGGCCGCAACCACTTTGAAGGCTGCGTAGCCCGCAAGGTTCAGATCGTGTTTCTTCCAAGTGTCTGCCTTGTCAGCAGGGATTGACTGGAGGGCCCAGTTCCAAACCTCCTCTCTCGTCAGAAGGTAACCACCATAAAGATACGGCATGACTGTACTAGATGAAAAAAGTCAGCACAAGGGTTGACCCCAACGCAACCTGGGTTATGATGCTCTGTACCTGTATAAGATGAATAGCAGTGAGGGTATGATTGTAGGGCACAAGATTCTGGAGAGCCGAGAAAAATGTACGTGCTTTTATACCCTACGAGTAAGATTTTTGGAACAATAGAGATCTAGAGAATTTGCTGCGCAAATGTTATGTAACTTGAAATCTCGTTCTTTTGTTTCGTGGCAGCAACGTGGCACGTGGGAGGTCAACGTGGCAGTTCATCGCACTAAGCAGGGCCAAGCACTGAATTTGGTGTACCAACGTGTGACTGACGCGTAAGTAAGTACGCCGCGTTGTTTGACCATAGCCAGAGGTTCCTCCAAGTCCTCGTCAAAGTATTGTCGGCTGGTGACCTGTATGCGTTCTGGTGCTAGAATCAGTTTGAGGTCAAAGGTTCGTGATCACGCCGTGACTTGACGCGTTGTTTGGCCTTTGCCTGCATAAATAACAACGTCGCGTGATCCAACTGGGATGAGCCGGAGGCTGTTCCGAATTCTGTCCAGTCTCTTCATCGATTTCGTCGTACCGTCCGCAAACCGTACGAGATCTAGTGCATCCTGGGCCTCACTCCATCAAAGAATCGGAAATGGACTGGATAACTTCGTCCTTCGGGAGAGATCGGATCAAAGGAACATGCTTCGTCCTATGTTCGGTTCAGCACCATTCAGCTGACAAAACAGTGTGTTGCCTGACAGCTTTACAATTGGCTGGCTGAATATACCGTGCAGTATATATAGAAGCTGCAGCGTCTATTGAGTATTCTCAGCTGACAATCTGGAGCAAACTATCTCATTGACAAGGCCACTGTCTAGTTCCCACTTGCTTTCCACCGATAGTCCACCCTCTTATTCATACTGAGACATGTCTCCCAGAGTATGGTTTAGTAAGCTGCATTGCCTTTAGGCTCACGACAAAGACTGACTCGCTATTTGCAGTCACTGGTGCATCGTCCGGGATGGGTCGAGCGATGACTGAATATGTCCTTGATCGAGGCGATATCGCTATCGCTACACTCCGTAAACCCGAGGTGCTCTCAGATCTGACGATTAACTACGACAAAGACAAGCTACTTGTTCTCAAGCTTGATGTGAAATCACTCCAAGAAATACTTGATGCCTTTGCGAAAGCGAAAGAAGCTTTCGGAAGGATTGACGTGGTGTTTAACAACGCTGGATATGGTACGCGTCCTCGAAACCGTCAATTTCACTTTGAATTTTTGACCACTATTGACTCACGCAGGATGGCTTGGGGAGATCGAAGGTACACCGTTAGACCTCGCTCGGGATTGTTTCGAGGTCAACTTCTGGGGAGCGAGTAACGTTTTACGAGAGGCCGTACGTTTCTTCCGAGAAGAAAACAAACCTTGTGGTGGGTTCATCATCAACAACTCGTCCATGGACGCTTTGGAAGCGGAAGCCGCCCTCGGCTACTATTCGTCAAGCAAGTTCGGTGAGTCCCAATAATACATGTCATAGACTTCCCGCCCACATTTGAATTCGATACGTGCCCGCAGCCCTGAATGGGCTAATCGAGGGTCTGGTCAAAGAACTCAGTCCATCTTGGAACATCAAGGTATGACCTCATTATTACCCAGCAGGAATCTAGTACTGATCATGATGTAATCATTCAGGTCACTATTCTTGAGCTCGGATATGTAGCGACTCGTGGCTCTGAGGTCCCTAACATAATTCCTACCATTCATCCAGCCTACAACGATCCTTCCCTCCCCTCATACAAAGCCCGAACGTTCGCGGGAAGTAATCCCAGTTTTCCCGTGAGCTCGAAGGAAATGACGATCCGGATATACAAGCTCGTAGATCTGGAAACTCCTCCTCTTCATTTTCCGTTGGGTAAAGATGCTCTTCAGGCATGCATTGGCAAGTCCAGGGCTTATGCGGAGGCTGCTGAAAAGTACGCATCTTGGTCGGAGGGTCTTGCTAGCTAGTTTTCTGGACCTCTGCTGCAAGTATATGTATACATCCCAAAATTCAATGTATCTCTCTGGAAGTTTCGTATCTCCCGTCAGGGTGTAGAGGTTTTCGAGTGACCTGAAAGAGCCAGATCATAGTACATCTAAATTCCACTTTGAGGGTCGGTGAGTCGATTCAGGTCTGAAGAATTGAGGGGATACAATAGCTAAGGGAGAAAGGTGATGTGGATATGAGAGGATACACGAGTTCTAGTGTATTGATTGTTGGGCCAACGCAGATAATATTAATAGTGAACGTCATGAGTTTTATATCGAGGCTGTGACCACAGTACGCGTACGCGTTGTTTGGCTACCAGTGTCGATTCAAACAACGGGTACAGCGTCAGAGCTCGGTCAAGGTGCAAGACTAGACTAAGTATTCAATGTTCAATCGTATAAGGATAACGCACGTATACGTTCCCGGCGAGAAGTTTTTTCGTAGTCTTGTTATGTATGCAGTATAGTACGGGTACGGGCAGCCCATAGTGCTATCGAGTTTTCGTAATTTTGAGATAAACTGCCTTCAGATATTCTGGAAACGACGTGAGATGGTCACAGTATTATTCGTTCCGTGTTCACGAAGAAGATTGAGGAGAAACCTACGATGACGATGCCCAACCCCAACACATTGAGCAGACATATACCATATTAGACATTGATCTGAGTCAATCCAGCCTTCGCTTTCATCTTCTTAGACTCCCATTTCATGATATTCTGCACTGTAAAGACGTCACATAATAGGACTAGCAGCGGCGTGAGCCACGAGAGAAGAGTAACTAGATCAAGCCTGTATCTCGATGCGAGTATTAAGATTTGCTGTTCTTGGGTCAAACGATGGCTCTGCGGGATGTGGTCGCGGACGGATCCATGATAAGTCTTCGTCGCAAAGTCGAAGTCGGAAGGACAACTCTAAGACATGACCTGTGTCTGGCATTCATGACGTCGCCTTCCGCTTGCTGCTCTGAGTTTGAGATCCACGGACAATGAAAACCTTGCGGGTTGTGGAGTTTCAGCTCCTGAAGATAGTCTAGGTCCTCCATATGTGTCAGTAGAATTGGGGCCAGATCAGTCGAATCGCGTCCTTGCGATAGAAGGAGTAAGCGAGAGGAGTTCTGTCGCGTGACACGAACGCACCAATTAATCGTCAGCGAGAGGAAAGGAGGCAGACAGTTCCATTCCACATGAACGAGATGGTCGTCTGAAACTGGAGGCGTAGAGGCCTGGAGGGTCCAGTTGGGAAAAGAGAAGACCTGAAGGGCTACAAGAAGCTAGCAGTCGGGGAATCCGAGTCGCTCTTCGAGAATCACAGGTTCGTCTCATAGCCAAGCTCCCGGAGACTGCTCTAGAACTTGAAAGCTAAGTGCTGGGGCTTGAGTGGCCTTTGAAAGAACTGAGAACCGTTCGAGGAGTGTAACCTTGAAGGCCAGGATCGCTTGTAGTCCCGATAGGAGAAGAGCTAGATTCCGTTGTAGGAGTAAAAAGCGGAAGTCTGTACTCGAAGTACTTGGGGTCTAGTCATCCCGATAAGCATTGAGCTCATGATTATGCATGAGAAGAGGAGGCAGCCGACCGACCAAAATAATTTTTTTTAGTTCCGGTGGGTTTAGGAGAAAAGCCGTCTGGTTTCTCACCTCTTGCTTTACGCTCATTCGACTCCCAAGCTCGACAGCCCAGATACATTGGAATTGGAATTTCTCGAGAACGGAGGCAAAGGCTAGACGAGTATCAGCTGGTTCCTGCCTTGTGGAATTCCATTTATTTCCCATCATAGCCTAGACGCCGAAGACCACTTCTTTACAGCAGCAGCCACCCATCACATACCTATCATACTCAGTAACACACCCAGGTACCGCCAGAATGGCCATCTCACACCCAGACGACGACCCAAACCCCGCTCATCCAAATCATAACACTGACCCTCACATGGCAGAACTACCCCACACCCTTTCAGCCACCCAGTTGCAACCGTTTTCACTCCCGCAACGCCTTCTCGCTGAAACGAATACCGCACCACCAAGCAGACCGTACACAGCCAACGCATCAGCTCGGACATCATACACTCGTGTAGACGCCGCTGGCCTCGAAGATGCCCTTCGTGTCGTGGAGGTCGACCCGGAACAGTCGCAAGGTGATGATGGGCAATCGAAAGAGGGGAGTGTAGATGAACGAGAGGAGATCCCACAAACCCCACAGATATCCTTGACGTTCTTGCTTATATCAGGGAAACGACGGACAATGGGGTTCGAGCCAGAAACTACCGTCGGGAGGGTCAAGGAGTTGGTTTGGAATGCTTGGCCTGCTGGTGAGTACCCCTTTTCATCGTCGTTCTACAGCTCATTCCTTACACTGTACACTAACTAAAAACCCCTCATAACTACACTAGAATGGCAATCCGACCGTCCCCCAACCCCCTCACACCTCCGCCTCCTCCACCTCGGAAAAATGCTCCAAGACGAGGACACACTACTCAAATTAGGGTTCCCTTCTCATCCTTCTTCGCCTGCTTCCCACTCCCACACTAACGCTAACGATGATCCTTCCTCTTCCTCTTCTCAACCCACTCCCATTTCCAACACAACACTTCCCAACCCCACTCCAAACCCCCCACCGGCCCCACCAACGACAATAGTCCACCTCTCCATCCGGCCATCCGTTCCACCACCCGATCGCGATGACGCACTCAAGAAGAAGAAGAAGAGACGGACTGGGAGAGCTTCTGTCATCCCCGCTACCACTACTACGACTACCCCTGTGGAAGGAAGTGGCGATGTAAACGAGGCAGGAGCACCTACAAATCCGGCTACGACTAGTGGGGATGCGGATGAGGAGGGAGCGGGGTGTTGTGCGTGTGTCATTTGTTAAGGACACTATATTCGGGCAGGGCAGGAGAGATGGACTGTAATATACCCCATGGTCAACGACTGACGTCTGGCAACTGACAACACTCAAAAAAATCGTAATCAAAAACACTTCAATACACGGAAGAAAGAAGACAAAAAAAGGCAATTCCCAAACTTATCAAACCCGAGAAGAATAATACAAGTCGATGACAGACCATGTTATACCTCTCTTCGTCCGCCCCCTCCTCTCCCCCATCTCGAGTCTCGAGTCTCGTATCGCGTCCCGTGTTAACACGACAATTCATGCCTACCTCGCTTACCCTACTACCGTCTACGCGCTATATCTCAAGCATGCCTTCCTCACGATACCCCAAAAATACTCCACCGTTACCCCCATTCCCATTCCTATCTTAAGCTTACACCCGCCTCACTACCCCGTTGTCCCCGTTCCATTCTCATACCCCTTTCCGTTGCGTTTCTCGTTCCTCATAGCATCGACTCACCCACTCACTCGACAATTCCATCCATCCATCCACTCATTTACTTATAACCATGATCACGATACAATCTACATTACATTACATACCCCATTTTCTTTTCGTGTGGCGGCAAGTCGTTTTTGTTCTGTTCTTGTTAATAATTAGTTTTGGTTTTACTGGACACACCCCTATCTCTTGGAGGCATTCGTGATTCGTGGGTTGACAGTCGACTGTAATCGCGAGGATCGTTCAAAGCAGAGTGGACTTCGCGATTGTAATAATTTCCGAGAACACTTCAGGTGCACCGAAAGGCTTCACCTCGTCCTCATCGCCTTTTATCTCAGAACCGTCATTGTCTAGGTCAGCCCATAGGACCTCGGTATAGTAAATCTCTCTTCTTTTTGTAGCTTTTTGAGTATATATACTTGCTTTTTGGAGCCGAAACGAGGATAGGATCGGACTCTGACTAGAAACATACCTGTACACTTCGGTGGCATGTAGGCACCGACGCCACACTAGATATATGAGATGGACAGCACGTCCTGGACAGAAAGGAAAAGAAATCATTATGCAGTCGAAACAAAGGGTATCAAAACAGTTTATAAGATATACAAAACGATACAAGGCGGGGGTAACAGTAAGAGTAGAGGATATCCGTAGGTAGGTAGTGATAGGACAAGTAAACAGACGAAGAAAGATTTACATGCACGTCACCGGCGCGTATGAGAACAAGTAGTTGGTGTGCCGGTGAGGATAGATATGAGATGGAAGCCGTAATAAGATGGCGTGGAATATCGTTTATCGTTTTCGTCGTTGAGTTCCATAGCAGAATTAAAAATCCACAAGGAAAGGAAGGTAAGAGAGGGATAGCCAAGCACGAACGAGAACGCGAGAATAAGACGTTCTTTTAAACTTCTGAAACGGCGTTAAGCAACCCAACACGTCCAGCAACGCCTATGGAGCTCTCACCACCCTCACTTCCAACGAGACCACTGCCAGAAGCTTGGTGTGCCAATTGTCCGACGACGTCTGATTGGAGCTGCATAGGTACAAAGACGACTTTGCTGTTGGCCGACTTAGCCATCTGCTGGAGTGCTTCGAGTTGTCGAATTTGCATCGCAGCGGGGGATGCGAGGATCTAACGAGAGGGACGAACCGTCAGTATCTATACAAAAATGAGAGTAGAGAGAGAGCCAACGCACATCAGCAGCCTGCCTCATCAACCTAGCCGAATCCACCTCAGCCCTAGCTGCAATAACCTTACTCTCTCCAATCCTCTTCTGCTGCGCCGCCGAGCTCAGACTCGCAGACACCTCAGGGCTGAAGATGATATCCTTGATGAGGATTCCTTCGATGGCCACACCCCACTTATCAGCGACGTCCCCTACTATCTCAGCGATTTCGAAAGCGATGGCTTCTCGTTCGGTTACGACGGATTGGACGGCGCGGGCACCTACAACGTGTCGAAGGGTCGTTTGAGCGCGTTCGATGAGGGCTTGGCGAAGGTCGGTGATGCCGAAGGCGGCGCGGTAGGGGTTGCAGATCTGGAAGTATATCACCGAGTCGCTGCAGAGTGAGCGTTAGTATTTTTTTTGAATTAGTTGCAATGAATACTGAGGGTTTGACATACATTTCGACGTTGACGTTATCCCTGGTGATGACTGTCTGTCTTCCAATAGGGCTGATTTGAATTTTGACGTCGACGATGCGAAGGGACTCGGTGCAGACGTTTACTTGGACCAAGCCTGGGTCTACGGACTTGTAGAACTGTCCAAATCGGGATACAAGACCTACGGAGCCTGGGATGCAAGGTGTTAAGCTCGAATATTTGTTTGTGAGACGGTGAGAAATACCTTGCTGGACATTCCGGAAAGGGTTGGGGCATGGGCAGCAAGGAATAGCTCCGCAAAACCCGACCATAGTTCCTAGAACGTTGAGAAGTGAGCCATACACTCCGTGTGTGACCTGAATATGGAAGTTAATGCGTGCTACTATCACTACGGCGACAAACAAACCTCTCCAGTCCCAAGATCTTGTGCGTAGGAAGGCTAACGAAAGCACTAGTAAGGAAAGAATGGGATACTTTTGCGAGGGTGCGGTACTCACTTGCATTTCGCTACGCTTCAACGGTTGAACCACAATCATATGTTGCTTGTCAGCCCCGGGACGACGTGCGGCTGGAGGCAAATCATCGGTCACTGAGGTCGACGTGGCCATCATTCAAAAACGAGTAGAGATGGGTGGAAGGAGGAGAGAGAGAGAGAGGATACTCACCGTTGGCAGCATTATGATCCACTACGTTCCCACGAGAAGAGTTGGAGTCTGTCGGGGACGGATTGCGGTCCTTGCGGTCAATCCCGTTGCTGACGATCTGAGGTGCTCCTGACATTATTTTTGAGGAATTCTGTGAGGAGGAATGGACGGGAGATGGAGGCAAGCACAGGAGATGTCGAGCACAAGTTTTGAAGATTATGTAGGGGGTTGTCGTCCGCAGTCACGGTGCCTATTTTTGATTCACAGCCTTCGAGATGCCGAGCCGCGGCACACAATGTTTCCCCTTTCCCCGCAATGCTATAATTACTTCATTACCGAACTTATCGATCGTCGAGAAACATCGAAGGGTATTGAAGGGCGTCGAGGATGCTCGAGGATGTATGAGATCGAGGGGAGTATTGCATGATAATTTTCGCGGAGAGACTCACCACTGACACGATAAGAGTGTGAGTCCAGAACAGGCGGTGTGCTCCAACTAGGAATACCCATGGCTGCATGCATCTAATTCCCATCCGCATGTTCAAGTACCGGTACAAACCCCATTAGTGGACACTATAACGGCTAAAAGTGATAGACCGACTTCACTCGTCCGTATCTATTGCGATTGCGCCGGCCTAGACGCTCCATCATTTTATGGTTCAACAGCTTCGCATGTCCGAGCAGACACTCCACCACCGACTTGTTCCGGACAAAGTCATGCATGACAGGCATATGCATAATGAACGACCAATCAAAGTCCCACCAAAAGCTGCGCATTGAGGTCTTTTAGCTCCTTGGCATAGTCCTGGCGTTATCGAGTATAGAGTGGCTAAGATTTTGTCAAGTGAATTTGAGTGTTGTTGGTGCGCGACTTTATACCCCTTGACCCCGAGGTCACTTTGCCAGCAGTGGGAGATGTTCTCGATAAAGAGGGGTCCCCGAGACAGCCGATGGACGTGACTTGCGTGTTATGTCACGCGTAAGCTGTCACATTCCAGGTTCCTTCCTTTCTTCCGATCAAGTTGGAATAGGTCAGGGTCTCGCTCTTTCTCCAAGACCTACAAACGAACGGGCGTCGATCAGATAGTATTGAACTGCGGAGACATCCAACTCCAGATACACCCTACTTCGCTGGCCTGCCAAACCATTTCTTATCGGTATCGACATTCCACCGCTAGCGCGATCACGAGGCTAGCCTGTGTACTAAATCTAACCTCGAGTTCGTGTCCGCGCTTGATACAGCTTGATACCCACCGCAGCAGAAGCATAACGCGCTCGTTTTCAATGGAACGAGGGCCGCAGCTGCAGTACTGGTTGATGAAAGCGGAGCCTGACTCTCGTATCGAAAAAGGGAAGGATGTGAAGGTGAGTCGGTACTACGCCACTGAGATTAGAGAAGCAGTTGTTAATACTCAGGCAGTTTAGCGTGGATGACTTTGAGTCTGTGAAAACGACTTCCTGGGAGGGTGTTAGAAATTACGAGGCCAGAAATTTGATGAGGGCGATGAAGAAGGGCGATAAGGTGGGTCTCTGTTCCTTCCGACCTCGGAGTCTTGATCTATTGGATGTTGACGTGAACGGAGAAGGTATTGTTCTATCATTCAAACACGAAGATACCAGGTAAGTACGGCGACTTTCGACAAGTCCGAGAGATTGGGCCTAAGTTCGTTTCCAAAGGCATCGCAGGGTTTGCACAGGTGAACGGCGTGCACGTCTTTTCACTGCTAATTTGCTGACCGTTTGTGTGCAATGCTCCTGATAGGTCTCCAAAGAAGCATATCCAGATTGTAAGCACGTACTTGATTGCTAGCTTTCACGGCTCATTTTTTCATCTACGGGCTACAGACACATCTTGGGATCCGTCAGTTGCTTATTACAGTAAATGAACTCGAATGATGATACTGACATCGATTTTTGCTATGACACCTAGGACACATCCTTATTACGACCCCGTAAGCAACTGTTCCCTTCCTCTCCTTGGGTGTGCTTCATGATAAATTACCTCACGATATGCTCTGCATAGAAATCGTCTGCCTCTGACCCAAAATGGTCCATGGTAGATCTCACATTCACATCACGCGCGACGCATTTCGTGCCCCTTGCTCTTCTTCGATGGATAGCCGATTCTGATCTCGAGACCCAAAAGGTGGTGGACTATATAGGACCGGGCGGGTTCCAAGCTATCAAATGTGCGTTTTTTAGAGATACTTGTAAGTCTTTGATTGATGCGGCGCTCTTTGATATATCTAGCGATGGACTTGATCACCCGTGGTCGCTTGAGTGTTCAGCGCGTGACTGACAAGGCATGGGACGCTATCCAAGCGTTAGCGGAGAATGGCGGTTGGGAGGGGGTGAAACTCAAGGGCTCTGGAGTGAGTGGAAAGGGAAAGGAGAAAGGTAAGCCGAAGGTTGCGAAGGGTGAATCGAAAGGGAAGAAGAAGCCTAGTCTCAAGAGGAAGAAGAAGACTGAGGAGGAGGAAGAGGAGGAAGCCGAAGAATCTGAGGATACTGACGCGCCTTTGGGCCAGCAGGATGATGAAACGAAGAGTTTCGGTGAAAATCCCAAGGGATTGAAACGCAAGGTCAAGGAATTGGATCCGGAAGCAGAGGCTGGCTTGCGACGATCAACACGCGCGCGAACGAAGAAATAGTATGAGCTCGACGTATTCACCGCTGATTTAAAGCTCTATTCCCCACCTCTGGTGTATCGGTGTGTGCCTTTTTCTCGGTGTTGCAGCTTACTGACTGGGCTGTAGTAGTGACAAAGGGCGTCTCAATCGTTACCATCTGCTTGCTTGTTACTTGGCTCTATTATGGTGGCTTTTTGCCTCTCGTTAAGAACTGATTCTCTCTCCCATCCTGTCTTGACGTTAGATTGTGTTGATTTACGCGCCCAGTGATTGAAGTCCCAATGTTCGATGCCACGTTGGATCATTTTGTTAGGCGAGAGACAGGCTTTCGTTCGTCAGAGCGTATGCTTATAGAATGAATATTCGTTACTAGCAATGAGCATTGTGACGAGGAGGCTGGCCGTCCGAAGGCTCCGAATCAGACTCTATTTGGATCAGTATAGCACTGGACGACTTCTCACCGAGTACTGTGCGTTATCTGTTATTGGCTCATGATTGTCCGACGTTTGATTGTTTCTGAGTACAGAACATATCTCTTTGCGCTCTCCGGCTTCAGTCAACGCATAGGTTTATCTAACTATCATCACGGGGAGCATCGGGGAGCATGTCCCCATGCGCTCCGTTCTAAAACTCTCAGCGCCTTTTCCAAATGGCAGGACTATGCATGAACCTCGAAGTTTCATAACATTATCTCCTTTTAGTGACCTTTGCAATATAACGGGTGATCGGCATTCGTTTCACTGGGAAGACTGACTACCTCCGATACAAGTTCAAATCACCTCTATTCTTCCTTATCAATCGGTATTCGTCGGTCTGAACCCTCGTCGAATCGCGTGTACCTACCTCGTGCAATGGTACGTACCAACTAAATTCGCGTGGACGACTCGGACGACGAATAAGAATGGCTACGCCATAGAGGGTCAAAATTTTCATCCTCAGGTCCGGAAATTGCGTCCAAATTCAGGGTCTCAATCATCCCTAGACCTACGCTGGGCCGAGTCTCTAACGCCTGGGAACACTTATCCAAGTTATTGGACGTATCGTCCTACTTATGGTGATCAGATTATTTTCTCGGCCGGCGCTCGGTCCCCACACCCTTTCACGGACTCATTTTCATTCGAGTCTCCTATCCTCACTGGCGTCTCTATCCTTCCCTCATCGATGTCATCCGACCCCGCATCGTCAATGCTTGTTGTATTCAAGGTTGTATTGGCCTTAGCTAGCCTGTGTATCATAACGAATATCCAATGTTTTCTATTTTGGCGCGCTGCAAGTTGGGCGGCTCTTGAGTTGCAAATTCTGTAAACTGGGCGTTAATCAATTATCGAAGCTATCAGAAGACTTTCCAGAATTTTTGGACCGTTAGATATGCAGATTCACGTAGACGTCTGTGAATTTGATTTGACGGAGAACGACCACGTGGGGCATCGTGACTCCGCCAAATGCCTCCGCGGTTGAGCCACCGATCGCGTTTTCTTTATCAACCATCACCTCAACAGCATCTTCGACTTTTATCGATTATTCCCCCCTCATCCCAACCACACTCATCCCTCATATCTTGAAACGCGTAACTCATCATGGAAGGACCTCAACACCAGCCGGCTCCTAATGCTCAACTTGAGATCCCTCCTGTTCCTAACGACGCCTTCCCATTCACGCTTCCCAGCGTCAGCTCTTTTCATCCTGTCTTACGAACCAACCCCAATATTTTGAATAACGCTATTCCAAGGGTACACTTGACGATAGAGAAGGGTGACCCTCTTGGTCCATTGGGCTTGAAGGAAGAAGAAGATATGCTCATCGCCATCAAAGGCGCGCAAAGTGAGTCCATGTTCTGTCGTTTCAGTCTGTGGAACTTAAATTATGCACAGAGACCTTCTCCCAAGATGTTACGGATGAAGTGGTGGCTACAGTTAAGGAACATGTACATCTTGTCACCTATGGTCGTGAGTTGGGTTTAAACATTGTTTCGACTTCGTCGTCTTATGCTTGCGCTGTATAGATTCCATAGCGAAATATGGAGTTGCCTTTGATGCAGCCGGAGTTATTGCGCAGATGACCGGCATGTTCACCGAACTCACCGGCGTCATAAACGGGAAATTCGAAAGTCTCGAGAAAAAGTTTGAGAAGAAGTTCGACGTTTTCGAGAAGAGGTTCGACGGTCTCGAGAAGAGGTACGACGGTCTCGAGAAGAGGTTCGACGGTCTTGAGAAGAAATTTGATAGTCTGAAAGGTAAGCCCGACACTCTCACAGCAAAAGTCAGGTAACTTAACAGAACGGTTCATGACTCCCAGCCGATGTTGGGGAGCTTCGGGGAAGAGTTGATGCACTTAAGAACCTTCCTGACGATGTCAAAGATCTCAAGAGAAGAGCCGATGCACTCAAAGATCTTCCCGACCAAGTCAAGGACCTTCAGGGAAGAATCGATGCACTGAAAGACCTTCCTGGCGACGTCAACGAGATCAAGGGCGACGTTATCAGGATCAGGGACGACGTGGCTGAAATACAACTATCGCTGAAAGAGGTCTCGCAACAGACTCTCAACAATCGGATTGCCCTTCGCAATACTAAAATCACTTATATACCTGCCCAGAGACGCTTCCGGAAAGAGGTGATTCCATCGTGAACTTATCCTTTGTTTACCTACTGACTAGCATCTTTAGAATCGTGGTTTAGGTACCGACAAAGCTCTGCAAATCGCACCGGCCAATTTGCATGGTTTTATCAACGCATATCGCCCGAATGCCGAGATTGGGGGTGTCCCCGACGAGAACGATGTCCCTGAAAGAGTCGAGGAGATCACGAACCAGCATCAGTGCTGGAGAATGGTGGTATTCTACAACGAGACTTTTGGCATAGCTCAAGGAGACGATACCCAGCGCATGAGGTTCAAGATCATGGCTTTTATGAACGGCACTGAACAGTAATCTTCAGGTGTACTGATGCCCAATTTTGTATCCTTCGAATTGTAGATGTTATGTCTGCGGAATCTATACTTGTGAGATAACGACATGGCCTGTTTCCTTCCGAGAGTGCTATTGGAAAACAAGAAGATATCACGCCCGGACGACCATCCTCACTAAGACGTCCAAAAGACGTCTTTTGACGTTTCTTTGCAATTATCAAGTATGTTTTGCGTGCTTCAAGTTGGGCGTCGCTAATCGCGTTCCCAAATGTTTCCTCAACTTGGCACCACGACTCGATCCATGGTGGAAATTTGACACTGATGGAACGAGATACAATAGCATCAGTCTCTGTAGATACGTAGTCTTTGTATGGCCAGATTCATGATACGATCTCAAGACCTCGAGTTTGTCTCCAGTACATTTGTCGGTCTAGAAATGTAGTAATCCTAGAGCGCTATTATCCTTAACGGCAATAAAGTAGAAAGTAAAAGTCTATGCACTCTACGGATGGATCTTGCAAGTCCAGCAATAGCCTAGCTCTCTTGCCGATCGAGGACTCAGACGCTGAGTCTGACACTGGACGAAAGACGTGTGGTGCCCTTAGTGATGTGCGGGCCCGGCTTGGCCTGAAAGCCCCGGCTTTGGCCCGGCCTGTAGGGGCTTTGGCTTTCGAATATCTCAGGCCGGGCCAAAGCCAAAACTGACGGCTTGGCTTTGGCTAGGGCTGCCCGCCGTACCGTATACGGTTACGGCCGTAAAAAATACGGGTAACTTACGGTTACGGCCAGGCCGTAACCGTAACCGTATATGGGTGAGTTGTACCTCGGACGGTACGGTACGGCGAAATATACGGCCGTAATACGGGTATACGGTTGTACGGTTACCTACACCAGCGTTTCGGAGCTATGGTAGGTCCAACCTGGACTGAATTGAGGGAGTTAAGTTGTGGTTGGGCCAGCGTCAGGCAATCCGACCTCGTACCAAGCTCAGCTTCACGATCACGAGCTGACATGGGCTATCCATGCATCCAGGGCTGATTCTGGGCTTTTCGTAGCATTTAAGAATTATTTTGTATACTCTAAATTTTGTAGTCCCTGGATAAGGATCATAGAACTGTTCACTTATATCGAAGAACTAAATGTAATGCAACCTGAACTTCCTCCCATAGCCAGAGTCTCAAGTAAAGTGGCAGCAATCTCTCTCCATCAATGCAGAGCTTCCAGAGTGAATCATCATCTGGGAATGAAGCGGGGGGTAGAACTCGAAATACATACAACGCACGTAAACGGGTCTTGCGCTGGGATCCAAGCAAACACTCTGGTCGCGCATCAGCAAACCCTGGGTGAGCTATTCGTATCTACAGTAGGTCTAGGCAGATGGTTGTAGCCTTGTAGAGTGTGTAGAATATGTCCCTGAGTCCCCAGATATCCATAGATCTACGTATGAGCATACTATCTCTACAGCAAGCTACGTAGAATACTATAGACTCTACATACATCTCTGCAGATCCACATAGGTCCTAGATACATCTACATAGGGAGCAGTTTTTTTGTCTGCAGGCATCGGATTATATCGAGCTCATATTCGAGGCTTCATCAATTGGCTTCGGAATTTATGCAAAACATTACTCGATTACGAGGTGTGAATATAGTATAGAATATGTAGATAACAAACGAAGGGGGTCACTAGTCAAGTATCACGTCAAATCCATAGTCCGGAGCCTCAGCCTGATTATCTCTTTCATTCCTGCTACAGAAATCAATCAGAGCGCAAAAGCCCAAAGAAACCCGGAACTGCGTACCTTGCCTCTTCTGCGATACGCTTCAAGGTAGCTCGAAGTTTCGGGCCATGATGGCGATCTCGTTTGGTCTTGCGAATGAGGGCCATCATCGCGTTGTAGACAGGTCGATTTTCGTCACCGGTGAATGATGCTTTTTGACGGCTGCCTGTAGACCACTCTTTCAGACAGTGATGTAACTAACGATCGAACACATTGTTAGATTAGACAATAGCGTAGGCAGTAAGGACCACATACCACTGTACACGCGAGCGCGTAACTCTCTTCAGGAAATGTTTGAAACTCTTGAGGAAATAGAGTACCGAGACTATCGTCGGATGAGTAGAAAAATTCAAAACAAAGAGCATCGAGGGCCGGATGGGTCAGATTGTTTGTAGAACCCTACAAATGCTGATTAGCTAAAAGGCGCAGAGTGATGCAACTCTGCGATGTGCTTACCTGCTCGTCCAGCCCATTCTGCAGGAATTGGCCACCGTGATCGAGAAGTTCTGCTACGCGCTGTGCAGTGTATGTACGCCGTTCACGTTGAGTGATAACAGGAGAATTTGAATCTGACGGCGGGAAAAGTGCATAATGTTGTTTGACGATCTCGCGAGCAGTATCTCGTAACCGACCACGAAATGTGGAATGTTCCTCGTATACCTGTGGTTCCGAGAAGGTCAGTTGACTGTGGTGAGAATAGAGACATGCGCTTACAAGAATTGCCATACTTTTGAAGTGGGTCGGAAAGTAGCCTACTTCGGGGTTAACATTTGTTGGAGTAATATTGTAGTAAGAACATACCATTCTCAAGCTGTCCCCCCCGTTTCTGGTGGTCATTGATAGCTTCAGAAACAAGATCCTCTGCCTTGGAGAAATGGTCCTCGCGATTAGGAAACGGAACGTCTGTTGCCAAAAATAAGCGGAATCTTCTCTTCGCCTTCTCTAAAACGTCGCTCCATTGCCCTGGATAGAATCCAAGCCGTGTGGGTTTTGGTCGCGATTTTGAAGCAGAGTATGGGGTCCGAGAGTGTCGTGCTGCACGCCGTTTGACGGCAAGAGGCTCCGAGGACTCTGAATCAGAACTCGAATCACGAGAACGATCTTCCTGATCGCTTTCTTGCAAGCCCCATGAACGTTGCTGATTCTGGCGTTGTTTCTCCGCGTATTCGCGGAGTCTGTCAGTATTTGGAGGTCGGTACTGGCGATTGCGGCGGTGGTGTTCCTCAAGTACATCAAAAGACTCGTTATCACCGCGCTCCGAAGGACCTACATTCTGAATTTACGGATGAAAAAATTAGTACGGGAGTATAATTGGCCAATCCGACTGTGATTGCGTACACGAGCATTCGTAGTCTCCTGCTGTGTACCCATTTGAAGGTTCCGAAGAGCGTTTCAATCGTCTTCGTCCGGCGAAATCTCGTCTATTGGACCCAAGAAAGAAGTATCAGTATAGCACTAGCTACGATACCATAATGCAACATACCTATGTCGTTCTCAGCAGGCATGCGGTGCCCTTGAGTCCTGGTGTCGTTACCGTCATTCCCATCCTCGTTGTCACCCTCCTGATCCCTGTCCTCATTGTCACTGTCCCCTTCCTGCTCGTCCTCATTCTCATATTCGTCCTCGTCCTCATTCTCGTCGTTGTCCTGACCCTGATCCTGATCTTCGTCTTGATACATCTCCTCGTACCCATTCCCATTGTTCGCACCATAGCCATCGTGATTGTTGTCCTCGCCGTAGTTGTTATGACCTTCCGGAAACTCTTGGTGTACTATGTATGTATGGTCACCGACTTGGTCCTGACCACGCTCGGTATTGTTTCCAAATGCTTCCATCGATCGGTCTAGGACCGTGAATTGAGATCCCAAAGAAGCCTGAGAAGTAATCCGTTGTGGGACTGGCTGAGACGCAGAGTATAGAAGCCTTGGATCAATGTTTGGGTCCACGTGAGCATGTGAGGCACCTGCAAATGAAGCCTGGCGGTCCGAGATGGAAGAACCGTTTTCCGAGAGTGTTGGTCGTCTGGCAGTGGAGTTAACTCTTGGAGGAGGATTACGAAGGTCTAGATAACGGTGGGGGTTTGCAGACTGGGGCTGTGATGAACCCAGAGCAGGAGGCTGTACGACCGAATGACTCAGATTTCCAGGTCTACTGGTATCACCTTGACTCGAAGTGGGCTGAGAAGATGTTGTGTAGAAAGAAGATGATGGTCCAAGGTTTTCTGAGGTACCTGCTCTGAATTGGAAGCTAGACGAGGGAAAAGAACGAGGAACAGGAGCACTGTCGACCGGCGTAGGCATATCACGGCGATTGGCTTGAGCAATCTGCATGGCAAGCTCGGAAACAGGTGTCGGCGGATGAGGAGTGGGCTCTGTACCAGGTGGAACAATGAATCGGGGCCCTTCATCTAGATTTGACTGCACGTTTGTGGTTGGGTTAGCCTACAAGACATATATTAGTAATGCCCAAATCGCACAACAAATGACCACCAACTGATTTTGTCCGTCTTTTTGAGCCAGAGGCAGCTGTCGTAGTACTCCGTGCCACAGTATCTTGTGCTACCTGAATGATGCATGGCGGTCAGAACAATCTAGAATTACAATGGATAATCAGTGGAAGCATAGTACCTTTGGGGGACGGCCCCGTTTCTTTGGTGCTGGGGGAGCCAATGGATTCCGAGTAACAGACTCGGGGATTGTGTTGACCGTAGATTTGGGTGCCCTTTTCCTGTGAGTGATCGATTCGCTGACATGAGCTAACTGAGCAATTGCTCCACCTTGACCTCTCGTGGATCGCTGAGGCCGCTGATTCTGAGGGGGGGCACTGTTCTCTAGTGATATATAGGACTATTAGACATATCGCAAACTCTGAGAGTTGGGTTGAATCGTACCTTTCCCGGGGACTGAAGTTGAACTAGATGTGGCGTCAGATTTTCTCGTCCGTTTCGCTGAGCTTGAGGACTCAATGTTGGGATCTGGGTCAACTCGTTCTTTCCGCTTTTTGCCAGCGGAGGCCTTTGGCATCGTTGGGTTGTGCGCAGTGGTGGGCGATGTGTTGGTTGTACGTGTGAGAAGAAGGTTTGCCGCGTGTCCAACACAAAATGTTGGATATTATTTCTGACTTCAAATTTCGCATGCCATGGACTTAGATCACACTCGCAGCCATTGAGTAAAACACTACAGAAATTGGCTTGGGTATTGTGGAATATGTAGCAGTACCAATTTTCGAACAGAAACTCAGATCAATCCAAAGTTACAGCAATCCTATCCTGATTGACCCTAGGGCCGCGTGAAATGTCGACGTAGTACATATCTGGATAGTTCAGAAGAGTCTTGTATCAGACAATGAAATAGATAGGGAAGATAATGACTCACCTTTGAACTTCCGAACGCGAGGTCGTGCCTCACGCGCACCAACCTTCAAAGCTCGAGATTGCCCACTCTTCCTGATGATGCCCAAGACCTTTCCGACATTGAGGTTGGCTGCTAGGAGCTTCTGGTGTGCCTGTTTTGCTTGCATTCGATAGAGCTTTGCGCGTAGAAGTGTTTCCTTGATGCGAGAGTTTGCTAAGTTCTTTTCGGCAAGGCGAACATCTCGTTCCGCATGCGCAACCCTAAGGATGCACCGCGCCTCTTCGAGTGTGTCTATAGTAGTATTCTGTAGATATTGTGTGATATCAGTGAAAGGGGTGATCCGAGTCTATAGCAACATACCGATTGTAAGCCAGAATCAAAGTTGGAGGGAGAGCTTGGATCTTCCGGCATACCTGAAAACAATATGTTATGGTGAGTTGGGAAAAGACTGACAGATGAAAAACAACCTACTAGCAGTACGAGACTGAGGACTATATACGAGAAAGGATGCAGTGGTGGTGGTGGTGGTGATAGAGGAAGACGTGTGAACGGTGTCAACAATGAGCGATGAGCGCCGGCAATTGCCGACGCACTCTTTCCTTATCATCACCTCAATCTCTCTTGCGCTCTCAGGCCTCTGGCCATTGCGTTCGACAATGGCTCGCTGCCCGAGATGTGGGAAAACATTCGCATCTGATAGCAGTGTTCTCCGGCACATGAACCAACCACTTTCTGCTTGTACTACTTTCACTGAAGAACTCGTTACAATTTCAGACACTCTTTCCAATTTTCGAGCTCGTCCTCGTGGAGATCAAGCTCCTCCGCCCAGCTCTCACAAAGAACCATCAGAATCCTCCAGCAGTATCAACGATTCATCCTCTCCACCTCTAAGTCCAATGGATGTCGACGATCAGTCCAATCGCACACCATCTAATACACCCCGCACTAATTCCACATCGCCCTCCCCTGGATCACCTTATATTGAGGTACATCCTGCTGCTGGGAAGGTTCTCGGGCATGGCAGGACCTTCATGGATGATTTCAAGGCCGATGTGTTTGCTAAAGAACGGACTGAACTCCCATATTACCCCTTCACCTCGAGAGACGAATGGGAGCTCGCCTCGTTCCTGCTTCGTTCGTCTTTAAGTATGAAATCTATCGATGCATTCCTATCTCTAAATATGGTAGGTCTTAGTTCTTTAGACGTGCAATATGCCAAACTAATTGTTTTTAGATACGTCAACTCAATCTCTCCTTTGTCACCTCGAAAGACCTCCGTAGTCGTGCGGAAATGCTTCCTAAGGGCCCCAAATGGAAATGTAAGCTCTGGAAAACAGTATACCCCACCAAAAACCCTGTAAAACTGTTCTATCGCGACTCGGTCGAATGCGTCAAGTCATTGCTCCAAAGTCCTCTCATGAAGGACTATCTGCAGTTCTCCCCCTTACGCGTTTTTGAGACTGCCGAGAAGTTAGTGCGAATTTATGGTGACTGGCTTACTGGAGACGTTGCGTGGAATCTACAGGTACATTCGTCGTCTCGTAAAGTATAATTAATTGGTTAATGACGAAAAACAGGATCAGTTACCACCAGACTCTACGCTTCTTGGCACGATTATCTCCTCAGACAAGACAACAATCTCTGCCATGACCGGTGACCGTGTCGCCCACCCTCTCCTTGTTAGTCTCGCCAATTTCATCATGGATTTCCGTTTAAAGGCCTCGTTCCACGCCTTTCTTCTCCTCGCTCTCGTACCTGTACCAAAGTTCATCTACAAGCTTAAAAGTCTCCGAGGAGTCCTTGAAAACCGCCTTATCCATGAGTGTTTCGACTTTGTTCTCAATCCACTTAAAATCGCAGCGCGAATCGGCGTTATGATGTCAGATCCTCCGGGCAGTCTTCGTCGTTGCCACACCCCTCTAGCCTCATGTATAATCGACACTCCGGAGTCCACCATGTTGTCAGGAGTTGCCGGAAAGACATCGTCTGTCACGATGGCTTCATACAAGCAATTCGGTGATCCATTTCGGCATGAGCCACGCACAGCATCGACGACGCTCGCTCAGATTGCTGCCATTCTTGAGCAGTACGATCCGTGGGATGATTTTGAGGAGTTCGTAAAGGCCGCAAAGAAGATTGGCTTGAATGGTGTCCACTTACTTTTCTGGAGGGACTGGTATCTCTCCGAACCAGCCCTTTTTTTGACACCGGAGCCTCTTCATCACTGGCATAAATTCTTCTGGGATCATGACGCGAAGTGGTGTATTCACGCTGTCGGTGATGACGAGATCGACTTTCGTTTTATCATTCTTTGTCCTCACACTGGATTTCGGCACTTCAAAGAAGGAATTTCGAAGCTCAAGCAAGTCACCGGCCGCGAACATCGCGATATCCAACGCTACATTGTATCTGTAATCGCCGGTGCTGTTCCCGACAGCTTCGTCATTGCCATCCGATCATTAATGGACTTTCGCTATCTTTCTCAGGCCCCCAGAATTTCCGACGACGTCTGTTCCGAAATCGATTCTGCACTCAAGTCTTTCCATGATCATAAACAATCTATTCTCGATGCGCTGTGAGGATGCCAGCATCCCCAGCCAAGGAATCGACAACTATACAACAACCTACTCTTATGCGACTCCTCAGACATAGCTAACTACAGAGATACTGGTGGCATCACCACAAACGACTTACTTTTCGAATGACCGGACACTGAAAGACACCAAGTACCCGCTACTTGACGGTTTCTCCCCGAAAGCGGCCTCTTCATCCACTCACCAAACGCTAACCCGCCTTCGGTCACGTCTCAGAACGTTTCGGAATACTTGAAATCACACACGAACAACTTCTCCGAAGGAAATCTACCGCCAGAACCCAATTCCCTATCGTCGTTTCACCTGACCGAAGGCCCAATGTACTCGATCACCTCTCCGCAGCCCCCTAGATCCTTCGGACAGATCCCAAATCGTTTCAGCAGGTTCCCTTTCACCTCTAGAAGACCTCATCGAGAGATACTTCACCGACAAAACATTGCCACCAGTCGACATACCGCCAACGTGATGCTTGCTGCCCTGAGCTGTTCTTCCTATCAAATCGGACATATTCCCTTTACATTGTGATCTCAATTCACACCTTTCCATGCATCTGGACGCCTCGTTAAGACCTCCGTCCACCCTGACCAAGTGGTGCTACGGAATATTCTTCCCTCTGTGTTTATCACATGACACAGCACTTGTAAGCGAGGTATCGCCCGCTAACAAAGACACTACAGGTCTCCGCCTAGCAACCCACATCAAATTCACTCTTCTCGGACAACTTTGGCCGTCGCATCTTGGAAAAATCTATCGGAAGCTCCCCATCATCCTGCTCACTCGGACATGTTTCATCCCTTCACAAATTCACCTTGCAACGCTTTCAGAGAACACCTCAGGCCCTAACCTTTCACACTGAGCGAGGTTCGGACACATCAAAACCAATACCGGATCTGTTTCATCATTGGAGATCTCGGGGACCTTGGGATGGCACTCGGGGTGAAGAATTAGGCAAGGACAGGGAAGGAATTCATATATAAAGTAGGATAGGACATGGAGAACGGTAGATAGAACCAGTGTGGACGAGAACCAGAGGAACATACCCGAATCGACCAACTACCCAGTTACTCTCTATAGGAATTCTATCTCTTTCTCATACTTCTGAAACCGAGACAAGGAACGATTACAGGAGTCGGTCAAAACAAGAGAAAAAGGACTTGATTCAGTCGGCAGTACCACTCCCGGAACAAAGGAAGCTCTCCGAAATCAGTCCAGAGCTGTCCGAAACCCTCGAAGCTCTCCGAAATCAGTTCAGAGCTGTCCGAAACCTTCGATAGCTCTCCGAAGACGTTTTATAGCTATACAAAGCATCGGTCAGCTCACCAAAAGCTGTCCGAGGCCCTCGTAGGTTCTCCAAGATCGAACTTATAGCTGTCCGAAGCCCTCGATAGCTCTCCGAAGACGTTTTATAAGCCGTCCGAAGCATCGATCAGCTCTCCGAAAGCTGTCCGAGGCCTTCGTAGGTTTTCCAAGAACGAACCAATAGCTGTCCGAAGCCTCTAAACGGCCTACCGAGAACGATCCTACAAGTCCGAAGCTTACCTTACACCTCATCATCTCATACCCACCTCACCACCGTTTTACGAACACATTATCCAAACACAAGTCACTGGGCATTAGGATTTCTCGCTACGTAAAATCCCCTCCGAGAAAACGTCACCTTACCCCCTAGAGGCGAACTATAGTTAGGAGTCTAGCACATCTACTCCTAGCGCCGCAGTCCTCATCACAACTGGAGCCCACCGCGAGGGGATTTAAAAGGTGTCTACTAGACGAGTTACCTGAGCCCAAACTCGTTTAGCTGAAGCAGAGCTTCAAGCCTTCTCTCAAACTTCCCGTATACCACATTTATCCGTCGAATATCCACAAAGCGACCTTTCCGAAGAAACGACTCCGCCCGAATCGTCACCGCTATCGGACGTACCATCAATAAATCTTGATTGGTTGCCATCCCAAACACCTCCTTCCAACATAGATACCTCAGACGAAGAATTGCTCCCACGTTCCGTTGAATCGGACACTATTTCAACAGAGGCCTCCCTTACGCCCTCGGAAGACTCGGTTAGCCTAGCCCAGGGAAACGAACCGTCGAACAGTTTACCAGCTGAACCCTTATCTCACCTCCAATTGGAGTCTCGAATCCTATCCATCCCTTCCCGCCAAACTTCAACACAAGACCAAACGCAGACTCAGCCGCCTCCTCCGTCTCAGATACCGTTACCATCGAATCGCATAACCCCTCGAATATCCCAACCCCGAATACAGAAAAACCTTCCGACAATGACGTCAAGACCGCCGCCCACCCGGACCAGCAGGGATGCTCCAAAATTTGATGGTCTCGACGAATCTGTTACAAGGTATTTCGAAGACATAGACCAAGTATGCACGGCGGCTGGGAAAGCGTCGGATAAAGAGAAAATCGACATGGCTAGGTACTACCTTGGGGCGGAAGACGAATCGCTTTGGAAGGTGGTTACCGCAAAAGACTGGGACGCCTTCAAATCCGAAGTCCGGAAGCTTTATCCCGGATCAGACGAGAAAAAGAAATATACGCTCAATGATCTAGAGGTCTTGCTTGCAAAAGAAGCAGCAATACCGATTAACACCAAATCGGACTTTGGAAAATACCATCGTTCTTTTACCAGGATATCGCATCATCTCAAAGACCAAAACAAGATCTCTGCGAAAGAAGAGAATCGCCTCTACGTAAAAGGACTCCACCCGCAGTTCCTGGTCCAGCTAATGGCCCGACTAAAAATCAAGAAGCCCGACCAGGAACTCGACGAACCATATATGATCGATGACCTCTACAAGGAAGGCCAACATATCCTAGGAGGACAGGTTCTTTACAGCGGAACACAGACGACTGGAATGGATCCGGTAGTTAAACAAGAAATAGACGAAATGTCGAGGGAAATAAAGGTGCTTAATAGGGAGTTGGCAGCAAGCATGAGTACGTTGGCAGCCACGTTATCAAACATGGGGGCAAACCAGGCCATGTCATACAATAACCGTTACCAAGGCTATGTCCCAGCGCAGGGAAGGGCACCTAACCCATTCCTCGATCGATCCCCTGTCCGAAGAATTCAAAACGGTCCAGGAAACGGCTCGGTTTGTGCGTTCTGTTCGGACACGTCTCACTTCATTCGAGATTGTCCGAAGGTCGCCGAATTTATCAGAGATGGGAAATGCATGCGAAACATGAACGGAAAAGTCGTACTTCCGAACGGAGCATGGGTTCCTTCAAATATAGAAGGAATCAACTTGGCTGCCAGAATCAACAGGTACCATGAAATGTATCCGGGGTCGATTATAAATGGCGTCAACTTTGTACGCGATGCACCTCCCCATGCTTCTACCATGTGGTTCGCATCGTCCGGAGAAACTTCTAGTTCGTACTACAAAGAATCAAGGATCGAGGAGATCGAGGAAGAAGAAGAAGATATTGGAGAAGTCCTAGCAAACGAACAAGCAAGAAAAACCCGTAATGGCAAACCGCTGGAACCTACGGAGAAACCTGTACCTGCTATGCGAAGGAAAGGACCCCCCGGACGACCTCAGCCGCTCCCTGACGATCCGGTCAGCCAAGTTCCTCCCAAAAGGAAAACGGTAGAATTCGAAAAGGATGCGACCGAAGGAAGGAAGCAGGCACAAACTGGTCCGCAGTATAAATTCTCAACGCCGATAGAAGATCCGGAGTTGGCAAAAAGGGTCCTGAACCGATCACTTGATACTCAGATATCCATCTCACAAAGAGAATTACTTTCGCTTAGTCTAGATGTCAGAAAACAGTACAAGGAACTGGTGTCTACTAAAAGGATTCCGACGGTTGGACGACTCGAGTCGATTAATCCGGACAACATCGACGAACCGGACTCCAGTTATATCCTTCGGTACGAAAATCCGAACGGACCGGATGAAGAAATTCTCCTCACGGGCTCATCCATTGAAAAACTCAGAGTAATCTACCCGACTATCGAGGATGAAAAGGTCGAATGTGTGTTGGACGGAGGGTCGGAAATAATTGCCATGAACAAGGGACTTTGGCAGAAACTCGGAATACACTTGAGACCGGACCATAAAATCACTATGGAATCGGCCAATAGCCAGCATGACACGACTACGGGGCTTATCGAGGACCTTAAATTTAATATCGGAGGACTCGAAATCTATCTGAAGGTCCATGTAGTGGAAAACGCTCCGTTCGAAATACTAATGGGACGACCATTCTTTAAACTAACGGGATGCGTTACCAAGGACTACACGACCGGAAACCAGGACCTGACCTTGACCTGCCCTAATACAGGGAAGGTTGTCACAGTTCCAACGTTCGTCAAACCAAAACGATCTTCACCGACATCGGTGGGTTTTCGCCCGGTCGGAGGCCGTCAGTAGTCGAGACGAACCTTCGAAAAAGCATATCGGTCAAGTATTTTACGGTGACCGACGATACCCAGACTGCTGAAATTAACGATCACAATGTAACAACGAACTCGACGACACGATTTTCCCTTTCCAGACTGGGCCACCCAGCATGTAACATATTTACCGGAACGCGCTACGAAAACACGGAAACGGAGGGAGCGGAGCAAACCCTCAACCAGCCCTCATGTGAAAATTGTATACTAAATGAAGATACGCAATGCCTGACGCTTTCGGACGACAAAATACCGCAGAAGAGAAAGAAGGGGAAGAAGTACAAACCGGTAGATAAAAGGACCCAACCGGTCGCTGCTACGCTGCCAGAGGAATACAGGATAGTACGAAAGTTCCCGTCGGACCCGCTGGAAACGCTGCCTGAGCTACCAACACGTCCACCGCGATTCGAACCAGGCACGAGATATACGATGGAAAGGATGATGGAACAGAATATCAACTCGGACGGCTTTTTATGGCCTGAGGAAGAAAAACTAGTCCATCATATAATCAAAACGCACGAAATGGCGTTCGCCTGGAACGAGATGGAAAAGGGCCACTTCAGATCGGACTACTTCGAACCGATTAAGCTCCCAGTTCTCGAACACACCCCTTGGAGCTATAAAAACATTCCGATACCACCGGGGATACGAGATAAGGTGGTACAGGCAGTCAAAGACAAGATAGCGGCAGGAGTATATGAACCATCGAATTCATCGTACAGGTCGAGGTGGTTCTGCGTGCCGAAGAAGGATGGGGTATCGTTAAGGATTGTGCATGACTTACAGCCTCTTAATGCTGTAACGATAAAGGACGCGGGCTGCCCGCCGATCGTCGAAGTCTATGCGGAGTCCTTCGGTGGGGCCACGATATATGGAATGTTCGATCTGTTTGTAGGATTCGACCACAGAATCCTCGCTATACCTTCAAGGGATCTTACGACGTTCCAAACGCCGATGGGCACTTTCAGGTTAACAAGGCTTCCACAAGGATACACTAATTCGGTCCAGATACAACAGGGAGATGTTTCGTTCATTCTGCAAGATGAGATTCCGAGCATCACACAACCGTTCGTGGACGATTGTCCGGTGAAGGGACCAGCAACGTACTACCAATCGGAAACTGGAGAATACGAAACAATACCGGACAACCCAGGGATAAGGAGATTCGTGTGGGAACACCTGGTGAACGTCAATCGAATCGTTCACCGAATAAGGCATGCAGGAGGAACGTTCAATGCCAAGAAATCATTTCTGGCAGTACCATCGGTCGTCATTGTTGGCCACCGCTGTAACGTGCATGGCAGGGTCCCGGATGAAACAAAGGTCCAGAAAATCAAAGATTGGCCACCCTGTGAAGATTTAACAGACGTCCGAGCCTTCCTAGGAACGCTCGGACTAATGAGAATCTTCATAAAGAACTTTTCGCTACATGCGCGGCCGCTGGTCATGCTTACACGAAAGGATGTCGATTTCGTCTTCGGATTGCCACAGATAAAAGCCATGGAAACGCTCAAACATCTCTTAATAACCTCTCCGGCACTCCGAGCAATAGACTACCACTCGGAAAGGATGGTCTATCTAGTTGTCGATTCGTCTTGGAGGGCGATGGGCTGTGTCCTGCTGCAACTCGGACAAGACGGGATCGAATATCCATCCAGATTTGGCTCTATTACATGGAATGAACGCGAGCAAGGATACTCCCAGGCAAAAATCGAACTCTATGGCTTATTCAGGGCCCTCAGGGCTTATAGGTTATACATAGTCGGGGTTAAAAACCTGACGGTCCGAACAGATGCGAAATATATCAAAGGGATGCTAAATAATCCGGATATACAACCTAATGCGGCTATCAATAGATGGATAGCAGCTATCCAGCTGTTCACGTTCAAACTAGAGCACATTCCAGGAACGGCGATGGGGCCGGCGGATGGTCTATCTAGACGACGAAAGGCCCCGGAAGATTCGGAAGAGGAAGACGACGTCGAAGAATGGATCGATAGGGCATGTGGATTTTCGGTCGAAATGCTAAACTGGAACGAAAACAGAGCTCGGTCAATATTGGATACGGTGCCGCCTCATCGATTAATGGTAAATGAGCGCGATTTCCCCGAAGCCATAGCAAAGGCATATTTCGCCTCGCTACCTGGCCGAAGAAGAGAAGTATCGGCAGTCCTTATTGGCGAAGTTGTCCCGAACGTGGTTATTCCTCAGTCGACTCTCGCCATCAAACAAGACGAAGAACTCGTACGAATAGCTGAGTACCTTGAAACGGCGAACAGGCCCGAAGGATTGTCCGATAAACAATTCAAAGCGTTTATGAAGAAAGCAGCTCACTTCTTTGTCCTAAATGGGCAATTATGGAGAAAGGACAGGCAGCTGAAACACAAAGTCGTACTCCCACCGGAAAAGAGGATTCAAATAATGTCCGAACTTCATGATAAATTCGGGCATAAAGCAACGTGGACAACGAAGGTCAGGCTGATGGATAGGTTTTGGTGGCCAAGCATGAGCAGAGATGTGTCCTGGTTCGTCAGGACGTGTCACCAATGTCAACTCAGGAACAGTTCGAAGATCCACATTCCTCCGACCGTGGCGGTTCCGTTTCCGCTATTTGGGAAAATCTACATGGACACAATGCACCTTCCTACAGTCGATGGCTTTCATGTGATTGCTCATGGACGATGTTCGCTCAGCTCATATCCGGAGTGGAGAATGCTGAAAAATGAAAGCGCTGTTAATCTGGCCAGTTTCATCTTCGAAGATGTCCTATGCAGATGGGGAAGTATAATGGAAATCGTCACGGATAATGGGAAACCTTGGGTCAAAGCGGTCGATCACCTCAAAAAGCAATATGGAATCAATCATATACGAATTTCGGGTTATAATTCGCAAGCGCAGGGGGTCATCGAGCGAAAGCACTACGATGTCCGAGAATCGCTCATTAAGTCGTGCGATGGGAATCAATCAATTTGGCCGAAGGCAGCGCATGCCATATTTTGGGCCGAGCGGATTACAATTCAGAAATCCACGGGGTATTCGCCATATTACATAGCGCACGGTGTCCAGGCGATACATCCATTTGATTTGGAACAGTCAACATACATGCACCCGTTTATCGACGAAGAAATGGACTTCGGAGAACTCATAACGCGAAGAGCGATGAAGCTTCAAAGACGGGAAAAGGAGCTATCGAAAATACAGAGAGACAAGTACAAGGCTAGGCTCGAGTCGGCAGAGCAATTCCTGAAGAAGTATGAAGGGCAGATTTACGATTTCAAGTTCGCCCCGGGGAGGCTCGTACTCATCAGAAACACAAGGATCGAGAAGGAACTGAATAACAAGATGAAGCCCCGATATATAGGTCCGATGGTTGTTGTCCGGCAAACGAAATCGGGAAGTTATATACTCCCCGAAGTCAATGGTGCGATCGCGGAACATCGATTTGCGGCGCACCGACTGGTACCCTACTTCAGGAGGAACGAAATCACTATCCAAGTCACAACCTTAGTAGGTAAAACTACGAAACAGCTGAACGAGATGGCGGACGACGATACACCAGAGGAATACAGTTTGGTGGAACCAGGGGACGACTCGCTACCAGGAACATACAGGACGAGACTTTGGCAGTTCCCCAGGAAACCGGAACACGAAGGGACAACGTTAACGCCAGAACAAACGGGACAAAAGAGGACGTAGGGCCGGCGAGGCGACGAAAAAGACTTCTTAAATTTCACCTTATATTCATCTGGCTTATTTAACAAGAAATCGATTCATATTTCTACATTAAAGGTGGTGTCCACCGAGAAAAAGGGGGGGGAGCGTACAAAGTCGGAAATCTGCGACGGTTTATCAAAAACAAACAAGAAAATACGAGAAGGTGGACTTGTGCTACAAGAACGCCATAGCAATCTCCTCCTCGTCCGCCTCATCGATAGCATCCTCGATCAAGACGCGATACGCCAAACCAATTTCCTTCATTACTTGATCAATAATTGGGGTCATATGATCAACGACAACGGGGCTTAGCACGCCAAAAGCGGACGAATCACTGGCACCGTCGAGAAGACGGGACCTAGAATTGCGAACGATGGCATCCATTTTCTCGCTGCGTGCGATGCTGGAATCAGATCGTGGCCGAGGATGGTGCTCCGGAGACAGGCGAATGACTGGACGTCTGGGGTCGATATGCGAGAGGGAGCCAGAAGCCGCGTTACGAGAGTCATGCCAGCTAATATAGTATTACTTTTCCCCACATGTGTGGTAAAAGTGAAGTGTATAAAATGCCACAAAATAGTACTTCAACTGTAGTATTACTTTTCAGTTTAGTAAAACAAAAGTATTACTATTATGTTTTACTTAGCTTGTGGTCAACTTCAATTGAAGTAATACTGTAGTATTACTTGAGGAAATTAAAAAGAACTGCACTAGGTAGGAATTGAACCTGAACATGTGACTTACAATTACATAAACTAAACTAACAATACTATTCATTACCACTATACTATAGAAGCTTAAAAATGTATTAATTATAAGGGAATATATACCTAGCATCAAATTGGTTTATCATCAATTAAATTACTTAAATATATCTTAATCTCTACGCAACAACCCTAACCCTAACTAACCTAACCCTAACCACCTAACCCCTAACCCTAACCTCCTAACCTTATTAATTCTGGTTTTTTTCTTATTTATGATCCTATTCTAACCATAACCCTAACCTAACCCTAACTCTAACCCTAACTGCTAACATCCTAGTCATTAACACATACTTAGTCCAGGTTAGGGTAAGCAGCTTGCTGCTTACCCTAACCTGGAGTGTCCTAATTATATGTTTGATCCTAGTTTAGAGGTGGTATATAATCCACCATGATCATAACTTGTTTAAGCACTTATAGTGTAGTGGTGTAAGACAACCGTGGTGGTCTTCACTGAGGGAGGAACGAAGATAAAATGAAACAGAGCGTGTATTAAAAGGTAAAGAACTGATACACGCGAGAGTCGTAACTATCAAGGTCGTAGCCAAACATGTGTAACGTTGGTAAGCTAGGCTTACACTCATCCGTACCGTAAAAAATTAGAGTGACCTTTTAGAATAAAGCGGGGAGGGGGAAAGAGGGGGAGAATAAAAATAAAAAAAATTCAAGTAGCCTTTGAGGCTTCCCATACGTCAAGAGCAACGGTGTCGTCCAACTCCTTTCCGGCAAGCCACAAATCGTCTTCGGCTCCGTAGCCAACCCAGCGTACGAGATACTGGCGACCCTTGCCGCGTGGGCGTTCGTCGAGAATTTTATCGATGAAAAACTCCGTCTGTCCGGAGGGAGTGACGATCGGACCAGGGCGTGAATGCTCTCGATGAGGGAAACGAACAGGGTCGTTTTCGACGAAATGTTCTAGTTGAGAAGCGTGGAAATTAGGGTGGATATTTGGGGAGTTGGGCAGATCGAGAACGTAGTTGGATGTCTCGGGGTGGAAATCGAGGATTGTGTAGGGACCATCGAAGCGTGGCATGAACTTCGCGACGCGTCCATCTTTAGCTTGCATGTACTCGCGTCGCCGATTGATTGTTGTCAATAAGACCCTGTCACCAATGGAGAAGACGTGCTCGGGAGCGCGGGACTTGTTAGCGTGATGGGCTTGTTCGATTTTGGCTCCGGTGAGATTGTCTTTGGCCTCGAGGACGTCGATCTGTAGTCTTTCAAGTATAGCGAGTGCGTCGGAATCCTCCAGCGATTCCGGGATGAGACCATTTAACAAGGGAGGCAATAGACGAGGTGAACGCCCGGTTTTCAATTGAAAGGGAGAGAATCCTGTTGAAGCGTTAACAGTGTTCATAATGTGGAAACGGACGGCGGGCAAGGAAGTAGACCATCCGTGCTGGTTTCGCTCGACGTGGAAGCGGATGGCCTGGATGACCGTTTTGTTAGAACGTTCAGACAAGCCGTCGGTCTGGGGATGGTACGAAGTTGACAAACGATGTTTGATCCCAGCGCGAGCCATTAAAGCGGTCCAAAATTTCGAAATGAAGAGCTTGTCACGATCGCTGATAATCTCGAGCGGGCAGCCATTCTCGCAGTACCACCGGTCGAAAAACAAACCGGCAATCTGTTGAGCTGTAGAGTCGGTTCGGCACGGTACGATTTGAACGTCGGACCCGAGGCGGTCAGTGATGGTCATGAGACAATTGAAACCGCCCTCTTCAGGTAGTGGTCCTACGAAGTCCATGGTGATGCAGTCAAGACGACCGTCGGGAATGGGAAGGGGATGTAGTGGGCCGGAAGGCTTAGCCGTCCGCCCTTTGTTTCGTTGACAATCCGGGCAAGAAGAGACATAAAAATCGACTAGATCACGTCGCATATTGGGCCAATAGTAATCGTTGCGAAGTGCGGCGTAAGATTTGTCGCCTCCGAAGTGCCCTAACGCGTCGTGCGCCATGTGAAACAAAGAATCGCGCAAGGAACTGGAGCGAGGAATGACGAGTCGATCGCCCAAGAACAGTAATCCGTCCTTCAAACGTACGCCACTCTTGTGATCGATTTTACCGGAAGCAATGTCGTCGAACAAGTTTTTGCAGAAAGGGTCGGATTTGTAGCCGTCTTTGATGCCTGTGAGCAGTGAAGGGTCGCTCGCGACGTTGAACAAAGCACCAACGGTGACGTCCTGTGCAACAGTCACGTCCGGAATATCGGTGCGAGACAAGGCGTCCGCGACGGTATTATCTTCCCCGGGGACGTAGCGGATGGTGTAGTCGTATTGCAAGAGAAATTCCATCCAGCGAGCCTGTCGACGCGATAAATCTTTCTGTGTGTCGAAATTTTCAAGAGTTCGGTGGTCGGTAACAATGGTGATATGAGAGCCGAGCAAATCGACGCGCCATTTCTTCAAGGCGCGGACGATTGCGAGCATCTCCTGTTCATGAACTGGGTAGTGTAACTGGGCGCCGGTGAATTGCATGGAGTCGAATGCGACGGGACGGGCGGTCTCCCAAGTGGGACCAAAACTGATAACGCCACCGGTCCGCAAACCGCTAGCGTCGCATGTCACAAAAATGTGGTTGTCCCCAGGATCGTCGTGATTGATCGTGGTTAGACATTCTCGACTGACAACGAGATCCTTAACGGCTTGAAAGGAAGCCTGATGTTCGTCGGTCCAAGGGGGAAAATGGCTGTTGCATTCCTTCGTCGTGAGGGGTGTCAAGATAGAGGTGTGTTCCGCGAGGGCAGGCAAGAACGAAGAGAGGTAACGCACGAGACCCAGGAACATCCGAATGTCTTTAGCTGTTTTCGGGGTAGGCCAGTTAACAATACGCTCGACTTTAGCAGAGTCGGCCTCGATTCCACGAGCAGAGATATGATGTCCGAGGAAATCAATTTCAGTGCAAAAGAGATTCGTTTTCTTGACGGAGCAGTAGAGGTGAGCGTCGGCGAGAGCGGAGAGGACTAGGGAACAATTGATTTCGTGTTCCTCGACAGTATTCGACCAGATAATGATGTCGTCGAGGTAAACATGACATATCTTTCCGATATATTTCTTCAAGGCGAGCATGACTCGCCGTTGATGCGTAGCCGGTGCGTTACGAAGACCCATAGGCATAACAACCCACTCCCAAAGACCGAAAGGCGTGAGAGTGGCGGTATACTTTATATCATCAGGGTGCATCCGAGTTTGGAAAAAAGAGTTGGTCATGTCGATCTTTCCCCAAATCTTGCCTTTGGCACAGTCCGCAAGAATGTCCTCAATCCGTGGCAGGGGATAGTTGTCAGGGACGGTGACGGAGTTTAGAAGTCGATAATCATTAACCCAACGCGGCAAGACGGCGGCGTCGGCCTTAGGTATAATAAACGAGGGGGAGGCATATTGCGAAGAAGAAGGACGAATACGACCCGCTTTTGCATGTTGTTCTATGAGTATACGCCAGGATTCCCGGAACTTTCGGGGACATGTATATGCGCGAGCAACACGGATTTTCTTCGCGTCGTCGTTGACCACTATCCGATGAAGGACATCGTCAGGCAATTCGCTAGTGTGTGGTATATCGGTAGGAAAGCGGTCGGCATGTTTCTTTTTGAGTTTTGCATCGAGTTTCGCAAGTCGTTCCAGCTCCGCGAGTTGTGTAATCCGGGTACGGACGTAGGCGACGACGGGAATCCCCACAACGGGATCGCAAGCGCTCTCAACCCGGTCTTTGATCTCGTCACGGAGGAAACGTTGTTCGAGCGCAAGACGCGTCTGGTCCTTCAAGATTTTCGCTGTCGCGAGCCACTCGCGTCTCAGAGCCCGTGGAGACTTGCCCTTGGAGGGGTCTTTACGTGCGAGCGTTGGATCCGGTGGGTTTAACAGGTCATGAGTGGTCCCCCTCAGACAGGCCGTTCGACGATCGACGTCGACGACGATTGCGTTGTGGCCAATGAAGGAGGTCCCCAAAATCAACGGGGTGTGGAGTCCGGGACAGATAACGGCGTAACAGGATTTGGATTGGAATGCGTAATCGTCGGAACATACAGAGATGCGTACAAACTGAGAGAGTGAAACCTGGGAACCTTTCTTTCCATCCTTCGAATAAGCTGCAGAAACAACGAGCGGTTCATGTAACGCTTTGACGTCAAGCCCCAAGGAGGCGACGAGTTTAGGCGAAATCAAAACTGTAGGGCAGCCGGTGTCAATAAGAGCATTGATCACGGGTGAATCAATGGAAGAAGGATGGTTGATACGGGAGCGCCACCACAACGGCTTCAAAAGATTAGAAGGAGAAGGGGGGAGAACGTACTCATCAAGAGGCTCAGAATCACCAGAGTCTTCGTCAAAAGCGGAAGAAGCCCTGGACGATCCTGCGTCCTCCTCAACGTTACCAAACACAGCGTTAACCTTCATTGTGCCGGCTTTGCCCTGCAAAAGCAGGTAAGCGGATTTAGCGGCGGCTGCGGTAGCGGCGGTGATAGGCGCGTAGTCGGTACCGGAAGGAGCCTCCTCCTCACAGTCCTTGGCCCAGTGGTCGGTATACAAACGACGACATTTCAGGCAGCCGTTGTTCTCGTTGATGAGACGGCGTTCCTCGTCGGTGATTTTGGGGGGGCGGGAAACGGGGACGGCAGGTGTTCCGGACTTAGAAGAAGAAGCAGTGTTGTTGGAAGTAGAAGAGGTAGCGGCGGTCTTCTTGGAAGCGTTGGTTGGTTTAGAGGATTTCTTATCGTCGTCTTTCATCGCGGCAACCCAGTAGGATTTTGCTTTAACCTTATCGTTTGCGATTTCGTCGTCGAGGGTACGGACTTCCTCAATCCACGCGTTGAGTTTAGTGATATCGGAAATCTCGCTTTTCTTGTCGTTCTTTTTGTATGCGGTGCGGAGTTCGAGGTTGATGCGATCGAATAAAAATTTACGCAGGTCGGTTTCTTTCACATGATCCTCGGTACCTATTAAAAGCAAGTTGTCGGCACGAACGGCGTACTGCCATTCGAAGAAAGGGCGTTGTCCCTGCATCTCGATCATTCTGCCGCGGATATTGTCCTCCCAGTTCTTGGGGAACCACTCAGCTTTGAAAGCGACACAGAACTCCGTGAACGTCATGGCGAGGAGCTTGGTTTCTTCGACAATGATCCACTCGATCATTGCGGGGGATTCGAGATTGTAGATTATGCGACTAACTTTTTCGTCGGCGGGTACCTTCTTAGTTGCGAAGTACCGCTTGCACATAGTTTCCCAGCGACTGTACACGGCAGGCGTGACGTCACCGGCGGACATAGTGGGAGCGGAAGTAGGTGCGAGTTGGGAGACGACAGCGTCGCGAGAAGCGAGTTTAGAGAAGGCGGACATGCTTTGGCAAGGTACGTTCGAGGAAATGGAACAGGGATGAGAGTCGGAGTCAGATCCTGAAGAATCTGAGGTAGTCGGTACTTGGCGGGGACGGGAGTTTCGAGCAGGGCTGGGGAGTCGTGCAGGACGTTCAGGAGACGGTGTCAGGGAAGGAAGTCGAGAGGAAGTCGAGGATGAGTTGGATGAACAACTCGACGAACGGGATCGGGAAGATGCCAGTGTGGCAACGACAGGTCGATATATGCGTGTGAAAACGTTCGGAAACTGGGCAGAGGGGTACAGAAGTCAATCAGAAGACAGACGTCGGGAGTTGATCGTGGTAAGATCAGAGGATGATAAGGAGATGAGAAAGAAACGGGAGCAGAAGTGTTTAAAAGATGCCGCGGAAGCAAAATCGACACGCCGGGTCCAAATTTGGCCGAATCGTGTGAAAAAAGTTTCCAGCGGTAGACGATCTGAATACGATTTTAAAAAAAAGTGTAAGACAACCGTGGTGGTCTTCACTGAGGGAGGAACGAAGATAAAATGAAACAGAGCGTGTATTAAAAGGTAAAGAACTGATACATGCGAGAGTCGTAACTATCAAGGTCGTAGCCAAACATGTGTAACATTGGTAAGCTAGGCTTACAAGTGGTAAGTGATGTAGATAATTGATTATATAATATAAAGTCTTTGGTTCAATTCTCCTTGAAAACACTTGTTTTTTGATAGTTTTACTTTACTATAAAGTAAAACTGTAGTAAAAACCAAGTAATACTTCATTAAAAGTGATTGGTAGTAATTGAAAAGTATAGTAATACTAGCCCTTTTACTTCAGTTTCAGTCAAGTATAAAGTAAAAAAAGCAATACTTCAAATGAAGTACTATTTTGTGGCATTTTATACACTTCACTTTTACCACACATGTGGGGAAAAGTAATACTATACTAGCTGGCATTAATGGTTACGAAGGGGGGGAAGGGCTGACGAACTAGCAGTCGGGTTCGCCGATGTCTTAATCTCACCGGACGCCTCGCTGGAAACGACTTCGGGCCTTTTTAGGACCTTGATGCAGCCGGTAGCGCGAGCCATTAATTCGCCTACAAAAGGGGAAAGAATTTCTATGGTTGCAGTTGTGTCCGTCACTACAGGGAGAAGGCTCACTGAGGTTATCCTCTCCACCTACGAGATTGCATGCGGACTGCTTCCCTTCACAGAAGTCGCATGCTTGAGACCTGAAACCGGGGCAAGAAACGTCATTACGAATACATTCGGAACATCGGTAGTCCTTGAAGAGGGTAAAAGATGGGGTCAATGACTTGAAAACATAGGCTGAGATATGGGGAAAGACTGACTCTGGCTCGGATAAAAAAGAGGCGGTTCTTCCTGGATGCTCTATCCTGTTTCGCTGAAGAAAGTGTTCGATAAGCTTCAGCTGCTGGGAGGACGGTGATTTTGGGTACGGGGAAGCCTGTAACTTTTCTCAACCGACGGGTAGGTTGGCTGGTCTGTTCCCTCCCCGGAGAGTCACTTTGGGGCTCGACATCGCTAGCAGCTACGACCATTCGGACACGGGCAACTTTAAATGACCGGCTTACGGGCGCGAGAAGAGTACTTACAAGAATCGGCCAACTCGTCGCTCGAAAACTCAGGATCGAAATTAGCAACGGCCACGGTGCGCGGAAGATTATACGAAATGGCCTCGAGAAGAAAGTCGGGAACATAGGGAAAGTTATTGATGAACTTTATAACGGACGAATTCAATTCTGGAAAATTGTGGAAATAGGCTGGCGGAGCCCTAGGATAACCGATCGATAAAAGGGTGAACATCATGGACCTCAATTCTTTCGACGACTTCGTGATACGATCAGGCATTAATTGCCTGTAAACGCCGAAAAGCGAACCGGGAATTCGTCTAGTCGATATAAGGGCGCTTCGCTGAGCAGCGGAGAGGGTTCGCAAATCAGTATCACCAGAAAGGGCGGACAAGAGAGGCTGTGCGACGGTGCCATCCAGAATATCTGAACAAAAAGCTTGTTATCAAACCAACTATGGACGATGAAGGAATATGGCAAACCCGTGATCGACCTATTAAACTTCCCTGAAAAAGCACCAGTGGTGGACGACATATCTAAGAACCCTGATGGACGAAGAAGATACTGTCAATAAAAGAGGTTTCGAGAATAAAAGACCTCTCTTAAAAAAGAATCTCAGCCCGGGTATCTCCAGCCACGTGGAAAGAAGCCGAATCGATTGCCGAAACAATAAGGTCTTTGGTAAACAACTGCTCACAAAAAAAAAAAAAAAAAAAAAAAAAAAAAAAGAAGGATGGTGGTCTATGAGGAGTAGAGGAAAAAGATGCTGCTACGCACTATTAGCGATAAAAACCTGGAAGTCAAAATACGAACGTTAAATTGGAAGAACACGAAAGGAAGAAATACGAAGAACCGAAATACGAGACAAGCAAGAAAGAATAGTATGGTAGGCGCATGGGGCTTATAACCTCGTAACGGAACGGATAGAGAGCGACGGCTCTCCTGTACACAGTGACGAAATACTGCGAAAAGACCACGGACGACAAACGATCGAAAGAAATTGGAAGAAAACGACTATGCGGGGTTCGGAGACGGTAGATCTGGCTGGCCAGCGGATCTACTGACGCAGACCGAACCCAATTATGCGCTGATATGATAAAAGTATGCAACTCACGACGTTTTACAGATTTACAAGGAGACCGAGACGCTAGGCCTCACACTATGCAAAATTATGAACGAATTATGCGCCTGTTATCAGGCATTTATTTTACAAGAGACAAGGAATCGGAAACTCATCGGACGGTCTACAGAATGGTAGTATCAGGCACCGCTCCAGCTCCTCGACGATTAGCCCTTGCCCCTCCGCGACCTCTCCCACGCGTCGCAGCGTTCCGAGGATCTACCTGTCTGAAAGCTCCAGGGCCGAAATGAACTTGGTGGAGGCCTCCGAGACGAGGATCGGGAACGTCTCCATGAAGACGGACCTCTTCAAAGCCCTCTTTCACGGGAAACCTCGCGACGAAGGGGACAAGAGGATATCGAGGAGCAGGAAGAATAGGATTGGGAACGAAAGCCGCCCGCAATCTGAGCAGGTCATTGACTTGCTGCTGCTTCATTTCGGGAAGCACGCCGTACCCGTTGTACGCATCGGACGACTCGAATCCATCGAAATCCAGGGCGGTTCCGACGTATCCGACCTAGAAAAGGACGAAAAGAAATAAATCAACGAAGGATGAGAACCAAGAAATAAGTAAAACGCGCCTGGGCAACCATCTCGCTCTTCACCGACGATAAAAGATACCCAACGTTCCTAACGTTGACCGCAACGTAGTCCCCCTCGAAACCAAAGTTCTTCAGAAAGAACTCGAGCATGGCGACGGTAGTGGTGGCTTGAGCGGGAATTGGAATGGTATCCCAAGAACCTGATTTAATGGCCTCGGAGGCTCGGAGCTTCATAGCTTGATGCTGGACGGACGATGTTGAAAGAGGAACGATGAAGGAAAAACAAGCGAGCCGCTTACTACGTAATTGACGATCCGGGTGAGGAGGGTCCTGACCCAGAGCCTTTCCTCGAGAGGAACGTCCGTCGGACACCTCCCATTTACGGAGAGATGAACGATGCCTAGGAGGCTACGAATTGACCGAGACCAGATGGTGGTCGGAGACCTCTCATTTTCGAGGTCGGGATCCTGGGGATTCTCGGGAAAGCGATTTGCAGACAAACGGAGAATAAAGGACATCGTTGATGGGACTTTACTGACTTAAGGAACGGAGCAAACGATTCGGGGAGGTTTTTTATATGCAGACTACAATAAGTGGCATATGATTCTGGGAGCGTTATTTTACTCCGTCGTTTCCTCCTCCGACCCTGGCCAGTCCTCTGCGTCGCTATATCCTGCACCTTCGGACTCCCCCTCGACCACGACAACGCGCTTAGGTACGACCCTTTCGAGGAGATCGAGACGGATCGATCTGGTCATCGCGCTTTCCAACGCGGCAACCCCGGGCTTCTCGTACTCCGGCCAATCGAAGGCATCTTCAGCCGACGCGTAAGCTGCCAGGGCGCGTATGCTAAGCTCGGTAAGAGCTCGGACGGCTTCGACCTCCCAATGAATGGGGCTTGCTGGCTGAATTCGGACAGCCCGACAAATCAAGCGCAAATGGCTGATCGTTCTATTCATCTCGGGCGGAACCATGTATAAACGTCTGTCCTGCTTGTTCAGGTCCTGCCACTGGCTGTGGAAATGGACCTGTTACCGATCAAGTGAAAACCCGTTAAACGATAAGATCGCTAAGGGTCGAGTTTAGACCAACGTACCGCGAGGAGCAACACGATTTGCGCATTGCAGTAGTAGGGAACCCTCTCGCGACCAGTTAAAGCTACAAAGTAGCCATCGGGCCCGAGTTCACGGAATATAAAATCAGCAACGAGGCCGACAGCGGGGCGCAGGAGGCACCTGAGATAGTGAATCATTCCGTCACGATCAAGGATATCGAACGTTGCTGCCTCTTGGGCAAGAGTGTTCAAAAGGACTTGGTGTAGGGGTTCCATAATTTTCATGGGCTCTGTGGTGACCTGTACGGAGGAATTGATTCACCCTCTTTATACTAAAAATATCGCGCTATTCAGCTATCGGACACCCCTTCTACTTGCCCGTACCCTCCCCTGCCAACCGTATCACGAACTCCGGAAATTCCACGGCAACTGCCTCTCGGTGCATTACAGGGACGATAGACCAAAGGAACTCCTTCGTTAAATCCTTCCTCTTCACAAGTACATCTTCATCGTACCCGAGCTCAACTCCGTGATGGATAAGGAATAGCTGCACCATGCTTGCGAGGCGCAACGCTTCTGACGGAACCACGGCCTCGTCTCCTCGGCCAATTGCCGTCACCCTATCCCTAAACCGTAGAATGGCATCCTAGAAGACGTAAGGTTAACACTCCGAAGCTCACCGAGTGAACCACGGACGCCTACCAAATGATCCAACACGATGCGGAACCAGCCTTTCGTCTCGCTCCATATGATTGGTTCAACGGTGTCTCTCGGGGAACTCGTTATAAGATAAGCCGCGTACCCCCGCTCGACGATCTCCACCATAGGGCGGAGGCGGAATCGAAGGAAGTTTGTAAAGCCCTCGGTAGGAGCGAAATCCCCGGCAAGAACTTCAGGAGGATGGGCATACGACAAAAACTCGTCTCGGAGAGCTTGAGTAAACGATGAACTAACGACATGCGACATTTTGGCCGGAATATTGATGGCTACCCTGCGCCAGCTGGCGTTCTTTATACCTCATCGGACTTAGGACTGACGTCTCGGACCGATAAGAGGTGTCCGAACGAACTCCGTGCAGCCACTGTTAACCGTTGGATTTTCCGGACCGTGCCTTATCAGAAGCAGTAAAGACGCCTGTTCTTCGGTATAGATGCTCACGGAACGATTGCGAATGCCACATGCAAAAGAACACGAGCTGGCCGCCACGTCGCGCCGCTACCCTGGGACCATCTTTTCGACTATTGTCGCAGGTCCTTGCCTCACCTGATACACTTCGCCGTGTCTCGTTCCTTCGCAAAGATTTCGCAAGATCGCGGTCACATCACCCGCACACGTATTAACCCGCACAGTCTCAACTGCGCCGTAAGAACAACGACGATCAGGACGCAAGCCACCTCGATCTAAACGGCCATGACTTCATGAAGCCACTGGCGCTTGACGGCTGTCGGCTTTGAGCGCTGTAGAAATGCAACTGCATCATCTTGAAGAAGAGAACAGCATCTTGCGCCGGCCGAGTTATTGAACGGGACGAGAAGATCATCCTGACATCGTATAACGGCGAGGCTACGGAAGAACGAAATGATGACCAGGCCACTGAGCGATATAGCGAAATTGTAAAGGAGAAAAGCTCTGAAAGCATTGATAACCTCTCTCCGTTCTCATCTCACTCGCCTCCCCTCTGAACTTTCCTCTTATCAAGAGCCGCTGACGGAGTTACGAACTGTCCGCGATTCAAATGTCTGCGCACAGCGGGTGGAATCATCGGACATCGATACCCTTTGTAAAGGAGGTTGGGAGGCTGCCCGAGACCGTTGTGCCCTCCGGACTGACAGTGCATTCCATAAACTACAAGATCTCTGAACACAGCACGCGAAAGGAGTGTTTACCCATTAAAGTACCAACGACGACAAAAACCCCCTCGGTCACATCCAGGAAAGCTTCCCCGCTACGCGTGCGTTCTGAAATGCGAATTTCCGACTATTAGTATCCCTCCGAGGGGCCCAAAGAACGAGACCGACGGCGCCTGCTTACCAGAACACCAGGTCCTCAAATTCGGGATACTCCTTTGCCCCGCCAGTCAATGAAGCGTTAACGTCGGCCTCATCTTTTAGTGACTGAAGCATTTCCCTCCTCTGACCGACGCTGCTGAGGGCCCAGTCCCCATGAAATCCGACCTTGTCATAAACGATAAGACTGAACTCCATCATACGGGATACCTCTGAAGGAATTTTAAATTCGGCGGCGTTGGCATCGGTCCTGGCCCGCTGACGGTATGCAATGATGAGTTCCTGCGCAGAAGGATTCTTTTAGTATCTCTGCGTTCCCCCGCTGAAAAACGGTGGAAGCCCGTACAACGTTCTCAACGAAAAACCGCATAAGCCGCCTCGACAGCGTATACTGCCCGATAACACTGTCGGTGTCATCGGGAAATGCTGTCACCCTATGAGGAAGCGTTGCCTGGATGACACCGAACATCATACGAAGGCGTTTGCGGAAGAATCCATCGAAGCCCTCGTGCGGATAGAAGACGGGTCGAATGAAGGACGGGACGTTCAACGTCATGAAGTAGTCGCAGAGTCTCTCGCGAGCCATTTGCATACTGCGGGCAGGCATTTCGATTTTCAACACGAAAGGACTCGTCGTTTATATGTACATGACAACTGCATGCCCTCGATCACCTCTCCGAACCCTTCCCCCTTCTCGCCGCCTCATGCCCCCGACAAATTGTTTAGTCCTTGTTCGATAATCGCTGCCCCGCCAATCAAACCGTTCCTCTCCTCTTCGGATAACGTCTCCAAAAGCAGGCGAAATGCCCCGTGTGTTGCCAAGCTCGCGAGTGGCTGGACTGTACCTCTCTGATCAGCTCGTTGCCGCACCGCTAAAGTGTCAGAATTCTTACCGGACAAGGCCCTTTCTATCTCGGCCACCTCCATTTCTTCGTCCTCGTCGTCCGTTGCAATACTTATGACGGATATGCCTTCGTCTTCGTTGTTAGCCGGATTCTCTTCTCCTTCGAGGCCGTTGCCCCTGTCCGTACTAATCGTACCATCTCGATGTACCCTGGGACCGCTGTATGGATGCTTCTTCAACACGGCATGTACATGGAACCGACCACGCGGGTCCGCCTCGATGTAATCGAAAGCGACGCCGAATGTCGATCGGCGGGCATATTCTTCTATGAAGTACAAGATAACGTCGATCTTATGTGCCTCGTACTCGTCCTGATCCCCGGAAAACCCTACGACGTGGACGCACCGCTGCACCTGGTAAACGGCGGTCACTGCTTCCTTGGGAAACGGCTCCGTGGTATCGTCCATGCACCTCCCCTTCAGTACCCATCTAAGTCTGAGCATGAATACCTTAACCTTCGCAATTAGCACGGACCCCCTGAAAGGCACACACGCACTCACCATGTGCTGGCACAAGATTTTAACGTGCCTTCTCAGCGTGTATACACCGTGACCCGAGAACTCCGGAAGGAGAACGTCTGCTACAGCATCTTGAAAAATGCAGCTGACGACTAGGTGAACCATGGGACGGATATTGTTACGCAGGTATCCGAGGAAAGTTGCCATCGTAATATCGCCATCTATCCCGTCTAGATCGAGGCAGCGCGTAAAGAAGAGTTCTTTTGCTATGGGATCCATTTGGCTTGTTGCTTTCAGGAAAGCTCTGGCTGTCTTGACCTTGGAATTTATAGGTCCTTGGCCGGTCGTCCTTGCCCTGTTTCGGTCACGGACACGCTGTTGTGTTTGCCCTCCGGATGATCGACCGGGGACGGTCGATATTTAAAAGTTAGGAGGAAGTGTGAGGATGCCAGCATCCCCAGCCAAGGAATCGACAACTATACAACAACCTACTCTTATGCGACTCCTCAGACATAGCTAACTACAGAGATACTGGTGGCATCACCACAAACGACTTACTTTTCGAATGACCGGACACTGAAAGACACCAAGTACCCGCTACTTGACGGTTTCTCCCCGAAAGCGGCCTCTTCATCCACTCACCAAACGCTAACCCGCCTTCGGTCACGTCTCAGAACGTTTCGGAATACTTGAAATCACACACGAACAACTTCTCCGAAGGAAATCTACCGCCAGAACCCAATTCCCTATCGTCGTTTCACCTGACCGAAGGCCCAATGTACTCGATCACCTCTCCGCAGCCCCCTAGATCCTTCGGACAGATCCCAAATCGTTTCAGCAGGTTCCCTTTCACCTCTAGAAGACCTCATCGAGAGATACTTCACCGACAAAACATTGCCACCAGTCGACATACCGCCAACGTGATGCTTGCTGCCCTGAGCTGTTCTTCCTATCAAATCGGACATATTCCCTTTACATTGTGATCTCAATTCACACCTTTCCATGCATCTGGACGCCTCGTTAAGACCTCCGTCCACCCTGACCAAGTGGTGCTACGGAATATTCTTCCCTCTGTGTTTATCACATGACACAGCACTTGTAAGCGAGGTATCGCCCGCTAACAAAGACACTACAGGTCTCCGCCTAGCAACCCACATCAAATTCACTCTTCTCGGACAACTTTGGCCGTCGCATCTTGGAAAAATCTATCGGAAGCTCCCCATCATCCTGCTCACTCGGACATGTTTCATCCCTTCACAAATTCACCTTGCAACGCTTTCAGAGAACACCTCAGGCCCTAACCTTTCACACTGAGCGAGGTTCGGACACATCAAAACCAATACCGGATCTGTTTCATCATTGGAGATCTCGGGGACCTTGGGATGGCACTCGGGGTGAAGAATTAGGCAAGGACAGGGAAGGAATTCATATATAAAGTAGGATAGGACATGGAGAACGGTAGATAGAACCAGTGTGGACGAGAACCAGAGGAACATACCCGAATCGACCAACTACCCAGTTACTCTCTATAGGAATTCTATCTCTTTCTCATACTTCTGAAACCGAGACAAGGAACGATTACAGGAGTCGGTCAAAACAAGAGAAAAAGGACTTGATTCAGTCGGCAGTACCACTCCCGGAACAAAGGAAGCTCTCCGAAATCAGTCCAGAGCTGTCCGAAACCCTCGAAGCTCTCCGAAATCAGTTCAGAGCTGTCCGAAACCTTCGATAGCTCTCCGAAGACGTTTTATAGCTATACAAAGCATCGGTCAGCTCACCAAAAGCTGTCCGAGGCCCTCGTAGGTTCTCCAAGATCGAACTTATAGCTGTCCGAAGCCCTCGATAGCTCTCCGAAGACGTTTTATAAGCCGTCCGAAGCATCGATCAGCTCTCCGAAAGCTGTCCGAGGCCTTCGTAGGTTTTCCAAGAACGAACCAATAGCTGTCCGAAGCCTCTAAACGGCCTACCGAGAACGATCCTACAAGTCCGAAGCTTACCTTACACCTCATCATCTCATACCCACCTCACCACCGTTTTACGAACACATTATCCAAACACAAGTCACTGGGCATTAGGATTTCTCGCTACGTAAAATCCCCTCCGAGAAAACGTCACCTTACCCCCTAGAGGCAAACTATAGTTAGGAGTCTAGCACATCTACTCCTAGCGCCGCAGTCCTCATCACAGCGCGTGCCCGTCTAGGAAAGGGAAATCGGCCGATTCAAAATTGGTACATACCAAAACTCGAGTTCATGCAGAGCGTCACCGCCAATATCCGTGCAAATGGTGCCCCCATCCAATGGTCTGCAGACAGGACCGAAAATGCACACATAACCGAGATCAAAGAACCAGCTCGAGCTAGCAATAATCAGAACTACGAAACCCAGATATGTCGGTATCTGGACCGGCTGGATAAGATACGCCGGTTCGATCTTGCGACATCTATGTCTGATGCACATGTAGACTTCCGACTATCCGACAATGGCGACGTCGATTCCGACGATGAATACGATGACAGAGATCAACTCCATTGTATCGATTCAACAAGCGCACTTCTTGCTCACGTACAGCCAGTCTCTTCCCTCGCTGGACCCGCGCGCATCTTATGTGACTACTTTCTCGAAGCTGAACGCCTTCTACGCGGCGAAGAACCTCGTGCTCCCATCCCATATCGAACATTTGCTGGTCTGAATACGGCATTCCATCTCACGCGTGATCCTTCGTTCAAAAGTCTCCCCGTGGACGAAATTGCAGCAAAATATGGCATCCCTGACTTACGCCCTGCTATCGCAGACTATCTTCAGCATTGCAAGAGTGGTACGAAGGTTTTCACCGTGGGTGGCCGTCGTACTGCAGCTAGTGACTGCGAATTACCGTTTGATTTGCTTCAAGTGTGGAAGAAAGTTCGAATCCAGGTCAGAGAATATCACGAGCCTTATAACATCCTTCCTCCTACAACAATCAATGCATCCCCCCCCTCCGATCCCAAGGGATGGTCCTTCGGACGTTGCGACCCGGTCATTGTCAATACCGATCCAACTTTGCAGTGGCCGCACAGTGGTTTGGCAGGTGAGTGCTCAGTACTTCATTCTCGAGTCGGCATGCTCATAAATTCTGTTGACAGGGCATCTCGTAGGCCAGCTTCGAATTATCTTTCGTATCGTTCCTCGAAAAGGCCGTCCTTTGCCTGCAGCTCTTGGACCAGACCGTTTTCTTACTTATATCCAACGCTTCGACATCGTTCCACAACTCAACCCACGTATCTCACGCACTCAGAAAGGCCCATATCCAGACCCCGTCACCGGTCTGCACGTCTTGAAGCGCAGCCGGCGTGTCGACAAGACCATTATTGGCGATATCGTGCCTTTAACTCAGTTACGAGAATTGGTCGATCTTACACCTGTTCATGGGGCGAAGGCTGATCCACGACTGACAAAGGAGAACAGCATGGACTTCAGTTCCGAGCACCATCTGAATAAGTATTTCACGAAAGAACTTTTCTATGCTCTATATTTTCAGAAGTACAATGCGATCTAGTAGGGTTTTTTTTGCGTATACAGCCCATACAAATTAGTCCAATATCTTGATACTCCAAATACAAAAGACTACTTATTCTTGAGGCGTGAAACGTAGTTCTACGTAGCCTAATATGGTTACTATCGAGGTCTATGCAGAGCCTGCCTTGATCTAAGTAGCACTACGTCGCACTACGCAGACACTCACAAATCCTATAGCAAACTACGAGCTCTATACACTTCTACGGTGATTCTACAAGATAATTGGGTCATCTACAACCAAAATCAGAGTTTGCTGATGCGGTCCTATACAAAATTGTGGTGGGTAGCTATTCTAAATTGGAGGAGCTGAATGGATTGCGAAGGCCTGCGCGACGGTAAACAGTGGACACGATGGGACGTGATCGATGGTGGTGAGCACTGAGGACCGGTGAGGACGAGAATGCAGAGAGGCCGCGTAGCAAGAGAGTTTAGGGCACATGGAAACCATACCCGTATTTACGGCCGTATACGGCCGTACATATACGGCGTTGACGGCCAATTCCCGTACCGTATACCGTACCGTAAGAGGCGCATATGCGAGCTTGACGGTACGGGTACGGCGCCGTAATACGGCAGCCGTATAACCGTATTATACGGCTACGGCGGGCAGCCCTAGCTTTGGCCTGAGACGGCCTGAGCCAGGGCCTACAGGTATTTTTTTTTTACAGTGTAACATTAGTATTCGAAAAGGAACCGTAATTTATCTAGTACTATTTTATGCCAATGATCCTACATCTTCGTCATCCCATTCAGACTCGGTCTCGCAGTCAGCATCCAAATCCTCTTCATCTTCTAAGAAACAATCCCAGCCATCTTCGTCTTCACCGATAACTTCATCTTCTGGTTCAAAGACAAGTGCTTCGCGGAATAGAAGGTCACGCCTTATAAAACATTTCAGACATTGCAAAGCCTCGACAACATCACCTTTGAGCCTGTTGCGACGTTTTGTGATTGTGATACCACCCGATGAGAAGGCCCTTTCACTCGAAACAGATGAAGCCATGATGGAGAGGTGATCTCGGGCGAGCGAGCCCCAGGTTGGATACCGTGCAGCGTTGGGCTATAGATGTATCCGTTAGATTCTGCAAGGACTGCTGATGAACATCTAGATTTGCCACGTACCCCCCACCAATCGACTGTTGAGAATTGATCTGGCACGCCTTCACGTGTGTCGAGATACTCGTGAAATTCTTCAAGCCAGGGGCGCGTAGCATCAGCATGCGGCGATGTGTAGACATCTTCGTTGTCCAAGTCCGGCGTGAGTTCTCGTAGTAAGGCCTTGATTCCGTGAGTAGGCGGCTTCGCGGTGTGAGGATGTGAACATCCCTAGCCTGCGACATCCTAGTTCCTATCCATTTCATGAGTACGAAGACATTAACCCCATGCCGATCTAGGTTTCTCCCCGAAAGACCATCCCTCACTTACCCGCTCAGTACTGCGTTCACGCTTTGACGACTTTCCTCAGCCATTACCCCTGTATTCCCACAGATGAAGAGTTCAACCAGTCACCAGAAAAATTAACGACAGTCTAGAAGAAATCACGACTGAAGTTTCCAATAGACGACTCCACGACTCCTAAAAAGATCCCGTCCGTCATACAGTTACCCATGAACTCCCTGCCAAAACGCATTTTCCTCTGGAAATACCGATCGCCCAATCCACACACACGCTCCTATCACTCCTTGTACCTTGCGCCCACACGTACCTGGTGGCCTAGCCTATCACTCCTGATACACAATTGACGAACTTCCCTATCTATCAGCCGATCGGTCGCCGAAAGGATCCGAGACCTGGCTATCGCTGCCGACAATGAGGCCAAACGCGATCGCTTTCTGTAGAAGGTTCGGTTACAAAGTCGGCCGACACTTACCTTGGTCTAAGGATTCGAACGCGCAACCGACCGATAATATGCACCAACCGATCGGCCGACACTTATCTTGGTCTAAGGATTCGAACGCGCAACCGACCGATAATATGCACCATCCGATCGGCTGACACTTATCTTGGTATAAGGACTCGAACGTGCGACTGACCGATCCTATGCACTGACCGATCGGCCGACCTAGTCATCCAGCGATTTCAAGTTACGGATCTTATCCGTGCAGATGACACGCATGTGTAATGCCATTCGACGCGACATGCTGTCCCAGGAGTAGCCGATCGTCGTTTCCATCCAATGATTCGAACCCGCGACTGACCGATCCTATGTGCTGACCGATCGGCCGACCTAGTCACTCGGCAATTTCAAGTTACGGAACTTATCCATGCAGATGATACCATGGCCGATTGGCCGATCCAATTAAACAGCCGACCAGTTTATCCCGGCTTAAGATTTCGAGCGCGCGACTGACCAATCCTTTGCACTGGCCGATCGGTTGACCCATTCACCAAGCGATTCTAAATTATGGATCTATCAAGACAAGATGAAGCATATGTGTAAGACTATTCAACGCGACATGCTGTTCCAGGAACGGCCGATTGTCGTCTCTACCCAAAGGATTATGGCTCGTAGCCGACCGATTCCAAGAATTGGCCGATCGACCGATCCAGTAAAGCGGCCGATTCGGTAGGAAATTCGCCAAAGACCGACATAGCGACAATAAGGGGTTGCCCTTCGACACAACCGATCGGAAACGAAAAGTCTGCATTCGAAATACGCTCTACCAATTTTAACGGACATCCCCCCGGTGGAACCAATATCCGGTTCATGCTGCGTGCATCGTTCTTTATCGGAAATAGGCCTCGAGGGGTGGAAAGGCGAACCCCTAATCGCAAGAGGCGAGGAATACTTATACCGGACTTGTAAAATACATTACGGTAGCTACGGGTAGACCCCCCCCATCTCTGTACGAACGAAATAATCAACAAACCCACTCTATACAAGGAGAAGTAGCTCACTTCTCACCTTCTAACGAATTGCTTCGACCGATCGCCTTTCTGAAATCTCCCAAATCCGAACAAACTATTGCTGCGACCGTAAACCGATCGGCTAAGTCGTTCACTCCCAGTTCCTTTACCTCTAAATTCGAGAGGGCTTCCTCTCGTCGCATTATAATTCTCACAGAGGTCATTTAGACCTCTCCATTATATTTACTTATAAAAACCTCGAGCATTTAGGTATTACCGTCAAGTACAAATCCCCTCAAACAAACGTCACCTAAACCCTTAGTGGACGAACTACTGTTAGGTTGCAGAAACTATTTCGCACCTAGCGCCGCAGTCCTCACCACAGCGGTAGGAAGAGGAGTAGTCGGAGAGGTTGTGTGCAGCTTCAGATAGCGCGCTTTGAACTATATTCATCATTACATCAGTTCAAGCGACTGAGAAGTCAGACGGAAGTCCGAGATAGTGCATACCACTCTCTCGGCAATTGTCATGGCGGCTGCCTGTTTCTCGGAGTCCCAGTACTGCTTGATGTGAGCTGCTTTCTTGCGAGGATCAAGTACTGTCACAAAAGACCTATCAATAAGGCTGGTCATAAAGAATAACAGAAAATGTACACATCGCAATAACATAAGCATCGGATTTCTTCGTTTTGTTGTAATACTCGTTGATCTTCGATGCAGCCTCTCGAAGGGCAGGTGCAAACAATGAATACTTCGGTTGCTCAGCTCGTGAGGTCCAAGCCTTAGAGAGGGCTTCGAGGGCTGGGATAGCGAGATGGAGTGTCGAGCGAAGATCCGATGAAAATGCTTGCTGAGCTCTTTCAGAATGCTGTCGAGACAGTCAGTGTCAAGTATTGACGTGGATGAGAAGACGACGTACGGCGAGAAGACCTATGAATGAGTCTATACGTCCCCATTCCTCGGAATCAAGCTGCAATGCATCAATTTTCTCGCGTTTCTTCAAGTTCTTCTCTTGTAGGCCCATTTCGTACACCAGAGTCTGAACGTGCTAAGGAACCTCGAGTTAATATGGTCCGAGCAATGTGGAATATATCACCAACATTTCGCAAGGAAAATGCACGGAAAAGCATGTAGTACGTGGATGACCACCGGATCTTCATGTCGAGGATGAGCTGGAGAGGAGTAATGATGGGAGCTTTTTGACGAAGCTGAATCTGCTTGAACAGTTCTTTACGTTTGGCCGAAGAACGCTCCTAGAAGGCGAGAAGATAAGAAGGCGAGAACAGAAGAAAATCGTGAGACACAAACCTTGACGCAGATCGACCGTACTAATCCCACTGCATCGCGCATTCCTGTCGTCTTTTGTGGTATGTGGCTTTTGGGGTTATGAGGATCATAATGGGGAGATTTGCTGTGTGTTTTGATGAGGACCTGAGTTCCTAGATTGATTATGTGTGCAAGGCAACTAGAACGGTACGAGGATTGGCATGAGTACCCGGCAATTCAAAGCAACTTACTTGATGCGACGCTCAATTGGATCCCAGATATTTCCGGTCGCCTTTTTGATTTGACGGGCAAACTCCACGAGCATTGTACCGTTGTTTTTGGCATTATCGCAGGTCATGTATCCAACCTATAAGATGAGCAATAGTAAGAAGATATTTGAATCCAGTTGACATGCAAGACGACGGACCTTGTGTGCAATTCCCACCCTCTGAACAATTTTAAACAGTGCTTGCCCGAGACGGGTGCCGTTATGGGAGCTATTGAGGTGAGTATACCCTAAGAGCGCTTCTTGAACCTCCCAGACAGAAGGTGATGTTTCCTCGACCCAGTGACCGGTGACAGCAAAATAGCCGTCGACATTCCCAGCTTGCCATGCATCGCAAGTCAGGTTGATCTCCCCACTCACAGCGGGACTCTAGAACAGATAATCTGAGCATCTATAGAGAAGTAGATACGGGTAGAAAACTCACGTTGAGCCTCGCTTGGAGGGCCGTAAGCTGATCTTTGAATAATTTCATTATCTCGCTACGGGTCGACTTGCGACCCGGAATATGTACGCCGTTGGTTGCTCGAGCTGCAATACTTATCATTTCTTGGAATTTGGGGTGTTCGAGTGCTTGTAGAGGCTGGGAAAATGTCAGAGAATGGATATCAAGTGCTACAAATCCTATATACCTGGTCAGTTGCGATCAACCATTCGATGGCAGCATCACGGAAGGCCGAATCTGAATACGAAACCACCTTCTCTGGAGCTGGACGCTCACGGAGATGTGCATCTAGTACGGTCTGATTCTCCTTTACTGTCTCAGCTTTCCGAGCCATGACATCATCTGGAAGCTTCGATTCGAAGTTGACCTTCTTGGCCCACTTTCGATAGACTCTCTACAAGAGAACTTGTGGTCAGGAACCGGCCGCAATTACTCCAGAAAGTACGTACAGCATGTCTGAACTGCAGATGGCGACGGAGAGTGGTCACCTCCGATGTGAATGTACTTCTACCACTTGATCATCGAAATTTGTTCAGTCTTAATAAGTATAGCCACCGTTCGAGAACAACTCACGGGCACAATTTACAATCTCTAAAGTTCTTCGATACACTCGATATGTTGAGTTTCGAATAGGTTGGAGAGAAGAATTCAATGATATCAGTTGTTTTCTCGGTGCGGGATGGGCGTGATCCAGTTAATGGCGTGACATTGATATCAGCAAGAAATCCCTCGCTGTCTACTGGGTCAGGACTAGCATTTGCGACCTTGTGACGCTTGCGTGAGGTTGGTTTTCCTGGCAGAAGTCGGGGCATCAGTACAGACATAAGGATTAAGCGGAGAACACACCTTTTTTGGGCAGTATATCATCTTCCGAGCTGTCATCGGAAGACGCAGAAGACCTTTTTTTGGTTTTACCTAAATACGATAACCTCAGTCATGTACGATATGGAAGACAAAGGTAATGCACATACTTTTTGTCCTTGCCTTCTTCGGACATATTCCTTCCGATTCCTCAGAATTGTCGTCAGATGTAATCGGCTTGGCTGAGAGTCAAATCATCAGTTTCGTGCAACTCGATTCCAAGAGGAGCTACGGCTTACCTCGTGATGGAAGTAAACTGGCGCCGGCGACTAATTCTTCATCAGACGAGACAGACGCTGCGGTAATATCATCCGCGTCCGCACTTTTACTGCAGTACTTTGCTAGAAAGATATCATGAGCCGTGTATCTGGATGTTTGAGATCAGAGAGAATAGTACCTAACACTGCCTTTCGTAGATTCTTTCTTCTGGTCTGTTCAGCATCCGAATCTAATTCTTCATCTCCAGGGTTGTATTCGTCGTCTGGTCTTGTTGTAGGTTCCTCGAGATCGAGATCTTCGTCATCAGAAAGCTCCTCAGCACTGGATAAGTCCACTAAAGGTGCTAATTCAAGAAAGTACATCAGGCATCAAGACACGAGATAAACAAAACAGTTGGTGTACCGTTGATTCTCTTAGCGAGTGGCTCTTCTTGGTCAGAAGCCGGCTCGAGACTACTGGCTCCTCGTTTTTTCGAGCTTTGGGCTTTATCAGTCGCATGACTCGCGTCGCTTGGGATTCGAAGCCTAGGTACATCGTTGTCTGCATAGTAATAGGCACAATTGAACTTGAAGACTATCGAAGGGAAAACTACGCCGGCCCACTCACCAACTGGGGGTCCATTAGACAAGCCCTTTTTTTGTGTGTTAGCTCGTGGTAGAAGGCTACCTGCCTCGGTCGCCTTTTGTGCAAGACGTTTAGCTTCTGATGCACGAAAATGATCAGCGAGGGTTCCGGGAATTTTGGCAATGTTGTTGGGATCCTTGAGCCTAGTACTGGGTTGGATGGTGCGAGTACTCTCACGGCGGACTGGAGGCGGGGATTTGTCGGACATCTGAGTCTCGATGGGGCTCGAGAATTGCTCGAGAAGAACTTGATTCTTGGGGCTGAATGAGGATGTCACCAACGCGTGAAGTCACACATGAGTAACACTTTTCCGTCAGCTGTACAGTTTCAGTTTCGCTTTCGGGGAACTTTTCTCGGGCTTTTTGACTATTTTTTCAGAGTTATTGGCCCTTAGAGACAATAAAAAAATCTCTCAAGGCCCTGGCCTCACGGCTTGGCTCGGGCTTCCCCAGATTCAGGCCGGGCCAAAGCCGCCTCAGGCCAAAGACTTTGGCCCGGCTTGGCCCGGCCTACATTACCACGGCCCGGCTTGGCCCATGGCCTGAGGCCGGGCTTGCACATCACTAGGTGCCCTTGGTGGAGCCATTAATGGTCGGTATTCACTAGTACTTGTGGAAGATCAGCGAGCTTGGAGGGACAATTTATTGGGGACTATTGTCTCTGCCAACTCGAGTCTCTATACTCGACCACCGCCTGTTGGCCGGAGCAAATTTCAAAAAGTGGCGGTGCCGACTTGCCTCGCGTTGAGATCACGTGCTTTTGACGCGTCGCGCTGAGTCACGGTCAGTAGTTGCACCCTAGATGGAAGAATAAAGGTATCTCAAAAGAGAGAAAGAGACGAAACTCCGCGAAATCCAGATCTAGCGCGGGATGGCTGGGGTGACTTTGGTTGCCTATAATCTTTTGTAACGTTCCGCATACTGGTTACAAATTCATGTTTCATTTACTACTGATCAATCAAATGTCTCAGAAGACGTATTCCCAGACCCTCGCTCTTCTTCACCAACAGGTTGATTATGTCCCAATGAGCCCATAGAAGGACGATAATGGAAATGGGCTATCATTGTGAGTTCAAATTGACAGGGATGATGGTTCATGTGTGTGTGTGTGTGTACCCCAAAGCGATGAAGAGCGTCCGAATTCTCTTGGCGGGGACCGTCTTATTAGAAGATCAATCGCCGGGAATCGAGAAGATTACGATAGAGACCACCTATAATTGCAGAAGAGAGGTAGCCTAAGCAAACGGTCTAGTTCTTTACGCAAAGACAAGCAATACCAGAACAGCCCAAACTCCTAGACGGGATATGTCCTTCAAAACCTGTCGATGAGCCTCCTTTACTCTTGGATCTAGGACGACCCTCTCTGGACCGAAAATTCCTGGACGAACGAAGCCGGTCGCTCGCAGACTTGATGGTCTAGTATTGAGTGTCGGTTTGTTACTGGAGTGAGAATCATCGTTTTCTTGGTCTGGATATGCGGAAGGAGAAATACATTTAACTATCCCACAGAGGTCTGCGTGTGTCGATGATATGACAGAATTGATGTCCGTCACGTGAGGGCTTTCGGGGGAACGAGAGAGAACACGCGTGAAGAAGACCTTCGACTCTTCATCAAACCGTTGCATCTCCCAAACTCGCACTTGGGTGTTGCCGCGGGCGCGTATGTTGTTGCAGAATCTAAAGTCGTGTAATAGTCAATTCAGGCATGACGATCGGATGTGTCTCAAAGAAGTACTGACCCTTTCCAACCTGCTAACAACAGCACCGATGCTATTCCTAAAAATGGAATGGAAATCAAACGCCAAGCGCGATTATACTGGGGAGGAGTCGATTTCATCATGATGAATGATATCGCGATTACAAGTCCAATGATCAAGTCGGTGGTACCGATAGCATACCTTCAATGACTATTGGAGATCAGAGAAAAGGGCTACATATATCAGCCACGCACCAAAGAAGTTGCCTTGGAAGGTTGATATTTGTAGTAGCGAGGCGGAGGAACCTAATGAGACTTATCGTTTCCAACAAACGATATACCTCGTTGTATACTGGTATAAACTGTATACAACGTATCAGTCACATTACAGTCTCGTTTCTCACTAGGTTCCAGAAGCAAACAACTCACGACATCAGGATGATTGCTGATAGCTAGGTTTCGTATGAGAGCATCCCGGACGGATTGATCGAGATTCAGTTCTTTCACTGAACCAGGCCGGAGAAATGTGGCTATGACGTGCATGCATTCCATCCGAAAAGGTTGGTCTTTGTCCGCTATACCTCTCAAAGGAGTCCCAGTTTTAGGCTTCGAAAACGGACGCTCAGGAGGCATGAGTGCAGTTTCTGATCGTGGAATGTCAACGGAAACTCTGCAAGAAGGACTTCGTGTAGTGTCCTTTGTAGGTGCCGTTGAGGAACAGAAAGAAGGTATAGAGACGAGGGACTCGTCAGGATTCACTTCTACCTGTGCATCGCGCCCAGAATCGTAGTTACTGCGTTGGCCAGAATCCCGCGAGATTTGTATTGCTTCAGGAGCTCGTAAGAAACGCTTGCGATAATCCTGACAATAATTGTAAGCTGGTGAGTAAAGTCTTGAAGAGACGCTAATACACACCCGGAACCATATAACAAACTGAAGGTTCTCAATAGAACGCTCCTGGACAGACAGCAGATAAGTAAATACTATCACAAGTATGGTTGCAAAATAATTGCCCACTTTGTATGCCAAATATGCTTCAAAATCGGCCAGACTGCACACGAACGGCAATTAGTTCTAAGCAGCAAAGGTCCAGCGAGTTGGAGACCTGATAGGATCGCAAGTGTCACCAGCTAATACATTTTCTGCAACGTCAAAATCAGAAGAAGAAAACGTAGAGTTTATATCGTTCACTAAACCGAGCGAGATGCTTGAAAGAGGTCCAAGATTGAACCTAGATAGGAGTCTTGGTAGGCACACACTGAAAGACCACCAGCGACTCGACGTGCTTCTCGTACTCGAGGCCATTTTTGTGCAGGTGGCAGCAGTATCCACTGGGTATAGATCAAGAATGAGAGCAAGAAACAAGCCAGTAACCAGTCTTCGTGGGCGTGTATAAGGTGGGCATTCCAGGAACTCGATGGAAGGGAAGTACATTGGTTCTTAAGAACAAGAAGGGATACGACTTGTGGGGTAGGAGCCTAACGCAACCACGGCAAAATTCAATTTGGGACTTGGTGGTTTATGGTTCGCATGCCTGATGACGAAGGACGAGATGATGAGCTACAAATACAGAATATGATGATAAAAGAGAAAACTACGGCAATTCAGACTATTACGCTTCGGAAAAGAATGACCCCCAAGCTGTATGACCTCGTGCTACCTCCACACACATCCATTGAAAATATATTTCACCCAAATCTCACGAACATGAGGTTCGTTGACTGGCAAGGTCAGCACTGAATGGTAGTCAGGCCATTGGGAAAGTCAACACGGATGCCATGAGAAACAGCAATCCGGAGAATTCCCACAACCAGGATCTCTCAGAAATGTTGTCTACCGTCTGACCCTCGTGGTCTATATCGTGAGGGTTCATCCCTCGCACTGCCGACAAACCATGAGTCTTCTCCGGTCAATGAATCCAAAGCGGATCCGGAAGAAGCCCAAGATGCTAAGTTGGGAAGCACTGAAGAGATGATTGGGGCCGGTGACGATGTTCGTGGTAGGGCTTCTGTATGGGTATCGAAGTGCGGAGAGGTGCTGCTGGGAATATTCGAGGTAACCGGGGGAGACGTTCCCAAATCAGACCCAGAACCGTGCACGGACCCTGCGAGTCTAAAACTCTGAACTGTTCGGCTAAGTGCCTGGAATACAGAGCTTCTATCTGGTAAAATATCTCGAGAGGATATACCGGTAGTCGTAGAGCTGTCCATCGGACTCCGCGATTCGTCAGTATGACTCATAAACGTCGAATGGATCGACGAGTCCGACAATCCTCTGCGTCGAAGACTGCGTTGTAGGAGAGGACCCAAATAGTCAGGCTCTTCATCTCCATGCGACGTAGAGTCTATGACTGCATCTACATGGCGGGACAACCGATTTGCATACGACCGTCGTAGTGTGGCAGAATTGCCGAGCTCTGAGTGCAGCATGGTAAAGGGGCTTCTACGCGGGCCTTTTGGAATCACAACCCACGGATCGGGAGTAGTGCTTCGAGGAGCACCCGCGAAGATACCCATGACATTGGAGGATTGGTTCTGAGAGAGTGAAGGCCGCTGTACGTTATCCTCTCCGATTGAAGTCGAAGTCGAAGGATGGGCAGAGTGAGTACTCGTGACAGATCTACCCACTCCCATCCCTGAGAATTCGACCTTGACGGTCGTCGTTGAGGCGGACAAAGCAGGACCCAGTTTAGGAATGACCCGAGGAGGGGGTCGTGAAACTCCACGTCCTCTTCCCGACCTGAGAAGAGGGGATGTGCCACGGTTTATCGGACTTCCCTCGCCATGAGGGGCCCCAAACAGCTTTGAGATCGGGCCCATCCAACGCCCTGCAGGACTACTGTTCGCCGTCTCCCGTTCACTCTGACCCTGAGTCTCTGAATCCGCTTTAGTGGGGTGTAAAGCCATATCACTGACTTTTTCCGCAATCGAAGGATCCAAAATGACGTCGTTCAGCGTTATCTGCATCCTTCCCATTTCAGAGAAAAGATCTCGGAATAGCTTGAATAGCCCTCGTAGATCCTTGCGCGTGCAAATCGTTACTACTTTCTCGTCCTCCAGCAGGGCTCTGAAATGTGTACGTAGTCCCGCAGCTTCAGATGATATATTGTTGATGGTACTTCGCGAGAGGTGAGCGACGTCTGCGCCTTTCAGGTGTTGACGTTTCAATCGATTTGTTAACGTCAGAGCGTCCGCTTGGACCATTCGATTCAGTAACGCGACGACTCGTTCTACGAGGATGGTCATCTGGGAGGATTGCGATTCAGAGTACGAGGAGGTTTCCGATTGGTGATCATAAGGGGATGGGGAGGATATATGGGCTGGGAAAGGCGACGCAGACAAGTGACTGAGCCACCCATCTGTCTGAACTCCACGAGATCGAGTAACCAGTGATAGTGATTTATGAGATGTTGGCTTTTCTGCAGATGTAGATGAATCGTCGTGAGCGCTATTTTCATCATTTTCGAAGCTGATATGAGACGTTGGATAGCGTGGTTGCGGTTGACTGAAGTTGGCCTCTTTGGATTCCGAGGCTGAAGAGTCAGTGGGTGAAACAGCGCGGCCGGTCGTGTCTGGCGTCAATGGTTCCTGGGACGCCGAGAGTTGTGAGTAGTGTCGAGAAGGAGATGAGTGTAATCAGCTCACGATAGTACGGCGTGGCCTACGATCTAGACTCGAAGTACGTCGTGAGGAAAGAGGGACCTACAGATGCGAATTAAACAAGTTGGGTGATTGGCAGGGAGCAAATTACCAAATGATCCCTAGCACCGGAGGGTACACTGTCCGCGTAAGATACCTTTCTTGAACGAGAATTCGGCGTGCTGACTTTGGATGATACCGTGTCAGATATTGAGTCCGAATTTGTAGGCTGAGGCTTACCGTCCCCGCGAGAAGGAGGCAATACGCGTTTTTCTTCGATCTCCTCTTGCAGGTCATGTAATTCTTCGCGCGATTCCATCAGAAGACTCTGCAGCTCTGCATTATCCCGTTTGAAGGCTTCATTGTCTTGAACCAGCGACTCGATGACTTTTGTTATTTCCGGGTTTTCTGAGGTTGCTAGTTGCTATTCAATGTTTGCTATCAGCAATTGTGTCCTGTATAGTTCGAGTGTGCTCACTGAATGCTGTATTAATTCTAGGCGAGCACGAGCATCTTGCAGAAGTGACTCGGAAGACTCAAGCCGATGCAGCCTCCTTCGCTCTAGGTCTTGTTGGAGTCGTCGAACCTCAGTTTGTAGTTTGGCTAAAAAATGAAGGAACCTCTAGCACTATTTGAGAGGAAAAATCATTTAGAACTCGCCTGTCCTTTCTTGAAACGCGACTATCCGAGCTTGCGCTATCTTAGCTCGTTGAGCTTCACTATCACGCTCCTGTTGTAGATCGTCCTTCTCTCGCATCACCGAAGCTAGGCGCGTCTCTAGGCCAACTGAGCGCGCATGGTGTGCTGTGAGTCGTGTGATGGTAGTGCGTGCTTCAAGTAGTTCCTGATGGATAGTTTTGCTCGATACTTCTGTGACCTCGTTGTTGACTAGTGCCTGTGTAAGACGCTAGGTAGTGAAACAGGGGGTCATCGATAAACGCGTCGTGAACAACCGGAATGAAAGCTCACCTTCTCCAAGACGGCCTTCTCCTTCAGCAGTGCAGTTATCTCGGTATCATCGTGGTCGTGTGTGGTATCTGGAGGAAGTGGGATGTGCGTGGAGTGCCGTCCCTATTCCGCAGATATTGAGAATGCCAGGCATCCTCACGAACTCCACAGGACATACCTCATGCCGTCGCACATACGCTTCGTGTCTTTGCAATAGAGCTTGACCAACCTCTTCCCACATAGCGTTAATTTAGAGTAAACCGCTTTCAGGAGAACAAGACTGACCAGCACTCAAGATCAGTCGACTCTCAAGCCTCGTCTTCAGAGCCAGCCATCCTTTGAGATTCTCGCAATCCTCCTTCCCACAGCAACAAGTGACCGAAGACGGGGGTTCTGGAGAAGGTACTCTGGAGAAATTAGCCAAAGCAAGAGTTAGGTCGTCGATGGTAGAAGTTGCGTGATATAAGCTGCTTGTCCGAGGGGATTCAGGAGTAGCGGGTCGAGATACGTTGACCTCCATGAGACTCAGAAGAGAAAAGACGTGGTATGTTCAAGTTGAAGAAATGGAAGATAGCAAGGTGAAATGTGAATGGGCTCATATAGCAAATAGCACTAGGACGGCTAAGTCGCGTGAATTTGCATTTCACCGCGTCGGTGGCTATCGATATATCAAGTGAGCGGCACATCAACAGAGATATCCCTGATACAATTACAATTAGATGGAACGAAGAAGCAAGACAGAGGGGTATGCTAAGTATGTAGACGACGAAGAGAGATTTGCAGGATAATTCGATACTGTAAATACATGTGAATGAGCTCAAGTACCCATGAGAGATGAGAAACAACCGCGAAAACAGTGTCCGATATGGCAGGGGATACTATGTTTGAAGCACGATATCCAGGATCTCCGGGATCCAGTGCAACATCGTCGTACCATGCCCGCGATTAGGTGGCAAGAACTGGAAGTTGTTGGCTAAACCGTGCATCCCAGCTTCTTCGAGAGCACTGAGATGGATTTTGCCCGGCCCATGGATGCTTTCATCAACCGTGCTGAGCGTAGACGAAGAACCCCGCATTGGGCCAAACCGATGAGTCTCTTGCCATGAGACTTGGAAGATGTTCGATACCGCCTTGATGATAGATGGGTTCGAGGAGTTGGCGAATGTGTCTTTGATCCTATCTTGCAGAACATCATACCTTGAAAGGCAGGATCGTCAGTAATGCATCGATAAGGTCAAAGGAAAGTAGACATACGTCATTGCAACAGTATCTGGGAACAAAGTTGCGACGTCGGACAAGAGGTTGTAGAGAATAGTCGTCTCTGCGTCATCTCCTTGTGCACTTACTAGAATTGCTGCTAAGAAAGATGCAACAAGGAGTGCGTTGGTGGGATCATGCAGTCCAATCAATCCAAGGGATACGCGAGGGACACTCGTGTCGTCGCTCATCGTGCCGGATCGTTCTGGGAACCAAGATTCGTCGATGTTGCAGTCCTGCAAGAGACGGCGATAGGCACATGACGTCGTGGAGAGTGGGAGAAGAGCGATAAAGTATCCTAGGGCTTCAGGCGAGATGGTGTCCCGGAATCCATTGACAGACTCGGTCTCCGCATCGAATGATTTGACGGTGACACGCAGCAACGTTCGTAATGCAATGTCTGCGGATTCCTTCAATCCAGAGTGGCGCACACCTTTGAAAAGGATCGATGCGAGCGTAAATGAGAAACTCGAATCGAACGATAATCCCAACATCTGATCCAACTGTCCAGCGACTTCTTCCAAGTGTGCACGGCCATCCAGAAGTACGAGCGAGACGGAATTCTGTTTGAAGAGCCCGCGAGAGTCCATGCATTCCAAAGTAGCAGTCAGCAAATGTGCTGCTTCTTCATAAAATGCTACTTGGCTGGATTGTAGCAAGGCGACGGCGAGCCAGAAGAGGGATAAAAGATATCTTGAAGGGTTAGGTAGGGCCGGGACCACCTTGGCGATACAACGAAGCATGCTGACTACAGAGGTGGTCTCTGTCTCAGTGGAATGCGCAAGACCTGTCTTGAATGCGACCAACATCTGATACAAGAAGTCATCCTCGACCTCAGTAGTTGCAAGCGTCCCAAGAGCAACAAAAGCACGCGTCTGTATTGCAGGCGATAGCTGGAACGCGGTCGCCGTTACTAGACTCATCCAGCGAGCGCGCCACACGTTGAGTAGACCTATAGGAAAACACAATGGGCACCATGCATGCGTGAAGCTTTCTTTCTCAAAACGCACCTTTGGTACCTGCCGTGACCTCCAAAATCCGGACAAGAAGTTTAGCTAGAGCTTCCTGCGTCTCCAGTAGTACTTTGTCATTGACTGGGTCGATGTTACTGTACTCGCTAGTAGTGGTTGGTCTCGTGAGGCCAAACAGAAGCAGAGTCTCTGGCTGCGTGCACTCGGCAATGACCTCCAAGAGTTCGGCATCACCATCTTCAGCACGGGCGAGGTACATAGACTGTAGGAGATTCATGACAATACCGTACACGGATTTCCGAACGAGGGTGATTCCAGTCCCAGAAAGCAGAGAAACTAGGTGGACTAGTTCTGGCACATAAAGCTGGTTATGCGTTGGCTGTTTAGACTGATTCCCTGCAACGTGAATGAGACGGATAAGAGCCGATATCTCGTTCCAGTTGGCATTGTCCGCGGCTGTTCTTGAGGATTTTGGCATAGATTTTCCCAAAGCCTACGAAGAGGAAAGAGTCAAGCGGAATGGAGGGGAGGTAGAATCAAGGGCTTGCACACCTTCCGTAGTTTAGCAAATAGCTTGCCTCGAACGTTGATAGAAGACAGTGCTGCAACAACACGTGCAATAACTTCGCATCGTCGGGATCCAATACCTCCATCCGTAGCTGCACGGACCAATTCGTCCAAGGCGATATTGACAGCTGTGCTGTCGAGTTTTGCAATTTCACCCCAGATATATCTTTGGATGATCGAAGCCAGCTGGTGAAAGTTGTCAATCTTATGCGCGCAAAAATAGAGATTGAAACGAACCTCAGGCTCCGCAACAGTCAGATCAGTCAGCACACGTATACAGTCACGAAGTCGGGTCCCGGACCGTTCGAAAAGAGGACTCGTCGGGTTGGGAAAACGAGCAAGATTTTTCATCCAAGGACTCATGTAGTACAAGCAATTGATCCGTTGAGCAATAGCAGACTTATCCATCTGAGGCATCCCAGCGGATACCTCAGAGACGAAGTCCAGTGTCAAAGCTGGGGCAAAATCGGCGAGGTGCTCACTGAGTTGAACGACGAAGGCGCCAGGATCCCCTGGAATAAACCCGGCTGTGATATCGAGGTGATTAAAAGACTAGTCCTACAATGGCGAGAGTGTGTTACCTGTAGATGCAACGATGGGACTCTTGTCGTATTTGATGTAAGAGCAAACAGCTCCCAGAAGACCGTATGCCGCACCGCGCAGTTCTTCATCTTCATGGTCGACATTCAGCATTCCTACATGAAGTAGGGTGGCCGGCACGTTGGAGAATCGAGAGAATCGTTCGGTCAGAGGAGTCTGCATGTCTTTCAGTTGACTTTTAGTGGTGCGTATATGCTAAATGAATGGTGGATCAGAAGGATTTCAGGAAAAACATCACGAAGACCTACTTTGACAATGTCGTCCCGAGAGGGGGACGAAAAGTACATGGTAGCACCTTGACGACTTCTTCGGATGATAAATTCATTAGGGTCTTTCCCGGTCGAAACGCTGTACGCGTCGCTGACGTCCGCCAACGGTACTATCTCCGTAAACTTGCTCGAAAAAGACGGTGAAATTGATTGCGCTTTGATCTATGAATAATCATCACGATTAGTGGAAACGATGCAGCGCTTTACATGTACTAACAGATGTTATGCGGATATGAGTCGTGTAGATCCGAAATACGACTGGTAAGTGAGTTTGGTGCAGTTCCCTCATATTGATTTCGAAATCCCGACTCTGTTCTCTTTCGAGGGACACTAGAAAATGTCTCATCAGAATGACCCTATCTGTCAAAGATGACACTACTCACTAGGATATTCTAAAGATTCCAGAGCGCTTTCAGGAATACGCTCCCGAAGTTGAGATATTGATGAATATGTTTTGATTTCCCCACAGAAAGGAGACCCTAAGTGCTGGCTGTAAGATGGACCGACAAAAGGAAAGGGAGAAGACAGAACATACCCGCTGAGACATTATAGAGCCGTCGCATATATTGCTGAAATAGAATGTTCGGGTTCAGAACGTGAGTACTCAGAAGTCGGGCATGAATATCAGAGGGTATCAGCTCCGCGCAATATTTTAACCATTGCAGAGGAGCTTCGGCTAGAGACACAAAAGACGTGCAATCTAGGATGATTTCGAATAAACGGTCCTCATAAGAAGGCTGGCCCAAGGTCTAAGAGGAAGGTAAGTTTCACGAAGGGGTAGGACATCGCAACCGACAGACCTTGAAAATGTGGAACATTAGTAACTCTATATCTAACGCTTCAACATCGATTTGGGTTGTACGGAGAATGAAAATTGCGGGTTGATCCTGTAGAGAATTCGGCGCTCAGATAGCTTCGCGGGACGAAGACAAAGTGCTCACTTCGGGTACATTCGTCTCGACAAATATATGCCTGACAGAATCTGTGTTACGATGAGCGCAACGGTTCAACAGATCGTTGTAGTCCCGATGCTCTTGACTCGTCGCTGTCGAAATTCGTGGAACTTCTAAGGAGGAGCCTAGATCGACGAGCAGAGTGCATAGGCCGTCCCAGGCATTTTTTCCACTTACAGGGGAATTATCACCATCCACCGAAGGTTTCGAGGAGAGACTGAGGAGCTCCTTCCCGATTTTGTCAGCGTGTTTCTCGAAGAAGCGGTGAAGCACAATGACATCAGTATCATCTGAGGTGGTTCCAAGCCATTCATCGTCGTCCTCGTCGTCCATGTAGACTTCAGAATATTTCTTGCCTTCTAGTCAGTGATACTGATCAGACTGAGGATTACGATGTCTTCACCTTCAAATCGTTCAGATACCTGGTTACGTTGGTAATGTTGTCCTCCAGGAATTTGTTCAAAACCACCATGTGAGCTTCCTTGCCGAAAAAGATATTATTCGCTAAATTCTGTATGATCTTCGCCACAATCATGAGACCACGACGAAGGAGGATGGTGTCGCCTTTCGGCAGTTCCACATCAACGATTTCAGGTGCCACAACAGCAGGAGAGATGAACCTGGACAGAAGAGTCAGGGGTTGAGGATACAACTGGATGATACGACGGACCGTAAGAAAATAAATGCTCCAAGGGCAGCAAATTTAGCTTTCGGCCATACTTCAACTCTATATGATGGATATCAGTGTTCCGCACTTGGATGATGAACGCTATAGACTTACACAGCATTCGCGATATGAGCACAGATCTCGCGGAACATCCTGAACAAGTATGGGTTTTTAGTGACCTACAGGAAAGTAAACTTCACTTACGGTGGAAGAGAAGAGATAGAGGACGATATGATGTTCAAAAAAGAGGCTGTCACTGTCTCGACATTCTTTTGGTTTTCCGCCACGTCCTGATCTCCAGCTTTAGCGGGATCCAACTCGAAGCCACTGCCCGGAGGTAAGTCCGTCATACACTTGATGAGAGGTATGATAAGATTTCTCAGATAATTGTAGCCGTGTGTTTTGGCAAATGCAGACAAAAATCTGGTGCATGTGGAATTGCCTCGAAAGAGAGCCGCTTCGTTGTCTATCGAAAGTATTAGTACATCGCCTGAAGATCAGAAGTGCAAGGCTCACCTGTGTGAGCGATTTCTCTATCTATCATGAGTTTCAACAGAGCCATCAAATGCGCGCGGTCATCGAAGACGTTCAACAAGACAGAAACAATTATTTCTACTTCTGACGGCGGGCATATCTCGCAAATCGCCATAGCGAGGACCATCTACAAGGCGATCAGTGCCAGCAGACCAAGCCTAGAGTAAAACGTACATCTGATCCCCTGACCAACTATTATCGTGCGACTATATAAGTGACAGACAAGGCAAGAAGCAGGACATCATTGCTCACTTCACAAAGACGGTTTTGTCGGGCGTGAGCTTCTGAGCGATCTTCTGCCTCAAATTTAGTTCCTTGACCTAAAACTCGAGCAAACACATGGGCGAAGATGGTTCGTTTTCGGATATCCTGGTCGTAAGCAAGAGGGAGACATTGCTTGAAGCCGCTTTCTGTGTTAGCGCTGACCAGATGTGATAAGCCCGTGATAACTAATTCCAGGAGCTCAGCCTCTCTTTGAGAGGCCCGCATTTTCTTCAGAAGAAATCGAAGTCTCAGCTAGCTGGTAAGACCAATAAAGTGGTCGAGCGAATACCTTCTGAACAGAACCGACATCCGAAACGCTATCGGATGTCTCCAGATGAATCATTAGCATGGAAGTATGGAACCAAGATAGTCGGTATATCAGAGCTTACCGGCATCTCCGAGTGATATGTTTCTAAACCTTTGAGCAACGCGCTAGAATACCTCATAAAGAGTCTCGATACAATGTGGGCTGCGTCATCTGCGGCAGACGACCCTTCCAGAGGCCGTAGCTGTAACCGATCAAGAAGTTTGACGGCGGTGCGCAGACAAGCCAAGTTCAATTCATTCTGGACTGGAGACAAAGGATCCTCCGAAGCCTTGAGGAATGATCAAGGTTAATGCACAACCCTCGAAAAGATGATGATGACGCACTCCTGTCGATTGGTGCATCCATTCCATGATGATATCAAGAATGCTATGGCGTGTAGGACTATCCTTGCGAATTGTCAGTGTATCGGTACGTTCACAGATCCGGTCGCACAAAGCGCAGAACTTTATCTTGATGCGGAAGGACGTTGGCTCATTGAACCGTCCTAAAAACGAGGCGAGGGCCAGCACGGTAGAACTAATATCAATGCTGAGGACCTCTTCGACTGGAAGAGCGTTATCGACGAGAAGTTTGAGAACAGCGATAGACTAGATACAGAGCATCAATGTGAGACCCAAAGGTACCAAATATTGAGATGCACACCTGATCCAAGAATAGAGCAAAATCTTCTGTCATATCTATGCCTGCTCCCTGTGTGATATTACGCGTTACTCTGAGTCCAAAGCGGTCAGCGTTCGACCACGAGGGAGACTGAGTCGAACAACTCACTCGTCCAGATGCTTGAGAAGTCGCGAGTAAAGACGAGGGCTCAACTCTGTACCCAGTGCATCCTTAGCAGCATCCCGAAGTTGAACATCTTCTGTCACCAACAGATCAGAAAGATTGGCCACAAAGATCCCTATCAAGGCCGAAGGACTTTTCGGGACCCGCATTTCATCCGGAAGGAACTGGGGTGGTATGATAGACGTCAGGGATTCGGTATCTTGCTCCTCCTGTACGCAAGCCCCACCAAAGGCAGCAAGAAAGAGGGTAAGGTTTTGCCACTGGAAACGTTTCTCCTGCAGAACCGTTTCGTCAGATGGAGAACAATAGATGTCAGTCCAGAAGTCCTGTACCTGGGGAACCTGTTGCCGTTCCTTTTGCGACTCTTCACTACCTTCACGAATAGTCAGGAAAATGACCTCTGAAAGTGACCGCCACCTCCAGTAGCATTCTTGCCAAACAGCAACATGCGTTGGGGATGGATACGCAATCAAGCGTACGAGCTTTCGGATTCGCTTCTGGTGTCCGACGCGACCTGTTCCTCGTCAGGATGGCGTCACAGAGAGATTAATCTGCCTAATTCACTCACCTACGAAGACGATGTTAGGATCACCCAGCTGTTCATAAACTGGGTTGCGTTTTGATCTATCTTCATCGTTGACATTTGGGTTGAAAGGAGCATCTGGTTGACGCTCAGCTATGACCAAAAGACGAAGTCCTTTGCCTGCAAGGGAGGACACGGTGCTATCTTCTGATGTGAGTGACACCAAAAAAGCTATTTCTGCGAGGGCGAAAGCAGCTAGTCGAACAGGGCTGAGCTGAATGCCCTTCACATGCGGGACCTAAAGCAACGGGCAATGGGATTGAGAAGAGTACCACACGCCGATTCAGAACTTACGTCTGAAGGTCTGATGTAAAGCTCCAGGAGATGGTGAGCAGTCATCATCCACAATCGCTGAGCTTCCGCGTCCGTTCTTGCATGGATCAGGTGTGTACAGACACTGACCAAAGTTGTCCACCTGTATTTCATGATTGTGTGAGCGATAAGAGTTAAATCAGACGTAAGACTGCACGCTTACAAGCAACGGGTCGTCCAAGCCACAACGACATCGAAGAAGGGATCCGTAGGAGACATCTTGAAAGTAATCTCAGCCATTAAGCGGAAGGAAGACGCAGTTGAAGTCTTGATCGAAATATCTATCGGAGCCTCCCACATCTTGACAGCCGAGTGCACCCACTCGTCAACGTCCTTGATAGTCAGATTCATCATGAAGAACGCTGGATTTCCCCTCCAGACTGAGAGAATCGCAAGTAACATGACGTCGCGGTCACAGAGCTGTCGGAGGTTGCCTCGCCTGCCTTTGGGCCTTGGCGATATTCTTTTGACGTTTCCCTTCTGATCGGCTTCGGTACGGCGCAAAGAGGCAGTCTGGTAAATACAAGGTCAATAGATGGTCTCATGACAGTGATAGTGTACTGTACCTTGAATATACCGCGTAGCCGTGGCGCAGCTATGATTGCTAAATTCTCTAGGCCTTTTTGCCAGGGCATCCGAGATGCCTATCGAATCATCATTATAACGGAGGGATAAGTTATGTGACGACGAGTACGAACCTCAGTAATCAAAGTCAAGAAAGAACGCAAAGCGCAGGTTTTGATGGCCTCCGAGCGTTCAGGTTCAAGACAAACAGTGAACAGAGGTATCGAATCCTCCTCAGGCAAGAGCCGGAAGACAGTTGTGAGGGCTTCGGCGTACATAGCCACATCGATGTCATCTGTGAGTTCCCAGAACGGCTTGCGAGATGGATTCATCCAGAGCGACATCTGACAACAAAATAGCAGATCAGAGAATGAACAGGAAAGCGAACAACATGTGGTCGTGTTACTTTGATTTCATGAGCGATATCATGCGCTAGCAAAAGCAGATTCACTTCTCCCTCTTCAGGTCGAACATATGACGCAGCTCGACATATATCCAAGGCACATACGAATGCGATCTCAGAAAGCCTGGAGATGCTATTCGCATTCTTGACAACATTTTCGCAGAAACGAATGTCCTAAGAGTTAGAACGTGAGCTACGCTCAAAAGATCATGACTAAATCGTTGCGTACCTTTCTGGCGTGTTTCTGGCTACTACCGCCACCACCAAACTGAACTGACTGTAAGTCTGCATCTAGACGATCCGAGGTGATGCAGTTGAGGACCGCGAGGGTGGGCCACACAAATCTCTCATTTCCTGGAAGATTTTTGATATATAACAAGTCAAACACTCGCTCGGGAGCGCTGTCCATTCGACCTTTTGTTCGAATGACGTGGTTGAACTCTGTGGGGAAGAGGTTAATCCAGTTCCAAATAGCTGTTCGCAGAGGGACAGCGATCGCGACGTGATCTTCGGGTTTCATTTCTACAAGTAAAGACGATAGCTCTGAGATATATGACGAATCAGCACCTGAATTGCATATTACGAAAAGTTGTAGAACCTACCGTTCAAAACTTGTATCAGTCTTGGCCTATCCAAAGCGCTGTGCGCCATCAGCTGCAAATCGACGGTATCTGGACGACCTTCGGGGTTGCTTGCCAGGAAGTAGATCTTTGTGCGGAGACGATCAAAAACGACTTTCCAGTTCGAAGCGGAGAGATGATAGATGATCTTTCCAGAATATTTGGCGATGAGAGCATTGAGGGAGAGCGAGGAATTGACTAGCGTCATATGCGTCTTATCGTAAGTCATATCGTTACGGGGAATGGGTATAGTAGAGTTGGCGCTTTTCCCAGATCTCATGGAATTATTCGACGGACGATTACGCAGGCTGGGTGGATGTTGGTCTTGAGTGGTGATCGACGCTGATGAGGTTTGAGTGGGTGGATTACGGTATACTTCGAGTACGTGTGCAGATGCGATCTGGTCGAGGGGCTCGAAGTCGCGGAACGAAAGGTCAGTCGATGCATTTAGAGGCATAAGAGGTGTCTCTGGAAGAGCGGTCTGTCGTAGAAATAAGACCATTACGCTCAGGATATACCTGGCGCAGTTGTCGTCGAGGGGTGGAGGATCGGCCCATGGTGGAAGACTAGACGAGTATTCCGAGCTTTGCTTGGATCTCTTATTCGTGGTGCTGGAAGGAGCAGGAGAGTTGGGGGCAGAGCCTGATCGTCGGTTGCTCGCCTGGGAGTCAGATCGCGAAGGCTGGTTCCAGCGCGAGGCCATAGCAATGGTCAACACCTTCAGAACGAACAGTTGGGATTGCAGGACCTCGATTGTGTGAAGGCCTTGGGAGTCGGTTTGCTATGCAGACAATTTAAATACACGACTCCTTTCACTTCAACGTAAGAGACGTACCTTTGCCAACCTATCCAACAGCTCACTCAAAGCCCACGCTATAATATCCATGGAATCGTGAGATAAGTCAACCAGAGCTTCGCATGCTCGCTGGGTCGCTACGTCTTCCTCCAGTCGGTCGAGCGTTATACCCGAATTGCATGGTAACTGAAAACAATGGACACCTCAGCTGCACAGTCAAAAGACGCCCATCACCATGCCCGTCACGCACCTTGTTTTTCAGCCTGTTGACCAGGACTTGTACTATCTTCTGCTGAGGTGTCGCTGTTGCGCCTATAGAGTTAATCGAATGGGATTGTGTGGTGGACGCGCCGACGAAGGTAGGGTGCGAGTCATTGCTCTTGTGGACACGGGTTGAGCTGGTCGTAGCGCTACCTAGACCAGTAGATGCAGACGGCCTGCGAACTGGCATATCGTTGTTGGGTTCACGGCGCCCTACTTGAGACTGGTGTGCGAACACCTTTCCGTGTATGAATGGAGGGAAAATCGTGCAACACTCGTGGATGAACGACGGACTAAATTCCGAGATGAGGGTGGATGTGAGGGTTGGGGATGAAGAGGAGGGCTCCTCAGAAACGAGATGTTGGGATCAGAAGAGAGAAATTGTTGCTGCAAGCGCTTGGGATAACGCGCCTTCCTGGAGAAGACCAAATTGAGGCTTTTCTGATCCAACCTTGTACAAGGTCCACGCGGCAGTGCTACACGATATTCTGCTTAGCGCTGGTGAGTATAGGGCGTCTGAAATCAATCTTGCAGAGATACAGCTTCACGAATGCCAATAAACGCTCAAGAAAGCAAAATAAATTGGAGGGAAGCCCTCTCAAGGAGGTTACTACGTCTACGACAGATCAATGATCAACATCATTTTGGGAACAACCCACACCGTGACCGTCCTCGGTTTCAATCTTCGCAGATCTACAGACAGCTACCGTGAGAGGACGGATAGTGTCCAGAAGATTCATGAAGTGAATGGACAGGGACATGCATGATTGAGACTATAGAAAATCATGAAGGGTAAGTAAGGAACCAAGAACCGGGATCCGGACGTAGATCTGACCTCAATGCTGCCCTTCATGTTCTCGTCTATATATACAATTATAAGACGCACGCCGTAGCCCAGGGAAATCTAGATACACATGCCTTAATGAAACGGGCGGTAGCGCTGTCCAAGTCCTCGCTTGGCTTGGTATAGATAAGGGGGAGTCTGGACAAAAGGATGATTCGAGGTGTCTGTCCCACACCGAGATGATGTCGAGTAGATAATACTCACGCTATAGGTGACTCGGTCAGGGAAAATGACGAGAACGATGCTTCGCGCGATCGCGACGCGTCATTTAATAGAATGGGTACATATATGAGAGCACGCACAGGTTGACATCGTACTGTTGGGCGTCAGTCTGCGATGCTAGGCAGCCTACTCGGTGGTCAGTATTCCGTACACAGTGCACAGAGAATAGACAAGGATCAAAATTGTGGGGAAGGTAGACAGATACACACCTTCGGTGTATGTTGGGCTTGACTAGGCTTGACCCCTGAGGATGGCGATGCCAGTAGGGACGCGCCTCTGATGCTTGCAGGGCGTACGCGTCAATCATAGCATCGACATCATTGAGGCGGTCTTGTGTCAAGAGAAAGTGACTCACCGTATCAGACGATGCTCCGAGCCCATATTGTTGCGATGCCAGACAGCGGAACACCCGTCGAAGGAGGGAACATTCGATGGATGTCCTGCATCTTCATCGCATGGGCATACTGCAAACTTGTCCCATACAGTGGACGTCCGATAGGAGCGAAGGTCCTCCCTTAGGACATTCATAGACGCAAGGAGAAGTCACATCGGACCGTATGAGCGTATGCATTCTTGTGCAACAATCGCGTATAGTGCCCGACAGTGACTTGTGATAAGGAGGAGAGTAGGATTTCGCCGATGCTGATGCCCATTCGAGAGAATAATAGTTCGTCCGTGTCGCTGATAGCCCCATATCGTGCGTCGCCACTGTCTGAAGTCGCATTATGAACCCAAAGTTGGGATGAGAAGAACAAGTGCAGCACTTCAGGTAAGGAACCCATTTCAAGAGTGGAACTGGCATTTCAGGATAGGGAGAATGAACGTTGGGAGAGGCAGGGGAAGGCAGTTGATCAAAGATGGACAAGGGCTGGTATCCATCGATTACGAGCAGAACGGGTAAAACGAGGGTGCTTACTGGCACTGACGTGTGTTACAGCATGATTCCCACTCTCCGGGCTATCCCCAGGTAATCCAGACTTCTCCGGCTTCACCTGCTCATAAAAGCTCGTGGTGATCCCGATGAATTTGTAGGTCGTTGGCATCCTTATATTGCATCGTTACGATGCTTATGACTGTACAATTGATTCCACCACGTGCATTTTTATGAGCAGGAAGAGAGATATGCCTGGTTGAGTCCAAAGGGCAATTGGCGTGGTATTAAAGGGTATTAATGGGTGCATATGGAGTCCCCCAGTGTCGGCGGCGTTGGAAATAGATGTTCCGGCATCATTGGGGTGATTTTTGGCTGCGCTCCGGAGGTCGGATTTACAGAAATTCGAGAGGTATAAAGAGCAGAAACTCCAGAGGACTCAACGCATAGACGCTTGGGCATGCCAAAGGGGGATCATGAAGAGGAATGGTTGGAATTATACGCGAGAGAAGCGTGCACCGCCACCGGACCCATTTGGACCTACAAAAAGCGAGCTTCCGAACGTAGTTACAAGGTTTTGACACTCATCCAGATCCATTTCATGTGCATCTCAGATGTACAGGACCACCGATACTCCCTGTGCATCAGCCCATTGTTCTCTATTTCAGGCGTGCGTTCGCATCACGCGGTTCAGAGGACAGAACAATGGGGAGGATGCTACGGCAGATTGGCGGTTCTGTACGCCCGAGATCTTGGCCGAATTGCAGAGATCGCAATTAGTCGTTTCAAAGAATATAGGTAGGTGTCTTTTTCTGGTAGAAAAGGTCTAGGGACCCCCCTAGTCTTTCGCCAGGAACTCCGCATGCTAAATAACGGTTTTGCCCGCTGACTCCGCTAGATAATTTGAAACTTTGGCGGGTACTCTATTAAACAGAGAGGCTTCTTGTTTCCTCCTTCGTTTTCCGCCTTTTTCCTTGCCCTGGAACCCCTACAGTTATCGCTGTCGTCGTCGCCGTCTTCCCACCGTTCTCAGTTTTTTTTTCCTCCCATTTCCCGTTGCTCTCTCGTCGATACACATCGTTCCATTGCTTCGCTTGTTTCATCGCTTTTATCTTCCCATCCTCAGCTTCGTTCCCTCTTTGCTATCGATCTTCTGTCTCCTTTGGCTTTTTCGTTGTCTCGTATTACAAAAAATCCCTAAAAAAGCACCAAAAAAAAGCACAAAGACGACTAGCTCTCTATATCCTCATCGTACCCTCGTACCCTCGCATCTTCCATTCCTTTCCTTGCAAGAATTTGTTGCAGAAATGTCCCGCACAGAAACTCACGACTTCGAATATCCACCTGGGCTGGGACTCGCGCGCAATGGTGCAAACGACTTACATGGATTCCCGCTTACACCGACCTATACTTTATCAGATCGTCGACCATCAGTTACGATGGGAGGTTATTCAATATATACACCACAGAATCGCGGTGACCGCGACTATAGTTTGGATTCTGGCAACTGGCCCATGTCTTTGCCCATGTCAGTGCCAAATAGGCACACACCCGCCATCCCGACCCATCACCAGCACTTGTCCTCCTTGAACTACAACCACAACAATCTGCACCGTTCATCCCCTTCCCAGCCTCATCCAACCGCCATCTATCAATCTCCCATTTATACAGATAGAGATTCCAATTTACTACGCCAGAACAATCATTCCGCCCCGCCCCCGCCCACCGTTACTTCCAACAACAATTCTTCCCGCTCAACCGTTTGGTGGGGCGAATTAGAACCTTGGATGGACGAAGAATACGCTAAACAGGTCTGTGGTATCATGGGATGGGATCCTGTAAACGTCAAAGTACCACATCCCGCTCCTGATCCCGCCACGGGTCAACAATCCAATAACCCTGGCTACTGTTTCTTGACATTCCCGACGCCCGCCCACGCCGCATCTGTTCTCGCTCAAATCAACAATGGCGGGAACGCTGCTCCAGTCACTATGCCGAACTCGTCCAAACCGTTTGTCTTAAACTGGGCGTCTTCTGTACCATCGTCCACGCCGCTGCCCACTGCGTTTTCTCCAACAGACGGTTCAATGTCCGCGGCGCAGCAGCCTTATCCAAAGGAGTATAGCATATTCGTTGGCGATCTCGCTCCAGAGACATCCAATTCGGACTTGGTCGCTGTGTTTCGTAATCCAGTCCTTGGTCTGCGAAACGATCGTGAACCCAAATTCATACGCCCTTTCTTGAGTTGCAAGAGTGCCAAAATCATGCTGGATCCAGTGACCGGCGTGTCCAGAGGTTACGGCTTTGTTCGGTGAGTACTTTATGCGCATATATCCGCTTCGCCGATATCTAATGGGACGCCACACGTGCAGTTTTACGGACGAATCTGACCAGCAGCGTGCCTTGATTGAGATGCACGGACTGTACTGTCTATCACGCCCAAGTAAGTGCTTGAATAATCCCAAAAGTCGCGCATATATTAACGTATTTCTAGTGCGCATCTCGCCAGCTACTGCGAAATTCAAGCCCCCGCCTAGCATAGGATCCCACGATCTTCCTCAAGTCCAGTTCCCTTCAGGAAATGGGAACGGACTCGAACAACAGCCGCAACCTGTCACTATCGCGCTCCCCCTTCCCAACTCCAGCCAAACGAAGAGCGTTTCAGCCCCAATCGCCGCCACGACTTCCACAAACTCCTCCTTGAACAGTCACGGCCACAATGGCGTCGCTGTATCCACCTCGGGGTCTTCCCTGAGTGCCTCCAGCTCCACCAACTCCATCTTATCTTCCGGGACAGGTTCCAGCGCGAGTATCTCGTCGTCCGCCTTTGGCGGGGACGATATGATGAATTTGCCCAATAACATTCTCGTGCAAATCGCTCAGCAATACGCGAATGGGACTGTCAGTCCCATCAAGATGGAGTCCAACTCGCATCCTTTCATCGATGCGCAGGTACAGATCCACCAGCCTGGGATGTCTCAGGAGGATGGTTCGGCGCCGAGGTATATGATCTCGGAGGAGTCTTGGAAACATCATGCCCAAGCTCGTGCGATCTTGGGAAACCTCATTGGACCCAACGGGGAGCAGTTGACTTCCACGGATCCGTATAATACTACCGTATTTGTAGGCGGTCTTTCCCCTTTGATTTCCGAGGAGACTTTGAGGACGTTCTTCGCTCCTTTTGGGGACATCCACTATGTGCGTGTTCTCGGTTTTCTCTTTTGGCAGGATCTTAGTGCTGACGAGTGTTATAGGTCAAGGTCCCTGTTGGAAAACATTGCGGATTCGTCCAGTTTGTCCGCAAGGCTGACGCGGAAAGGGCTATCGAGAAAATGCAAGGTTTCCCGGTAGGCGGTAGTAGGATCCGGTTGAGTTGGGGCCGTAGTCAATGTAAGTCTACTTTCACATCAATCACTAAACGTCATCGTCTGATAGAAGGTCCTTAGATAAAGCAGCCCAAGCGGCTGCTCAGGCTGCCCAGGCTGCCGCTTTGCAGACTCAGTTCGCTCCACCAGCCCTCGTCCCCCCAGCGCTCAACACCACCAATCCATCTACGATGACTCAGGAGCAGGCATTGCAACTGTTGCAAAAGTTCACCATGCAGGGGTATGTGGACAAAGCTGCCAGTCACAGCTCCAGCTCCGAAGGGAGCGGAAGTGATAATACCAATATCAGCGGCCCGGTATACGCGAATGGGGGCAACGCGAATGGCATCTTCACGGAGGAGAAATTACGCGCAGCCGTCTTGGCTTCTTCCTCCTCCAGAGACGAGCTGTCGCAGGGATCTTTCGATCCGTATGCGTCTGCTCCATTTGGTGTTCGATCTGCGTCGAACCCGAACATAGATTCGAGGCAGAATCGTTCGAACCCTCTTTCGTCATTCTCGCCTTTTTCGCCTGACGCTAATGTTTATCCTATGGATATTCAGAGACGGGCCTCTGCGTCGTACGCGCGGGTAGATATGCTACCCCATCCATCTAAAGCGTACGCTCCTGGATTCTTCCCGCCTCCTCCTGTGCAGACGCAGGGCACAAATGCCCAGGAGCAGACCTCTGGCAGTAAGGTCTCGCCCACTGCTCGACCCATCAGCGCGTCCCGCTACGGGTCCTACCTCGAAGGCAATGGACCTTCGTACAATCAGCTGAACCGCGTTGCTGGACGAGAAGCCCCCATCTCACGTCCATCATCCAGTACACCTGGTCGAGGAGAAGTTGAACGTGATCATGAAGCTCTAGAGTATGACGCTATACATGATCTGAACGGCACCCTTGCCAGTCTTGAGTTGGACAGACCGTGGAAGTCGCCTACGGATAGCTCGGAGAGCAGCAGTGGATCTGTTCAATTCCGGATGACCATGGCTGGGAGGACCCCTTCGCCTTGAAGGATTCTCTGTCCTTATGTTTCTCAAAACGATATCATGACCCATCACGCTTGCATCTTCCTTTCTCCTATTCATAAATCGGACTCTGGATCTGCTCACATTTTTATTCACGTCCTCTCACTTCTATTTCGTCTTCATTTGCAAACGCGGAACTCTCAATGTCTCGAACGAAGCTCTACTACCACACACGCACAACGTTATACAACATGACTATTCATCCCATCGTACGCCCCTGGTGTTCATCCTACAACCAAATATGAATGTCCATTATTACCCACATCTCGCGCTGTCCTGTCCGTGTTACCGAGTCTTTTCTGAAATCCATTTTCTTTTTTTTTCGTTCTCTCCGCATAGGGAATTCTGTCTGTGTCTTGTTTTGTTTTGTCCTCATATCATGTCGAATTTCTACGTCCCCATTTACTGTACATGCGAAACCGTTATCTTCCCTTTCGTTCGTGTTCAACCCGTTCTCTTCCCTCGCTCCCAACCCCCAACCCCGCTCCAATCTCGTTTTCGAAAGTTCGCATTGCATCAAACTCTTTCTTTTTTCCGCAGTATACACTGTCGTGTCTCGTTTTTCGTTCTTTTGTCTATGTTTCCCTCCAAAGTATGCCATTGCCAATATGAATCCAAAAGTTCTGCATCCTCTCTCATCGTACAGCAAAGGTACTGCAGTAACTCGAAGTGCAATCCTTCGGTTCTCAAGCTCGCATTTCCGAATTTCCGAGTCTTTGCTCTTGCCTACCTTCGCCTCGGGACAGTCACCTAGGGTTTTCACCATCGCAATCGACGAATGCCATACCATCTGGGATTCTACGGAGCGCGTCCACGACTATCGAAGATACAACGCTCATCGCTGACCTTCATGAGAACCTCATACAGAAACGTTGGGGAAACTTGAACAAGACATTCACCAAGTTTGCAAAGTGGCTAGCGGGTGTATGTTGCTGCGTTAGCTGTCTAGAAGCAAAAATATGAGGGATCCGATGAAAAGTACGTTTCTTAATTCAAAAATGGATTCATCTGATGGTGTACTATCTGATTAAGACTGACTTGACTGGTCTTTAGTCATTGTTCTTGTCGAGGACTTCATCAGGATTATTCCTCATCGCCATATTCTCTGCCTCTGCCTCTTCATTTACTCCACTGCCGGCTATCCTTCATGAACGTCATACGAGCCGTTCCCAATCGCGGTGCCCTCCAAGTTCGAATTAAAAACCCTCGTACGCTCATGATATAGCGTTCAACCCCCACAAGCAAGTAAGCTCAACGAAGCTATCAATCGTACCCTGGGCTTGATCAATGTCATATCTCAGTAACTCTGTAACAACTTGAGCCACTCAAAGCGAGTGCTCATCACTGTCCAGATTATTGCACTGGGACCTTAGCGCCGTCATCATGTATGTGGCGACGTTTCGGTTATTCTTGTATACGATGCGCTATATTATTTTAAGCCTTTCGAGTTCACACACGAGCATGTCCCTAATTCCTCGATACCTCGCAGACGATCTCGACAAGTCGACGACCCGCAGGAGTTAATCAACGCGTGAAGAAACGCATTCCCACTGGGCGTCTCGGGCCGAGCAGAAGGTTGCGATTTTGCATGCAATCAGCATGGTCAGGTGGGCTGGAACGTATCTCCCTCGTCCAACTGGACAGGACAATCGATTCTTCTGACTTCGACCATCATGCTTGATCGACTGAGGCCAATCGCCGCAGGAGGCTTCTAACTGGGTTCACTCTATCATGCTGACTTATCAGAACGTCGTCGAACCTTGGTCGAACCGGCCTACCACGGACACCGTGTGGGGCCACACCGAAATTCTAAGTGATACTTAGGAGACCGCAAGGGTTGATAGGGCTTTGCTTTCAACAGTTCAAAAGCTCTTGGATCACAAAAAGAAAGTCAAAAGTCACCTCACCTCAGACTTTTTTAGTGTTTCCATCAATCGGGCAGCATGTCCAAACCCGCTAAAGTCATCATCGCAGGTGCTGGGATAGCAGGTCCAGTCCTCGCGACATTCCTCAAGCTGAAAGGATACGACCCTATCGTCTACGAGAAAGTCCCCACTAATGCGGTGACTGGTCTCAGCATGGCGTACGTTATCATAAACCATACCGTCTTCCTGACTGATTCATTCTTACTAGGTTGCAAGCCAATGGTCTTCGTGTACTTTCCCTCATTCCAGGGCTCGTGGACAAGATTCCAGGGAAACGTATGAGCGCTTCCGTCCAATATTCTACCTGCCCGGACGACCCTGGTCTTCTCGGCGAAACTGACGTTCCCGAAACATACATATACAAGAAATACGGATTCGGTATTGTTGGCGTCGAAAGAGCTGCTATTCACAAGGTGTTGATCGCGACAGCTGAGGAACACGACGTTCCAATTATCTGGGGTCACGAGCTAGTTTCTCTCGAACAAGGAGAGGATGAGGTTCGTGTCACTTTCGCCAATGGGCACACCGATACGGCGAGTTTTGTCGTTGGCTGTGATGGCCTACATAGCAACACTCGTAAATCCTTGTTCGGGGTGGAGAAAGCCGACTTTACTGGACTGGTGCAGGTACGGTCCCTCTATATATGACCTGTATCGTTGATGCTGATGAATTCGCAGACGGGCGGATTTTCGCGAACTCCAGAGATATTGTCGAAAGTCCCTTCGATGGTAAATTACTTCGGGAACGATGCTCACATCATTACATATCCTGTATCGGAAACGCATTCTTCGTGGGCGTCAGTGTTCTTCTGACATCTCAAGACAAACGGATGCTGACAGTCCCTTCCTCTAGTATTTCTCAGCGCGAATCAGAATCACCTGAAACATGGCATGCAATGGATGCGCATAAACTGGATGACATCAGGAATGGACCATTTTCGCAGTGGGACTTTGGTGCCGGCGAACTCATCAAGAGTGCTGAGAAGATTATCAAGGTGGGCCTCAGCTCATCAAGTCGTGTACGGCATCTAATCTTTTGCACGCTCTGACTAGTATGGATTATATGATCGTCCTGAACTAACAACGTGGTACAAAGGAAGAGTAGTGCTCTTGGGAGATGCCGCTCATCCAACCAGTCCGGTGCGCAGCTCCCACCCATACTTCCCTACTCTTGTTTGCACTCACCAATTAAATCATACATGACAGCATCTTGGGCAAGGAGGCAATCAAGCGTTTGAAGACATCTATCACCTTATTGGTTCGCTCCTCAAGCACCATCCAGATGTTAGCGCTGCTTTACCCACCACAACACTTTCGACTATCTTCCACGAATACGAGTCTGTACGTTTGCCGCGTTCTGCAGAGTTGGTGAAAGGAGCTCGAGCGATGGGGAATACACGTGTGGTCCACGGCGTTGAGGAATGCAAAGCTCGCAATGATTCGATTAGGTCAGTTTGGGGGGATCGGGAAGCAGTGATAAAGGATTTTGAACATATTCTGGATGGTCTCAAAGGCGTTAGCGAGAATTGATTCTGAATTTTCATATCATACGGAGAGAAATGACCTTCGTTTTCAAACCTACTGTTTTGAGGAATTGCCGCCCGGATAGGCTCTGGTAAGCCCTGATAGCTCGTAAGATGGCAGTTCAAGCTTCGAATCGACGAGGAGAACATGGAGCTAGGACGAAGAAGAAGGTTTATAGGTTGAATAGAGTGTGCTCAAGCGTAGAACGAAGCCTGCAGAAAATTGCCCAGACAAAGCAACTGCTGATAGCATAAAATGCCACGACGAGACCCACGAAACAAAACCACGAACAAGCCAGAGAACGGCGAAGAGGACTAAGTATGCAGGCATAAAAGTACGAGTCCAGTTGAGGGGGAAGCTCCAGCCCCTTGACCATATAGACCTATGGATAGCGTGTAGTCTAATTAGGGCGAATTAAGAACAGTAGATGGTGTAGAACTCACGGGGTACCTGACCCCTCCACAACACAATTGAGATTGGCCAAGGTTGCAAGAGAATCAAGTACGGAGCAAGATCAAGGATACAAGACTCCGGCCAGGTCATAACGAAATCCGGAGTACGCGTCAGCCAGACAAACGCCGGGTCACTGGGAGCAATGTTCCTTCGCAGATAACTTGAATACTCTGCGCAAAATACGATGCAGACAGGCCCCAGAACTTGAGCTTCCAACCAGAGAGAAGGCGGTGCAGAGGACCCGCAAAACACGATACCAGACACCACCTAGACACGGGTATAGTGCTACGCACATACACAAGCAGACAAGAGCACAAAGCAGGCCAAATAGTCCGAGTGAGAAAGACCGACAGTACAAGTGAGGGTAAAAAGCGGAGGAGCTACGGTAAACCGAATCCTGGGCGGGTTATTTGAGGTTTGGATTCACCGACGACTCCTACGGAGATCCACAGAAGAGGAAGAGATCTGAGTCCAGGTAGGGCACAGGTCAATCGAAAGGTCACAAGCTACAGTATTGCCTCCCCAGGGATAGCATGAAGGTCAGAGGTTTCGTCTGAGCAATCCAAATCCAGATTCAGAGAACACACAATCTGATAATCTGAGGCACAAATTACACAAAAGCCAGATCATAAAAACCGAAACACCAGACTGGTCAGTGAAGACAGGGACCCACGTTGGACAAAAGAAGTCGGGAGGAGAGGTCCGCGGAGCATACGTAGACATGCAAGGTGAACACAAACAAGTAAAGCCTACGAGAAACCGATTGTTGATCCAAAGCTGCCGTCGGAAGTCCTTCTGTACCATAGAGGACTGGAAAATAGATATTCGCCAGTGGGCAACACTGCCGCGGACACATGTCGTACATTTACAATGCGAAGGAAAAATGCAACGTAGACAATATGCATATGGCACGAGCATGAAATAAACAGAAATTCGGGGAGATATTGTCACGCTGAAAACAAAAAAGACGTAGACGCGCAAACAAAGCGCGAGCAATGGTCCAGAACGACCCGTGAGAGAGACGGCGCACACAGTCGACTGCACTCTGGCCGATGACGGGTCGGCACAATCGACCCTCCATTGATGAACCTACGATGAACGTGTAAGCTCGTTAGTACATGCCAATACAACGCAAGCAAGATCGAAGAACTCACGGGGGTACCACAGACCCCCTCCTACACATGGATACACAGGAAGAGAACAGAGAGTAGGCACATGCCAAGTACGTCAAGAAACATGAGCGACCTACAGTAGGTCAAATCAAATGAACAAGAACAACGACGCAGACAGTGTACGTCGACAGAAGGGCCGCCCAGAGTAAACATAGGTAACCAGATACAATGTAGCCCAGTACAAGCGAACTTGAATGTACCCTCCGACCATGCGATATCGATTGAGACCCGGCACCCAGAAAGACCGATCAAGCCGAAAAAACGTTGGGAAAGGCGTCCAATGGCAGCACCAGAATTGTAGCCGGATAAGAGGATGATGACACGCAACAGAGTCGCAGAACAACCCGAAACATATGAGAGAGAGACAACCATGCGCACAACAAAGCGCAGGAAAGAACAGCGGATGACAGCACAAGCGGTAGGACAGACGGACACACAGATTGGAGGGAGGATGTTATCCCCCCTCCTGATTTGCCTACGAACGACGTGTAAGCCCATTAGCAGATGTATCAGAACAGGAAAGAAAAGAATCGGACTCACCGGGATCGAAAGTAATATACAACGAAAATAGCTTGAACGACAAACGAGCACATAACAGTGATGACACGCGCAAAAAGCACAAGAGCAAACCAGATATAACACAACGAGCAAAGGTCCCGCACAGCATACGCAGGACAAATCAGCAAGACACGAGAGCACACGCACAAGACATCGCCGAGCACAGCCAAGTGGAAACCTGCGACGATCCGATATGAACAAGAGATTGTCGTCGTGAGTTGTGATCGAGCTGGTGGTACACACTACTCGGAAGAGGAAAACTGTCACAAAAGCGGACTGCACCACAATTGGTGACGGAGGAGGTAAACAATCCAACCGAAAAAGTGCAAGCACAAGCAGAGAAAACAGTGGAGATCACAACTGAGGCATGTAGTTTGGGATGACAGAAAGTCACCTCTCCAGAGAAGTCTCCTGAAAGAAAGTATAGGCTCATTAACGAGAAAATCATAGGGAGCCTATAAAGGACAGACTCACTGGGGTTTGCAACCCCCGCTTCCGAGATGAGGGGAAAACATTATCCAAAACTCGGAACTATAGAGGATTCGACCTGCTTGTAGTTGGACTTGACGAGAGGATTGGCGCCTTGGAGAATTCCAGGCCTCGAGACAAGCAAGTCGGCCATGCAAAGTGGAAGAACACATCATAAACATACAGCAAAGAGGCGAGAGGAACACGACAACAAGGAACGACGGAGAGCATAAACTGAGACCGGAAAGATCAACACGATCAAGAAACAATCCGATCAAGAACAATATCCACAAAGAGGACAGACACACGAGGTGCGAAAGGCTCACATGAGCTCCGGGTCGCTACATAAAAATCCTGGTAGGTTTCTGAACAACGTGCAGGTTCGTCAATGAAAGGGGAATTTAACGTCAAATTTGGAAGGGAGCTCACGAAGGGGAGGACACTGCATGACCCCATGAAGCTTGATCAAAGCGGCCAGAAAGCACATGAAGAGTCGACAGCGAGGAGATAAAGCCACAAGATGTAAGCCCAGAAAGGAAACCACGACAAGCAACGACAAGGGGAATGAACAAGGAGGGCAAGGTCCCAAGGCATACAAGGGGACTTATAAAATACAAACAAACGGGGGCCGTGAAGATGAGGACAACAAACACAAGATGCGTTGGCGATGAGTTGGCGCAGGGGGATGTCGGATAGCCGAAGCCATCCAACGAGATATAAATTGAATGTTGGGAAGTTAGTAATAACGATGGGATACGACGTCATGACATGAACAGTAAGACGCACCGTATATTATAATCCCCGTTCCCAATTCCACCCTTGACATGTGTAACCTGAGGATGCCTCGAGCAATGAATATACATGGTACGGCATCATTACAAACTGAGCCCCATATTATGAGCATGCCGCACAAGAGATCAAAACCAGCTGTATCGCAGAACTTGACGAGGCCCGAAGCGATACCCAGCGCCAGCGGAGAGGGAGAGTAACCCGAGAAGTGAGACAATGTGGGAGTGGCCGAACTACTCAACACATCGGGAGGGGCAGGGAGGGTTGAGACTCAGGATATGTTGTGGGTGGGACATGGGACTGCGGGAGTGGCAAAGATCAGGAAAATAGACAGGGGAGCAACGGAGGATGACATACCAATGGCCACCAAAGATAACGATCAAACAAAGTCGGCACGACGCCAATCGTCAGCCACCAAATACAAGTCCCTCGATCGGGACCGATTGTCATTAGACATTATAGCGAGCTTGACTCTTGAAGTGATTGGTGACATCAAACGAGTGTACAAATGAAGAGAGAGGGTGGCAAAATGAGAAACGACATGAGATGACATGGGTGTGGGGCAGTGGCTGGAACAAAAGAGGGTCCGTCTGCCTAGAAAAGTAGCGGGAGGGCATGTCAGTGACCATATATACATGAACTAGACATGGCGAGGACCATATATGAGGCTTACCATACAAGACCAGCTGCTAGTCGGGAGTGGCGCGAGGTGGTAGTGAGCTAGGACAGACCCATGATCAAGATAAGAGTAGAAGACTGAGTGGCAGAAGCTAACATGGTAGACATAAGGACTAAGAGGAGTCAAAAGGGGAGCGTTGGGATGGGGAGATTGTAGTGGTAAGAGGTGAAGAGAGGCAGACGGGGGGATTTGGAATTTATAGCGTGTTTATTTGGTCCCGACGGCAAATTCCGAGGACCCAAAGCGGTAATAAGTCATCAAGACGTCCAAGTCGAGCTCGTCATCCTCTTGACAAAAGCCGATGTAGTCCGATTGCATGTGGATGGGGGGTGATATGATACTCGAACGCGAAAATGAAGTCGTTTGGAGATTAAAGCGGAAGTAAATGGAGGCAAATTAGGGGCGGAAAGGACGAATACTCGCACGTGACGTGAACGCGTCGACGCGTCGATCCGGCGTAATTATTGTGAAGGTCTGTCGGATGGAACCAAATCCTGTCAAGACAGCGTATATCTCCCGAATATTCTATTATTGCTATTGACACGAAGAATAAGACTCACCATGTGTTACGATGAAACGATAGAATTGATTGATGCTCCAGTTAGGTTTGTTCTGCTGGGACAAGCCAAAGAAACGGGGAGGTATCAAAAAGCCTAGAAATTTGTGTTGTTGAAGAACACCCAGAATATCATCCACTTGAGTAGCTGGAATACTAAGCAAGCGCGAACAAGTGAATCTTCATGAAGGACTATCTCCACGAGGAATACACATAGATGTAATTTTTTTTTATCGTCTGCCGGGGCTTTACTCTATCTTGGTGCTTATTTGTGGCAAACTTGATAATAGCTTTCATTGAGGATCCAGAAATGGGTCTAATTCGAGCTTGACATGCTGCACACAAATAATCAATAGTCGTGAATATGGAGTATTGGACGTACTTACCATCTTCGAGGACAAGATGTGATAGCACGACTGACACTGTCGTGCTTGTACACCGTGAAAAGCATGATTTATGCACCTCTCAGGTCCGAAGGTTGGCGCGCATAAGACGACACACCAATCAGAAGGCTGGAAAAACAGTCTTTTTGTTACGTTTCAGCGCACTGCATAGTACACAGTGCACACCTCGTAGCGGTAGGCAGTGTAGTTCTCCCAGAAAATTGCTGTCAACAAATAAGAAATCTGATTTTGCAGTCTCTTGAGCAGAGAAACATTCCAGGAGCGAGAATGCGCTTCGATGACCCGGATGGAAGAAAGTATGAGCGTGCACATTCCATCGAAACAGTCGATTTTTTGAGTCCCAAAAGTTCTGATGCTCACAAATATAAGGGTCATATTTGCCCTACAAGTGTGGGTCAAGAGTTTTCATAGTCGATCCCGCTCCAATCCAACTCCAGGTCACCAAAAACAGACGCTGGAATCGGTCCTCGATCCACGACAACAATGGTTGGTTTCATCTGGATGCCTTGATTCAGCCGAGACGAGTTCGCCGCATCCGTAGAGGGCTTGTACACCAATAGAAAAATTAAAAGTTGAAGAGAGTGTGAGAGTGAGAGTGAGAGGAGAGATGCCGTCACTGCACATGACTTCAAATTTCTTCTCTTGAACTCGAACGACGAACTTTGCAGATTGCGAAATCTCCTGCCAGATTCCCCCTTCATACATCGACTTCCACGAAGTAATACGGTTCAGAAAAGATATGAGAGGGCCAAAACATGTCGAGAGACCTATCTATACATGAATTTATGAAGTTCGTCGAACCACGTGGTTTTTTCGTCGACAAATTAACCCGGGCCTTTCTGTAGGATCTATGCATGCATGGGCTTCTGTGAAAGCTCTATCGCAACCGACTGAAAGGTCTATTTCTACTGTGCAATTTGGCTCTCATGCTGGGTGGACATGTAACTATATCCGTTTCTGTTCTCGAAATCGGCATCAACAGCAACCTCCACTTCATCTATCCCATTGGCATCACTTCCATGGTAGCAGTCAACGGGTTACAAAGAATCAAAACACTGTATAGGATGTCCTCACTGGATTGATGACTACGCTTACCTGGCGGATCCTTGATGGAATGCATGTTGGCTACCAATATGCCCAGAGAGGCGTCTAAAGTGTTGTGCACGACATAGTAGACCAATCTTTACCTTCAATCGCGTCGGATACTTGCTTGGTCTACTTACTCTCGCCGGAGTTACTGGAAAAGACACTTGTCGGTCATCGCTCTGATGAAAGGCTTCAGTCACCAGGATGGCGACCCAGTCTCCTTTCTGCAGTATTTTTCCTTGTGCTGGTGGGGCTCCCTTAGAAATGCTATCGTCCTAATGTAACGTTACACCGAATTTTGATGTCAATTTACTCAAGTTTAGATCTACAGCGCAGCATTCATCCTCTTGGGATTCGTGTGCATGAGCCTGCTCCATGACGCATATGTAACTATGTATCATGCAAGAGGATTTTAAGCTGAGGCCCTGTTAGTGTGCATGAAACGGGGACAAGTTAACGTGATAATACTTTCTTGGTCCGGCCAGGTCAACACGAAGAAGTGGAAACTTACCAGTGTCGCATTTTTTTGGTCATGTGGCGTCGCGTCGCCGACTTCGATCGCGTTCAAGGTTCTTCTCCTCGACTCCCCATCTCAGCATCTTCCCTCACCCGAAGTTACTTCTTTCGCAAATAGGTTCTGCTAAAGAACATCGCTAGCTTTATTGGAAGCCTGCCATGCCAATCTCTAATTTTGCCCGACGCAAATCCTCACTGAAGACCGACAAAATTGATGTCAAGCTGATACAAACTTCTGATCTGGCTATTCACTCTCAATCGACTTCCAACTCAAGCCCGAGCGTGGATCCGAGTTTGCCGACTCCTCGCGTCCCTATAGAGATTCTTGACCGTATACTCGAACTTGCCTTGCTGAACCCGATCCCTGGACCAATCCTTCTCTCGCGCCCCCAATCTCATATACGAGCACCAACACAATCTGGCAATAATGACTCTTTCATGTGTATCTCGGGTTTCGCACTTGCTTCTATCACCTTTCGATTGATCGCTCTGCGTCGGTATTTCCGGAGTCTGAACGTAACCGACAAGGTGCAATACGACCGACTCTGGCAGCTCCTGACCAATATAGAGGACAAATCCTTGGAAGGAGGCTTCGAATGGGTCCGGTGAGTGTTCCCTCCCAGAGGCATACAAAGGGTCAGAAGATAACAGCAAGCATATATGCGCATATATCCACCTCAAAGAGCTCTTTCAGCATGTGCATCCGTCCTGGCTTACAATCCTGCGCGACTTGCATTTCTCGCCCATCTTCGATCTCTTTCCATTGATTTTATGCGCGAAGGATTCTCGACTCAACATGCTATTGCCAAAGGACTCTGCCAATCCCTCCTTACAAGCTCGTATTTGACATCCCTGACACTAAACTCGCTTCCCCGAATCGATACTCCGCTACTCGTCCTTCTTGCAAAAACCTTTCCGTCTCTTGTCGATCTTCATCTGAGCTGCACCGAGCGTCTCGAAGAAGGATGTTGCTGGACTTGTTTCGAAGACAGCTATGGTATCACCGAACACTCGCCGATACCAGATATGTTTTCCACTGCTGAAGACCTTGCAGTGAGTGAACCGTCCTATCAATATCGAGGCGTTCCCTATTTACGTTGTTACATTGTCAGGACACATTCGCTATCGCTCTCAGACCATTAACGAACCTTACGCACCTCCATCTCGGCATATTCTTATCTGATGAACGCCTCGTTACTTCGCATCTCTATCATGCCGACGCCGTAGACTTTCATGAATCATTATCGACGTACGGCCCCGACGAATGTCCGGTTTGCTGGAGCTTCGGAGCTCCAGAGATTGTGCGGCGGCGCGAGATGGAAACGGCCATGTATATGGCACAGAAACTGAAGGCGATCAAGAGTATCGGGTGGAGTTCTTTTTTCAACGGTACTCAGCGTATCAGGAGGATAGACGAAATTGAGGAGGGTGATCTCGAAGGCGAGGATGATGCTGGTTATGATACTGAAACAAGTAGGTCTACGACCATCTGGGTACTGAGAAAGGCCGGGAGAATCAGAGTTAAGAGAACACCATGGTGATGCATTCGTAGTATGATGGTTGGTTGTACATACATACAGGGTATCAAACGGACATTGATCACTGCGATTCTGTCAATCGCAGACTTTCCATTTCCAGAGCAAATCCAGCATTTTCTTTGGACCTCTTGACGAGTTCGTGAGCAGACCGAATATTGTTCGTCCGAGCGCGCAGGATGGGAAGACAGGCCGAGAAAATGGAAATCAGAAGGACCAAAGATTGGGAAGACACCTCAGAGGGACTAGATTCCAGGAGGTTTACGATAGATGTCTCTAAACGCGTCCCCTCGGCATGGACGTTATCTACCAGTGATTGTTAATAGGTGCATAGCAAGACGAACGTGCGATTACCTAGTTTGGTGAGCATGCTATCATAGAGCTTTAGGGGTGAGGCATAGTTTGGATTCGTCTGGTTCGCGAGCCGTAAGGATTCGGATGTGAGCCGCGTACATGAATCACCGTGTTGTAAAAATCCTTGGACAAGAGTCGACACTGTATTCCCAAACTATCTTGCTAAGTTAGTGGTATTTCCAGAATAAGGATCGGGAGAAACTGTGTATTTACATCCGGACTCGAGAGTTGCTCATAAAAAGCCACGATACGCTCGGTCTCGAACCGTATCCTCTGATCAGCGATATCAGCCTCTTCTTTGGACAGCTCTTTCGCACGAGCTTCAAGTGCTTTCTGGGAAGGGATCAATGACGCCATTTCGGTAATCGCAACGTGTACTCACCTGCGCAGCTACTTCGGCCTGGTGAAAGCATGTTTCCAGCGCCGAAGACATATACGTCCATGGATATACTTGTGCAGCTATCTGAAGCTCATCTGTAGTCCTGGTAGGGACATCAGGTGGTTTCTGGGCAGTAGATGATGTAGATGACTGAATGTGTATTGATTCAACACGTGAATAACGCGCGAGGTATTTCGACATACCGACGGTTGGGTGGCCTGAGTCACTGGAGGTGGAGGCTTGGAGTGGGATTTCTGAAGAGCGGTGGTCGTTTTTACGGAGCCCCTCGTGGTAACGGGAGTCTTGAGAGGTCTACTCTTTGAACTCGACGCGCCTGGTGTCTTGGGTGGCATTTGGGTCCTAGTCGACTTGGAAAGTGACGACGACATGGTGGATACAGCTAGTTTCTTTCCAGCAGACACATTTAGATTCCTAGAAGTGCCTGTTCGAAGTCCCGAAGTGAGATTAGTAGTAGGTTTCTTCCCTTTTTGTGGAACTTGTGGGTCCATATTGGAATGGACTTGGTCGCAAAAAGCAAAAGTACAATTCCAACTCCGCCAGCACTTTCTGCAAACGACCCTCAACGAGCTCGCTCGCTGGGCTGAGCGTCGCTGAACTTTTCTTACAATCTTCCATCATCTATTGCTCTAGATATCCAACTAACCTTCAAGAATGTCTTTTCTCGTATCAGTAATGAGGCCATTGGCCTATATCTCGCTCCCAGTAATTTTGCTTCGCACAGTCGCAGCCTCATCTCCCACCGGTCGATACTACGTTCGCCTGGGCGTTTACTTGGGGACTTTGACATTCGTCGCAGCATGCAGTGCTTTTGTTGCAGCAGGGATGTCCATCGTGGGACAACGCTATAATGTCAACTACGTCGTTGCGCGGACTTTCTACGCTTTGGCAGGGACACTATTGGATATCCAGATCGATGTAGAGGGAGCGGAACATCTGGAGACACGGCCCGCTGTTTTGATGTCTAATCATCAAAGCGTCCTCGATATGTTATTCGTTGGCAGGTGAGCATCGTATGTCCTTCCATTTGTTTTCAGACTCAAAAGTCCAATCGTAGAGTGATGCCTAAACGGACATCCATGACGGCAAAGGAATCGCTACGGTATTCGCCCGTCGGCCCATTCATGAGCATGTCCGGTGCTATCTTCATCGACAGAGGGGACAGAGTACGCGCGGTTCGTTCACTCGAAGCCGCTGGGGAATCCATGAAAAAACTGCACACATCCGTCTGGATATTCCCTGAAGGGACGCGACATAGTTCCGAGGTCCCCGATATGCTGTCCCTAAAGAAGGGCGGATTTCACCTAGCAGTCCAAGCTGGTGTACCCATCGTGCCAATTGTCGCAGAGAACTACTGGCGAATGTATCAGAAGGGAGTCTTTGGCTCAGGGAAACTGAGAGTCCGAGGTGGGCCACCTTCATTCGTATGTGTGCGTGATACACATATATATTGATTCGCGTCTCCATTCCGGCAGTTCTACCTCCGATTTCAACAACCAACCTCACCGCGGCAGATGTGCCAGCCCTCGCCATCCGCGTGCGCGATCAGATGCTTGAAGCGTTACGTGACATCTCTGTGAAAGTGCCATCAGGGCAACCAGAGAAATCGGATGATGCCTCACGAGACACCACCGCTCCTGCAGAATCAGCGTTGAATTCAACACCATCCAATACCCTGGAATCGGACGTGCTTGGTATACCGGATATCGAAGTGGAGGTACCGCAACATGCGGCGACAAGTTCGGACTCGGGAGACTCTTCGACGTCTTCTTCCTCAAACGCACCACCACCGACGACAACGCCAGGGTTTTCTGAAGGTAGCGAGAATGGAACCGAAACAGAAGAGGATGAGGGGATGGTTCTAGTCGGTAGACCTACGGGTGCATAGTAGACTTTTCATTTGATTTGGACTTTCGGGATACACCCATTGCAACGGAACAACGTAAAAAGCATAAATTAGCGCCTGCAGCTGATGCCGCGATCAACTCGGTTTGGATGGACTTTATATGGGGAAACTTGAGCCTAAAAATGAACATGTCTCACTCAAATTCTCCTCCTGAGTCCTGAGCTCCTCACACGTTCGCTTCGAGTTGATTGTGCCTCCCCGGCCCTCCATGGATCCAACGTTCTTTGATTTAACATTACAAGTAATATATTAGAAGGTTGGTCCTGTGGTGAGATCGTTTACAAATTTCCAGCCACCGCTAATTTGCTTCCTTCCCTTTTTTTGGATGCCGTCTCCAGCTATAAAGACTGCGCTGGCCTTCCTTTTCCCCGCATCTCTATCTCTCCGTTACCCATCTCTCTACTTTCTTCTTCCTCGTTCGCTCATGTCTCAAACTAGAACTCTTCCGGGTATGTATATATTCACTTTAAATATCAACATTTTCTAACAAATCTTTTTGAACAGACTGCTGGGGTCATCGTGGAGTAAGCCATGATCGAAAAAAAATGCTCTCGATACAATGCCTGACTGGCCGTATCACAACAGGCATCCTCACGATTCCCAGAGAACACTCTCGCAAGTTTTGAAGCCGCTATCCGCGATGGGTCAGAAGGCATCGAGAGTGGTATTTGATCGCATACGCGTTTTACGCTATTTCAGCCATAACCGAGAACGTTAGACGTGCATGTGTCGTTGGATGATGTAGTGCTCATGTTCCACGACCCCGGTATGCTATTCCGCTTCCCGTTCCAAGATAACTCACTAATAGGGGACGGGGTTGGGTAGCCTTGGATCGAACGACGGATTCCACAGGTGATTGTACCTCCTTCGAACTCATGAACGACATCTGAATCACCCGTGCTATCATTACAGGCAAAATCAAAGAGCGAGTGTGGTATGGAGATAACGGGATGGAAAATGTCCGTACCCTCAAAGAACCCAAGCAATCGATACCGACATTCGCAGAGACCGTTACTCTCCTTATGCTCGTACGTCCCCTATCTCATGGATCCCATGGCACACTCTCACCTCGTCTGTTGCACAGCCGGAAAACCAGCATGTCAAGTTCAATGTTGACGTCAAGGTCCAGAATGACCCGGACCGTCTCTTCCATCTGATGCATCAGATTATCTCCAAACAGCCCCAATGGGAAACAGCCCTTGCTCCGAGGATCCTGTTGGGTCTCTGGCATCCCAAATTCTTGACGTTTGCCAAGAACAGGCTACCCTATTGCCGCAGATCGTATATTGGAAGCAGCACATATATTGCCAGGAAGTACTTCTGGGCTGATTGCGATGCATTTTCAATGTCATTTTCGGCCTTGACTACTATGGATGGACAAAGGTCGGTTTTTGTATTCTCATTTCTATCAGAGTTTCGAGCACTCAGTCTCTTGGAATATGCAGATTTAGAGCCGAATGCAAAGCCGCAGGCAAGAAGTTGATGGTATGGACGGTAAATGACCCGGAACAGATGATGGAGGTACGTTGGGCGTCCTTATTTTGCTTCATTACGATCGAATTCGAACATCTGATCATGATCTGTTTACTGCTGTAGGCGGTCCGATGGGAAGTCGACGCCATTATCACCGATGTCACGAAGGCATGGCTGGATCTCCGTACTGCCTTACGAGGTACGTGCTTTGTCCCTTTGAACCCATGTTTGTATTTACAGAATTTCAACAGTGGACTACGACAAGACTGGCGCTCAATATGGGCGTATCTTCCTCTGGACATCGTTGCGCTTCTACTGGCCGTTCATTACAGCTCGCAGCCGTGCAGCACAGATGTACTTGGAAAGCATAGCTGGACCCTTCGATCAACCCAGTACCCCGCCTCCCTCCTCATCTGCTTTGGAGACCAAAGTTTAAACCCTTTAATCTCAACTAGACTACATACACATCTCATCTCTCACCACACCTCTCACCTTAGACCCTTCACGCCCCTCATCACATAGACGTCCGAATTTATTATTTCTTGCATCAGCTTTGTTCAATATCGTTGCTTTGGTTTTTTGGTTGATTAATGGCTCTGTTTATAGTTCCTTATTTCACTCTACAAATATTCACTATCTTGCTTTTAAATTCTCGTTACACTCTTGTCGAGCTTTGAAGTTCATTTGAATTCGCTACGAGCTTCATAGTCTCAGCAGTCAACGTTCCTAATCAAAGGACCTGGCGATGAGTAAGAGGTATATATAGTGACACAGTTCACGAACGCTTCTATAGTACACCCTACAAGTACATTGTAACAGACTCCAGGTGAATCGTACACCATCGAGTTCATTCGGGATGCGCTTTTCTCTTCCCTTTATTGACGCTCGGTCCCGGACTAGAAGTACCGTCCACTGAAGGCGCCACACCGCTTTTCTGTTCATCGTCGTCTTCGAAAGATGCTTGGGTATATGTGACGGGCAACAGATTGCCTGATGGCCAGACAGGGTGATAAGCCAGACGTTATATTCGAAGGCCGAAATACCCATAATACATGAAAAGGCAAGAATGACGGCCACTCACCAGAAGCATCGCGGAATTGGATGAAGAGATTATCCCAGTTAGATAGCCCGCATTCTCTGACTTCCTTCGATACGTCCAAGACCTCGTATTCCGGGGCAGTGGCCACTGGATTACCAGGGACTGATGGTGGTGGGTTTGGATTTGGATTCCGCCCTTTTCCTTTGGTCGATCTAGAGATCTCAAAGTCTGCCTCGCTTGTGATGGACGGTATTCCTTCCACCTCTTGGTTTACATCTGATACGAGCGCAGAGAGAGCCTCTTCCTTCAACGAGGTGACAGTGGTAGACGGCGCCACGGTTAGAAATATAGTAAGTTTGTGAGTTTTCAAGAGCAACTGGTAGACTTTTGGAGGGGCTCTAGGGGGCTGTATATCCAATATTAGTAGTAGAACTGAAGGGGTATTCGTGAGCCTACCATCTTGATGAAGGTCTACCTTCGAGCTGATCGCGGTTCGAGACAAGGTCAGTTCGAACTCCGCTTAGCGCGTTGACTTCCCCGGACCTCTCCTGCTCGTTCTATTATTTTGGCCCGCAATGTCGAGATATCAGCCAGGTACTGAGCCTACGAAAGATTTCAATGATCCTACGCCTCTACCTAGCAATATTCCCAAGGTCGCGGAAGTAGGAGCAACTAGTGGACCACTTAAAAGCGCCGCTTTCTTCATCGGTGCTTACTGCAAGGAATATCATGGTGTGTATTGCGTTACACGGTGGGATACATAGAGCTGATATGTAGGTGGGGAAAAGAGGATTTTATGCTTTGCAAGGAGGAGAGTCGCGATCCTGGCCATTGCTTGAAAGAGGGTCGTCGAGTAACGCGGTGTGCTACCGACCTGTGCGTTTCATTTTCCGATATATACAATCGTATCTTGACATTCTCTGGCCATGGGCATTAGCATCACTAAGATGAGAGAGAATTGTCTCAAAGAATTTGAAGCACACTGGGAATGTCTAGAGGATCACAACCAGGTGTGTATTACAGCATGCGTGCAGGCTGTAACATAAACTCACACTATATGGTAGATCTACTACAGCTGTCGCAAGCCCGAAAGGGCGTTGAACAGCTGTATGTTTGAGAAACTGGTACGTTTTGTATGACTCCACCTTGACCACTCGGCTCATACCTCGACGGTAGGGCCTTGTCAAGACGATTCCAGGCAGCCCAGAAGGCCAGGAACCTATACACGAGAAGAAGAACCCTATCTTCAAACCCCAATACCGTTAGCTTGCTATCACAGGTGGAACTTGCATTAATACCCGCTGGCGGACTGGTAGATGCTTCTGTATATATTCCCAAATGCCCTCAAACTTGATACCGGCTGTTGCAAATGATCATCTATTGCAATAGTCAACAATACACTTACACTTTTTTGCCTGGAAGATGCGTACTCGTTGTTTGAGTGCTTGAAGAGATCGAAGTTGGGGTAAATTTGATTTAGAACTTTCGGTGTTCGTGCCATGAACTTCTTGTCTCTTCGCCACCATGTACTCGCGCAGATAGCGCGTGGCTCGCGTTCTTTCTGCATAAAAAGACCTCCGACTCCCAATCAATCGATATATGTATCCAAATCGACAGACCCCTATTTTAATCTGACCTTCGAAGATTGGTACGCGCTTTTTCGCGAAGTTCTGTATTTTTGTGCCGACTCTGAACTATATCTCGAAGGTTATTCAGACATAAAGCACCGGATGGGCCCTTGCTCTTCGTCTATCGAGATGACCCATGTGTTATTCTAGGTCGAAACCAGAATCCATGGAAGGAGATTAATATTCCTACATTGCGGAAGATTGGAATACCGTTCGTTCGACGGAGGAGTGGTGGAGGAACTGTCTATCATGTACGTGATTCGCAGGTCATCTCATTGACGAATTCCATCCATATACTTTGCAGGACCTAGGAAACACCAATTTTTCCATCCACCTTCCCCGAGTTTCGTTCAACAGACAGACCACTGGTAACATTGCTCTCAGGGCAGTTCGTTCGCTCGAAATTGACGCTCAGCTCAACGACCGAAATGATATCTGCGTTGGGACCGATAAAATAAGTTTCCTTTCCTCCGTCTTCCCCGAGTGACTCGTGGTTGAGTCTACGTCTTTTCCTTATATACGTGTCGGGCTCGGCTTACAAGATCGTCAATACTCGGGCATACCACCATGGTACGATGCTCATATCAACTCAGTTGAATACATTGGGCGATCTTCTCCATGGCGCTGACAACGTGCGTGTCCTACTGCACTTCATGCTTCGCCTCCACACCTCATACTTTGATGATAGGACAAAATGATCACCAGAGGTGTCCCCTCTGTGCGCTCACCCGTCTGCAACCTGCGGCAATTCAATGCCAGTGTCACACATGAGGGTTTCGTCGAAGCTATGATTGCTGAATTCAGAGATGAATTCGATATCCATGACCCCGTTCGTGTATTTTTGTTAGTCGTCATCTCAAGCTTGCTAACAGCACAAACAGATAGAGGTTGTTGATAACACAGAAGACATGAAAAGTGTAGAGTACATATCCAAGGGCATGGACGAACTACACGTACGTATTTCCGGTCCTTTGGAAGGTGAATTAGCCACTCAAAACTTCAATTGTATTAGAGTTGGGAATGGGCTTACGGGCAAACACCAAAATTCACATACACTCTAAATCGTATCTTCGATTGGGGAGACGTGGTAAGGAGGAACTTTCATTTCTCGCGCTTTACATGGTCTGATCATGGTTATTTAGACGGCCGAAATCGAGTCGGAGCATGGCATTATCGTTTCATGCTCTTTGACTAACAATGATGCTCCGTCCACTTATCTATCCTACTTGACTGATGTATCTGAACATCTTCAAGGTAAAAGATACGGGTTTGTGGAGGATAATCTGAGTTGGGAGGGGCGGAGTAGAGATGTTTGGAATTGGTTGATCTCTGTTATGGACGGGTGAATCCAGAGATGCCTTCACGTACTGAGTACCTCATAAGGGCCCGTTTCCACCAAAATGGAGAGGTATATTTGCATATAAATGAAGGAAGCGCGAAGGTCGATGCAGATGTTTATTGTACAGAGTGGTATCGTATCACCACGCCTTCTGGCCAGTCCAGACGCTACTCGTCTCGTATCCTGGTGGAGCTACCGGGTCGCTCTACAAAATCATTAGACAGAGACACGCCCAAAGAGAACGAATTGACGCACCCTCTGCCCACGGGGATGTCCCGTCAGTCGTCTATCCCTCTCCATCATCATCTCATCCCAATCATCGATGTTCCACCTCGGATGCTATACGACACGGTTTGAATTAGCTCAAATTCCACCACCACGGACTACCTGCGTACCTTTCCAAGATTCTGAGATTTCTTGGTAGCCGTCAAGAGTCCACCGGTGATAGTGAACATCGTACAGATGAGACCTGGATATCACGCGTAAGTTGTTAGAAGTATTGGGGCATGTATGTTGAGTATAAAGACTGTTCACCGAGGGGTACAAGGGCTTCCCATGGCACGGGCATGGCTGGTATATTTTGTTAGTTAGCTATAGAGTGTCGTTCAGGATTTCGAATTGCCTGCTGTTGAGTGGACGGGAGCAAGCGGAGTTTGAGACGTCGGCTATTTGCCGAACAAGTTTCCTTCCTCTTGCTCTTCATACTTGCATGGGCGATTCTCACCCTTGTGAACGGTGGAAAAATCACGAGAATGGTCGTTGAAAGATACACGATATTTACAAGAATAAAAGAGTAACTTGCAGTAAGTACTGGTCGGACAAAGAAAAGTGTAACGTAGGAGAAATGGTTTGCAAGTGATACGGCTGAAATTAGGGAGTTCGAGGCGAACATTACGAATGTTAAATGGAGGTGCTCAATTTTAGGGAATGGCCAAAGAGAAGGGAAGTAGGTCGAAAGGAGAGGAAGACGAACAATCGGAGGTGTGATGCAAACAATACAATTACAATTGTACAAGATGCATGTCGTCAATTAGCGTTGGATCGATTGGGGAGTATTCCGTGGTACTCCGTATTTGGGGTCGAGGGAGTGCGAGTTGGTGGCAGAGAATTCGAGGAGCTCGAACGGTTAGTACCGAAGACAGATTGTGGAGAATTAGAGGATGACTGGGCAGATATCGTCGAACGGGGTCGATGGTGAGACAGAGGTCCAGACACTCTAGTAGACACTGAACTAGTACTGGTCGAGTGAGTCGTGTCATAGCTCGAAAACAAAGGACCAGTCAGAGCAGGATGGTTGATAGAGACATCTGCCTCCGTAGACGGCACATTCGGAGAGGGGGTCTCTTCTTGTAGAGGCCGCCGTCCCGAACTAACAGAACGACGGATGAGATGGGGTCTGGGGTAGGGTTCTGAGCGGAAGAATGGAACGGAGACGGCACGGCCTCGGGTCGTCTGTCTTCGACGTGAAGGGGCGGAAATGGGCTGGGTCGTCAATACGGGAGTCTGAGATATCAACGTAGTTAGACCCGGATACCCATTAGGGGAATTCTGCTGAGGAAGGTTGTTTCTGGCGAAGGCGGGTTCGTACCGCGACATATAATGAGTGATCGGCGTGACGTCTCGTGAAAATGTATCGTGGTGTTGTAGAGGAAGGGGAGATGTCATCGATAGAGGAGATTGAGCGAAATCGGAGAATGTGCGATATGGCAGCCCGAGTGGGGAAGGCGCAGTATAACCGCTCGAATTAGACGAATGACGTTGACTCGTCCTGTCCGTACGATCGTCAATCTCCGGAAGGTTTCCTGTGTACGATGATCCTGTGCCGTGGGCATGCCCGAACAGTATAGGTTCCGGATCGGTCATTGGATTTGGTACCAAGGGCCGATCAAACGTTGCTGGATTCGGTTGTAGATCTAGAGGGGAGTTGCTTCCTGCGAAGACATTTGACCGATCAGACTGAGCATTGCTGATAGTTAATTCTAGGCTAGGATCGGAATAGAAGGATGGTGTCGTGGGAGGTAGCTCTAAGTTTGGAGGTACATAAGAGGCCTCATCCCAGTTCATAGATGATTGGTCGTAAGGAGTGGAATGGGGAGTATAGTAACTGGAAGTGTCGGCAATATCATCCCAAAGTGATCTACCGTCATCGTGTCGTTGCAGTGCTTCGTCATTGGGTGAGGGCGGTGCGCTTGAACCACGAAGAGGCCTATTGAGCGCCTCGTGGTCACCATCTGTAGCCAATATTGGCACGGCTGCTGAGTCAACTGGAGTTGAAGGAACTGCTGGAAATTGGCTGAACAGGATCGGAGATCCCGAGGCATGCAATTCGGGACTACCTGAGGAAGTAGGCAAGTATTGGGGTGAAGTGGCGTCGACATCAGGTGACTGCGTGTACGTCCCACCAGGACTAAGGTGTCCCATTTCCCCTCCGCTAGTAGGCGTAACTCTGCCATGACGGTTGACCCATCGCTGACCCCATATTGGAAGCTAATCATGAAAGGGAAAACGCTAAAGCGATGAAAGGACGCGCTGGTGTTTGTGAGACACTCACCTGATCTGTCATAAACTTCATATCAGCGGGGACTTTTTTAGAGCTCATTACAGAGATATGGCTTTTCCGGCCTTGGGAGGACCAGGAGAAGAGAGGGAAATCGAATCATGCTGATGACTTTATAGCGCTAGATAGCATGAAGGCGGGCGACACATAGCCTCGCGGTCATGAGCTATAATTCCAGCATCAAAAGGGTGGGGAATGCTCTTGGAAGTATTTATGATACGGACCCACAAAACGACTCGAGGCATATCGGAATTTGAAAGCTTTATACTGATAAAGCTGTATCTTTCAGATACACGATGCAGCCCAAAGGGGAGGATTAGTCGAGAAGCAACGACACGACCAGAGTGAGAAAACTCTCGATTGACTTTGACGGTCGAGCGCGGGAGTCGGGAGTGTCCGGATTCGGCAATTTTTAGAGTTCACATCTAGGCGAGTGTTGATTCTCAAGGATGAGGACAAACAGATAATGTTGCAAAATGCGAAATGAAATGGCAGTGTCGGTCGCAGGAAGAAATACTCTTCCAATTTCACAGAAGAGTCTGTTTTTCATCGACAGAAACGCTGAAAGGAACTTCCCTCCAATACAGGAATCTTATGTTGCGTCACCTCCCAGCAGGAATACACGTGTAATGCACGAAAAAGCTCATGGTCTACGCACCTCAAATCGATAGTATGAATAGCAGAGAGGCGCAGACCAGGCGACAGGAACAAATGCCGTTATCGAGAAAGGAGGATAGTGTCGTTTTCCGCCGGAGACCCCAAGTCGAGGCTATAACGTATGGCGAGTCGTGTTCATTGGGCAAAGGAAGTGATGTCAGGAAGCTGTTTTTGTTTGAAGCTGTAAGAATGAAAGTAGTCCACGTTCCGTCTTCAACTGCTTGGGGGTAAGAGAAGAAGGGATTCGATGTTGGACCTGACGGGCTGTACTTTTCAAAACAAGTTATATATGACAGATCGATTGTGGATTCTGGGTGATGTTACAAATGTTTAAAATATGTCCTATGGGCGAGAAATAAAATCATGCAAATGCTGAGTATGCACGCACGGCGAGTTTGGAGAGAGATAGACGAAATACATGACTAGAAGCCAAACTTGAAGTCACGAGCACCCCAGTTTTTACTCCTTCTTCACTGCAGCAGGTCTTTGATTCGCACGACGAAGAGGACCAGGGACAGAGGCGGCGCTCCGAGGAGGATTGTTCTGAGATGATGACTCGGAAGAACTTGCTGCTACTGGGACCGAGGCGCTAATTGCTATTCGACGTGTAGGAATCCCCCCAGTTCTAAGCGGCGCAGCACTCACCCGAAGGCGAGAAGACGTACGAGGAGGAATTTCTAGAGATTTCGCTTGTTGCGTTCTTGTCGGTCCTGACTTTGTAGATTTAGACGTTCGAGCTACTTGCACAGAAGCGTCAATAGATGGGGTTGCCAATTTGCGTTTCTTCATCTCCGGTGGATCTCGGTCGCTACTGTCTCCGCCAGCGTCACTGAGACTTTCGGAATCTTCTAAATCATCTTCTTCGCCTGTACTTGACTCGATGGGTTTAAGTCCTTTCGATGGGTGATTGACGCTCCTCTGAGAGTGTTTTGATAGAGGTTTCGGTGGCCTTAACATCGTTCGACCTCTTGGAGGGTTCTTGGACATGCGTTCCCCAAAAGCCTTGACTTTACTCCTAGTATCAGTCGCTGCGTTGCTGCGTGAGAAGGCTCGCTTTCTTCCAGCCACAGATGAAGAGTCTGATATTGATATCGAGGCAGACGATTCGGAAACCGTTCGAGTACGTAACGACGATGATCCATTATCCAGAGTCGTCAAACCTGTATGACTCGAGGAAGAAGAAATCGAGATGGACGGAATAAGATGCGATGACCGCGTTGGAAGAACCCGCCGGAGTAGAGGTGTCTTCAACGTGACATCAAAGTCGTCGTCTTCGTCCATGTCATTCTCCCCATCAGCTTCGTTTTCTTCGTCATCAACACTCATTTCCTCGTCGTTGCCATTATTTTGAATCCCGAATGTACGATCTTCGTCTTCGTCGTCGTCGCTCAAGCTCCGCAGAAAGCCGGGATTCAAAGGCTCACGCGGCGGCAGGAGCGACCGTCGAAAATCCTGTCGTTCCAGGCCATTGTCGACGGCATTCTCCGGAATGGACGAGAATTGAATATTATCCGAGATTCTTCGTGAAGTAGACGCTGCGATGTTCGTTGGGATTGGACGATGGGTAGGAAGTTGGGAAGTCCAAACAAGAGGTGTGGCAGGGTATGCTGAGGGGAAAGCAGGATATTTACGCCATTCGTTGATCTCTTCTTGTACTGCAGAGTTGTCTTGGAGTGGTGCTCTTGGAGGAGTGCTCTGATCGATAGGCGAGCTCCTGGATTCTTGTTCGTGGGCCTCGTATGCTGATGGAGGGGGGTGCCATATCTTATAGAGTGACTCAGGCATAGGCTGCGTTGGTTGCGATTGAGAGGATGGATCGCTGACTTGTCTCTTTGTCTGCTAGATAATGTGTGTAGTGTATAAGATGGGGTCTTTGTCAAAAGCATTCTAGCACTCACCGTTTGCGGATCTATACCTTCTAAGGCTTGCCGTCTACTACGGACCGTGGCTGAGGCATGCCTTGTTTCTGCGGGACGCCTTGGTGCAGCAGCAGCCACACCTAAAGAGTTAGGTTGTTTCCGCAGTGATGGGAGAGGCGGGTTTGCCAGCACTTGTGGATTCGGGTCTCTCGCAGCATCCGAAACGTCGCTAGTCCCAGGTTCGAGAGGAGTTCCGTTGGCAGACTGATCAATTTCGGAGTCAAGAACGGTCTCGCTATGACCAAATGTATGTTGCCACCACGAGAAAGCATAACGGAAAGGAAAGGTGGTAGACAAGAACAGTATATCGCCTATCATGCATATCAAGTCCAGCAAAGGGTCTAGCGTGGAGGTGTGGGGCTTAATGAGAGGACGAATGATATGCAGAAATATAGGTTCTGCACCCTAGAGGACATAGACGCGGATGAGATCAATTTTCGAAGAGTGTACTTAGAGCGACATACCCGAGCTCTGGTCAGTATGAGAAACAGAAGAACCAGTGCTTTGATCTCCCAGTAGAATGGGATGAACATGCAAACTATGGTCTCCAACAGTCTTTCATATGTGGCAAAGCAACACTGCACAATGTCAACATTTCATAGACTTTCCAGTCGCAATTGTACTCGGAGACTCACCCATACTATCCACACAGACATACATCCTTTCATATTCCGCTTCCTTTGGGCAAGAGCACGAGCGCTCGGCTGTCCACCACCACGAGCCGAAGGGGGTGGCACCTTGAGAGTTTTGAACGATTCATATATGTTCAGGAAGAGCATCCCCAAACGGAGAGCCGCGATGACGAGAGGCATCGTCGACGAGACGATTTTGCTTGAGATTTACGAAATTTCGTGCAAGGCACAAGTTGTTCGTACAAGTTGTGGGTATTTAAGCTGGTAAAATCGTGTAACAGGGATGCTTGATGTGAGCCAAAACGCGTGTTTTAGTGCTGCAAGTGTGGTAAAACCATTTGTCGATGGGCACACGACAAGACGCCTTGAGGTTGAATGAGCCAAAGGGCTGTGGCTGTGTTTGACTGCTGCTTCGACTCCGTCCAACACCTCTATTGTCAGATGCCTAGAATACGGACGACAAGGACGAAAAAGCCACCCCAGGGCTATGAAGATATCGAATCGGTTGGTATAATCCTGACTCCATCGCAAAATTTGACTAATTTCATGCTATCTTCTGTGTATAGATCCTCGATGACTATGCAAAGAAGATGAGAGACGCCGAGAATGAATCTCATGAGGGAAAGCGCAAGACAGAGTCTCTGTGGCCCATCATGCGCATCTCTCATACCCGTTCTCGGTATATCTACGAGTTGTATTACAAGCGCGAGGCCATAACGAAGGAGCTGTATGACTGGCTACTGAAGGAGGGTTACGCAGATGCCAAGTGCGTGTCATATTCTGTTATTTTCTCTGATATGGGAATCTTACTGTAACAATTCACAGCTTGATTGCAAAGTGGAAGAAAGCCGGTTATGAGAAGTTGTGTTGTCTACGGTGCATTCAGACCAGAGTGCGTTTGTCCATCATTTAGCTTCATCTGTCACTGACACTCCAGACTTTCTGCCTAGGATATGAACTATCAAGGTTCGACCTGTGTTTGCCGAGTGCCCAAAGCCCAGTTGCGCGCTGGAACAGTCGTTGAGTGTGTCCATTGCGGTACGTTTCCTCCATTTGTGATGTTGCGTATCTAACTTGTTCCATTCTGTCTTGTATAGGTTGTCGTGGGTGTAGTTCCGACTCATGATCCAGGAACATCATCTCCTTTTCGTATCTGCAATGTTTCTCAAGACCAGACCATGGTTTACTGTAATCCCGAGTTACTGTCCCTGATGCCAGGCTCATTTCTTGCCTCTTTTTCTCTGTTGAGTAGATATTTGCACTGCTAGACTGACCATGTATTATACCGATGCAAATGTATATTCATTTGCTGAGCCCAGAACTACAGCGCGCTATTAGCTCCGAGCGTTACAGCGGCGGAATCCAGGAATGCCCGACTGAAACTGTTGCAACTTTCTGTCACCTCTTTCCCCAAAAACTCTCTCGAACTTCAACTACCTGGCTTCAATAGGTCGACTTGTACATATCTCCGTCGTTCCTGGTGAAGCTTGAGATGATATCTGTACCGGCACTGCGGAACATCATGATCAGAATGGTGTATAAATTTCTGGGCGCTAAGCGTCGGATGTCAGCCCCTTTTTGCTCTCCACATATTTAGCAGCTATCAAGGGTTGAAACTCTCTTGTTGTTCCCCCACCATCCTCCTTTCACCATGGGTGTATTTTCACAACAGGTCGTGGATTTGACCAAGATACTAGTTGGAAGAGCTACTGCTCCTGAACAGGTGCTTTATTATCCATTTTGGAAGTAACAACATCGACTTATCGTGTAAATGACAAACAGGCTGGAGTGATTGCAGGCGATAATCCTGCAGATTACAATGCTACCGACCCGTTCAGACTTTGGGTTATTCAGATTGGTACGTCGTTTGGGTGCATTCCTTCGTAAAGATTGACTTACGCAAATCTACCAGTCATCATTATCGCAATGATTGAACTGCTATCTCTTGGTCTATCTCGGATTCGTCAACCCCGTGTTATCGCAGAGATTATTGGAGGAATCCTTCTTGGTCCTTCTGTTATGGGCAGAATTCCAGGGTTTTCAGATGCTATATTCCCGCAGGCAGCAATGCCCATGCTCACCCTCACCAGCACCATCGGCCTTGTCCTCTTTCTTTTTCTCGTCGGCTTGGAAATTGATGTCCGGGTTGTCAAACGCAACATCAAATCCGCCTCCATTATCTCCGTCGCAGGACTTGTAGTTCCTCTTGGACTAGGTGCTGCCCTCGGCGTAGGCGTCTACAAGAATTTTACAGACCAAACCGTCAATTTTGGGTATTTCCTCCTCTTTGTCGCCGTTGCTATCGGAATTACTGCATTCCCGGTGTTATGTCGTATCCTCACAGAACTCAAACTTCTCGAAACCACCGTCGGTGTTGTCGTACTATCCGCCGGAGTGGGCAACGATGTCGTTGGATGGGTTCTTTTAGCTTTGACAGTGGCTCTCGTCAATGCTTCCACTGGTCTCACAGCGCTATGGGTTCTCCTATGTTCGGTAGGATATGTCATACTTTTGATGTACCCTGGGAGATGGGCCTATGCTTGGTTAGCTAGACGAACGGGAAGTTTGGAACAAGGATCCCCGACAATGCTGATGATGACTGTGACTCTGATCGTTATCCTATTCTCGGCCTTTTTCACTGATGTAATCGGTGTACATCCTATCTTTGGTGAATATTCTATTTCCATCCTTGTTTCTCAGCCAAGTTCAACATCTCCGTTTTAGGTGGTTTCTTGGCCGGTTTGATTATCCCCCACGAGAACGGTTTTGCGATCTCTCTTGTTGAGAAACTCGAGGATCTTGTGGTCACACTTCTCTTACCCATAGTAAGCACATTCGTTCTCACTCCTTTGACGAGGGCTCATATATCTCCTCTAGTACTTCATCCTTTCTGGCTTGCGTACCGATCTTGGATCGCTCAACACTGGTAAAAGCTGGGGTTGGACTTTCTTGATTTGTGCAGTTGCGTTCTTTTCCAAGTTCATCTCTTGCGCTGCTGCAGCTAAGGCCACCGGGTTCAATTGGCGTGAATCCGGTGCTATTGGGTCCCTTATGAGTTGCAAAGGGCGAGTTTTCGGAAAATATACACTCCTGATGATCAGTCATTCTGATTGTTCGTTTATAGACTCGTAGAACTGATCGTCCTCAACGTTGGTCTTCAAGCCAAGATTCTCGACACCCAGACCTTCTCAATGTTTGTCGTCCATGCGTTGATTCTGACGGTCATGACCACGCCTCTCACACTTCTCTTCTACCCTCCTCGAGTCCGAGTTCTGGAGGGCGCGTCCAAAGGAAAACGCAGTGAAGGGGATGGGGAAGTTGGCGGAGGAACTACCGCACGACCGAGTCATCAGCTCAAGACCAAGTTTGCTATGGTCTTAGACAAGATCGAGCAGCTCCCCGCTGCGATGACCTTGACTCAACTTTTACAATTCCCGTCCTCCAATGCCTCTCCTCCTTCAATTTCTACCCCAGACGAGAAAGCGTCAGAAGCCGGTGAAATTGTCGGACTTCCTAACAATCCCTTACCGATCACTCGCCGTCCTATCACAATCGACGCTCTACGCCTCATCGAATTGACCAATCGAACATCTGCTGTTCTCAAATCTCAAGAAGCAGATACACTCATTCACAACGATCCTGTTGTCTCGGTATTCAGGACATTTGGTTACCTCAATAGGCTACTTGTTTCTGCCGCACTGTCTGTCGTCAACTATGATGAATTCCCTACAGCCATCGCGAATCATATCCGCGAGTCTGGCTCTGATATGGTGATCATTCCATGGTGCAGAGGAGCTTCTGTAGAAGATGAGGGTGGGCAAGGGCAAGGGGGACGTAGTGGCGCAGCGCTGAACCCATTCGATGGCGTGTTCAATAAACCATCTCAACGCGATCAAACAACCTCTGTCGTGTACTCGGAGTTCATCCGAAAAGTGTACGCCAATTCCCCTGTAGATGTGGCCCTCTTTGTGGACCGTGGTTCGACGTCTGGGTCGGGGATTGCACAGCATCTCTTCCTGCCGTTCTTTGGCGGTCCGGATGATCGCCTTGCTTTGTCGTTCTTAGTGCAGCTTTGCGCGAATCCGTCCGTTACTGCTACTGTCATCAAAATTCAGAGGACAGCCTCTACTGACTTGACCCCAACTAACACCCTTGCCCCTCTTATTCATGATCCGCAACAAGTAAGTTCTGAACTATGATTTGCATGTGCCTAGCTCTGATGTCCATGTTTCGCCGTCAGACCATGGCTGCCGCAGACACGGTATACGGCGATCACAGCACTCAGACACGTCTCGTGTCCGATACTGCAGATACCCTTTTGTGGGATCAATTTACAACACCCTCTGCGTCTCGCGATCCCGTGATCTCCTCCGCTCTCTCTCGCATACGCTTCAGCACTCGCGACGTTTCTCAGCCTTTGCATGCAGTCGTTGATCTGGTCAACGAGGAGATATCCCATCCCCTTTCTAGTCGAAGCCTTGTCGTCGTCACTGGTCGTTCTAGACGCATGGTGATCGAAAGTCATTCTGCGGAACTAGCCAAACTGATGACAGAGAAGGGCTCGAATATCGGCTCTGCAGTCTCTAAAACCTTGGGCGATGTCGGCGCTGCTCTTATCGCCACTGGAGCAAATGCTAGCTTGCTCGTCATGCAAGCGTGCATCGCCTGATCACAATGAGACGTGATTTATGATTTTATGAGTTTCTCATGATTCTTTTCTAGCTTATGGAAGTGCAGATCTTATTTTTCGTTCTAGAGTGTTTTCTTCTATGTAAACACTCGTTGTATACGTTTCTGAAATATGAGCGTTTTTGTTTTTGTTCTTGTTTTCTTTCCTTGGTGTGACATGTCACAGTAACATAGATATTTGCTTCCGCGTTGGTCCCGTCATTTATAGGAGGAGGTACTTTCAACGGTAAGCACTGTCTCTCACTCATATTAGTTGATCACTATTGCTTGATTTATATGTCAGTTCTGCAGACCATCAAAACCCGCACCATTCGTCCGAGGCCAAATGGAGAGTTATCATCATTCCCCTGAACGCCCAGAAGTCCCCTGAGCGGGTAAGTCTCAGTCGTCGAGTCGCTGTATATGCGTCCTTCATGGACGATCCCCCTGTGACGCTCTTTTCTGCTTACCATCTCCCCTTCTCTTGGTGTCGACATCCCCCTCAATACCCATGCAGCCTCCAGATGAAACAACTATGGCAGGATTCAGACTTACGAAGGTCGAAGTCAGCGCAATGAATTGGATGAGTGCAGGCTGCGCCATTGGAAGTTTTGCTCTATGCCTTTGCATCCTAGTCGCCTCCTGGCTCGTCTATCGCTGTCCGGCAGCACGCTCCAGCCTTGACAGAATCTCTTTTCGTCTGCTTCTGTGGACCATGGCAGTGTAATCGATGTTCTTTTGCGTCGGGTAAACACATTTCTGATATTCCTTACAGTGAACTGCTCTATGATGTCTCCTACACCGTTTGCGTTCTTCTCAAGAGACAATCGCAACCGGCACTATGCACTACTTCTGTCTTGGGAATCATGGTTTCTACTGGGTCCGTCCTCATTGTGATGCTTGTTACTGTACGCTCGGACTGATTCGCATTCTCCGCAACAGCATCACAAATTATCTGGTCATGTGTGTTGCTTTGAATCTATGCCTCGTCCTCGTTTTTGGCGTAGCCGTTGCAAAATTTGAAAGGTTCTACGTACTTGGCTCCTTCTTATTTGGAACATTTATTCCAGTCATCCCTGCAGCGAAAGGGTCGTTTGGGCACGTCTCATTTCTACTATCAATCTTACTTTCTATTGCTCAAGTTCTCATCACAGGTGGGATCCAGTGCTGGATATATGTTGGATCAGAGCAGACACAAAGAACGCGCGGATTGTTATGCTTCTCATGAGCCTCTATGTTTGGCAAATCACGAGTTGTCTGATTGCACTGCTGTTCGTGACGTTGGTGGGTGTAGCTTTGTCATGGATTCCATCGTCTCTACTCATATTTACCCCGTCTCCTTACCTCCATCTCAGACGATTGTTGCGTTATATCATCGGCGTGCCATCGCAACCGAATTAGCTCGCACCATGGAGGCAGGCCATATGACCTTTGGACCTGCGATTACTCCACCAGCACTTGACAGCTCTATTCGTACGTGGGACTCGAGTTCGACCCGTAGGGCTGGAAAGAGACGCTCCAGTGTGTCTTCTACCAACACCGCAACTACAACGACAACCACGTCGACCTTCCGCGATCGTTTCGTCTCCGTTGCCTTTAAAGTTCTTGCGTACCCTTTCGCACGTAGGTCCATGGATCTGCTTTTGATTCTTTGAGTCCTCTAACCGCTCTACACTTGGTTTCAGTTATCATAGTAAATGGCTTCATCGCTGGTACGTGTCATTCAATGTTCTCGTGAACTCACATCTAAAACTGCAACCTGATCTCCAAGCTGTCGACCTTCGCATCTCCGTCAAGGGCAGCGTCGATAGCAAAGGACTGTTCGTCCTCTATGTGATCTGTACGTGTCTACATAGTATGCTATCATCTGGCTGATTTGCTTACATCTTATTATTCACCTAGATTATTTCTTTTGTAAGTGACGATGCAGATTCTTCTATATAGGTCTTGTTCTGACTGACTTGGACTCAGATGGTGCTCGAGGCGGAATATTCGTGAGTCGCCATCGTCTTGACATCTACTATATTCGTACTCAACTATAGTCGTCAGGCTGCTATTGTGCTCTTTGTAGACCCTTCTCTCCGTCGTGGTATGTCCATTTTGATGAAAGCTCGCCGAGGACGCGTCAACGCTCTCGAGATCGAAGCTGCAACAGTCATACAGCCACATACGGACGTTATGAGAAGCGTTGGCGCCCAGATCCCTCCAAATGCTGCCAGATCCGTAGGCTGGGAAGATATCAGCAGTACTCAAGATCAACCCCCGTCTCCAAATGATATAATGGTCACGGTTGACGTGAAAGTAGAGCTCGAGGAGGTACAGGAGAACGGTAGGATTGTAGTCGTCGCCCCACCGCATCTCAGGAGAGGTTATCCGGCCATGCCTCTGGCGGCAATCCGTTCTGGTAGCTATGCCTCGCAGCAAAGTCCTTTGGATCCGGACTTGGCATTTCAATGGGAGCTTCCATCTAGCGTAGACACAGAGAGAGGGCCCATTCCTGAAGAAAAGGAAGAGGAGGACGAGGTATGTGCAGGGGCTCTCGCACCGGATTCCGACGTGATGGAAGAAAGACGTGCAAGTAGCGTCTACGAGACGACTCACTTAGACCGCAGACAACATGCGAGAGACGAAAGGGATTTGATCAGACGGTGGCACAGCGAGGAGGAGGCAGTTTTCCGTCTAGTGGCCTCTCAGCTGTAATTTTATTTTCTGGGTTTACGTCTCATCACATCCATACATCCTGTGATCTATTTGTGCCACACAAATCCTACATTGTATCGGCCACTACCATTATTTTTGCATCATACAATTCCCTTGTCGTGCAACGCTTGCACAGATCTGACCCTCAGATGTCCAGTCAAACATAAATCATATAGGCATAGGCATAGGCATAGTAAAGGGCATACGGGCATATAATAAAGTACACAAAATAAGAAGATATGACGTAGAATGTGGCCCAAATCGCTACAGAAAGGCCAGGAGTCCACCGAAAGCAACCACGCCTCCAACCGCACCTGCGATAACCAGACAAAATGTGTTGTTGTTGCCGGATCTCCGCATTCCTCTGATGGCCAAAGCAGCTTCCAATCCATCCTCCTGGCCCTGTTTAATCGTCTCAACATGTTCCTTCTGCCCTCCGATAACCGCCCACCAAGAGTTTCGTCGAGCGAGGCCACGAGGTTGCTTGGACGATGACTGTGGCGCATGGATGAAATCGACATGAACGTTGGATTGGAAAGCTCCAGCTTTGATATGAGGAGTATCGTTCTTCGAGCAATCAATGATGGTGGCAATACGAGAAGAATTGGGAAGTTTGTGTGCAATAGACGCCCAAAATAAGTCCGAGTGATCTCCGAAACCCAAAGTCCCTCGATAACCCTTACTGAAGGTCTCGTCACTTGGAAACATATCAGATAATGGATGAAGAGTCCTTCCATCGGGGGTCATAATAATTTCGGTGGGGATCAGCGACGGCGTGGAGCTTGACAAAGTTTGGCCGGATTCAGAAGACGGCGCGAGTGGCGCGGGTGGACGCTTCTCGATGAAGTTCGGGTTTTGACGACGCCATGGACCATGATTAAACGTGGGAGGTTCTCGGATAGGTACAAAGGTCCTACGTGGTGGTGGTGCAGAGGGCCCCGGGGTAGAGTTACGCTGAGAACGCGCAGCTTTACCACCACGGCGTACCGGAGAAGTAGGAGGTGTAAGACGGGCTGATGGTGACTGGTCAGGCTGAGACAGTAAACCAGAGGTACACTGAGTGTCAGGAACATCTTCATCGTCGCTGCAATCCTCTGGCAGAATCGCACGTGCAGACTTGCGGCCAGAAGGAGGCTTCGGACAGACGAGATTGCCATGAGGCCTCGTATGGCCCTTCATAGGACCACCACATGTGTGGCACGTCGGAACCTTCTTCCTGTTAAGCATGCAAAGAATAGATTCTTGAATTGCGGACTTGACTAGATGGCGAATGCTGGAAGTGGCGCGAGGTCAGTGGAAGAAATGTGGTTTATATGGTCCGTGGAATTTAATACGGATCAATGGAGGACGTGTCAAGTGAAACAATCAAAATAGTCAGTAAGTTATCAATGAAGGGATTGGAAATTAGTACTTACACACGAGATGAAAATCACCACAGGGAAACGAGGTTTCAGAGTCGTCTTCTTATACTTACTTACCCTTCCCCGGCAACGGGCCCTTCTCATTGATTAAGATTCCAGGATACAAGCAAACCCTAAAATTATATTCTCCCAGAATGCTTTCCTTAGCTAGAACAAGGCGACGAAGAGTACAAGGGTATATGGCCATCCGAAAAGAAGTCGCGAAGTTGCCAGAGTCCATCCGCTACGATCAGATACCTTCAGTGGTGTGTTAGCTCTTGTGATTGCAGATGTCTATAGGCGTATATGGAAGAGAGGTTGTCAGGTCCTGGGCTGGCATTTGTTGCGCAAAGGAAACAAAGTGAACCTTCTCAACAACTTCCATTTCGGGAAAGTTAGTGGCGACCCGTGAGTTCCTTTCACACGTTAGCCTACCTTCGACGACCTGATCATTGACTGACCATGCACGTACTTTGCCATATGATATGTTTTGACAGTCGTCCGCTGGTGAATTTGAAATATTGGACGGCGGTGGAAAAATGGGTATCGCGGCTTTGATTGCGACAAGATAAAGGATAGTGGACTGGGAGATGGATGATATAAATGATTGTAAGGTCTGCCATGATAAATAACCAAGAGAGCGCACGAGAGATAGCGATAAATAGTGTTCGTGAGATGTCGTGAAGAGGATGCGTAGATAATTAGACGGATAGAAAAGCAAGATGGAGAAGAAGAAAAATACACCGATGTGAAGATGTGAGTGAAAATCACGTCTATATCTTCTACCCCTATCAGAAAGCCCAAGGGAACCTGTAAAGTCGACCGAGGGATTAAATGTTCACTGTTAAAAGGGGAAAGAACAGTCTGAGTGTCGAGACGTTTGTAATTTCATATAGCCCACTCATCCAACCCACCTCCAAAACCAACTCGACCGCCCCATCTACGATCTTCCTCGTGACGCATCCCTACAACGCTAGCGGCACTTTCGTTAGAGGGTGCGCCAATCAACCATCCACTCCACCATCTTCTATCGCCATCACCATCACTGTGTGAATCCGCAGCTCCTGTTGATTTGCCCTTCCGTTTCTTCCTTTCTCTATCCCTGAACTTGGACGAAGATCCCTCCGGTCTTGAGCTCGCATATGACTCTGGCAGCTCCGCAAAACTAATACGTTTCGGTGTGGACATGCCTGAACTCGCGCCACTGATACTCCCACCTAAAGCTAACCCAACACCCGCTCCGAATATCAGAGAAGGGGTCGTAGGAGTATTGGGCTCTGACGGTGAGTGCCGCCGTTTCATAGAAGATTGCTTAGGTGGTGATGGAGGGCGAGTTGAGGAGGTATGAATAGATTTAGTGAAAAGACGAGATACAGACGCTGTGGCAGTAGAAGTCCCTGATTCTGCTTTGGGAGGTGGTGACCGTGGTAGAAAGCGTGGTCGTGGAACGGCAAGTGAAGGGGGAGGTTGGGGAGGAGGAGGTTGACTGTCTAGTATTTTATGGAGAGACTGGACAGTCAATTTCGCGGGACAGCCGTCGGATGAGGAGGAGGACGCAGACTGTTCTTCGATTGGAGGAGTCAAAGATCTATGAGGCTGGGGTATTGGGGAAAGATGCTGTTTCGGAGTAGTTGACCTCGATCGTGATGATCGTGAACCAGAATCTGACAGTCTATTTCGATCTGGTGATTTATGCGAAGAACGACGAAGGTGTTCACTGGGGCCGCGTTCTGCACTTCTGGAAGAGCCTTGACGGGAATGAGAGTTGGATCGGGACAAGAAAGAGGGTAAAGACGATGTGAATGACGATGATGGAGTGGACGAGCCTGAGGAGGATTTTCGTTGGACAAAGGAGGATAACATGTTGTAAGCGGGGGTAGAGGGCTCCAAAGGTTTGTCCGTCACGAGAGGCAACGAGAGACCAGGGGTATCTGAGGGCGGGCGAGGGAAATGTGAGGAAGAAGCACGCAGCCCTAGAGTTGACGGGAGAAAGATGGAGTCAGGATCAGACGTGGAAGCGATATATTGTGTTAATGCTCGAGGCGGGGGGGAGACTAGTTGATTGCGATTTTGAGGCGAAAGACGTAATTGGGGAACACTTTCGGATTGACTGGCAGTTCGTAGGTCTAGCGATGGCCTTCGTCGGTTCATGTGTCGACCCAGAGGGGAGTTGGAAGTTGGTAAACTGCTGCTGAGACTGTCTCTTCTAGTACTGCCTTCCCCCTCATCAAAGAGTCCCTCTACACCCCTGCTTATCTCGTCCAGATCATCTGCCCAGTTCTCGTGTACGTCTCTATTATGTTTTATCCTCGACGACAATCCCCGAGCTCTCACCTCTAGCGTATGGTCGGCCTGCGAGTCAGATGCCAGGATAGTGGAAAGGCTTGTCTGCGTAGAGATAGATGATTGTAATAGAGCATTAGACATTTCGAGTGCGTGGACACTTCGAGCAAGAAGAGAATCCAGGTAAGGGTCGCTACTTGACGCTTGACGTCTCCTGTTCGCAGGGAATCTTCGATTACGGCGTGGAGAATTGGTGGTGTGAGCAGCTGGTAGGTAAGATATAACGTTATTGGTTTCCTCGTCGTCGGTATCGTCGTCTGCTTCCTCTGCGCTGTCTGGATAATCCGGGGGTCGATCCGACGGTGGATCCTCTATAGAGTCGTCTAGAGGCTTTTTCGAGCTCACCGAGATATATTCTGGGAGAGTCGACGTTGTATCTGTGGAAAGACGGAGGGTTGAGACACGCTTGCGATGAGATCGTCGAGGATGTGCTGTTGGTGGATTCATGATAGGTTAAGTATGTTGGGTTGCGCTATTTGCGCTCCCGTTTCTATCTGTGAGTCAGAATAGAGCGCTAGAGAGCGGTTTGGAAAAGAATGAGGGAGTTGTACCAAAATAGTGAAAAATCCGAAGGCAAGAGGCTCCTGACCGCATGGTGCTTTGATGGACCCTTGTTCTCGGACCGATTCGTCTTTCCACCACAACAATCTACAGCTTTTCATCTGCAAAACGGCGCAAATTCATCGAGGAAAAATGGTCCAAGAGGTCGAAGAGACACAGTAGAGTGGTCATTTGGCATTTACACAGTCTTTGGAACCGAAGAGCGGACGGTTTGGACAATTTTCAACAGTACTTCGGGAAATCTCAGGGCACGACGCTCGAATTCAGCCACGGACTAGCATCTATTAAAAATTGATGATGATGGTACGGGCATAGACCGGGTTTCTTGTGAGAATGACTCGAGCCCACAAAGACCTTCTCCGAGTCTCTCGCAGCTGGCACTTTGTGGAACCCCTTGCTCCTACTCGAACAACGATGCAAGACATGTTCATATTTCGGTGAGTTACATGACCATTGACCAGAGAACCTGACTACTGCGACGGAGCTTTCGTTCAGGCTCTTTTCCCTGATGATGGAAGCTCCTAATCATTCTCTCAAAAATTTGTGTAGCGCCGCCAATCAATGCAAATTAGGATGTCACGGTCCATATTTCAATGACTTCGCCTGGGAACGATTGCGTGAACCGTTTCGATGGATAATGCCCCAGGATTCCGGCTTTCATCTAGACTCCCTTTGATACAAGCTTCCTCATGGGGTGGTGAACGTCGGACATCAAAGGTCTATACTTTGCTTGATACCCGTAACAGTTTTTTTTTCGTTCCATATGTTCATTCACGAAGGCCCTTTGAAGGTACGTCTGAAACTATGTCTTCGCCCAAGCTTCGCCACTATCAATATTTCATATGCATCCACTGGATGCCGAAATCGGGTCGACCTCGCTCCTAGGCTCTCGGTTCAAGCATCTTCATCGCCACTACGTAGACCACGATAAGAAACAAATTGACCAGCGTCGCCCTGAATTGTGATTCCGTAAATAGTCACGAAATTTTGTGAGTACTTGCTGTATCTTCCTCCGCGTCTCAACTACCCAGGTGGTTGCATTATTGACGGCAAAATTACAATCTTCTGACTTCCTGACAATTCTTTACAAGCATATGTTCTTCTATCGGAGAACTTCGAGCACAATTATTCCAGCAATTCATCGTAACAGTCAGACGGTGAGTCTGTAAAGGAGCGTCATGTTAGACCACTTATAGTGTATCCAGATAGATAATGCACTTTCCCGAGGAGAACCTCTTGTATAAAGTGCGTTCTAACAGTAAATTGACGCGCCAAACCGAGTCAACGCGTTCACGTCACGTGCGAGTATTCGTCCTTTCTCCCCTAATCTCATTTGCCTCCATTTACTTCCGCTTTAATCTCCAAACGACTTCTTTTTCGCGTTCGAATATCATATCACCCCCCATCCACATGCAATCGGACTACATCGGCTTTTGTCAAGAGGATGACGAGCTCGACTTGGACGTCTTGATGACTTATTACCGCTTTGGGTCCTCGGAATTTGCCGTTGGGACCAAATAAACACGCTATAAATTCCAAATCCCCCCGTCTGCCTCTCTTTACTTCTTACCACTACAATCTCCACATCTCGACACTCCCTTCTTGACTGCTTTTAGTCCTCATGTCTACCATGTTAGCTTCTGCCACTCAGTCTTCTACTCTTGTCTTGATCATGGGTCTGTCCTAGCTCACTACCACCTCGCGCCACTCCCAACTAGCAGCTGGTCTTTTATGGTAAGCCTCATATATGGTCCTCGCCATGTCTAGTTCATGTATATATGGTCACTGACATGCTCTCCCGCTGCTTTTCTAGGCACAAGGACCCTCTTTTGTTCGAGCCACTGCCCCACACGCATGTCATCCCATGTTGTTTCTCTTTTTTTGCCACCCTCTCTCTTCATTTGTACCCTCGTTCGATGTCATCAATCACTTTAAGAGTCAAGCTCGCTACAATGTCTCATGGCAATCGGTCCTGATCGAGGGACTTGTTCTTGGTGGCTGACGATTGGCGTCGTGCCGACTTTGTTTGATTGTTATCTTTGGGGGCCATTGGTATGTCATCCTCCGTTGCTCCACTGCTTATCTTTCTGATCTTTGCCACTCTCGCAGTCCCATGTCCCTCCCACACCATGTCCTGAATCTCAACCCTCCCTGCCGCTTCCGATGTGTTGAGTGTTTCGGCCGCTCCCCAATTGGTTCACCTCTCGGGTTACTCTCCCTCTCCGCTGGCGCTGAGTCCCACTTGGTCCTCGTCAAGTCTTGCGATACCGCTGGTTTTGGCTTCTCCTGCGACATGTCCATAATGTGGGGCACAGTTTTTAATAATGTCGTAACCTCTATATGTATCACTTGAGGCATCATCTGGGTCGTCTATTGAGGGGGAAATTGAAGGGGGACCGTATAACATGGTGTGTCTCATCGTTCATGACGCCTTATCGTGATCACTGATATCCCAACATTCAATTCATATACTCTCTCGTTGGATGGCTTCGGCCATCCAACATTCCCTGCGTCGGCTCATCATCAACTAATCATGTGTCTGTTGTCGTTATTCCCGTTTCTGTACGTGCTTCATGCTTGACCATCTGTCATACTCCGCGCTTTTTGTTCTTTGCGCTGCCGCTGTCTTTCCATGTTCTGTATATTGTGTGCCCTGGAAACTTTGTTTGTTTCTCGTTGGTTGTGCTGCATGGCATGGATTCCTTTCTGGGCTTGCAACTCGTGGTTTTGGTTCCCGGCTGTCGACCTTCCATGTGCTCCTGGCTGTCCTCTTCGGATTCCGTCAATTCGTGTGCAGAGTGCACTACTCCCGTGAGTTCCACTCCATCGATGCATCACTGCTTTTACTAACGAGTATCGACTTGTTTGCAGGTCCATTAGATTGTCTCATCGTCCCCCGATGATCGTGTCTCCTGTATATCCCATGTGTGCCTTTCGGGAATTGTTTGTCCCTCTCGTCGGCCTTGTTCCTCGTCGAGTTCAGTGATCGTGTTGATCACTCCTATCGTATGTCGTGTCATCAGTCGTTCCTCGTCGTGTTGACACCTAGTGTGGTCTCCTGTCCCTTCGCTGCCTTACTTGACCCTTGGCTGGCTGCACTGAGAGCGCTGGGTCATGCGGACACGTCAAATTTATCTCGTCCCCAAGAACAAGTGTACGATCATTCGAAATTCCAATGGTGCCTTTTCACTGCCTCCATGGCAGTGGGGGTGGATAACCCCGTGAGCTTTCTATTCAATATGATCTTCTTCTCGTATTAACAAGCCTACATTTTCTTCTCCAGTGCGATCGTGGAGGGACTCTTGGTCCCTCCTCAGCTACACGCTGTTTCTACACCCCGCTGTTCGTCTTCTTGGTTGCTTCCTTGGACGATTGTCTCCTTTTCCGCCTGTGGAATATGTGATGCGATCCCTTGGATATGATTCGAGCGTTCTACTTGTTTGTCGTGGGTCATGTCTTGCCTACTACGTACTCTCATGTCTCTTGGACCTGCGTATACTGGTGTCATCTCCCTTTGTCGTCAGGGTTGTTCTCCCCGTTCTGTTCCATCTGGCGCTTTGTGTTTGGCGTCTTGTCTGCGTTTGATTGTGTCTCGACGTGATCGAGTTTGTTGATTCTTTGTGTCTGTCTCGAGTATGCTGTAGGGGGGTCCATGGTACCCCCGTGAGTTTTCTAACTTTTTGTGTCGCATTACCATATTCTAACGAGCCTATACGTCTGCTCTGGGTCTATCGTGGAAGGTCAATTGCCCTCTCATCGTCCTACGGAACGAGGTTGCCCGTGCACGCTGTCTCATTAGATGCCATTACTTGTACTCGCCCTCCTTTGGGTGCATTATTTTTTGCACACTAAACGTGTTGCAGTGCGAATTGTGCTCGCACTATATTGTCTAGTGGCGTGTATCGCTGGTCTTCTCCGATTCTGGCAACTCTTTGGCTTCCATGGGGTCCCTCGATGGCGCTGGTCTATCGATATCGGATCGTCGTAGGTTTCACTTCCTCGGGCTGGACCATTCCTTGCGTGTGTGTGCTTTCATGTCTCTCTTGGTCTTTCTCCTGGGGATCGATTGTTGCTCCAATCTCTAGCTCTTGCGGGCTGCTTTGCGGGTCATTTGTACCGTCTCTGGCTTGGTCGGGCTTTCGGGCTGTCGGCTTCTATCAATCTCGGATGGTCTAGGTTCTGGTCCACTATCTGTGTTGTTGTCGTTTCTTTGATTTGACCTGGGCCTTGCGTGTTGTCATCATGGACTGATTATGCGTATGTTCATTCTCCGATCTCTTGTACATGTCGGTTGTAAAGGGGGTTTACGGTACTCCCGTGAGTCACTTCACCTCTTCTTTTCGCTGCATCGAGACATACTAACAAGCTTATATGTCGTTCGCAGGCTCATCATGGGCGAACACTGACTATCATCCCGTTGTCTCGCGCCTGTGTTGATCGTGCCCGCTGGATCTCCGTCATCCAGGACATCCTCACCCACGCGATGCTCTGCGCAATCACGTCTATTATGCATGTCAGGTCCGCCATGTCCATTGACCTTCGTATCTTGTGGATCTCCTCGAGGCTCTCTGGCTGGGTCAATCCTTGACACTTTCGACAAGCTCGTCGTTCTGTATACGTGTTCTACGTACACTTCAAGCATCGCACGACTCCTGTGCTCTTCGCTGCTGTCCTCTATTCGTGCGCACGGTCCTGTTGACCTTGTACTCTTCTAGCTTTATCCGCGTTTCACCGCCTAGACTGTATTCTGGCAGCCCGGGCGTCATGCGCTACCCTTCTCACTGTTTGTAAAGCCAGAAGGGTGAAGATCACCCGGTCTGGTGAAGGTCAGTGGTGTACTGACCGGTCACTCGTTCCCAAGTCGATCATGTTGCACACAGGCCTCCGGGGCGTGCCAATGGTCTTCGGGATTCTAGAGCCACTTGGGACTGTCGGATGTAGACCTGACTCATCGAGCTTCCCGACATGGATGGAATACTTGACTACGAGAAGACAACTCACACGTCTTCATTTCTCTGATCAATGTCGACGAAGGTGTTGTCGTGTGACTGCATTGCGACACCCGACGTCTGACCACGAGGGTTTATTGGAACGGGGTAATGGAACGGAGGATCGTCAAAGTATCTGTCACGTTTCAGAAAGCATCTGCCGACGGACGACCTCTTTCTTCTTGGGCACCCAAACTGCAGACATCCCAAATTTGGCCCACGGCGACAAGTCTGTTTGGTCATAGCAAAGATACGTGTCATCATGTAGGTGGACAGGCTCACGGAGAAGACGCCGGCATAAAGGAAACGGCTCAAAGTAAGTCTCGCCATTCGGACAAGCCAAAAGGCTGCCATCACGATCTCTCTAGTTCAGCCGCAAGGAAACTGTAACTCACGAGATTTCTAAATATGTTCTTTCAATTCCGAGAGGAGAGTTTCATACCAACGCTAGTATCTAAAGTGACCTCTCGGAGAAGCTTCACTGTACACGCCATCCCTGGACCCACGTGTGTTCACTGGCATCGCGGCTCGAGCATCTTTACGATGAGTTCCCGGGAGGCCGAAGGGCCGGTGACGAGACTAAGTCGTTTGACTTCTGGGGGTTGGATTGGCAGCGAATCGTCGAATCGAATGAACGAGAAGGGGTCATGATGAGCCGCCTGTAGGAATTGTCGAGATATCATGTCGTTGTTGGCACGGTGTTGCTGTCAATACAAACAGGAAATGAGGTAGGGCAAAGTGTCGAGCATTGCTAAAATGCTTGGTCCCCCCTCATACGACTGCATACCTACGTATCGCACGTATTGCTTGTATTATAGCTGTTCAGGCAAAATCCATCGATTTCCCTGTACCAGTATATTTGGATTTTGAAAGGTGGCGTAAGTCTGCCTCCAAGTCACGCGTTCGAACTTGCTTCATACCATCATGGCGTTAAACTGGGCGATGCTCAACTCTACCCGCTCTCCAGTACCATTACCCCACGAAACGACGATAACCACAGTAGATTCTGGTGTAGAACTCATTCTCACTGTTCCTGGCCCAACTGCCAGCGGTCCTGGCTCGAAATACAAGGAGATGGGTCGCATCTGGCTCACAGATCAACGGGTGCGCCCCTCCTCATAAACCCCACAATCCAATATTCCATTCTCATCTCCGAGTCTTTGGATTCTGCATCTACATACTTAGCTGATCTTCACAACGCCCACCGCTGGAAGTTCCTTTGATTCACTCTCTGTGCCCTTGCACTCGATCCTATCGACTAAATTCGAACAACCGTATTTTGGTCAGAATTACCTCGCTTTCGAGGTCAAGCCATCGGCTGATGGTGGGTTGACGGATGGAACTGCCGTTGAAATCAGGTTCAAGGATCGAGGGATGTTCGAGTTCGTTGGGACCTTGGAGAAGACGCGTGAGAAGGCGATATATATGAAGAGGCAGGCGCTGTTGGAGGACGAGGAAGGACTGCGTGCGTATACGACACTTTGAGTTCTTGTAATCAATCTGCTCACTTTCTATTCTCACAGCCGTATATACGTCGCCAGCAGTGACCACCAGCTCGAGCTCGACATCCTTGGTGGGTAGCAGTAGTACTCCAGTTGATAACCCTCCAGGTTACGATGCATGAAAGAAAACGATAATCATATGTATTTCTGATGTACGTTTATATCTGATGTATTGAACTCTTGACTATGCTATTGCAATGCTCCTAAAATTCCCGCAAGCCCTCCTGAGAACACAGCCTCCATCGCTCTACCATTAGCAGTTCCAAAAGGATGTCGGATACAATCAACAGGTCGGTCGCTGTGAACGGAAGGTCTGTCCGGAGCAAAGGGAGATACAGGGATGTTTTGCGGGAGGAAGACGACACCATGCTGCGGGAGAAGAATCTGCAGAAGATAGTTCTGCATGTATACTGACATCGTGGATGAGCAATCGTTCGATACGGCGATACACGAGTGACTGACCTTGCGCGTTATAATAGAGACTCCAAGGATCAGTTGCCACGTTAAAGATGTTCTCGCCCGCACGTTGCACGCCTCTTGAACAATCTGGCAACATGTACCAACTCCCATGCCATATGAGGGTTTTGGATCGTATCGCCGGGTCCATCTGAATAGTATGGAGGGTCCGAAGTATATCGGGCAAAAACGTTCTGATCGTGCTGTGAACTGCAGCGTTGATGATACTTCCGCCTAGGCCTGGAAAAGTCGAATCTGGCAGTTCGAGAGGTACGTGTTCGACAAACGACCAGTTTCCTGCTGCGTCTCCGGTCCAAGTCGAAGCAGGCGCCGGAATAGGTCCTCGATTCAAGATAACGACATCAGCCCGCCTCGCCTGATTTAGCCAGTACGTGTTCTTCTCCCTCACGCCCGTCATCGGGTCTACCCTTGGAAGCACATACGCGTCGGCACTTGGATCCGGCACAGCAAGAAGAGACGTGGATTGTATGTATCTTAGTATCGCAGAACCAGACGCGACGAGGTCTGAGTCGCGGGGTAATTTCTTGTTTCGCTCGGGTGTATCAGCGGTATCCACGTCCATCAGGTTTGGAGCAGGGGGTTGGCATATGTGGTGGAACGTACAGAATTCAGGTCCTAGACAAGTATGCGACCGATTTTCGTGGATCTCGAGAGAATGGAGCCATAGCGTGTGTAGATGAAATGTTGTTTCGGGGCCAACCATTAGGATTTTCTTGGCAGGGAGGAGAGAGCAGATATGAGGATTCGTAAATGGAAAACAGGACTGTTCGGGAACATATATTGGAGTCTTGAGTACACTAAAGCCTTTTGGATTTTGTGGGGATCTTGACGATGGTAGCAGCGTATTCGTGGTGGTCCATGTACCTCCTTCTACAAAGCATCTCAAAGACTCTTGGATAGTTTGAATGTCTTCTATCGATGGGCCGCTAGCACGGACTTTGGTTTCGCCTGAAAGAGCAGTTGAGAGAGCAGTCTCGAGAATTTTATCGACAGTCTCGAAGCTCAGCGATAAGGCGGACGACTGGCTGTCGCGGTCTTGATCGTGGTGTATCCAGCGAAGGAACGAGATCATAGTGGCGAGCAAGATCCATATTGACCAAGGTCTGGCAGCGCGTAGAACAGATAGCACTTTTCGAATTCGGCGGCTCATGGAGGTAGATGTTGAGGTCAATTGGGGTTGAGGGTCGAAGCGTTGAAGATGAAGATGGATAGTGTAGTTTGGGAGGTGGAGTAACTACAGTGGGTCAATGAACGGGCCGCCACAACTTCGACGGAGTTCGTCGGAGTTGGTAAAATTTCTCTAATTCCTGCAGCAGTGCGTTGGGACTTCTTCGTCTCACGCACTCGCTCGCAGGTCAGTACTTTCTCTTTTCCTCTCCCTCTTACTATCCGGAGGTCTCACGCACTCGCTCGCAGACCGCGTTTTTACTCGTCGCCCCGACGACACATTTTTAGACCCCACCCTCCGTCCCTTTTTATTCTTACTTTGATTACTCACACTACACTTACTTTACTTGTTCCATTCTGTTTCTTACTTAGCTTACTGTCGCTGGCTTGAGTCTTGTCCCCGTGACGGACAAGAGAGCGAATAGAGCCCAACCTGTTGTTGAACCCATGAGTCTTGTCCCCGTGACGGACAAGAGAGCGAATAGAGCCCAACCTGTTGTTGAACCCAAATCCTCGCTCACTCTAAGGCAACTCGATATATTGACGAGGAGGATGTTGGGAGGATGAAGGATGCGCTTAGGACGGTTCGGCGTAAACCAAGCCGGATTTCTTTGACATTTCTACAAAAATAAAGACGATTACATTTAAAATTATATGATGAGTATTATATCGGGAAGTAGACTAATATATTCTAAGTAATGCGAGAGAAAATGTCATCTAGTGTAGTAAGTAGTAGCCGATAGCCTGCAGTGGCTCAGTTTGCCTTGGCCCCCGAGTCGTAAGTCTCCAAAAACTCTTTAGAAAAAGGATACGAGGTATAACCCACGGGATCGATGCTTCCCGGAGCGTAATAGGTTTCCCTGTCCCCCACAGTCAATGGTATATCGTGTTGAAGCCGGAAAGGAAGATCAGGCTGAGGAGTACCAACGGTATCAGTATTGCCACTCGCGAAGGAAAAAAAGTTCAAAGCCTCACATTCGCGATGAATGCACGACCGTAAGCAACTAAATCACCCTTCTCCGCTCCCTCTATCCCTGTCTGTCTCGTGTGTCCACCAGCACTTATGTATGGTCTGCCACCCCAGATTTCTCGCAGGAAATCGTTCGACTCTTCCTCGGAGGGCTGATTATCACTAGCTGCTGGACCGTTGATACGCTGCTCCGCAACATGAAGATATGCCAAGTTGGGGTAACGGTCGCGTAACGCGGTGGCGATATGAGAGAAAGTTGGTCTGGGATCAGCCATACCCATGTCTAAAGAATATCCGAGTCAGCGGGGGCTTCCATCTTGTGCCACACAAAGTCGAGGCTCACCTTGCCAGCGATTCCACGGGCTAATCCGGACACCTGTCTTCTTTTCACCGACAGCCTTGGAGACTGCATCGACGACCTCGAGAGTGAATCTAGTTCGGTTCTCTATACTCCCCCCGTAATCGTCGGTCCGATGGTTGCTCACATCTTGCACAAACTGGTCCAGAAGAAAACCATTGGCAGAATGTACTTCTACGCCGTCGAATCCTGCTTCATAGACTGCAGTAGCAGCAGCCTTCGCGTAAAGCTGGACGTATTCTTTGATCTCGGGAATGGTAAGGGCGTGGAGTGGCACAGAGGTTGTGTCGGCTGCCAGCTTGATGGAAGAGGCAGATACAAATGGGAAGGATGGATCCTCCTTCGCTAGGTCCGCAGGGTATGCCCCGCGACCGAGAGCCCAGAGTTGAAGGTATATGAATGAACCCTTGGCGTGAACGCCATCAACAATCTATGTGAAATCGGTCATCAAAGATGAACGGATGAAACCTAACGATACGACTGACCTTCCTCCACGCCTCCACTTGCTCCGGCGTGTAGATCCCAGGAGCATTCGAAAAGCCGCCAGCTTTGGCGGCGATGAATGTAGCTTCCGTGATCATCAAAGTCCCAGGAACGCTTGCACGTTGAGCGTAATACTCGGCAGCAGGAGGAAGAGGGACGTGGTCAGTGTCGTTTCGGAACCGCGTAAGGGGAGCGAGAACCACACGGTGGTTCAGAGTGAGGTCGCCAACGGTGATGGGTTGGAATAGTTTGTATTCTGAGGTAGACATGCGAATCTGTAGGATTTGAGCTGATAGATGCTGAGAAAATTTGAGGCGAGATGAAGTCAAAGCCATTGGAACGACCCCATCTTATAGGAAACGATTTTCTGGAGGAATTGGTCAGTGTCTAATTATAACCAGGATGAACGCGCCTGAGAAAGAGCTGATTCACGCGTTTGGTCACGTTCGGCCATGACCGTAACGGCTAACATGTCGAGTTGATTGGGATATTGATCAGTTGCCCGGACCCACCGTGCTTCTCAAGTTCTGCGAGTTCTTCAATGAGTAAGTAAGCTGATCAAGCACAGCGAATCTATCAATTCGAGCTACTAACTCTGGAGTCTGCGGTCGAGAACAAAAGTCTGATTATGAGTCTGCCAAGACATGTGTTGAACGTTGCACTAAAAGTGATTCAGGATTACTCGACCACTGCACGCCAACTGGTCCAGTCAGCAACTTCGTTGAACCTTGGAAGATGCACGACTTACTCGAATCTTGAGAATGAATTCGGATTGCAGAGTGAAAGATGATCACATGTTCACGAACAGTTTTGAATGGGAGGAGCACAGCCCCACCTTTGCTTCGACCGCGACCGTGCTCAAACCGTGCTTGCACTAGTCCTGTTACCTAGGCCACTGACTAGCTTCTATATCTTCTAGTTCTCTCCATTGGACTTCAATCTATAAGCACCTGTAACCTCAGGGACATCCGAGGACGAAGACGGAGAGTAATGTCAACGGCAAGTATTTGTATATCACAATCAATCAATACTCACGAGCTAACCATAAAGTTCAGACAAGGGTCTGGCCAGCCACTGGTGTCTACTTTCCACCCGAGATATGGTTACACATCGCCCATTATCTTCCTTCAGAGTCTCTGCAGAGATTGAGGACCTTGAATCACGCTCTATACGAAGCTGCCATGGACGATCGTTACAGTCAAATGGAATTGTGCCCGTACAGTAAAGATTTGCTTAGAAACATGGTCCTCATCGAGTAAGTCCAAAGTTTCGATCCAGGCTAGCGTGGTTGACAAGGCCATTTGACAAGGAATCCCTCGGTTGCTAGACGAGTCCGCGTCTTGCATATCTCACCTTTGGCCGTCGAGGATTTTGCTTTTTTAGAGTCGATGTTCTCATCATCGCCCGATAGCTCAGAAAGGTGCTTCGAAGAAAAGCTCTTTCATCACCTGAGACCACTCTGGTCTTCCAACATGATACAGGATCACAAACATCCAGAGACGGCTCAGAGGGAAAGCACTGAATCACTGACCCAGCTTGTCACGGAGTCTATCAAAGGCCTTTTAAATGTAGAAGAATACACTATCTACTGGGACGAAGATAGTCCCGGGGCCTATCCTTTCGATATTCCCCTTATCAACGCTGGATGGCCCGCCTTTGGACAGAACCTGCGGAGGATATCGATTCGTTATCCACTAGATCGATTCTCCGCCATGTTCCCTCCACCCGTCGACCTCAAGAATCTGGACACATTAGACATGGAATATTTCATCCCATTTTCTCACAATGTCGATAACGAAGACGTTGCCCCACTGCTCGAAGCGTTAGGTTCTTCCTTGCACACGATGACGAGCATCCGCTCTCTTCGACTTACAGCAGAACTACGGGTACCGTTCGACATATCTCCCTTCTTTCGCGCCCTCCAGGTCTTTCCTCGTCTACACACTCTCTGTATTCAGGTTCCGTTCAAACAGCACTGCCTCGTCGACCCGTCTGCACTCTCTCAAGTCATCAACAGGCATCGTTCAACTCTCCAACATCTATCATTGAACCCGAACCATCCTCCTTCTCTCAACACGCAAGATGTCGTTTTCTGTCATACGATTTCATCAGTCGTCTCCTTCAATTTGCTGTCTCTCGAGCTGTACCTGGGCCGCCTCTCCGCCGAAGCCGCATTGAAATGCATAGAACCATTCTCTCAAACCCTCACATCTCTCGTACTACTGGGACGATGCCTCGCATACGATCAATTCCAGCTGATCGTTACGGCTTTCCTTGATCGAGCCCCGCACGACAGGTTAACAGTGCTCACTATCGGTGTATACGAGGTCACCCCGGAGGTTCTGGATCTCCTTTCAGTTAACTTACCTTCGTTGAAGAAGCTCTGCCTCACTGCTGCAGTCATCGACAAGGAGAATTCGAAGTTCCGGAACACCGCCCGTGTATACAAGGAGTGGAAAGACTTGACCAGCCTTTGGATTGGTCGCGTCGACTCAAGACTGGCAGCATGGTCGTTGACGATCTACCTCGCAGATCATTGTATACCGACGATTCGAGAGTGCGATGGTCATCCTGTTTGGACAAATCGTTGTGACTGCGCCATCCTCAAAATTGACAGTCTTCGCGATGTGTTGAACAAGTCTTTTGGACGGGCTCGTGATGATACAGTCGCGCGAAGGTATCAAATTGTGCCGTATGCTTGCAATACTCATTGCTTGAGGTACTTGACTCGACCGATGAAGTATGTACCTCTTTCTCTTGAAGACTAGTATAGATGTTTCGTTGTTTCAACGATACCAGTACTCAGCCGTAGCACCTCTTTATACGATAAATCAAATCAGAGAAGATGCCTTCGTTGAAATACAAGTTATCCTCTTCATACTGGAGTGGGGAGGTAACATACATTTTGAGCACTTGCAACTTTTGTTTACTATCTGACATACCGTACACTTGATATACAAGTACAGCACGTCGCCAGAAAACATAACTTTGAGGACAGATCACCCCTCCTACGAGTGCTTCTCAAGAAAGAGGAACATCCTTCGTCGGTGGCGTATAAAACTTCAAGCAATGAGCATCACAGGCATACGGCAAGACTTGAAACCTTCTGGCCAATTTGAATGCAACACCGTCGTCAGCATCTCGTACATGATCTTGCCACGGTCCGCCCAACTCATTCAGCGCGTCACGAAGACTGTCCATCGTGATGATGGCGCATTCACAGCGGTTCACCCAGACTGGATGACCATCGCACTCCCGGATCGTCGGTATGCGATAGTTTGCGAGGTAGATCATCAATGACCATGCGGCAAGCCTTGGGCTGAAATGACTGATCCAAAGACTGGTTAGATCTTTCCACTCCGTGTAGATACGGGTGCCGTTATAAAACGGCTTGGGGTCAATCGTTACTGCAGTGATGCACAGCTTCTTCAACGAAGGTAGATTGTCTGCCAGGAGATCAAGGATCAGGGGCGTGAAACTCGAAACACAGAGAGCGAGCACTGTCAATCTGTTATGCGGGGTGAAAGTAGAGATGATACGACGAGTTTGGTAATATTCAAGGCCTTGTTCTAGTAGAACCAGAGATGTGAGGGTCTTCGAGAACGGTTCTATGCATTTTGACACGGTATCAGCTGATAGGAGACCGATGTAGAGCTCGAGAGATAGTAGATGAATGGAAAGGAGAGGTGAGACCGTCTGGTAGAACACCTCGTCTTGCACGTTCATGTAGCCATGGTGATGATCCAGGTTCAATGTCAGATGTTGTAGGGTGAGTTGATGTCTATTGATAAAGTCCGCGAGTGCGGACGGGTCGGCAAGACATTCTCGTATGAATGGAACCTGGATACAGAAAGTCTGTAGACGAGGAAAAACCGGCAGGGAGGTGAAGAAGGGAGAGACATTGAACGATACTCGCGTTGCTATCGTGAGTCGCAGAGAGCGGATAGTCACGACGGAACTCAAGGAAGAAGCTAGCGATTTGAGCAGAGGGGCGGGGTCTTCGGTGAAAGTCGAAGATGGCATGCAGTAGTCCAGGTTCAAGTCGTGCAGATTACTAAGGTCGACGGCTGGAGGGAACATGGCGGAGAATCGATCTAGTGGATAACGAATAGATACCCTCCGCAGGTTTTGTCCAAATACCGGCCATCCAGCGTTGACGAGGGGAAGATCAAAAGGAATGGAACCATCTCCACCCCAATTGATGTTGTATTCTTCCACGTTCACGAAGCCTTTAACAGACTCCATGACAGACCGTGTCATCGATTCAGTACTGTCCATTCTCGGGTTTGAATTTTGTGTATCGTTGGAGGAGGACCAGAGCGGTCTCAGACGATCCAAGAGCCGTTCTGTTGAGTCTTTTCTGGCCCTATTGGGCGATAAGTGGAACGTTCGCTCCAGGCTGACAAGATCCTCGACAGTGAAAGGTGAGATATGGAACTTCCGAACTCGTCCGGCAACGTATGGGTATCTTTTCCAGATGGCAGCGTTAATTGCATCAAGTTATATACAAAACACCCCGAACTCACTTGATTAGCTCTATGTTTCTTGCCGTGTCCATATCATAAGCGCACAGGTACATTCGACTGTAGCGATCGTCCATTGCAGCTTCGTATAGAGCGCGATTCACAGTCCTCAATCTTTGCAAAGCATCCGAAGGAAGATATTTGGCCACATGTAACCATATCTCGGGGGGAAATTCGACACCAGTGGATGTCTCCCGCACCGCCTGGGTTGCCGTTTGAGCTCGCGAAGGTGCAGTAAATATGGAAATACGGACACTTGCCATTGCCTTTGCTCTCCATCTCATGACTTGATCTAAAGGAGCCAGTTGAGGCCAGTTGTGGCATGAGGCATGGGGAAGGCGCCACGGTGCGGCATCAACTTGAAATCAAGCGCCGAGGAATTTTCGACCTGCTACCTAATGCCACTATCACGATAAACTCTTCGAGCTTGTTCTCGTTGTTTCTTGTCTGGACTCCTGAGTTGGAATACAAGATGGGACGTATCTGGTCTACGTTAACCATCTTCGATGCTCGTTCATAGCATTGGCATTTTTAGTCAGCCCAAACTCAGCCTTCACCAGGCCGACGCACTGCTAGATTCTCAATCTTTGCACTCGATTCTCCTCGGGTCGCTCAGTACCTGGCATGGCCTTAGAATCACTGATGTGATCAATGCTGTAAACCATCCATTCCCGAGGTCTCGCAATCCAATAGTGCGTGATTTGCATCGCTTGCTCAAAAGCAGACGTGGTTCCAGGATCTCAGGTCGCTACCATCACACCGAGGACATGTACTATCTTCAGCCGCATCGTGACGCTTGTCGGTGCGTCCATGCCATGCAACTCCGAGTCATCTCTGTAATCCAAGAGACTAGGTTGGTTTTCATTGAAAGCGCTGCGCGCGTGGACTGTTCAAGGCAACGACGAAAAGACAAATGACAGAAGTCGTCCTCTTGAAAGTGAGTGCATCCTTCTGCGAGCATCGCTGTGATATCCATCATTATCCAGTCTTTCTCACTCGAATTTATCCGTATTTTACCAACATTTTACTACATATCTACGTCGATTTTCTTCCTTGGGTCTCTCAGAGTCTCTTCAAATCTGCATCATTCGCGTTTCCCCCCTTTCGTCCATTATTCCTGCACGACGGACGACTGGATTCATGGTGGCGAGCCTGCGAAGTTCCAACAGCCGCGGACGCGATCGTAAAAACGATCGTAAATATGGCCGGATATGGGCAGAAACCGTAAATCAAGTTCGCCATTCACTTATCTGCGGTCGTTGGCCAAGTCTGACTTGGCCAGGTGTCAAAACCGTACGTCTGATGATATGAAGCTGTGCCCCATCTCAAATTGGTCGTGAAAATTATATTATACTCTACCGCTCGAATGCTCTCTCAAAAAGTTCAAGTAAGTTGCGCATCTTCAAAGGTCCAATAAAGTTGCTTACTCGTTCAACGTTCAGTTCGCATGCGGTGTTAAGCGGTGGTCGATTGGGCCCCAATCCTATAGTGGTGCGATGCATGTCTTCGCAGACCCTTATTCACCGAGTCGACCGCAGACTCCAAACTTACTAGCTCGAAACAATAAATTCGTTGTGCTTGATCAGTCTACTTACTCATTGAAGAGCTCGCGGAACTTCAGAAGCACGGGGGGCCCGGAGGACTGATCACTGACCGAAACAACTCGACATGTTGGGCGTTACGGTGACCGTTTGAAACGCGTGAATCAGCTCTTTCTCAGGCGCGTCCATCATGTCATGACCAGACACTGACCAATTCCTCCAAGCTTGTTTCCTCCAAGCTTGTTTCCTACAAGATGGGGCCGTTCCGATGGCTTCAACTTCATCTCGACTCAATTTGTCTCAACGTCTATCAGCTCAATTATCCAGGTCCGTTGCAGATCCACCTATATCAGCATGTCACGGTCTACTTCAGAATACAAACTATACCAAGCCATTACCGTCGGCGACCTCACTCTTAACCACCGTGTGGTTCTCGCTCCCCTTACGCGTCTTCGAAACGACACTGATCACGTCCCTCTTCCTCCTGCTGCCGAGTATTACGCTCAACGTGCAAGGGTTCCTGGAACTTTGATGATAATGCTGAAGCCACGTTGATCGCTGCCAAAGCTGGCGACTTTTCGGACGCCTCTGGGATTTACACGCCGGAGCAAGTGGAGGCGTGGAGGAAGGTCAGTCGGATCGTTATACTTCATGTCACCCGTTCCATTCTGAGGACCGATTAGATTGTTCATATTTCTCATCGCCGAAATCCTTATCCCGTCCCAATGGGAGCCCGATGGATATGCTCCAAGAGGATCTGGATTGGGCCCATACGGACGAGGTTCTTCGATGACTTTCTCAATGTCAAGGCTATTGAGCCCCATTAAGTAGTCCTGCTTTTCGTCTCATCTCTCTTCCTTCGAGATCGTCGACCATCGTAGTGGGATCTAGATCGTATTCAGAAGTGGTAAGTCGAATTCAGTGATCATATATCTGTATATTGAATATTCATCATCACATGCAACCCCGATTCGAGCTGGAGATCGCGCTCACTCTAAGCTTATCACGCGTTTTTGACCCTCGAAGACCAATATACAGCAGTTAGGTGAGTTCGTCTACATTTCTTTGCTCAAGTATGCTTTATGCTGCCGTCTAGCGATGCATATACCAATTGAAACGTGTAAAAATACAACGCGGCCTTCACACTTCTGTCCACAAATGATGTTGAGGTGAGTTCTCTCGGCTGTATACTCGATTCGGATACTGATTCACAAAACCTGTGAACCAACACGATGGGAAGAAGAGGGGCAGATGCATTAGTAATAGCAGGGGGTAGAGGGGCTGAGGAGGCTGGGGTAGGGGCTGCGAGCCCTAGCCTGTATTGTAAACTCGATTTACATCAGACAATTCTCAGATTTGGTCAGAATACAAATTGTTCATAGTTTTCATCGGTCCGCTACGGCCACACGAGGTATCTGATGACTTCCCATATTCAAGACATGTTCATCACTGGTGTGAAATTTCGAAACACGCGAACGCGATCGTGAAGACGATCGTAAATATGATCGTAAATATGGCCGGATATGGGCAGAAACCGTAAATCAAGTTCGCCATTCACTTATCTGATGTCGTTGGCCAGGTCTGACTTGGCCAGATGTTAAAAACGTACGTCTCAAGCCGGTATTTTGTACTTGCTAGGATAAGAGGGCCTCGGATCGGACATCGGATGCAAAACTTTTCCTTGCCTTTTTGGGACGAAACGCCACAATAAAATGTTGCGATTCTACTACCTTACTCGAATCTGTATCGCAAGATCCTTGAAATGTCCGTATAGATCGTTCTCTATCCTATCCTGGCTAAGGGTGTAGCTAGATTAGGGCGGTCGGTCCAGTCGTAGCGCCCTATATATTATTGCTTATAATGGCCGCCTGGCGCAATGGTTAGCGCATCTGACTTCGACAAACCCTGGGTTTCCAACCTGTCAGTGTAATCAGAAGGTTGCAGGTTCGAGTCCTGCGGCGGTCATCCTTTTGCATCGAAGGAATGATAGTGGGGACGATGAGGAAGGAGACTTTCGAAGGAGGAGGCCTCTAGCTTGATTTTTCACTGAGTTGGAACGATTTTTTGCAGAATGTCGACGGGAAGTATATAATGACGTCATAGAATCATCGTTCGAGCGAATGGCTTGATAGGTTTTCATCGAGCACGGTAAGCATGTATGTTATGATATGAATAGTAGCATCAACGATCGAGACTTTGCGGATTTTTTACGGTCTCTCCACGAATACAAGACGATGGAAAATTCAGATGGCATTTCGCGTATCTTTTACAGCTATCTACGCATAGTAACCTTCAGCCCCTCCTCTTGCATTTGACACAACTGAAGCGGCCACTTTGACGAATAATCATCGGCAAAACGAAACGCAACCTCTCGCAACCGCGAAGCATGCGCACGATCAGCATCCTCAGATAACCTCCAGCGCGAATCGATCGACGATACGAAACTGTCGATATCCTCCACCCAGTCGTTCTCCAAGTACATCAGATTGGGAAGAGGAAAAACCCCATCCTTGTAGCTAAGCAGATCCGAAATTCCGGACTCATCAGAGTCGTCTGGGGCTGAGAGTTTCATCGAAAACGAAATATCTGTGACCGAAGAAAGGCATGCGAAAAGGTGTATACAGTCGATTTTCGAGAGCTCCAACAGATGCATACTGAACTTTCTCAGGGAGCAGGACGATCGTTCAAGGAATGAGATGAGCAATGAGGGGATCCGTGCTATTGTAAATTCATTGCTCGATCGCATCGTCGCGAAAGGCACTGAGAGCTGGACTCGGAGTTCTCGTAGAGCTGGCGTAGAAATAGATCGGAACGTGTTAGAGATGTCATGTGGATTTATATGAGTTTCAACGGTGAGATCGAGAACAGTCAAGTATCGAGATATAACGTGTGGACCGAAATATGGGCCTCCGGTGCGATGTTTTGAGGCAATGCTTGCCTCGCAGCGTTCCAACCTTTCGCAATATCCCAGAACCCGGATCAAACTGTTCGGAGATGCGTCGTAGTAGCAGAGCTCTGTCAGGTGAGCCCACATGCCGACGGATGACAGCACGGTATCAGGAGATATACAGCCCAAGGTCAGTCGACGAAGCTGGGGTGCACATCCAAAAGCCACAGGCAAAGAAAGCCACGGATCGTCGCTGCCAAAAATATGCAGGCTTTCTAAAAGCTTGAAAGTGTCCTTCGGTAGAGTATAGATGTATGGGTCGGGTGTGTGGAAGAATGTTTCCAGGCTTTTCAAGCGGTATGATGTCAGCAGGATGAGATCGAGATGATGTCTTGAGAATTCACTGAATGATACGAAGTCTAAATGGAAAGGAAGAGGATCCGATCGTGATAGCCATGTCTGCAGAATGGTGTAATGATCTTGGTCGTCTGCATCTATCCGGAACGAGGACCATAAAGCCGGGGTCGAGAGAGAAACTGCTCGCCATCCCTTGCAGATCTGCGATAGTGTCAACAAGCATCGGGAACCAGCGTATTTGCCGTCGGGAAACACGCAGTGCACGAATACTTTGGAAACGATCTCGGGAGGGATGCCTCGTGCAGGTGAGATGAGAGCCGTGTGTTGTTCTATATATTCTGCGACTTGTGTCTTCTGTTGTACAAGTCGTGAGAGTAGGGATTGTACTCGCTCAATCTCTTCGTCGAGGTCTGCGAGAGATCGTCGCGAGTGGGCGATGGTTTCTTTGATAAGACTCGCCTCAGACGAGGAGGGAGGTGCATTCGATCGCAGTCCAAGCATGTGTTGCACAGGACTGGATGGAAGGGGCTCCGATAGTGCGAAATTGCAGTTTGGACATGATATCTTTGAGTTCATCATCTAACTATAGGAAGTTAACAAGTAGTAATTGGATTAGTGACCATATGTTTATCGACTTCGAGTTGCTGGAGGGTGCGACCTACGTTCGTAACGGTCTGTTTCCTAGAGTTGTCCTACCAATGAAGTGTGGAACAGGAGCCAACTTGGATATTGGAATCGACTTGAGAAAGGGAACCACCGTGACGCGCAGTCGCGCACAGCCATGAGCGTCTGTCTATAATGACACATTTTGGTGAAGTCGAGACCAAGCCTCAACTTGACGCTCAAGATGCAGAGTTGAAGACCGTCATCAAATGTAGCATATTCATGTCTTGACCGCTATGCATTCACTTGTGTATCAAATCTGACTGGCCCCTTTGAACGGACCATCCAATAGCCGATCATAGGCGTTGATCATAGCCTCTCGATCCGTCCAACCCATTCTTACCATCTCGTTGCGAGCTTTGCACTCCTTGACACCATGTACCACGCGTGTATTCCCCATCGCTCTGGCACCCTTTACGAGCTCAGCGGAGCGTGGTAAGCGCACCGCCTCATAAGCACTGAAGATCGTGGAGAGTGTTGTTGTTGGTAGAACGGCATTAGCATCTGGATTATGCTTCACGAGAGAAAGAACGAGGTGGTAGATGTCTTCGAATGCTTGATTGGCTCCTTGTCCCAGATGCTGTCGAACGTAGATCAATATCCGTACGACACAAACTTCTTTGAGTACGCACTGGGCTTGTTGGATGAGCGGCGTCTCCGAGGAGCACTACCCTTCCTTGGTGCCATGTTTTGAGATCGGGACGATCATACAGTCCATACTAGAGTGGCAAGAAGATAGCTCAGCCTTATGCACGAAGGATAAACACGTCAGATGCTCACCTTGATGATCTTCTCAGCAGTTTTTACGAGTTCGCCTGCGCCAAATTCCCAGTGCGAAAACAATCCGTTTCTGACTTCGTCTTGCTTTTCTTCGTCCAACGCACGCCATGTTTCCGGAGCTTCGGGCTGACGCTGTGAGATACTAGAATAGACAGTAGCTTGGTCAATACTGTTTACCTGCGAATCACGATAAGCACTCACGCCCATGAAGAATGTGTGTCTGACACTGAATATGTGACCATATGGGCATCATTGCCAAAATAATTCACCATAGAAGGAACTTTGAGTAGCACATCCGGAGTCGGGGAAAATCCACCCGTCTACTCACAAGTGAAGCATCGTCAGCAAGCCAATCTCGTGATGACCAGTCATACGCACCTGCACCAAGCCAGTAAAATCGGCTTTCTCTTCACCAAACAAAGATTTGCGGGTATTACTGTGTAAACCATCGCATCCGACCACGAAGCTCGCTGTATCGGTATGCCCATTAGCGAAAGTGACGCGGACATTGTCTTCTCCTTGTTCCAGAGAAACGAGCGAATGTCCCCATTTGATTTCGACGCCGTGTTCCTCAGCCGTTTCGATCAACACCTTGTGAAAGGCGGCTCTTTCGACGCCAACGATTCCAAATCCATATTTCTCATAGATATATGTTCCGGGGATGTCGGTTTCGCTCAAGAGACCAGAATCGTCAGGACATGTGGAATACTGGAAAACAGAGTGTATGCGTTTCCCTGGAATCTTTTCCACTAGCCCAGGGATCAGAGAAAGGACACGAAGACCGTTGACCTGCAACCTGGAAATAATCACTGACATGAGTCGAAACGATGACTTATTTAACAATTTAACCACTTACGCCAGGCTAAGGCCAGTCACCGCATTAGTTAGCACTTTCTCGTAAACGATAGGATTATATCCTTTTAGCTTGAGGAATGTCGCAAGGACTGGGCCTGCGATTCCAGCACCTACAATGATAACTTTTGGCTGAGACATGGATGGTCGTTTGAGAGGAGGAGATCAAATTCAGGATCCTATTTAAAGACTTCTTACTACCACTGGATGCATTGCAAACCCATTCGAGCATCAGCGGCGTTCCAGATCAAACTGCGCGAGCTTACCATGCAGGTTTTGAACAGCCTCGCGAAGTACCTGATGCTGCGTAGCACGAGACGGTGATTTGTCTGACTGCAGTATTGATGCAGTGGTCGAATGAAAGCAAAAGTTGCGCAAAAGGTTGGAATCGTGGCGGACCGCGGGACGCATTATGATATAAAAATAGGTTCTAACAACCAAGTCAGAGTACCAATTCCTCCAAGCGATATAGACCAATTGCAAGCCCCGTCTGCTCGTGTACCTGCTTTTTCCTTTGTCTCCAATCCTCCTTTACATCCCCACGAGCCTTCTCACTCGTCTTAGCCTTGCTCGCCTTACTGAAAACTTCCAATCCTCCACGCAGACCCGCGATCGCCTCATTGAATTCGAGTTCAGGTTGGAGATGCGCGGATATTCTTCGAAGAACTGCTGATGAAGCAACGGTTGTCGTTGATTGTGGTTGTAGAAGCGCGAGGAAGGAACCGTCTAGGAGGGTTTGTAGGAATGGGAGAATCTATATTCTCATTAGATCCGACATAAAGGCCAAGATAGAATGAAAGACGCTCACTTTAGACAAAGGTGGGATCCCTAGATCCGGTTGTATACTAATTGCCTTCTTCTTCGGAGGCAGCAATTGGACGGGTGCTTTACTCCACTGATCCATCCACCCTTCCAAAACATCTAAAACAGACACTAGATCGTTCGTATCGCGTAGGTGTTCATGAATAGCTAGTCGGAGGGGTGCAGGGGAGGTCGGGTAGGATATCACATGTGCTAAGAAGTCAGGGAGAGTTGGAATATCAGTCGGTGCAGATTCAGCAACATTTGAGTCGATTTGCATCGCGTCGACGTCGTCAGCATCACGCGTCCGACCTTGTGATTGTGCCCGATGATGAGAAACTACTTGTCGAAGGGCAGAGATGATATTGAGTTCGGGGATGTCGAGAACGGCGTCTTGAGAAAGAGCCAGTTGGATGGATGTCTAATAATTGAAAGCAATGGTCAAAAAAAATTGGCCATCTTCGCGAGACGGAACAAAGGCCATACCCAATCACCCCGTACGCGCAATACATCCAGGAGTCCACCTAGACCTTCATCTTCCACCATTCCAGCACTAACAACCCCCTTTCCCTTTCCTAATAGATGACGTATAACATCAGAGGAGTATAGGGCGTTCGTAGCTGTATTTGAAGGGCGCAAAGTTATGAGGAGAAGGTCTTGCACAAACGCATGAGTGTATTCCGACAGCTACAAATCGGATGTTAATACAAAAGAAAAAGTAAAGACAAGAGCACGAGACGGGACGCACATCTTGATTCTGTGGGTGTGCCGCCCAATCAGAAAACGCCTTGTTAGCGACTTGCGGTCTGTTCTGTTCCATCGCCGTACGCATTGTTTGAAGTACTTTCTGTTTCTGCTTCTCCTGAGGTGTAGCCGCAGACGTTTTTGTAGAAGATGAGGGCGAGGAAACGAGCCATTTCGACGCGCTGCCGCCACGGCCCATGGCGTTTGCAATAGTGGAAGTTGAAGGGACGGTGTAAGGAATGACGAGAATGCTACTTGTCGAGGACGAGTCTGAGGGTGCAACCTTTGCTTTGGACTTTTGGGATTTCGCATCAAGAGACGGTGAGGCCGATGGGGAGATGACGAGTAACGTCTGACTTTGATTGGCTTCGACAAGTTCGAGGCTGATTTCTTGACACTGTGATAGCGACGAAGGTACGGGGAGGGTATGTGAGGCTAGCAACACACTGTACTGGAGATCCCAAAGCAATAGGGTTAGTTCCCGCTTAGCCGTAGGTGAAGAGGAGTTGGTAAGCCCAGCGAGCAAGACGTGGGAGGTATTCAGAGGTATGAGGGATGTTTCGCAGGGGATGGGAGAGAAGGATGAAAGATGTAATGGTTCTCCTATGGGAGATATCGAGACGTCTGTAGAGTGAAGGTGTAGTTGGAACGAATGCCATACGGACTTGCGAGCTGAGAGTGGAGTATAGGGCACGATGAGTGACGATCGATAGAACAAACAAAATATCCTCACTCAAGATGGACATATAGCCAGATGTGCTGCATGATACATTCGCTATTTGCTGCAAGACAATGTACAATTAGAGACACAAGACGCAGATGATGAAATAAGGTCTCACATCGGGTTTTAGATCGATACCGCAGCTCCCAAAGTTAGCAGAATAAGAATTCGGGACGCTGCCGTTGATTGTCGTGATTTTTACTGTGGTGTCGGCTGGTATATGACCGGAAAGAACAGATACTATGACGGTTCCAGGTGAAGATGATGGGACGAATGAGCATGCTTTCTGGGAGAATATGAAGCTTTTCAAGAGGACAAGACCGCTATCTGGTGTGGTACTTTGAATCTTCAGATCTGCATCGGTGATGGTTAAGTCTCCTGTTGGTGATAACACAAGTACGCGGTCGTCCGCGACGTAGATTTTTGAGATGAGGTGTGGTATCTAGGTATCATTGTAAGACAGGTTATAGATACTGAACGAGTTTCGCACTCACTACGACGGTTTTCTTGTCCTTCTTCTGAGCAGCTCGATCGAGCAAACTCGTGCTACTCGACAAGTCCTCTCTCCACATCCATATCGTCCGTCCTGCCTCGTCCAAGGATATCTCGGAGGATGAACCGATGACTGCGTACGTGCTGCATGCATTTTGTGAACTCGTCGTGACCGCCGGACACGAGAAAGTGGTCGAGGGTCCGAGGGTGTGTGATATCACCGGATGTAAAGTAGATAGCTAATGTCCAAAGTCAGATATTCAGTTTTTTGAGAGAAATGGAATCAAACATACGCACATCGAGCACATGTACACCATCTCCCTGTGCAACTACTGTTGCATAACCATCCGAACCAGCAGACGCCTTTTCTCCGTGGCTCACGTAGACATTTTGAAGCTTCGATTTGGTCAACCTAGGCGATACGGCGTACGTAGATAGCAGAAACGGCTCGCTGATTGTTGCTACTTCCATGTGCCCAACGATATAGTCGAAAGTGAAAGTTGGTCAGTCTCAAAAGTTTACAAAATTTGAAAAGACGATCGGCGGCTAAATTTAGATTTTGCCGTAAGACCTCCTTCACTGCAACTGCCTTCAACTTCGTCGTTGAGTACTCAGCTCTGAAATATTCGACCTTCGACATTATATGGCCATATGACACATGCTTATGGCTTTCCTGGACATTCACTGATTCTTCCGATTTCAAATATGCAGGAAGTTTCAGGCTCTGCAGTAGCCGATATCTGTTAATCTTTACCGAATCCAGAGGATTTATTCCCAGCTCGTTTGTCGCAGAAATATCGAACCTTGACCTGCTTTCCTCCATCGATTTCGTCCCACTCATACCCCAAACATGTCATCCTCGGGAGTCGCTATTGTGACCGGTTCTGCTGACGGAATAGGAAGGGCGATCGCCCTGCGCCTTGCCTCGGACGGATACGACATCGTGCTCGCAGATCTGCCAGTTGCATCCGCGAAAGTCGATGCGGTCGTGACTCAGATTGTACAGTCTACTGGTCGAAGAGCCATCAATGTGCCCACTGATGTCACTGACGAAGCACAAGTGAAGGCACTTGTGGCAGCTGCCGTCGAACAGCTAGGTGGTTTGGATGTGGTGCGTCCCTACTCTCTGGTTGTGATCTGGAAGGCTTTGCTCATGGAAAACCTGGTTGTCGTCAGTTTGTGGCGAATGCAGGTGATTGTGAGTTGGATCTGCAGTGAATCGTCTTCTGATATGCACGACACAGGAATCTCGGTCATGGCCTCCCTTCTTGACAGTGAGGCATTTTTTTCAATCTTGGAAGCACTACGTCTTGCTAATACTTGATTCACGGTCAGCTACCCTTGAGCAATGGAACCGAGTCTTGAACGTCAACGCTACCAGCCAGATGCTCTGCTACCGCGAGGCTGCCAAGGTCATGATCGAACACAAGACTCGAGGACGAATCATTGGTGCTGGGTCTATCTGCGGCAAAAAGAGTGAGCATCTGTTACAAAACGGCTTACAGACCATTGCTCACTAAAAACGCATCCTTCTTCTGCAGGCGGCCCGTTTTTGGGCAGTTATGGTGCTAGTAAGTTCGCTCAGAGGGCCCTTACGCAGGTTGCTGCCTGCGAATGGGCACAATATGGGATCAGAGTCAATGGGTATGCCCCTGGAGCGACGGACACGTCTATGGGTAAGCGCAATTGCAAGACATCTGCCGATTATACTCACACTTATCTAGTCGACAAAACCGATGCGGAGGCGACTCAAATCATGGGCTTGAAACCAGGAGAGTTCAGAGAACTTGTCAGTCGCCTTCTACTGATTCCGACTTCCCCAATTGACATTCTGAGATCCCAGTTGAAAAAATCCACTCAATTAGGTCGTTTGGCTACAACTGATGAGATAGCTAAACTCGTCAGTTTCCTCGCGTCTGAAGAGTCTTCTTATATCACTGGTTCGTTCCGTCTCTTCATTGATCAACATCCAGACTAACCTCTGTTGTACAGGTCAAACTATCAATGTCGATGGAGGCATGCATTTCGATTGACATCGATGTACTCGTATATCTTTCGATAATAACATGTCGAGAAGAACAAATCATATTAGCAATCCGCTTAACAACGAAACTCAGTCCAACATTCAAGCCTTCTCAGTAGGCAGGTCAGCCTTCCATACACAACAGGACCTGAGGCTACCGGTCGTCAAAAATTGACAAGCTATCTTGTAGTGTCTCCGTACCGAGAGCTTGGACATACTCTTCAAGAAACCATGGCTACCTGCAATACGCGCGAAAGGTCAAGCACCATTACTAGGAGTGTAAGATATAAGCTGACCAATGTATAGATCCCTCAGGTCATCCTCCTGAGACCTTGCATCGAATCTGATAACCTCAGAGTAGCTCACCCCCGAACATGGAAGGGCGCAAAGCCTGTGAAGACACATCAGTCCTCAGGGCTTTATTCCTAATGGCCGTGCGCCGATTCCAGCATCGTCTCCAGAGTTTTCATGATTGCTTCCGACTCAATAGCGGCTGCAACTCGCTCTTTATCGTTGAGTTGCTTACAGACTGTAGAATGGAACTTGGTTCAGCCCGAAAAATGAAGAACACCCTAGCTTACGAGCGTCCGGTGCGTAGTAGCTTCCTTCCTTTAAAGACAAACGGACTCGAAATCGAGGAGGAAGGCTTCTCTGAAGCTTGACGATGATGGCCAAACCTATATTGTCCGATCTGGGCTGAACGTGTATAGTGGCATTTATGTGACTGACCTATGAATGATGCCGCACCACAATGTGGTTGGGTCGGCGTGATTACGACGTTCACATCATTCCCTACAACTGTGCACCCTTGGGGGGTTACGACTGCGAGATCCTCCAGTGTGTGAGGTAGTTCGGGGTCGTTGATCGACCGAATCATGTCTGCAAACGAGAGCAGTCAGGCGACTGAATATCCACCACGAGAATGGTGAATAGGTCGTCAACCAAAGATTTCCAGGCCATCGATTTGGCTGTCTTCCTCGTCCAACTCTTCGTCCGTGTCGTGCCAGAGACTCCGGTTCGCTTGTGGGCTTGGCCGCGATGTTTCTGTAGCTTTGCCAAACAGAGTAGGATTTGGATTGAAGAGAGCAGGTCTAGACATAACAATCTGGTTGGTGTTTGACCGGTACCGTGGAAGCAAGATTGGGATCAGATCCCACATCATTATTTTGAGATGTTTGAGCTCAGCCACAGAGTGAGAGACGGAGGTCCGTGGCATAGAACAAGCTGGAGGACTCACGGGTGTACTGTAGACACGCAGCATAGACAATCAAGAAAGAAGACACAAAAACACGATGAGACCGTTGAGACAGAGCGCAAGACCATAGAGAACGTGAAAGTCGGCGGAGGTCCGGTATCAAAACAAGTCCCGTAGAATGGAAACAGAACGTCGACAAAAGGGCCGCCCAGGTCAAGAAGACAAGACAACATTGATAAGACACAGTTCGACACATACGAATACGAAAGGAGACCTGGTAGCGATGCGTCTAGCACCGGAAGTTTGTTCAGGATCAACTGGAGACCGCGGACCGGCAATGCACTGCACCAGACGCAGGAGCAGGTAGAAGATGTCACAACATGCAGAATGCGCACAACAAGGTGGGAGAGAGAACAGTGACCAAGAACACAAGCGGCAGGAGAGACCCTGCATACACAGATCACACGATCCAAGAGCACACATACACCAACACCGAAAAGCGAAACCCACGATGATACGATTTCGATGAAACCCCGGCGCCAAGAAGCCCAATCAAGCCGGAGAAGGTTGTAGGAGACCAGCAGCACGCGCCACCAAGGAATACCGCCATGCAGACAGGATTTGAACAGGATGTACCGGTTATTCGACCTAGTAATAACACGAGCGCCAGGGTTCGAATCATTCGAGAATCCGAGTAGGCCTGCGGTCCGAAGGCAAGCCATCCAGTCAATGCTACAATTGCAATGATCGGAGGACCAGACCGGAGAACATGAAGTCAAAGGACACCCCGAAAGATTGACAGTTTGGGGACAGCTGGGAGCCCTAACGCAAGACAAGCAACCTGAATGACAAGGCACGAGCGGAGGAGAAACAGGTATCAGCCAGCTTACACAGAACGACGCGCTGGGAAAGTAAGAAAAAGTTAGATATGCTCCCGCCACGAGGAATCTGCGAACAATGTGTAGGCCCGTTAGTAAATAGTAGTGCAGCGGAAGGACGCGAATCTCACCGGGGTACGATATACCCCCCTTCAAGATGGACCAGGCGAACACAAACACAAACGTCAGTCATGATCAGAATAAGAGGCGAGACCAGGTCGGGTCCAGGTCAAAGCAAACAGACCAGATCAACAAAGCACCCGCCCAGTAGAGATATAAGCAACCAGACACAGGAACACATAGACGAAGACAAAACAGAGCCCAAGATGAATACTGCTTGCAGATTGCGACGGTCCAAAATCAACGAGAGCCCAGTACCGAAACTTCCTCGATCAAGCCAGAGACAGTCGGAAAAAGCCCGCAGTGCAATCCTCCAGAGGCCAGGACCAGAAGAAACAAGGAGATGGTTACAAAGAGATAGCATGGAACATTCGCACGCAGAGAAACAACAACGCCGGAACAGAGCGCGGGACAAACGACGAAGAGGGCAAGCAACAGGAAGGGCGAGTTAAAAATCCCAAAATACAATCCCCTAAAGGCCGGAAGAAACAAGGAGATGTTGACGGAAGGATAGCATGGCACATTTGCCGGAGGAACAACAATGCTCGCACAACAGAGCGCGGGAGTGGATGAGGAACACAGGCAGCAGGGACAAACACAGGCAGCAGGGACAAGCACGGTCAGTTTATTGCGAGGGAGGATGAGATCCTCCCTCCAAATAGATCTCCAGAAAACGTGTAGATCCGTTAGTAAGTATAAGACAGAGGGAGAGTAAAGAGCTGGACTCACGAGTATCCAATACCCCAACAACTATGACACGGAGACAAAGGCATGTGTTGCGAGAAACGGTCATGCAGGGCATACTCAAGTACAAGTGACAAGACATCAGAGCACGAAGACAGGACACAGCTCTACACAGACAAACGAAGCCTTTGGTGACCCCAGTTCGATGAGCCTTTTCCACTGAGAAATCCAGTCAAGCTAGAGAGGGCCACAAGGAAACCAGGAATACGCGTCACCAAGGACTATTGTCCCACACACAGGGCGTACCGCATATACATGCAGAAGTGGAAACACGCGCGCACAGTTGGGAGTCAAACCGCTTGAGGTTGGACCTGGGAGCTTGGGATTTGAGGGTCCAGATAGGCCTGCGCTCTCGAGACAAATGAGCTAGTCGGAGGACATAACCAAACCAGCAAGAACCGAACCAGCAAAGACCTGGAAAGTTACACAGAACGAGACGAGACATATCATCACAATCGAGAAACAACATGAAGAACAAGGCATGAACAGGAAACAAAGATACCAAACACACACCGGTCGCAACGATCGCGAGACATCTTAGGAGTAGCCCAATGATGAGACTCTTCAAGAAACGAAACCTGTGGCAAACGTGTGGGCTCGTTAGTAAGGAGTGATGATTCGAAAAATAAAGGGAGACTCACGGGGGTGGTGCCCCCCCACAGATAACTGACGAAACCCGATCACGACAACACAAGAGAACACAGCCACGAGATGCAAGCCCAGTGAGGAAGCCATGGAGAAACACGATGAGAGAAACAAAGAGGGAACGACAACGTCCCGGAGGCAGAAAGGGAAACTAGAACATATAACAGACGGCGGCTACGCAGAGCACGAAGGGAAAAAATATGTTCATACACATAGCAGCACGCGCAGGTGAATGGTGGCAGGGAGCACAGGGAGCATGTGGAGCGATCCAGAGGAGCGAACGTTGGATGGCTTGGGCCATCCAACGAGGAAAGATGTGAAAGGGATGTCGGCGAATCAATGATCACGATACAGTTTATTATAATAGATGATGGGACATACCAGTCATACAGACTCTCGTTCCCAATCCCACGTCTTGACAACCCGCAATATAGAAAACATACATGACGCAACGTCGAGGCTGCAACGTACAGATAGTACCATATCACGGACAGGTCAGAGAGAAAAGTAACGATAGTGTTGCGTATCTTGAAGAGATCCAAAGCGGATTCCAGGACCAGCGGGAAGAGACAGGAGGGAGAAAAAGGTACACATTTAAAAGGTACGACCCACTCGATAAACAAAGGGAGTGGCACAGGGAATAACTGTGAGGCAGAAGAGATTACGACGATGCATAAGGTGTAGTAGATATGACATACCGAAAGCCAAGAGAGACAACAACTACACAAGGCGGGTACGATGTTTGAGGTTGACAGTAAATCGCCAGCCACCAACGTAGCCGAGGTGTAGTCCGGTCACCACTGGAAGTCGAGGAAATGTTAGGTCTTGATCTCGATGAAGTCGCCAACATTGAAGAAGATCCCAAGACTTGCATACGGGAAGAGGAGGTGCCGATAAGAGCAACAACAAGAAGCGACATGCATATGCGGGAGTGGCACGAAACAAAAAAAAAAGTTTCTGTATGCCTGAAAGAACAACGGGAGAGCATGTCAATGACTATATATACACGAACTAGACATGGCGGGGACCATAGATGATGCTTACCATCGTGCCAGCCGCCACTAGGAGGGAGTGGCAAAGTGGTGGCGAGCAAGGACAGACCCATGCTCAGGACAAGAGTCGATGAAGGAGGGGCACAAGCTAACATGATACATATGGAAGACAAAGAGGAGTCAAAAGGGGCGCGTTGAGAGATGGAGATTGTAGTGGTAAGAAGTAAAGAGAGGAAGATGGGGGGATTTGGAATTTATAGCGTGTTTATTTGGTCCCGACGGCATTTTCCGAGGACCCAAAGCGGTAATAAATCATCAAGACGTCCAAGTCGAGCTCGTCATCCTCTTGACGAACCCCGATGTAGTCCGATTGCATGAGGATGGGGGATGGTGTGATCTTTGAACGCGATGAAGGAGTCGTCTGGAATTCCAAGTAACAGCGGAGGTAAAAGGAGGTAAATCAGATTAGGGGCAAGAGAGTATCACGTGCTTTGAAACGCGTTGACGCGTCAAGCCCGGAGGCTGGTCACCAAAGACCAAATAAGACTTACCAGGTTCAGTTGCGCGATATGTACCTGAGATTAATGGAATGAATTGTAGAGTGAAGTTCTTTCCAGGCAAGTCACATTCTGGGAAAGTACAAGCCTGATATTCCTTGTACGCGTATCGACCTGTGGGGATGATACAAGAGAAATGTGATTTAGAACATACCGGCGCGAATCAGGGAGACTCCAAGAATATCAATAGACGAGATTAATCCACCAGATATCACGTGTATTGAAGAAAGGCCGAAAACACAGTCGCTTAGAGTCTTGACTCGAGACCTTTGAAAAGTTTGCAGACTCGGAGTCTCTGCACTGACGATAGACGATAATTTGACTGTCTTTAGCTCCTCGTCAGTTACAAGAGCTGGTTATGATGTATAGAGGTGTACCTGACATATGAGTCCTCGGACGCCGACTTGTGGGTTAAGATTTTGCTCATAACTTGCATGTCAGATTCTAAAAAGACGCAAAAAGATGGCAAACATCTAGGGTTGATATATAACACGACGACTCTACTTCTATACGAAAGGTTAGCATCCTTAAAGATGAATGCTTTCGTAAATTCGCAAATGGGCAGTCACAGATTAGCCTTCGGGAGAGAAGGATTCATCTTGATATGCACTCCAGATGCTACTAGACGGTGATGAGTGGTATTCCATATCTGTAGACGTTATCCGACGCGAGTCAGCTTCAAACGATAAATCTGAAGCAATCGATCAACAGCTCACCTCAGTACGGGCTGACATCGCTCGCGCACCAACGGTCATTGTGGTGTTAACTATACGTAATTTGTCGCCACTAATCACAATTTCATGTCAGACGAGGGAAAGAGCGGCAGTCTAACTTTTGGTAACATACATATCGGCTGGTGAGTGGTATACCATATTGAGTGCTTGAGAAACAGTCGGGGTACGATCTGCAGATTCGTGCATCCGGATGGCAATTATGACCAGCGAGGAGCATCTATACGTATAACCTAGCATAAATATGCGGAGTTTGTGGCAACATAGATTCGACTTACATGTCAACGAGATAAGCAGAGCATCCACCGTGTATCTTGCCCCCTCCATTGACCATATCATCCTCGACGGTAAGCTCGCACACAACCCTTGCCTCGAGTTTCTGAGGCTCCTCCTGTTTCTTGTCAATGGATACCTCTGTGACCTGGATCCTCTGACTGATTATCTCTCCGAACGCCGGGATGGCGCTCGGTGGGCGACGTAGAAAGACAGGATTGCCGACTACTCTCTTGATTTCTGGGGAGGCGTTTCCAGATATCTTTGAGATGTCTATAGGCATGTTCAAGTAGTGGTATAGTTCACACTGGAATAGGAATGAACAAGACCATTGATATTGGAGGAGATGATGGTTGGCCTCATCGTGGCGGTTAACCGGCAAACATACATGCCCAAGAGAGCCGAGTGCCGAACCACGAGCTCAAGCCCGTAGCACCTCGTGACTTGCTCGCGTGGCATTGGCACGTTCGATCTCTGACGCCCAACTAACGCCCACAGCTTCTCCCCATCCCCCATCCGAGCACTGACAGGCCTAGGATCCATCGACATATAACTCTGACTAGATCTGACTCGTATCTGGAGAGTGAAAATTTGCTTGATTTTGGGTCTAAATGCCAACGACATCCCAAGGGGGCACCAGTAAACGCAAACGAAATCATACCGAACTTGAGGACACGCCATCGAGGAAACGGATACTCGACTACACCCCGGTACAGCAGGTCCCAGCTCTCAAACCACCATCTTTCAAACGAACGCATCTCAGAATTGATATTCCTTCCACTGACAGAGCCGAATCACCCTCTTCTCTTTTCTCAGCACTCGATACCAATGATTCACCAAATTCTGACCAAGATTCACTCTTTGATGAACCCAACACTATCACTATCACTGACAAGAGCGATCTCACCGTAGCACGTCGTACGGCCCCGTCTATCCCCGGTCTCTTCTTCTCCTCGTCTTCCGCCTACCAACTACCCCAGGAACTCGCAGACGAAGTCATGCGCAAATGCATGGACCTATACTTCACCGGCCGCACTGCAAACCAAGTGATGCTTTTCGGGCGCGCCACTACCACCACCACCACCACGAAGACACCGTCATCCTCATCCACAGGCCTCCCTCCAATTCTCATAACTCTTCTCGCCCGACTTTCGGAAATCCTGCTTCCACTCCTTCCCCCAGAGACCCACAGCCTGCTGTTCCCCGCACCGTCTTCGTCGTCCCCGCCGAAAGCTCGTCAAGCGATCCTGAATCTATACAAACCCGGCGAAGGCATCTCTTCACACGTAGATCTTCTCAAGAGGTACGGAGACGGGATACTAGGTGTCAGTCTTGGGAGTGGATGCGTCATGGGGTTCGAGAAACAACCTGACAACAACAACAGCAATCCCAAAAACAACGAATCCGCGGTGGAACGACACGAGTTGTACCTGCCCGAACGCAGTGTGCTCGTCCTCTCGGAAGACGCAAGATACAAGTGGACTCATGGGATAGAAGGGAGGATGAACGATCTTGTGCAGAACTCGGATGGTGGGGACACCATCTATATCGCGAGAGAGACTAGATTGAGCATCACGTTTCGGTGGATGTTACCAGGTGCTGATTTGGTCGGACCTGATTCCATACCATAGATCCTGCATAGACACAGATATATTTCAGTGTAAGATAGATACCCAGAAAACTGGCCTTTCTGCAGGAACACCGAGAACGAAAGCACAGCACAGCACAGGATGAAGCAAAATAAGAAAAAAAACTTGAGAAACCCAAGACTGCAAATTGACGAGTATCATATCTAACAACCGGACAGGCAGCAACGACAACCCTATCCTTACGACTACTGGCACACATACGAATGATTCTTCGGCTTAGATATGTTGGATAAAAGAGAGGATGTTTAGGATATCCTCATCTTCATCGACCGCCACGCAATGCAAGCACCAGATGCAGCACAGATCCTGCGGTGATATTGAAATCCTTCGCAGTCTTATCGTCGGGCCTAGATAGAAATTAAATTGTAAGGAGAGCCATGATCAAATGCGCGGATAGACGAGCAGTTTGGGAAGACGTACATCTGCCTTCCTCCGAAAATCAATCGCTGTTGTGGTGGTGGGACACCAGATTGTTCTTCTACTTTCTCCTTTATGCGGGTGATCTGTAGTACGAATCGATACGACATAAGTTAGTTGAGTGCGTCTTCGAAGACGAGTGGCGCGGGGCTCGCCTTATCATCAGCGTCGATGTCTAGCTCGATCTATAGGGTCCAACGACAACCGGGATCGCGTTAGATCTAGAAACCAGAAACTAGAGTACATGGATAGAATACCTCTTTGCCTGTTAGTGTCTAGTAAACGCGCGGTCAGTCAGCATCAGCGTCAAACGATCGATAGGGCAGCTTGCTCACCTTGACTTTGATCAACATGATAGATTGGATTGATGTGTTGGAGTGAACCGGTTACGATTAGAGGTGAGTGAAAGATTAGAGATGTCGATGAACCCCAAAAGTGAGCGAGGTGTGGTGGAAGGATGAGGGAGAGTGGATGAGTGTCTTTGAGTCAGATCGGCAGGAAATAAAGCAAGCGCAAATCCGAATAGGCGCCCGACTCGGGTTTCGTTCGGGACCCATAGACGCCCATCATCATATGGTTTCTCCGGGTCCCACAGTGCTCGTATATCTCGAGCAGGTTCAAGGTAAAATCCTCAGATAAAGTGAGTGGCGAATGCTCAATTTGTTCTCCGAAATGGGAGAGTTAGCTGATTCTCATGTTTTCTCTATAGACAATCCGGTACATATCGCCATCTAATGGTATGTTAACACCCAAACTGCCTATAAACCTGACTGATCAGTACCCGGACCTGACTCTCAATGCCCTCCCATTCCAGTACTAGTTCACGTACGTTCTCCGGGCTTTCTCCGTTCTTGACCTGTACTCTTTCTTATCCAACTTCTCAGGCATCGGAACGGATACCACTGACACGAAGGCAAATTGATTTAGCTGAATCTATTCTGGTCTTCAATCTCGTCTGCAATGGCATAAATACTGTGAATATCGACCCTTCAATTGGACATCTCGACAAGCATATTGGATGCTATTACTCCAAGATGAAAAGGCTCCGCGCTTGCAACTACTTATAACTCAAACTCCAAGCCACTTTGTCGTGGTTATACGGAGTATCTTCAAAGCCTCGAGGACGAACAATCCCCAAGGATCTGTAGCAGTACCACCAAATCCCCGGAGAATTTCTGGGAAAACGGAGCCGCGGAGAACTGAGACCTGCTGACGCCTAAGTATTTTCTCGATTCTTTGGCCGCCTTAAAATGCGTTCGTAACATTGGATGGATGGAAGTGTGAACTTCATTCCCATTTGTTTCGTGCCTTTATCTCCAATGTCGAGCGAACGTGACCGCAAAACTCTCCTCGTCGATCTATCAGACCCGGTTGTAACTCGTCTGGCTGAGCAGGACAAGATTCCATGGTTTCAAAAACCTAATCTACGTATTCTATACGTGGTTCTCCTTCCTACATGTATCGGTGTCGAGATGACGTCCGGGTACGTCTGTAACAGTTACCATATACACCCTCGGAGTACTGACTCTCAGCTTTAAGATTCGATTCATCCATGATGAACGGCCTGCAAGCTGTGGATTCATGGGACACATGTACGGTTATTCTATTATTTTTCAGCCGCTCTTTGATATGATCTGATCCGTTCAACAGTCTACCATAGTCCTCGTTCAGCAATGCTTGGTTTGATGAGCGCCATGTACAGTCTAGGAGCGATCGCCGCCCTTCCCATCGTCCCATTCGTCACCGATACGTTAGGCCGCCGACGTGCTATCATCTTTGGAAGTATCCTCATGATCATCGGAGCTGTGCTCCAGACGGCATCGCAAAACTGTAAGTGCGGTCATCTATCAACTCACATCGACGGTTCGGCTAACATTCGTATCAAGTCGCAATGTTTATAATTGCACGATTTATCTTAGGTCTTGGTATACCATTCGCTATCGTAGCTGCGTCGTCTTTGATAGGAGGTAAACACCCCATCTAACCGTACATACAGCACCACTCACTCTGCGGCATGATATATAGAACTCTCGCATCCTAAAGAACGTGCCATCATCGGATCCCTATTCAACTCCTGTTATTTCATCGGTGAGAACTTGTCTCTGACAAGATTCCTGAGGATGTGCACTGATATTTTCTCTCTGTAGGCTCCATCGTTGCAGCTGGGGTCACGCTCGGTACATTCTCCATGCCAAGCAACTGGGGCTGGCGAATTCCATCGCTCCTCCAGATCACCCCTAGTTGCCTCCAGATTATATTCATCTACTTCCTCCCCGAGTCTCCCCGTTGGCTTATCTCAAAAGGTCGAGGAGACGAGGCATACGCCATATTGACAAAATACCATGCCGAAGGTGACACCAAGTCTGAATTCGTTCAAGCAGAGTATGCACAAATCGAGAAAACTCTCGAGTTGGAGATGGAGACTTCCAAAATGACTTGGAAGGAGCTAATTTCAACTTCTGGAATGAGGAAAAGGTTGTTGATCGGATCATTCCTTGGACTCGTAACGCAGGTTAGACTCTTCAACATATCTCATCCAGGGTAGTCTTACGAAGATTCACTATTCACTAGTGGAGTGGCAATGGTCTTACTTCGTCAGTATCGCACAAGCTGAAAACATCTGGCCTATAGTGACCTTGCGTCTCTAGGTATTTCCTAGCTCGTATCTTGGATAACGTCGGAATTCACGACAACCGTACCAAAAACCTCATCAATTTGGCCAACACTTGCTGGGGATTCCTCAATGCTACAATTCTAGCCTTGACAGTTTCGAGATTCAAGCGAAGGACGATGTATCTGGTGCGTTCGATGCCTTCATCCCTGTCGTACCTTTGCTGAATCCCAAATCACAGTCTTGTACGATCTCAATCTTGCTGATCTTCACTGGATGGACGGTCGCAAGTGCAAATTATTCCATGACTGAGAGTCAGGCGTCGTCGCGTGCTGTGATAGCGTTCGTCTTGTTCATACATTATCAGAATGACACGCTTATTGACTGTTTGCCTCCTTCCTGGTAGATTCATATTCCTCTACAGTCCTGCGTACAACATGGCCTATAATGCTTTGACTTACAGTCAGTCGTCAATCTTCACGACATCGTGATATAGAGAGCTGATTGACGATTTTAGCGTACTTGGTCGAGCTCTTCCCGTTCCACGTAAGAGCGAAAGGGATTACTGTTTTCCAATGGTTCAGTCGAGCCGCTGGATTCTTCAACCAATTCGTCAACCCAATCGGGATCGCAAATGCGGGTAAGCTCTCTCTGGATCTCTCACTTTCCGTTGCTCTCAAATCTAATGAAAACAATATAGGCTGGAAATACTACATCAGGTATTTGACCTGTCTCGACCAACATTTAGAATTACTCACTTCTTCCCTTGTTAGTTATTGTGTCTGGCTGGTATTTGAAGTCGCGTTTGTCTGGTTTCTCTTCCCCGGTAACACTATTCAACCTCAGTTTTGACAAGGAAGATTCTGAATTGAAGGGTCCTGCATTTTCAGAAACTGCTAATCGCACACTGGAGGAACTAGCCTTCTGTACGTCCACTTTTTTCCGAAAATTACTACCCAGATACTGATGTGCATTGACAACAGTGTACGAGGGCGATCAACAGCAGGAACAGGCGAGACGGATTGAAGACGAGATTCAACTCGACGAGCGTTCGCCGGAACAGAAGAAGAGCGTAAAGCCCGATGAACATATCGAGCATATTGAATGATTGACAGGTGAACAAAAAGTGCATAATGATTCGTTTTTTGGTTTACAATTCTAACAGTAACAGTAACAGTAACAGTAACAATGCAATTCGTGTGAAAGCTTTATAGCTCGACTTTAATGCGATGATACAACTCTGCGACCTTTCTCAGGTCTTCAATGCTGGCAGGAGGCTCTAATTTACCGTGACTGTCGTAACTTTTGATGGAGGAGTAGGTGAAAGGAGGAGGAGAGGGAGGGACACAGGTGTAGTCTTGCTTGACACCATAGTCGTTATACGTGTAAGCGTCGCCTGGCTTTTCGGGAACGTTGAGCAATATCGCGTTAGTGGATTCCATGGAGATATCGGCGTCGAAGTAGTTCACGGGCGTGATCAAGAAACTGTTGGCAAGGGAAAAAATTGTCAGAGAGCATCGCAGACATTCCGGCAAGAACGAACCTAGATGTAGCGATATTTGTCTTCGTGTTGGGGGAGTCCTCAGCTTGGGGCTACGAGGAAATCATCAGAAGGTGCTATCATAACGAGAACGAAGCAAAACTCACCAAGTGATGCATACCAACATTCACCCAAGCAACCAAGTCCTGCTGCGTAATGTTTTCACCGTCGAAGAACTTGTGGAAATCGACCATAGGGGCACCGGGTAAGTTCAGGTTCCACATACTACTCGACGTCGGCTCTGTTTCCTTGCGCAAGGATACAGCCAAGTTGTATCGGGCCCAGTTTGCGTTATTTAGGAGTCGCTTTGATCCTACAACAGTCTGGAACACAAGTGGTTCAGGGTCAAATAAACTAAGCATCAAAACAGTTGGCCGTACATTGTGAATAGGCGAAAAGCCAGGATGGATAGCATAGCCTCGAGGATATCCCCAGGCGTTGGTTTCCTCCTTGTTAACCAGGGAATACCCGCCTTGGAAATTCGGGGGGTAGTCGAGGAGTGCGTCGTCCTCATTGGTGATATATTTTTTCGAAATCTTCTGCTGGATAACGGTCTGACCCCAGTCTTCATCAAACCAAGGCTGAGTAACCTCTTCTTGACTAGTAGTGGTCTGCAAGAGGGAGTTGTCGGTGCCTGCAACGTCAAGATCAACCCTAGAGGAACCAATGAATATCAGAGGAAAGACACGGATAAGAGAAGACCACGAGCGCAACTTGTAGTTTATAACGTGATCATGAAGGTTCCCCACTATGAGATATTGTCAGACAGTACAAGGAAATCTTGGGAGAATGAACGTACTGGAATGGTCGCGAATACGAGCACCGTATCCTTCTTGCTTGCCTTCCCAATAACCACCCTGCAAATATCCGGTGGCGGAGACGCGAACTTCGATAGTTCCATCCAGTTGGAAAGTATAATCGAACTTCACAACAAAGAATCAGACTGGCTCGCCCTATCAAAGTAGGTCACATGTACTCACCACTGAAATTCACGATAGAGAAATTGAGTCAGTCAGCTGCAGCAGTACAAAGAGGGATCCGACGTACGATAATCATAACTAGAGGTAAAAAGAAAGTCCTATTAGTCCGTATTCTGAACGTAGCAACGGTGGAAATGGGCACACTTACTTTCCAACCGTACTGACACTGCGAATGGTCAAGACATAGCCTTTGACTGCTCCAAACTCGCCTTCCATGAACCCAGTGTGCCGGGTGATAGGTTTTCCTGTGTCTTGTTCAAAGATACAAATAGCACGATCGCGTGTGATGCTACCGGTATTGGAGTGTGTGGTTGCAGGAAGGAATACAGCTTCGATAGGACAGTCGTATCCTGGAAGAAGGTCTCGGACAGACGATCCCATACCGAAATAACGGTCGAGCCAGGCGGTCGTGGTTTGCATTGGGTCATTACCAGCTATACAAAAAGGAGAATTAGAACAAGGAAGCGAGGTGACATATAGGCTTGGCACTCACAGTATTGCGCGATAGCTTCTTGAGGTGCGAGCTGGAAAGATCAATAGAAGGTAAATCTCGAGAACCTGGACAGATGGCTTATCATTACCTGGTAGATTATTCTCTCGCCCTTGAGATTGATATCCCAGAGCGACAGGCCCATGTCCCTATCGAAGCCGATATACATGCTCCAACCCATCCAACTGACATACTGCTGTGCCCGATCGACTCTGTATCGCAACCCAGCGAACGACACTGAACGTGGTCCAGGAAGATGGTCGAGATCACGCTTCGGACCCACGCGTTTCCGAGTTGTCCAGGAAAGATCACTAGTGTTGTCCGCGCCGTTAGGAATCCGGATGAGGGTACCATTGTTGAACGCTTCCAAGAAAGCTTCAGAGCTGGGGAAGACTTGATGGTTGTATACGACCTGCAGTTAATCTGGACATGAGTATAACTCCTAGACGATAAGAGCAAGGATGCAACCTTCAAGATTTTCCATTGCTCCGGATCGGTACCGCTCATATCGACGTACTGGAAGAAATCGAGAGGGTGGAGCCAATGTCCAGCCGTGTTCCGTCTCCAAGTCACCCACATACGACGGAACGATCCGTCGAAACCAAATGGTGCACTACCTCCTCCGACGAGGGTATCGTTGGGTAAGCCCCGAACAACTCCACCAAATAGCTCCTACAAAATCAGACGCAGATCAGAATGAGACCTTGATGATAACGAAGAAAATATCTTGGCAAAATTGAACAGACTTACTTGCATAGCATCGGCGAGAGGAGGCATTTCGCGAGCGAAGAGCATGGAAAGCTCATCACCGGGAGAGAATGTTCGCGCATTGAACGGGATGTCATCACGATGGTAGATCTCCGTTAGCTGTCGCATCGACGTGTTCGAGCTAATAGGCAGCGGTCCTACGAGATAGTCCTTGATCATCGCATCGGATCCATGATGGACCGTGACTCGAGCGAACCTTTCCGGAGGTGCGACAGTCGTAGGAGAAGCGAGATAAGCGAGAGCGGCAGACTTAGGAGGATAATAGATCTCGATGAGGTTCACGAAGTTATCGGAGGTCTTTGCGTTGGCTTCTCGAGTGAGGTTGAGGTTCCTCTCGGGTGCCTCGAGCCATTGCTGGATTTTGGACGTCTCGGGTACTGTCAAAGACGCCCAGATGTTGACCGGTGCCGGTGGGTCTGCGGGAGGTGGAAGGCTAGATGCGCACTGCGCCAGTGGTGCTGATCCAAGGAGACCCCCGACTCCATTGATATCATCCCAGTGGGCATCGCCGGACGCACGCAAGTCCAAGCTAGATGGTCTGAGATAAAGAGCTGAGAGCGCGAATGTGCCTGTGAGAAGGAGGAAGACCAATCCAAGGCGACGTCGAGGAAGCCTTGTGGTGGGAATGACCTGGGGTTCAAGATCCCCAGTATTCGACTGTTTCAACAGCTCGTACCTCCCAGACATGGCGTCAAAGGTGAGAGAAATTCGCGACGAACCACGCTGCTTGACTCTTTATTCACCCCGGGTAGATAGTGATATTGATCCATAGATAAGGGCGTGCTAATTTGGTGGTGTTTCGGCTGACCGAGCTGCTGGACGCCGACGATTCTGAAGTCCGGAGCAATCATTCTAAGTCGCGTGAAAGCCATGTGATCGGTAATCGTCCCCTATGAATGAAAAATGCTTATCTCCCTTCCTTGGCTTCAAATTCCTGTCAGCAAAACGAGAAAAAAAGAGTCGAAGCAGTGCAGCTTGCTGAGGTACATTAGCGAAATGCATATTCAATTTGATTTACGATCTACATCATGATAAGATTAGGAATAGAAGAGAAGTCGAAAACGAAAACCCGGAGGGCGTACTTACATCAAGATGTATACGTGTATACATGTAGCAACTCAGTGCATTCGTACTGCATAGTTCAGTTGCTCGCAATATCGTACCATGACCGAAATGATAAGGGGTTGATTATAGATTCAGATAATGGACAACCGTTATACCCAGAACTTGTTACACGGAAGATATATTGATGCAGAGGAACTGCACAGGAACGAATTCCAGACTGCAATTCGAAAGAACCTTTCCGTCTACTCTTGATAAGGATAACCGAACTTGCCCTGATCCTTGCGACGCCATAACTTCTTCCTGATAGTCGGTCAGCAATGTCCGAGACGACGAGAAAAGGACCTCGAAGTCACGCACTTTTTCTTGGTTGTCAAATGTTCGGCAAATACTTCCACACAATACTTGGCCTTGAATTCACGAATGAAGCGAGGGTCCCTGAGGAGATTCGCTCATGGTTAGATCAAGTCGAAAAGCAGGATGGACTGTCAACGTACCAGAGTTCACTAGCAATTCCCAGATCTTTGCAGCATCGCATCAAAGCGTTACTCTTGCAGGCTTCAGTGGCGGTGGGGATGCCGGATGGATCGAAATACTCCTGTTCACCACGAGCGACGGCAACCAATCTAATTCGTATGATAGGTGAGCAAACGTACGGAGCGTAAAAAGTCCTTGGGATACTAACCGTCCTTGACAGACGAGTGCGTATTCTCTGCTGACAATCCTAGGTCCGACATTCGTCTCACTTCGAGGGGCTAGTCCCCATGCACCAGGGCCGAAAGCTCTATTGAGGACTCGACGGTATTTGATCTCAGGAAGGTAAATAAGACCATCTATCCTGGATTGAGCGCAAGGACACACCAGACTGACATTGAAAAAACGTACCAGGCTTCATCTCGATATCCATGGGGTCGATGGGTGCCAGGAGGATATCTGCGATGTCCTTGGAGAAAGCTTGACTTGAGAGACCAAAGTAACTCTTCGACCAATCTGTGTGACCCTCCTCAGCTATCCCATCGGCCTCTGGTGGAGGTGAAGACGGGGTCTCTGAGCCCACTTTGAATTCGGAAGATGTGTTTGATAAGGATTCTATGGTAGACGGGTTTCCTGTGCTAGTGGCCGCTGGAGCACTGCTGGTTGAAGCCGAAGCCGAGGCGGCTGGGGTTGTTTTTGTATACGGGCGGGGTGTCCAGGGAGCTTTAGCGGGTGCTGCAACATATTTCCTGATTGTTCCTAGTATACGAGGAGATGCTCTCGACGAAATGGCAGATACTCCTCTCAAGAACCCAAGGCTAGCCATGGTGTTCGAGTTAGAATTTGAGCAAGATGAGCGACTTGACCGTTGAGTTTGCGATTCGGAGTAGCTCGAAAAATGAACCCCCTTGTCACACTACGCGTTATGTCACACTCGCAGACTTCAACTCCGGGATACAACAGCAAGATAGTATTCTATATAAGTATAAGAGGCACACAGCGGTAGATACACTCCTTCAAAATTGTCTCCCCATCGATGGTATAATAGCAGCATCCTTCCCCAATCTGCCCATTCCTATTTCTTTCCATTTTTCCGCTTTGAGGCATTACTGCGTTTACTCGGTGAAGACGTAGCATCACTGGTAATAGCAGAGGAGGTGGTTTCGGCAGATTCGAGGGCTTTCTGTCGAGCCTGTACTAGTGCTTTCGCTTTGGCCTTTGCTTGCTCCTCCTTGGACGGTCTGTGCATGAACCCGATGGCAGTGGACGCGATACCACCGGAGATGAGGAAGAGTATCCACTTGGGAATCTTGACCGTGAGGTTATAAAGCTTGGTCAAGACAAGTGCGAGATAGTCCATGATATATTCCCTAGAGGTCAATAAATCAACGTATGTCCATAAGATGCACAAAAGAGACCGAGACACGGACCTGCTTCCTCCTGGAGCATATTCCGTGGACCATGGTTTAGTCTGCTCCCATCCTTTGGTGAGTAGGAACTCGCGAAGGAGTCCCGTTTTCAATTTGAGTTGATGAGCCTTGTAGAACCGGAGAGTCTTGCCTCTATCTTTGAGAATGACGAGAGCAGGTGCTCTGTCGAAGTATATGAATATTGCATTGATGATAATATATCAGAAGACTTACTGCCATACTCCCCACTTGGTAGTTATCCATGTGACGTTCAAGTAGTCGATACGGCCAAATCGTACGTGAGGTAGATCACCTGCTAGCTGCGTCTCGTTATAAGCCTGATCGAATACGTCGTCCAGGGCTTTAGAAATGCCATCCTGTTTGGCAGCCGTTACAGTGCTATAGAGGCGAAAGTCAGCACAATAGCTTTAGTATACAACTGATAGAGGAAGAAACACGTACATAGCAAGGAACCACACACGCTCTTCCTCTTCCTCCTCCGTCAACGTCTCATTAACGATCATTTCTCCATAATTGTCATCCGTAATCAATGGAATTCTGTCGTCCCAAAACTTGTTCATCACCAGTGCCTGGTCCATCTTCTCCGAGATATTGATGCCCGCGCTAGCAAATAACGATGCGACGGGCCCAGAGGTCAGAATCCGAGATAAGTCAAACATGCCTGCTGGAGCAGCACCGGGTTGTGTTCCCGGCTGTTTGGGAACAAATGTAGGTTCTGGGGCCTCTGCTGCTGCTGCTGCTGTGGGAGCTTCCTTCTGGCCAGGTGTCCAACCCGAAGAGAAATATTGGGCATTCGTAGTGGTTATCGTGAGAGCTAGATATGACAAGGATATACTGTTAAACTTCATGATAGCGACTCGGTGGAAATCGTGAAGGTATAGTCGTTTTATAGGGGAAGTACGTGGCCAGCTGTCAGAGATATCGATCCCAACGAATTTGAGTTGGCACTGCTGAGATTATATATCGATGATACCCAACAGTTGGGATCAAGTTGGAAAGATAGCGAGTGGTGATCGTAAACGCGTTACAGTCACACGTGACAAACGCCCGAAAGGCCACCTGGCTATCCCAAGCACCTGCCTCTCAAAACAGCGAATTTACACAGACTCTACCGCTTGGAAGTCCTGATAGAAATATCAGTACTGATTGCGAACATTCCTAGGCCAGAATCTAGGTCGAACAGGTCGTCGGAACGCGTGGAATGGCCCGCTTCACAGCTCTGGGGGCGGCTGTAGTCGCTTTTTTCGCCTTCTCTTTCAGTGCAGTGCACGCAGCGCCCTGGGATGGTGAGTGGTCCTCTCGGATCCAAGGTTTTTCGATTCTGAGGGAGTTCACCCAGCTCCATCTGCTGCATCATTTTATGTGCCCTCAATACCAAACCTACACGATGACAGCAATCACCCATTGCGTTTGTATGCAGGACACATTTCATCTGACCCGAATGCAACAAGTGCAGCCACTACAGATGTCACAGCACATATATATTTCTTCATGGTGAAGAATAGACGGGTCGCGGACAAGGAGAGAATATTATTCTGGTTCAACGTAAGTTGCAGCTCCATATGTTTGCGAATTGATTCTCAAATACGTCTCGTAGGGTGGCCCAGGATGCTCTTCATTCGATGGTCTTATGATGGAAGTCGGACCATGGAGAACTGACGGTAAGGGTGGTTTCAAGACTGTAGAGGGTGGCTGGGAAGAATATACAACGATGGTCTACGGTTCGTTCTATATGACTCTTTGTTTAGTTGCGATATATCTAACGTTCATGCTCAACCAAGTGGATCAGCCTGTTGGAACAGGATTCAGTTATACCAGCACGAATCATTTTGTGCACACTATCGACGAGGTACGCGTCCAGTGAAGTTGTAACCTTCCATTCGTCTACCCATTTTTGGACTTCATCAGGCTTCAGCACAACTGATACAATTCCTTCGTAACTTCTACGATATATTTCCAGAATACAAGACCATGGATGTAAGGCCACGATTCCACGTTCATTGCTTCAGATTTAACGCGACATCTGATTTAGACATATCTCGGCGGGGAAAGTTATGCTGGACAATGGATACCATATTTCGGTAATTCTATTTCCAGCTGTACCATGGCAGTACTTGATAACTCATCGCAATATCCTGATAGCCGACGCGATACTCAACTCTACTCTACCCACACCATTACGTGGAGTAGCAATCGGGAATGGTTGGATCGACGCTCGTAGACAATACCCCTCCTATATCGAGTTCGCAGTCAAAGTCGGCTTACTTGAGGAAAATTCTGATGTGTGTCCCCTCTTTCTTACCCTGAAAAGTATCAAATAACCTGATGGTAGGGTCCGGTCTCCTCTCTTCTTCCGAAACCAAAAACAAGGCTTGGAAAGAAGCCAAAAAAGCGACCGATGCTTGTATAACGGAGCTCGAGGGTATCACAGAACATGAACCCATTTCGACCTCCAGATGTGAAAATTTGTTAATGAGCGTTTTGAAGAGCCAGGAAAGGGTGTGAGTTTTCGTTTCTCCTGCCGCATGAATGTGTTTGTTTCACTGATATCTATCCACCTAGGGTCGACGGTCAGCCAATGTGCATTAACATCTACGACGTCCGTCTCGAAGACACGAAACCTGCTTGTGGGATGAACTGGCCCCCAGACATCAAGCCTATCACTGAATATTTAGATGCGAGTATCATTTCGATCTCTACTATCGAAGCACCAATTTACAACCGTATATCTAACAGCGTAAAGACGTTGTCAATGCCATCCACGCAAACGCACATGCGGAATCTTGGACAGAATGTAACGGTCGTGTGCATCAAGAATTCAAAGAGCGAAATTTCGAATCTGCTATAACCGTTCTGCCGAAAGTCCTGGCAAAGATTCCCGTCTTGATCTTTGCTGGGGACCAGGATTTAATCTGTAATTACGTTGGATTAGAGTCCATGATTCAGAATATGCGCTGGAACGGTGAAGTTGGGTTAGGAGTTTGTATTGTTTTATAGATATTCTCTACGGTCGGATGCATGTCTGACTGTTTTGATTTTGGACAGACGGTGCAGACCCAGTTATGGAGCGTCTCTGACAGCCCAGCAGGAACTTGGGTCTCGTCCAGAAACCTCACTTACGCCAAGGTAAGCTATATATATGTGACAGAAATTCAACCGTATCTGACCGAGCGACACTCAGGTATTTGATGCCTCACACATGGCTCCCTATGACGTTCCTCATGTCACACACGACATGATACTGCGATTCATGGGTGTCGACTTTTCTGCCGTCCTCGAAGGATCTGCCAAGATACCGAGTAGTGTCGGTACCGATACAAAACCTATGTATCTCAAAGGGAGTGAAGCTACTGCAACAACCGCGCCTGTCGCGGGGAAAACACCGCAACAAGATAAAGCCATGTGGGAAGGTATGCATCTTGAAATCATTGCCTCCTATATCTATTGAAGTCGGTTTAAGCCTATTATAACGCTGGTTCTGCGGCCCTCGTCCTCGTGATAATATTCTTGGCGATTGGTGTCTTCCTTTGGTGTCGTATTCGTCGTCGCCGTCTACAACTTCCCGCGGCATCAACCGAAGAGGAAAATATTCCTCTGAACACTACATCCAGACGCGATCTACACGACGACAACGAGGATCTCTTCACGAAGAGGAAAGGGAAAGAACGTGCAAGAGACCCTGCAGAACCACCGATATTCGATGTCGGTGATAGTGATGATGAGGAAGGATACAAGAGTGATGGAAGGGTATGACGGGAAAATTGCGAATAGAATGCTTTTCCCCCTTGCTCCTCTTTCGTTGTATCAAAAGGTCTCAGTTGGAGTTTCTATTTATCTTCGGTATCCAGGTCATGACGACGGGATTCGAAACTTTGATTGCAAGGAGCGAGTCGTCGACTGAGAGTGCGACGCAGTCAAAAGCCACAGGCTCCCTGCCGTTCTCGTATTACATGATGTAGAGAAAAATGGACCGTTGGATATGTACATGGTATATGTTCCCGATGATCCCGCGTAGAGTAGATGTTTACTGACAATAACGATACTCAAAGGACTTCAATTTGCCTACTCAGGAGTCAGCCATGAAAGGTGCCATCTTTTGGGAAGTGCCGACGACCCCAGAATCGCCCATCTTCTCGTTCAAACTCTGTCCGCTCGCTTCCATCATCTTGATAGGGCCGTTGTCATCATGCCACTCGCGGATTGTCCTGAGTTCTACGACGGTATCAATCTGGCTGGGATTGCCGCTGCGGGATGGAACTTGAAATTGAGGAGCATGGCTGAGCAACATAGTCGTATGTGCTTCACGCTCAGCTGCAATTCCAGCACGGATAATCACAGCATTGAAAATAATTCCAATTAAGGGAGTGGACTGCAAGTATGATCAGTTTAAGGGTGCTTTTTTCAGATAGAGATGTGTTACGGACGATGCATGACATGATCTGCAGCGCTTGATTACCACTGCGGAGGACTATAGACCAAGCTATCAGATATGCAGCATTAATCATGCCCGTTTCCACGATGATGGTGACGATCGGTGTTCGATTGCCTGAGCGCCGCTGAACAGAGGCAGCGTTTAGCCGACGGTCGCTGTCCCATATACGGTACGCGATCAGGACTAGATGATCAAAGATGGTTTGTTGAGTGAGATTGAGAAACGCATAAGTCGAGGGACGTACAGTTGGAGATTAGATTCGCAGTGAGACTCAGCAGAAACACTGCCAGTCCCCAACCTGATTGTGATTTTATAGACGTCTTCGCGACATTCCGAGACGCCCATATAGTTTGGTAGGCACAGACTGAAAAGGTCTTCGGCTTAAAGCCGACACAGGTTAGGAATATTTGGGATTATACTCACCTCCACTGCCGACGGAGCACATAATTGGTACTATTACGACCCAAATGTTACAGAACCATACGATATAACAACGATAAATCTGGAAACCACTAGTCAGATATACCGTTAATGCTACGACAAAATCGAAAACACTCACAACAACCGCATCTCCGACGAGCATCATGGTGAAATATGTCGCGTATCGTGCGGCAAAAATAGGTAGCTGTACGTCGGTCAGCATCTGTATTCGCGTTTCGCGATCATTGCGGATGAATGCCAGAAAGATATTCGTGACGTCCAGTATGTACTGCGTCGTAGCGAGGAGTATCATGAGGATGGCTGCTACAAGAGATGGTATATTGAGACTGCTGTGGCGTCGTTTCCAGATCAAGATATGGAGTGTCATCGCAGTAAGTGCGATGAGAAACCCTGGGTGCGCAAACATAGAGGTAAGTCATGACAGGACGCGTTGGAGGTTGATTATCCTATACGCACCATATAAAGGTCCTTCACACATGATCCCGGCGAGCTCAGCCACATCGACTTGCAACGCCATGTCAGAATATAGACAAATAATAAAGGGGTAGGATATCCAGGTGGTGAAAGATCCTGAGGCTTTAAATGGCGTACTTGTTTCGCAGGTTTGGGGGGTTTAAATCTATTCTAGTTAAGGGCAACCATGTGTGTAACATTTTGAATTGCTGCTATATCGGCGATGAGGCATTCGTAGCTTGTTCAGTTAATCCTGGGAATAACGAAGCGTCAGAAATCATAGAGTGAGATCGGGGGTAAACCCCGGGGGAAATCAGCGCGCACCCAGGAAATAAATCACTGCTGTAGCTCCTAGACGAGTAACAAGCAGGATGAGCATGTGTTGCACAATGGTGGGAGGTATCTAGGTATCCCAACCTTGTCAGGCATTCTACCACCGACCAGACTGGAGGACTCGGGGTGGCACTAATAGGTCACCTTGACAATTAGGGTTCGTTCTAAGCTGCAATGGGTGAGGAGCTTTGTGAGTATTGCGCGGTCCCAGTGCGGCACCGTCCTCAAGTCCTGTGTACTACAAACCAACCACGGACAATGAACTGAAGCTGCGCATGAGTACGGTCACGCGACTACATATAGAAAGAATGGATTGTCGGCCGCCGGCATACCCATGTTCTGCCCGAGGCTCCTGCCCGACCGGTACGCAGAATTCTGAGGGATCGTGGATGTCATCCATAAAAGAGAGCGCTGCTCAATGTCTTGTCGTGATCCATTTGAGCCAACTCGAGCATGGAATACTGATCATGGAACACTCCGAGAAGTTCCCGAATCTCTTGTGTCCACGGTTGACCACACTACACAGTCCCACGTTTTCCAGAAGCCAATGACGCTGAGAAGGTATCAAGATAGTAGGGTGGCTGTGCGTTGGTTCCGAGTGTATTTTCGAAGGGCAAAACAAGGATCGTGATTCGACTTGTAAAGGCTACCGGTGCTTATGAGTCCCGAGCGATAGACAATACCATCTCTGCGGGAAACGAAGCCAAGGATTCGACAAGAAATAAAGAAGCAAGAAGTTCGCCAAAAGTTGCAATTGGCACGAAGAGCAAAAGAAGAGAAGTTCAATTGCGTCCGCGTGGATTTACGTGGACATGTTGAGGTTTGTTACTTTTCGAAGCAATTGTGTCCTCAAAAGCTCTGGCAGCCTGAGACTCAGTCTCGGAGAAATGACCATAGACTCAGTTGATGAGCCGTGTACACGCACATTCTTGTATCGCGGAATTTTTTATCCACATACATACCCACACCCCGTCTTCCCCAAGCCACGAGAGGGTTCATGCCTTTTTTTAGCTATTTCTCCCCGATTCCCCACCAAAAAATGGATATGAAGACCGTTTATATAAGTGGGTGCAACGAGAAAACAGACTGATGCACCCCAGTGGCTCCATGTTGTATAGGAACTACCTACGTTCGAAGATTGGGACAATCAACTCCGACCTGTCTGAAATATCCAAGTCGCGGAAGTAACCTACAGTTGGTGTAGGGTCAAGAAAGGGACTATGAGGCGCATATGATTTGATGCTTACGCGGTGAATCATAATACCAAACGATCGTCCCCTGCACAAAGTGTTCGATCCCTTTGAGATATCGATGTAACTCAGCGTCGACGCGCGATCCAAAGGATGGAAGTTGGCTTTTCAGGTCCGCGTACTCAGCAACGCGATCAGCGACCATATCTGTTACGATGTCGATGGCATCTTGGAGGTCGGTACTCCTTTCAACCATCACACAAATGACCAAGTTCTGATCATCGCCGTCAGCTTGTTCTTTCTGTAGGGAAGGTTAGTGCTCATAAAAGTACGCCGGGAATGTAGTCCGTACATTGAAAGAGATGAGATCCTGCGAGGTCTCGAATCAGGATAACTTGAGAAAGAGACACAGAATTACACTTACGTTGGGCCAAGTCATGATATCATTAGTGGCGTCGGACATCGCACGGATGACGGGATGTTCGAAGACAAAGTCAGGGAGGTCAATACCCAAAGAATATTCCACCATGGCTATTTACAAGCAGGAGGAGGTCAGCAAAGACCTTCTCCTTCTGTAGGAGATAAAATCAATTGTACCTTCTACCATAGCACCTCCTATGGTGTGGCGACGCATTGCAATGAATTCGGATACAGAGGGAATTATACACGTTGCCCGGTTAGTCGACTGCTGGACTTGAGAATTTGCCCAATTTTCTGCGGCTCGAGCAAATCTACGCGTGGAATTAGTCGTTACGACGAGGCGACGAGCGACGAGCGAGGAACATATTGCGTACCTGGCACATGCCCCAGGAGTTGCAGAAGCGGTGAGTTGTCTCCAGATGCTGGTTTACACGTTGAATGATATCATCAGTGTCGATTGAGAGATCTAATCTCACTCTTGGAGCATAGCGGCATATGGATTCTTGGGAGGATCACGGATCTTCTTCTGAAAGACCTGGAGTGATACGTCTACGCCTAACTTGTGGACCTCGGGTTTTGACTGAAGTTCACCCTCGTCAGATAGGTCATCAAACTAGGCCCATATAGTGTAAGTGAGTTAGTCGATACAAGGCCCTATAACTCACAGAAAATGCCCAGAAGAAAAAGGCAATGCAGGTTGTCAAATGCTCTTCGTCTGCGCCTGGAAAGCTCAGGCCCGCAAACGTATCAAACCTGTGGCTCAAGAACCGGGCTAGCTGTTTTCCCTGATAAACATTGAACCTAACATAGAGTCATGAGAGTCAATGACGATTAGCTCTAGGCTTACAGGAGGAGAACTCACCTTCGAAACCAAGTTTCACTGGCTTTGGCAGCTAATTCTTGGAACGGGTTGTACTTGAGCTCAAATACAGGCGCCGTGATGGCTGTTAGATCACGTAGCAAAAAGTGGGAAGGGAGTTGCAAGTCAAACATCTCAAGGTTCGTCTGAGGTGGATGCTATTATGCTGATATGTTTTTTTCAGACGCACAGGCTTTATGCACGACGAATGCTGTCCGACGGATCCGGTGCGAAGAACAATAAATCTTCGGAGTATATGTAGGATGACGAGTGTCATATCTAGTCATGGTGCGACTAAAAACCACAAGGTTGACAGAAGGATGCTTTAACGTCGACACTGCCTATCGTTCAACCGAAACTGAATACATGAGAGCACACCTGGATTGGGCACGTCTGAGATTTCCGGGAGCTTTGTAGCATAAGCCGACATGAGGCATCGTGGAATAGGGGCATAAGGGAGTAAGAATCAACCAAATTTAGCAGCATAGCCTATAGACAAGGCGGTCGTTGATTCGTAAAGGCTGTATGGCAAACTATAGGATTGCACTTGTCCTGAAGAAGCAGTGAGATACTGTAAGAAATATTGACATTCAGGTAAATTGAACGCACCTCAGGACTATATATGATATTTTCCTGAGGAAACAGAAGCTGAGCGCTAATTTCAAGAGCGATGACTGCTGGAAAGACGCTTGAACGCTGCTCGTGGATGGAAGCCAGACTCCAAAAGAGGGACCCCAAATTTGTTTCGGGCAACTCCGAGTGACTCTCACACGACTCTCATGTGACCGTGATCTTGCAAACAACTCTCATGTCGAAGATCTCGACGCGGCACTCCTGACGCGTGTCTACCTATATCCCAGTCTCTTGTGACTAGAGGATACCCTATCTTTTTGTTCTGGAATATTGTTGGGAATATGTCTCATCTCGGAGTGCAGGAGCTGTCGTCGATGAGCTTTCTGAAGTATGCGAGTTCATGCTGGCCAAATGCTAAGTGAACTTTCAGCTCAACTTCTGCGATCAATAGTCTATCCTGATATACACCGCGATTTCAATTCCACGAAGTAGCCGAGATAATACGCGTCAAGTTGGCTGCCCAAGCCAGCGTTCGGTGTACAAGATGTTCGTACGTCGAAAATCTCATAAGCCCGCTCTTTTCCCGCCGCGCAATCTTGGAACTGGAGGACGTAGCTCATTTGAGGGTCAGACGCCTCCTTCCTAAGTTGTATTGATTTTGACATCCTGCCCTATCTTCACAAGGTGGATCACCTGATCGCTTCTATGAACCTGTGAACATGCTAATAGACCTCCGCGCGACGGCCTTCGACATGATTATCGCTTATTTCTTGGACCAGTATCCTCATGAAATCGATGATTTTGAGCTCGACCACCCGTTTGTAGCGAGCTGGCATTCTATCATCCCATATTTCTGGATATTCCGGTGCATTCCGTCTCTTTCTGAGGTGCTCCTAAATCCTCCCAAATAGCCTTTCTCCCGCGTCATCGAAACATCTAGGAGTCTCCTTGTATTCCAATACCAGGTCTCGGATCGAATCGACATCTTGAGCTCCTTACACGTCCTGGTTATCTACGACTATGTGATTGCGTCACGAACTCAAGGACCTACCCCCGTTCAGTCGCAGAATTATTCCAAGAACTGTCAGCGATTTCTTCCGGTGGGAGAGACAGTCTTGGGTAACGTACGTGCAGCTAGAGAAGTCATACATTCCTTCGTCGCGACAATAACTTTTTCATAGGTTGGCGCGATTCGGGCTACATATAGATTCTTGGAATTTATTCCGTGTTCGAACCAACATACGTACGTCGACCCACCGTTTTACGAATTCAATCCAACTCTAGTGTGCACAGTGCGCATGATATTCAAGCTTTCAAGGTTTTCTTGATTCATTGAGAGATATATAAAGCGAAGCTGTTTTTAAGGTAGAGTTAAACTTCAAGACTGAGTTCTCATCTAACTCGGAGTGGTTAATGGCATTCCGTAGAATGTTGCTTCGGAGCAGGTCGAAGAACTTGACTCTTATTTGCTGATTGAAGGTTGATCGCTAAGCCTTTTCCACTTTTATCCTATTAGAAGTCAGCTAATGTTACGTTCTGCCTGTATTAGACCGTGCGTAGCCACGCTCCCCAAGTCGTCTTCACGGTTAGTTCTTGCCAAGCACAGAAGTCTCTGAATGGACGGCCACGTCTTGCGACAAGTCGGCACCTGCGAAGTCCATTGTGGTTATTGTCGCATGTTGCTGATCAGTCAGACTCTTCAGGATACTTGGTCTCAGTCTCGGTACCATTGCGAAAGATTGTGAGTACAGTGCTTCGGAATGTTTCGTCGGAATTTTCTCATGAATCTGTGAGTCGTTCTCCCTCACTGACACCGAGGAAAGAGTGTCATCGGAGGGTGCCGAAGAGCTATCCAGCGGATAATTTCAATGAAATGGGGTATGCATCATATAATTTGTACCATGTCCCCGTTCCTTGGGTCGTTTTCTTGTGCGAAGCCTCTCCAGGGATTCGTTTTACGACGCGACGAACAAGCTCTCAGACATTGATAGATTCCGGAACGAAACCACGGTACAACCAACAAACGTTAGCGCATTAGCAGTCAAGGTAGTCAAGAATTTTGGTTTGCGGGCATGCAGCCAACGTTATGGTCAGCCCCACTAAACGAAGTAGGCAAATTAGGTGTCTTCATTTTTGATCCTCGAGTATAGGGTACAAGAAAAGTGTCATTTCATGAACTGATACGCATGAACGAAAATAATTTACAAGGATGTCTGCGTCATGGTTTGACCAGACCGTCAAGGCCACATAGTAGCAACCCTTCCGTGGAAGGATGGGTACGGTAGGTACAGGAATATGACGCCACGCCCCTCGACCGACTCAAGCCCTCCACCTCCCCAAGACGAGTCAACATCGTTAGATGGACTCAGTCCCAAGGAGATGTACGCGAGGACGAGCCGGTCGAGATACGCTCGCTCTGGTGAGAATTCCGAAAAATCCCTCGCTCCATCAACCTGAAATACACAACGTTATTCAGAAGAACAAACCTCTGCGCCCAAGGGCTAACGCTTCAGTCGGTTGAAGTGGACACATGAAGAAAAAGAGAGTGGAAAAAAACTGAGTTATACTCAGCGGTCGGAGTCTGAACTTAAATGCGCAAGACCGACGGCACTGACGGCACCGACCTTCAACTCGACTTGTCTCTGCAGTAGTACCAAGAACCGGCATCCCCATCCTATTGGTAGACTGCGATTTGGGAATGCCCTGCTCATTGGACTATCACTATGTTGTGAAGCTCCAGGATAAACTCTTCTGATATCGAGTTCGGATGGGCTGGGAGCTTGAGCAAGTGCGTACTGTGATTCTTTCACTCAAAGCCTCATGATTGAATTCTCCAGACCGGACCCAACCCGAGCTGTGAGAGTCACGGTGCTCCCTGGGTGCTCCTAACGATTTCTATTCGCATCTTGTAGCACGCCATTCTGCCGAAAAAATGTCTATAGCCTATACATATATGCTGCATGCATGCACGCTAGATAGCACCATTATCTGGGAATCACGATTCAATTCTCATCATTGGTGGATTGACACTCCAGGGCATCTCAAAGTGATAACGGTATCATGTGCCGGGAGAGCATGATAAAATCGCAAGACACCCAAGGGGGAAAGTCTGTTCTCGACATCTCCAATTCCCCAGTTTTACCTGAGATGACTCCAAAGTTGTTCCAACCTGTTCAAATCGGCGAATTGACGCTCAAACACCGTGTCGTTCTTGCACCTTTAACTCGTAATCGCGCCTCCAAGACCTACGTTCCATTACTCCCAACCGTAGCGGAATACTACGCTCAGCGAGCTAGCACACCTGGAACGTTCCTCATCAGTGAGGCGACGTACATCGCCCCGAGAGCAGGAGGGTATCCGAACGTCCCTGGGATATGGAATGACGAGCAGATTGCTGCATGGAAAGTGGTGAATTGCATTACAAACAGCTGACAGAGAATTCTGCCCACTCACTCTTCTCATTCTCAGGTGACGGAGGCCGTGCATGCCAAAGGAAGTTACATGTACCTCCAACTTTGGAACTTGGGCCGCGCAGGTGTTCCTGAAGTCCTCGCTGCCGAAGACCCACCGTGCCCCTATGTATCTGCGTCTTCTATCCAGCTAAAAGGGAGATCAGTCCCTCCACGCGCCCTCACAGTCCCGGAGATTCATGAATACCTGGAAATATATGCAACGGCCGCCTCTAACGCTATGAAGGCAGGCTTCGACGGGGTGGAGATCCACAGTGCGAACGGGTATTTGGTGGATCAATTTCTGCAGGACGTGTCCAATCACCGTACAGATGAGTATGGTGGGAGCATCGAGAACCGTGCGAGGTTCGCCCTGGAAATCGTAGAAGCCGTGGTAAAAATTGTCGGCGCAGAAAAAACGTCAATACGATTTAGTCCGTGGGGATGGTATAATGGTGGGTTCCACCTGCTGTTCACCTGCTATCAGGTTTACTGAGTGGGAATAACCTAGACATGCTTATGAGCGATCCAAAACCGACGTTTTCCTATCTGGTTTCTCAACTTCGAGATCGTTATCCTAAGCTCGCTTACATCCACCTCGTCGAACCCCGCGTGGATGGCAGCGTCACTCGCGATCCCAACACTTTAGCAGAACACGAGTCGAATGATTTCATACGGGAAATATGGGCTCCGAGACCGTTGATCACGACCGGAGGGTATGACCGGGATATAGCTCTCGATGTTGCGGAGAAGAAAGGGGATATCATCGGTTTTGGTAGACTTTTCCTCGCTAATGTGAGTTTGCTTGTGCTCGTAGCGTCGCTGAGGCGGTTGTTGATGTTCTTGATAGCCCGACCTACCGGAGCGACTGCTCAAGGACATTCCCCTGAACAAGTATGACAGGAGCACGTTCTATGTTCCTGGAGATGCGAGTGGCAAAGGATATACCGACTATCCGTTTGCTGGCGAACAGTCTGGGAAATCGGCGTTGTAGAATTTTACGAGGGGTACGCGCTCTAGTAAATGGCGTATATTAGAATAGTCCTGGAGACGAATATGCGCATATTTATTTTGACCATCGGAGGAGGGCAATATTCGGCTTGACAGTTGCGACATTCAGTCCCTACGAGGTTGCCAGGATCAAACCGCGCGATCTTTCGAGCCTACCACACAGGCTGTTAGCAACTCGACTGAGTCTAGTCCTTGATGAGAAGTTTGAGACAATCGACTAGTAGCGCCCCGCTCTGACAGTGTTGGCTACCACACAGTTGGAGGTTCTCTCGGAAAAGCCCTCGGAATGTAGATAGAAACGACGCAAAGGCAGTGAACTCGCCTGGGAAGTCGAATATAAGCTATATTCATCTATTATCAAGTGTTTTTGTTCATTTTTGGGTAAATGCGTCGGAAACTCTTGTTCCCAAAGATCAATTCGAGAACATATCTGGCCCAATGTTTAGTTTACGAGTAAACAAAGACATAACTTGACATACTCACCAATCGGCCCTCCCACTATGGAGATAGATAGGATATCCCAAACTACTGACTCTTCAAGAAGTTTGCATCCTTTATCCGTTGTCTGTTCTCCTTCCGTCTCCGGACTTTTTCTGCCTTCCCACCTGGACCGTCGTCTGGCCAAACCTTGGGCTGCAGTATCGTCCAAAGCCATTCCGGGTACTCTTCATCTAGTTTTGCAAGAACAGGCTGCTGTCCCTTTAGATAATTGACGCCAATGATCAAAGTGTCTGCTGGACATGATGATTTGACTTTCGCTAGAAAATATATGAGTGCGAGCGAGAAGAATTGCGATACGAGCTGCGTACGGTCTGCGGCAAATTTCTTAGGTGAAGGAGAGGCACCCTTGTTAGTCGCTGTCGCGAGCGTACGTCTACAGCCTGCTGTTACTGCTGAACGCTGCAGCACCCGGAGAAAGGACATGATGGGGAGAAACGTGACCAGTGTCACGAACCGTCACACTGTACGATCGGAATCTGGGCGTGAAAGACCTTGCCGAGAGCAAGCCGAGCTTCTCTCAACTTTACCACTTGGATTTCCTCCAATCTCTGGAAGGAATCCGAAGAATCTTCAGACCCTATCTCTATCGGGTTTCTGAGGATACAGACACAACTAATCCAAGAAAAATAGCCCGGATTTCGAACAGAACCCCACTAGTACTAACATGTTCCCTTCGACGTCTAGCAGTTCATATGGCAGGAACGAACGACCACCTTCTAGCGCGTCAATGCGTCCTACATCTAGCGCATCTCAAAGGATTCCATCAAGCATGTCAAACCGACCACTTTCGAGCGCGTCTAATCGCCCTTTGTCACGCATCTCCCATCGTCCGAGCTCGAGACACGCACGTTCACGTCTGTTGCCTCTATGTCAGGCTCTGGTGACACAGATAACGGGCCTTAGCCAAAAAGACGAGGATGAAGAGACTTATAAAGAGGCGGTGGATTATGTTCTCAAGAATCTAGAGGCCACCAAAGGCTCTCCTGGTCTCGACATGAGTGTAATGGACAAACAAATCCGAGGGTGAGTGCATAGTTCCTCCCGATATTCTCTATTCATTGGTGTCACTGTCAGACATGCCCAGAAATCCCGTATCCATTCTCAAGATGAGCTTGCGGAAGCTCTAGAAACTTCGTATAAAAACCTGAAAATCGAAGTGGCAAAGGGAGGTGACTTGGATAAAGACATTAGGGTAACATATCCAAATCCTGTTCTCTATCCGCCGTCCATCTCTCAAAAAGTACCCTATAGATGTCACGTCTCCCTGATCATCTTCAGTTTCTTGTAAGCACAGCTCGTTGAAGACCATATCGCTTACCCACCTCCTCAAAGATCAGACTCTCCCTCCCTCCTGATGCAGTCAGTCTTGCATACGCAGAGCTGTACCTCCATGATTTGAGAAACCCACCTCCGCCTCCCGCTACACTCACCTGGAAAGATATCCTTGCAGAAGAACCTTTCGAGGGACCAGATTGGGAAGGTGTATATGGTATGCCTCCTGGAAGCGTCATCAAAAACCCAGACTGGGACGGAGGAAGAAGCGGTGGGAGCACTCCATCGTTATCTCCACTTGGCTCAGATGACTTGGAATTGGACATGGACGATTCGATGTCGTCCCTCGAAGACGAGGCCGAGGAAACGCATCAAGAAGAGGTCGTCACTTCTATTATTCAACCTCAGAGCAAACCTCCACACACCTATGCTCATCGGAAAGAGTTCGAGGATCTTCAGTGCAAACAATATTGGAGACCTGAATGGAAGACAGACGCTGATATCTCCAAATCTTTCGATCTTGGTGATGCATCCACTTTAGGTATGTATCTAAACGTCCAGATAGTATCGAGGTCTTATTCATCTTTCAGGCCCATCTATTCGACGGGTCTTGGCTTCGGCCAGTGGAGAGTCGCGTCTAGGACTGTCAATTGACATGCCTGAACAAGAAGTAAGTTTAAGTACCACGTAAACACTCTCTGAGCGCTGACGCTACCTAGCGATATATAGATGAACAGGATGTCGTCCGCGAGATCCTGATGGTCCTTCAAGGGAGGAAGAACATACTCCTGCAGTGGACTAAGACCGCCTCTGGCGAGGGTTCATTTACGGTATGCCCTCCATTACAATACGTGTTCCCTATGTATACTGAACACTACTTATCCTCAGCCTTCGCCCACGGCACCGCGCATAATCCATCTCTCCCTCTCCTCACAGTCGTCTATCATATCCTCCCTCGCTCGCATTGCCACCACAGCACAACGTCTCCGAGAATTCACTAGCACCATTTTCACACAGTCTCAATATCATATTTCAACGCACGAACGTCATAAACACAAGCCTGGGATCACTACGACCTTGGAAGCATTCGCAGACGCCGTTGATAGTGAAATCAAGGCGTTCGATGCTTGGTGTGCGGGAAAAGAGGAAGTCATGTGTCGTGCACAGGCAGGAGTCTATACAGGGCCTGTCATCGTGAGCCTCCTGAGCACGGAGAAGGCGGTTAGAGACACTTTTGAAGGGTCCTTCAGCGTCTTGTGGGAGGTCGTTATGAAGGTGTTTGCTTCTACTGAGAATGGCAGTGATAACGGAAAAGGATGGGCCTTGCCTGAAGCGAGGATCCCGCCTGCTGCGGTCACCGCTCTTCTCCTTGACACATTATTTCTCGCTGTTCAGGAAAATGTAGAACGTGGGGAACAGGTGACCGCTGATACGTTGATGCGGGTGTTCGTGAGGAGTGCAGAGCCTGTCTGGCAAATGGTAGGTCGATGGCTGCGAGACGGAATGGGGATGGGAATGACCATTGGAGATGGAAGTGAGAAGGATGGGGAGCTCGATGATGAGTTCTTCATAGAATCCACAGGCCTCGGGGTCGGGATGATGGGTATGGGTCTCTTAGATCCGGACTTTTGGGCGGAAGGTTATTCTCTGAGGGCCGGGGTAGGTGACGATGAAGATTCTAGGACACCGAAGACGAGGACGATCCCGGTATTTCTCCAACACGTCGCTGAGCCTATTCTTGGCTCTGGAAAGGCCACAGGCTTGCTACGAGCTCTTGGCATACCACCTTCGATGGACGGAGAATTATGGCTTGATGGTTGGCGTCCTTTCAGTGCGCTTGTGTCCTCTGAGGTCATACCGTCTTCCCTTCCATCAACATCTCAAATACAAGGAAATTCCTTGTTCTCTGTTTCTGTCGACACTCTTTCACGGCTCGTATACGATCAGCTTTTACCGCACTGTCTGGCGACGGGAGCTCTGCTGGCAAAAACCCTTGTGGATGAGTGCGATTTGTGGCATCATTTGTCTACCGTCGAGGGTCTCTTTCTGATGAGGAAAGGCGACGCAATGAGCCACTTTACCGATGTCCTTTTCGCCAAGGTGCACTTGATTTTCATCACTCCGTGTCTCAAAAAAAGTTTCTCGTTGGCTGATTGCTGCTTCTAGATGGACAGTCGACAAGCATGGAATGATTTCCATTTCTTGAACACTGCGTTCTGTGACGTTGTTGAAGCTAACCTGGGATCTAATGCTGGCGCGTTAGATTGGGTCCAGACATCTCTCGTACGACTATCATATCGAGGCAACCAAGAGCGAGGGAGAACCATATCCAGAACCGTCAAAGCCATAGACGGCCTGCTTGTCGAATATGCCTTGCCATTCCCATTGACCTACATCTTTTCACCTCGGGTGCTGCAGGTATATAGTGAGATCTTCGTATTTCTCCTGCAGATTCGTAGGGCGAAGACTGCGTTGGAAAAGATTCTGGTTAGAGCGGAAGGTATGAGTGGTGGAAGGCTTAGAATTGAGATGAAAGCGTTTTACGCTATGAGAAGTCGATTATCATGGTTCATCAAGTATGGAATTTTCTTGCATTTCAACGGTTCGACCTGACCCTCTTTTGCAGCACATTCCTCAATTTCTTGACGACATATGTAAGTTATATGTGGAGAGTGAGCCTTCTTTATGATCTGACCCAGGACATTCTCCAGGTGATTCATACACAAGTGGTCAAATTTCATGACATCTTCCGTACAGCCAAATCTCTTGACGAGATGATCACATGCCACGATGAACAGTGCGTTTGGACTTCTTTGAGCCCACTGGGCAGCCCTAAAAATGTCTATCTAGTCTTCAAAAAATACAAGGACGCTGTCTGCTTCGACCAAATGTACGCTCTGACATCTGATGTTTGTACTTAGCTAATCTTTTGGTCGATGACAGACATCTTCCTTGCACCGTGCCGTCCTCTCTATTCTCGACATGTGTATTCATTTCACAGATTTCTTCGTCTCTTTTGCTGGAGATACCACCCTGGATATTTCCCGACAGTCTATAACGGTCAAACGGCATCGTAGCCGGCGACAAAGACGACAACGTAGAAATACCATCGGATTCTCCCAGATCCTTCAATTCCAGGATAGTTCAGACGAAGATGAAGACGAGAATGACTTTGACAACGATGTCGGAGAGAATTCGCGTGTTCCGGAGCCATCGTTTTCTATGGCAGTCTCAGCGTCTTCTGGGGAAGACGATTTCTCTAGTCGTCTGGATAAGATGTCGACAGAACTCGATGGTCTTGTCAGGTTCATTCGGAGGGGTGTGGAAAGTCTGGCGGGGGGGACAGGGGAGGCTGCTCCTGCATTTGGTGTGTTGGCGTTCGCATTGGAAGACTGGGATAACTAGTGCTGTTCATGTCTCAGGGGGCGGCATCGGACTGTGGGCATCATCTTGAAGATGTCATATGGTGTGTCAGATACACTTGACGTAGATTTATGTAGCTGTTGCTCATGTATAGGCAAGAGTTGAGTAGACCTGCAGTTCAATTGTTCCGGTCCGTCAGAAAGTTCATCGTCGACGTCGCAGATTAAAGTGATAGTATAGATACAATGTAGTGTAGATTACGAGCACTGGAAAAATACATGTGGTGTTGCACCATATCGGTGCACTTGGAAAGGTATGTGAGTTAGACGGAGACGTCGGTCGGGTAAGCAATAGATAATAACTTCAAGATGGCGTACTCAGTTCATAACACTTTCGGCACCTCTGTGATCTACTCTCCGGTTTATCCCTCCGAGCAGTATTTTTGTCAACATTTCAGCAGTCAAACGACCACCAGTGTACGGAGTCGTATCCACGATATCCTGTCAACAGATGAAAGATTATGAACCGTTGCGTTTCAAGAAAAGAAGGTGGCTCAACTCGAATACCATAATTCCCTGAGAGGGCATCATCGAGTTCTTGTAGGTATGCAGTCGCCTTTCGAGAGTCGCCGATTTGAACAAATTGTATACCGACCTGCGATAGGGTGTATATCGTTGGAAAATGCAATATACGCGGAGATAGAGAGGAATCACTTACCTGCGTCATCGGAAAATGTCCAGCGTCTAAGCGTCGTGCTGCCGCGACGATAACGCTTTCTGGGTCATCTGTCGGTGAGCCGTCACTGAGGACGATATAATTCACGGGCTTGATTTCTTTCAGTGCGGTGGGATCGTCCTGTACACGCTCGATGAGGAGCAGATAATGAAGCAGCAGCTCCTCCAGTTTCTCCCCAATCGGTGTTATACCTCGAGGGCGGACGCTGTCGAATAGCTGTTTGACTTGCGCGGCGTTCTACTCAGGTATCAGCAATTGGATGAGAAGTCTATAAACTCATAGAAGACAACGTACCTTCATATTAGTTCCGATTTTTGTATTGTTTAGAAAGTACACGTCAATTCCATCTGCATCATATCGGCCTGCCGTGTCGGCCAATGAAGCAAGTGCGTCGCGGGCCTTGGGAAAGTCATCAGGAAGGTGCCGCGAAATGCATCACACAGCACGACTTGCCTCATTCCATAATGATCCACGCATGGATCCAGAATCATCTACAATGATGACTGTGTTATATTTCTTCAACGTTTCCAGGGCATCCTCAACGGATGCCTGGCGCATGGGGGCCCGAAGGTCTATCAAAGAAACTCGTCACATCTTCATTCTCTGCCACTAGATATGATATGACGCACAAGTGTTCGATCTGACAGGTCTCGACGATCTCGAAGACGTCGTAAAGACCTGCGTATGTCGAGAACCAAGAGCAGGGGCCACCGGTGGCACCGCTGAGTAAGGTGGCGGCGCTTCCGGTGTACGCGAGGACGCAAGGGAGGCATTCGCTGATCTACTCCTCCGATGATTCCCAGAAGAAGGTGGGCGTAAGAAGCTGTGATCAGTACTGCGCATATCATTTCTGACACTGAGTCGCCTGGAACGCGCAGACGAAGTGATAGCCTGAGGTCTGATTGGCTTGGAGATCATGGCTGATGGGTCAAAATCGATGGACGATCTGGAGGATGACGAGGAATTACCCATGGTGCTGCAAGTATGGCAAATGCGCAAGAAAAATCTGAAGGACTAAATGGATTTTAAAGCTGCACAGCCTGTGTAGCAGGAACCTGAAGCTGAGATATGCGTAAGAGGAAGGTTCTTCGATACACGAGCTTTCGGAATTCTTCGACGGCTTTAGAATGCTCCGATATACTGCTTTCCTCCACTGGGATGTTGAGACAGGTATAGCGTCTTTCCAGAAAGCGTCACAAAGATCCAGCCTGAGAGATGCAGTGCCAGTGAACAGCTTGTATAACTGCCGAAGAAGACGGTCACCGATGGAAACTCGGAAAAATCAGATTAGATGGCTCGTTATTGCAGTGAGTTCTCCTGTAGAAATTTAGATCCACAATGAGGCCGAACTAGGAGTACAAGAAAAAGAAAGAGAAATACAACATCGTACTAAGCACATCAAGGGGGACGCATCCCAAGAATCCCGCACCGGATGTTGTTTTTCGTGTGTAAGGTCTTGACAGGCCCCCCCTCCCCCCCCCTCCTTCTAAATGCGGTAATACTTACTATATTAGGAAGGACCCTTCTCCACCTATACAAGTGTGAAAGCTCCTCGCAAACACGATATCTTGTCTAATTTGGTAGGATTTTGTCCACTTATCCAATCACCAATTCATGAATCCCATATTTTGCTCATATTTCCCTGGTTGGAACTTGTAATCTCGTTGTGTGATGATGAGACAGCAACTCCGAGCCTTCATGAGGACGGTAATACACCACCGGAGTTTGCAAACTGTGAATGGCCAGGTAAAACTGCAAGGAGTAATTATAAGGAGAATGTACTGCAGCCTCGGACAATTCCTGGAGGTCTGCGGGTTTCAAGAGAATGCTAATAATTAACTCCAAATGCAAAATGCAATAGCATGCTAGCCGTAATACACCACGGTGGTCGACTTGAGGGTGGCAACTTTTTTGGTGAAGGAATTAAGTGGTAGAGCGATGTCGGCATAATGGTGGATAAAGCGGCGGGTTTTCCATCCAAATGCGAGTACATGTGAGTGTGAAGATCCTTTGAGCAGATTAGATCGTATCGCCACGTTCTAGCCACGTGTTGGCCTCGACATCTATTTTGGCCTCTCAGTTGCTTTTCGGGACATTCTTCTGGATACTTGAAGCTCATTGCATATCTTTTGAGTGTTTGGAAGCTACCATCTAGCTAAAATATGAATCCCAAAGGCACATGTAAGTTCGTGTATAAGGCCCTCAGACCCCCCCCTCCCCCCCTACCCCCGGTGCCGGCAAATGCCGATGCGTCCCCCTTGAAGCACATGGCCGATACAGCCGTGGCACGATTAATTCTCGTCCACGTGGCACGTACAGGGGCGTAAATTCCAAGTTGGGTGCCACGCCCCATCTCGCCGGCGTTTAGCGCTCTAATTCCCTCCTTCTCACTGTCGTTCTCGACGTTGTCGACAAGTTCTGACTGAATATCTCTCCTTTAATTCTTTTTCAACTTTAACCACGCGGAAACTCGGCGGAAACACGACAATTCCGGGCAGTCGAAGCAAATTTTGGGGACAACTGACATACGACTTACCCACAGTTTCTTCTTATCGCTCGTTGACGACGTTTTTCGCCTTGTTTGTTAGCTGAGGACTGCCAGAACACGCCGAGTATATCTGCCAAGATGACCGAGTATGTCTACGCACTGCACGATTTTCTACCGGAACATGAGGACGAAGTTTCGTTTCGTATGGGTGAACGGATCGAGGTCATCGAGAAGGACGACTTGTACGGAGATGGTTGGTGGCAGGTGTGTCTCATTCCCTGATTCAGATTGCGATGCCGGAAAGTCGAATAGTGAGACATATCCGCTGGAAAGGAGAACTTGTCGTATATATACACAGAAATGCTCCCATTCTATTATTTCCCATTATCTCTGCCATGAGTTACTTACTATATTCTCTCGCTCATCAGGGACGTAATATCAGCGGTAAAGTCGGTCTATTTCCTCAGACTTACACATCGACCTCCCCTCCATCTGCCGAGGCCCTCGCCCAAGCAGCTTCACCTTCAAGCAACTCTGCCTCCGGATCGACATCCGCACCACCACCCGCAGCCCCTGAGCCCATTCCTGTGGAACAGACACCTTCAACCAAAACTATCCTACAACCTTTGCACGAAGAATCAGAGTCCGAGTCACCACCACCTGTCGCCGTCAACGGAGACGATCGAAAAGCTTCGATGGACGGCAGCATTCACAGTGCCGGAGACGGGGAGGTGATGAAGGCGACTATGACAGATGTCCAGAAAGCTATAGAACAGCTGGGACGGCGGAGAGAGCACCCTGACGAGAGCAGAAGTTTCAGTTTCACTAGCTCTCGGGACGACCGGGATACGGACAATGACACTGACCTGGACTTTGACCTGGACGACCCTAGTGATAACGACGGAGCAGGTGAGAATTGGCATAAAGGTGCTCGGAAGAAGTTAGCCGAGAAAGCGAGGAGGGCAGTCGAAGAGGCAGAGAAGTTGGAGATGATAATGGGTGCTGGCAGATCTAAAGCCCCTCCTATCGAAGTTGAGCTCAGCGATGAAAGTGAAGGAGAAGATGACCCAGAAGAACACGCCCACACTTCGTATGCGCGCCAGCACCCACATATTCCAGAGGAGGTGGAGGAAGTGGACGAATTCGGGACACTCAAGGGGACCACGGACGAGGGGGAGGCAACTCTCACCAGGACTATCAACACCAATGTCGATGCCCCTGCAAGGGACGAGTCCGAAGTTCAAACCGCTACCGCTCCGCGTTTCCCGACCATCCGACCCCCTACTCCTCAGCTCACACCTGTCGAGGAACCAAAACAAATTTCTTCGGCTTCCCCCACCCAGCCTGAACCGATCGCCCTCAATGATCCTCCTGCCGCAGCCGTCGCATTGCCTTCGCCTACTCCATCGTCGACGCAACTTCCTCCACTATCTAAACACAGCAGTATAGCTTCTTCTACGAGAGCATCTTCTCTTTCCCCTTCAGTGCCACAACCTCTCTCGGCTTTCTCCCAGCAGCCGACCCTCGTCGAGGAAAAAGCAATGAAGGAAAAAGGCCATCCAACAGAATGGTCAGTAGACGACGTAGTCGATTGGTTGAAAAGCAAGGGCTTCGATCAGGACGTTTGCGATAAATTCATCGGTGAGTCTTTCTTGAGCTCTCCTTGAAGGGCGGTTCTTGATAACGCATCTCCTTCAGAACAAGAAATTACCGGCGACGTTCTGCTCGAACTCGACGTGAACCTTCTAAAGTCTGAGATCGGCATCATGGCATTCGGGAAACGCATGCGTATCGCTAACGCTATCACAGACCTTCGCCGTCCTCCTTCCATAATCTACTCTGATCACCAGGTATCACCCTCTTCACCTTTGAACAACACGTTCCTTCAGCAATCACAACCTCAATCTCCATCCAATGTTCATTCTCGTCACCAATCTGGAAACCACTCTTACGGTTATTCTCAATCTGTACAAAGCTCAGGCCATCAGTCGCTCAACGGCCCTAATGGGAACGGAGGTGCAGCCTTCGCTTCTGTGGTCAGCCCAGAGAGCCCGCCTCATACGGGCGATTTCCCTGGAACGCCCATGAGCCGACTCGAAGAAGGTGATAGAACTTCGGACGCAGGTTCCAGTGTGGCTCGCATGAGTCCAGGATCTGACGTAGCTGCAGGGTTCTCTGGATTGAAGGGACTCGGTATTGCACTGGGTGACCCGCCGGCGACCAATGGGAAAGGAACAGTGAGTCTCCTCTTATCAGTGTTATTCCTCGAAGATGCGACTGAATCTGTTATATAGAAAAACCGCCCAGCACAGTTGACGCTATCACCTAGTGATAGTGCTCTTACCAACTCCAAGGCTATATCTGATGTTCCCGAAGAACAAGAAGACGATAGGACTGCGTTGAGTGATGTATGTTACATGATTCATTCTGCTCAATCGTGAACTCAACATCTCAACTCCCATTGACCTCTTCCTTTTCAGAGCGAATCAGGACCAACGAAGACGATGCGTCGTCTATTCGGTCGATCGCATGATTCTGCATCATCCAAGGATCACGACAAAGACTCTGCTTCTTCTCCCCGTTCGAAGGAAGGCGCACCCCCGGCATCTCCGAGAGCGTCACCAACTGGACGTGACACGACAGAAAAAGATGGTGTCAGCATGGTCAGTCGACATAGCCGAGGAAAGAAAAGTGTAGATGCTAGTAAGAACACGGACCGGTTGAGTCTCTTTGGAAGCGCCTTCGGTGCAACAATCGGCAAAAATCGCAAACCTCCACCGAGGTATTCAGTGTACGTGGAATCGGCATCTTGTCAAGAACTGAACTGTTTGCTGATATCCTGCTGTTCTTAGGAGTGGCCTGGACGAGAATGGCGAGAAAATTACGCCTATGAGTCTTTCGAGACTATACCCCAGTACGAGGAGATCAGCGTCAAGACCGTCGACATCGGATGGTCATCCGAAGTCCAGCCCCAAGGAGACTCGACACAGCCACGGAGACCATACACCCAAAGAGCCCAAAGAGCCAAAGGAGCCAAAGGAGTCCAAGGAGAAAGAGAAGGAGCAAAGAGATCCGACGCTCCTCCGTAAACGGACGACCTCTACTCCTAACGCTAGCACTGAAACCTCAAAGGGTGCTGTTATCGTCAGTCCGTTGAAGTCTGGTCAGAGCATACTTGACCAGATCGGGGAACCTGATCATAACGGTTGGATGCGCAAGAAGGGTGATCGATACAACAGTTGGAAATTGCGGTACTTCGTACTCAAGGGACCACACATGTATTGTCTCAGAAGCAACAGCAAAACGGTAAGTGCCAATGATCTTCCTCATGCATGCTCACACAGATTAACCATTTTATCATTAGGAGACGAAGATCAAAGGATACATTAATATCATCGGATACAAAGTCGTGGTAGATGAGAATGTCAATCCTGGTCGTTACGGATTCAAGATTGTCCACGATCACGACAAACCACATTTCTTCAGCTCAGACGAGAAGCCAATCATTCGGGAATGGATGAAGGCGATCATGAAAGCTACTATCGGTCGAGACTACACGAGTAAGCATTCTTGATTGACTGCATATCTGCTCAATTTTGATCGCCTTTTCCAGAACCTGTTGTCTCGTCGTGTAACATTCCAACGATCCCACTCACCGTCGCGCAAGCTATGAATCCTGCACCTCGGCCTCCATCTCCAGGTGCCCGTGACGCAACGCAGAAAGCCCTGCGGCGAGAAAATCCTCACCAGCTTTCTAGCCGTGACGCTCGCGTCCTCATGGGCCTTCCATCACAAGCTGCAGATCCTACTCCAGACGAGCGAGCTCGATTAGACTCATTCTTTGCCAATGAAGCAGTTGCGTCTCAGAAGTCGGACACGCCGAAGACTCTCAAGGCGCCAGTACCTCCAAGACCTTCCAGAGAGACTCGAAGGTTCAGTTCCAATGTAAGCTTTCGTCGACCTGTCTTTTTGCTTGACGTTGACGGTTTTGTATAGAACGTTGGAAACGGAAACGACGACAATCTTGTCGAATGGGCCAATAGTCACTTGCCCTCCGCCCTTCGGATCACTGACACCACAGGATCGTTATGTGGCGGTCTTGCCCTTCTCCGTTTAGCCGAATCTATCAAAGGTCGACCTTCATCGCCCCCTGTACTCGACTCCGCATTCCCCACCGATCCGAGTGATGATAAACTCGACGGGCTTTTCAGATTATTTGATTTCCTCCTCGACAACGATGTCAAGATGGGCAGCGTTAGCATCAACGATGTTCGTCAGGGCAAGAGGGAGAAGATTGTTCAATTATTGAAGGCTTTGCGGGCTTGGGAGGAGAAACGAAAAGCTCTCGCTCAAGGTATCGGAATGGGTTCAGTTCAGGCTGGTGCGTTCATAGCACCCGTTGGCCCCTGGACTGGATCATAATCTTTTGTCTTTTGTTTCAAGGAATGTACCCGCTACCACTGTGGTAGGCACCGAGACATGGTACACATTCATTCTATCCGTTCCTAGATCCACTATTTACTATTTATCTGTACCGCGCCATCTCCCTCCTTATTTTTCCTTTTCATATTTGGACTTCTTGCAATATCTGCTCACTATCTTCCTGGAAACATGCTATTGCTTCGGGTTCATTTTGTGGTTCTTGTAGATGCATACACACTCTCGTTTTCTTTCTATTACACCTATCCGATAATACTATACCGTCGTTCCTATCCTCTGTGTAGTAGTTTATGCCCATTAAGACCCATGCTGACGCTTCATCATCGCCTTGACCCGTTCCCTCTCCGTTCAGATTTTGCTTAAACATCGTCTATGGCGTACGCCACACTCTCAAAATTACAGAGCATGGACCGTTTCTTCTGACGCATCAAGAGACGTATCGAAGGGAAACTTCCAATGTTTGTGCATCGGAGACACGATGACGTCGGGCTTCTCATGCAACTCCCCGGGAACTTCATCATATGCAAGCCAAGGTTGGTTGAAGTTGGTAGTAGTAGGTTGCAAATTTCGATCTGAGACCAGTGTCCATGTCTTGAACTGACTCGGAAGGTCCACATGCAGGACATCAGTGAGGAACTGCACAATTCCAGCATCGACAAATTCTTGGTGATATGTGTCGCCCAGAATTCGGAAGATTGTCAAGAAGAACGAAAGTGATTTATGGTCCTCTGGGTCAGAAAGAAACAACAGAGATGCAGATTTTTGATCGCTAGTCGGACATTTCATGAGCTTCGGGAGTTGTATACCTTTCAGTGAGAGCGTCAACGTACCCAGTGCGTTCATAGAAATAGGTCATCAGGCCCCGGAGAAAGGCCGTTGAAGCCTCTCGAGAAGCGCGGCGAAGAAAGACATGGATTATGGCCAGGACAGGTACACGGTCAACGGAAACTAGACGAAATATTTGTCTGGGCGTCAGTGTGGATATGCATTGTAATCTGCATATCTCTGGGCTATGCATCCAGTCTTAGATCATGCAAAAAAAGACGGCGGTAGCACACTCACAGTGAAACTAGAAAGCTCTCCTCGCTAAGGACACCATCGCCGTCTTTCAGGCCTTGATACGGCAAAGCCTGGTCCCCCATAATCGTGCGTGCGTTTGGCCACAAGAGAAACACCGGGTGATGTACAACGACGTGGCGATGCTCTGGATAGGCTGTAATGAGTAGAAGTGTGGCATTGCACATGGAGAGGGCAGAGGATTGTTCTGCCATGAACGCGTAATGAATTTCGCCTCCTGGGGCGCGAGGATCACCAATCCAGTATCGAGCAGAATGAAGCTCATTAGTATAGATGAAGTGCAAGACGTTTAGAAACCCTGCATCGAGCAATGCTTCGCAGGCGGAACTGCCGATCTGAGCGACACGACCAAATGAGTAAAGTATCGGTCTCAGTCTATGGACGGTCTGAAGCCATTTTGGATATGCAGAGCAATAGTCTTTGACAAAGAGTTGTGTGAGCACCGACGACGGGATTTTTCCTGAGGGGTTCCTGGATGTCCTTGTCAGCAATTGGCGTATAAGTATTTCAAGACCAAGATATAAGATTCTCGAACCTCCATAATGGCTCCAAAATGGTTATGATGCGACTTAGCAGCAATCCTAGTTCCACACGCGACCATCTGACCAGAGCATCTCTCAGATACTTGACTTCACAAGTGCCGATTTGCGTCAAAATTAGACCTATGGCTTTGCTCTCGAATTCAGAACGATAAAGGTCAGGCCTACAGCCACGGTAAGCATTTTCATACTACTACTGAAAGATGGCCACATACCTCGACAGTTCTAAAACATCATCGAACAGCTTTCGAACATATTTCTGGTCAAGATTCTTCGCATCTGAGTCCCTGAGAGGGAGGTGACGGGCAAGAACAGAGAGTGTAGCTCGAATAGTTACATAATCCGCTCCGCGAAGAACAGTCTTTCCTAATGCCCGTATGACTTTTCCACTGGTAGAACCTATTCCGGGAATCGTACTTGAAGAGGTGGTGGTATAGAGTGTCGAGAATGTCGACGTCGAAGAACTTCGAAGGGAATCGGCGTATATAGAATCGGCGTATGTGGATCGGGGGGCCATGTCGTTCAAGACGGCCACAATGAGGACTATGTAGAGAGGATCTTCATGAGAAACAATGTCTGTTTTTATCCTAGACTACGTCTAGTAGCCCCAATAAGAAAAGTCCAGCAGAAGATCGACAAGACAGTAGCAAAACTCGCGCAGAACTGCCCCAGGCTTCATTGCAGTGCATCTTCTATCACCATTCGAAATTAGAGCTGATACATATAGGTCATCCCCTAGACTGACGCTTGACTACGTTAAGTCGGGGATTCGCGGTGGAAACAAGAGGAAAGGAGTGGGCTGAAGTCTGTCGCAGTGGGAGATAGCAAATTTGTCACGGTAACCTAAAAATAGACTTTACGTTTTGAGTCCGGACATCTCCTCCTTGTCAAGTGCAAATCAAGTGCAAATGACTATCAGAGTCGGTATACTGACTAGTTTGTTGCATAACTTGTCTAAATCTCTCTAGATTCCTTCTAATTGTATGACAAGTCAGTGATACAGCGTCCCAGGATGCAAACGTGGACAAGTCAGGTCCTGCCATCCGAAACATCCTTGCCGACTCGGAAGACCAGGTTTTCGAGTGCGATAAGTTCGTAATTGTGCCAGATGATATCTTGCAGATTCAACGCACAGTACGGGCTTGGTGCGACCTGGATATCGACTGGATCATCACCACAGGAGGGACTGGCTTTGGCATCCGCGATCAAACACCTGAGGTCAATTTCAAGTCCTTTGTGCTTGCAGACCTGATTGAGAATTGGGATATAGGCAATAACGCCTCTTCTCGATCGTCAAGCTCCCGGTCTTGTGCATTTGATGTTATCGGCATCTTTGAGACATACACCATTGGCCGCGTTGTCTCGTCCTGTTGCTGGCACGATTAAAAATACTCTCATTGTCACTCTTCCTGGGAGCACGAAAGCAGTGAAAGAAAACCTAGAAGCTCTACTTTCTCCTAAAGTCATTGGGCACGCTATCGAGCTGATTAGAGGAGGGACGGGGAAGAGCTTGCATACCGCTATGTCTTCCTCGATCTCTGGACAGGGTTCGCACCACTTTCACCGCCACCACCACGATCATTCCCATCATATCCCACAACCAAGAACTGTATTATCTCATGACCCCTCACTTCCAGGTAAGCACGTTCTTTCAGAGACGAAATGGAAACTAAACATGAATGCTTTCTCTATTTCCCCAGCTTCTTCTCGCCACCGTATCTCTCCTTACCCTCTGATCTCCTTTGAGAAAGCTTTAGAGATAATTTTCTCCGAGATCACCCCTCTCAAATTGTCCATACAAATTGTAAGTCCGACTACGTGCTCAAGATTTACTCATAAGTATCCGATTTCAGGTGACGCCTGCACTGCGAGGACATGTCTTAGCAGAAGATGTCTGTTCTCCTTACAATATTCCTCGCTCTGCTACGACGAACGTCGACGGGTACGCTTTGAGATGTAAGTTGATGCTCAGTTCCATTGAATGAGGATTAACGATAATCTAGCTACGGACCCTCCGGGAGTGTATAGAGTGCTAACGTCGAAAAATCATCGGATTGCCTCTGCTCTATTGCCTGGATTTGTTTACCGTATCAACACAGGTGGGCCGCTGCCATCAGGCACTGATGCCGTGATCATGGTCGAAGATACACGTCTCGTATGCGTCGATGATGACGGAGAAGAAAAGGAAATCGAGACCCTCGCGCAGATCCCGGCTGGTGAGAACATCAGGGTCCCAGGATCCGATGTTAAGGAGAACGACCTGGTTCTTGAACGTGGGGAGCGGATCAGCAGTGCAGGAGGAGAGCTGGGGACATTGGCGTTTGTTGGCAGGAAAGAGGTGTATACTCAATTAACCAATCGAGTTTGGTATCTTGTGCTGATCTCTTCCGAAGGTCAAAGTCTACAAGAAGCCAATAGTCGCCATTCTGAGCACTGGGAACGAAATCGTCGACTTGCAATCACCATCTGCAGAGACGCATCTAGACTCCAATAAGAACGATGAATGGGGTGGAATCTGGGATACAAACAGGCCTTCGTTGCAAGCTGCGTTGGAAGGCATGGGTTACGAGGTCCTAGACTTGGGAATTGTCAAGGACGAGTTGCGTTTTCTCTCTGCTATCTGATATAACTCATCTCATCCTCACTAATGTTCGCAGTATTCCATCACATGTCAGCGCCATTCGGAGCGGCCTCGACAGCGCGGATATTTTGTTAACCACAGGTGGAACGTCCATGGGCCCTAGTGATCTCTTGAAGCCCGTCATTGAACGGCAGTTCGAGGGAACGGTACATTTCGGAAGAGTCACAATTAAACCGGGGAAACCTACTACGTTCGCGACGATTCCAAATGTAAAAGGCCAAGGCGAATGGACAAAAAAGCCCCTGTTCGCGCTTCCTGGGAATCCTGCGTCTGCCTTAGTGACGTTCTACATTTTCGTGGTACCCGCGCTGAGAATACTTGGCGGGTGGCCTCTGCACTTATGCCAATTGCCGCGCGTGAAGGTTCAGGTGGGTTGGATGTTTCGGATTAATGGGCCTGAGGATGCTAACTATATTGTCCTACTCTGGTGGGACTTCTTGTGAGCAGTTGCAGCACAGTATGAACCTAGACCCTAGGACAGAATTCCATCGAGTAGTCATTCGAGCTGGGGATCCAGGTCTGAAAGCGTACAGTACAGGTGGCCAGCGCTCGAGTAGGGTAGCGAGTCTGAACGGCGCAAATGGGTTGGTAATCTTGCCACAGCGTAACGAGGATACAGGAATACTGAAATTGCAAGAAGGAGAGTTGGTTAATGCTGTAGTCATCGGGGAGTTGAACTGAGTTGTGTGGACCCACAATGTATTGACTATGAACAGAGTGTATATCTGGGATACAATTACGAATTCACCTCCAACCGACCATGTAAATCATCCCGTAGGCTTCTGTGTTCCACATCTCAAGATTTGCTACCTTGCGGGGGCAATAATAGTGCACGTGATCAAGACGCGTCTTAAAGATAGGACCTAATAGGACGCGCCGAGTAAATTCAAATCGATGCGGTGTCATTGTCTCTTCAATAGAATCATAATATAGCTTGTCAAGTCTAGAAGGACATGACTACTGTATGCCTTGAGTGACATAATTGCCTGTTTCGACGTCGGTTAGTCGAATTGGCGCAAAAGTTCTTGAGCCTTGATCCAATCATCCCTACACCCTCCTTCCGCAAGCCACGAGAACGAATCTCTAATGGCCTTTCCCAATTCTTCAAGTTTCTCCTTTCCTGTGTCGTTTCCCACGAGAAAGTCTGGATGCTGGAACTCGTACATGAGGCCATTGGTGTATGAACGCTCAGCAGCGCGCTGGGCGAGGGGAAGGCGGAGAGTTTGGTAGGTCTCGAGAACGTGCGAGATGTTTCGAAGATGAGTATCCTCATGCGCTAGAAGGCGGCCTAAGATGTACGCGTCCTGGAAAATCGAGTCCGCAACTGTAGTCTGGGAGAAAGAGAATTCCAGACTCACCTCGATGGCTTGACCTCCACCAACACCCTGGTGAGGCGTCATTGCATGAGCCTAGCAGGAAAAAGAACGGTGAAATTGCTTCTAGTGATAATTACGTGCCGTGCTACTCACCGCGTCTCCTAAGAGCGCTACTGGCCCCGATGTGCTCAACGGCAAGGGTGTAATGACATGGATGGCCCATCGGCTAGGCTGCTGAATGAACTTTAGGTTGGTTAACAAGTTAGCAAGCATGGACTGATCGCAGCAAGTGAGATTCTTACGGGCAACATGGATTGTAAGTCAGGCTCCCAATCTTTGAAAGAGTCCATGATCTCTTGCGTTGGGACGTCGGCCACCCAAGCATTGCTATATATGGTGTCCGCCGCATTCTCTTCGGTGTAAAAGCAGACTATACTGATGATGTTCCCGAAAGGATGAGATACGACGTGCTATTAGAGACAAGACGAAACACTATCAGACGGGTGCAAACTATATTACATCGTGACTCGCCTTGTTCTTTCCACACCACTAATGAGACCAATTAGACACGAATAAAGAAACAAGATGGTAAAACCTACGATTTTGGGTTTGGACAACGCTTGGTGGTCAGGATATGTTTCTCTCAATTTATCCGCAGAGATGATTCCTCTGTACGCCAATGTTCCGCTCCATTTCGGCTCTATGTACTTCAGATATGATTCAGATTGGAGACCTTCAGAGGCAGCCGCCAGGCTTTTGAACAGAGTGGCCCTGGTAATGGAATGGAATCCATCGGCACCAACAAGAATATCGGCATGTGTCTTCGATCCATCCGCAAATTGGAGAACGACGGAGTTCGTGTCTAGGATGTTGTAGCTAATCAATCGCTTGGAGGTATGGATGGTGCACTTCTCGGACAACTTGGCCTGCAGCATGCTCAAAAGTATAGGCCGGGGAATCGAGGTGGGACCATCTGCGCAATCAGTTCAAGCCAATCACAGGAAGATAGAGGAAGGCGTGAGTGCGTACAAGGCATCATATGGCTATGGAAATCGTAGCCGCCCTCTGGACGATCTGCGACCCTGAAGGTCGGTCCGCGGACTAGGTGGCGATGATTAGATGATGCAATGAATTCAAGAAAAGCCGATACCTTCTCCGTCTTTCGGAAGGGGCAGGTTTCGTTTCTTCAGCTCATCTTCCAGCCCGAGATCTTGTAAAACCTGCCACGATCGTTTCCAGATAGCTATGGCCGCACCGATGGACGAGATCTCAGCCTTGGCTTCGTAGATATCAACCGTGATGTTATCAGAGTGTTGCGAGACGAACGCTGCTAACGCAAGTCCACCTATGCCGCCTCCGCTATATCGAGGTGCAAGTGTATCACTTGAGGCTCTAAGTCAAATGGAAGTGATATTGCCGTTCGTACCAAATTGCGATTTTGAACTTCGGGTCTGACATTAAAGTATCGATAGCAGTACTCTGCGAGGATGGTGGTTAGGAGAAAGGATCGTGGAGGCTCATGAGCTTTTAAGGCTGTTCCTTGAGCTTCTGATGTGAAAGTTGCACCCTGCCACGCAACATTCGAGGGCTTCTAGAGGGATGCCGAACCGGGCTCGTGCCATAGCAGATGCGAAGAGCCCTCCCGTACTTAGTCTTCTATATCAAAGAACTGTTCCAGTGCATCAGGAGAGATGCCCGGCATGACTTTCAAATTTCAATGGCGGTGTCCTACGAGTTGGTCAGTACATTTCCCAGCGCTCTATAGCCCCAAGGTTCAGGTTGACACGATTACAACACGATTACTATGAGACTTACAAAGGCCACAATTAGATATGACTTATATATATCCACTGTCATCGATTCAGATATGATCATTCTGGACTGCCTCGAGTCTGAATCAGTGGCATGACGGATCTGATGAAGTGAGGGCATGACGGATGTTGATGGAAGTACGCCCGGCGGGCCCTTCGTACGTCGTAGTCGCGCCGGTGAATTGTTTTGAGCCCTTAAATTTTGGGAGAACCACCGGCTCAGACCGCGCGCGGGCTTGGCGGCACAGCGGCCTCTGAGCTTCATCGATGCTTCATCGATGCTTCATCTCTAGAGATATAATAGCTCATGGACTGCGACGGTTGATGGCGACAACATCATGATACTCTGACATGTAAGTATACACCCTGATCCCGAGCACGACTGATACTAGTCTGATAGTATACTTACTCACAGGTCTAAGTTGGTACAAGTACTTACACGAAGTTCGTATCACTTTGAAGGTTTGATTTCCATGATATGGATATTTTCAATACAGGATATTGTGTCTTCTCTTAGGGTATATATACCTGTCAAACCATAGCTAACTTTTTGATCAAAATGGGATTGAAATCCGACGTTGGGGAGCTTGCAGGCCTTCTTTGCGAGGGCATTTTGTACGGTAAGCCAATTAATCTCGCGTTTAATGATCGACGGTCCGCTGAGCTTATTGGTGCAGGTGTTCTGGTCGTTCTCACTGTAACGACCTTGTATGTTCTTTTGTTGAGGAAGAAGTCCAAGGCCATCAGCATACCAATGGTGGTGACATCCCTCCTTATGTTCAGCCTCGCCACTTGTCAGCTCGCAGTCGACACTACCAGCGTATTCAACGCCTTCATCGATCTGGATAGGCCGGCTCGTATCGCATTGTTGAACACAAGAACGATCCCTATCAATGCTGCCAAACATGCAATTTTTTTCGCCGTAATGATCCTTGGAGATGCTATCGTCGTCAGTCTGGTGGTATCTCTTGGTGATGTCACTTATAGATTCGTTTCCGGCAGATTTATCGGTGCTATATCGTTTGGTCAAGCAACATATGGATCGTGTGTGTCCCGATTATCATGTCATTGACGAGCGGAGGTAGCATATATCATGTGGTTCAGCTAAATTGCTCTAACTTATTTATTTATCCAGTCTTATCGTATGTTACAATCTGGGCCACTCAACATCCGAAAGCTGGCGCAAATGTTTTGAAAAATTTCCAACCGTTCGGAACGGCGATTTTTTCGTTGAGTCTCGGGGCTAACGTGATAGCTACGTGTAAGTTGACCTTCTGTCAGTTCACTCTATTCCTGTCTGATTTGATGCGGGTAGCCTTGCTTGCATATCGGATCTGGCGCTCCGAGCGTCTCATCATCAAACAAGGCGTGAACCGTACTGCTCATATGGGTTTGTGGCCCGTGTTGCGAATTGTGGTCGAAAGTGGGGCTCTGAACACTGCGTTCCTCATCACGTACATATCAATTCTGGACTCTAAAAGTCTTTCATCTGCTGGGGCTCTCCCAATTGTCTCCGATATGGTCAGTCATTTGCTTTCTGCCGAAGGAAGTCTATTAAACCAAGCTTATCAGGCAACGCCCTTTGTGGGAATCGTCTTCTCTTTGGTCATTGTCCGCGTTGGCTTGAATCCATTGAGAGACAGTAACATGATTTCTGCTCTATCTGGTGCATCTACGGTTCCGTTTGTACGGCACCGTCACGGTGAACATATGGCTGCAGGTATTGTGGTGACAAGGACCGTCCATCAGGACGATTCAATGTTGGAGCTAGGACAGATTGCTGGAAAGGAAAGTGCAGATACTTAGTCCATCACTTGGCCAGTGATCCAATGATGAACACGACCATTTGCTGGTGACGTTTAGTTTCTCTTCTTCTAAGTTCACATACGTCGTTATCAGCCTGGTGCTTGTCTTTTTTTTTTGTACATATATTCAATAGTTTTGACACAAAGCATTGAGATGTCAGTGACGGCTCTGAAGATCGTACTGCTCCACGTTGGAGTGGCCCCTGACTGACCGCACCGCTATGCTCAAGGATTGGATTGGCTGGTGAGCTGGTCTCGCTATAGCTGACTACAGACGCAAACCTAGGTACTCGGCTAACTTTCAGACGACTACACTCCCACTGCTCCAACGTCGCAGTGAGTCCAGTGCTTATGCTGCTTATTCCCCCGTACATCTTAAATATATACGGAAGTATATTGAAAAGAGACATGCATGACTATAACACTTCACGCTGACCGAGACACTGATAGAGCTGGTAATCATACAGAAATATGGGACTGCCTAATAGGTACGTTCAAAAAGACGAACGTTTAGCACGGATCTATCGGAGATATCCAAGTCACGAAAGTAGCCTACATTGAGTGCGAGTCAACAGGAGGCACTCTTTGATAGAAGAAGATATATTCTGATACGTACGCGCTGAATAATACCAGACAATCGTTCCCTGGACAAAGTTTTCCACTCCCTCGAGGTAGCGGTGGAGCTCGGCGTCGACGCGCGAGCCAAAGGCCGGAAGCCTGTTCTTCAAGTCGACGTACTCGGACACACGGTGGGTAATCATGTCAGTGACAAGATCGACGGCTTCTTGGAGACCGATGTTCCTTTCGACCATTATGCATACCACCAAGTTTTGGTCGTCGCCGTCAGCTTGCTCTTTCTGTACAGCAGAGAAAATATCAAAGGTGGAATCACAGATGAATTGCAGAGAGTTGATATTACGTTGAAGGAAATAAGGTCCTAGAAGCCATCCTTGAGGGAGACGGATTGCGAGAGAAAAAATCGACACGTACATTGGGCCAGGTCATTATGTCATTCGTGGCGTCCGACATGGCACGTATCACGGGATCTTCGAAGACAACATCTGGGAGGTCAATCTCTAGCGCGTATTCCACCATCGCTGTTGACGACTAGTTAGCGAGGAAAAGTACGGAGGGAGAGGAGTGAGAGCGCAACCTTCTACCATAGCGCCTCCTATAGTGTGTCGACGCATGGAGATGAATTCTGCAACTGGAGGTATTCTGCAAATCGATCGGTTGGATGACTGCTCGACCTGAGAGTTAGCCCAGTGCTCTGCGGCTCTGGCAAATCTATCGAAGACGTGTCAGTGTCACGACACATACATTTGCAAGACAGAAATCATAGTAGATACCTAGTGCACGCCCCCGCAGTTGCAGTGGCGTTGAGCTGTTTCCAAATACTGGACGAGAAAGTCTCAATGAATCAAACGGAGCGGGCAAAATTTGACTGTCTTACTCGTAGAGCATCGCAGCGTAAGGAAGTTTGGGAGGATCACGAAGTTCGTTATGGAAGACTCGAAGTGAAATATCCACGCCCAGTTTATGAATCTCAGGCTTTGCCTGAAGCTCGCCCTCGTCGGATAGGTCGTCAAACTGCAGACGTGTTGGAGTTGTATTCGAGATAGCAAAGCTCGAGCACTTACTGAGAATGCCCAGAAGAAAAAGGCAATGCAAGTGGTCAAATGTTCTTCGTCGGCGTTCGGGAAGCTGAGACCTGCGAATTTATCAAACCCGTGGCTCAAGAATCGGGATAATTTGTTCTCTTGGTAAACATTGAAACTGTGTAATACATGAGATTCCGAACCTGGTAGAACTCGCAGTTATCGCATGCTTCTTACCTTCGAAACCAGATTTCACTGGATTTTGCGGCCGATTCTTGGAAGGGGTTGTACTTGAGTTCAAATACAGGTGCCGTGATGGCTGTTAGGTCGCGTAGTTGGAAGTGAGAAGGGAGCTTCAAGTCAAGCATCTCAAGATCTTGTTCGACTCGAGGCTGGAAAAAATGATGTAGGTAAGATTCAATGAAACTCACAGAGACTTTATAAATGGCGTCAATTCTACAGATACGGTGCACATGATGCATCCGTATTGCAGCTAGGATAAGCGTGGCGACATTTCGAACCGAAATAGCCATCATGATACCTACATAGACTGCAGAAAGAGATCAAGATACTGTTTTGTGGTTAACCGTTACATTAAGGGTAAGACTGGACCGAACCAAAATAAATTGAGAGCATGGTACTGTCGTTGAATTCCAGCGTTCGAAAGATTGAGATAGGCTTTGGGCTCTCAGGAACCGACAAGTTTTCATCTGGAAAGAGTGTACCTCAGATGACACAGCACGAAGTGAAACATAGATCCGATCACCTTATCTTCTCGCACTTTTCGATGAAAGATAGAGCCCGGGTTGAGGCCGAGTGCTCACGCGCTCACGAGCTGGGTATCCAATAATGAAGCTTTGGAGACTGGAAAATTGTCGAAAGCGCCACGAGCACTGGCAGTACTGATCAATCGATCAAAGAGCAAATGACGTGACCGTGATTCAGAACAATCCGAAGTGTCCGCCATGTCCGGCACACCCGCTATAATTGTGATGCCGTATATATGTCCTTTCTCCCCGAGGCTCTCACGTTCAAACCGTCCCACTCAGGCTACAATTCGCTGCGTCTAAATCAGACCCCGAAGATACCCTCAGGCTGATGTTCTATACGTATCCCATCGTTTTCAGAAGGAATCAGACATCCTGGGTTTCACTGGTCTCACAAATAGTTGCCGATGTGAAGATACAGGAGGGCTGTCCACTTCAAGAGCTCAAACTGCGCAGACCCATCTTTGAGAGTCCGGTTTTACTCAAATCTCCCCCCCAAGAATCCTTGTGTACTAACTGACGAAAATGTTTGGAACTGCGCTTCTGGCTGGCTTCCTTTCCGTCCTCGTCTTCTCTTTGCAAAGACTATACCTTCATCCATTGAAGAAATTCCCTGGCCCTACCTTAGCAGCGTTAACAACCTGGTATTGTGGATATTACGATGTTGTCAGACATGGCGCATTGCTTCGCCACATTACTAAACTACACCAGCAATACGGTAAATACCTCATCTCCATTCTGTGTTCACGACAATTACTCAGAAACGTCTCATCTCAAAACGTAGGACCCGTTGTCAGGATCGCACCCAACGAAGTACATAAGTTTACGGAGGATGTCTGACAAAAACTGAATTACTTTGCAGCTCAGTTTCTGCGATCCAAAAGCCTATCCCGACATCTTTGCCCCCGGGTCAAAGTTTACGAAAGAGCCCAATTATTACGCGTGTTTTGGTGTGCCCAAGGCAGCATTTGGTCTACACGATGCCCATATGTCAAAAACGAGGCGATCTCTTATAAGCCCACTCTTCTCCCGCCGCGCAATCTTGGGACTGGAGGGCGTAGTGCAATCAAAGGTATAGATATACGCTATCTTCATTGCAAATGTTGACATTCCGATTATTCTAGGTGGATCATTTAGTCGCGCGTCTTTCGTCTCCAGACTTTGTCAATAAACCTGTTAACATGCCCATGGCATTCCGGGCAACGGCGTTCGACATAATTACCGCCTACTGCTTGGACCAGCCTCTTCACGCCCTCGATTATCCTGAGTTCGATCACCCATTTATATCGAGCCTGCAATCCGCTATCCCGTATTTCTGGCTATTTCGGTATATCCCTCTCCTCTCCAAAGTCCTTGTCAATCCTCCCGAATGGCTCTTCTCTCGCGTCCTCAAGAAGTCTAAAAGTCTCTTTGCATTCCGACATCAGATCTCAGACCAGATCGACAAACTTCTGGCACATCCTGAGCTCCTCGAGCGTCCCAATCAGGAGACCATCTATGACTATCTGATTGCCTCGCCCGAACTCAAAGACCTACCTCCGCTTAGTCGCGAGGAACTATTCCAAGAAGTGTTGGCATTACTTCTCGCTGGGAGCGACACAACAGGAACTGCATGCACAGTTGGGCTGTTTTATATTCTCGATAATCCGCTCGTTCTTCGGAAATTGGTTGCGGAGTTGGAGGCGGCATGGCCTTCAGTGGACTCGCCGTTCAAACTGGCCGAGTTGGAGAAACTGCCGTACCTAGTAAGTTCTATTTTATCCGCAACTTTCAAAACCACCCATATATAAATGTCTAAAACCAGTCGGCCGTGATAAAGGAGTCCTTGAGACTCGCGTATGGAGTGGTGAGCCCAATGCCCAGAGTAGTCGGTCCCGACGATGCCATTATTGGCGGATATCACATTCCTGCTAAGGTTCTTCATCCATAGCACGAAGTGTTGCCTTGATTGACTGCTTGTTACAGACCATCGTATCTATGAGCCCGACTTTCGTTCACAACGATCCTGGAGTATTCCATGATCCACTCAGTTTCATCCCTGAACGATGGATGGATCCGGATGCGGGAAATTTAGACGAGTCGTTGGTCTCTTTCTCTCGAGGGCCTCGGAGTTGTCTTGGACTCACGTATGTGATGCCCCCGAAGAATATGCTTGCCTATTAATGATGTTCTGCAGTCTGGCGCGAGCCGAGTTGTATCTGATTTTGGGACATTTGTTCCGCAAACTGGAATTCAAGCTTTTTGACACAACGTACGTCCCGGTTTCTTCTCCGTGAATGACACAGCTCACCCGACGTCAATCAGTGTGGACGACATTCAACATTTCGATGCTTTCTTTGTGTCCTTTCATTCTGGGAAGCCGATGCAGGCCACGGTGCGGAGCCGGGTGCAGTGATGTCTCTTCCATTCCCCGATACTATATGTATGTCAATACTTTCAATAAAAATTGCTGTGGCGCACTTCTCTCAGAAAAAGCGAACGTGCTGATTACAAAACTGCAACCTGAATCTTCACACATGGATAACACTGAATTACAATTGCAATATCGGGACTATGACGGCAGGGACTAATTCCTTACAAAAAAAATGAAAAAACCGAATCTTACACCAAACATGTAGATGTTGGTTCTTCCGAGGCAGTACTAGTGTCGTGATTGTTGAGATTGCGCTAACACATTCGTAACAGCGCTCGATGTCATGCTTCTAGAACGGAGGATGCCAGTGCCATGCTCAAAAGAGGCACCGGCCGGCATCATAGCGGCATATGTGATTCGAGAAACCCGACCGGCTACCTCTTGAATCCCCGAAAAGCAGTGTGGCGGATAGGGTTTCCTTGAGTTATCCTTCTTTGAGTTTGACCTGTCGCGCAAACATCGGAACTCTGATGGTCAAAGGCCACGCATGCTCACAGTACTAGTCTCTTCCATTTCCTAACAGCCTGGTGTCGTTTCACACGACCTGCCGTGGTGCGCTCGAATTGGAAAGTTCTACTTTCCGAGATTGTGGCTCGCTCTGTGCTGTCCCACACTGTATGTCTTCGGTTCGGTTACCAAATTGAAACCACCATCATGTAAGCTTGGTCTATGAAAAACTGCTGTCTTCGATTCTTCGCGGTTCACATATAGTGACGGGACCACGTTTGCCTCTTGTCTCACTCTGCAATGCCTGAACTTTCCAACACCGAATCCCACCAAACCCCTCCCAATCCACCCGCAACTAACGACGGGTCAGAGAAGGATCTTTCGACGACCAACGCTCTTCAGACCGTCGAAGAGCCTCCGGCACTTTCTTTCCCTGAAGGAGGTTTCCAAGCATGGGCTACCGTATTCGGAGCGTGCGTACGCTCTCAGCTACGTTTTATCATCCTGTTGACCTCCCAATAGATTTCTCGTTCAAGTCTGTGGATTTGGGTGCGAGTTCTTGCGTTCACTCATGATGAGCACGGTTTTCTGATTTCGTGCGACACTTAGCTATACTACCTCGTTTGGTGTATATCAAGGTACGCAAATCGACTGGTGTAGAATGCAATATTGATGAGAGTTTAGATTTTTACGTTCGCGAGTACATACCCAACGCTTCCCCGTCTGCCATCTCGTGAGCTTTATTCCCCTTGCTTCAAATGACATCTGCAACTCATACATCTCATATTACAGTTGGATTGGTAGCGTCAATGCTTTCCTACTTATTTCCGGAGGTGCGGTTGCTGGCCGATTCTATGATCGTGGATATTTGTGAGCCACGATAACGAATTTTGCATTCGAAATAAGTACTTATGGGCGAATTAGCTACACCCTTCTGTATGGAGGGTCACTTCTGACAGTGTTTTCCCTGTTCATGCTTTCATTGGCTAAACCAGACAACTACTATCAGGTATATATCTCCACACTCTATGTGTGCTTTGTTGATAAGCGGTTTCAGGTTTTCCTCAGTCAGGGTATTGGTGCTGGCCTCGGTGGCGGTATAACTTACGTTCCAAGTGTCGCCATCGTTTCTCATTACTTCGCAAAACGACGAGCTTTAGCGATGACACTGGTTGCTGCTGGGTCTTCTGTTGGTTCTGTTATCCATCCGATCATGCTCAACAACACCCTCGGAACACGACTCGGCTTCGGGAACGCTGTCCGTGCTAGTGCAGGCTTGGTCGGAGGGCTACTTCTCATCGCATGTTCATTAATGCGGACCAGGATCCCAGTTCAAAGCAAGGCAAATGCAAGCTCTGGTCCCATTCTGAAACGGCTGGCTCACGACGGCGCTTATGTTGCCGCCACTTTGGGGTTTGTCCATCTTGTTGTCTTATCTGAAAGAGCCACTATGCTAAACATTGGGCATTCAGACTGATGGTATTCTCGGCTGGTTTCTACTTTCCTCAATTCTACTTGCAGCTTGATTCTACGTCCCATCACTTGAATAAGACCTTCTCGTTCTACGCCGTTGAGTCTTCAGCGCTTAATCTTGATTTCTAGGACTCTCTAATAGTCCTTTCTTCATGCAGCTCGTGATCATGAATCTGTCGAGCTGCATAGGAAGAGTCACCCCAGGCCTTTATATTCATTCCCTCGGGGTAGGAAATATGATCACCATCGCCGCGGGCTGCTGCTCAGTCATCATATTCGGGATGATCGGTCTCAGCACCATCGCTAGCGTAGTTCTCCTAGGCGTCTTCTTTGGGTTTTTCTCAGGAATGTGTAAGTTCTAAAATCGCGTTCGTTTGGTATTACCACTAACGTGGTACGAAACACAGTTGTTGCTCTCATGGGGCCGTTGATGGCCAGTTTGACAGATGATTTTTCCGAGTTAGGGTATGAGATACAGACGCGTTTCATTATCTGAGACTCACTCTGAACATATAGAATACGTATGGGCGTGGCTTTCTTCTTCTCCGGTAAGAGTTTGTCTCGTGGTCTGATGTGATTGAAGTTGATTGGGCTCCTCAAGGCGTAGGAGGTCTGATAGGTCAGTTCTCTCAAATCCAGAGATCTTTCATTATCTCTCTTTGGCTGATGACCGATGGCTCAGGAACACCCATCGACGGTGCCCTTCTCGGTGACCGATTTACGTGGTGGAGACCGGCAGTGTTCAGCGGGGCAAGTACCTTATTTTCTTCGACCTTTGCATGGTTTCTAAATCTATCTCCCAATTCTCTTAGGTCACTGCCTTTGTCGGATTTTGCTTGTTTGCAACGATGCTAGTCCTAGTTCGCAGGAAGACCATGCTTAAGGTATCAACATAGTTTTTTCCAAGACAATAAGGCGGATCTATCGTGTACCTGAGCTATGAGTTTGGCATCAACTGCCACCAAGTACATATTATGGGTTTCTCAATTTATGCAAGACTCGTCCCGGATGACGAGTTTCTGACGCATCGAAACATGTTCAGAGAACTTTTGTCAGAGAACCTCCGTGTATACCAGACGTTCCTAGTAACCTCCTAGGGATTTTGAACGTCGCATTCGTCAAACGTTCAGTCAAGGTAAATATATGCAAGTTTCCTATATACGTCGAACACTAGAGCTCGTGCCCCTTCTGGAATTCTAGATCGATGCCTTTTCAGACTGCTCAGCAAACGGATAGTCGGTATATCCTTTGCCACTCGCATCTCCAGGGACATAGAACGTGCTCCTGTCATACTTGTTCAGGGGAATGTTCTTGAGCAGTCGCTCAGGTAGGTCAGGCTATTGAGCGGAAATGGTCAACAGAAGCGTGAAGAGTAACGCAGTGAGGACGACCAAACTCACGTTAGCAAGGAAAAGTCTACCAAAACCGATGATATCCCCTTTTTTCTCCGCAACATCCAGAGCTATATCCCGGTCATACCCTCCGGTTGTGATCAACGGTCTCGGAGCCCATAGCTCCCGTATGAAATCATTCGACTCGTGTTCTGCTACGGTGTTAGGATCGCGAGTGACGCTACCGTTCACGCGGGGTTCGACGAGGTGAATGTAGGCGAGCTTAGGATAACGATCTCGAAGCTGAGAAACTAAATAGGAGAACGTCGGTTTTGGGTCGCTCATAAGCATGTCTATGATATTCCCACTCAGTAAACCTGATAGAAGGTGAACAGCAGGTGGAACCTACCATTATAATATCCCCACGGACTGAGTCGTATCGATGTTTTTTCTGCACCGACAGTTTTTACCACGGCTTCTACGATTTCTAAGGCGAATTTCGCTCGGTTCTCCATGCTCCCGCCATACTCATCTGTACGGTGATTGGACACGTCCTGCAGAAATTGATCCACTAAATACCCGTTCGCACTGTGGATCTCCACCCCGTCGAAGCCTGCCTTCATAGCGTTAGAGGCGGCAGTTGCATATATTTCAAGGTATTCATGAATCTCCGGTACTGTGAGGGCACGTGGAGGGACTGATCTTTCTTTCAATTGAATAGCAGAGGCAGAGACGTAGGGACACGGCGGGTTTTCGGCAGCGAGGACTTCAGGAACACCTGCACGGCCTAAGTTCCAGAGTTGAAGGTACATGTAGCTTCCTTTGGCATGCACGGCCTCCGTCACCTGAGAATGAGAACAGTGAGTGGGCGAAATTCTCTGTTAGTTGTCTGTAATGCACTTCACCACTTTCCATGCAGCAATCTGCTCGTCATTCCATATCCCAGGGACGTTCGGGTACCCTCCTGCTCTCGGGGCGATGTAAGTCGCCTCACTGATGAGGAACGTTCCAGGTGTGCTAGCTCGCTGAGCGTAGTATTCCGCTACGGTTGAGAATAATGGGACATAGGTCTCGGAAGCGCGATTGCGAGTTAAAGGTGCAAGAACAACACGGTGCTTGAGCGTTAATTCGCCGATTTGGATAGGCTGAAATAACTTTGGGGTCATCTCAGGTAAAACTGGGGAGTGAAAGATGTTGGGAGCGCTTTCTACCTGGGAGGTCTTGCGATTTTATCTTATTTTCCCTGGAATGCAAATGTAAACGTTTTCCATCTGCATCTGGTAGCACACCGTACTGCCGAAAACGTTCTGCCAAGAAAACGTCTGGAGCCTAGACAGATATGTTGCATCTGTACGAACCAATATCACGATTGGCGAGCATCTGAAAGGGATAACATATTCGAGATGATCAAAGAATTTTCTCAATGCATCAGTGAAGATGTTTTCAGAGATAGTGTTCTATGAGTTTATTAGTACATTTCTCAGCGCTTTATGGCCCTAAGAATATCTAGTTGACACGATTATGAGACTTACGAAGGTCAAAACTAGATCTGAATCGTCTTTTGCAGCGCACTTCATCCACCATCATCAAATCACGAAATCTGGACTGCCTCAAGTATAGCGCGGTAGTCTGACGGATCTGATATTTTGAGGGTATGATGGATACTAGTAAGTACCGGCGAAAGAAGCGTGAGTGTGGGCGTACGTGAAGTAAGTACGCCGATAAGATATTTTGAGCCCATTTGGGCCACTCCAATAACATTATGGGGGTCCGGAAATGCTGTGACGGTGTGACCTTTGGCAATTTATCGCACGGCGCCGGGAAACGCCGGGCATGATCAACTACTTCCTTACAGCAGCCTCCGCTTTTGAGTAATCATCGATCATCATACATACTATAGCTCTGAGCTCACGCCCAGGGACCGCCACGATTGATGGTGGCAATATGACACGCTGTCAAGTAAGTTCCCCCTACTTATTCCCGGGTATTGATGGTCAGATATTCTTGATTACTTCTGATCGTGCTCACTTTGACGACCAGGTATATGCGTTCTGTTGTTGAGGAAATCAGACTCCTAGCGAAAGTCACGTCTCCTACAATTTGGCTGGGTCTATGAGACCACCCCCGATCTCACTCCAAAAATATTTGATGTTTGGTGACTTTTGTCACTCTCAGAAGCTACGAATGCCTCATCACTGATATCTATGGTGGCAATTCATAGTGCTGCACACACATGGTCAATCATGACTGGAATAGACTCGAACCGTCCAAACTGCGAAAAAGTACACCATTAAAAGCTTCAGAGTCTTTCGCGTCATTTGGATACTCTACCCCTCTGAACATTCTTTGTCTATATCCTAACATGACCTTGCAAGTTGATGTGGCTGAACTCGCCGGGGTCATGTGTGAAGGACCTCTGTATGGTGCGTATACGAGAAGCTAGTGAGACATGTCACGACTTACTTCCGTGTTCGTACACCAGGGTTTCTCATCGCACTTACTACGATGACACTCCATATGTTACTCTGGAAACGACGCCACAGCAGTCTCAATGTACCATCTCTCGTAGCGGCCATCCTCATGATACTCCTCGCCACGACGCAGTACATACTAGACCTCTCAAATATCTTTTTTGCATTCGTCCGTAATGATCGCGAAAAGCGAATACAGATTTTGACCGACGTACAGCTACCTATCTTTGCCGCACGATACGCGACATATTTCACCATGATGCTCGTTGGAGATGCGGTGGTTGTGAGTTTCTGCAACCTTGATGTAGCATTTATGGTGCATCTGACCAGGCGTTTACAGATCTATCGTTGTTACATAGTATGGTTCTGTAACATTTGGGTCGTAATAGTGCCAATCATGTGCTCCATCGGCAGTGGAGGTGAGTATACTGGCAGATCATACTTACTTGTGTGGGATTTCAGCTGAATGACCTTGTCTAGTATGTGCCTACCAGACTATATGGGCGTCCCGAAATGTCGCGAAGACGTCTATAAAATCACAATCAGGTTGGGGACTGGCAGTGTTTCTGCTCAGTCTCACTGCAAATCTTATATCTAACTGTACGTTCATCGACTACTTCGTATCGCAATCTCACTCTCAATAAAACCATCTAGTCCTTATCGCATACCGTATATGGGACAGCGACCGTCGGTTGAGTGCTGCCTCAATACGGCACACAGGCAACCGAACACCAATTGTTGCTATCATCGTCGAAACGGGCATGATAAACGCTGCATATTTGATAGCTTGGTCCATAGTCCTTCGCAGTGGAAATCAAGCGCTCCAGATCATGTCTTGCATCGTCAGTAATGCATCTCTCTCTAAAGTACCGTTGAACTGACCAAACGCCACAGTCCACTCCGCTGATTGGGATTATTTTCAATGCTGTGATTATCCGCGCTGGAATTGCAGCTGAGCGCGAAGCACATACGATTGTGAAGTCACTCAACCGTACTCCTCAACTTCAAGTCTCATCCCGCGGCGGGAATCCCAGTCAGATCGATACCGTCGTAGAGCTCAGGACAATTCGCGAGTGGCATGATGACAACGGCCCTATCATGATCATGGAAGCTGGGGGACAGAGTTTGACCGAAAAGATGGGGGATTCTGAGGTCGTCGAGACTTCGCATTCACAGAAAATCGCGCATCTCATGACGGACTAGTCTTATCGTTATTTCGATTCATTAACTATAAGCGAGACTATTGGGAATGTATACTACATATCCAACGGTCCATTCTTTTTTAAAACCTGTTCAAACTTCAAGCTTCAAAGCCTGTACATATCCAGTTGATCTAGATTTGGCACTTTGAATTTCCGAAGCCAGTGCATAACAAGGCCAACATGCGCCAAATTCAGAGTTCGAATTCCGAAGCTCGAACGTTGCACCCATCATGGACGTCGACACAACTACACCCGCAGGACAACCCATAGTATCCAGGGAAAAGGTTTGAGACCAGCCCAGGAAGCATCAATCTTATACTAATCTATCGCACACAGACTGCCCCATTTCTCATCAGAACATTCGTTAAAATTCAAGGTTTCCATCGTCTTTCTCTCTTTGAGGATGGGACCCTACCCACGACAGATGAGCAGCAGATATTCACCTGGTAAGTACCTGACTATATAGTGCCGTATCTCAAACTCATCTGCTTGTCTTGCGATGCAGGAAAGATGCTACTCTCCGTGAAGTACTAACGACCCTACGAGCCACCGCACCTACCATCACCGAATACCGACACCCCCTAGCTCGTTTCTCCTTCCGTGCCGTCTACGCAGACTCAGCCAACAAGGGTCATTTCTCGCACAAAGATCTCGGGATAGTCTACTCGCGCGACATCCTCGGCGAACCTGGATCTCTGCAATCCACTGCACCGAGACTCCTAGATGATGGAGAGAACAAGGAAAGGGAACCGAGCGAGAGGGAGAAAGAGGAGAGGACGTTGGATGAGTTGAGGTTCGTCCCTGGAGACTATTTGCTCGTTTCTGTGTTGTTGCCGAAGAATGTCACTGCTCCTGGGGAAATTTCGATCAAAGGATCGGCTAGTGCTGGTGCAAATGCTGGATCTGCCCCGGGTGGTACGGGTGCGTGGAGGACGGGTGGTAGTGGAACGAGAGGTGGAGGTGGAGGAGGTGATGGAGGTTGGGGAGGTTCTGTTGCTCCTCTAGCTGGTGGACTTGGGAGAGGTGGGGGACATTGGAGAGGAGACTCGAATGCTCCTGCGCCAGGTGGGTTCCGTGGTGGTAGGGGTGGAGGCAGAGGTGGAGGGGATAGGGATAGGGATTTCGACAGACGCGTTCCACCTCCTAGGCGAGGCGAGTCACCCGTCCGTGGAGGTTGGGGAGATCGAGGAGGTCGGGGTGGGAGAGGTGAGAAGAGGTCTCGATCACGGTCAAGGTCGCGTACGCCTCCACCGAGAAGAAGAAATTCTAGATACGATTGAAAACGTATGTCCATATCTTGGCCCCGCTATAAAATGCAATTTATTGTGTGAACGAAAACATTATCGTGCTAATTTGAACTAGGATCATCTGAGGAACTTTCGTCTCCCTCGTCACCGTCCTCATCTTCGTCGTGATGGATCTCACTTTCTGACCTTGGTCCAGATATCTTCTCTGTTCCCCGTACCACAGGATCGACGTCAGGCCCCAACTCGTCTTCATCTTCGCTCTCGACGTCTCTCCCTGTATCTGCAACTGTATCGTTGTCTCTACCTCGCGCTTCTTCCTGCTCTCTCATAGCCTCTTCCCAACCTTCAGGTACGCCATGACCCACCAACAGCTGAGCGACGTGTTCTTGCAATAGCATCCCTAGAGCGTAAGTCGGCTTCAGTCTTATGTCCAACAGATGTGACCGATTTTCGTTCACTCACCGATAGCCATAAGCGCAGACCCATTCATTAGTTTATACATGTCCTTCCGTACGACGTCTGGGGGCTTCTTTTCCTTTGACTCGTTACCCATTTGTTCTGCACGGGCTTCACCCCCTTCATCACTGTCAGATGAGCTGGACTCCGAGTCAGAGCTTGAGCCGGAACCGTCGGTCGAACTGTCATTTTCTTCGTCATTAGCAGCGTCCACAGATTCGGCTTTCTTGAGCTTGGACCCAGACTTTGATTCCTTCGCAGCATGCCTCGCTATCTTCCTCTGCCTCTTCTCTCTCCGGTATTGTTTCGACGCGTTGAAGAGCTGTCCTCGTTCTGTATAGTACGTGCTCGTGAAATGGTGTATACATTTCAATAGGTCCTGTAATGCATTCGATGAGCAATATGGGAATGATAGGTTAGGGTACTCACAGAGGAAGGAAGTGGTAAAATCGATGTATCCTCGGTTGCTTGAGCAGCAGTAGCCCCCAAGAACTCGACGTCGTGAACGAATTTTCGCCGTTTCGCTCCCCTCGCGTCTTTCGAGGTCTTGGGATTTCGTTTCTTCTGCCCCTTCCTTGCTGGGGATACCTCATAGTCCTCCTCATCAGTCTCTTCCTTGTTATCTACAACTGCAAGATCAAAATCCTCTCCGTCCTCAGCCTCACTAATTTCCTCTCCTTTCTTATGAACATACTTTGCAACTTTGGTTAGACCTGCTGCGTCTTTCGCAATCCAGTTCCCTCTAGCATCTCGGACGGTCGATGCAGATGTGCGTGGGCGGAGATTTTTGGACGACTGGGCGACTCGAGTACCATCTGGGTGGAGACGCAGACTGCCAAGATCGTAGACGGTGCTGAGTCGGGACATGGGGAATTTTGGAGTTATTTTTACAATATTTTGCCGTAAGTAAATATTTATTTTTGAACTAAATTGCATGCCAAGTTGGCGCTAAATTGTCGCGTCTTTTCTCTCCTTTATACCACAACGTCGACGCGTCAGACTCAGTCAATGGCTCGTCGAGGAGCCACGACAGAAGAGCGTAGCTCACAGGAGGAGAACAATCCGCCTCCTTCGATGAAAGTAAAGGCGGAAAAAGTCAAAGACTCAGCCAAAGAAGAGGGGTCGTCCAAAAAGCATAAAGGCAAACAGAGAGCTCCTCTTGACGATGCCGGCCAGGAACACGATCCCATCGACGAAGAACAGGAAGATGCAGATGGTGAGGAAGATTCGGAGGGTGACGAGCAAGATGAGGGTGGTTCACCAAAGGGAAGGAAACGCGCTCGTGTCAACGACAATGGCGACGCGATTTCTAACAATGGTGAAGGTAGTGCTCAGCCTCGAGAGCGTATCACTACTCTCCCTCGTGACACCGACGGGTACGGCATTTCTTTCTATCCGTCAGGGCTTTCTCTTCCTAAACTGTTTGCCAACTACTCAGGTTTATACCCGGCTCTATCCTCCGTATTCAGCTGAAAAACTTCGTTACCTACGATTTTACTGAATTCTGCCCCGGAGCCTATCTCAATATGATTCTCGGTCCGAATGGTACCGGCAAGAGTAGTATCGCTTGCGCGATTTGTCTCGGTCTTAACTGGCCTCCTAGCGTACGTGTTTTCATTTCTTCCGCTCATTCAACAGCATTGACCATACGTATCCAGGTCCTAGGACGTGCCGCAGACCTAAACTCCTTCGTGAAACTCGGCACAGATGCTGGCCATGTCGAGATCGAGCTCAAAGGACCTAAAGGCAAACCCAATCTCGTTATCCGCAGGAACCTAAACGCTAGAACCAATAGCTCTACGTTCACATTGAATGGCAGTACCGCGTCGGGCAGAGAAATCACGCAGAGGATGTCCGAACTGAACGTCCAGGTCGGAAACTTGTGGTATGTTGCTAGTTCTGTCTTGTTTCCTCTGAGACAACAGACATCCAACGGTATCCCCCTGTTTTCCTAGTTCGTTCTTACCTCAAGACAAAGTGTCCGAGTTTGCGGCAATGAGCCCTCAGCAGTTATTGCGAGAAACTCAACGTGCAGCCGGCGATGAGAATTTGACCAGCTGGCATGATACTCTTATCAGCTCTGGAAAGGACTTGAAGAAGTTGCAAGAGGTATCCCCGTCATTTTTTTCTTGTTATATGCGTACTGATCACGTCAACAGCTTCTCCAAGCCGATCGCGAACAACTCAAGACGATGCAAGAGCGAAATGAGGGCATCGAGAGAGATGTACAGAGATATAAAGAAAGGAAGAGGATTGAACATGAGGTACGAACATACGACAGCGACAGGACTACCGTCGCCAGGCTGAGCATTGACGAACAACTTTGACTCTCTAGATCGAACTCCTGAACGTCCTGATTCCAGTCCAGTTGTATCGTGAGATTTTAGTGCAGTATAATGCAACTAAAAAGATGCAACGAGCATCGCACGATAGGGTTCAGAAGCTCAGAGAGAAGAACGCTCCTGCGCACGAGGTGCTGAAGTACGTATAGGCATATATGCTTGGCTAACTGAAGACTAACGTCGGTGGGGATTTAGGAAATTGGGGGCGCAGCACAATAAATTTGACAGCAGAAGAGAAGCCTGCAAAAAATCAACAAAGACCAAACTGAGCAAGATGTCGGCGAAATGGGACGAGAGTGAGAAATTGGTTTGTTGATGTCGTCTCCTGTTCCCTCATGAGATAATAACCAACTGTTCGAAATCACCAGGAAGAAGAGACTGCGGATTTAGAGGAACAAATCGACAGCCTGAAAAAAAGCGAGAAGGATCGTGTCAAAAAGATTGAAAGAGCCCAAGCCGACGTAGCGAAGATCCAGCAAGATATAGACCAGCCTGTGGAGATTGAGAGAGAGGAAGATGTCATGGCAGAGCAGGTATGAAGAATAACTATATGTGTGGCAGCCATCGCTGATCTACCTCATTCCCCACTTCTAGCAACAATTCAACTTAGAACGTCAAGCTATAGAAGCCGATGTGTCGAGATTGGGCGACGATGTTACAGCTGCTGTTGTAGAGCAAGAGAAGTACAGAGCGCAAATCAATGCTGCTTCGCAAGAGTCGGTATCATTATTCATATCCTTTGAGACACATTACTGACTGTTTCCATGTAAATATCAGTTTTGCTCGGCTCGACGACGTCAATGACCGCAAACTGCAGAAATTAAGGCAATGGGATCAGAATCATTACGAAGCAGTTCTATGGTTGAGAAAGAACAAGGACAAGTTCAAGATGGAGGTGTTCGAGCCGCCGATTGTCTCTCTCAATGTCTCAAATAGGCATTTTGTCGATTCTGTCGAAGCCTGCTTCAATGCTAATCAGATGAAGGTGAACTTGGCTCGCCTCATTATTATATAATTTAGATCTGACTGTGTTTCTAGACTTTCGTCATGCAATGCCAGGAGGATTACAACACCTTTAATCATTTTGTTAACGATAGCCAGGCTCTAGGAAAACCGGTGCGCATCAATACCTGGTTCCGACCAGACCAAGGACAATCAGTTGCGCCACCTCCGTTGGGCAGACAAGAGGTTCGTTTCAGCGTCTTTGATTGAAAGGCTTTCGGAACTTCATCTGATGCTCGACAGATGGAGGACCTTGGATTTGACGGATATGCAATCGACTACGTAGAGTGTGCTCCTGGAATGAAATGGTGGCTCAAGCGAGAGCTCAACTTACATAGGACGGTATGCAAATCTTTGTTTTTCCTCAGTATTCGACTATCCGTGTTCAGCGCTTTTCGTAAATCACCCGCAGGCTATCGGGCTCGATGGCAGGAAGGTTGATGTCAACAAAGCTATGGAAGCTGTGACGAGGATAGGGCCTAATGGTCAGGGAGGAGGAGGGGCCACCTTCATTGCAGGTACTGTCATGAATCAAGTCGGTCGCTCCAGGTACGGAAGGCGAGAAACGCAGAATTTGACAAGAGATATCAGACCAGCTAGGAATCTCGGCAATGCGAACGGTAAGCCAGGTCTACTCTCCGTGTTTTACATGTTTTTGTTTACGCGCGAAACAAATCATCTAGTTGATCCTGACTTGAAAAGGCAGCTTGAAGCACGGCTCTCAGAAGCCCGTCGAAATCTTGCACTCGCTGATGAAACGTTTAACGCCCTCGACGCGGAGTATAAACAGGCCAAAGCTGGCCTTGACGCTCTTGAACCTCGCCGCGTTAGTACTGACCCCCATTCCATTCGTGACATTTGTCTCATACTGGTATTATATTCAGACTGCACTTATAGCTCGCAAAAAAGCCATTACCGCGGCTCACAGCAAGCGGCATAGTCTCAACGCAAAACTCGGTAAGTTTTCTGTATGCTCTCTTAGCGCTTTATGCACTGGCTCACATTATGATCCAGCGAGAGCAAAGGATATCCTCAAAAATCTGGTCGAGGCCCCCTCTACCGCTGATAAAAGGGAGCAGCTTCGAAAGAAACTTGTAGGTCTAGCCAAGAAACGGGTGCTCATCGCCACTGAATATGCTGTGAGTCGTAATTACACTCTTGATCTGGAACTCTTGATAAGAACGGAGATTAAACGCGTTATCAGGACCTCGTACGTGGCGTCATCAATGACCAAGTGGAAGCCACCCGTGTCGGTCTTGAGTATCTGCAAGTTGGTGCCAATAAAGCTGCTCTTGAAGTGCTTTGCGAAAAGAAAGACGAGAAATACAACGCAGCATTCGCCGAATTCCACAGAGGTCAGCATAGTTTCGTCAATTTAGCAACTGAAAATACTTACATGCGTCATCAGTCGACGCTATCTTTAAAAACGTCAAAGCTCGATCCAAGGAGATTCTCGAACAAAGTAGAGATGTTGTGCGGGCTCTCGACGATGAGCTTCGTGCAGAATTCTCAGCCATCGAAGATGCTCGTCTCGTATATGAGAAGGAACGCGCCAAGGCTGAGGAGAACGATACGACACCGCCTACGAGCGATGGTGTTGAGTTGCGATCTGCGGAGGAACTCCAAGCCGACCTCGACATTCAAACGACGAATTTGGAGATGAATCTCAACACAAACCCTGGTGTCGTTGAGCAGTATGAGAAGAGGAAGCTGGAAGTGAGTAATGACAACGATGTCCTATCAGTGAGACGATTGCAGAGACTAATGCACAATCCGTGTTCTTGTCTTAGATCGAGAACCTCGGGAAAAGCATTGAACAACGCGAAGCCAAAGCCAAGAGGATCGAGCGCAACATCAAGCATGCGAGGGTAGGCTACTCTGTTCAATATCTACTGAGTATTGTCGTTGATGAATCTAAATACTTCCAGGACAACTGGCAGCCAGCGCTTGAGAAGCTCGTCGCTAGCATCGGAGAGAAATTCTCGGCTGCATTTGACCGTGAGTGGGATCTACCAGCTTAATATTTCACACTCTAATCATCCCCTCAGGGATCGGGTGTGCTGGTGAGGTTCGTGTCAGCGAGCACGAGGACTACGAAAAATGGGCTATCGACATCCTCGTCAAATTCCGTGACAGTGAGAAATTGCAGCTGTTGACCGGCCAGAGGCAATCTGGAGGAGTACGTCGTCTTTCGAGTTGACTCTTCGCAAAGATTCGCTGACCGTCTGTTGTCAGGAACGTTCCTTGACCACCATTCTATATCTCATGAGTCTTACCGAAGAAGCTCGAGCACCGTTCTCTCTTGTAGACGAAATCAACCAGGTACGTCTGATACCAAGGCATCCAGGGCATGGTGCTGACCCACTAAAAATTAGGGTATGGACCAACGTGCTGAACGCAACGTACACAACTCGATGGTTGAAGTAACCTGCAAGCCCGACAGCGCCCAGTACTTCTTGATCACTCCCAAACTCCTTCCCGATCTTCAATATCACGAACGCATGAAGGTGCTTTGCGTCAATAACGGCGAATGGCTTCCCGAAGAGCGTCAAGTGGGCAACATGATGGACATGATCAATGCCTACGTCCAACGCAAGCCAAACGGTGCCAGCAATGCTGCCTGAATTTGATCACGACCCTGTCTTGCCCTTTGCTTTTTGACGCGCTTGCTCCACGTTACTTATTTTTTGATAGTCTGTTCAGATATTGTATTACGCGGGATTGGCCTCCGGCCTCCACCTCTTCCATCGCAAGTATCAGTAAACTACAAACGCATCCTTCGGATAGTAGTAATACTATTCTACGTACGTTATGAATCCGCCTTGTAGAACATGTTCTTTGTACCTCGAGACTGCTCTTTTTTGTACAAACTCTTAATTCCTGTATCAACTCGTTGATGATGTCATCCAGCGAATTTTAGTACACGAATCGTCCTCACTTGGGAAGATGATATATCCAAAGCATAGATCTACAGATACCAAAAAACGAGATGCAATACACTAGTACCGCACCTCATCTCATATGTATCGGAGGAATCCACTCCGGCACCTTCCCCCACTCAAACGTCTTCCCCTGAAACGCCTTCAGCGCCACCTCGGGTAGCAAGTTCGCGTAATTCTCTGGCAGCAAGTTATCGTATTGAGTTAACACGAGTTTCGATGGAGATTTAGCGTTAAGGAAGTCGGGAGCGGAGGACGTAGTTGCGGTTGTGGTTGCTGGTGGCGGTTGAGATTGAGATGGGGATTGAGAGAATGCAGATATGGATCCGGGAGCGGGAGCGAACGCCGAGCCACTCGGATTCTGGTTCTGGTTCTGCGACGGCGCAAATGGCGATGACGCTTGGATTTGAGATTGAGAGGGTTGCGACGCGAACGCTGATAGCTGTTGATTCGTAGTGTTCGTACCAAACGCACCACCCGATGCAGTCCCACCAGGCCCGAAAACAGAGCCGCCTGAGTTCGGATTAGGAGCGAATGCAGAAGTTGTATTTGAAGCTTGAGATAGTGCACCGAACGCTGAAGGCGCGCCGAATGCAGGCGTGCCGAAGGCTGATACAGGTGCGGCTGGTGCTGGTGTACCAAATGCTGAGACCGACGCGGCTGGTGCTGATGTGCCAAATGCTGAGACCGATGCTGCTGGTGTGCCAAATGCGGACACAGACGCTGCTGGTGCGCCAAATGCGGACACAGACGCTGGTGCTGTATTACCAAACGCCGAGATGGATGTTGGTGCTGGGTTACCAAACGCTGATACGGGTGCGGCTGGAGTTATCGTAAAAGGTTGGCCAAAGACAGACTGAGGCGCAGAGGATGTTGAAGCAGAAGCATTCGATGCATTACCAAAGGTGGCTGGTTGGGCTCCAGCAAAAGCAGAAAATCCACCACCGTTTCCAAAAGCACTTGTACCACCGGAAGAAGAACCTAAAGAGGCAAAAGCGCCTGTCGCTGGTTTGATGATGGAGGATAATGGTGTTTGTCCAAAGGCTGATGGTTGGCCAAAGGCTGAAGTAGGCTGAGCACTTGCATTCCCGAACGCAGAAGTAGGCTGAGCACTTGGGTTCCCAAACGCAGAAATCGAGCTGCCTGCTGAAGGGGTCTGCGAAAATGCAGACTGGCCGAAAGCTGGTTGGCCGAATACAGAGGTGGTTTGTCGAGCATTACCGAATGCTGAAGTTGGTGCGGCGGCTGCCAGTGGAGAAGTCTGGGACCTCAAGCTTTGTTTGGAAGCTTGTTCGAATACTTGGTTGATACTGGCGCGTGCATTCTGGAGTAGGTGAGCGTGACGTTCGCTGTCTGTCTAGACATTGACAATACATACGGTATATGTCTGATCAGCAGCACTGATTTTCTCAGATTCGTACTTGAGCTATCGAGATGTGGAATCGTAAGGACGGTGCATCCGGTATGACGACGTTGATATCGATAACTCACATATTCGGATATCTGGCCCGTCTTCGAAGCAGTGACAGCTCTGTACCTCAGTTCTTCGGGTGATTCGTCGAAGCCTGTTATAAGAGTTGGCTCGTTCTTTGCAGGGCCATACGAGGTGAGTGGCCACATTGGTTTATCCATTCCAGGGGTGAGATCCTTGGTCATCGAGTCGATGCTTTGAGCAGAATATTGCGATCAGAACGTTAAGCTGAAATGCATGGTATATACGTACCTGAATAGTAGATTTGTCTCTGGCTGTGAAGCACTACCAGAAGCTCGAGGTTTCCAAGCTTAACAAACATGAGATACATGCATATGGATGTCCGCGCACGAAATAATAGCAGAGAAACGCGACGTACAAGGGTTTCCAAAGCCACCCTGCCTTTGGCCATCCTTTGGATGCTCGTTCTTGCAGCTATCTCCAAATCTGCATTGTCCGCGTAAAAAGTATTGGCAAACGGCCTATAGATTCTGGTAAGATGGCGTTGTTGATTATCTTCGGAGACTCACCATGATAGTTCAGAACAGAGGGGTTGTTTGAGTTTGACACGTGCACGTGGCTCTCGATCGCGGTTCAAGAACTCAGGTAACTCAAAGTCTCAAACTGGAATAGTAATTCTCAGACTACAACAAGTACAGAGGTTGGTTGTCTTTCTCGGTCGTAACGAAACATTTCCCAACCGAGAGATAGTATCGACAGATAGCATCAGCTTAACATGCCAGTTCAACAACATCGGTCGGCTTCAATGCCATTTCGGTTAGCCACATATGCATCTCCCCCGGGGAGCCTCTTAACAGAAATTCAAGAATCTGCCTCAAAGTCTGTCCCACAATCAAAGCTCGACCATAGTCTGGAGAAATCTTCATGGCCGTCTATCAAGCGAAAAAAAAATCAGCTATGAAGTGAGACTGAGAGTAAGATCGATTCAAAGTGCCGACCTCTCGATATATCTTCTTGAGATGTTCACATTCATCAGCAGGAGACCAGGATGATGTGGTGGGCATCTTCCGCGGTTCTATACCGTATTTGGGATCATAAATCCCATCGAACCGGATGCTATCTGGATATTTCACGCCTAGACACGCTGGAAGGACGATATGCCTCTGGAGGAAATGCGTAGATATCAAGAATCAACGTGGAACAGGAAGAGTATAGAAGAGTGCACGTCTGGTCCACTTACTTGCCAATCCAGTATACCAGAAACTTTGTTATCCTTTACGAGGATGTTGCGATTGTTGAAATCGTAATGCACTAGGATTGGACGCGACATGGCTTCATCGGTCACTATCTTACCGAGTAGTGAGTGAGTGAGGCTTGTGAGCTCTGTGAAGATGGCCGCAACACGAGACGGTTCAAGTCCGTCATAGGTTCGTTGCGAATAGAACAGTAAATGCGCGTCCAAATATCTGTATAGGTGGTCTAGATATCAATAAACTTCATGGAGTCCAGTAGTAACGGAACATCTTACTCAGTGATCGTGGAATAAGGACCATGGGTATCCCAGCCCGGCTCTATCAAGAAATGACCGACGGTGACTTGACCGTTCTCTTGGATATCATCGACTGAACCAATCGCAGGCAGCGTTATCTGGAAAATATTCACCATGGTCTCTGCCAAAGACGCGACGAATACTTCCTAGTAAGATTGAGGAATCAGAATACTAACGATGCTAGTAAAGCCAACACCTACTTTCTGATCCAGAGTCATAGTCATCCAAGCACGCCATTGATCTTCGCCGTCCATCTTTTCCATGAGCATGAAAGGATCACCGATCGAGAAGTTTGGACCTAGGTCAATATCGAGAATCCGTGGGACAGGAACGGACGGCTGACACCTAGACAATAAGGTGTGTACTACAACCTCGCGACGGAGAGTGTCTCTCATCCATTCAAGGGATTCGGGGTCGGTTTTGTAATTATACACAATCTTGGCCACTAGGGGAGGACCGCTTTCCATACGCAGCGTGTAGGCCTGACAGGAACGTAGATGAGTAGATTGAATCAGGTAGACTTAGCTTTGGGTCGTGCGGATGGACTGTGACGAACCACGTTGAAGTATCCACGTCCCAAGAAGTCTGTCTCTCTGACACGAATTCCAGTCATACGATGAACAGTGGCTTTCAGAGGTTCTAGCAGATTTGGAGGCCTGTCGGCATCCTTGATGGCTGGGTTATAGATCGAAGGAGCTCGCTTTGACATGATATAGTAGGGTGTTCGTGGCTGGTAGTTGAGAACGGCTCATGTCAACGGACGAACAGCAAGGCCTGTAGTATGTACTCACATCAGAGCTGTCCAGAGGATAAGGAAGAAACATGCTGAACTTGACGCGGTCTGTAGGGTTGTCAGTAGGTGTCGAGGGAGCCCTAGAGTCAGAAAATCTTCCTGTTTGTAAGATTTCCCACAGAAATATCTACATGTAACCACGCGTCGTCGATTGATGGTGATATGGTGGATCTTTGGGCGCGTATGCGTACCGTGGTACTACCAACTAGCACGGATAAATTTATCATCGAACTTCAATATGACTTGCATGGTAGAGATCGGGGACGAGTGACTTCGTCTGGTCGTGAGCGCGTGAGCACACTCAGGCATCTGGATTTTATCATCAAGAGCCTCGGTCTTCGGCGATGGTGTATGTCTTTGTTGAAACTTAAAGCTCGAAGCACTTAAGTATGAGCTCTTGACAAGCTCTTGAGCTTGAGCACTTACTTGACTCGTATTGGAGTCGTAGGCTTTTGGCTTTGAGGTTCGTGGATCACCTTCAATTCGTGCATCATGATCAGTCTCACGAAGATATCACTGCGATCCGTATGTATCAGCAAACACGATCGTACGCGTTTGTAAGGAGGCGGAAGGAGGATAAAGAAGCCGTTGTAAGTAGACCTACCCAGGGTGAATTCTTAGGTAGAGATGGTGTCTTAGTTGTGCTTCTGTAGGTCGTTCTTCGGAGTTACTGGACAGAGATGAACTAGATGACACACATGGCATTCCCGAGAAAGAACTAGTGTTTACCAAAACTGAAAATTGAACACATGAGCTTCATCAACTTGCTCCTCGCTACGACTATCTTGAAGTCATGAACATGACTTCCCGGGCTGGCAACCTTTAGATCCAAGCTGGGCGTAGCATTTACACGGAAGGTTGCATTCGCACTCAGCAAGAGCGGGCGGAGCACTCCCGGGGAACTATTGTACGATTATGAGTCAGTAACAAATTGACATGGAATGATTGAAGAATAAATCGAACCTGGGGTTGTTCGCCGATCGGTTGTTTCGCATCAGACACCTTGAGAATCTTGCTAATGAAGGAAGGTATTTTGAGTCGTGTACGTGGTCATCGAAAATCAAGAGACACGGACAGTTTAGTAGCCGATTCGGTGCTGGTAGCGCAGCAGAGACATGCACCACAGCAGCAGTGACCGTTGGGAGTCGCGGCAGCGGCGGTCAAAGTTGGGAGAACAGCAATCTTAGAGCAGCACTGCAGTAAAGGTTGTTGTCAGACGTGAGTGAGGCGTATGTGAGGCGAGGGAAAAAGGACGGTCAACTCACAGACATGACGTGATAGTAGGAGAGGGTGCTGGATAACTTGAAGTGTTGGAAAAGACATGGCACTATATATGAGAAAATTCGGGGTGGTAAGGATGCATCCCTTATTCTGGACGCATATGGCGGTATGGAGGACCGCGGGCAAGGACTCGAGTCTTCGGGTTGCGCTGACAGATAGGGGGAGCAGCAGATCCAATGAGAGCACAAAAAGATAAGAAGACCCCCCCCACGCACAGCATAGCACTTGTTGCGTCCATTCCAACGCCGGGTGTATTCACACCAGATTCAAAGGCCGAAATCATGAGCCCACTGACAGAGTATACCATCGTCGTGGACGTGATGATCACCGAAAAGGCACCCTACGTCCGAAAGTGTATGGCCAGTGATTATTGGACGTCCAGACGCAACGGAACAAGCTGATAATTCCACTAGAATAAATCAAGGTGAACTAGACGAGTGAACGCTTCTCGAGAGCCAGATATCTCAGAGACGCGTCCTCTTACATTTGAAGAACCGATTGTTACAAGCTGCCTCGGTTTCACTATAGTTCTGCCAGTGCGTAGATTCATATCATCAATTATAGTGAGAATATGAGGTGTATTTGTGACTCAAAATCGACTCACTATAAAGTCAAATGACGCTGAAGGAGTCAACGGAAGTACTTCAGCGATATCAGATCGGTAAATATCGGCCAACGTGCCGGTGGTACTCCGCGTATCCAAGGCCGATGGCTTGCATGTCCTTGTCTGCCAGTATGGAGCCGTGTTTTGGGTCCTTATTCTAGCGGGGAAACCACAGTGCGTCCCGGTCATCGAAGACAGGATCAGACTCTGTACTTGGACGGCTAGAAAATCGAATTGAAATGCCCATCATGAAGGAGGCCGACTCGCAATGCCACGAGCTGTGCGGTGAATTTCTGGGAGTATTTTCATTTGTTTAGATAGCTGTACCGAGCTGTATACATACCAAGGATCTCTGGATGTCGGGAGCACTGCGATAGATCCAGCCTCAGGAACGCTGCTCCCCCAAATGGCCTCGCGGTCATCGTCTGTACTTGGATCTACAAATGCTATCAAGATTTAAAACGCTCTCAGACCCCAGGGTTCAGGAGACAATTAACAGTATCTCAACGCCTGACTAACCATATGGAAAGTACACAAATTAGTGGAACGAAAATCAGGAAGAAGATACCCACATGTTTATTCATCAGAAGGACTTAAGAAGAATGGATGCCTCACATCCTTGCTCGGTCTCGGTCTCGGTATCTTTGAGGAGGATGTGGGAAGGGCGAGAGTGTGTGCTTCAGGCCCTGACAGTGAAAGACTGAGATCTGATAAAGTATAACTTGAAAAACTTCCCAAAACGAGCGGGTGTCACGTGGAATTTGCATGATCAGGGTTCCATGGGCCATGGCACGGCTTTCCGCATCATCCGAGTTGCGAGATTTCTCAATACCTAGGTCTAAAGACTCTACAAACGTTCTGACAATCGACAATCAACGATGGGTGCTAGATATTGATGCCCGACCGCCTTTCTTTGACTTCAAACGAAGTGTATTACATAGCCAGTCGGGATCGTTGAGATGTTGAGGACGCAAGCAAGATCGACTCGGAAGGCCGGTGAGGACTTACAGCCCTGTGGATTCGGGTCTTCCAGGACATAGATTCGTGGCTGTATGATGGGTGTGTATCATTTGTTTTCTGGAGGCCCAGGTATCTTCAAGGTGGGTGACCGTGATTCGTGTATGTATTACTGACTTGCACAAACCCACTAGCAAGTATAGAGCTCGAGAATCGAGATGTTCATATCGATTATCGATTGCATCCATGGTCAAGTGCTCGTATGTATTACTAAGGGCGACTCGGGCGCGCCCAAGAACCACTGTAACATTCCATCAAACGAAGACGCGTGGCCCCTAACATCCGAGTCCTACGCTATCTTATCCATCTTGACTCAACCTGCTCACACGCAGATCTATGTGGGAAGACCAAGGGGCTCGGAAGCCTGACAAGATGATCCCTTAACTCTGGACTTCAACTTCAGCTTGAACCTGCACTTCCCTCCCTCAAGGTCTCAACTTATCTGCACTCCTACACTCTCTTGAAGCCCGCGTCGAGTCATAAGTCAGCATGTTTATTCCTTTTCCTTTGGACTTCTCGGATGTACTACGGTCTGCTCTATTTTCTTGCTGTTCATTTGTTTACATGAACCATCTCTTACTAGCCACGGAAACCCTACTATGGCATGGCACGGAAATCTCCTTCTATCTACAACCCATACATCAAGGGTGAAGATAGGTCTCCAGATCTTCTAGAACCTTTAAAAACCACGGTTCATCGTATGACTGGAATTCGGGTCATGGAGACAAGCTTCTTGGGATATGGAGGCTTCAATGTGGTTCGTCATTACCTATCGGCACTACCTAAAGCCAAGATTGACCAATTCATTATATCTATGCTCTCGCAGGCCTACCTGCTTCGTATGCAAAGCGGCCCTCCTCTTGTAGCCAAGATCGCATATAATCATAAAAACGACGTTGATTCTCTCGGATGGTTGAAAGACACTCTGCATTGCGAAACTGTAGTACACACCTTATTGTCTCAGTGTCAGCCGTCTGTTCCTGTCCCGCGAATTCTCGCTGTTGACCCAGGCTCAAACTTATCGATCGACGATCCTTTCATGCTCATGGAAAAGATGGAGGGCGAAGACCTATGGAGTGCTTGGATGACTATGACTCTACACCAAAAAGTGGGCATAGGGCTTTGGATTACTCGTAATCGATATTCTGACTCCTTCAACACCATTAGGAAATATTTGTGGCGTCTTTAGCAGAGACCATGGCGATCATTTTCAAGATAACGCTACCTGCTATTGGTTCGGTCGATGGTATTCAAGAGAATGGACAAGTCACTGTGGGCCATTTTGTCAAAGAGCCGGGATGGGAGACCATTGGCCCTTTTTCCACTATCACCGAGTGAGCTTTTCTCCAGACACTAGTCTTCGACAGACTTTGGAAGCTTCATTTATATTCCGACTACCTATGCACCTCTGCAGATATCTGGACGCACAGCTGCGGTTCTATTCGCAACGATGCTACGATGGCTTCGAGCCATCTCGCGTTGCGGCCATTTTTTCCCAACTCAAAAGTCTCACGGACGAGCTACTCGGTAAGATAGTGACAGATGCAGCCATGTTACGGCCAGTCCTAGTTAATTGTGATTTCAACACTCGTAACATCCTCGTCAAGGATTATAAAGTTTCCGGGATCTTGGATTGGCAAGTGAGTTGATTATGCCCGCAAATCTCTTATACCGTCCATAAACATTGATATCTACGCATCTAGACGCATGTCGCCCTTCCAGCGTGTCTAGGCGTGCATTCGCTGGAGTGCATCCGATTTGACGGAATCTATGACCCTAAATACGGCTTGGAGCCGCGGAAATTGCCCACCAAGACGTCTTGGTCTCCTGCTGATGAATGCGAACATCTAACGAAGATATATCGAAAGGTCGGTTGTTATACATATTGATTTTGTTCTCAATTCAGAGTTCATTCAACCTTGCTTCACGATAGGCGGCAATGGACTCTCATCCAGAGTATGGTCGAGCCTTGATTGCGGGACAGACTTTGAGGCAGATCCTTGAGTTTCTTTCCAAGGGCTCCCTAGAATCTACGAGCATGTGGCTGGCCGACATGGCGAAGTCGTAGAAGATTGTCTATGTTGTTGAGTCGGTGATAAGCCGGATGTCTAGGTGTTGAATTCATTGACCACCGCTCGAGAGCCTGTGCGTACATTTCATATCTCAAATCGCATGTCGTCTTGTAGATTGGATGTGGTTCTGATAGTTCGTGAATTATAAGGACTTGAGTACTTTGACCGCGATCGAGGAGTCATGCCGTCGCACTTAAGCTTCTAGCGCCGTCTTGAGTTTCCTGAGAACCTTCAATTCATGAAACATGCGCAATATTACCATGTTATTACTACTATCTGTTGAACGAGGTTGTGTCGTCCTGCAGACGTAGTACAAATATCCCTAAATAGTCAATCTTTACCGTCGCGTAGCTAGTCATAACACAATCTAATACCGTACGTACATCGTCTTCGGGTCAGTGTCAGTGTCCGTGTCCGTGCTCGAGGTGCCTCGTTGCCCTCTCTTTTCTTCCCCTCAGTCCTCCACTTCACACTATCCATATTTACACGAAGCGTCAAAAGAAAGGCATGTCAGTAAACTCGCCATTAGACGGCGTTACAAGCCACCAAATTCCCAACCAGGCTGAGGGACCAAGTAAGGATGGTGTCTGAGTTGTGTTGTTGTAGGTCGTTCTTCAGGGTCACTGAACAGACGAAAATTCGCTAGATGAGGAGGAACGCAAAACAAATGTCGTAGATCGAGAAACGACATACATTGCGAAACATTTCGAGCGGAAATCGTTGGCAAGAACTGATAAGACAACATCGTTCGGTACGGGTGGTGGCTGTCTGGTTCGGTAGAGCTGCAGTTGGAGCGATGTTTAGTATCTAAGATGAGATCAGATTGTAGAAAGCCACCCACCTTGAACAAGACTGCGACAGCTTCCTCATTGATCCAAGGTCGTACTCCACTCCACATCTCGAGAACGACACAGCCAAGGCTCCAGATATCGATCTTGAAGTCGTAAGGTGTCTGCGCATGGACGACCTCCGGAGCCATCCAGAAGACTGAGTGGATAGCCGTGGACGCGCCACCGCTGAGTTGAATTTCGTCTGTCATCTCGGGAATCCCAAATCCTGTGATCTTGCATTGTCCAGACGTCTGGATCAGAACATGGTCTGCCTTGAGATCCTGAGATATGTATTTCAGTTCGACAATCTTCGTTCGCAAGAAGATTCCACCGACTCGGTGTATGATCCCTCTCGAATGCAGGTATTCAAGGCCTTTGAGAATTTGTCCTGTGAAGAATTTGGTGACCTCTTCGTCGAATCTACCGTGCTTGAGCACATAATCTTCAATCGAACCGCCGGGAACATAGTCAAAGAAACTATAGAGTATGATTGATCAGCTAGAGCTATACTGGCTGATCTATAACCTACAGGGAGAGATGTGACGGCGTCTCTTCCAATCCCTGTCCAGAAGGTGAGCTTTATAACGCGACAATGTATAGTGAAGTGTATACGTTACCAAACAATCCACGATGTTAGGATGATCAAGCTCACAGAGCGTTGAACTCTGTAGCCTCAATGCATGTACCACAGAGACTCGTGTTCTCGATATCTCTACTTGTTTGACCACCATGATCGCCCCGGCGGTCAATTCCATGGCCATGTAGACACGGCCATATGTACCTCTCCCGATAAGCTCACCACGAATCCATTTGAAAGGTCCTGGAAAGGACTAAGCAAAACTTGAAATCCAGCGCCAGGATGGAAAAATGCTCACTAGCCGCCCTAGCCTTCTGCTGAGTTTCCTCCTCATCAGAGAGAGCAACGGGCACAGGCTCGTCGAGATGTAGAGTGTTGGAGTACATATGTCAATATGAATCTGATTCGCGAGGGGACTAGAGACTTCTACTGTTGAGATATACAACGTCGAGAGTGTAGTGGTGATTCATAATTCCAGCGCTTCAGAGCTGTTTTTGTAGAAGATTTCGTTAAAGATGGCCACGACATCTCACGGCGCCTGGAGGCAGTGATGGACATTACCACCCATCATCGATACATCAGTACTGTAAATATGTATGCTGTAATGCATGGATTAGATCAATGTTTTGCCAACCAGTAGAAGTGATGCATTACTTATTTATGTTCGCGTTTTGATGAGCACTGCCAGTCATCTTTCCTGCCGTCAGATTCTCTCAGGAAGAGGAGGCCAGAAACCTACGCGTAAAATAGACGTTCGTGACCGGATAATGCATAAGACTCGGGGGACGTTCAATGGACGGGGGTATCTGCTAGTCATATAAGTATATGTTTTCCAAGATATTCTCGACGCTTTTGGGCAGCCGATATACATGGAAGGAGAGCGTCCTGGCCTCCTACGGTAGCTAGTCCTAACTGCGATGCTGATATCAGATCACCATTATCACCGACTACGATAGAAATCGTTGTTTCCAGGAGCGGCTCTTCGAATGATGTGGGATCCGCGAGAATATGCGTTCTGTTCCGACGTATATCAGAAGATCAAGGCTAAGCAGATAGAATCAACGACTTACGAGTCGAAAATACCAAACGACATAGATGTCGGTGTGCGAGTGATTTGGAGAGGAGTTTTGATGTTGCGAGAACATAAGGTTTGACCTGAATCCTCGTTAAAGGTAGCTTGAGGTAGTAGAGCTGTGCCGATGATGTTTTTGGTATCAGTAGGACGACATGGAAGAGGCTGCGCACTGTTTTTGAGTGCGGCGACCATCGCAATCAAAGCTGCATCGAATGTGTTTCCGTCGTAGTTGATACACGTCGCATCTACGTAGAGGACCCAAACAGCCTTGCCAGGATGAATGCAAAGAGACGATAATGACACCATCTTCGAGCTATGGGCAATATCTTAGGCACGTCAGGCGAAAAATACAGAGGAAAAGAACAACTTACGCGACAAGGACCTCGTTCAGTCTATCCGAGAGCACTTGTGCTTCTTCAGTAGGAGGTCCAGGTTTGAATTTTGGTGAACAAATGGCGGGTAAATCGAGGTTGGGAACTATATGAATTCTTGTAAATTGTGAGCATCTTATGGCCTGTGCAGCGCACGCACCCAAGAAACCTTCTTCGGGACGATCTAGCTCTGGTTCTGCTATTTCAGCCTTGACCCCACATACAATCGTCGTGTCCCCGACACGAACGAGAGCCGAGCCATCTGCCGTGGATATCGAGCCTGCTTGTAATGAGAATGGTACAGAGTCCCGATGAAAATATATACTCACCTACGTTAACTGAAACATCTCTCCAGGCATCGAAATCACGCCCGTCGGGTCTAACGTTCTCAGACAAGAAACGTTCAAAGTAAACGCGTGGATGGAGACGCTGAAATATCGAGGCTTTCAGACTTTCTGGTTGGGTCATGGCAAGGTCCAAAATTTGAATTTCCGCGGCCAGATCGAGCCAAGAACGAAAAACTTGCAAAAACCTGTCTCGAATAATAATGAAATGATACAAGCTTTATTTTATTCTCCTCTACTAGTAATGTATGTTATTAGTTCCATAAACCTGCTCTAATTTACCCCGACAACCCCTTTCAACACTGCAAGTTCCGCGTTGATGATGCTGCTCGTAGCCGCGCCTATCGAAACGTTGTTCGCCAGCACAACAAACTTGATATCCAAGACAGGACACTGCCGGACCCGCCCTACAGACACTCCAGCACCGTCCTGATAGTACCGATCGAGCCGTGGTTGAGGTCGATCAGGCTCCTCGTGCACTTTTATGGCGTGCCGTGGCGCAGACGGACAGCCGACCGCCTGTGCGTCGGGCGTGAACGCCGCCAGGGCTTCACGCACTTGCTGAGGACTCGGAGGCGGTCTACGAGCGAATCGGATAGAAACACATTCGGTGTGTCCATCGATGACAGGCACGCGATTGCATGATGCGGAGAGACGGAGGGGTTGCGAGGAGTGCATGTCGAATGCTTTGAGTCCGTCATCTGCATCTGTGATCCCACCAAGGATTTTAAGCGCTTCCCACTCCATTTTTTCTTCCTCGCCGCTGATGTAAGGCACTACATTGTCCATGATGTCGAGACTGGCTACGCCTGGGTATCCGGCGCCGGAGATGGCTTGCATAGTGGTAACCATGCAGGACTCGATGGGTCCGAATGCCTTTTCCAGGGCGGCTAATGGAATCACGAAGCCTGTCGTTGAACAATTCGCGTTGGTGACAATGAAGCCCTTCTTTAACGGGGGTGAATGAAGGGCTTGCTGTTGTCGGATCATAGATAAATGAGAGGAGTTGACCAGAGGAACTATGAGCGGCACATGGGGATCACGTCGATAGTTTTTCGCATTGGAAAACACGACGAGTTCTGCAGCTCTGAAGGCACCCTCTGAAGCGAATAGACGGTTAATGGAAGCGGTTTTTGGGGGATTCAGGTCACTAAAAGCGTACCAATGTCACCCGCTACCTCTGCATCTAATCCAGAGAAGACGATGGCGCAATCAGCAAAGTACTCGGGCAGGCAATCCTTGACGACGATATTCCTGACGATCGCCGGTATAGGTGTGGTCTGTTTCCAGTTGACTGCTTTAGGATACAGTTTATTTGCTGATCGCGAAGATGCGCCTAAAGCATGGATAATAAACCATGGATGCGCCGCCAGAAGAGTGATAAAACGTTGCCCGACGGTGCCCGTTGCACCGAGGACACCGACTTTAATCTGGCGAGTTTCCTGCATGGAATATCTTGGATATTTCGCCAACAACCGACTAGAAGGAGTATCAGGATATGGATGTTTTAGAGACATATTTATCGAGAGACTCACCGTGCTTGCCGAGGGTAAGATTTAGGAGAAAAGTTCGTGGCGTGGTAAATCTGGAATATAACATGAATTAATTAGGAATTAATTTAGAATATCGCCTTGCCGTGTGCCATGTCGACCACCGCAGAGGCCACTGCTCAACTCATCTACCCGCCGAATGTCCAGTTCAACTCTACTCTGAATACAGTAAAGTTCTTATCTTCTGCCTTCGCAGGCGCCGTGGCCGGAATTTTGGGCCTCGAAAACTGGCTCGGATTCGCCCTCTTCTTCGCTTCAACCGTCTTTACTTCACTATCTATCAACTTGATCAATTGCCGAGGACAACCCTCGAAATACATTCCAGGGGGCTTGACCGAACTTATCAATCCAGGCCAAGATAACGCGTTCACATTTGTCCTCGTATGGACCCTGTTCTTTGGTAAGCTCACCCATAGCCCCACCTGTACGGCCAATATCTGATCACCCAATGTTCCCTCAGGTGTTGTACACGGTGAGACAATCTTCCCGAAAAGATACACGCCGTGGATAGCATCTGACACTCATCTTTGTGGCCCCAGTTTACGACTGAGTTTTTCTCAAGCCTTGAGCCCCTTCTGGCCTATCGTTTGTAAGTTTGTGCGGCCATCTCCTGTGACTCACCTCAGGCGCTTATTAAACAACGTATAATACGGCCAGATCTTCGAGCTCGAACCTTGCAATATTGCTGGGCATGACTTCATCTCAATAAATTTCAATTACGGGCGAAACGTCCGCAGGTGTGATTTTGTGAGATCCACGCGCGACCTCTATATGGGTTCTGCGATCTAAGGTTTTTCCATTGTCTTTTGTGTTTGACAACCGCCCGTGGAGTTTGCACCTCTAGATCTAGTTCCAGGAGCTACAAGGACGCCGGAATCGAGTTGCCACGCGCCAGCCGGGAGGGAAGCCGTCTCGGGATTGGCCACGCAGATAAGAAGCATCATATCTCGGCTCGCCACGTGTTTGCCATGTGTCCTGTCACGCGAGCTTTTCCGTTCCGAGCCTTCCTTGTTCCCCATGCTCGAAGCCAATCAATAATCCAATATCTTCCCTCCAGTTCTTCATTCATCCCTTCCTCTTCCTAGCTACATCCTTCCAAAACTATGCCTGGCCCTTATGTTCTGCTCCAGTTCGGTGCCGATGCTCACAACACTAAATTTGAGGACTTGGAAGGTCGTCCTGCATTCACTGTGTCAGTTTCTTTGCCATCCTTTTTTCACTCGCTCACCTTGCTTATCGGTTCCGGTGATTGCATAGGAGCGAGGTAAAACTCTTTTGACATTTCCAATTTTCTGTCGATTGTGACCGCGTTTGCCTCCGCGTCGTAGGTAGCTGGGGAAGTCGGGAATCCCAACCTCGTCTTGAAAATCATTCGGGAAGCAGCGTGGTCTCAACAGCACCCAAATATAATGGGTCCCGCCAAGTCGTTCTTCTATTTTGGACCAAACCATGCCCCTGGATATCTAGTATATGGCAACGGTCCAACCTCGCCAATGGTAAATTCCATGCGTCAAAAGAAAGATACCAGCACGTACGTTCACATTCAAAATCGATGTGATGATCTGTGAACATGGACTGATTTTTTCATCCAGTTCTCGATACTTCACAGCGCAAAACGGGAAAGATTATAAATGGAGAATCACACCACAGCGCATGGAGGTACGGCGGCCATTCTTGTGGAGAACCTTTTACTCAATGTATCCCAGTGTGTAGACGGACGCTCTACAATCGCTGTATGGGAGCTGAGCGATCCAGACGACGAGTATCACGCTCGTCTTACCGTCAAGGCGTCCGGTCTTGCCATCGTCACCGAAATCCTAACGACCCTGACTCTGAACCGCATATCACAATTCTTGAATTGGTGACTCGATCAGCAATCGATACCCCAACATCATTTCCCTCTCACCCATCTATCCGCACCTGCTTCGACTTCATAGCGCCTGCAACGTCATGACATTTTATTTTCGAATGGTTCACTTATATCGGTCAAACGCCACGCCATATCTCACGAAGTTCTTTTTTCACAACACGTGTAATACATTAAATAGATCCTGCATTACCGACTCTGGTTTTTCAAACCCCAGGGCTGAGACCCCCGAAAAACAACCGCGATTTGAATCGATCGATAACTTGATATCACTACTACCACCGTAACCATCTAGTCTTCTTTACGCAACTCGTCCTGCAAGGTCGTCAACCTGACCCACTCTGGCTCGTCCTCGAAGTCCTTCGTTCGACCAACGAAAGTTCGTAGAATGCTGCGCGCTTGGAACTTCCAGTTGGACCCATCCACCCGCGGCCCGAAATTTCTCAAGACATCAACAATGTCTTCCACCTCAGTCACAGCCTCACGCCACTTCTCTACATCAGTCTCTCCCTTTTCCATGCTTCCCGCCACGCTACACCGGTATCCATCGAGAGACGCTTTAAGAGCCTCTTCCCACCGCTGCTGCCAAGTCAGTAGCCGTGCGTAGGAGCGAAATATACGGGTAGAAGACACTCGTGGCAGGATAGTTCTCTCAAAGAGGTCCAACACGTTCCTGAGTAACCCGTGGCCTTCGTTTGGGTTTGAGTTCCTGGCGGCAGTTTCTGCCACATCACCCCCATTCCCTGGCTCCAGGACAGCATCTTCTGGGTTCGCGGGCGCCCTGGTCACGGCATCTACCAGACGCTCGAGAACGTCTTCGTCAACAGACTGAGCTCCGACCTTGGTGCTTCTCTCTTCCACGACACGACCTAGAGCACGGCATGCTTCGGATAGCTCGCCCACGTCCATGGCCACTATCATATAGTTCGACCACATTCTCCAGTTGTCGTAACTGAACCTGAGACCTTGCTTGAGCGCATGGAAAGCTAGCGTCTTATTGGCGAAGGGAATTGACTTTGCCGTCTCCGGCCCGTACGACAACGAGATATCTGTCGCTTTGTCCCAAGGCTTGTGATAACATACGAAGGACATCAGTCGTGGTACACACAACACAGACTGCAACTCACCTGTTTCTCCTCGCCGTCATCATGACTCTCTTTGGCGGTCCCCATCCGAAGGTACATACTAGCCAGGTTATTCCAGCTCTCCCCATCCTCGTCGTCGATGGCGACACACCGACTAAACGCAGTCTTCGCTCCCTCCCAATCCTCAACTCTGACACAGGCGCATCCGAGGATACACCATGACCGCGACAGGAGAGGGTTAATAGCCACCGCCCGCTTCAATGATGCTATCGTCTTCTGGAACTCCCCTCGTGCGAAATAATACCCACCAAGAGAGCGCATTGCACGCCCGGATGTTTCTTTAGAGACTGTCCATGCCTTTTCGTAATGCTCCACTGCCTGTTCAGGTTCAAGATCACCGAGGAGACACCAGAGTTTAGCTTCACGAGATGCGTCTAAGATATGTCGGCGTTTAGCATCCACTACCTTCCCGCGAGAAAGTACTGTTTCTGCTTCCTCCTTGCGACCTTCTAACAAGTCCCGAACGATGGTGATCGCTTTATCCTGCCTCTCCAGAGCTCCCCAACATTTGACTACTTCCTCCCACATTTCCAGCCGTTCAAAGATCTCTAAAGCGGATTTGACAACCCCAATGCTCAGGAATCGAAGCGCCAGCTCTCTTTCCATTTCCCATTTACTCGGTAAAGGAATGGAATGGAAATAAAGCAGCCGTTCTGTGACCGTCGAATCAGCTGTAGGCATCTGATCAACCAGAGCCTGTAGCTGTAACGTTGATCGTTCTACAGTTCGCGTTCGTGATGCCTCAAGGCGAGATCGGAGGAGGAGGGCCATGGTGTGTACGGACCAATTTCTGGGGTGGGAGATTACGCGAGAGACGTAAGGGGACATCTGCTCAGTAGTGAGACCGTGTGAGGGAGAAGTGTTCTTGACGTTGAGGCATAGGGAGAGTAATATACATTGATCGAGTGGATGTAGAGAAGGTTGTGAAGATGGATCGAGATGATTGAGACGGGAGCCAGGGGCAGCTGGATTTGAGGATGTAAATTCAGTTTGTTCTAGTAGTGTATCGTCGTTCAATGATAATGTTTCTGGGAGTTTTGTGTCGGTGGAGGGGAGTTTGTCTTCGGGTGATGGAGACGTTTTCACGACTTTTTCGTCTTCTGAAAGATTGCTTTCAGCTAAAAGTACAAGCTGGCTAAGCTCGGTCTGCTGAAATTTTGTGCGTTTCCCAAGGGCGCCCGTCAATTCGTATTCGAGGCCCGTAGCCCTCGCAGCTTTAACGAAATATTCCGCGGCAGATTTGTCCTGAGCAAAGTGATGCTGTAGCAGACCCTTCTCGAGTAAAAGCCTCCCTAGAAGGGCAGGATCGGACGCGATTTCATGTTCGTAAGAATTCAGAGAAGTGAGAACACTGTCGGGTAGAGCGACGGGTTCGTCCAACGTCTGCTGATGAGCAAGCGCAGTACGAAGTCTCCACCACGGGACAGATGTACAATGCCGATACGGGAGTGCCAAGAGGAGTTGTGCGAGGCGCAAAAAAATAGGAACTTGTGTAAGGTGGTATGCCGGTTCTCCACCGTACGCGAGTTCCGATGTGGCTTTGGCGTTGATAGACTCTTCGGACAAGGACATCCCCTGTGGGATAGTCAAGACCTCCAAGGGTTTCACATCGAGATCGGGGCCCGTCCAATTTACTTGCACAAAAGCGTGAAGGCAGGCGACAGCAAGGGTCAATCGTAATAATTCTCCAGCTTGCTCTTCATCGGTGCCTATCGATGGTAATGGTAAAAGCGATAGATGAAACCAAGAATCTAGAGATTGATCAAGAATGTTAACGACATTTGGGGTGGAGTGAATTTTGAACAGATCCCGAGCTTCAGGACTGGTAAGTGCGTTTCGAAATGAGCCTTCCACCACTGCTTGAGCGATGTCCACGGTTGATTTTTTGGGGACCCGAGTGATGTTGGAGTTCCATTTTCCTGTCAACAACGATTTCTCTATCAGTGCGATGTCCACCTTCATCATGGAGAAAAACTGGGAACTGGATTTATAACGAAGATGTTTCAAATTTGTCAGATAATCGGCCACGTGCGAGAATCTCGCGCTGCCTATTTGGGAAAAGCACCTAAGGACAGGCTGGACGTCTCTCAATGAAGGCCACTAAGAACCAATTGAAATGTAGGCTCGTATTACACTCTAGCACACCAAAACCTGTTTCGATCTTCTCATACTCATTCCCAGCCGTTCTATCTTCATGGTCAGAGCCACTACAACATCTTTACTAGATCTTTACTCGTCAGTGGTAGTAAGGTTTCACTCCAACTATAATAAGTAAGCCCGCGCTACGCGTAAAACCAAGTTACGAAATTACGACGTACACTCGACTTTATAAGACCGCGATTTGACCGTGATATTACCGACACGAAGCACGGGCGGGGGAACTGTCCTCGAGCTGGAAGAATCATATGTGCAGCAGGCAACGAGAGAACGCACGAAATGAGAGTGTGAAAAGGTATTACATACCATACGATTGGATTCTCTATATGTTTTTGATGATTTGTAAGTGCTACTAAGGGCCGCCGATATGTGGATAAAGAGAAGACTGTGTAGAAAGGATTAAGTTCTCCAGTAACTCCTCGTGGGCTGTATTCAATTCTTGGATTCTTTGAACCTGAGAGGGATTGGGCCCGACTATCGGATATGAAAACATCGTTTTTTTCCCTTGGGGAGCTTTGAGGGAGAACGGAACGGCTGGTACAATCACTCAGCCAGGCCAAAGAAGTCAGAAGGATAAATCGCCTTGAAAGAGGGTTGCGATGAATTCAACGTCAACGTTATACGAGCCTGGGAGATGGCTGTGAGATAAACAGGTACACGACGAGAGGTAGATAAACATACCGCATAGCTCAGACTACAGATATCTCGTAACGCTCCCAGGAAATCGCACGTGGTATGAAAGACTTCCGTAGGTGATGCTTCCGTGCCTGCTGAGAAGAAAGAAGATACACAAGGTCTGGAATGATGAGGTTAAACATACCGCTGAGTTGTCGCTGAGTCTGCACATGGTTGACCGTTCGTGTACAATGGAAAAAACGTGTCACCGGGGAATGAGTGGGCAAGCTTACGGTCATGCTCCATGCCGTTCGATCGATACTCAGCTTTTCGTTGAGAAAGACAGAAAATAAATCAAAGTATCCATAGTATCACAGTACCCAGCGGTCTTTAGTAGGTTTTGGAAGTGTAAGAGCGTTAACGGGAACTTTGGGATCATAATCTGGTGGAAGAGTCCCATCATCCCAACTCCTCAAGATATTCGATCCCAGAATTCCCATGTTGTACGAGGGAAACACGCGGAGTCGCTCCATTCGTCGTTCGCGAAGTTTGTTTTTGGGTAACATGCCGGCTACTGCTTGGCGAATGATCTAAGGTGGAGTATGAGGAGACGGCTTATATGAAGCATCAGAGAGATAGACTTACCTGGTCAGGTTTCTTTTCCATCATCATCTTGTACGAAACCTCTTTAAATCCACCAGGATACATCGAATGGCTCCGGTACTTGAGCTGCAACTCCTTTTGTCCTGTGACCTTGATGTTTCTCGAGTTGGTAACAATCACGTAGTCGCCGCAATCCACTGATAACAAGTTCAAATGACAAATCATGAGACATAGACATGAATGCATACCACTAGGGCTGTATATAGGTTTATGTTTTCCCATGAGGACGAGAGCGATTCGTTGGGCGAGTTTTCCTAAGATCCGGTCGGATGCGTCGACATGGTGCCAAACCCGGGCATAAGCTAGGGCTGTCTATGAATTGAAACCACGAGTATAAGTTTTTAAGATCGATAGACAGGCAGGACGATACGTACGTTGCCTATAGCCTGGGACATGGTCAAAATACAAGTGAGAGTGAGAAGGCCGACGCTGTGTTGGGCGTGTTTTGCAGCGGCATTGTGGACCAAGACCGTGGACCTACCCAGGGTGGTCCATGATTCCAGGGCTACCTTCACTTCTTTCCCTTGCACTCAAGTACAACCCACAAAAACCCAGTTTTTAGCTGAATCCACCCTATTCTAGGCCACCAGAACTCACCTATATTCATCGATAATCATTTGTGGTTCCACATGAAGTCGGAGACCGACAACACGCAGTCTCCAGCTCCCCAACAACAACAGCAGCAGCAGCAACAACAACAACAACCATCTTTTGCTGCAGGGCAATGGAGTAACGCTCGTACGATTCACTAGAATTACAGTGGAGAACCTCCAATCTAACGCTAGATTTGCTTTTCAGACATACCAATCGACCCAGCACTCCAACAGCAGCCACAACAGTAAATTGCTACCCCCAAATCATCCTGCGGTCGCTGTTGAATACTTGTGAATTCATCTAGGACGCCTCAATATGCACATTACCCGGGATATGCATCCCATTATCCACAAGCAGCATATCCACATTATCAACAATACGCCCCTCCTCAAACTTCAACGCCGCAACCTCAATCACAACCACAAATGACACAAGCTGCTCCTGTTGCAGTACGACAGACTAACACGAGTAGTAGTGGCATGGATACGGCGGATATTGCTACTTTGAATGACGCGTTGGGAAGTGCAGGTGTAGATCTAAGAGTACGTACTCTTTGAACATCCAGCTTTTTCTGCTTTGACCATGTATTTCAGGCAGAAGAGGAGACGCTGCAGAGATCCCACGAACAACACCAATCATACCGGTCATACGAAGACCGCACGCGAAAACAACCTCTTAATCCTTCCTTCGACGCCCGTTTCCTAGGAGCCACTATGCGTGGCATAGGCACCCAACACAAAGTCACCAAAATACCCGAAGATACCGTCAACTACATGGCCCTAGCCCTCCGAGCGCGTCTACAAGAACTGATCACAGCCATGATAGACGCCGCTCATCATCGGACTGATACACAATTCGATCGTCCAGTCTCATTGTACGACGATGGGACGCCGATGTGGCGGATCGTTGTTCGAAGTGATGTAGCAAAACAGTTGGCGGCGTTGGAGAGGATTGAGAGGGAGGAGGAGACAAAGGTGAGGAAGGAACGGAAAGAAAGGGCGGAGATGGCTGCTGCGCATGCTGCTGCACTTGCCGCACAGGCTGCTGGTGGTACGAATGCGATGAATGATGGAGGGTATGATGATGGAGATAGTGCGAACGGTGGACCGAAGAAGAAACGAAAGAAGGATGGGCCTGGAGTGACGGCTAGGAATATGTCGGAGGATGTTAGGAAGAAGATGTCGAATGCTGTAGCCAGTCAGGCAGCTGGGTTGGGCGGCAAGTATGCTTGGATGAACGCGGCGAATGCTGCTGCGGCTGCACCTAAAGTCAAAGCTGGTACGCCGAGTGCCCCACCTGTTTCTGGTGGGGTTGGTCCTGCGACGACAACCGTGCCTGCTGCTGGAGTAGGTGGCGCAGGGAGTTCATGGGCTAGACCTTATGTTCCTACGACGAAGAAGTCTCCAGAGGCGGAGCAAGCTGTAGAGGACGACCCACGGACTGCAGTAACACTCAGAGATGCGATGTTCGTGGTGGAGAAGGAGAGGGGGCATGGTGGGGGCCGAGGGGCCGCTAGAGGATGGGTGTAGACGGTGGCATATAGAGTCTCGATCTAGTAGGGATCGAAACCTAGTGCGTTACATCAGATGGACATGAATAACATCGCGTTAATTGGCATTGGGCTCACTAATTTTTCTAGACGCATACGCCATCGTTTTTGGATTGTTCTTGGGAACCACTCGAGGACATTTTGTGGACTATAGATCATCCAAATGTGTCGAAACTCAAGCATGAATGTTGTCTCATACTCGTGCAAGTTACCTATAGCCTGGGAAGCGAAGCGTGTATACTCTAGCAGATTCCAGCTCATCACTTAGCTCAAGAATAGCTATCGACAGGGCGATGTGTTTGCTCAAAACGCGACAAATTCCGAGTACAACTTTTCGAAAATTAAGATTGAAGCGTAATTCGCAACTGTTACAAGATTGATGTTTTGAACGTATAATTATTGATATAGATACACTACTGGAGATCATTTACAGTAAGAGATTCCGGCGATCCCCCCCAGACAACTACACAAGAACAAGTATGGTCAGAAATTTGATGCAAACAATAGATCAGTATTTTGAGGAAATTGAACTCACAGTTTGAGACTAGACACAAAAAATACACAGGTATACACTATCACTGAGGTGTCGCGATTCGCTCCTGTAGGAAGCTACTCAAGATCTGAGTCAAGTCCACGCTATCCGTCTCTATCACAGCATTACTCTTCGCAACGACAGGTTTTGCTTTGGCCAACAGGGATTGAAGATCCGCCGCTATCTCACCTGTCATCCCTCGTCGTAATCGGTCAGCCATGTTCATCGAGGATCGAGGACCACGGCGGTCCTTGGGCACATCAGTTCGCGACATTTCCATCGACGGATACTCCTCTGCAGCTTCAGTAGACGAATCACCCGTCATGTCGAATTCCGGTTTCGACAGCCACATAACAAGTTGCGTGACCGCATAGAGCAGAATGGCTTCCAGGTTACGCCGTGCTGTTGCTACGCCTTCTCGCACATCCAGAGGCTTGTCGTAACTCGACGATAGTGACGATGCTAATGTGATAGCCTGTCCAGTCGGTCTACCCACAAGATCTCGTAGTACGTCCAGAGTGCAATTGGCCAGTTCTAACAGAGTGCCCATTGATGTTGATTCACTTAAAACGACCTTTGAGTGCTAAGAAAAAGTAAGAATCGGTCCCTAAAAATGAAAGATACGATAAAACGTACTGGAACAACAAGAACCTCATGCATGGGCCAGTCTTCCTGTTCACCAACTAGGATTTCATGAGCACGACTGATGGTTATCAATGTCAGCACCATCTGGCTTGAGAGTCTGAATAACCGATGGACCAGACGAGCGATGAGAGGTTTTTTCAACGGATCTACCGTTGACGAAGCCTTGGCGGCTTGAGCCCGCTCATCGACCGTGACAGGTTCGAACAAACTCGCGAGATGATTGGGATGTGTAAGTGCATAGTTGACCTGCTGCAGCAACAATAAGGCATGCGTAGTGAAGTCACGTAGAACTTTCTCGACAGCCGGATTGGCGCCTCTGGCAGACGGTGCGCTTTCTGCAAGAGCGTAAAAGAGATTTACTACTTGTTCGATCTCTTCAAGAAGAGGGAGGGTGATTGGTTCTCCAATGGTCCACGAGAGCGCTCGTGATATCTGGCTCCCGTACAACTGTATAAACCCACTTGCCTCTGCATCGAAATAGTGATTATGCCGACCTAAAGCTGTCACCACCCCAGCTACGATGGATAGCATCTGGCAATATGCACGATGCGCTGGGCTGCGTTCTCCAGGAAATTCTGGAAGAACGACATCTATCCCGCCATTACTGATGGCAGCACTGATGTAATTGTTGCTGTACGCGGGAAGAACACCTTCGCTCGCAAACCGCTCAGCAGCAGACGGAATGCTAGCCAAAGCCATATGGAACAATAGGAGATATGGGGCGTAGAGGGGCTTGTTCCGTGATAGTAGTAATGACAAGTCCGTCAAGCCAACCAAATCAGTGTGAACGTAGAGATCGAGACTAGCTCGGATGACGTTTGTTTCCTGGCACCGCGTCAACCACAAGATCGAAGAGGGATTGATATCGGTGCGAATGCTTTGTCCGAATACAGCTACCAGTAGTTCCATGTCGCGATCGAGATCGAGGTCTATCCTGCTACGCGCAGATATGAAAACGATTCGGAGAGCGTCAATGACGAGGGTAAGAGTGACATCGACCATGGCTGCTATGGTCAATCGTTGTTCCGCGTTCAACGCTTTTGGGCGTTTCGCCAGGGATCGGCAATGTCGTATACAGAAATATATGATTTGTAAAAGTGTGCGGTGGAATGGTACGGTGAGGGTTCCAAGGAAAGATTTTGCCGGAGATTGTGGCTCGTTCAAGATGATGCCGTGTATATTATGGACCAATTCGACGAAAGCCTCAACTTCTTGTTTCGTCTCCGTCGTCGAGAACCATGCAACTTCCAGCAAAGAAAGGAGCAAGGAAAGTCTCGTCCCGTGAATCGTAGCCATCATGTCGCCAGACCTGCTTTCTCTTGAAACGTCGCCCGATATAGACGCTGTTATGGTCAGCACAGTGGCTCGAATAACAGCGTTTCCTCGAACGAAAGGCACAACTTGGCGGAGTAACAGTTGCCACGAATCAACAAGGGCTATCTGAGAATGTGTCAGGGATAGGTTCAGATTGATGGAGTTGACCCGATGTTCTACGTCATCCGTAACACCACTAGCATCTCTGGCCCGATATATGTTCAATCGACTTCGGAGAAGGGGTATCGAAAAAGTGAAATCATCCCCAAACTCTCGCTCAGATATTGGATCCTGGGACCGCAGCTGTTCGAGAGTCAAGGCTGGAAACAGGAATTTAAGTTGATCCACGAGGTCGTCGTACAATTGTGGATCGTACGAGCTTGGGGCTGCTTCAGAGAGAAGGTCGACAAGTTGATCCTCAGAATTGAACAGCGGCTCAAGCTTTCGGAAGCTAAGAGGCTTTTGCTGCGTAACCCCTGGGGCAAGAGATTGGAGGTGCATGCCAATGTCCAGACTGATGATATGTAACGCGTACGATTTTACGATGGTCCTGTATGAATGGATAGCGACGCCTTCGTGAAGGTCCGAATGACGTACTCCGTCGATGATAGCATAGGCAGTGGTGTGGTACTCTGGGACGGGGCCTACCTCCTCACAGGCGATGTCCGCCAATCGCGTCCAAAACTCTTCGTCATTTCGAATGGCTTCCAGTACTGCTTTATGTTCTAATGCATGTTGCCAGACGGCGTCCAAGAAACGCAAAATCGACGTCAAAAGCTGGGGATTGAGCTCCCAAAGTTCCCTCCATTCCGAAAGCATCTCGCATGCCACGTCCATCGCACTGGTCAGTTTGGGCTTTCCATCATCGCCCTTTTCTTTCTCCTTCTCTTTGCCTTTATCTTTAGCCTTTCCTTTCAGAATACCAGGCGTACGGAACCGGCCTATGACGAAAAGACCAGCGAGCGCAGGTTCCTTGTCTACTGCCAGGGACATGAAGTTCCACACCGCATTCCGAAGAGGTAGTTCGTCATATGGATGTCGAATGATACGAACCAAGGCTGTGACTGTCGCTTCTGGATTGGATAGATGACCGACAATAGTGGTCGAGGAAGGTTGTAAAGATGAAAGGGAAGCTCCGAGAGCATATAGTACGCGGATCGCTTCAAGTGGTACTATAGCACCCACATCCCGCCTGTTGACATATGTTGCTATGATATCTATGGGGTCCACTTTGGATCTCATGGAGTCGGGTGAGACAGAGCCGCCCTGGACGCGGGAACACAATGACTGTTCCAGAAGACAAGGCTTAGAGGCTATGGACGACGTCTGTTTACATGTCAATATCAGCCGAATGAGGCGAAGATGCGTCCCCAGCATGACTATCAACCGTCTCGCATCGCCGAGACGACGTGACGAGAACAGTACATCGAGGATTTGTCCACCGACTGCTATTGAAGACACTAGCGGATTGATAGTGGAGGTCGCTGGCTTGAACAAGAGGACGTCTGCGATTGCTTGGCTCAACGTTTGGAACGGTCTCTCCCCTAGAGTGGGAGGGGCGTGACGGAGAACTTCTACGTATAACGCTGCGACCCTTCTCCCTATCTCAAATCGGTCACCTAGTTGAGCGTATTTCCAGCCTAGATGTTCTACCCATATTTCCGTGTGGACGAAGCGGGCCGCACGAAGAAGAACCTCTTCCTTGACCTGTTGCAAGCGTTCGCTACTAGGAAGAATAGTCGAGGAAGCTTCGTGAAACAACTGTTGGACAAGGTATAAGAGAGCTAAAGTCATCGTGTAGTGTCCCGTGACGCGCTCTGCTGCCAGAGCAACTGATGCAAAACCGGCAGTACTGTCCGAACCAAAAAGCGCAGTTGTGGAACGGATGTATAACCAGACACGATTGGAATGGTTGGGAATAGCAAGAAGAGCTGACAAAACACTCATGGCTGATGTTATGAGTTGAGTCTTGGGAGAATTACGATCTCTCGAGTTCGACCGCGACAGAGCTTCTTCCAGAATCATGGTGGCCAATTGAACGAGTCCAGGGGGTTGTGATTCTGTCATAGTGTGTGACACAACAGGATCTCCGCTCTCCAATGCTTCAACGAGTACTTGGGTTTCAGAGGGATTGTCTTGGATTAGACTCCGGATGAGATCAAGGACATCTGTGATCATCGCCTCGTCGTCGCTAGTGCCAACTTCAACTCCCACATCCTCAAGTCGCATTGTAGTCTTCGAAGAACCTCCCCGTCGGCCGAATAAAATATCCTGATAAGAGTTATCCGTTCCCGAATTCATGCGTCTTCGATTCACATAATCTGTCAGAATCTCCAATAGCACTTTCCAGCCCGAATGCTCGTGCTGCCATGACACAACGATGTATTCCCCTCCATCTCCGCTCAACAGACGACCCGTAGTCCTTGCAGGCAATGTCGATCCGCCGGGCAACTTTATGGGACGAAGATTTATGTATGTGAGTCCTGTAGATGTCACAGATGATCCGTATCGTTCCTGTTGCCGCTCATAAAGAGCGTGAGGACCTGTCGTTGCGCTTATAGGGATGACTTGGGAGAATGTCGACAGTTTCGCAAAGAAATGGAACACATATTGGTCGCACAGGTGGCGGTCTTCAGTGAGACCTAATCCTTCTGTCGAGTGAGACGCGGTTGACAAAGGATCGGTATCAAGGAAGCCGGCTCCAGTCATTGCGCGAAGAAGTCGGATGAGGGGTTTGACGTGGATCGGGAATCGTAATCGTGCTACATCAAAGATGGCGCGGCGAGCTATGCCATGGTCCCAGTCGGATTTCCAGTACTGACTGCAAATCCTCGCAATGGGCTTGCTCTCGCTGCGACCGAAAAGTGCGATCCAGACTTCGACGAGTTTCTCGAAATCGGGAATGAGTTCGACTGCGACGAGTTCGACAAGAGCAATCACCAGGCCTGAAAAACGCGTCAATGGCTGATGCCACATATGAAGGATTGGCGTACGGACCTTTAAGCACGCATCGATATGCCATGACATTGGGATCGGTCACGGAGGACCCTGTTTTGAATGCTGCAGCTGTCACGAACAGAGGGGACTTGGTCAGGAGCATCAATATCAGGTCAAATAAGCCGGCGTCTGGGCTTAAGCAGGTCTTGGACATGAGTACATGAGTGGGGTCGCGGCTATGAGGAGGAAGGATGGTGTCGAAGAAGGGGCGATATGAGTTCGGGATTTCTCGCAGGTTTTTAGCACTTGCGACTAGACGAGAGAGAACGAACGTCCAGGCCAGATATGTGCACGCATACTGAGGGTTCCCGTGCGTTGTGATCAGCTCGTGGATACGCATAAGAGATTCAGGAGAAGAAGTATAGATCTCTGTATCGTCCGGATTGTCCGAGATCTCTATGTCACTGCCTTCAGCTATTGTTTCGAGTTCGAGGATTTCAATAGTAATGAGAATCCATAGGGCTGCGCTGTCCTGCTGCAGCTGAGAGCCCTCCTCATCCAGCAGTAGCGTCGAGTTTTTTTGGATAGATCCAAGACGTGTAGAGTACGCAGCTTCAAAGATTTGGACCAACAAAGGACCATCGCGCGAAACGTAACTCCACATTGCCCCGAACAACACTTCCAACATCACAAGTTGCTCCTTGCTATTCTGTTTCGCCCACCTCGATGCCGTCTTGGGATCACTATCCAGGTTTGCTGGTAGCTTTTCGTGAGTCTTGTTGACATATTCTTTTACAAGGGATTCGACAAAATGGCGGGGGTCCGGCAGGAGTTTTGGGAGTATTTCGGTGGCAAGCAGGTGTATTGGATCCAAGGGTTCTTCGAGTGCACGAAGGATAGGGATGATGATCCGGAGGACGTGAAGACGTTCAGAGAAATAGAATGGAGTGATGGCCTCGACTAGCTCGTCCATCATGGAATCGGCATCGGCACCAATATTTGGCGGGAGCCCTTCATTGTAGAAAAACGAACGGAGAAGTATCAGGGCTTGGACTTGATCGATCTGGAATTTTGCGCTAATGGCGAACACGCTATCCCTGCCGCTGTCTTCGACCTGGCAAACCACACCGTCTCGCAAAGTTACCGAGCCACTCTCTATCTGTTTCCGCGACGCGTCTGAGGGCTTCCCGAATGGATCTACGATGGCACGAATCTGTTCCAGTCGAGGATTGAGATATTCAATAACTTGCTCGGGTGTGTTGCCTTCAGGACGGCCAGACAGAAATGAGTGCAGTTGTTGGTATGTTCTGAAACAGAAAAGACGGAGTTTAGGTATATCTTGAGTCATATGAGGACATCGACCTACACATCGATGATATTTGAGCGTTTTGAAGACTCGCCAGACTGAGACATGGTGGGGGGAGGAGGAACGTTTCAACAAAAAAGAGCGCGTCGAACTCGATCGCCACTCAAACTGAACAACCACCTCGTAGATTTCCCTTCAGGCATATACCCTTCTGCTGCTCTCATTCATCTCATAGAGAATCATACACCTGAATCACTCGAGTCTCATCGTTGGAAGTAGCCTCATTAGAGAAAATCATTTTTTTCGCGCGTAGGATATGTTCTCCTCGACGAGCCAAGTTTTCCTCAGTGTGGTCGGCTGGTCATATATTCCATCTGCAGCAACCTCACGTCTTTTGCCTATATTTCATCATATATTATCCACCTATATTCGTCCAGGTACACCCCCACCAAAACGAGGGTCGCAAGCCTATGCCACCCACTTCCGTTACACTTACACCCTGGTCGTCCTTTCGTATCTCTCGTACAATCTCATACAAAGTGCACGTTCCATGACTCCGAATTTCTACCAGATTCTGGGCGTGCTACCTGGTGTAGACGAAACTGGATTGAAGGCGGCGTTCCGACAATTCGCGAAGAAATACCATCCGGATCGACCAGAGGTGGGACGACAAGGGGAAGAGATGTTCATGATGGTTAGAGATGTTTTTGAGGCACTCAAGGATCCTGTTGTCCGGTTTGCATATGATAGGTGCGCTGCAAACATGACTGGACTAACCGCGTAACTCACAGTCGGTGTCCTAGATTTGGTCCAGACGTCTTGTCCTGGTCGCAATGCTCTACCACACGAGAATATCTTAGACATGGCCTCATGCAATCTTCTGGATATCACATTGTGGCGGGTGCAGGCTTATTATTCTGGTCTGCCATCGGCAGTCCCAGTCCAGTGGCTTTCGTACGTCCTTCTCTTACCAGCGCACTGGAAGACATAGCCTTTTATGGTCTGCAATTTGGAATTGAGCATCAGATGGCTGACTTTTATAACAGTGGCGTTACCTGCTCTTCGCCTCTCTGTTTGTTTTCGAACTAGGTCTCATATTATCTCCTTCTCCTTCGACATCTCCATCTACGATTAACCTGCTTATCTCCGATCCTGTGGTCCCACCAACGCACCTAACATTATTACACGTTATCTTTCCCAACCGTGTAGCCTTCCAACACATATTATTTCTTCATCAACTATTCGTGTTTCTCAGTATCGCTCTAAGTCGCGTCGCACCTCAATTGTTCCCGGTTATCGATGATTCGCAGGCAACTCGAGGGCTCATCGAAAGAGTTCGAGCCCTCTCTGGGATTGTTGACCGGGAGAGTACGTCCGATATCCCCTTTTCGTTCTTTGTTTGTCATCCTAACTCTCCCACTGACAGCGTCTTCGATGATCCATACTGAATTGCATTCCATCCATCCGGAAACGACGTCTCATGTCAGCCTGTCCCGAATGCAACCCCTTACTGCACCGTCTCCCCAAATAATTGACGCGTTGTCGAATGAGATGGAAAAGATGATTATCGAAGGGAACGTGAAGCGAGAAGTTGGTCCTATTAGAGCCGCTTGGGAGACCGCCATACGCAGAGGTCGGAGGGGTACTCGAGGCCCTACCACTCCGAAGAATATTCCTCCGAGGACCAAACAATTTTGGGAACGAGGAGATGAGGAGGGGATCAATAATGGTCGTGGATCACATTCGACTGTTTCACCATTGGCAAACTTATCGCCGTCGAAGGTTCATCCCCACGAAGGAGGAAGATTGCCATCCCCTCGGCCATCGCCTTCACCATCATCTGATAGAGTGAAAGAGGGCTCTGGCTACGTACGAGCCAGAAGCCTCAGTTACTGAGCGTTCATGGGATGTATTTTTAGTATGTTTAAAACAGGGGCATGTACTCTTACAATTTTTTCTGCCGCAACCAACTCAAATAGACTGAACACCCTATCGACATAGATTGGTGTTCGTATCGTTTACCCGAAAGACAAATCTGCATACCTTCTAAGAATATGCTTCAGGTCGGCCTATGTTGGGGAATTTTCTCAAAGCCCTATGTATGAAAGGGTCTTGTGCCCCGCTCACTGACTTGTCTTCCACGGAAGTTGCTGAATAATTCTATAGCTAAGTCCGACAATCAAGGTCTAGGCCTATCCTTATTGATGTTCTCCCAGTGAGTTGGATTACCTCGTCATTGACGACTCCCACTCACCTGCAAAAGTCAGGGAAGCTTTGATGCTTATCTGTAATGCTCAGACTACGAACCCTTGTGACAAGCCAGCTTTGGTAGCGGAACCGTCTCAGAAAGCTCAATTTATTCGGTCAGAAGGGAGTCTGTGGACATCATGAAGGTATGCCGGATTAAGCGGTAAACACATCATTTCTAATGCAAATGCATATGTTATCAAGATAGTCCTGGAAACAAATGTATTGTAATCCCAGAGACCGCGGCTGTGGGTCTCAATACCCTGTTGAGACCCTTGTCTTGCACCCGTTCCATCTGCGACGGCGACGGTAGACTTGCAGTCTCTGTGAAGCTCCACTCTTGCTCCGCTCAATCCATGTTTCGACACAAACTGCTGCGAAACCTTAGGGCCGACTGACAACACTGTCCTTTCTGACAAGACCTCATGTTTTCTGGTGTCTGAGGAAGGATACAGTATAAGTAGAGGAGAGGTTGATCTCAGGACCAACTCTCAAAAGATGTCGGATTTGCAACTCCCTTCTCATTATCGTCTACCCGATATAACGGCCATTACAGCCCCCGTATTTGAGCTCAAACACAATCCGCTCCTGCCTGAAGCTTCAGAAGCCACTGAAGCGTGGTTCCGAAGGTGCGTATTACTCATTCAGCACATCTGGTTCAAGCCTCACATAACCCTCTGTAGTATCAACGTCTATGAAGGAAACAACTTGACACGCTTCTGGAGTCACGCCTTCGATGAATTTGGGGCTGTCTGCTTCCCAGACGTCGATGCCGAGCATCTGACTACTGGGATCATATTTTTCTTATGGGCTTTCGCAGTGAGTTTATGTGCCTCAGATCGGAGGACATGCTGATCATAGTTCGTTTAGCTCGACGACTTGTCCGACGAGGGTGAACTTCAGTCCAAACCCGAGATCTATAGATCAGGCGTCGAAGTATCCCTGCAAGTCCTCAAAGGGGAGGTCCACGGTCCTCTAACAAATCCATATGCGGCCATGTTGCAAGAGTAAGATGCATCCTCTCTCTCTCTGTATCAAGTGTTTGTTTTACCGACGCGATTTTCCGCCGCAAGTCTTTGGAAACGGCTCAACTCCACCGCGACGACCGGGACGTGCGCTAGGCAAGTGCTCTCTATCTGAAGATTATATCCGAGAATAAGCAGACACATCGATGATAGATTTGCGCGAGCAACGGAGAACTGGATCATTTCGCAGGTAAAACAGTCTACCAATCGAGCGACCTCCAGGATGCCTTCGATCGAGGAATTCATTTTAATGCGTCGATTGACCATCGGTTATGCTCTAGTGGCAGGTTTGTTGGCTTGTCTTTCGCTCTTGGTCTCTGAGTACTAAGCCCCCTGCTACGAATTAGCCGTGGTCGAATATTCTTTGGACATCGATCTCCCTGATTTCGTCTTTGACGATCCCGTCGTTCGTGCGATGTCCGATGCTGTCAATGATATCATGACGTGGCCTAATGTAAGCTTAATTCTGACCTCGAGGTCGAATGAGTCGATCTGACTCGAAGCTTCGTTATCCTAGGATCTCATTTCGTTCAATGTGAATTCAAAAACTTCAATCTGACGTCTACCCAAAAATGATCCTGATTTTCTTTTCTCGTGGATCTACAGAAGGAACAGGCCGACGGAGACTACCAGAATTTAGTGTTCTGCATAATGGTCGAAAAGAACGTAGACCTCCAAGGTGCTATCGACATCCTCACAAACATGATCGCCGACCGGGTCGATGAATACGTCGACTTGAAGAGCAGACTTCAATCCTTTGGTCCAAAAGTTAATTTCCAATTGCATCGCTATTTTAAGGGTCTGGAATATTTTGTGCAAGGAACTGTCGTTTGGTATTATGGCAAATCCCCCCGTATGTATTATTTTGTCTGTCGTGGTCTTCTGCTGAGCATGGCTAATTTGAACTTGTAGGCTACTCTAGAGACCTTGATGTCTCAGATAGATCTGCATTGATAATCCCCGTATTCGACCGTAACTAGAATTTGTGTCTTTTCATAGCGTCATGTAGACCTGTATTCACTTGGCATTGATTTTCAGACTACTTCTCTTCGGACGACCAAGTCTGTGTTGACAAAACTTTCACCAGTTGAGATATATCGACCCTCATTTTGTTCATCTGAAGAGACAGCGATGCCTTTCAAAGTCGGAAGCTGCCCGAGGCAAGCCTGAGGTCTTGATTATTGACAGACAATTTCCAGACCACAATTATACCTCAGGAACGAATATACGAGGTATGGCTTACGAAACAGGATGCGAGGCTTGATAAGTCCATCTATCTCGCCATCACTTCCAGATTCACGGAGTTACTATAACATAGGATGCCACTATCCACTCCAATCTATTGCGTCGACCATCGCCTGAAGCTCAGGGATCGTTCTAGAAGCCAGACCTATCGAGCACCGATGAGGTGTATTCAAGACGCCACTAGCCGAAAGGAGTCAACACTGCGTTTTTCAAGTACCGTTCTCATGAAACAAGTAAGTCGTCTTGGCCGGGATTTATCATGATCCCCAAAACCTCAATTGACGACCCGGAGACTCAGGAAAGGAAACAGGACTGCTCAACTTGGCGTACCTCAACGTGAAATCGATACCAAAAGTCGTTCCATCATCCGGCAGTCCCTAATCGGTATGTCTCTGTATCGCCGTATAAATCTCCTGGCCCCAGCGCTGTCCCGCATCATACGGAATGACTTTGCCGAACGACTACGTCTTGGAGACTTTATGATACCCGAAAATCAGACTCATTCAAATCCTCCGACGGTCCCTCCCTAGGTCGCTCGGCATTGGTCTTCTCTAGAGTCATATCGGACCTCAGGTTTGATCAAGATCTGGAAGCTCGGACCTGCGCGCTAATGCACAGTGCTGTACCACAGTGCTCGGTTATACGGCCAGGACTTTTGGTTCTCTGTCAGAGGCACTGAACCGTATGCGATGAGCATTGATGACTCTATTGCTCACATGTCATCGTGGTCCTCTACAAGTTCCTATCCTCTCGCTACTACTGGCCTTCCGTGCACGGTGGGTTTCCGGACTTCGTTATCGTGGGTGGCGTGTCCTTGGAGCCTCGTAGGTTTTAGGAAACTGCTTGGCCTACTCGACGCAGGACGTCCGCACCGCCGTGCTCACGGTCTAAAGGGATTTCGGAAACCATATACTCCCCGACAATCAATATCTGATGAGTCGATATTATAAGCAAGCGCCATTCGAATCATTCCTTCATCCGGACGATACCCATTGTCATATTTCTGACGGAATCGCGCTCTGGTGAAGGCGAGACCTCCGAAACGCCCGAAGCATTGAACAACACAGTCCATTCGGAGTCGCCCTATTTCCTTCGCAGCGACTGTATCATCCTTGATTCACCATGGAATTGGGAATAACCTAGAAAGGGTTTGTCACCGTCTCTTATAAATATGAGGGGCGTTGACCTCAACTATGGTGTCTGAAAGATGTTGGACTTGCAACTTCCCTCTCACTTCCGTCTCCGTGATTTGACAGCCATTACAGCGTCTGTGTTCGAGCTCAAACACAATCCGTTCCTACAAGAGGCTTCAGTAGCCAGTGAGACTTGGTTTCGAAGGTGCGCACCCGTTAAACGACGTTATATACTCCATTAGGGCGTCATACTGTTCTCTACAGCTTCAACGTCTATGAAGGAAAAAGTCTAGCACGATTCTTGAGCCATGGATTTGATACATTCGCAGACGTCAGTTTCCCAGACGCGGACGCGGACCATTTGGCCACCTGCATCGCCTTTTTCTTTTGGGCTTTCTCTGTGAGTCGTTCTGCCTCCCCAAGGAAGTTGCTGATGATATTTGACTCCAGTTCGACGACCTATCTGACGAAGGTGAACTTCAGTCGAGGCCTGAGATCCATAAATTAGGCGTAGATATATCCTTGCAAGTCCTCAGGGGAGATATACACGAGCCTCTCACAAATCCGTATGCTGCCATGCTCCAAGAGTAAGACACGGACTTCATATATTAGCCGTTCCGTTGCTTACAATTTCACTGATTATGACTAGTCTTTGGGAACGGCTTAATGCCACCGCGACTCATGGAGCGTGTGCTAGGTGAGTATCTAGAGCTCTCTTGTACGCAATTTACAACAAATTACGCGTCTGTTGATAGATTTGCGCAAGCGGCGGAAAATTGGGCTAATTCTCAAGTGCAACAATCGACAAACCGAGCGACGTCCAGGATGCCTTCAGTTGCGGAATTTATCTCTATGCGTCGACACACAATTGGGGGTGCCATGGTGGAAGGTTCGCTTGTTTTGTCCTTCACTACGACTCAAAGATTCACGAGCCTTGCGTATGGACAATCATTAATCAGCTATGGTGGAATATTCTCTGGACATCGACCTTCCTGACTTTGTCTTCGAAGACCCTATCATGCGTGCGATGTCCGATGCCACCAATGACATCATGACGTGGCCAAATGTACGCTCATTCATATTGATTTTTGACTACCCCGCGACCTAATAAGATGTCCTGTTTTTACAGGATCTTGTTTCGTTCAATGTATTTTTCGCAATGCCACCCACGTGTACAATGATTCTGACTTATACGGTTATACAGAAAGAACAAGCGGATGGCGACGATCAGAACTTGGTGTTCTGTATAATGGTCGAGAGGAACACGGACCTTCAAGGCGCCATCAACATTCTTACGAGCATGATCGCCGACCGCGTTGACGAATACGTTAATCTGAAAAACCAACTCCCATCCTTTGGTCCGCGCGTTAATGCTGAGTTAAGCCGTTATCTTAGAGGCTTGGAACAGTTTGTACAAGGGACAGTTGTGTGGTATTATTCGCCTCGTACGTGTTGTTTTTTCCCTCCCAAGAATCTCTGGTGAATCGTGACCTGCAGGTTACTTCCGGGACCTGGATATTTCCGATATTTCCGAGTTGATAGTCCCCATATTTGAACGCAAGTAGATGCTGACAGTGCCGTACGAAGTTTTCTCTGTATAGAACTCATAGACCATTCTTTCAAGCAATATTCAAGTCTAGATTTTTAGGCGCCGTGTGTTATTTCTCAAAGTGCATCACAAACAGCGACACGCGACTGCCGATCGTTGACTCGATGTGCACCGAGTCGCCGTTCTTCCTCCTTCCACAAGCTGCATGCAGAAGTCGTGCCGACCTTGGCCACCTTGCATTTGTCTCAATCGATGTGTTGCTGTATGAATCGACTTGGGAACCGATAATGGCAGCAAGATACCAGTGTTGGGTGATACTTACTCAATTCTAATTAACATGTACTCGAAAAAATGACTGAGCCTGCCTGTACTTATCGTCCCAAAGGTGGAGAGTCATAGCGTAAGCCTAGATAGAGACTTGTCGAAGAGTTTTGAGATGAACGTTGGAAAGGACGAGCACCTTGGCTGGCCTCAGGTGTTGTTCAGGTGATCCGATCGTGGTTTACAAATTACCCCACAAGGCTGCAAATTCCGGGTTGAACGTTTCCCCAAAAAACCGACTTGGAAGTCTCACAAAAGTACTCATGCAACATAGCTAGGGATGGCGGAACCACATACCTTTATCACTGCACCATCTACAGGACAGACCACACCAAAGGACGACGACGGTCCATCAGCAGGCAGTACCCCATCTTATATCCAATTTACCCCGAAACGAGCCATGTCGTCTTTCGAGAATCTAGTAGCACTTGCTAATCACCAAGAACGTATCCGGGAAGCACGAAAGCTACTCTGGAGGGACCGAGGAGAGCCTGTCGTTGAGCTGGCGAATTGGAGAGCTTGTCTAGACCATGCTGTGAGGGGTGGATTGAGTGAGTTCTGAACATCCCATCACTCATCTAATTCGGTTGCAGGGTGCCGACTATTTATGATCTTTGTAGGGGCAGGGACCCTTGCTTTCAACCTCCGTGCCAGCGTCAACTTGGTATTGGCTCTTCTGAGAGTTCGAAATGTCAGCAAGTGAGCCATCTCTGCTGAACTATTTATACCCTCTAGCGCTGAACCAGTTAATGCAAGGGACCTTCGTTTCTCTTTAATCCGGCACGCAGTACTTGGGACTGATACGTTTCGCTTCGCCGCTATGCTAGGTGAGTAGTGTCAACTCTCCCCGTCACCTCGAAGTCACGACGTCTCAAAGGAACATTTGTATCAACATATAAATTTCTCATCAATTTCTTACCACTATTAATTCCATCTAAGCCAACGTTCCGTTCGTCTCCATTCGAGGAAGATGAAGATATACCTTCCAGTGTCGATCTTGAAGCAGGATTCGCTTCTCGAACGCGACAAATCACACCAATAGAGGGTCCTACTTCTGCCATAACAGAAGTCCCCTTGTCATCTCGGACATCACGCCTCTCGTTAAGCACCAAGGCACAGATGATTCTCATTCGGAAGAAGACCAAGAGATGGCATGCAGTATTGGCCGGTGCTGTAGCCGGCGGGTTGGCAATCATGTGGGAGGCGAAGACACGAAGAACCGTTATTGCCCAGCAGATGTTTGTTAGGTGTGTTCAGAGAAATCATTTGTCGACAAATTCTTGACTTTCGAGGTAGAGGACTCCAAGGATCTTATAATGCGTTCACAACGAAACGAGGTTTACGAGTACCCAACGGAGATGTCATGGTCTTCTCTTTTGCGTACGTGTGCTTTGTTTTGTCAGTGCCCTGGATGTCGTGTAACATTAAAGTGTAGGTGCGGTCAAATTCTCTACGGATTCCTCCTACGTCCCGATACTCTACCTCGATCTTATATAACATGGTACGGCTGTCCTCTTGATTTCACGAAAATATGTACGCTAAAACAGCTCAGGATCGGTCAAGCGTCCAAAGTGCCCTTGGAATGTGTGAGAATGAACAAGGATCTAGTTAGAGAGGGCACCTTTGCTATGAAAGACCTAGATAAACTCATTGCACGTAAAGTACGCTCAAACGTCTTCATTGTGAAAACCAAAGCTAACCATACATTCTCAAGGACATAACCGCAGCTAATCTCACGTCCCTACTTTCCATCCGTGCTTCTCCAACCGACATCCCACGTTATGCACCCTGCGCAGCAGTTCACCCATTCCTCTCTTCCTGTAAAGACGTACCCCTAGACCGCTTTCTCACCGTCTTCAAATGGATGCTTCCAATTTACGGCGCCCTCCATTTCATTCCTGCCATTCTCTTCAGGCGGCATCTGTTCATGAAAAGTCCGACTCATATGTTTCTCAAGGCTGGATGGGGGACTATGAGAAGTTCTGCCTTCTTAGGCGTCTTTGTCTCCATTTATCAAAGTAAGCTAGTTCTATCAATCCTCGTTTTTCATGCTCGCACACTAATGTGACATACACCAGCTGCTTTTTGCATAAAACACAACCTCCATGCGTTACTTACGGCAATCCCCGCCTCCTCCCCTTTCAAAGTCCCACAACATATCGTAGACATTCTAATTTCGAAAGGGTCATTCTGGTTCGCGGGGCTCTTGTCTGGATTGTCGCTTTTCGTGGAGGAGCGGAGACGAAGGGGTGAGTTGGCCATGTACGTTCTGCCGAAGGGATTAGAGAGTCTCTGGGTCATGGCAAGAGGAAAGGGGTTGGTGTTCAAGACGGGAAATTATGGAGAGATGCTGGTGAGTGGTCTTTTGAATGATCTTGTCTCTGTCTCTCGTGGCTGAGTATCTTGAAAGTTGACTGCGATTGGGATGGGCATGGTTATGGTATGTCGCTCTCTTTGATTGGTGGTGCCCGACTTTGTGTGTTTTGTACTGACGTCGATTTCTCCAGAGTACATACCAAAACGACCCCCAACATCTGTCGGGACTTGTAAGACGGATATTGTATCAGTTCGTTGGACCTAATTGATTACGTTAGATTGGTCTGAGCAAAGTATCGAGAGTTCCACTTGATTTTCAAGTGCCTCGAGCAGCGTCTAGAAACTTCTAACTCGAGAGTCGATGCATGGATACCCTTTCGAAAATATCGAAAGACCCATTCCGTTCACGGTAATATTCCCATGGATAGTTCGTAATTTGGTTCCTCTTCGGGAACTTCATCAAACTGATATTTTGGACTGGAGCGATTGTTTGCAGGCGCGTTGTCGACGCGTCTCCGTTGATGATCATGTGACCTCATATCAACCCAAAGTTTTGCTTCCGTTCCCGATGTTTTCTTTTCGGGCATTGACAACGGTGGTAGCATCACGAACAGGCCTTATCAGAGTTTTTCGAAAAGAATTGTTCAGAAGGATGTGATATGTAGATGTTAAATTTTGTATCTCATCGAATCTCACTGTCTGCGGTCAAATGTTCGAAGATGCTTGATATAACTACTAGGACAATGAGGACGATCTAGCCACTACGACTTGAGTTTTGCACGCAATAAGAGACGAGAGATACTGCGAAAGACAGCATAGACCACCGAAGAGCAGCTAGAGGCAACGATAAAAAGCACGCTGTGATAGTGAAATCTACCTGTCCAGAGAAATTGACGTGGTGAAGATATTTTATCTGCACAAACAAACGAAAAATCGGAGTGAGTCGATGGAGCAAATTGACATGGAAGGAAACCCACTGACTGCATCTACGTGTTCGACCTCGATTTTATCTCGATGTTGCCATGTGTGATGGACACCGGTGATCATACTCACCAGAGCGAACATTGCGGAGGAAAGACACGCAGTCTTCTGCACGTTATCGATAGCCTACGGATAGATATGAATATTATGCAACAGAACTATACGTTGGCGTCATTTACCGGCATAGCCAGAAATGCAACATTGACTCTACGAAAGTCAAATCAGAAAACAGCACTGGAGCGAACATGACTGGTATAGCTTACCCTACAAATACGGTGGCCTGTTGGTAACAATGTTATTCAACGGATAGCAACGTGAGGTATAGCCTGGAGATGACTTACCAACAAATTCGAATCTAGAGGTCGCTAACTCAGTCTCACGCGCCGTCCGATGGAGCAGCTGGACTTACCGGCCCATTCTAGCAGAAGACTTTGGATGAACGCCCTGAATTCCGGAAGATGGATGGAACCCTCCCCGATCCGAGTGTTTTCAAATCGTCGAAGATACGTGGTATGAGAGCCAAAAAGGACGAGTGGCAGCATAAAGTTCAATATCTGACTCTGATATTTCTGTCTTTGCGTCCGATCGACCACCTTTGAAGTTGTCACCTGATAAGCGTCGTTGTATATTTCGTCCCGACGCGCTTCAATCATGTGCATAGTGGTTGCAATGTGCCATAGTAAAACAGACAAGCAACCTTGCAAAGCTGGCGAATATTCAGGAGTCTAAGATGATGAAATCAAATTCGAGTGGCACAAGCTTACCTTTCGCGCTGTAAAAAATGTCCAGACACCGTTCGATCTGTGAGTCTGTATATGGAAAGCCTGCGTTCGTGGGGCCTAGAATTTGTTCTGCAGATAATGAGAACCCGCACATCTAGCCGTTCAGCTTCGAATGATGTTGGAACGTACTGTTCGCTCCATACGCCATTGCAGCCAAAAACTCTGCTTCCGAGCCTTTGGGAAGGACTTTCCTATGCATAGGAAAGCGAATTATATGGTCCCAGAATGACATAAGAGACCGGTCAACAATTACTTCTGTACATGTGCACGAAGTCAGTGACCCACGAAAAGCTACAGGTATCATTCTTGGTATGGTACATACCTGGACGGTCAGGAAAGACGTATCTAACTCTCTTCCGCCAGGAGAAGAAATTGAAGAGAGGCCCATCTTCAAGGTCACTCCCGAAAGCTTCAGCCTCCATGTCTGGCTCCAACGCTTGGATCAAGTCATTGTCCTCCAAATATCGCATATGAGCATCGAGCTCATCGACGATTTGATCTAAGACATTTTGGTTGTTTATATCATCCATTGTCATGAGATTGAGCTCTTCGTTGTAGAAATATACTCGACCGTCGAAATGCACGTATCTCCTCCATCGACAACGTAATTTCTCGATGCTAAGTGTTTTAGAAGCTTGAAAAAGATAGGTATGTACGACCGGAGAGATTGGAAACACACCTGTATTGAGAAGAACGCGACGAGTTTGAGCAGGACGATGCTCTCCGGGACATTACTGTTTGTCGTCCAGCAGACCTGGGAGGTACTCGTGATTCAGTTCGTGTATGAGGTTCGTGATTACCATTGATGGACATTATTTGTGGGAAGCAAGTGGGAAGGACATTGATGAGCAGTTTTCATCTGTCGAAATACAAGACCACCTGAACTAGGTCAGCTCTAGAGACGCTAGCCGTCTGCACACACAATATGTGCATTGTCCGAGAAAGAACAACAGCAAACTTGAAGGCGTCCATGTCAATCAACATTGCATTGAATTTGGTTGCCTCCGAGCTTCCATCATGGACGTCCGGAGCAGGGTCGTGTACGTCACACAAAGTCACAAAGGACAAGGTCACCGCCTCGAAATGAATTATAGGTCCTTGTTGGTCCAAGATGAAGACAACAATCTGCATGGAGACCTTATTGCAACTGGGGATTAGTACATTACATTTAATACATCATATCAAGGATATCGAATGATAACCCACTACATAAAATATCATATATATAGGGACGATATTCAAGAAGCAGAAGGGTGAAAAACAAGGAGGAAAGCACAGCTAGTTTTGTACGTGAGTAAGGGACGATTAACACAGATCATCCAAAAAAGTCGAAAAGATTAGTAATTACATTAGATATGATACTTAAGAGCCATTCGGGCTCGTTTTGCCAAGATTGGAGATGGCTAGTTCACTGCTGAGAGGAGCAAGGCCGAGTTTTGGTTGCGGTGTGGGGGCTCCGTCACTACCGATACTACTATGGGAGCCAGAACTGCTCTGCTAGAAGGATAGAAAAAAGTCAGTTCTGGAGACAATATAGAACAGAAAGTGGCTTGGCTTGCTTACAGAATATGGAGAATTGAATATAGACGGATCGTGCTGCAAACCTAGTTTCCTCAGCCAACGTTGTCGCACCTGATGATATCCACGACCAGGCAAAGCCTGCTGCACTAAGTCCCATTTTTGTCCGTGTTTTTCGACGGCCTGTACGAGTCAATTAGCTAACGCGATGACAATATATGACGAAGCACGAAAACATTACCTGAGCAAGTAGATCATCCTCCTCTTGGCTCCACTTGATATACGTACTCCTAGACCGTTTACCTGGCGAAACCGACTGCATCTCTTGACTTTCGCCCTCGCCGTTGCCGTTCTCGTGTCCACCCGTGTTCGAATTCGAATCAAATACGTTCATCATCCCAAAATCTACAGATTGTTCTGCAAGCATCCTCAACTCCGCTCTGGTTCCTAATCGAGGTTCGACAACTTGGTCTGAGGCTCGTCTGGGGCCGTCGTCGTTGTCCTCGTTATCATATTGTCCTGGATCTTCGCTTATAGACCTTGATAAGGTGATTGGTGGGGCGAGGTTTAGAGATTGAGATGTTGTGGCAGGCGGTTCATTTGGATTACTGGTATTCTCGGGTGGATCATTGTTTAGCGGAGGTGGAGGAGGTGAGGGATCAGTATCCATTGCACTCGTGGGCGGTGGAGGTGGAGATGGAAGTAGAAGTGATGTACGCGATGCAGGAGGGGCAGAACCTTGTGATTCGAGTGCTGGTTCACCTTCCATGTCAATCTCAGCCTCAGCATCCCCATCTGCGTCAGCACTCCCATCTGCATCCACATCCACATCTACGTCTGCCTCTGCCTGTGCCTCTATTTCTGGTGCTGGTGGTGCTGGTGCTGATCCTGATCCTGATCCTGATCCTGCTTCTATTCCTGCCACTACCTCTGCCACTGCCAGTGTCTCCGCCTCCGCTCCTGGTCCTGGTCCTGCCACTGCCTCTACATCTTTCCTGCTATCCCCATCCACGTCCGATTCAGCCACATTCGCACCAATATCCTCTCCATCACCAGTCTCTACATCACCACGGACTGCTGTAGCGACACAACCCCCAACTGCTGGCAGAGGCGACATCTCTGCCGGTCTAAGTGGAGAAGAAGACTCTTGATGACTAGGATCAGTATCACCCCACCGCGTAACAGGTCTCAAACTCATAGGTCCCGCAGGTGGCACGAATGGACGAAAGTCCTTCCTCGGCGGATGTCCATCATCTTTTGCCTTTGCCTTCCCTTTATCCAGACGACTGGAGGGTAATGCATCCAATGGGGAGGGCTCAGTGGAGATGCGAGGAGCTGGAGAGATTAGTCTGGGCGTAGCAGATCCCGAGTCAATCGAGGTCTTCCCTCTAGCTCGGGTAGCAACAACGCCCGCTTTCGGTTTAGGTGGTGCTCTCGTTCTGGGTTTACGTCCAGTCGCGATAGGTGGTGGTGGTGCAGTGGCTGTCGCCTTCACTTTGCCTTTCCCGCCGCCGATCTTCGAGCCGGAACTATAAGCAGCTGCTTGATCTGCAAGGACGTCTAAAGCGCTCTTCACCCTCGACCCTTCCACATTCGCCCCCGGGGCACCAGCACCCGTCTTTCGTCTCTTCGGTAAAGGACTCTCTGGTTCCTCGATCGCACTCGCCCTCCGCGTTCTTCCATTCGTTTTTTCACCTTCACCTTCCCCATCACCGTCTTCGTTCATCATCCTAGCGGCGCTCAATAGCGAGTCTAGTGGGGTAGGTGGATTCTCCATTCCAGTCCCAGTCCTAGGTACAGTTTGCTGAGCGCGCGGCCGTCGTCCCGGAGTCTGCACGATATGATATCCCACCGGTGGAGGTCTGGACCCCGGTGGTAATGGCACCGTTATCGACTGTTGATGTTGAGGACTCACGAACATGTAACCAGGGTTTGTATAGAGGGCCGGTGCATTTCCAGGCGTCGAAGGCGGCCCATCGTCTCTCCTTCTCAATTCGCGTTCGTTCTCCTGCCGTGGTTGTGGTTGTGTCTGGGCGAGGGGATAGCCACCTACGAATCCGGCCAACATGCCTGCTCTCTGTCTACCAATCTTCCGGGCTGCGAGTAGAATGTGTTCGGCTCGTGCGTCGGACATCAAGGGAAGTGAAGGTGGTGGTTTCTCTTTTCTCTTTCCTTTTCCTTTCGCCCGGCTTTTCTTTCCTGCTTCGTCGAGTTTACGGTAGTGTTCTCCGGAGGCATGATACGACCCTGAAGGATCGTCGTCTTCAGCGAGCTGGTCGATTTCGTCTTCTTCGTCGGTTAGAGGAGCGGCGGAGGCTCTGATCTTTTTGGTTCTGCTTCTGTGAGATACTCGGGTTGAACGGCCGACGTGGACGTGGTGATGTAGGGAAGTGGCAGGCTGCATGAGGAGGAGAGGTCTGAGTCTAACGAGTTCTGTTTCGAGAGCTGAGAGTCGTTGTTTGGTATCAGTGAGCTGTCGAGTCGGGTCTGTCAACAACATTGTATGTGCCTGAGTGTGCGATGGTACTGACCTGGTCACGCAAAGCTCTGTTGTCTGCTGCAAAGCTCGAACATTGGCGTTCAAGTTCCTGAGATGAGAGTCGTAGATGTAAATAACGCAAAAAATACACGAAAGAAGTGAGTGCTCACTATAGTTTTGATGGTTGTATTGCCTGGTTTGAATTTTTGGGCAATGAGCGCCTCTGCCATCCTCTCCCAACCGTCCCTCTCCGACTGCCACCTGGATCTCTGGTCCTCTGCTTGTTCAATCATGAAATCTCGTTGCTCTGATAGTCTAGAGATAGTTTCTGCTTGTACGACGAGTTGTGATGGGTCAGGCTGAGTGGCATCATCTGTGAGGCGTAGAACCTGCTAGGATGAATACACGCTGTCACCTCTTGAGTGCATAACAAAAAATGGACAGACCATATCTACAAGTTCTTTTTCTCTAGAACTGACGTTAGATTCGCTATATCCCGCTCCAACTAGACCCATTTCGTGAAGTCTGCGGCGTATACGGGACATGTCGATGTGGGTGCTAGGTTCTGGTGTAGTGCCGGGGCGAGTGGCATGTCCTGGTAGAGTCAAGTGAAAGCTCTGATTCTGGCTGAGTTGAGCCATGAGCCACTGAGGTCCGACTGAACTGCAGTGGTTGATGAGACGACGTGGTCCAAGACTCCAAATACAAAACAAACACCTGAAAACCACGCGTACTCGTGTCATGTGACTTTACGTCTGGCCCAAATCAATGCCGTCTGTAGGAAATCTGGCGCCGAGACATCCTTTGATCAGGAAGATGATCAATTTGGTACAGAATTGGCGTACATTTACAGTAAATATTCACTGGCCACTCAGTCGCGAACCTCCTCAGTGCGCATGGCCTCGAGTCCTTTCCAGTGTATATCTCTCTCCCTGCTTATTATTCCACCCTTGGTTTTAGCAACATATCTCTTTGCCGCATTCCCTAATCCGCCACAATCTTGGCCAGTACTTCCCTCTCTATCCTCCTTACCACTTACATGTCATTCCTGGAAAATATATCCCGAGGATTTCTATCCTGGCGGGGCATATGTTACATTCCCTCAAGGCAGAGTACGTGCTTTTTGCAAACGCACTGTTCTCATTCTGACGCGCCGCAGGTGCGATATTGGCTCTTGGGACCAGAGAATGGGAAAAAGGTGCGAGAGCCCGCCTCCAGAACAACGTGTAATATGATGTTGACTCGAACCAGATCGTACTAATCCACGGACTTTCAATTCCTTCAATCATCTGGAAAGACGTTGCCCCCGAACTGGCCTCTCGAGGATTCCGTGTTCTGTTGTATGGTCTGTTTCCACCTCCATCCTACTCGAGTTTTCCCCCCAGCCTACATCGAACCATACATAGATCTATACGGCCGTGGCTACTCCGACGCCCCCCAAACGACTTACGATACCCCGCTCTTCACGACCCAACTAGCATTACTCATGCAACACATAAAATGGGATCAGGCTTACATCGTAGGCGTGTCAATGGTCTGGTCTCACATTCCTCAACGTCTGGGATTACACCCCGTACCTGACTTGTCATTCTTATCTTCCAGGGTGGTGGTATTGCCGCTGCATTCGCTCACCAGTTCCCACATCTTGTTGGTGGGAAAATAGCTCTCATCGCGTCTGCTGGTATCATCGAGGTTCGCATCGACAAAAATAGCCGTGGCGTTCCTCATCGTTCTATTTCTATCGTTAGACCAGCGACCTCACGAAGACCGCCAAATTCATGTCCGCGCCACTAGTACAGACTGTGACATCCAGTTTCCCACCGTTCCGGGTGAGTACTCACCATTATTTCCTGTTACGATGTGAGAAAGACGCCTACAGCCTGAATCTGGCGTAACTTCCAAATCGTTTCCTTGAGATAACGGGGTTATCGTCAGCTTTACGACAAAAGTGCCCTCATCGATGATATGCTCACACACGTTTTCACCGTAGAAATACCTCCAGCACCTCGCTAACAGCTCATCGGGATTCCCAAACCCCATTCAAGAGGTCACATGCACTCTTTCTTCTATGAATGAATGAAATCTTATTGTTATTCACATCCCTCTTTATATACATACGCAGATCGTCCGTATCCAATCAGCTCATCTACCGGGATACAACGCAGCTGTAGCATCTTCGCTTAGAGACGGTCCCATTCGAGGTCTTGCGTCCGCCTTTTCGTCTACATCCCTGGGTAGCAAGAAAATTCTTCTAATCCACGTAAGTTCGTGTACGATTAGTATGTGTATTAACTCACTCGCGTTGATCAGGGTACTGCGGATAACACCGTCCACTACAAATACGCTGGACGGATCCAGAGTCTACTAAGCCCAATCAGCTCGGGATCTTCAAAGCTCATCACGGTCGAAGGCGGAGGCCATGATCTCACGGTGAGCCACCCCGAACTCGTGTGGGGTGCTCTTGTTCGTTTCTTCACTGCCAGTGAGGAGATGTAAGCTTGAGGAGAGTTTGCGTTTTCGTTTTTCGCTTTTCCTGTTGTTTGTTTGTTTTGCTATCACGTATACCTCGTTCTATCATATTCCCCCATTGCTATCCCTACCCTACCTATACTGTACGTGTACGTGTTTCTTTCTTTTTCGCACTCATTCTCATTGTGTTCTTACTGTGGTGCTACTATGTCACTCTCTCTTACTTTCATACAACATCAGCTGTACATACTGCACACTCACCTACCTGGATTTTCGGGTACCGGCGGATCTTGTCTATTATGGACAAAACGATAAATGTTCTTACCTTTTCGAAACCGAAACTGCTTTGTGGCTACTCAAGAGAGCTCCCGGGGGCGGATTGGTGCATGTTCTGGGACCGTCGAGAGAGGAGCGTTGGCGCAGCGATTTTCTCTCCAAATCCAAAGATAGCCGATGTTCAGCGTCGACAAAGCACGACGTGACAACACGAGTGAGACGAAGTCCTGTTGCCTATAGTCATCCACATCCAAAGCAGAGCAATAGGAATCCATAAACATCGACTTAATAGTTACACAAGTCGATCCTGGAAGTAAAAATACTCAGTCCCATACAAGGCCGCGCACGCCGCTGCCCCACCCGTTAATGCAAGACTGAGAGGATGTCGAGGCGCGTTGATCGATTTCGTAAAGTTCATGAATAGGTACATCAATGTCGTTGCTGAAGCGAGGGTTCGTGAGTCGATGATAACGGTAATATAGAACAAGATTCATACGAACATGTAGCGAACCCACTCCCATTGCGCGAATCCCCGCATGCGAACATGTAGGTTGCGTATCCGAATAACACCCCGAATCCAGATCTGGCGAGGTATGGTGGGATGTAGACGTTTTGAGGGAAATATGGCCGGGGGAATAGCGAGCTTATTCCGACTGTTGAAACGATATTAGAGGATAGCAAGTCCGAGGGGTATGGAACTCACAGAGCGCGGTTAGAAGTAAGATAGGTTCTCTTCAGATATATATGATAACCCTTGAATGAGTTACCAGCAAGGGGATAAAAACGCGCGACTGAACTTGGATTGAGAATATGAACGAAACGTCGATATGCTAGCCTGAGTACTAGGCGGTGGGGGTGGTGGTCTGAGTAATGGTCTCAAGACCATCTTCCCTTTCAGTGGCTCATCGTGATGGTGGGACTCGGATTCCATCCAGAAATAAAGAGGAAGATATAAGCGAGAGTTTGAAGAACCGTTTTTGCCAAGAGAGGACCGTGACCGGCGCGTGACTCATGAAGTCACGTATGCCCGATTTGTCACGAATGTTTATCTGATAACCAACCATCATCTATGAGCCTGGAGTCTGCAGAACCTCTGATTCTGTATGCAACAGAGACAGGAACTGCTCAAGATGCAGCCGACTATATAGCACGGCAATGTCACCGCATTCATCTCAGACCGCGAGTGGTCGACATGGATGCGTATCAACCTGTGAGTTTTCCTCGGGGTTTCCTCTTGAGTGGAAAAATTAACGAGATTGATGCATAACCTCCCCTGTGAAATTAAGACGGAACTCGTTTCTGAGAGTCTCGTCATATTCGTCGTTTCGACCACAGGATCGGGAACAGAACCTCGCTCAATGACCCCTCTGTGGAAACTCCTCCTTCGGTCAGATTTGCCAGAGGACCTGTTCGAGGACATGGTATTCACGGTATTTGGCCTCGGGGATACCTCCTACGAAAAGTTTTGTTGGCCTGCCAAAAAACTCTGTCGACGTATGCAAAGTCTTGGTGCAACAGAGATCTTACCCAGAGGCGAGGGTGACGAACAACAACCACACGGGTGCGTAGATGTGACTGTACGTGTTCTGAATTGCGAAGCTCACAAGACCATCTTTAGTATCTATGGTGCATTAGATACTTGGATGGATCTACTTCTCGAAAAGTTACTATCATTATATCCCATCCCACTCGGAGCAGCTATAATACCCAAGGGGAACCTTCCCCCTCCTCGTGTTTCTTTGTCTGAGGCTTCCTTACATGATTTGGAATCGGTCATGGATCCTTTGGAAATTGATCCGAATTACTATACGTCTACTTTGAGATGCAACCAAAGGATAACAGCGGAAGACTGGTTTCAAGACGTCCGGCATTTCGAATTCGATGTCCCAGATGATATAAAGTCAGTCGTACTTTCCTAAGCCTGTGTTCTTCTCCCTCAATTCGCGATTTTGCAGATATGATCCTGGGGATGTGGCGGTAATACACCCACATGCGTCTTCCGTCGATGTAGAGCAGTTCCTCTCTTCTATGGGATGGGGAAATATGGCAGATACACCTCTTACGATCAAACCTAACCTATCAGGTTTGTGCTTGTAAAATAAATAGTTGTGGAGGTTCAATTTGGGTCTGATGACATGCATTGCAGATCAGTCCCTTCCAGACCACCTCCCCGCAATAGCCACCCTTCGAACGCTATTTACCCATTATCTGGACTTCAATGCCGTCCCAAGGTACACATTCTTCCTACTTCTCAGACACTTCACGTCCGATGATCTCGAACGAGAAAAGCTCGACGAATTTGTCTCGGTGCAAGGAGCGGTGAGTTTTCAGCCTTCGAGACAAGGTGTCATTTATTCACACATCTTCGATAGGACGAATTATATGAATACTGCGAAAAAGTCAAACGGACCATACGTGAAGTACTAGCGGAGTTCCGTCACGTCGAAATTCCAAAAGAATACATCTTCGACGTGTTTCCTCTGTTGCGACCTCGAGAGTTCTCGATTTGTAGCTCCGTCAAGGTAAGAAACTATGGGTCGCGCTATAGATGTAGGAAAAAATGTAGTGACCTCTTCTACAGAATCGCCCCCATCAGATCCACCTCTGCGTTGCCATTGTACGTTATCGGACGAAGCTGAAAATACCACGACGGGGTGTTTGTACCTCTTACTTGTCGTCTCTGCAGCCAGGTACGCATTTCATATGTCTTGACACTCGCTGATCTGAACTCTACGTCAGGGGATACACTACGAATCGGTATCCGCAAGGGGTTGATCAAGCTACCGCAAGACATACATACCCCAGTGATCTGCATCGGCCCTGGAACTGGTGCAGCACCCATGAAAGCAATAATCGAAGAACGTGTACACGCAGGAGCTTCTGGTGCGCCATTTTTCGTGTTTGCCGGTGATGCAAGTTTAGGTAAACTGGTGGTGGTTATCCTCCAGAAAATATGCTCTATTTCGGGTGCAGATCCGCACAGAAAGATCAACATTATAAAGCGGACTGGGCATCTTATGCGGAACAGGGTCTGTTGACATATCGCGTCGCATGTTCCCGAGATGGACCAGAAGGCGCGAAGCGAACATATGTTCAAGATCTCATACGTGAGGATGGTAAGAAGATCTGGAAGCTTCTTGGGGAGCAAGGAGCCTTGGTGGTAATCTCTGGGTGAGTGAGCTTTTGGACGTTCTCGTGTGTGAGTTTAACCTCATCAACTTAATGCTTATCCCAGGTCATCGAATAAAATGCCTGCGGCGGTCAAGGAATCTTTGAAGTATGTGATAGAGAAGTATGGAGAGAGATCAGCTGAGGCTGCCGCAGAATATGTCGATACGATGGAGAAAACGGGCAGATTGATTGAGGAGTGTTGGAGTTGACCAGGACATCATTGGTGAGTCAAATGCTTGCACTAGCTAGTCATCAGGAACGTCCCATATCTAATCTCACAGGGTTCTCACTAACATATGTACAACAGACATTGCCCGAGTAGCAAGTCTCGTCACTTAGTTAAACGCTGAGGTGTCCACTAGCCCTTTCGAGCCTTCTCGTCACGTCAGTGCAGTCCATCCGGTAATGCATACTCTCTTCGCGTTACATGGCGGACTGTTCATTCGGCTACAACTGCTTTGCATGCGCGTGGCCCACTATACTGCGGCTTATAGGATTGTCACTGGTCGCATTCCATCTTCATCTTTCCGGTGTTGGTCTACTGTATAGCGTTCAGAGTCGCTTCGTTCTTACCTCCACCTCAATGTCACTGCGGCGACTGCATGCAAAGATGGAATACATAGGAAGTTCCACGAGAATACAACAAACGCGGTAGATGTGTCTAAATCATCGTGATATTTATTCAGAAGACGAGTTGCTAGAAAGGATCCGTGTTCGCCATTATGTGAGGACTTCTACGCCAGTCTTTGTGATAAGTACCATATGTTCTGCTTGAGCGGCGCGCGCGCAGTTCTGTCTTTATCAGAGTACGTTTATGGATGAGAGAGAAGAGAACGCACTTCGGTAGAGGCAGTCCAGCCATCTGGAAATATCCAAGCTCTCGGATTGTCTCCTTGAACAAGCGCAGGCTATTCGCAAATCGTGATGTTAGACATATATGCCGTATATGCAACATCCAGACGTACCTCAATTGTAAAACAATGGCCAGGGAGCATTACCCCAGGCTCGTCATTCACTAGATATCCACGGTTCGTTGATGCGAGATCTAGAAATGTACGAGAAAATTGACGTACGATGGTGGAGTATCCAGGGCGGTCTATGGAATACGGTGCCAATACCATGGCCAGTGAATTGAGAAGAAACTGAGAAATTGCTGTGGCGCGTCAGGTCGTGTATCGCCTTTCCTATTCCTTTGAATGGTTTTCCGGGTCCGCAAGCCTGTATTCCGACTTCCAGAGCTTTGTTTGTCATTTTGATCAGTTCTTGACCTTGCCTATCCTGAAATGCCGGTTTCGTTTGGGCATGATTCGTAGAGTAGAGGAGTAGTTCCTTACAACGTCTCCAACCAAAAAGGTTTCAGAAGTATCTCCATAATATCCATCGAGGTAGACCGTTATGTCGACATTGACAATATCACCATCTTCGAGAGGTCGACTGAGAGACGGAGGCATTAGAATTGATAATTCTGATAACCTACTACAAGTATTACTCGTCGGGGATGCCATGTACGACGACGTTGTTGACGCTCGTACAGCAGGAGCGAGGAAAACCAGCATATAACAACGGTGAAGGATACGCAGATTTGGATATGATGAGATCGTGTACCGCTGCATCAATCGAATTCGTGGTGACACCGACCTAACAAAGTTTGTGAGCTCAAGGAACATCGATATCACACACATAGTTACTTACTTTGACCAGTGTACCAGCAAAGTCGCGAACTATCTTGGCTAATTTCGCCGCGTTCCTCAGTCGTCGTTCGGCTTCACTGCCTAGTGCAATGATACCATCGCCTTCATACGGATCACCGTGTTTGGGGTCATCTTCATTTTTGACTTGGCCTGGAATCGCATAAGGCGGCCTGACTATTCCTGATGGCACTGTCCTAGGATGGATATGAGAGACACCAAAGACAAACGGTTCTTCTGGAAGAATGATACTGTAATCTCCGAAGTCATCGTCCTGGGCAGTCGTGGAATATGTATTCCGGGGTCTATATCTTGCGCATAGCGGATTCGAGGGATTAATGTGTCCATAGAGTCGAGCAGGCAGACGCCGACCTGCAGCAAATGTCATGGAGGAGTTGAAGGAAGAGCTTTCTCACGTGTACAGACCGAATGTGCCACTTTTCAAGGGCTTTAGACGAGACATGACTGTTTGAACACTCAGCAATGATTGCTCAGCCTTTCTAGTTCATCTTAAGGGAGGTAAACCTGCAAGTCAAGACAAAGCAGGTGTATGGGCTCAAGATACATAGAGTAAACTACATGATGAGTACATAGCGTCGACGGACCTAGAAAGAGATGAATGAAGATAATCAGTCCATTGCACTTTATATCGAGACAAGAAATTAAACGAGAAAGAGTCAGACAAAAGTATAATGATTCCGGATAGACTTGAATCCTCAAAGGACGATGAGATCCTCAGTTGAGGGAGTCTGTATTGTCATCACCAATGATGGCGGCCAATATAGGTCTATATGAATGAAAGGAAAACAGGACACTCACTTAACGGTTCTTGAAGTAGTCCAAGAGCACGTGGAGTCCCTCACTCTCAACACCGTACTCCTTGACGACAACACAACTGCATCCAACGATCTTGCGGGGGTTTCCCTCCCGGTCAATCTTGCAAAGTCCAGCCCAGGTTCCGAGAACCTTGGCATCACCGACCTTGATGAGGTTGATCTTGTGCTCGGCACAGAGAGCCTCAATGAGCTTGATGTACTCGGCTTCGGTACATGTCTCGACTAGGACACATAGATGCGCTTGGCGTTTGTCGAGAGCTTTTGCGCACTCGCGAAGACCGCGTGCGAGCCCGTCGTGAACTAGGGCGTTTTTGAGAACTTGCTGTTTTGGAATGGATGGTCAGGAGAACAAGCTGTGCGATACTAGAGATTCTACGGACCTGAAGAGCATCTTCAACCGAGAGCTTTCCCTTGGGAGCTTCTGCGGCAACTTCTACCTCAACGGGGGCCTCGTCGACCTTAATTTCATCTCCAGCGTCAGACATCCTGGAAAAGTCGGACGTTGAGCATACCGCGAGAGCAAGCACTCGGATAGACGTACTTTTATTTCAGGAGTGCTAGAAAAAAGAATTAAAGAATTTGGATGTCTTCTTCCGCTATCGTTGATGTGAGGAAAATTAGAGTTCAACGGCGAGGGATGCTTTCGGAACAATTTCAAGCGGCGACCGGGACCTGCCGAGTGTTCACCAGAGGATCGAGCTCGTCGCGTCCAACGACGATCACGACATCCTAATTCTACGAGACAATATGGTCTGTGAATTTTCTTGCCATATTTCGATGGATCAGAAATAATATCTCATCACCAGAGTTTAGCCTTCCTTCATGCGCATGACTGCACAGAACGTAAGTTGACTGGACCGCGTTCTGAGTTCATTAGGCTGATTTGTATATTTTTATTCAGCCCACTCGGATGCCGTGTGGGGTGTAGCGTGGACCGACCAAGACACTGCTGTTTCGATCTCTGCTGACGGGTCTATCAAACACTTCTCCTCGTCCTCGGGCCAGCCAGTACCATCCAATTCTACGCCCCCCGTACATACTCTGGGGCTCGTCTCTCTTTCTGTATCTCCAAACGGAAAGCAGGCGTTGTATAATAGCATCGAAGGCCATACAGCTCTGTGTGATTTGGAATCTGGAGAAATTGCGGGGAAGTTCGATAGTTATGTTCGGTCTGGGACAGAAGCTTCTGAACCTTGTGAGATCCCAAGTTTATCTGAACATTTGATGACAATTAACTCACACAGAGTTCTATTAGCATGGTCTGTATCCCTCCATCCGAAGGGCGAAACATACGCCTCGACTGGTAGTTCCGGAAATCTCACCATCCATTCTGCACAATCGTCCAATTTCGGTGAACGACTTTCAAGTTTGCCAACCGGACGTTCAAAATATAGCATGTTCTGTTCTCATGCAAGTTTCATCTATGTCTTTCCCAAACTTTCGAATGAGAACTGAGATTCAACAGAGCCCCGATGGAAGTCGCGTCGCTCTTTCCTCCGAGACTGGCCAAATATACATATTCGACCTCGAATCCCAATCTTTGACATCAACTTATACGTCGCATGCAATGTCTGTGCGTTCTTTGGCTTGGTCTCCCGATTCTACTGTATGTCCTCTACTGCTTCTTTCGATACTTTGCTTGCTCACACTCATATCTCCTCTTCTGCAGCTATTGCTGAGTGCTTCCGAAGACAAACGACTCGTTTTGCATGACGTCCGTACATCTTCATCTGGAAAGCCAGGCTCTGGAGCTGTTGCGTCTTTCTCTGGTCATTCATCTTGGGTTCTCAGCGCCGATATCTCGCCAGACGGGCGATTGGGTCTATCGGGGTAATCATGCTGCATCTTCGTATTCAGCCTGTAGTCTGACCGTCAATCCATATATCTCAGTTCCGCGGACAAGACAATAAAAGTATGGGACATCGGCGCGCGTGCAGCCGTCTCTACGATACAAGACACAGGCGAAGTTTGGTCTGTCTCTTGGCGTCCAAAGGCAGGCGCAGGAGGATTCGTTAGTGGAGGGGAAGACGGTGTCGTGCGTTGGTGGAGGGCTGCAGGGACAGCTTGAGTTTCGAGTGTGTCTGTACGGTTGTTATTGTATTTTGCAGCTTGCTTTGTTTTGATCAATGTAATCCCTTTTCAGTAAATGGTGCTTGCATCCTAGGCCAATGGAGCTACCTTACTTGGCTCGATATTCGACAAATGGAGATATCGATTTCCAAGCACGTGCCTAGAGGACGCGTTCAGGCCCCGGACGCGACTCATATATTAGCTTTCAACTGCGTCCTGTGCACAATCATATGTGATCACTCCGTCTCAGTGTCCAGTCAGGCCATGAGCAATGCCTCGTCACAGAACTCTGCATGCTGCTTTTCTGAAACTTTTTAGCGCTCGTCAATTACAATGGAACCTCAAGAGTCTCAGACAGCCAATATCAGCGGTCGTAAAAACATTCTAGAAGACAAATGAAGTGCCTGGCCCTTCCTTAGATCAAAGCTTGAAATCTAAACCGGTCATATCTTGCGTATTTTTGGATACTGTCTTCTAGAAACGTCTCCGCACAAGACGAGTTCGATGACCTCAGCACACTCCAGGTTATTTAGGTTGCGATCCATTCTTCTCGTCTTTCCACCATCATGGCCCCCATTCATCTTGGTTTCGTAGGACTCTCCCATAAGGGATGGGCCTCATCCGTGCTTGCTACCCCCCTCTTTCAAACCCCACTATCTTCACAATACGTGGTTTCCGCTGTCTCTACTACTAATCCGGAATCAGCATCTACTGTAGCTCAGAAATACTCCGAGCTTGCGGGAAATACCGTCAAGGCATACTACGGACCCACCACCGCTATATCTGGGGACCCAGACATCGATTTGGTGGCGGTCTCGGTCAAAACGCCTCATCATAGAGAGGTAGTTATGCCTGTGATTGAGGCAGGAAAGGATCTATTCATCGAGTGGCCTGCGGGTAGAAACTTAAAGGAGACCGTGGAGATAGCAGATGCGGCAAGACAGAAAGGGATTAGGAATATGGTCGGTACTCAAGCACGACAAAGTCTAGTTTTCAAAAAGGTGAGTACATATGTACGGATTCAGAGCAGCGAGGTGTCACTGACGCGTGTCCTCTAGCTCAAATCCATCATCGATTCAGGAGAGATTGGTCAGATCAGGTCGACTACAGCGGTGAGGTCTCTAAGCTCACAATCTGCTCTGAAGATCGCTGAAGATGCGCATATGAGCAGACCGCTCGTCTCTCGTCCAGCTCATTTGTATGGGGCCCCAAAGTTTTCGCAGCTGCTCAGTACCTTGCGTTTGCGGAGAACGGGGACTCCTTCCTGAATATAGGGTTCGGACACTTTCTCGACACGTTGATATTCGTTTTAGGCCCTTTCAGATCCGTCTCTGCCGTCTTAGCCAATCACCACCCCATTGCCGAAATTGTTGACCCGGAGGGTAAGCCTACGGGACAAACAATTGAACAGACGTGCAAAAATCAGGCTGCCGTGGCTGGAATACTGCAGAATGGGTCAGTTGCAAGCTTGCATTGGAAGGCTGGAATAGAGAGTGATTCGGGGAAAGGCGGTACACCTTTCCTATGGATGATTGACGGATCTGAGGGTTCCATCCGTCTGGAGAATACCTCGCCAGATGGATTTTTCCCTCAATTGCAGGATCCCAAGTTATTCCTGAACGGAGAAGAAGTAGTTATCGAGGAAGATGGGATGACGAACACAGGCAGGGCTTGGGCTGAGTTTGCGAAAGGCACAGATGGTGACTATCCTACCTTGGAGGACGCAGTCAAAACGAAAAGAGTTTTAGATGCGATCGAAAGAAGTGCAGAGGAAGGGAGGAGAATCGACTTGTAAGTCTGCATGTACCAAGAACGCGTATATGAACCGCGAGTTTCCAATTGAGGGCCGAGCGTGTGAGCCTGAGGTGAGGGTGTTCAAAGAGTGTCAAAATGATTGATTCCTAGAGTCAGATACGAAAATGTGGGTATAGGTAACACGAGTGAACATAGATGCATGAAATTAAAACCGATCATGTCCGAGGCCCTTCACTATGACAAACAGGACAGCCTTGTTCAATCCTTGCCCGCACTGTCGACGCACTAGAAGACATCATGAGTTTCGTTTGTTGTGAGGAACGAAGAAGATACGCACAATGCGATCTTCCCACTAAGTCCTCTGCTTGCGGCACCACCCAGTCCGATACCGCGCAGAACAGGATCAGGTTGATGAGGAATTTGATCACCACCGCTGACGCATGCGGCGTGAACGACGTGCCGACATAGGAACAATAACACCAGTGTTTGAGGGGTTTCCTGAAGCGGACGAGAGCATACAGGACAGGGAGTTTTGGCTATGAGAGCAGTATTAGCAATGCATTATCATGAATGCAGTGAAACGTACCAGTAATAAAGAATCCACTTGATTGATCTTTATGCAACTTGTGAGCAAAGTCGGCACTATCACCATTCAATATCGTCTGACAACCCTCTAGGAGAGAGATCTGGAGATGGAAATCTTGCAAAATCTTGATCAATGCCTCCTTGAGTCCGGGAATCTCGAGTCCATTTTGAATACGTCGGATTAGTCGGATAGGATTGATCTCGGCGCCAACATTCTCAAGCAATCCACGGATAAAGGCTGTCGGTATGAGCTCGTTTCAGTAAGAACTCTATGCAGCTTCAGAAGACGTACGTGGCCTTGTCTCAGAATATTTGAGCAGATCTTCCCAAAGATCATCGTCGCTTTGTTCTTTAGCGAAATCGATAGCCTGATTCCGAATCTCAGCAATGCAAAGCTCGATTGAGATGATAAGCACCCACTCGATGAACGTCTCCAAGTCGTTCTATGATCAGAGTCAGTGCTTGCTTGTTATTTCCCATGCGACCGAGTAGGAACACCATCTCCGGTACTAGGTCTCTCTCTTTGCATATGTTATAGGCCTGAAGGACATAAATCGGTCAGATAGAGGAACAATTCAATGAATATATATATGAGCTGACCCCTTCCAAATTGTAATAATTACTGGCTCGCAGGAAGTCTATCAACCGCGGCGTCGCATACTCGGCATAGAGTTTCACCTGAAAGTGGCGTCAGTGGACAAGCTATCGAGTCAGTCGCTGACAATTCGACCATACCTGTAGATCAGCGAAATTTGACGCTAGATATGGATCCTTGTCGAAGAGGGCATCAAGGTACAAGAAGAGATAATACGGTCTGCTTTGTAGCTGTTGCACTACTCTCCCGATCTTCAAAACGGATGACCATCAGCAGAGGTTCTCGAACAAATGGAGACACTGCGAACTGACTGGTATGGAGTGTATATGGTCGACCAGTAAAGTAATAGCATCGCTATGTTCGCCTCCGTCTAATAAGCTTTGACCTTCCTGTTTTCGTTTCTCCATAAGCTCGTGATCGAATTCGACGAGCAGGAGGACTTGGTCTTGGACGTCGGTGAATAAATTGTTGTCTCTGATGAGATCGAACACGTTAGGTCTCCGCAGTCTAAGGAAGTACGTCAAAGCTTTTCCAGGTTGTCGATTAGCCATATAACTTTGAGACAGATCAGGATTTGACAACAGGAGGAAGAAGGATTTACGCACAGCTCGGCCAGGCATTCCATGAGGAGTATAGCGTCTGGTGTTGTAGACTTGAGTGACGATGTGGATGCAGCTCTGTCCAACTCGGCGTGTACAGCTACTATCACGGCTGTTATATCATATATACCCTTCGGCCATTCTTTGATCGTATCAAGGAGAGACTGTAGAACAGTTAGCCTTCATATACACGCGACGTGGGATCGAAAAACTTGCATGACGGTCGTGAGTCAAGAAGTACGCGAGCACCATTTCGTAGACCATATGGTCCAGCCGTGGATTTTCTGTAGGGATATACGGTATAGCCACCTGCACAACATGAGTAGACGCAGAGAATGAAGCGCGAAAGCGACTATACCTGCAATTGCCGCTTTTCTGCGAAGACGAATATCCAGTCCTCCCACCTCTTTGAGTCGCGTCCGCATACCTTTGGACAGAGTCTTGCAGCCTTCACAAAATCACCTGACGAAGGTATTACATTCTGACGGGACTGAACAGAAGATGGAGTCACTGACCTTCACTCACGAGATGTTCAATATACCGCTGGCCGATGTCGGAAGCGTTGATAGCATCCTCGCCCTGCATGGAGCCCTCGCCTTCTATTGCGTTGATCCGTTCAACTTCAGTCAAGGCTTCTTCATACCTCTTTCGCTCAACCAACCATTTGACATGGTCCCTTCGATCCCTGGGTTTTACGATGATGATATCCTTTGGGCTGAGTACGACATAACATCTGCCTTCCACTCCCATGCTGCCATCATCTACATCGGCGAGCACATAGTCGTTACATCCCCAAGACTGGAAATCAGTGAAACTAATAGCGTCAGCTGCAATTTCTTCCCCTGCACGAGAAATTATCCGCAGTTCAGGACGCTCGGAGGCTTTGCGAGCTTGTTGGGCACGATCTGAAGTCATCTCGTTACCATGGAGGAACGATGTATCTGGTGGGCTGTAGGCGACGATTAAGAGGGATGTGAGAGAGTGTACGGGTGCCTTCTTGGGGGCCACCGAGGAAGCCTCTATTTGGTAGCTGGAGAGTAACTGGGGGTGAGGAACGATACCGGCAATCATACAGTCCAGTTGAAAGACGGCTGTGATCTCTACGATGAGAGGCGGAAGATTGGCCGACTTGGATGAAGTAGATGCACGAGGACGGGCACGAACGCGGGCTACTTTAATGTAGTCCGCCCAAGCTATCAGGAGTGTAGAGTCATCCTGCCAATGAAGTGTGCATTTGAAAAGGTCTGCCCTTGGGCTATCGACTGGACGGTCAATGAACGTTATGCGTGTCTGGGAGACTGTATCGTATATTTTGACACCCTGTGAGACTGTCAAGATGTGTAGTCGGTATTTTCGCAACATGCTTCTTACCAAATCGTTGGCCCATGCAATAAGCCTATCTCTCCATCGGACTTGCCATATTGGCCCTTCGCCCGTATGCAGCACCGTCTCGTTATAACCTAACCATCCTTTCTCACGCAAGACTAGAGTGCCAGCCATACCTCCGGACACGAACCCTCGCGTGCTTCGTTTCGCGAAATTAGGTTCCAAGGCTACGGACCGCATAGGACGCTTCATATCGAACGCGTAAGATTCTGGCGTAGATAGGGAATGTATGACGACCTGTCCTAAGTTAGGATTTTAGCACGAAGCAGGTCAGTAAGTAAAGAAGAAGACAATACCGTCAATCGAGGCTGTAGCAACAAAATCTGCGGTGATGTCCATGGAAATATCGACAATTGACGCGAGATGAGGCTTGTACGACTTGATACGTTTGCCAGACAAATCTAGGATATGCACAATACCACCATGAGTTCCTAGTGCCTAGAGATGGGTTAGCTCATAAAGACAGTACTATAGCAGTCGCTCACTATTAGTTTGTTCGATATTGCGAGTGCCGACGCCGAATCTTTCTTCAGCAAGTCTGGCAGAGCCCCGCCAATTCTTTCGTATTTCAGTGCGGGTTCGTCGTCGTCGTCGTCGTCTTCGTTAATATCGTCTTCTTCCTCATCATCGTCTTCGTCTAGCCCGTCCTCTCCCTCCTCCGAGTCCGTCCCACTGCCAGTCTTTCCGCTCTCCGTCATTGCATGCTCCGATTCTCCATCATTTGACTCGTTCAAACTGTCAGTATCTGAGTATGATTCGTGATCATCACCATGTCCGTTGATACTTCCGTTCCCATTTGTGACTGTAGACGCCATACGTGCATGCTCGAAAGGCACGCAGCGAACGCGGTAACTCGGGGATGAGCAAGTGTGACGCGCCGTGACACGTACAACAGCAGTCACTCCTCAAACAGCCTCTATACCCTTCATCAACCCTCATTCTCAAACTCACACTTTGACAGTCATGACTATGGCTAAAACTCAGGAAAGCTTCACATTTACCGTGGGGAAACTCGGTGCGATTTATGCCTGTTCATTTGAGGTCCTTTTCTGACTTTGAATCATCTACAGATGCAGGGATGGCGGTGAGCATGAACGCGTACGGATCACATGTATCGACTGACGGGACTGCATAGATTCTGCTCGGTGAACGAGCCCATTTGATTGAATTTCCTTCTGTGCTTCTTCCGCCTGGTGCGACGACAGGATCAATAGTAAATATCGCAGTCTATCAGAATCATGACGAAGAGAAACGAAGAGACGCCGAGTTTTGGGAGTTGCAGAAAGAGATAATGGACGAGTTTGGTGTAAAGACACCTGAAAGTCCAAAGCTTGAGGTGCGTGCAGCAGTATCGTTGTTTGTAAATACTATGATTGACCAGGTATCGTGCGTGTAGCTGCGCAATGTTACGCAGACATCTGTCACTCTCGAATGGCCAACCATTGAATTAGCTACTGCAAAGCTACGATCACTCGACATTTACCGGAATGGCCAACGACTAGCTGCTATTCCCTCCCCATTGACCAACACATCAACAAAGCTCTCAGGTCTTGAGATCAACACCGAATACACTTTACAGCTCATGCTACGGACGACCGCTGGGGTCTTCCCATCCAATGTCATTCGCGTGAGAACTCATACGATGACCGACACATCTGGTATCTGTGTCTGCTTTGGTAACGTTCAGGATACTGTGATGCTCGAAAACGCGAAACTCGCTTTGAGGGAGATGAAAGCCAAATGGAGTGACAAGATTCAAATAGACACTACGCATTTCGTGTGTACCACACCTGCCGCTACACCAAGTGGCGCTCAGGCCACTGGAGGCGTCAGTCTGGCGCCCGGAGTCGAATATCAGAGGGCTTTACAGCTCAGCATTCCGGTCGTCCAACCGCATTGGATATTAGCCTGTCATTCAGAGAAGAAGTCAGTTCCGTAATGATCTATTCTGTGATCACCACTCACAACTTTCTCAGGATGGTCCCTATAGCAGCGTATTATCTTGGAGTCACCCCAGTCGCACAGGCCCACTCTGGCTCGTTCACCAGACCACAGTCTATGTCTCAGGCGTCAGTCCCACGTTCTCCCACTAGTCCACCTCCCAATCAGCCAAGAAGCCCATCCTACCGTTCTTCAATGCCTCCTGCATCCCGTACGACGCCACCAGGCAATTCCTCTACGTTCGTCAACCAACCACATTCACCTACAACTCCAGAAGCCAAAGTCAAATCTAACCCCACGTTCGAGGCGACCGCCGAGACTGAGGAACTAGAGGAGGTACCACTAGAACGGACGACTAGCGGTGATTCGAAACGCAAGAGTCGTAGTGGGACGATGAATAAGGAATTCAAGTTCCCTTCGCCTGTAAACTCGCCTTCTATCCCCGATATGCCTTCTTTGGAAAGAGTGCTCAGCTCCACTGCCTCAGAACAAGGCGTCGAACCGTCAAATATCGAGGTTCCGCCACCCCCTCCGGTCGAGAAAGAGAGAGTGAGGTCGGATTCTGTAGATGATGGAGAGGACGATGTGGGTGATACCGTGGACATTCCTTTGAATTGAGAATGTAATTTCATCGACTGAGTTATGTTCCCTGAGGGAGTTTTGCAATTATTATACCCACCCTATATTTTGTTTCTTTCGAGCTTTGAGTTTGGCTATCTTTCCAAGATCCGGGTGACCGAGTCGCGTGGCATTTTAGAAGCTTCCTCGTCTCCTTCCACTCAGCACTGGCTCTCCCTATCCCATCATGAAACAGCATTAAGGACACCTCTCATGGAAGATTGGGCAAACAACATCCTCAATCATGATCCCATGCGCATCTACCGCGCAAAACGGGATCATTGCCATCGAACTGTCAATTCCAAATACACCATTCTTGGTTTCATCTCTTCCGGGACTTATGGTCGTGTCTACAAAGTGCAGAGTCTGGAGGAAGATGGTAAGATACACGCAATCAAGAAATTCAAGCCAGACAAGGAGGGCGACGTGGTTACTTACACCGGGATCAGCCAAAGTGCAATCCGAGAAATTGCGGTACGTTGAATTTTTCCTTCTTAGGGGCAGATCTGAGTCTTGGAGCAGCTCAATCGCGAGATTTCGCATGAGAATATCGTGGCTTTGAAGGAGGTGATACTGGAAGATAAATCCATCTATATGGTCTTCGAATACGCGGAACATGATTTCCTGGTACGCGCCCCAGATTTTACTCGTTAATTCTGCCGAGTTGACTATTCACCTTTCCTAGCAAGTAATCCATCACCACTCTCAAACCCTTCGCACTTCAATATCTAGTGCGGTTCTCAAGTCATTGATCTACCAACTTCTGAACGGTCTCGTATACCTTCATTCGTGCCATATCCTCCACAGAGATCTTAAACCTGCCAACATTCTCATTACGGCTGATGGTGTCATCAAAATAGGTGACCTTGGACTTGCGCGTCTCATTTATCAGCCTCTGCAGCCTCTTTTTGCGGGTGACAAAGTCGTCGTCACGATCTGGTACCGTGCTCCCGAACTTCTCATGGGAGCTAAACATTATAACAAAGCGATCGACTGTTGGGCTGTAGGGTGTGTTATGGCGGAACTAGCTAGTCTGAGACCCATCTTCAAAGGCGAAGAAGCTAAGTTGGATTCAAAGAAGAATGTGCCGTTTCAGAGGGACCAATTGATCAAGATCTTCGAAGTTATGGGCACTCCAGACGGTTAGTCCATTTCATGTTGATTTCTCCTTGGTTTTGACAGTCAAATCTTCATGATAGAGAAGGAATGGCCTGGTGTCGTCGAAATGCCTGAATATCAAAATATGAAACGCCTTGATCCGTGAGTGAGCCACTGTTTTCTCCAATAATAGTATTTCTCATTTCCGTCGCCTCCTTCAGCTTTACAAATCGCCTATCTGACTGGTGCCAATCACGCCTTCGCTCTGCGCAAGGCTACGATCTTCTTCGACAGTTGTTCGCATATGATCCAGACAAGAGACTGAACGCCAAAGAGGCTCTTCAACACAAATGGTTCCACGAAGATCCAAAGCCCACATGGAAGTAGGTTGATAGTCTAATTTCCATGAATATACAAGGCCTCATGTTTCTTACTTCATAGCGCGTTCGCTTCCGTCAACGGGAACCAAGTTCCTCCGCATCGACGCATCACACAGGATGAAGCACCTTCTATGATGGCTCTTCCTGCACATACCTCGCAACAAGGTCTGCAATACCTTAATAACCCGTTTGGCCAATCTCAATCGAAACCAGCAAGTTCAGCCAGCTTTGCCAGTCTCAGTGTTGGCTACGCACCTAGCGGGAATGTTCCCTCCAGGAAGAAACCTAGGATGGGGTGAGTTATCACTTGGTGTGCTTCACCGCGCCTCAGTCAGGCTTAGATGCACCCATCACTGTGTTACACGTACTTCAGGGAAGAGTAAATGTATTCTACTGGTACGTCCGAGGCTTGCTGCTTTTTGAATGGCCTACTCAACCAATTCCTTCTGAAGATATCAATGATAACACCGAACTTGCATATGTCCATTTTTCTCTTCTCTCTGGCAGGGATTTACTACATACGAACGACTTTGTCTGTCGAGATGAGATGCGGTGCCATCCTGGAACTTCAAAAGCTCGATTCTTGGCTATAGAACTTACGAAGGCTAGATGCTCGGTCATTCTGCTCCAGTCAATAGTAAGTGTCTGCTCTCGTATCATTTGAACTCTGACTATGCCTGGAGCTGGCGGAAGAAGTCGTAGAAATAGACTGCTTAGTGGTACGGCACGGCCACCCAATTGAACCTCGGTCCCCTCGTTTCACCCCACAGTTCCCCGCATCATCAGTAGAGATAGACCCCATTGGTGCGTCTTTATCTCAGCATCCCAACAAAGGACCAAATCGACAACGATCTCGGAAAACGTCATTTGGCGGGTATCGGAAATTGTCGCTTGACTGAAGCTCAATATTCGTACCAATATTCAGCTATAGCTCGCTCGCTAGCGACAATTACGCTTGTGGGGCTTGCTTGAACGGAGAACCAATGACATGACTTGGAGGGACGCTGATGTGTCGATCCGGTAGTAACGCCGAGGTCCAGACCTCGTCGAGCCCCTCGTAGGTCGCAACCATTGCCATGCTCTGCAGTTTATTTCCTAACCAATCTGATCACGAGAAACATTTATATAAGATGCCTTTGCTAGGTCAATGCCATCGACAAAAGCCCTCCCGTAGTCCACACTTCTCCACATTGATTTTGACCTAATAATATGTTGAAAACAACTCCCTCCATCAGATTTAGTGGGTTGATTCACCTTTGCAGCATGACTATTTCTTTTGACCATTTCCCCAAAGCTCAGGCGGCTTTGAATCCTCCAAGTCGAACTCGAAAGCCTATGGTGGAATATCGCCGGTTAGGGAACTCAGGTCTTCGTGTTTCAGTCCCCATCATCGGAGCCATGAGTTTTGGTTCTCCGGAATGGAACGTATGTGCTTTTGTTGTTCCATCATGTTATCTCTATTGAACTCTCTCAAGGCCTGGGTAATCGACGAGGAGAAGTCGCTTCCTATCCTCAAAGCAGCTTGGGATCGTGGTATAAACACGATTGACACTGCGAATGTTTACTCGAATGGAGAATCCGAACGTGTCGTTGCCAAATTCATGGAAACTGTACGGTTCAGATAATGATCATGTTACGCATCTTGACTGACCGGTACATTCAGTATGCCATTCCGCGGCACACGGTAATCATTGCCACTAAAGTCTATGGTGTTGTCGGTCATGAACCAGGCATCAAGACGCATACTATGCCTCATCTCATTAACGAGCGCGACTACGTTAACCAGTCCGGCCTCTCTCGTACTGCCATATTCAATGCCGTCGAAGACTCCCTTAGACGACTGAAAACGCCGTACATCGACTTGCTGCAGATCCACCGATTCGATCCAAATGTGTCGGCCGAAGAGACTATGAAGGCACTCCACGATCTCGTAGAAGGAGGAAGAGTGCGGTATATCGGTGCAAGTTCCATGCGCTGCTGGCAGTTCGCGCATCTCAATGAGGTCGCAGGTAGACATAACTGGACCAAATTTGTTAGTATGCAGGACGAATATTCCTTGCTTTACCGAGAGGAGGTGTGTTTGTATATTTATGTTACCCGTTCCCTCATTGGCGCTCATCACTATTGTAACCTAGGAACGTGAGATGTTGGCTTACTGCCAATTCAATGGCATCGGTGTAATTCCATGGGCGGTTTTGGCTGCTGGCATCCTTGCTCGTCCTCTTGGTGCAGAGACTACTCGTACAACTGTCGCCAAAGGGACTGCCTCTGAAAGGAAGTTGACAGATGCTGACAAAGTCATCATCGCACGTGTAGAGCAACTGGCGAGGAAACACGATTGGAAGATGGGTCAAGTCGCGCTGGCGTGGATCAACAGCAAAGTGTGCAGCCCCATTGTCGGCGTCAACTCGGTGGAAAGGCTCGAGGAGAGTATTGTCACAGGGTTCGAGCTGACACTGGACGAAATTGCATATTTAGAGGAACCGTAAGATCTTATACCTCTACTCGTTCCGCTTGATTTTCATGCCGTATTCTAGATATGTGCCAAAGCCTGTGCGTGGACATGCATGAACACTTGCTCGATCAGGAATCGCAAGCTTCGAATGGACGGTCATTGGCTATAGAAGGTGAAAGTCAATTGTTTAAATAGTGTTACTGTATCCTCGATATAATCATCTATATAGCTAGCAATGGAGCCCCTACAACGCCGAGCAATGTGCTGAACAGTGAACTTGAAGCCTGATCGCAAGCTCTATAATACCCTACCTGTTCGACTGATTTGTTGATAACAATAGCGATGAGCTCCAGTTAAGCTTTCCGTCGATTCTTTACGAGAATCTGTGCATGCACAACTAAGAGCACGAGCAGCTAGGCAAAATCTCGCGAACTACACGTTTCGGCAAGATCCGCGGCTCAAGATCTCTGCCTCTTGTTGTCAGTTCATTACAACCTCAAGTTCGCTCCTGCTCCAGGCGGTACTGAGCTCTATCAGAAGAGGTTGTTTCTATCAGCTTTCAATTATTCAGGTTCAGGTTCAAGCTCTGCATTTTGTTTCAAAGAACTAAGTCCAGTGCGTTGTCAATTTTTTCATCTTCTGTGATTCGTAATCGTCAACTAAAATCGTTGCGTATCAGAGGTGTCCAAGCTATATCATACTCTAGACGTTCTTCCACGCTCTTATCATGGGGACACTTGTTGCCAGTCCAGGGAGCGATCTCCCCGCGGAACTTTGGCTTCAAATATTTCGCTTGGTCACCATTGCTCCTGCAACCCATAAACTCTATAACATCGATTATTCTCCTTTTCAAGAACCTCCTACCGAGGACGACAGACCTGACTTGCAGGAAGTACGTCGGATGAAACGTGTTCTCGTACTCGTCTGCAGATATTGGCAAACTTTAGCGACAGAGTTCTTATACGAGGACTTGCGAATTGGTGATGGGGCTCGAGGCTTGTTGGAGTCTCTGAAAAGATCTGCGAAGGAACTTGGGGGAGGTTATGGCCGCTGGACCCGACGTGTTGAAATTGCCATCGTTGAATACGAGGATTCGACGAATCCAGTCACACCTCTTGACATTCTGAAATGGTGCCCAAACGTGGAAATCCTCGTCAAGTACGATAACGATCTGCTCCCACACAAACTCAATGATGCGGTATGCGTCTCTATCCAACGTTTTGACTGGTGTTATGCCCGTTATCGCGACGGTATTCACGGCTTCCAATCTGATGACGATGATGAATCCAAGGGCTTCAATTTTCTTGTGGATGTTATCCACCGATCGTCTAACTTACGACGATTATCTATCGAAGGTTACCTCAGCAGCACTTATTCCGATATCCATACCGTTCGCACCCTCACGCTTCCATCATTGACGACTTTACGAGTCGTAGACATAGATTTCAGTGTTCGGAGAGAGATGGATAGTTGGATGCTCCCTCATCTAACTCATTTGATTACGGACAGCTGTCTTTTGACTTGGCCCGAGCGACCCGACTGGTCTTCTTCAATCACGACGCTGGAAATTGTAGCAGATGCAGCATTTTTCGACAACGTTTACCTCGTAGATCTGCTCGATTACTGCCCAAATGTCGTCGAACTCAACTACTATATCCAACACGTTTGTGCGCCGGTAGACTATCCGATCTCGTATATTTCCCTTCGCACGATCGGGCTGCACATCTCCCCAAATCTGATGCTGCACTATGCGTCTACTCGAAGCCCGGATACAAACGTCATGGAACATATCGAAGATCATTTCAGAATGTTCACTGGGCCGATGTTTCCTTCTCTAGAACGAGTCGTCTTCTATGATGATTGGCGTAGCATCGTCTCTGACTCTCGATTCCATCCCTTTCCGGGCTACCTAATCGAGAGAGGCTGCCAACTGGTGTATGCAAACGGTTCCATCGTGACGGGACACTGATCAGTCCGATCTACGTCCGGATCACAAGAAATTGCAACGCTAGAGAAATACAAATTTCCCCTCGTCTGATCACTTTCTCAGTTTGTGCAATTTGTATCGTGATATGTGACAGAAATACTTCCGCCCTTGTGATGCTTCCAGTTCCACATTGTCTCGGAGTCGACGCGGAGGACTATCGGAGTTATTCTTCTCAGCTTCGAACAACGACCGCCGGATAAGGCAGGTTGTGATTGTTTATTCCTAGGCTCGGCTCGCCTTGCTCCTCCACCCGCTGTCAAGATAAACGTCGAACGCGTCCCTTGTTTGTCTTACTCAACAAAGTCCTGCTGTTTTACTCCGCATCTTCGGCAACCGTGCGATGTATTTGCAATGGCACGCTGTCACGGACTCCGGCACAGGTCCCAGGACTCAGTCCACATCTCAGTCCTGAAGGCACCCACTATGTAATTATCGCCTTTGCGACTCCAGCCTTGTTCTGTTCTCCTGGCAACCACTGGTAGATGCAGATACGCATGTCTATGTGGATCCACAACTTACAGCGGCATTCACATATGTCCCCCCTTCCGCGTCATTCTACGCGACTCTTCATCTCAATCAGACGACTGCTTCCTAGGGATGGTCCTTGTTCTCACTCTCTTTAAGATGGTACTCGAAACATGTTGACGGTCTCATAACCAATGACTGTATCATCTTCTCAAATGTCTGGCACAACACCCACTATTGAAACGACCCGTATAATTCGTCCTATACCTCGTGTCACACCTTCTGCGATGCCTGCTCCCGTTTCATCCGACCGACCTGTCTCTGTCTCCAATGTACCTGCATGGTAAGTGCCGATCTAAGTCTTCCAGAAAGAATTAACGATCTCATGTCCTCTTCATCTAGGACATCTCCTAGCCGTAATGATCATAACCCATGGATCAAATTCACACATCTAGACGGAGGAGTCTACTTCTTGCATCGAGAGCGACACATTTTGACAGTCGAGAATGTCAACGATCTGACGGTCTCTGCAGATGTCTTACGCAAAGCAGAAGAATATCTGGTTGAGTTTCTGGATTGTCCAGGTGGAGGATTGCGGATGGAAGATGAGTGGGAGATACATGTCTTCATGGCTGGTGATCTCCCGAATATGCAACTCGACGCTCGTATATATTCCTGGGGCATGGGGTACATTATACAATGTAGCCCCGAAGGTCTGTGTCTCTCTTCGTGATACCACACATCTATTGACTTGGCCAGTGAATATCGTATAGGCATCAAGTTCTCACCAAATAGACATGAATTTTGGTCGTATGCGGAGAGATTCCCTATGCATCATACCTATCTGCCAGAAAATGCCGAAGTTGATTTTATATCGGCACTCGCCCATGGTGCTAATGGTGAGTTGTTCAACCTAGCGATATCTTCCGATTACGACGAGTTCGTGAAATCCCTTTTTGTGCAGAAAGGGTATCGGACTACAACAAGGACACCACTTTCCCTTTCACCGATGTTCAAGCCCAACGTTTGATGCAAATCCACCAGTCCCTGAGATGTGCGTATCACATCCCAAGAATGATAGGTCTGCTCTTGAATCTTCACCCGCAGACGCCTCAGATCAAGCTGCCGTCACTCCTGCTCTTGCATGGCACATTGCCAAAGTGATGATGATAATCGAAAAGAATCGCAATATATATGGATACGGAACGATGAACGCTCGAATATACCGTAACGTCGCTATACCGAAGCCGAATTCGACAGTCTGCATTCTGGACTTTATACTGTTGTTTTTTCTATTTGGGACCCAAACTGCCTATCGGAAGCGACTCGAAAGTACTCGAATAAAGAGCAACTTGAGCGCAGTCAATATCCCTCATTTTCGAAGCTTTATACAAAGTCTCTTGGTAGAATGGGCTGGTGGGTGGTTTGGTCTCTGGTCTCTGCCATTTTGGTCCAAACGATTGATCTAAATTGACGCTTCAGACTCCAACCTCTTGGTGTGTATTTATCTCATCGGGAGTTACTCGAGACATACTAAATAATTCTTCACTTCAAGGCAACGGTCTTCGTCGCGTGAGTTCATGTTGCATCTGATCTTCCTCTAAGATGCTAACTTCATATAATCATAGCGCAAACGTGGGATTCTTAGCTGTGCCAGTACGTTGATGTATCTGCATAGCTCGACCCAAATTACTATGCTCATCTATGCTACCTATAGGAAATCAACGGCTTGCAGCGAACGTCCTCCCTCGCTTCCTCTATATTTGCTCTAATGAGCATCGTCAGCGGCGTCCATCATGTTTGGCGGCATCGGGGTAAGACCGAGGCAGAATCCAAGGACGCAGAACAATATCTCTACCATGTACGGATCCTCGGGGAAGACCTCGACCTCACCGTGACTGCGTGTTTTCTATCCATTCCCCTCGTATCCCTCCTCTGGTCGGTGATTTGCTTCACGGTGGCTTTAGGATCCTACTGCATCCAACACGCCGGGTCCGGAGGTATGCGACTTCTTGCGACGATCATGAGTATTGCGGGAATATGCGCCTGCGCGACTCTGGTGTTCTTTTGGCAGATTTGGACCAGTCCCCGACACCGAGAGATCGAAGAAGATTACAATTTGGATACAGCTTTGAACGTGAACCCGCCTACATGGAGACAGAAGGTCCAAAAGAGATGGAAAGATGTTGGGTTTTGGTCACTGATCAGGAAGTTGAAAGGACAAATGGGAAGCTCTGGTAGTAATGGGGCACAGTCGGCATGACACGACTGTACTTTGGTAGTACACCACTGTACAACTAACTGACAGGTGTATCAACGTCCTATTGCTCTTCGTAGAAGTCTCGGCGGGTCTTCAATGCTGCAATCGGCGGAGTGGCGGTGCAGCCAAGCTTCAAGACTCCAACTTACTTATAACAGCTCAATGTCAGAAATAGTGTCCACTCATATCGAGGCTCGATTGGGAGCAATGGACAGTGAGAAGATAGCACCTCCGCCGTCCTATGCGAGGAGTACCGTTGTCCTGCACAATGATCCCGATAACATCCAACCTCCAGCCTACACATCTTCGACTGCATTTAGCATTGGGTCACAAAGAATCACCTCTCTATTGGTGAACCCAAAGCAGCTGAAAGGCCATCTCACTCTGTTGCACGCATTCGTAACGTTGAAGTCGCGGGTGGAGGAAAGCGAAGATGATCGACTATCTCCCATGTTCGCGGATAAGGAACACAGATGGGACTGCTTTGTAGGTTTAGCTGTAGAACGGTAAGCCATACTTGTCATGCATTAGGGATCTGAAACCTGAGAAGTGATCTCCGTAGCTTTCAGCTCTGGTGCAAGGCCCTCGAAGCGGCCGATATCCCCCATTTCGTATGGGATCATCTCCCCCCTTTGGACGTATACATGGTCTGGCATGCTTACCTTCTAAATCCCGGGTTAGTATAGTATCTCAGTGATTGATATGTCCGAGACCTGACACGATCCACGAAGCTGGTACGCCGAGGACACGTCTCGCATTCCAGCACTCAAGAACTTGCAGATCCTCAGCGATCGCTTCGAATTGGTTGGAACTCGTGCATCTATTTGTGGAATTGCATGCTCAATCATCGGTCTCTAGGAATCTATAGCAGATGTCATGAGCTCTGCGCCATCAGCGACGAGGGTCAAGTCTTGGATAGACAAGGTCCACACTGCATTTGACCTTTTAGATGCTGCTGCAAGTGTCGATCAAAGACAGGTTACATGTCCCAAATGTGGAACAGTTACTTCCACTGGTCAGTAAAATGCTCGGAATACGGTTCTTCTAGTCCTCGTCATGACATCCTTCTTCATACAGCTCTGGTGAACGACGAAGGAACTGGGTACCTCCAGCAGAACTTTAACATGGAATGCTCTCTTCCTGATTGTAGATTTGCAATCACGAAGGAGAAGCTAGGTGTCATGAAGTTTGTGCAAGACCTTGTTCGGTCTGACGGGACGCACTACACCTATTTTGCGTTCGTCATCTCGTTATTCTCAGGTGTTATGTCTCTATAACTCTGTCTCGATAGCGGGACCATCCACACTCCTTTGGCAGACATCGATCTTTGCCGAGCCGCTCACGTGAAATCAGCCATCCTCCATGCAGACGACTTTGCACGCCCAGTTGCTGAGTCTGGGAAGCCTGTCAGCGATGCCATCTGGGCGCGCAAGACTCAGGAAGACTGTCAATACTCGCTCACCGCCCTGAAAGCAAAGGCAATAGGAGCAATGAAAGGCGGAGAAACGAAGTTGTAAGCCGGTATCTTGTGCCACTCACTGAACTAGTCTTACTCAATCGTTTCTCGAGCAGGATAGAACGTATGATGACTGCTTATACTGATGATAGGATCTTCTCTGTGGATTTAGTAGGAGCGGTACGCATTCAAGTATCCGTTTTCGTGTATAGGGCAACATCATTCTTACATGCCTCCGGTCCCAACAGGTTCTACGTCAAGGGTCTTTCGTGACGAAAATGCATGACCTTGGTTGGACAAAACCAGGATTCTTTGCTGTAGACGCAATCGCACTTGAACGTTCAATCGCTAGATATCACGCGTCTGTGGTCCATCTTGATAGATCTCACACTATATTGATCCCTTCACTCCAGATTCCTAGACCTGATGGCTTCATCTCCAGCGTCTTTCGTTGTACCAACGCTCGATATCGACCTTGCGTGGCATACACACCAGCTCACGGCCGGAAAGTACGCTCGCGATTGTAAATGTTATGTCGGTCGGTATATTGATCAGTAAGATGAACGTCCTTCCCTCTTCCGATGGAAATTCATAAAGTGCGCAGTGATGATAAGGTCGACGAATCTCAGCTTGCAACGTCGTTCGACACTACATGTCGTGCCTGGAAGGTGAACCGAGTTTTCTTGTCTACATAGTTTTCCTATGTCTCAACCTGTACTCAAAGGATCGCTTTGGAGTCCAATACACGCACTGTGGTTGGCCCCTTGCAGTAAATACCGTGGGCCAACAACTTCAATACAATCAAGTTCTTTCGACTCTCCCTTCCTTAGAACGGAAGGACTTTCTAACCGCCACCCATCCCGGTGACCAAGGACACGATCCTGCTTTGCTAGTCCCGGTCCCCATGTATCTTGCAGGTATGTTGTTTGTAGATCATAATCCTCTCGTCATCTGATCATGGTGAAAGGATGCGGTGGAGGATGTGGGGGAGGCGGCGGTTGTGGAGGGGGATGTGGTGGAGGCGGCTGCGGAGGTGAGTGATATCTAATCTCGAAGAATACGAGTCTCATTTTGAATCACGATGCTCATCATAGGCAACTGATCCCCTCATCACAACACTGTTTTTGTGGCCATTCCTACACAATCTTGAATTTTGTGATCAATCTGCCTGAAACTTCTATATGTATTCTTTCGGTAACGCTTGTACTTCTTGAGTCCACCAAGTCAGTGGCATTCTTCTGTTGATATGATTTAGCAAGTATCACTGGTCCAACGTTGACGTGTTTACTTGTACGACAAAAATCAATAACAATGACGGCAAATCACGATTCAGCAGATCAGGACAAGATCAGGATAGGGCAGATCAAAGTTGCACATCAGTCAAAATATATTGGTACACGAGAATAAGATATGACTTTCAAAGGGGAGACATAGGTGTTACAAACTTGTGTGGCCATCACTTAGCAGCGTAAGTCGCAGGCAATTCAATCAACTCCGACTGAGCGTTCAACCTCAACCCACTATCGTTGTAAACCGGTGTTCGAGGAACAAAAACCCTTTCTTGAGAAGCTGGTTGGTCGCGTTTCATCGTTGATGAGCGGCGGATTGGAATTATGGTGTGGCGGCTCTCGGTGGTGTTGCCCTCAGTCATAGACTCGGATGCGGAGATGCCGGGTGTATGAGTGTATCCAGTTGACCCTACGATCGGATGACCACTCGAAGAGCTCCAATTCGAGTTTTGTTGCGTCTGTGGGCGATCTATTTGAGCCCTCATCTCTTCAGGTCTGGTCGCCACATCCAATCCGTTCGTATCTTGTCCTAACTGCTGGCCGTTGCGCTCAATAGCGTTGATAGACTGTTGTTGGACTATGTGTCGTATTGGGATGTCCTGAGCTCCTATGCTAGCCTCGCCACCGCCGCCTTCTGTCAGATCAATCATGTCTCTCGTCGACATCACGGCATTCCTGCGGCTACGACGTCGGTAGAAGAAGATAGCGACAACCACCAATGCAACTCCCACAAATCCACCGACAGCTCCGCCCACAATAGCCCCAATTTTGGGGTTCTTCCTCCCAGTGCTCGACGACGTTGTGAGAGGCATGGCGCTCGAACTCGTCGCTGTCGTATTGTCTAAATTCGAATCGCCTGTACTAGCAGTGCTGATTGAGCTGGGGCTACTCCTTGGTACCACATCTGCCTCATCGATACTAAGCAAACAAAGATATCAGTCAACGCAAGCGTAATTAGGAATGAGACGAACGTGTATATGGCATAATCGAAGATAAATAGTGACTCTATCTCCTCTGGGAGCTTGGTGGCCAATTCGATTCGAAAGGTATGATCCCCGTTTGATATGGAGGTTTGGCTATATGCAAGAGTGTGGCCCCGAAATGATGTCGTTCCGTCAGAGATGTGCTGGTAATTCCCAACTCGAAACCCGTCCAAGTGAAAGTCGCAACTTGAGGTGGAGAAGGAAGCGCCATTGGGAAAGTTTGATTCGACGATGAATATGTATATAGCAGTCCCTTTGTATGCAATAAGGACAGTTTAGCTCCTTCCTTGCAGGTGTGCATGAATTCGATCATGCACCTGTGAAATTGAACGTGATTGACAGAGGTTCCAGGTTGAGCTCTCCTGTGGTCCATGTACTGTCAAATGAAGCGATGCTCTCCCGCTCTGTTGGGCAATGACTACATCCGTTCTTCACCCAGTCTCCCGTATATGCAGGCTTAGCTCCCGTGACACTATCGCCTTGTTGATCGTCAATCGTTCGATTAGTCGGCGCCCCGAATGAAACCGCGCATATTGCAAGGAGGTAGGAAACGATGGACAGCGATTGACAAAAATAAGGATGCTGCATCGAATAAGATTTGTCTGTAAGCTTGAAGCATTCATTCGGTTTATATATCGCCAGGTCTTGGCCGGGTCCATTCGTAGCGAAGGTGAAGTAGTTATGTTCGCCAAGACTCGATGTAGTCCCTAAATAATCCGATATAATCGAAGATAATCGTTCCAGTGAGAAGGAAATGTGCACTAGATAGATGGGCTCCCAATCGACAAGCAATCGATGGATCGAAATTCAAGTCACATCAAGCACCGATTACACAATTTAACCATCAATCAGGTGCAGTTGTGATTCGTCGGAGTGATATGGGGACACTAGAACTGGAAATAAAGGATTGGGGGTGATATGAGTTCATCACACCGATTTGTCGCATATCCGAGGAATCAAATTTATCGATGATCGATATCGATCATGATGGTGAAAAGCACGAATGTCACATCACGAGACCGCGTCGCGTTTCCAAGAAAATGCGTCGCGTGACTCACGCGGTCTGACTGGACATAATTTTACCCTCAATACACCTAGAATTTGGTCCGACCTCAGATCAATCTGAGCCATACCCCTCGGTATCCCCTGCGCTAGCAGCTATTGAGAATGTAGGTTTTGGTGATGTCAATGTTGTCTTAAGGGGACTGTCTCGCGTGCGTCTCCAGAAGCGAAAAAATACACGAGAATATATAAAAAAAGGCATGTCTTCAATACAATAATCGCATCCCCATCCCAATCCCCCCCTCTCTCAACGTCGAAGAAGCAGAGCAGACGTAGTCAACATACCCGCCAAACCTCCCAAAACACCGACCACAGTCCATTTCGTGTAATTCTCAAAATGCTGAACGAGTAAGGATGGATCTTTGAATGTGATCCCGCGGAAGGAGTAGAATACGACGCCGGTGATGAATGCGATGATGGCGTAGGCGAGGAGGACGAGGGGGAGGGACATAGCGATGCTTTGTCGCTGTGGATGGAAAGAGTCAGGCGGATGCAATTTGTATGCACGAAGGACGCGGGGTGCACTTACAGAAAGCAACATCATACCCTCCCCAGTCAAAGTCGGCGTCGGGCGTTCAATGTCCATATCTGCCTTGAACCGCAGAAGAGCGATGACTGAGGAAGCCATGCTAGCGATGGAACCAAGAATTGCCACGAAGGACGATACACGCGCGATAGTGTCAAGACCTGGTAAGGAAAGGAAGGTCACAGATGCGCTTAGGACGATTGCGGCCTTCCGCACGCATCAAAAGGATGTTCGGAAAGGAAAGGAAAGGAGGGTACGGATGGTGGACTTACCACTAGACATGTACATGCGCCTGCGACGAGCATAGGAGCTGCTCCTCTCAATCCGCCTTCTTCGTCTATCCGATGATGACGAGAACGGGTCATGAAGATGTAAGGAATCCCGAGACAGACACACGAGATGAGAAGATCAAGTATGACTCGACGGAAGGGCATACGGGGCCTGCGTCGGTGATTGATATTGTCGAGAGTTGTATCTCGAGGTAGAGGTTTGTTGGGCCGGAAATATGTCTGGCGCCATTGGGCTGAGTGAGTAAATTACTTCGTGATTAGTAGGGACGATGAATGTGTGGTCGGCGACCTACCGATACGGATCAGGATCCTTGATACGATACGGGTGTGGACGATAGGTTGAATTCCTGTTTCGCTAGATGGGTCTGTGAGATTGATTCACATGAGTATGAGTCTGTGTGTGATGCTGTAGTGTAATGGATTCACGTACTACCAAACGATCGAAGCAGATTCATAAGCTCCTGACATTCCTCCTGCGAGAAAGGAGATGGGATGTGTCGGGTGGATGGGAGTAGACGGTCTATCGAGAGTTTCAATTTCAATCAGCATGGATACACAACAATCAACCATGATAAGACACAAGAAACGAACCAGTATAGGACCACGTCAACGCATCCATAGCTTCGTTAGCTGCATTTGAAGGGAGAGAAGTGTGTGCGGGGTGCGATTCCATGAAGGACCAGTACCGGAATTCCATGTCCAGTCCTGTATACCGAGACAATCAGCGACCACAACGTATAGAGAATATGGATACTCACGATCATCGTCCCCAATAGCAATAGCCACAGACCCACGCGCATTACTATGACTGCTGTATGAAGGATCAAACGTCACCGTTCTCTTCTTATGATCCACCCAATGCACGACTGGCACAAAGTTCTGTCCACGTCCCTTCGCCTTGCCATCCCCATCCCCATCGGTATCGCGTAACCACATCTCCAACCCCACAGGTGCACCGCTGTCTTTGTGGTCGAAATAGCTTGTGATAGCTTCGAGTTTCTTAACCCTCCGCAAATCGATATCGGTGGTGACGCGGAGGGTTGGGTGGACGTAGTAGAATGAGGCGTCGGGGAGTACGTATTCGATCCACCCGAGGGCGTGGAAGCGGGGTGTGGCGCTGTTGTTGGGCTGCCGTCCATTGGCAGAACCGCTGTAACCTCCTCCTGATTGAGCAGATACGGCAACGTGATTGGCTGTACCCGGTTGGAGGTACGATGATAGCATCCGACCTCCCGGTGGTGTGTGCGGTCTGGATAGTAGGGGTCTTCGTTCGCTATGATACGATGAGAGTTGTTCAGTCATCTTGACCATACCAAGTAAGAAGAGAAGAAGAGAAAGACTGACTCAGTATCACGTTCCATCTGCTCGTGCTCGTGCTCGTGCTGTCCTGGATCCGTGAATGGAATACTTTGAGCGGATGGGATGGTGCGGATGGGTCTATGATCAATCAGTTCGAGAACAATGACCTGGTTTTGTGTTTCCTACTTACCTTGACGGAATCACATCGTGGATATCCGGGAGAGGCATCACAACTGTACCATACGACTCTGTCGTTGACTCCTGCTCTTGTGATGTTTGTGGTTGGTATGTGATGGGGCCTACAGGGTCAGGGTCGGCGAATGGGTCTTCAACAGGCATTCTATAAGTGCCATCAGGGATACATACATACATATACATATACAAGAAGAGGAGGGGGGAGGACGACGTACTGGATACCCTCATGTTTGACGTCTTCGTTGCTCTGAGTGATCACTGGCTTGCTCCGATCCGATTCGGCGTTCAACGATTCCTTGCTAGGTTCTGGGTTCGAGGAGATTTGAGCTGGATAAGACGGCATCGTCATTTCGTCTCCAAATCCTCCGTAGTTTGGTTCTGTGGAAGTCACGGGAACAGGAACAGCCACAGGAGGAATGCTATCATCCACATTGTCATTCCTTTGTAGAAGTGGAGGCCGAGGTGTCGTTTCTTCTCCAGCCCAGACATTGGTAGCTGGGTCCTGGTATACAGGATGAGACTCCACTTGCGGTGGGACGATCGTATGCGAAGGTGGTAAATCGAAATAAGACGTCGCCCCGTCTGCTATTGTCAGCGGTGGTTCGGGCATTGGATCTTGTGGGATGGTATCCTCTGCTTGAGCGTGAGTATGGTCGTCGATCTGGCTTGGCGGTTCTGCGACGGTGGAAGGTTCAACGGAAGGATCAACGATGACCTGAGGCTGAGGAAGAGTCATTTCCTCCGGCTCGTCTGTGAAAGCACCTGGACCTGCGCTCGACGCGAAGACACGTTGTCTGGGAGGCTCTTCAACCTCAGCCTGCCCTTCCGAGGCCGAGGTGGGCGGGATTTCTGCTGCTGCAGGTGGAGATGGAGTCGGAGCACTGGTAGTCTCCGCTAACGGAGAAGGACCGAGCGGTTCAGTCGGAAGAGCATCCTGGGAAGCCGCTTCGCGAGCGGGAGATTCAGCAATTGGGCTCGGATGCGATTGTGATTGGTCGACGACGGGAGGGGAGATATCAAGGTGTTTAACCGAGCCTGAGTCAGAGCTGGATCGGGAGGGTGTTGCGGGTCGGGCGAATGTTAGAACGGAGGATGTGCGTCGCATGACGGTGCCCATGCGGTTGCGGATGGATTTGTTCATCAGGGATGGAGGGGTTGGGGTCGGGGTTGGGGCTGGAGGTGGCATTGTAGAGAAAACGGGCGTATAGGTATAGGTCGAAAGATGAGAAAGAACGGTAGAGGGAGAGGGAGAACCTGGGTTATGACGGGACAGAGGAGAGGAGACGGGTGTACGTATTATCTAGTAGACGAGATGAAGTGCCAGGAGGTTTCGTCGAGGCGCAGAACACGTAGTACTAGTCATCCCCGAAGACCCTGCCTGATCATAATAGGTGAAGGGATGTGATCCAGCAACTTTGCACGTTGCCACTCAAAATCAGCATTGATAATCATTCCAGATTCCAGATGGTGTACGTCGGCGTGTACTGGGAGTATCCAGATCGTGTGGCTTGAACTGCAGTGGCTGTGATCATGACCGAATACTAGTACTAGTAGCCGAGCAGAGAGGGTGAAGATGTTGGCTCCATCCACGAGGTGATGAGATACAACCACTGGCAAGAGTTGTGCCCAACACGTTGTGCACAGTCTCACCTGATTTGAGGCCCGAGGCCCGTTGGATGAGATTGTGAACGTAAAAGTTCGCATTGCCAGATGCCAGTGGTGCGATAGCACGACCTATCTTATCAGGATCTAGGCCATGGTGAGAAGAGGAACAAGAATTGGCATGCAAAAGGCATACCAGCGTGGTAGTGTGCATGGAATGGAGCTGTTCATGCATATGGAGATTTAGATCCCCGTCTACCCTGTATCATTATGAGGATCTAATAAATGAAATGAAGCCTATTAGTTGTCTGCTGGATCATCCATAAAGGCTCTGATGATAGCTATAGTATTGTGTGGAAGATATCGATGCAGGACACAACGTTACGTAATTACGCGTCCTGGGAGGAAAAGGCCGATCGTCGACGTCCCCGTGCGTGCGCGTGATATTCAACTCACTCTCTGGTCGTTTCGCCCAAGTATTGCACAAACTATCACACTGAATCCACATCTGTCCACATATCTAGGATGTCCAACAGCAAATCAAACCCCATAAACCTCCTACGATACCACAGACCAAAGCTCCGTCTAAACGAAGCCCGCATTCCACCACTGACACAGCATTCAAAACAGTTCGTGCGATCCTCCTTCCACTGAAACATACACGCGCTTACTAGTAGGGTTCATCGCGGTATGCGTATACTAGATGTCTACGAAATCTATCATCCTATCGATGTCCGAAACCCCGCATGGTATTTCCCAGGTCTAGGTGTGCTGCCGTTCTCGTCGCTCTCTTCGTAGGCCGTCAAGGCGATTTGTACGTGCTTCTTAGTAGGTGAGTCGGTCGTACTATTGCTCTCTCATCTCTAGGCTAGGATGGGCGTATGTTCTGTTCGTGCTTGAGTGAGGGACCGCTGTGTTGATCATGCACCTGCACACCCCACTGGCAGGCGTTCTACCACATTGCGAACATACGCCGGTGACACCGCCCTACCAGGCGGGAAAGTCGATCCTGGAGATAAGACTATGGAAGATACAGCTGTAAGTACATTACTAGTACCTCTCAACCCTCGACCCTCCTCCGAGTCGTTCCTAGGCGCGTCTCGCTGATAGAAATGATGATTTAAATGCAGAGACGAGAAGCTTATGAAGAGGTGCATGATCACCTCTGCATGATCCATCTCTCCGACTCCTATCTGATGAGAGTGTGGATTGTAGATCGGCCTCCCACCCGACCGTCAAAAGATCCCACTTCTTTGCGTTCTTGAACCGTTCCTCGCTGGGGGCCAGCTCATCGTGACACCGTAAGCTAAGCTTAGTCGTTATATGCCCAACCCGACCCGTTCTTACATACATCCTACATTACCCACAAAAATTGATATAAAGTGTCGTCGTTCTCATCCTTGATAACACGCTCAGAGTAAGTCCAAAACTCATCGCTCACCGTTCCCCCCCGCCTCGAGTCCCACTTATCCATAAACCTTACACCTCACAACCCCCCAGCCAATCCTAAACACCCCCGAAGTAACATCCCTCTTCTCCCACCCCCTCCACTCCTTCCTCTCATCAACCCCTCCCTTCCCTTCCGAGCCTGAATCGTTGGAAGTGCCGTATCAATCCTACGTCGACATCGACTGGAAGGGACTCGGTAAAGTCCGTATGCACCGGTTCTTGACGGGGAGAGAAGCGGGTGGTGTTAAACCTGTTTTTGGGATTACTGCGTGAGTCTACGTCTCTCCGTCTTCATCCTTCTTACTTACCACTTACTTCTGACTTGACATTGGGTTTCCAACTTGATTTCTTCTTCTATGACATGCATATGACCGATACCCAGCGCCATCCTAATCGAAACAGCCAAAATCGGCTACGCACAAGGACCCGATTTCGAACTCTACGCGCCTGGACCTGATGCGGCGAGTACGAGTACGGAGGCGCGGATTGCGTGGACGATGTTACATCATCCTGTTTTTCGGAAGGCGTTTGTTGCTGAGGGGATTCGGCCGGACGACGAACTCCTGCAATCTTTGGCGGATGGGGAGAAGGCGAATTCGAAGCGGAGGGATCCTGATAGTGGTAGTAGGAGGAGGCGCCTGCCTCGGATCCGGAGTAAACTATAATCTCGTTACATCGACACGGAGCAATGTTGTATGTGTACATACCAGATAAAAACCTAAAAACCATTCATATTCAGGAGAACACATACATAAGTATGCGTAGATGACCAAATGGATGCAGTGAGACGTGTTGATTCCGTGAAATGCGATGGTGATGCGAAAGCAAGTAGAGAACAGAATCTCTCCCCCCCAACGCCCGTCAAGAACAATTGCGAATAGCCTAACTAACTAACTAGTACTGCCGTGTAGACCCTACGTTGCAACTCGATGCACCTTCAAGTTCTTGTTCTTTGTGGTCAGCGACTATCGACATGTAAGCGTTCGATGAAGGCCTATCTTCATCGTCTGAAGACGCAGAGAGTGAGTCTATTTAAATCGGATTCGGGGAGGGTCCTCGAGCGCGGTGTAGAGAAGGAGAAGGATCGCGAGGCTGGTGTTGGGCTTGGTGTTAAGAAAATCGGTGTGTACATACCGAACGAATGAAGGTCATTCATATTCAGGAGAACACATACACCTGGATACCTTAGCTATCAAATTTACATACTTACGTTACAGAGCAGAAGAAGGGAGGAGGAATGACCGAGTGAAGTGGAAGCTACAGGCGGTGGTGGACTCGGAAAGATAAGTCACAGAATGATAATGAATGAGGGATTGAAGGAAACAACAATGAAAGGAAAGCTGACGAGGTCCGATTATCAGATGAAGAGACCGTGCGAAGTCATCGATGCGAGGGGTGTATTATGCGTGCAATATATAGGTATGCGTAGATGAATGGATGGATGCAGTGAGATTTGGTGATCCGTGAGCGAAAGCAAGTTGAGAACAGACTCTCTCTTCCCCAAGGCTCGTCAGTGACAGTTGGCTTATCTGCTGTGTAGACTGGCACTAGCCCAGCTTGAATAATCGCTACCTCCGTTGCTCGATGCATCTTCGTCATCAGCGACTATGGACGCGTTCGATGAGGGAGGCATTGAGATTGAAAGCCTATCGACATCTTCTTCATCTGAAGACGCAGAGAGTAAGTCCATTTCAGACAAAGTCATTGAGCGCGGTGAGGAGAAGGATTGATAGACGGGGTTGGTGTTGGACAGATCGGCGACAGTGCCCGTGCCAGGCCCTGTTTCAGCGGAGAATACGGAGAAAGGGGAGTCAGAGCGGGACGAGGATGATAGTAGTTCCAAGTCGAGTTCGGATAAGTTGGCTGGGGTCGGACCTGAACCCGAGACTTCAGGAGGAGGAGGGCCAGAAATGTTAGGAATTGTGCTTCTGGAAGACAGGTCTGGGGTAGGAAGTCTCTGAGGCCCAAGGGGAGGGGTCAGTGGTGGAGATCGTAGAGTTGCCGCATGGTCGACGAAGGGGTCAGGAGACAAGGTTCTACTAGCGAACGAGATCGCTGTAGATGGTGTAGACGGCCCCGATTGGTCTTGATCAAAAAGTACGTGGGTAGGTGATATAGGAGTATATGGGATAGCGATGTTTGACTAAGAGGAGTTGTCAGAATCAGAACATATATCATCGACAAGACTAATGGAAGAATTAGACTCACATCTTCCAAAGCATTCCTCGTCGCAGAGCTAACATTCTTTCTGTGCCTGAGAGCGGTCTGGGATCTATCGACCTCGCTCCTCCATTCATCTACCTCTTTAGCAACAAGCTTTTCGAGTTCAAAGGACGACCCCTTATCGTCGTCGTCGTCGGGTGATCCTGAATCCGAATGTTTGGTACGTCGAACGAACCCTTTTCCAGTCAGACCCAGTGGTTTGTTGTCCTCGTCGTTATCGTCTTCTGGGGTGGAAAGTACAAGGATAGGTCCTCCCTTCTGCCGTCTGCGAGCTTTGCGATTAGCGATAAAATCCTCGGCCCAGCGTTCTACTCTAGGAGCGATATGAGGCTCGTAGACAAACTAAGATAAGAATCAGTGTTAGTATTAGTATTATTGGATTTTGATTTGAATATTTGGATGATAGATGGATTGATACGGTTTCTCACCTCCTTAAATGCCAGACCGGCAGCGACTGTGCCAAGTATGGCGAGGATATATACGGCGGGAGCAGGCATCAATACTGTTGTGATGTCGAGTGAAAGGAAGAAGAGTATACTCTAGACGACCAGATCGTGTGGGATGGTGGGGTGGAGTTTAGAGGGGACACGACGGTAGAGTTTGAAGCACAGTCGGGCGCAAGTTATAGTCGGGCGATGCCAGACCCGCAATGTGACTTAGGGGCCGCCACATGCCAAATATCCCACGCATAATCTAATCTAATCTAATCTCTCCCCAATTTTCCGAGTCGGCTTGGCGGCACCGTGACTGGACCTCCTCGGACCTTTATCACTTTCTCTTCACATTTTCGAGGAAAAAATGCAGATGGAATCGACTCAGAGGTGTGTTACGCGCATTCGAACTAACGACTTGTCTTCTCCCATAGTTCTGGGAGAAGAAGTCTCGAAAAAGACTGGAACTCGATGAAGAATCCAATCAACAGCTTGTCAACAGCTCAAGACTCTCAGGCACTCATTATCCAGTCCTATTATCGACTAAACACCGAGGCTGTTGAAGCCAGTATATTCCATGAATCATCCCCGCTCTATCGTTCACCCGGATTTTTCGCGTCGTCTCTGGAATGCCAGGTATCTCGCTGCTCGGAGGCTCGGTGTCGAGTCAGGTCCCAGGACGGCCCAGGGCCCATCTTAACGACGACGTTTTTGTGCTGATGCCATCATGGGCGCTCTCCCAGCAATTTTTTCCTGTTTTCAATCTTGAAAAGCATACATAAGGCCCTCAGCCTCTTCGACATCGACCCCAGGCCGCACTTCGCTCCTCGTGCTCGAACAAGTCTCCAATATGCAGCTTCAACTACTTGTTCTATCAGTCTTGAGTATGCGTCTTGTTGGTAAGCTCACTCGTGTTCTTCACTTGAATAGACGGGGACTTATTGCTCATCGTTCATGTCTAGCTCGCGCGCAGGTAGAAACCGTCACCCTGTTCGACGTTGCAGGCCCCACGGATCCTACGATTCCTCCAGATTTCAATCAAATTAGTATATCGGTTCTGGGCGTCAATTCTCAAGGCGCGACCACATACGTTGAAGAGGTCGCAGCAAGTCGCGAGATCATAGTGAAGGACTCGACGACTCAAACAATCACGGTTTCGACTCCTCTGTCTTTCACCAGTAAGTCGAGATGTCCTCCGCAGTGAACTACATTTTGAACAAATCAATCAGTGACATTTGTCGACGACGCGTCGAGGGACGTAGAAACCGTCGTTCCCTCGTTGTCCGGTGGACTTGGTTATGGACGAACGTGTACCTGGGGATCTGACGGTAACGGAGCTTGTGTCGAGGGCTACTATCACCCCGCAGAGTCCACGGAATATGTGGCAACTTGGACTGGCACCAAAAGACCTATCACTACCCTCATCGTGTCACTTCCTACCACTGCTGCGACTTCTTCCACCTTCTCCGCTCCCGCCGTTACCACGACGAGTTCCAACCATGGATCAACCCTACGGCTCGGTGGTGGAGCTCATTTAGTCAAGGCTATGTTAGTCATCGCGATACTGCAAGTGGTTGGGGGTCTCATGGTTTTGCTCTGAATATTTCACGTACATCTATACCCAATCTGATTTCTGGATCACGTCACAGTGACTCGCATCATCATGATCCTTCTGCCTGTGGCATCCTACTAGTCCCATGAAGCTCACCTCTTCATCGTAACTGCTCGAGAGAAAGCATCACGTCTTTGCCGAATATTCTCCGCCCCTTGTAGCTCTCGAAGGCATCCATCCATCACTGGGCGCTTTTCGATGAACAGATCCTGTGACTTTCACTACATGCTGTTATCATGAGGTGCCGGCGCGCGCTCAGATCCCTCTCAATACAAACCCGTCTCAGTATCAGGTACATGAACCGGAAGAGGCGGTCAACAGCATCGATGCTATTTTTGCTGCTTGTATCTTTTCGCGCCGTGTCCGGAATGCCAGGTATCTCGCCCTTGGAAGCTCGGTGTCGAGTCAGGCCCCGGGAGGCCCAGGGCTCACTTCAACGTCTCTGCTGATGCTATCACGCTCTACCAGAACTTGTTTCTGATGATGGAAAACATACATAAATCCCCCAACCTCCTCAAGATCGACCTCAGGCCGCACTCTGCGCACCGTGCTTTAACAAGGTTCCAATATGCAACTTCAACTCCTTATTTTATCAGTCTTGGGTATGTGTCTCTTTGGTAAGCCTAATCATGTTCTTCGCTCGAGTAGACGGGGATTTATTGGTCATCGGTTATGTCTAGCTCAAGCGCAGGTAGAAACTGTCACCCTGTTCGACCTTGCAAGCCCTACGGAACCTATAGTTACTCAAGATTACAATAACATCAGCATAACGGTCCTGGGTGCCAATTCGCAGGGCGCGACTACATACGTTGAGGAAGCTGTAGAGAGTCATGTGGTCATAGTAAAAGATTCGACGACTCAAACGATCACACTTTCGACTCCTGCGTCCGTGACCAGTAAGTTATGTCCTCCACACCACAATAGAATTCCTTCTGAACGGGAACATATAGTAACATTTGTCGAGGACGCGTCGAAGGACGTAGAAACCATCGTTCCCTCGGTGTCCGGTGAACTTGCTTTCGGACAAACGTGCACCTGGGGATCTGACGGCAACGGAGAATGTGTCGCAGACATCCGTCTCCCCCAACAGTCCACAGATGTTCTGGACACCTGGACTGGCACAAAAAGCCCCTTCACTACTCTCATCGTGTCACTTCCTGCCACTGCTGCGATCTCTTCTTCCACCACCCCCGCTGTCGCCTCTACCACGACGATGTCCAACTACGGCTCAACCCTACGTCTCGGTGGAGGAGCTCCATTGGTCAGGGCTATGTCGTCCATCGCGATATTGCAAGTGGTTGGGGGTCTTATGGTTTTGCTTTGAATAATTCACGTACATTTTTCTCCGATCTGATCTCTGGATCATGTCGCAGTGACTTATATCATCTTGATCCTTCTGCACGTCCTTCCCTAATCTTTTCCGCCGTTGTGGCTCCTGAAAACATCCATCCACCTCTGGGCGCTTTTGGAAGAACCGATCCTGTGACTTTCACTACATGCTGCTGTCGTCCCTTCGAAAACAGAACCCGTGTTGGCTCCAAGTACCCATTCCTCAATCCATCTGCACGACTTCACTCTAGATCCTATGGTGGAGTGCGCCACTGGAGGACAAAATGGATCGGAGGAGCCGATCGACAGCATCGATGCTATCTTTGCTTGTCTAGAAGGCATCGCCATCTCGCCCAAGCTCTCAGGTGTGCTGCACCTGTCCCGCCCGCCGTTCTAAGTCTTCCCCGAGATCATTGCTCTTATAATCGAGGCGCGCAGGGGCTGTTCCAACAATTTCACAGTGACCCTCTCTGAACACGAGATGCAAACAGCGACGTTTGTCGAGGATGCGTCGCATATGGCAGAAAGCTTGGTCCCTATAACATTGGGTGAACCCGGTTACGCAGAGACGTGCACTTGGGGATCTGACAGCTCGGGAGCATGTGTCGTCGAGGTTTCTTTCTTCGAGGAGTCCAAAGCATTCATGACGCTGACCGGCACTGGCACCAAAGACCCCTTCACTACTCTTGTTGTGTCTGTTCCTACCGCCACAAGTTCTAATCACGCCTCGAGTTCTCGGATCAGTGGAACACAGCTGGTCATGACTATGTCGGTCAACACGATACTTCAAGTGGTTGGGAATTCTATGCTTTGGTCTTGAACATCTGAACGCTCTTATCACTTAGCACTTCTCTGTGGCATCCTGCTATTAGATTTCGTGACCTCGGTTCTTTTTCACGCCTTGAGAAACGCGTCTTTTCTCAGAAAACCGACACTCTGAGAAACCTCACTTGGGCTAGCGCAGAGGTGCGACCTCCAGAGTCCGTTGCGCGTTCGTTGCGCGGTCGTGACAAAAAACCCCGTATCGTTGACTCATCATGATCCTCACGGGACTCCTAATATTCACAAGATGGTGATCAGAGACCGTGTCTTGACCGTGTCATTTGCATCCAGGAGACTAGGAATGGTAGACTTAGAAGAAGTCCAAACATCCATACGTACGAGACCCAATGCGGCAATTATTCCCAGCCACGAGCATGCATCGGAGCTCTTTTGCTGATGGTATCGTGATCGCTCTCCCAATCACTCTCATGGAATACATACATAACCTCCACCATCAACCCCAAGCCGCAATTTCTTGTTCCTCATCCTTCGAAAGCTCTCCAGCATGCAAGTCAAGCCACTCTTTTTTCTAGCCTTGGGTATGCGCCTTTTTGGTAAGCTGGCCCCTTATCTTCGCCCGTACACATGATTCATTGTCCGTCCCAGTCAGAGCGCAGCTCGAAACTGTCACCCTATTTGACATTGCAGGCCCTTCAGATATTCCAAATCCAAATTCATTCGGCATATCGGTTGTGGGTGTCAATTCCCAGGGCGAGACAACATATGTCATGGATGGTGTTGCAAGTCTTGGGTTACAAGTACTGTCTACGACGACTCAAGTGTTCGAAATATCAGCCTCTCAAGAGAGTGTCCATTGTGAGTCATAGACTGCTCTGTAAGATGATATCCGAGTCTCCTGAATTAAAAGTCGATAGTGACGTTCGTCGAGGACGCGTCGCATATAGTGGAAAGTGTGGAAGCCACGGCATCGGGTGAAGCAGGCTTTGCAGAAACGTGCACATGGGGATCTGACGGTCAGGGAGAATGTGTCGCGGCAATATATGAGGGAACCACAGAGTTTGTCACCTTTATTGGCACCAAAAATCCCGCCACTACTCTCACCGTGTCGGTCCCTACAACCTTCTCTACCGCCACCACCGCTGGCGCCACTACCACCGCAAACTCTAACCACACCTCAGCACGGTCCAGCGGAGTAACCCAGTTGTTCGTGGCGTTGTTGATCGTCATGATTCTTCAAGTTGTCGGGGGTTTCATGGTTCTGTTTTGATTGTTCCACGTATTTAGTTTGTATCCAATCCTGCTGGTCTTGTGAATCTCTGAAGAGCGTACCGTCTCTCCCCTTTCATAGATGCTCTCGTTTTAGTCAATCTGCGCCCAAGGGCTATCCTCACGATCGTGATCATTCATGTCTTGCGCTGATGGCATCATGGGCGCTTTCCCAGTGGTTACTTCCAATTAAATGATCAGGATGGACATACATAAAGCCCTCAATCTCCTGACCATCATCCCTAGGCCCCATTTCATAGTTCATTCTACTTTGCCAGCTCTCCAGTATGCATGTCGAGCCACTCTTTCTATTAGCCTTGGGTATGCGCCTTTGTGGTGAGCTTGTTTATTATATCTCTCCCATCTAACCAGACAAGAATTCACCCGTCATCCTCAGTCCAGGCGCAGGTGGAAACTGTCACATTATTCGACATTGCATTCCCTTCAGATATTCGGACAAACCCTAACTCCATCGGTTTCTCAATTTTGGGTGTCAATTCCCAAGGCGCGACGACATACATCGAAGATGGTGTGGAAAGTCTCGGGGTAATAGCGGACTCTACAACCACTGTCTTCGCGCCATTTCCTACTCCCCTACATATAGATTGTAAGTCAAATTGCTCTACAGTATCGGTGTGACCCCCTGCTAAATGACGGACATGGGTAGTCACTCTGGTCGAGGACGCGTCGCACCTTGTGGAAAGTGTACCTCCTACATTGGGTGAAGCCGGTTTTGCACAGACCTGCACTTGGGGTTCTGACGGTCAAGGGGCGTGTGTTGCCGAGTTTACCTTCCTTGGAGAATCTGCAGAAGTTCTGACAACCGCTTCCGGCACCAAAAATGCGTTCACCACTCTCATTGTGTCAGTCCCCACCGCTGTTACAACCATCTCCTCTCCCTTACCATCTCCTCCTTCCCCCTCATCCTCGTTGTTGTCCTCCTCTCCCTCCCTCTCCTCTCTCCGGTCCTCCTCCTCCTCCTCTACCACCACCGCCACAACAACCGCCACAACAACTACCAACTACGCCTCGAGTTTACGGTTGCGTGCAGGAAATCAATTAATTGTAGCAATGGTTGTCATCACAGTACTGCAAGTGATTGTGGGGGTTGTATAATTCTCTTCTGAACACTTCCCTGTTTAGGAGAAGCCAAGAATCAGATTACTTACTTAGTGTTCTCCAGCTATTTTTGCTTCTTCTTTCTGTTTCTCTGGACTTGACATGTATGCTTGTTTCTACAGAGATTGAGTAAAGTGCTTGCATTGTACTGCTTATTTATTTGCCTGGTCTCCAGTATAAGTCACTAGACTGATGTCTTGTTCTCCAGAATGTAAGTTTGTATCTCCAGGAGAGGAGCTGCCTCAGAAGAAAAGAAAGTCTTGTTGAACGTTGAAGACTCGAACTCAGGTGGAACCGGCGATCGGTCCGACGGGCACAACTCGGTGCAAAATCAAATTTGAAATTTCAAGTCCCTTTCCTCCTCGTACCTCCAACTCTCCAACTCTCCTTCCACTCTCAAGCTCATTCGCTTGGTCGTTTTGTCGAATCCGCATGGCCAGTAAACGCCGAGTGTCGTATTACTACGACCCTCTGGTAGGCAGTTATACCTATGGACTGGGCCATCCCATGAAACCGCATCGAATACGCATCGCCCACGAACTTATCACTGCATATGACATGTTACCCAAAATGCACGTCCTGGTATGTCGAAAACTATGCTCAAGACGACCTAAAGCTCATTGTATCCGATCCAGAGAGCGAACCGAGCGTCACCAGAGAAGATGAGCTCGTTTCATACAGACGAGTACGTTCACTTTTTGAACAGAGTCACGCCCGAGACGGCAGAGGAGCTTTCGTATCATGGGACGAGATGTGAGTGTTTTCAAATAGATCCTAACTCGGAATCACTCACAGTCGATGTCAAGTTCTGGTTGGGGACGATAATCCCGCCTTTGAGGGCGTTTTCGAATTTTGCTCGATATCTGCTGGAGGCTCAATAGGTGGGTTCCTCGACCTTATTGTTTGTGCTTTTTTGGATATCTGACAAACCCACAGCCGCTGCACAACGTATAACCTCTGGTGCAACTGACATTGCCATCAATTGGGCTGGAGGACTGCATCATGCCAAAAAACGCGAAGCTTCTGGGTTCTGTTATATCAGTGAGCTACTTCCCCCAACGCTCATCTCTAAATTAACTTCAAACCATCAGATGACATTGTCCTCGGAATAATCGAGCTCCTCCGGATGTATCCTCGCGTGCTTTACATAGACATAGGTATGCATCCCTCGTTCCCCAAAATGACACGACCCATACTTACCTTCGGACTTTTCTTGCTAGATTGCCATCACGGTGACGGCGTCGAGGAGGCATTTTACACTACAGATCGCGTCATGACGTGCAGCTTCCACAAGTTCGGCGAATATTTCCCAGGAACGGGCACTCAAGACGACAAGGGTAGAGGGAAAGGGAAGGGATATGCTATGAATGTGCCGCTGAAGGATGGGATTGCAGATGAAAGTTTTAAAAGCGTGTTTGAGCCGGTGCGTTGTGGCATCTTTATAACTTTTGAAAAACCGCGCTGACAACATATATCTAGGTCGTCAGTCGAATACTAGAAGTCTTCAAACCATCCGCCGTCGTCCTCCAATGCGGGACAGATTCTCTCGCAGGCGATAAACTCGGATGCTTCAACCTAACCATGCACGGCCACGCCCACTGTGTCCAATTCCTACGAAAGACTAACATCCCCCTCATACTTCTCGGTGGGGGAGGTTATACAGTGAAGAACGTCGCGCGAACATGGACATACGAGACAGCGTGCGCGTTGGCGATCGAGGATACTATCGATGAACATCTACCGTGGAATGAGTATTTCGAATGGTTTGGGCCGAGGTATCGATTGGAGGTGGCGGAGAATAATATGGAGGATTTGAATTTGAGGGATGGGTCGCTTGAGGGTGTCAAGTAAGTATTTCTTTCTACACTGCTACGAAGATGTAATATTGATATTGATATATCCCTCATAGAAAGGAAGCCTTGGCACAATTACAACAATTAGATGGACCGCCGTCTGTGCAGATGCAAGACGTTCCGAAAGAGAGTGTCAAAGAGCATTTAGGGTTTGGGAGAGATGAGGAAGAAGGAAGAGATGAGCTTGATGACCGGTTAGCGCGTGAGTTTTCTAGCTAATCATCTAGACATGATTTGTGTGACAACAGTTGACTGACCCTCGAACAAACACAAAAACAAAAAACACAGAGCACGCGCGATATATATACGATCTGCAAGATTCTGATCATACCCTTTCGGACGATGACTCTTCTGAGCAAGAATCTACCATCTGGGATTCCGACGGCGACTCGACCTCCCGAGCCAAATATCGACACACCCAAAGATCCTCCAGGAAACGCATGAGTCTCCTCACAGGTCAATACTTCGACGTGCCTTCTCAGCGAGATAGAGATGGATTCAACCATTTAGAATGCGGGGTACCGCCTACGAGGGGTGCGAAGCGGCGGTTCTTTGAGAGTCCGTTGGCGGCGTGGGATGAGGGGAAGGAGAGGGTTATTGTTTCGAGGTTGCCGGAGTTGTTTGGGGCTGGGACTGGGTCTGACTATCGGGCGGTGGATTTGGAGAGGATTAGGGGTTTGGCTAGGGCTGTGGCTGAGAGGGCGTGTAATGATGGCAGTCGTGATGTGGGGTCGGATGTGGATATGGAGGATGAGGATGATGAGGAAGAGGAAGAGGAAGAGGGTGATGAAGATGGGGAAGATATGGAGGATGTCGATGAAGAAGATGTCTACCATGTGAAGGAGGAAGAGGTCGATTACGACGAGGCTATTGAGGATCCGGATCCAGAAGACGAGGGAGGTCCGTGGATGGCATGAGTCTGAGTGCGATGCGGGGGTATATTCTTGTTACTGTACTTTACATAGCTGTTTGAGTTGTATTTTTATCAATTTGTAGGATCTCTTTTGAAAATGCCACTGCAGTTGGAGATATGTTCCGCATTTCTTGCAATCGATATCTCTGCGCGTTGCCCCGCCTTCGAAATTCGGGGTGGGCAATTGTTTTCGCGACTTTCGATCACCGTCGATCGCACATTTTCCATTGAAATGTCATGTCTCCATGTTATCTGTTCTTATCTGCGTCGACATGCGGGCGTTACGGAAGGAGATATCGACCGACCAGATAGTACTTTGCTATCTTGTTCCTGGTAGATGGATGTCTGGACCGATTTATGTCAAGGTATAAATCGGCTTAACCCAGAGTTTTGACGTGGTCGAGACAATTTTGCCCCCTTCCCCTTATCCCCCATGTCGTCCATTTCAACTCGAAAGAGCCAACTGGAGCCAACGGCTTCCCCACAAATTGATACTACACAAGAGCATAGCCGATTGCGCTCTGGTATCAAACGGCTTCAACGAAAATATACCACCAGAGAAGGCTGGTTGGGGGACTACGACTACGGCTGGTTATGCATGCCATCTCTCCCATTCGGAAAGACAAAACGGTCGATGCCGCCGTTCTACGCTCTTGACGCTGAACTTCCTCTTGTGTTGGCTATCTCGAGTGGACTTCAGCATGCCCTCGCTATGCTGGCCGGTCTGATCACTCCACCCATTATTTTCGCTAGTGCGTTGAGTCTGGATAGTGAGACGTCTGCGTATATGATATCGGCGTCTTTGATTGGTTGTGGTATGTTTCTCTCAGTAGTTAATTCCGTCGTGCGGCCTTAGGTTGACTTGGTTTTCAGGTATTCTGAGTCTTGTGCAGATGTCACGCATAAAACTGTTCAGAGGATATTATCTTGGGACTGGCCTCATCAGCGTCGTAGGAACCAGTTTTGCGACGCTCAGCACGGCAAACGCAGTACGTACTCCAAAAGGTTATAGAAGCAGGACTTGGCTTACCTCAAACCGTCAGATTTTCGATGCTATGTATAAGGACGGTACATGTTCATCGACTACAGCTGCTGATGGAACTGTGACGAGATTGGCATGCCCTGATGCATACGGAAAAGTACTAGGTATGCTTGCTTTGCTGCCATATATGTCCCGGATTCATAACATTGACCTATCCGAAAAAACAATTACAGGAACGTCGTTGATTTGTTCTTTCCTCGAAATCTTCATGTCCTTCGTTCCTCCTCGCTTACTACAGAGGATATTCCCTCCCATGGTCACTGGTCAGCTATCTTACAATGCTGAGATTGGATTCTTCCACTCAACCCTCTTCTTGCAGGCACGGTGATTCTCATGATCGGAGCATCACTTATCGGTTCTTCTGGCATGCCAAACTGGGGCGGAGGGTCCAACGATTGTGCAAGTTCCCCTACTAGTGGTATATTCCAGCTCTGCCCCACCACCCTTGCTCCCCGGCCGCTTCCGTTAGTTTCCCTTCTACTCTATCTCATTCTCTACTGAATCCAATTCCTCTCTGGTTCAATAGTTGGGGTTCTCCAGAATTCATAGGCCTAGGATTCCTGTCTTTCGTTAGCATCATCTTGACCGAACTCTTTGGCTCGCCGTTCCTCAAAAACATCAGTATCATCGTCGGATTGGTTGTTGGGTGTATCGTTGCCGGTGCTGCTGGATACATCGACGGTAGCTCCATCAAAACCGCCCCAGCTATCACATTTCTATGGTATGTTTCCTTTCTTCATATCCAAAATCTCGTGAGTAGGGGTGATTTTGAATTCAATTTGATTTTCAGGGTGAAGACATTCAAAATCGGCGTTTATCCACCGGCTATATTGCCAATGTTAGCCGTATATGGTACGCATGTTGCTTTCTATTTTCCGTTGGAATCCATGCTTATTGAGTATCGTACAGTCTCCCTTGCAATGGAAGCTATAGGCGATATCACTGCTTCTGCTGAGGTCTCGCGGCTTGACGTTGACGGGGTTGAGTTCGATTCGCGAATTCAGGGCGGTGTTCTGGTCAGTGTCGATTATCCTATCACTTAGAAGATACACTAAACCCGATGGACTATAGAGCGACGGTATTGGTGGCTTCATCTCGGCCTTGTTTACTGTCACGCCGCTGTCGATATTCGCGCAGGTCAGTTTAGTCTCATATTACTACCGAATCGTATATTGAACTAGTCGATATTTTGCAGAACAACGGTGTGATAGCGATAACCCGATGTGCGAATCGAGGTGCAGGGCGATGGTGTTGTGTCTTTTTGATCCTCTTCGGTGTCTTGGGAAAGATATCTGGGGTCTTCCTTGCCAGTACGTTCTTCTGTTCGCTCTTCATCTTCCTAGACTGATATAGCGGTTTCATTATAGTTCCAAATCCCGTCCTCGGTGGTGTAACGACATTCCTATTTGCCAGCGTCGGCGTTTCTGGAATTCGAGTTCTCTCCTACATACGCTTCACACGCCGAGATCGATTCGTCCTCGCTGCAGCGCTCTCCTTTGGTATCGGAGATCTCCTCGTACCGGGTATATTCACACATCTGTTCGACGGCGTGAACAACCCGAATAAAGGACTTCAAGGATTGTTCGACTCTATCACTATCATTTTGAGCACTCCTTGTAAGTCACTACTCTTGATTTGTGAGCGAAATATTGACGTTGACTTTCATTTCAGTCTTATCATCCGGCATTGTGGCTGCTATCCTGAATTTGATCCTACCACAGGAGGTGGAGCAGGATGAAGAGGAGCAGGACCATGTACAGGTTATCGAGCATGTTGATATGGAGTCGCAAAAGCAGAAAGAGGGTTGAAATGTTTAGTTCATGCCTTTACTGTTTGTTTAGATAATCAATTATACGGTATACCTGAGGAAGGGGAACATATTTCGTGCTTGCTCGCTGGTGTTAAGTCCGAGCTATGCACGGAGGCTGGGGCCATTCGCTAACCATAAATAGATAAGAGTACATACATCACAATCGCCTGGTTCAGACCTGTCCTTGTATAAAACGATCCCACTGCCTCTTACAAGAGCTCTGGTCGTAGTCTATCGATAGTGAACCGCATCAGTTGAAGACATGTCATTCAGCACATGTATCAGACTCACCAAAGCTGTTCCGTTGATCACAAGCACACCGTCCATTATCCCAGACTTCGTTCGTCAGCGGACAATGACTCCAATCATCATGCTGATATCCGATCTCTTCGAAGAAATGGATCTGGTCTTTTCGTGCAAAGAGTGCAGCAGCAATGCTATGTACTGGTGCATCTCCCCAACGCTAAGGGATGATGATGGTGATGATGGTGATGATGAGATAATAATAGGGAGATAATTAGATTCAGAGACGCACCTCGTAATAAAACCCACCCGTAGAATCGAGGTATTCGAAAAATGCGGTATACGCTGGACCTCTGAAGAAGTTCATATCGGCCAATTCGAAGTTGGACCAGACTGCGCGCAGCAACGGTGGTAAATTTAATCAATCATGATGAGACTGGTTCTCGAAACTCACAGTGGCATCTGTTATACGATTCACCGCCATTATGGGATATGAATCCCATAGAGTTGTCTGGAGAGACGAATTGTGGGTGGTCCTTCAAGAAACCTGAAAGGCAGGTCATTGGGAACGTAGAAATAATGCGAAACGGGAGAGGTCGTACTTTTGACATGACCCCATAGACTTGGTATCGTCGCAGTGATCTCATATACTGTAATCGTGAAAGCTGGGAGCTCCGATCAGAGGTGTGGCAAAGTGTTCGACAGAAACGTCCGCTTACAGTATACCTTATCATTGTCCTCCATGAATAGGAATGGGTCATGATTGATATCGCCTGAGGTTTTGCGATTGAGATCAGGCATTCAGGTCTCTAGATGCCAGAAAACCTCACAGTGAAACTGTACACTGGGCCTGCCGAATAATCAATCAGACGGTGAACAAACATTAAGTCAATAAGAGGCGCACTCACTCGACCCGCCAATACCACCTATACTTCTGTAGAAGTTCGTGCTTGAAAAAGAACTAGAGAACATTTGAATAAAATACGCCACGGAAGAATAAATCCAAGGAATGCTTACCCCAGAGTTGAATCGACACATATTCCGGTAACTAGATATAAGGAGTCAGGACAGGCAATCCATCAACTGGGTCGTACATACGCCACACTGCCTGATGATTACAGGCGGTGATTAGTACAGCAAATTTAAAGGAGGCTAGTATCTGACGCACCTCCATATTTAACATTTGATGCAGCCATCCGATTCCGCTCCTTTGTGGCCTTCTCTTCATCTATCCAGTCTGGCTGATACCAGTGCTCCTTAGGTATGACGCCGAACTCCATCTTTGCCTTCGATAGCACAGACACTCTCCTGCAGTCTCGAATCTCAGTCACTGTAGACCTCAACTATTTGACAGTGACTGACCTTTTGAAGTCGTCATCAAACGGCACTTCATTCAGAAACACATAAGGGTATCCGTAATTCCTGTTGAACCTATCCTCCAAGGCACGTATGCTCCGTACAGCACCGTCAATGTCAGAATTTCGTGCAAGCATCACAAAAGAGGCATTAGCGCGCCGCTGTGCGACTCCTAGTCCATTTTCTGTATGGTCCGCAGCCGCAGCCACTGGTACGTCGTCGGTAAAATGTGAGGATATCACAGACGGTACCCCTCCAAATTTGTGGTGGGTTACGGTCAGGATATAGTGGAGACCTATCTACAATTCGATGTAAAAACAGTGAGATTGCGCATCATGGAAGAAGGGCTTACGATGATCCCAACGACGATCAACACATATCGTATCGCACCACCAGGTCTACTCATTGGGGAGAAAGTGGAGGTGTTGTGTACACTGTTGAAAACTATGAGACAGGGTGTTGCCTCAGTGGCAGTTTGGGCAACCGGTAACTGGGTTCAGTGCGCTCAGGGCTATGTCACGTATACGTACGAACACAGCAAGCGAACTTGGGCGCTTCGCCACCGCCACGAACAAAGATTGATAACGGATTATGTAGAAGATCCAAACGATTTTAATTGGGATCTTCCTGGTATGAGAACAGCTGTCTGTTCAAAGCAAGAGACAGTTAAGAAGGAACTTTGAGAAAACCTGCGGAGATTTCTCTGTGTTTGAAACCGGGGCTCTTGTTGGTAGGAATAAACATCTGGAAAAGGCGAATTTCTCCGAGTGGACAGCCACTGAGCCGCCACAAAACCACCATCCCTAATCACAAGTTGGTCAACACGAACGATCACGGCATAGGTACAGCCGATGATTCAAGAACGCACCCAGGTTCATATCATAGTGCATATATAGGACACACTTTGCTGGGTCGTGAGTCGCCCACGGGCATGTTGAACCAATGTTGAACGCGACATTTCGAGTCTTTCACTGGCTAATTCAATCCACCCTTGATAGGAATGTGACATGTGTCCAAGTAGGCGCCTATGTCTTCCAGGATCCTGATAATCAGGGGTATACTAGATTCTCTGAAGTGTTTCACTTTCCCTTCAACCTTCTTCGCCGAGAAGAGTGACCCATCGTTGTAGGTATACCTCAAGGCTACAACCAAACCCCCACTTACTGATACTCATCAATGCGGCGACTTCCATCCCCTTTTTTCGTTTCTCTCATTGTCCTCAGCGCATGTGCTTCAGCACTCGGGGCACAGACCAACCGAACGATTGACGATCAGCTAGGCGATAGTGTTACGGGAGCAAAACCTGTATACTCTCCAACCAACTTCACGGGTGCCCAGGTCTGGAAAGGCTCAAATGAGTGCTCTGATTGCGCCATTACACCAGACAGTACCAAGACGTTCAACAATACGTGGACCTCGGCGACATATTTTCCAGCAATCAGCAATATGTCGGTCGCGTTCGATTTTCAAGGTGAGACCATCAAAATAGTTCGCTACCACTTGAATTTGGAGCTCAACCTCTATATTCCCAAAGGAACTGCTATTTACATATTCTTCGTCCAATCAAACTACCCCACGAGCACAGGCCTTGTAAGCAGCACGAGCTGCGACTTTCACCTAGACGGGCAAGAAGTCGGGAGTTATCAGCACATAACCGATGGGACCTATGTCTTTCAATACAACGTCCTGGTTTATAGCCAGACCTCCATCCCGCCTGGAAATCACAGCTTCCTAATCGACACCACCAGTTTTGTAAACGACTCGTACGTGATTTTCGATTATGCCATGTATACGTTCGTATGTCTCCTCTGCATCTACCGTTGCATTCAATAATCTATTTGTTTCCATAGTACTGATCAAGTGGACGTAGTGTCAGCAAGCAGCTCGAGCTCAGCCACTACTACCGCAACGAGCTTCGGCGCCACGGTCACCGGGACAGCATCGAGCGCTGCGAAGAAGAAACCCGATGTCGGAGCTATTGTAGGTGGAGTCGTCGGCGGAGTCGTTGGGGTCGCGCTTGTTGCTGCTGCTATGCTCTGCTACCGACGTCGTGGCCGCAGGAATACATTGATACCGAGGAGGGACATGATTGATCTAAGCGAAGGGGCTGCGGGTGCGGCTAGTATAGGACGTCAGGACGACCTTTCACGACAGATAGCTCGGCAGCGGCAGGCCCTCGACGATCTTGAGCGTAATGGTCAACGGTCACGGTCAGGACGTAACGAGGATGGGTTGGACGTAGCAGCTGAGTTGGAACAGATGAGGGCACAGATACGTCGCTTGGAGGCACAGCAACACTCAATCTGGGGATCATCAAGCGCTGATTCAGGCATAGGGTCAACTGAATACACAGCTGCACCTGTTGTTCCTCCAGCCATGGTTGGAATCAGTACAACCTTTGGGGATCGCCCCACACATACTACGACTCGCTCGTTGTCGACGATGAAGCGTGACCAGACATCTGCTGTTCAAGAGACAACTTCGCTTACTCGAACGCTTCTTCACAGTGATAGTGGGTTGAGGTTGAACTCTCAGTCAGGGTTGATCGAGTTACCGCCGACATACGCTGCTGATTGACTTGTACACAAGGCCAGGTCGCCGAATTGCAATCGATTACGGTGCACCGTCTGTTAAGCTTACCTAGTTCGTTTTCGAAGTTGAAATCACAAATATATGTAATTCGGCTTGATGAGCTCCTACTAGATGCCCGACTTTGAACTTTCACTTGTCACCGTCGACTTTCAAATCGTGAACAAATCGTAGGTGAGATATCCCGCTTGCCGCTTGTTCTCGAATTTGATCCACAATTTTGAGAGTCAGAAACTTACTGCCATCTCTCTGTGAACCTCTGCAGATAAGTCCTGCGCGTCAAAATCTTCGTTCTTAATTCACGACGCGTCTCCGTTAAAAGACATGTGACCTTTATGTCTGCCCCTGTTACTTCCCTTGGCAGGGGCTTCTAAGCTTAGTCATACGGCTCACGGTGCGTCTGTTTCTCATTCGTCACGATCTCGGGGTCCGTTGAACGAACCCGCAAATGCTGCGGAGAAACCTTGCCGCAAGGTCATTAGATGGTAATATAGCTCTACTAGTACTGATTTGCTTTTATCAAATCAGCTGCCCGTTCGGCGATGATGTATATAGCAGCTTGGATATGAGATGCTGGAACGAAAGGCTGAATAAAGCATTTTCAGTAGCTTTAGGATAATAAATAGAGATGTTACCCACCAGTACCGAAGCATCCACGACACGAAGACCTGAAACACCTTTGACTGTCAGATCTGGGTCTACCACTCCCTGAGACGCTCCTTTCGGCGACATGCTAGCTGTTCCTACTGGGTGCCACTCGCTGGCGGTGAAATCCTGGGCGAACTTCTCGATGGCAGCATCAGAAGTAATGTCTAAAGATGCTCCCGATCCATACGGCTCAAGGACGTAGCCCTTCCACGGAGAAGCAGCCAGGAAGCGTCTGACACTCTTGACCGCTTCCACCATGACGTGCAGGTCGAATGGACTTTTCAAAAAGGCGGGGTCAATGTTAGGATAATCAAAAGGGTCGTTTGACTTCAAGGTAATCGACCCGCCTGTTCTCAGATGATGTTAGAGAACAAAGAAGGAGATAACGGAAGAGATCCTTACGGGATGCGGGAGACGCGACCGTAGTCAGAATAGACATATAGTTGCCAGTGGTGGGCCAGGCTTCTACCCAACTCGCAAATCCGTTCTTGAATGAGGTAAGAATCAACCGAATCCCCTCGGACAAGTCAAAAACGTACAGCAATGATAAACTCTATATGAGCGGTGTTCGGTCCAGCGCTGGGATCCGCATATGTTTCAAATATGGGATCAGAGCTGGGCAGTCTGAACCATCCAAGATGATTAGCCAAGGTATTCGTTAAAGGACCGGTCAATGTAGTGGCCCAAAGTTCTGAAAGTTGATTCGCGAAAGTCCCGTTCTGTTCGATAGCTTCGAACGTATCCGTACTATTGACAAAGAACTGGTTCGGGAGCATAGGATGGTCCGAGAGATTTTGACCAACGTCAGGAAGGTTTGCGATGGTAGTGATTCCTTGGGCAGAAAGGGCGGTTTTATCTCCGATACCGGACAGCATGAGCAATTGAGGGGTGTTTACAGAGCCGGCAGAAACTATGATCTCCCTTTTAGCTGCAATCCTAAAGCGAGGACCTGGTGTAGAATATTAGCATCACTTGTAAGTTGAACCTGGCACTTCTTACCTCCAGAAGACTGAGCAAACTCGAGAGCGAGGAAGACGGGAAGACCGGCCTTGGGGCTAGTGACGCCAGTTCGAAGAAGTTTAGTGACCTGCGTGTTGAGGATGACATCTAGGTTGGGTCTAGCTTGGTACGTCGCTGAAAGATATGCGGTAGCAGAGCTGCTGCGCGCGCCGCCACCGATTGTGGACTGGGCCCAACCTGAGAATGCATGGTAAATATAAAGTTGCAATGATAACTGAACCCGTAATCACGCACCGACACCGAGGGTACTTCCTGAGTTCATGTCCAAGTTGAAAGGGAACTCGGACGACAGTTCCTGAGTAGTCTGCATGACCCTGTCGTCGAGTGGTGTCGCCCATCCAGGAAGACTGACGTCCAAAGGCCCACCGGTGCTATGCACGGAAGGATCAAATTCCCCTGTGGTGTCGTGGCCATCTGCTGGGCTCACCCAATTCTCATGCTGTAAAAGTACGATCAAGCACGGTCACCGTGAGCTAAACGAAGATTTCGAACCTTTTTGATGTATGGTTGGATGTTATCCCAAGACCATCCGCTGTCTCCAGTCACCTGGGCATAACGATCGAAGTCATCCGACGAACCGCGCGTATAGAACATAAAATCTAAGGAGAAATATTTCAACAGTCTAGTATGGAGTACTCTTAGAATGACGCACTGATAGAACTGCTACCACCTAATAATTTGCCTCTGGGATATGTGACAGCACGGTTGTCAGTAAATCCACTCTGAGGGGTCGTAGTGTAGTTCCATGTAAGAGCTGTATTAGGGGAGGCTTGTGCACACAAGAACGGGACAATCGCGGGGATCTCTCCATCGTTTCTGAAAGACTGATTAGTTCAAAAAAAAACAGCGGCTGTTTCCATAGACATACGTTATGCCTGCCTCTATTACTAGGACACGGATTTTGGGATCCTCTGTCAGTCGGTTCGCAACAACATTACCAGCTGTTCCGCCTACAGAAAATAATTCAGAAAAGGATGAAAGTCCATTGTTCTCGTAGCAAAAGCCTTACCACCGACAATTATATAATCATAGTATGCTTTGCTCACACATTCGGCAGTAGACGCGTCGATTTGTGGACTGGAGGAGGAGGTACGGAAATTAGACATAGTGACAGTGGAAGACGCGACCGCAGAGTCCAGTTGAGAAACGTCAGTAATGATTGATGCACCGGATAATGGTGCCAATAAGGAAGACAGTAATATACTGTAAAAGAGTGTCGATGCCATAGCTGAGATGTTGGAGAGAGAAGAGAAGGGAAACTAAGGACAGGAAACCATCCGCAAGGACAGTTTATATAGTGCAATCAGTACACCAACTATGTGTGCGAATGATTGCTGTCAGAATGCCAAGTGTGAACGACGAGTATCGGATTTGTGTCCCATTGTAGGTAGATTTTCGAATTGATCATCAAGGAACGAGCATATGCATACGACTTCTCAGGGGATTGGCCTCGATCGACAGTGAACGCATGCAGACGCAGAGATAAAATATACTTCTGATGATCATGATGGTCGGAGCAAAGGACTTATCAACGTCGGAGTTTCGAATGTCTTCAAATGATGATTCGGCTCCGCGGCACTGTTCTTCCATAGTTCGACCCATGTTTTGACTCGCACTCAGTCCAAAGCCACGTAGCTGTGCTCACCAAGACGGTGAACGCTGCTATATATCCCAGTCAGGCTCGATAGGCGACAGCCAGTTTGACCATCACAGGGCCTGGTATCGGGATTCGAGGATTCTTTGATTGAGGGTAACTTGGTTCCGTTAGCAACTTCAATGACCGAGGACTGCCCGAGCGCTCGTACCGGCTCTGTGGTTTGATTGCTGTCATACTTATCCCTAGCGCCTATATTTTAGAGTGTTCTTTCACCAGATTCCCCCAGCGCTATGTAATAGAGATCCACGGACTCTCGTTCTGACTTCAACGAACGATAAAAGCATAGTTATACAATACCGCTATAGTTGAGCTTGCGCTTGGACGTCGACGTCCTACCCTACGAGTATCTTCTTGGCATTCCTAATCTTTCAAATCGACAATAACGGGCTGGAAGGGTCTACAGCCGAACCGCACTCGTCCTTTAGAGACTCGTGGACCTGCAGGCCAGTTTGCCCCGTTCACGAAGACTGTGCGGTCCAAAGATTCCGATTGAGGATTGTTTAGAGCTCGGATTTGGGGTTCTGCAACTGATTTCTGCGTCGCCTCAGAGGTAAGAAGACCTTTAGGATTACCCAAGAGTATTTGATCCAATTTAGTCCTCTCCATATTCAGGTCGTCCGAAGAATTTGACTCCGAGTCCGTACCAACGTCTGTGTTCGCGTCTGTGTTGGCATCGTGGATTCTTTCAGTGGAAGATGCAGTGGCTTCAGTAATCAGGTCTGAAATGGGCGGTGACGAGGCGATCGCTGCAGCATATGCATCTATATCGTCGACCCAAGCACGGATCTCTGCTCCGTGTGCTTCATGGATATGGCCGAACAGATGTATCCGAGGACGCAAGTCAGGCAGACGTGACGCTAGAGCTTCGCAGCCTACATGCTGCCCTCCAGAAACGACATCGAAGATATTATAAGGAGGACCATGGGTTAATCTGGGAACGATGCCGTTTTACATTGAGTATGTAGCGCGCGATGACGAGATTGGGACTGTACTTGCAGAATATCGGTTTTTGGGAAGCCAGACACGAGCTCTGGATTGATGAGACGACGAAGAATAAAAATAAGGAATCCATATAGATGAATGGGTCTCACTTTCGGCGTCTGCACCTCTGAAATAATTGAAAGCCCAGTTGTAGAACCACGGGCTCCACTGAGACCGCGCACATTAGATCTCATAAGCTCGAGTAAGATATAATTTACGCACTGGAGATCCATACACGCTCCACGTTCTCCCGTTCTCTTTTGTTTGGAACTCATACTTCTCATCTTGAAGGTATACTATTCCAGCCGCCACCGCTTTGTCGCCTTTCAAGAGTTTCATGATCTTAGTCACATCCTGATGTGTATGGTATCAGTTTGTTACATAGTCAAGGAGGTACTGCTGTCGAGAACCTCTTTTTTGCGGTGCCAGGATTGGAAGTTCTCTTCGTACCAATCGCTTTGAAGAGTGAGATCGTGATTTCCGCCGATAATTCTGTGAAAAAATGTCAAGCTTTTCGCACAAGAAAGGAACGCATATCACCCTTACATCTTGGTTTTGTGTGGGAGGTTGTATAACCACTCCATCGTAATTTTGAAACCAGATAAGGTCCCCGTTCCAGTGAGGTCACCACTGTGCAGTAGAACATCCCCGGGAGGCACCTCGAAAGTATGTTGGTGGGTATCGCTGATGCAGACAAAACGTGTCCACCCAGGAGAGATAGGGGGAATATCGGACATATCGTATTCGAGGTGAACAATTGCAGAAGGGGAGGTCAGAGTCACAGGCTCTATGGGCTCTTCTGATTCCCAGTCAGCGCGCGAATTTTGTGAGTTCGTTGCGACATTCATCGTAGGGATTGTGGATTGCTTCGCAGGACCTAGATGAATGAAATCCTTTAACTTCCCTAACATTCAGATGAGCGATAGATTCCCGGGTGGGGAACTAGCGCGTCAGATGCGAGCGCTATTTATTGGATTATGCAAACGGGCAGTGCGCACAGCACCTACAGATACTGAGGCGTGTAAGCAACGTGTGAGTCGTGGTCAAGTCACATCGACTCCCGAGGCTAACATAAATGCACCGCCACAGCTGTGATGTGGCACTTGCGGTCAGAACTTGGAGTGGCCCTAGAAAAGACTCCGACTCGAAAAACTGTTATGCACAACGAAAGGACCGAATTAAAGCACAGGGGAGAATATTATACAGGTCACGTAGCGTCCACCAAGACGCCGTCCCCCTCGCCAGGCGATGGCACCTCTGGTGACACGGCCTCCACAGCGACTTCTGCATCTATTAATTGTTCTACGACTACGAAGATGAGAAAACTAATATGAGGACCATTATTGAGACTGACCTGGAGAGATGGGACCTCGAGCTTCCTGGGAGAGTGCATTTTCCCAACCCTCTTCAAAGAGCTCAGGATTGATGGCAGGATGTGCTACAGATGCGGCTATCTTCGGTCGACCTTTGTTTTTGAGATCTGATTGCCACGCTTCTACTGCCTTCCCCGCTTGACTAGAATATCTGAAAGTCAAAAGAGGTCCACTCGAGGACCAGAAACAAGACGGACCTTGGCGCGTATGTTCGAGCAAACAATGCTGCTTCAGGTGCACGCTGAGTCTTTATTAGAAGATCGACGCATGCCTTGGAGTCACCGAGTTGGAAGAGCGTCGCGAATGCCAGATTGTTTTGTCCTTTTTGTTCTAGAGACCAGAAAGTCGGTCGTGGAGACGACATTACAGGGCTTTGAAAGCTGCTTACCTGCTTTGACGGCTAATTCTTGCAGCGCCGTCCTGTCTCCGGTGGCGAGGAGCAGCAGCATCAGGGCGCTGAGATCACCAGCCTTCAAGAAACTCTCCTTTGCAAGATCGAATCGCCAGACTGAAAGTGCTCGGTCACCGAGAGATTTCCACTTAGTCTCAGCTTCGGGCTCAGGGATACTCCGCGCGATCTCGACAGCAGTGTCTAGATCGTCCAATTGGAGAGAAAGGTCGAACTTGTGGTCAGTGTCGGTCGTGACTTGGAGTGCCAACTCTTTGAGATCTGCAAAATGTACATCAGCATTACAGACATGGATTCAGCTATACTGGTACTCGCCTCGACTTTCGAGGAATCGTGCAACCTTGTTCAGTTGATCTTTCGGGAGGGTGGGGAGTATTTCGGCAGCAGCTTCCATGTCATCCCGGAGGACGGCTGTCTGATACTCGACGACGCTCAAGGACAGAGAATAGCTGTAAACGTTGACGTCCTTGTCGGCCAGATAAACTCGGTTATGAGATGGTATATATCCCAGGATAAACATAGGTCTGCAAACGACGGTCAACGGCATCCCAAGTGCATATTTGAAAGCGAAACTTACGTGTCGAGAGGGCTGATGGTGTACGACTCGTTTCCAACGAAGTAACATAGTCGGTTGGCGGCTGTTGTGTAGATGAAACAGTCACCTATCCATTTTCCAGTTTTGACACTACGAGAGAGTCAGCAGAAGCAGCTGGTGAAGACTGGAACACGCACTTATCAGACACATCCGCGACGACTTCGAAAGCCTCCTCTACGCCCTCGTCCGTGATTTCCGTGCCTTCCTCCAGCTTCGCGTTGTAAGCGTCGCGGTCAAATCTCAGAACGTAGAAGGAATCCTCTGCAGCGATGGCAACAAGGGAGCCAGTCCCTGACCAAAACACATTCTTTGCATCCACGTCAATCCGCCTCACGATTTCACCCGTTTCCCAATCCCAGAACATGACGAATCCAGCGCCTCGAGCACCCAGTAACGTTCCTCCATGCAGCCCATCCATGCTCCAGCTTCCAACGCCCTTCATCCCAGCTCCACCTCGCTCTCTGAAGTTTTTGTATACTCTGAGTTTGACTTTGCTCTCCAGGACGGCGTACGTGTTTGAATCTGGTGCCCACGCGAAGGAGATACCATTGCCAAACGATTTGTTGCGCCATGCTAGAGCAGTGTAAGTGATGTATTCACCGTCCCCGACTACGGTCACGAAACGGCCGTTCGGAGAGTGGATGAGGGAAGATGCGAATATTTCTGTCGATCCGATCTCTTTTACTGACAAGGGGATGCGCGATCCTTCGGCTACAGTGTCTTCTTGGATCATTTGGAGGTTCCCGGAGATGACTTGGTGGTTTCGGGTGAAGATGAGTTTTCCTGAAGGATCCATGCTGAAGGTGGGCTCGTCGCGACCGAGCTGTACGGGTGGATATGTGAGTAGAAATGGAGATACAAGGAGCAAAGACGCACCTTGATGACCACGACACCTTCATCGAAACCCACGGCGACTTCGTTCGCGTCCTTGCGCAGGGCAACGCACCAGGAACGTTCCAGGGCGTAGCTCATGGTGTTCTCTATACGATAAGTGCCGCTGTTCCATATTTTAACCGTTCCGTCTTCGCTTCCGCTGATGATGATGGGGAGGTTGGGGTGGAAGACGGCGAAAGAGACGTTGTTGGTGTGACCTTCCATGGTTTGCACGCAACTCTTGCTCAGGTAGTCCCATACTTTGACAGTCTTGTCGTCGCCCGTTGTGACGAGATAGGGCTTGTCTGCTCCAGGATAAAAGTCGACGTAATTGACACCCTTCTCGTGGGCGTCCATGGAGAAATTGGGGGTGGAGGAACCGATCGACCACATTTTGACGGTACGGTCAAGACATGCAGAGGCGAAGGTGTTGGTGTCTTTTGGGTTGAAGCAAAGATTCATGATGTAATGAGTGTGTCCTTCGTAAACCTGTATGTTCTTCCAACCCTTGTCCCAATCCCAGGCTTTGATGGTCATGTCGTCACTTCCTGTAAGGACAATACTCGCAGAGGGGTGAACGGTGAGGCATCTGATGTAGTCTGGGTGGGCTTCAAACGCGGCGACCTTTTCGTGGGTATTGTAATTGAAGACACGGAGCTGATAGTCGTCCGAGCCTGCGACGAACCAGTTCTTTCGCGCGATGAATTTGACGCAACGGACAGGGACTTCTGCGACCTCGAATGTCTTTATCAGTGCCCCTGTTTCGTGGTTATAGATGTTGACAGTTCCATTGTAGAGACCGGCCAAAAGCCAGGGTTCTGTGGGATGAAAGTCGACGCCTTTGACGCGATCCGAGCGCGAGTATAGTTTTCGCTGGAATACAAAGTATGAAATGCATGAAATGTAGTAAATATTCTGGACTTACGGTGACCTCGAACAACATCGACGGTGCTTGCTTCGCGGGTACGGTAACTGGTCTTGCAGTAGAAGTACTTAGAGCCAGATACTACGTGGAGTATTAATTGAAGCGGAGATTTTCGGGATTCTGTGCAGCGATGCCGAGCTCGGGGTCGTCGCTCGGAGTATTGGCTAGAATTCCCTCCGCTTGAAGCGGAGCTTTAACATCGTTTCCAAATGCAAGGTGTGTCAGTCACCGCCAGCCGCCCTTCGCACACATTCACTCTTTCTTCCGTTTTCTACTCAACTTTAGTACTAACGCTGTTCGTTATACCTTAGGAACAGCGCTTTTTCTCTCTTCTACCAGGCCATGGCCTCTAATACTACTCAGGCAATTAGTTCGGGCGATCTCGTCGACCTTGTGTCTTCCTCTGGCTCAGCAACCATATATCCATCTGACGACGCCATTCTCTCCGTTCTTCAAGCTCGTTTCCGCGCAGATTTACCATACACAAGACTGGGAACGACCCATCTCATCGTCGTTAACCCTCACAAAACACTCGCAAACGTCAACGATGTCAGTGCGAGGGAATATGAAGAACGGTGTTACAAGGATACGAGTTTGCCCATGGTCGACTCGCCGAAACCGTTGCAGCCCCATTTGTATGAACTCGCAGCAAAGGTGTATTTGCTCATGAGAAGGCGGAATGAATCCCAGGCTGTAGTTGCACGGTGCGTCTCCACAACTCGACTCGTTGTAGCCTATACTAATATTCCTTCCATTTTAAAATAGAGGTATCACCGGATCTGGAAAGTCTTCCAGCACGCGCTTGTTCATCAACCAGATTCTCCGTCTCTCGACGCACTCGAAAAAGGAGGGGAAAGTAGCTGACCAGATCAAGGCCCTCGGCTCTCTTCTAGACTCCTTCGGGAATTCCAAAACACTCATGAATCCCAACGCATCACGACACAGCCGTTATATCGAGCTTCACTTCAATGACCGTGGCCGTATCAATTCTGCCAAGGTCTTGACATACGGTCTTGACAAATCGCGTCTCACCCATCTTTCCAACGAAGAACGCTCATACCACGTCTTTTATCAATTCCTCGCCGGTGCTACGTCATCAGAACGTGACACTTTTAACTTAGAGGATCCCTCTGACTATGCGCTGTTGGCGTCTTCAGGGTGCTACCGCCTGCCGTCAGGTCCGTTCAGTGACGACTCTATAGGCATGACTGAGTTACGTGCCTCTATGAGAATATTGGGTTTCAAACCGAAGCACCAGGCCTCCATTTTTGGCCTTCTAGTCGCTATCCTCCTCCTAGGGAACCTTCAGTTTCACGACGGAGACGCTCACGACGTATCCGCTTATGTCTCCAACCCACAGGTCCTTGACCAAGTTGCGCGTCTTCTTGGCGTCTCATCCGAGGATCTGGGACAAATTCTCACCAACAAGACCAGTTACGTTCGTAAAGAGCTGTACACCGTTTTCCTCAGCGCAGAGCAGAGTGCAGTCCACCGAAGCCATTTCGTACGAGATCTTTATGCCATTCTCTTCGCATTTGTCGTCGAAACCGCCAACCATCGATTAGCTCCCAGTTCCAAGGACCCGCCGCCTCCCACTCAAATTGCCGTGCTGGACCAGCCGGGGTTCCAGACCCGTGGGCCTGCGGGTACCGGGTCCATGTCTTTCACAGGGACTGCCCCGCTCATCTCCGCTTATGGTCAAAATGGATTTGACGAATTCTGCATCAACTTCGCAGATGAGCTATTACATTCTTACGTTTTGCGAAATACGTTCGAAGATGGTGTTGGATATAACGGTCAAGTGTCCGGAGATGGGGTGCCTTTGCCGTCTATCGCTACTATGGATAATTCGGCATGCATTGAACTTCTACGAGGTGCTCAACTGAGCGAAAGATCACAGCGAAAGCCTGGAGGCCTCCTTGGGGTCGTAAATAAAGCGTGCTCGTCTTTCAAGGCTGGAAAGGCAGGCGAACACAGGGATGAGGACCTACTACAGGAACTCATGTCCAAGTTCGGTGTTCATGCGTCGTTCGTCGCTAGTCCTACAATGGCAGGTGCATCCGACAAAAACCTTTTCGGTATCAATCATTACGCCGGCTCTTCCACTTACGATGCTACCGACTTCATCGAGAAGGATTGCGACCTGCTCGATTCCGCTTTTGTTTCATTGCTCCGTAACTCGACAGACGGCTTTGTCGCCAAATTGTTGTCAGGCCCCAGTCTAGCAGCTGAGAAGCACAACATGGACGAAAACATAATTGTTCAAGCACAGGTATCGTCTCGACCTTTACGCCAAGTCACTCCCGTAATGTCCCCAGACAACACACTCCCTCCTGCCAGTGACGACCACCCTCGCCTCGACCCCGACAAAACTTACCCAGTAACTGCCCAAATCAATTATACGCTCTCCGAGATCTTTTCCAATCTCGATCGGATGCGTCTATGGACCATCTCATGCATCCGGCCGAACGACTCGGGCTCTCCCAACTCTTTCGATAAGCGGAGGGTCAAGGCGCAGATACGATCGCTGCTCCTGCCCGACATTGCCTCCCGCAGGAGCGTCGAGTATGTTGCCGATTTCGAACAAGGCGCCTTCTGTGATCGATACGTGCCTACCATGCGAGGTTCTGAGCTAGAGAGAATCACGCAATGTGCCAGGGCCAATGGATGGCAGGACGGGATAGATTTCTCAGTTGGGCATCGAATGATCTGGCTGTCTTACTCAGCCTGGAAGATGGTCGAGGATGGTCTTCGAAATGTGGAGAAGGAAATGAAGAAGGCGTCGAGAGAGGATGATGATGACGAGAGTGCTGTTCCTGACGATAACACTGAATACACTCATCAAGAACAGGGTTTAGCACCGCAGGGAGCATACCTCGGTGAAAGCGCGGACAACCTTCTTATAAATCGAAGCGGAACCAACGGGACGAATTACCAGGAACCTAATCCAAACAATCCTTATAGCATGGGTGGTCTTCGCACGCCCAACACAACCAATGGGGAAGGTTTTACTCCTCAGGAGGAGGGTGACGAAGCTTGGGGTTCAGAATGGGATGCGAAAGTGGGTCCTGGAGACTCAAGTGGAGTCCCTGCGTTGCCGGCGACAAAAGAAGCGGGCGGGCTCATCGTCAGGGAGGCCCCCAACACTGTCGAGGAAGTGCCGTCGAGTCGCACGCGACGCTTCTGGCTTTGGACGGTCTGGGCATCGACTTTCTGGATTCCATCTTTCCTTCTTGTATACCTCGGTCGCATGAAACGACCCGACATACGGCTTGCCTGGCGGGAAAAGTTTACCATTTTCTGGCTGATTTTCTTATTGAACGGTATTGTCATCTTCTATATCATCGAGTTCGGTAGGTTACTATGTCCCAATTTCGACAAGGCATGGAGCGCGAACGAAGTAGCAGAGCACACCGGCGATGACGACTATTGGGTATCCGTCCAAGGAAAAGTTTACGATCTCAGTAACTTCGTGTTCGGTGATCATAGCAGTCCTGTGACCGGGGTCGCGAGTAATAGTGCAGATACGCTGGACGTCCTCGCCGGGCAAGACTTGACGTATTACTTCCCACCGCCTTTGGTTCTGGGATGTCCCGACCTCGTCACCGATGGCAGTCTTACCCTGACCTACAAAAACTTTACGGACGATGTGCCGCAAGCTATCCACACTTCTGGTCAACTTCAGACGACTACCTCAGAGCTTCAGGACGACGATTGGTACACCTCCACATTCCAGCCGAAAATGAAGAACTATTACAAAGGCCCCTTGGTTTGGTCGAAGTCGACAATCTCTACATATGCAGCCGACGACGATATCGCAAAGTAAGTCGGTCAGCAATCATTTTCTTGCGTCAATTTGACGGTCGAATTATTGTATAGGATCTGGGCAGTCTATGACACTCGTCTGTACGACTTGACGGATTATTTCAATACCATCACCGTTCAAAGTAGCAATACAGCCTACCAATTCCTAGATACGGATATCACCGACGTCTTCCAGGAACGAGCGGGGAAAGACATCACTAAAGCGTTGAACAAAGTGTTGAAGACTCTCGACTCAACAGCGGCGGCGCAGAATATGGACTGCCTGAACAATGTGTTTTACCTCGGCGAAGTTGATTTCAGGAAGAGCGCAAGATGTCAGGCCCAGAATTATATACTACTCGTCATGTCTGGAATTCTAATGACTTCCATGGGACTGAAGTGTGAGTTTTGTATCTACTACCTTCGATTGATCGGGGATTGACATTTCGTACTCGGGATAGTCTTGGCGGCCTTGCAATTAACCAGCAAAAGGTCTCCCGAGTTGCAGGATAAATTTGTTCTATGCCAGGTTCCTTGCTATACCGAGGATGAAGACTCACTGCGGCGTACCATCGATTCTCTTGCTGCCCTCAACTACGACGACAAACGCAAATTAATCTTCATCATTTGCGACGGTAACATCATCGGTAGTGGCAACGATCGAACAACGCCGCGGATCGTAATGGATATCCTTGGGATCGACCCGAAACTTGATCCCGAACCGTTGTTGTTCAAATCGGTAGGTGAAGGCTCTAAGGCGTTAAACTATGGCAAGGTTTACTCTGGGCTTTACGAGTTCGAAGGCCATGTTGTTCCGTGAGTCTTCTTCCACGATTATACATAGACCAATGCTGATCCACGTTGCGCACAGATATATGATCATCGTCAAAGTCGGAAAACCTACAGAACGCTCGAAACCTGGCAATCGCGGCAAACGAGACAGTCAAATCTTGCTTCTTCATTACCTGAACAGGGTTCATTTCGATGCTCCGATGTCGCCCCTGGAGCTGGAGATCTACCACCAAATGCGCAACGTCATAGGCATTGACCCAGCCTTTTACGAGTACATATTTACCGTTGATGCCGACACGGTGCGCAAATTCTATCGCTGCTCTCATTTCGAAACTGACTCCTTCCCAGACTGTGACCCCAGATGCTTTGAACCGACTGGTTGCCTCTTCTTGTGATGATTCCAGTATCATTGGTATCTGCGGAGAGACCAAACTGGAGAACGAGGAAGGCTCGTGGTGGACTATGATCCAAGTCTATGAGTACTACATCTCTCATCACTTATCCAAAGCATTCGAAAGTTTGTTCGGTTCTGTGACATGTCTCCCAGGTTGTTTCTCGTTATACAGAATTCGGACGGCCGACAAGGGTCGACCCATCATCATATCCACCCGCATCATCGACGAATATTCGGAGCCTAACGTCGACACACTGCATAAGAAGAACCTTTTTTCCTTGGGCGAAGATCGGTTCCTAACGACTCTATTGATGAAGCATTTCCCTACCTTCAAGACCAAATTTTGTCCAGACGCTATAGCTCATACCATGGCTCCAGAGTCATGGCGTATTTTGTTGTCTCAACGTCGGCGTTGGATCAATTCCACTGTTCACAATCTGTGCGAATTGATATTGTTGCCGGAACTTTTCGGATTCTGTCTCTTCTCCATGCGCGTCTTTGTCTTCATTGATCTTGTTGGCACTTTGGTAAGTACTATCAGTCGTATCCCGTTGGTCGAAATGTTGATCCCCTGCCAGATCTTACCTGCCACCGTTGTCTATGTAGGTCTTACTTCTATATGTTTTACTACTGTGGTTATTGAGGTCTCCTTCTAGTTGCTGTATCTGATCATCGAGGTCGCAACGAAACAAGCGGCTTTGCCTACCATTGCTATCGTCATGTTGGCAGTTACTTACGGTTTACAGGTACGAGTGACTTCTACTAGATTCTTACTTTGCAACTGACTCCCTTCCAGGCTATCATTTTCATCATCAAACGAGAGTTCATGCTTGTGGGATGGATGGTGGTTTATATCATATCGTAAGCCCAGTCTCAGGATCTAGGTTCCGATGTATAACATATTTTGGCGGAATCTAGATACCCGGTCTACAGTTTCCTTTTGCCGGTTTATTCCTTCTGGTGCATGGACGAGTTCGGTTGGGGAAACACACGTCTTGTTATCGGAGAAGGAAAGGATAAGAAGGTCATCATCAATGAGGATGAAAAATTCGATGAGTCCATGATTCCCCTGAAGAAATTCAGCGGTACGTCTTTAGATTGTGAACTTTGAGGAGCAGTTCACTGACGTACGTTACAGAATATGAGGCTGAGACATGGGAAACTGGTTCACGTCGTTCTGAAGACACTGGTTACGACAGCAAGCCTCGATCTCGATCTCGTCAACCACCGTCTGGCCACGAGTCCCCTCGCAGCTACAACCAGGCATCACAATCTGGAGACTATTACAGGGATACGAATCTGACTTACAACAACAATTCGAATCCGAATCTGCGGCAAGGTGGCAGCCAACTCTCGCACAGTAATCTATCATACCAAGGGCCACCGATGCAGCCACAGTACGGCTCTGTTCCACAATTGCCGTTCATGCCATTCGCAACTGGCCCAGGATCTGTCAATGGCTCGGATTACGGTGGGCAAATGCCTATGGCGATGCCTCCAATGGGTTACCAAAATACGGGTAGTGTTTATGGGATGATGCCTCCAGGCGCCGGAGGTCCACGCAACACGATGATGAGCATGAATATGTACGGCAATTTCGGTGGCTCGCAGTCTGGAGGATTCGGCGGACCCCTACCATCAGTACCGCCTATCGGAGGAGGACAACGGCCAATGTCGAGCTTTTCACTCGCAACGACAGTGAATCCGTTTGCCGGTCCTAGTATGAACCCCAATCCTTCTGATGACGAGCTGTTCAACGCGTTGCGCAACTACTTGAGCACTCAGGATTTGATGACTGTCACCAAAAAGTAAGCGGTCGTCTATTCATTTCCGTCTCTTACTGACCCGACCGGACTCTAGAACTGCGCGTGAGGCCATCATGGCTCGTTTCCCCAAAGCGGACCTTACTTCTCGAAAGGACTTCTTGAACCATTCCATCGACGCTATTCTTTCCGAATCATAGACTCTCCTTTACAACACTTGCATCGTTTTGGACTAGCCTCTCATCATCTTTGGATTGCTTTGCATTGCAGTTACGGACTAACATATCCCATGTAGTAGTTATATGACCTGATATCCTGAAGGACGACTTATATCTTTTAATTTACTAAATAGCATTTGACGGTATACATAAGTAGGTTATGATTGCTACAATGCTATACGACCCAGTACATATTCCAACTTTTGCATGATCAAGACTGCGACTCAATTATGGGGTATATATAACGACTCGGAGCGCTCCCGTTATCGCGTACGACCGACCTTGAGGGATCATTCTGCAGCGTATACAGGAGGTAACTCTATCACGCCTGAAGTCGAATTCAATCGTAGCCCGCTGTCCTTATGAACCATTGTATGTGGCTCGGTAGAGGGAGGGTTCAATTGTTCTACGGGTGCCCGTTGTTTGCGGGTAGGGGTTCCTGTCATGCCTGTGGATGGAGAAGACACAGAAGAGGGCACAGACGGCGAAGAAGTGGGGTTTGACGATGGAGCCGTGAGTACTGCGCTACTCTGAGATGGGGGTGCCCAAGCCGATCTTGTCTTGACTGGTAGGCGCCCAGTCAGTCCACTCATTCCTGCCAGCCCCTCCTGCATCCCATCTTCGTCCAATCCAAGAGTTTTGAACTGCTCTTCTGAAGGTCCTGCTTCAGTCAAATCGAACGGTCTGGGTTTTTCGATCGCGGATGACACCTTGGACTTTCGACGTCGGTTGAGAATAATGCCAAGAGCGACGATGATGCCTAATCCTACGACTCCACCAACAACACCACCCACAATAGCTCCTGCAGATGACTTGGCTTTATGGGGAACTGAAGTAATCGACGAGGTCACAGAACTGATGGGACTCGAACTGGTAGATGTAGGCGAGCTTGTTGTCACAGGATCGACCTCATCAGACCTACAAAATCAGAATTCAATACGAAAATCGTATAGGAATAGATAGACAGTTATCTTACGTGTATATGGCATAGTCAAAGATCGTATAAGAGTTGTTCGAGCCTGTGGTGTCAATAAGGAATGTGTGATTTGCATTCGGTAACGAAGTGGCGCTATAAGCGAGGACGTCGTATTGGAAAGTGGATGTCCCATCCGTAACGTGTTGATAGCTTCCGACATTCTTATTGTCGACATAGAAATCGCAAAACGTCGAGCTTACTTCACTGGTCTCTGCAGGAACATTGGATTGGACGAAGTAGATGTAGATAGCAGTTCCTGGAGAAAAATCAGAGACATGATTGTTATACCGAGAAGACTGGACTGACCCTTGAAATTGAATCCAATCGATATGTTCCCCATGCCTTGATCAGCAAAATAGGTCGCAGACGTCCATGTGTTATCAAAGGTTTTGCTATCGTCCGGAGTTATGGCGCAGACAGCGCAGTTGTTTGAAGCCCTCCAGACGAGTCCACCATTGAAAAGTGCCGGCAGATATACAACTTCCTCTCCAGTGATACTGTCGCCTAATTGATCGTCGATTGTTCGGTTAGACTGCGCGGAACTACCAATGATGAAGAGAAAAGGAGCGAATAGAGCGAAGAGGGATCGCATTAGTGAGGCGTAGAGGGTTCCTGATGGGGCAGAAAGACGGTAAGAGGCAGAAAGCTGACAGTTTTGTGGAATGATGGAGTCATGCATACTCTTATGTTTTGATGTTTTGATTATCCATCGCGAGAAGCTCTCAGAAGCTCTGGTATGGGAACGAAAAGACAAAGTTCGAACTCCCAAACTCCACTGACCTAGATGAATGACTGTGAAAGCCTTGACGTCTACGTGGGGTGAGAGTCGGCGTGGAGGGCTCGTTTCAGATAGCAAGAACATCACTGAACCGTGATGGGTTCGAAACTGACATAGGGAGAGTCAGTCTCCCCTTCTTTAGGTTGACCAGAGACATAAGGGGGTAACTCAGGAAAAACCGTGGATCATGATCCTTCGCTCTGATGAGGAAGTCGTATGTATCTGGTTCACTTTCAGTATTGGCAGGATCTACTTCGGCTTATCACGTACCCCGAGAACAAACAGACGCCACCCTCGAGTACGCCCAGTGACTGACCTCTTGTACTATATAGTACAGTCTCCAATCGTCTCTCTTGACCCATTGAATCAAGTGGCTACTATAGATAAGAGGTCGATCTCATGATCTTGGGTGAGGATGGCTTACATACTTCTATCAATAGTCATAAAGCCACCGGAAATCCGGAACCACATTTTCGCTTTAGAAGTAATCTGGTCAAAAACATTCAAACGGGATCAGCTATGAATCAAACAGATAGATTGTTCTGAGCCTCACAATTTAAGTTCAGCATCCAGACCTCGATAGAAGTATAGCGGGTCTGGTGGTTTGAGAAACGAGCTGAGGCCGCACCTCGCAAGATTAGGGCCTATAGTTGCTCCTTCAGTCCGCCTTACGGCCGTTACTCCTCGCACGACTTCGATGGTCTAAAAATGTCATACTTCACGTCGGGTACCAGTTGATATCCCGTATTGGACAATGTGTCCACTCGTCATGATGAATTCTCATCTGTATATAACTCAATGAGTGGAAGGATCAGTAAAACGCATGCGCAAGATGAACGTTGACGGTTGGATCTGAAGCATCGGAATTGGCCGTAATTCTAGCCCTGAGGCTTGAGGATCGAGGTGTACCGCATAGGATTCAAATACAACTGGAGATTGGCGACTCTCGAGAAAGGTTTGCAAAGAAACTCTGCATCGAAGAACATGCGTGTACTAGGATCCGCTGATAACGTTGATGGCAAGATAGAGCAGGCGGGCCCGAGTCCTGGTATGAAGTTTGTGAATTGTGCTGAACAGTCGAATCAACAATTACCTCCGTAAAAATATAGACAGGAAAACGAGACACAGCTGCAGATGTAGAATACGAACGAGCGTCGAGTCGGATCGACTCTCGAGTGACTCGGAAAATTGTGTTGGTCACGATCATGTTCGACGCGACGCGTCGTCACGGATCACGCGTGACTTGCCGCCCTTGGACTTGCCAGATCTCCTGCTGGGACCTTCCCAGAACAGCGAAACCTCGTACGAAACTTGTCGTAAACTCACCAGCGCTAGAGTATTATATCGCTCTGGTATTTTGGCCACATTTGCAATGAATGACGCCCTCAAACGTAAAACGGATCCCAAGAAACGCAAAAACACATCCGTGGACCCCTCTTCCTCCAAGAAGCAATGCACACTGGCAGACCCTTCTATTCGCTCCTTTTTTCCTCCTCAGATCGCCACCTCCAATGATCTCAAACAATCCCTCAGCGCAGAACAAGCAAATGTACTCCACATGGTAGTTGAAGAGGGAAAGAATGTCTTCTTTACTGGTGCCGCTGGTATGTCTTTCTGAATTATCACGACGTTATCTCGATGTCTTATACACTTGATAATAACAGGGACCGGGAAATCGCTCCTACTGCGCGCTATAATTGCTGCGCTCTCAAGAAAATACCCAAATACTCCAGATGCTGTCTCTGTAACAGCGAGTACAGGAATGGCTGCGTCCAACATCGGTGGAATGACGATACACGCTTGGGGCGCGGTTGCTCCAGGCACCCAGGACGTTGACACTCTGATTTCTTACATCAAGAAATGTAAGCCAGCATGGGAGAGATGGAAAAAGACCAAGGTGCTTGTCATTGACGAAGGTGAGCCCTTGCCATATATAATCCCTTATCACGGTATTGACATGACGGTATGGAGTCTCCATGGTGGATGGATACCTATTCGACCGCCTCGCTGGCATTGCAGACAGGCTTCGACGCACAACCAACAAAGCCAAACTTCCTTTTGGTGGGATACAGGCAAGCTCTTTTTCGTGCCTCTCATCCACTGTGACTGATCCTCGTTTAGCTCGTGATCACAGGCGACTTTTTCCAATTGCCACCCGTTACCAAAGGTCCAGCCTACTTTGCGTTTGAATCGCCTGCTTGGCAGACATGTATTCCACGCGGTAATATTGTGAATCTCAAACAAGTGTTCAGACAGAAAGACGATCGTAGGCATCCGCTATTCTATGTGCACTCTTCCTTGCATCTAACGCCATTTCATTGCAGGCTTCATCTCACTATTGAACGAACTTCGGCATGGGACTATCTCCCAGGAAGCCATCACCATATTCAAATCCTTGTCCAGGCCTCTTGGATCCCCCCTGGCCGCGCCGGTACCCCTTCCAACTCCACCACCCTCTCGACCAGCAAGCTTAGGTCCAGGCATAGCAGGCTTACCTGCCTTTGCTCGACGACGTACTCTGACACCCAGCACTGGCACGAACAGCCCATCATCCTCAGCCTCAACACCACCATCGACGCCCACCACAGCCACAATCCAACCAACCGAGTTATTCCCCCTCCGACGTGAAGTCGACGCGTCCAATGCATCCCGCCTCGCCTCCCTACGCACACCGCTGTTCACATTCATCTCGAAGGACTCAGAGTGCAAGAGTAAGACAGAACATGCCGGTGGGAAGAAACAGTCTCAATCCCTGGAAGTGCTGCTATCCTCCATCCCTGCACCTCCCAAACTCAATCTGAAAGTCGGCGCACAGGTCATGTTGGTCAAGAATCTGGATTCGGAGACAGATACTGGCGTAACCCCTGGGGCGTCGAAGGACAAACCAGCCAGCACGGCAAAAGATGCGGATAAAGCCGCAGGTGACAGTAAAAGTTTCTACGAGAAGAAAGAGGCGTCGGTGTATAAGCAGAAGAAGGTGGTACGAACGAAAGCACGGTTGGTCAATGGGAGTGTTGGGGTCGTCATTGGCTTTTGGAAGATTGGTGATCTACTGGGAATTGGCGGCGGCGTAGCAGGAGAGGCGGTGAGGTGTGTTCAAATGGGGCCAAGTGGACCTATCAGAGCTGTGGAAGATAAAGAGAACGAAGAAGATGTGAAGAAGACCAACAAGGGGAAAGGAAAGGCGAAGGATGAAGAGCTGTATCCGTTGGTTGCGTTTCCAATATTGGAAGGTGGGAGCGAAGTTGGGAAGGAGACCGTTTTGTTGGTTCGTGAGGAGTTTAGGGTAGAAGACAATGATGGTAATTTATTGGCTAGGAGAATGCAGGTGCGTCTGTTTGATTACTTAGCTGGTTCTCTATCTGATCATCTTGCAGGTCCCATTAATTCTAGCATGGGCGATGTCGATTCATAAGGCTCAAGGACAAACCATACATAAGGTAAAGGTCGACTTGGGCAAGGTGTTCGAGAAGGGTGCGTTTCTGTTTGTCTGATACCGTGCCTATTTTTAATACTGGGCTGCTCTCCAGGTCAGAGCTACGTCGCCCTGTCTCGTGCCTCATCTCTCGAGGGGCTGCAAGTCTTGCGTTTCGATCCGAAGAAGGTATGTTCAACATTGCCCTTGAACGTGGAATAAGGCTCATCTGCTTTTAGGTTATGGCGCACCCGAAAGTCATAGAGTGGAACAACGCCCTAGAAAAGGAGCGCGACATAACAACATCAGAAACAAGTTCATCAGCGACATAACCCGCGTTCCAAATCACATCTAAATATTCTATATATTAGTCAGTATCATCCTATTTATCGTACATACATCCGTCCATGTATAGAGACCAGCAATTTTGTATCCATTAGCGACGCCCTTCCTCTTCCTCTTCCTTTCCTAGCATTTTATAAAATTACCAACAATCATACTCGGGATACCCCACTTGTCCCTCCGGATAGTAAACGAAAAGCAACAGTTGATGAAGCCTTCTTCGGTGGGTGGTGGATCCACAGCTCCAACCACAGCCGCTGGTGTCTCTGCATCACCATTGGGTTTGGACCCTCCTCTGAGGATGAGGGCAGAGGAAGAAGTCGGCGTAGGCGATGATGGTGAGTTCAATACGGGTTTAAAGCGGAGAACACACGAGGTCAAGACCGCTTTTTGGCTCGAATCAAATGCGACGTGGCCGTATTTCTAATATGGTTCAGTTGATGGCCAGATATAGCCAAGGAGAGTCACTTACCTCCCAATAATTGACAGCGGATTCTTCTGCCATCAATTCGTAGATGCACAGACGCCCCTGGTGAGACGCGTCAATTCTGGTCATGCGTCTTGTGAGTGGAGGACTCACGTCGCGCATCATATACCCGTCGACGCCGACGAGTTCTGTAAATTCGCGGTTTCCTTTGTATATTTCCCCTGTTCGTCTCCATAGACATGCGGGAACGCCCATGGCTGAGAAAACACGGTCATAGTCGAGGAGTAGACGTTCGAATGCCTCTTCGATGAAGACGAGGTCCTGTGCACATTCGTCAAGTACGCAAAAGCAGGAAGACAGAGGAAGCAACGCACCAGGTCTCGTAAAGATTGAGCAACGGCCTGTTTTCCAGAATTAAGATGGAGAGATAGGAAAAATGTGCATAACTTGGCACGTACCCTAAACTTGGGTCTCAAGACAGAAAGCGGTTGCAAAATTTGTTGTTTCGACTCTTGCGAGACGCTTCGAGGGGACAATGGGTATCATACGATGACAATACTAAGTCGTACGCACTTTCTATCCATCCACCGCGATAATCGCGCATAACCCTTGACGTAGTTGTATGGCTTCAAAAGCCCAGCTTCGTATTTGCTCTGGATGACTCTATTCAGACGTTCATCTCGAGATCCGGAGGCTTGGTCTGCGGCTGTGAGCAGGAAGCGCTCTGTCTTGGTAGCCGCTGGAAGAATGACGGGTGTTTGTTCTTCGACTCGTGGGGTGGCGGACATGCTATCCGTGAGGTTTGGTTGGGTAGTGTATGTATCCTGGGGGTTTGGAAACGCCCGAGAAGACATTAGAGACGGTGCGACAGTTGTTGGGGGTGATGTGAAGAAGGATCCCTCGTCTAGTGTTTCGAGAAAATCGGTGAGGACGGAGAATTCGTTGCCTAGGGTTTCTGGCTGGTAAAGGAAGGCTCCTTGGGGGACGCTCATGGGCCATGCGGAATTAGGAGGGAGGACGGGTTGTGGACCGTATACACTTTCTATGGTGAAAAGGATTAGGACTTCTTCAAGCAACAGTCAAAGTTGGCCTTACGAGGATATGTCCTAGACACTTCGACAGTACTTCCTGAGGTGCTTGCCTGTTTATCACTGATTTTTGGTCGTCTTTCGTCGTGGCAAAGATGTCCAATTTCTCGTTTGATACTGCGAATCTGGTGAGCAGACAAATATTAGGTACATTTCATTGGGTACTCACCAGCGCTGGCATGGCCTCCCTTCATCACAAGTCATATGGCTTCGCCGGCAATATAAGCAAGCATGGTTAACTTTACGTCGTTTTGTGGTCTTCTTCTTCTTGCCAGGACCCTCTTCGTCCGCGGTTTGGTTTCCATTTCCATTTCCGTTGAAATTGGACGAACTTGCAGACTCGTTGTTGCCAACTTGCACCTGCGAAGAATCCGAGTATGCGTTGAATGTCGACATTGTAGAAGAGGAAGAAAATAGATTGGAGAAAAGATGGAGAAAGGATGCTCACCCCACTCGATCCGAGTCGATCGCGAGGGCTCAAAATTGACGCAACTCGGCGTTCGCGGCATAATACGTACGAACGATTTGCAGCAATTTCAAGTGCTTTCAGCAAGCCACCCAGAATTGTACTGGGCAATTGCAAGTACGAGAGAGAGAGATGAATATATTGTATTGCTGGGGTGCTATAGACTGCTATACGATACGATCCAGCACAGTACATTGATGGATGAAAGTTTCCTCGAAGCCTGCCGTGCTTGTGGAAGAAGGACATATCTGCCACAGCTGTACAGAAGACATGGCATTTGACAAAGGAAAACGAAGGGGCTCCGTATCGGCAGCTGGTGGCGGCATCCATGTCGGCTGAATTTTCATCTTCACCAGCAAGCGACAGCCCACTGATTCTTCCATCTCAACCAAGTCCAAACGGCCGCTCTGAAAATACTGCTTCACTCAAACTGGCGTCGAGTATTCGGTCATGAATACCACCTTAGGCTTTCGACATCGCTAGAGGAGTATCCCACGTACGGCGACAACAGTGAATCATACGATTCGCTATTCGCGGTAGCTCTTACGAATGACGTGGTCTACGACGGACCGATGTCTTAGCAGAGCTTATCGTGCTTGTTGTAGTAGGCGAAGAGAAGAGTCAATCGAAGGAATTTGTGAGAACGCATCTGTGTAGTGTTTATCTCGTATGAGTGTGAGACTCGAAACTCGGAAAGAAAAAACGATTAACATGGTGACAGACAGTGATGACTTCCCGATATTCAGTTTGTTAGCACTGGATGACTGAGATCAGAACTCCTTGGTAGTAGTTGGTACCTTGTTTTCGTTTTGAGAATGATTATCGATGCATTCCCGTCTTCGCGATCGCCAGAATCGAAGTATCCTATAAGACCGAAGCGAAAAGGTCGAAGTCGCCGGGATTCTAGAGTAGATTGGGAGCGTTTATTCAAAATCGACTGCGAGACCGTCTAGATCCCGGTCGTCTCGGGACTGCTGGTGAATTGCTCGTCATAGATGATAGATCCAAAGCTAAGAAGGTTGGAGATAGGTATCCTGGGCTTGTGCACGTCGTAGCAGATTGTTGTTTTGTCAGTCTCCTTTGCCATTGATGAATAGGGGTATTTCTGCAGGTTTCTGTAGGTTGGTGGGCGTGAGGTCGGAAGGTGAACAAGTGGGTCATGAATTGGCGGGAATTTGCCCGGCTCAGATACACACGGTATAGACATCACGTGTCTACGCGTCGTGTTTTGACGCGTCTAGGAAGACGTTCACAGTAGCAACGCAGGACTTCGAAGCAGTCTGTCCAATACCTGTGCAATTCAGAAAATACGAATAATCTGCCAGAATGACTCACAGAACACCATTCGACAGAATTCAGGACTTCAGACGACAATTGCAAGAGTGTGATGTCGACCGTTGATGAATTAGTCGAACTTCCTATGGATCAGCTTATATATTTCGAAGCATCAGACCAGATCCACATCCCATATATCTATATCCGAAACAAAGATAAAATAAATACGAAACCTAACTCTATTGCTTGAACGCGTTCCAAGCCTCATTCAAAGCACCGAACACGCCATTGGCAATCATGCGCTGCTCTAACGTCGTATTACTCGCATTCAACTTAGAAATTCATCATCAGTATCAGCCCCGATGTCGAATCACATAGACACGAAACATACCTTATCAGGATGAACCTTCGCAATCGCCTTGGTATACCTGATCTTGACCTGATTCGGCATAACGAGCTCTGCCATACCGATCTTCACCCACCCAAGCTCTGGCCAAAGAACAGTATCGAGACTAGCGATCAACGCTCTGATATTCGTCTCTTTACCAGCCTTCCACCCTGTTAGTCGAGCATCGACCGTGTCTTTCAATTCATGTCGTTCTTGGTCTTCGGCTTCGGCTTGGGTATTGGCTTTGCGGAGGGCATTGAGGGCAGATCCGTTCTGTGTGGCCGAGGGTCGAGGGGGATTCGGTTTTACAGTCGGTTTGGGCTTCGACTTTGCTTTGACTGAAGTAGATGCACCGCCGTTGGTATCTCCACCGTCCCCACCGACCATCCTCCGACACCTTCCAACCCCCCTGACAGCCTCCCCTCTGACCGATCCACTCGCCCAAACAGAACCAGCCACACTCTCCCAATCCCGCCTCGCAGAATCCCATCGCTCCTTTCCTTCGTAGGCCTCGGCGCGACGTTTCCACGCTTTTAGAAGACCATCTCGGAGGTCCGTGTCAGCATCTCCTGGTCCTTCTTTCTGAACCAGTTCGATCACTTTGGTAGCGTCGTCGATGGCACCCGTGTAATCCCCCGTCTTCAGACGCGTGAGTGCACGGTTGTTGTAAAGTGGTATAAGTAAGGGATGGGATGAGGGGGTGTTCGAGGCGTCATTAGCGTCTGCGCTGATATAGGCATCAAGAGCACTAGTATACGCAGCCTCGGCTTCACCATACTGTCCCAGCTTGAATTTATCGGCACCAAGGGTTTTGTATTTGAGGACAGTCGGAGGAGTTGGCACCGGTGGTCGTTTCGGTGCGACTGGTTGGGCCTTGGGTGTTTCCTGAATTGGAACGGGTCGGGATGGAGGTGGAGGAGTGGAGATGTCAGGGTTAGGTTTGGGTTTACCGCGACGGAAAGGAGAAACGTAGGCTACGGGCTCGGCATCCGAGAATAAATTGGGTATTGATGATGTTTTGGGTGCCGCAGGTTCTGGTTTGGGACGTCGTCGAACAGGCGGTGGTGAAGGAGGTGGTGAGGCGTCATCCGAGAAGCCTTTCCCTCGTGCTGCTCCTCCTGCGCTCGCTCTCTCCTCATCACCTTCCCGCTCTAAATCTTGCATCCACTTCGGCCTCCCTCCTCCTGCTCCCCCACCACTCCCACTCGCCGCACTTTTAGCCCGCTCCTCATAAGCCTTCTGCACCTTTTCCTTTCCCTGATTCCAGAAAGCATTAGCTTTATTGAACACGCTCAGCCCAATCTCGCTAGCTTGGGCTATAAGTTTATCCGCTTGCTCTTGGAGCGAGTCCGTCTGAGCTTGGGATTGAGCTAGGGATTGAGGCGAAGGCGTATCTCGTTCTCGTTCTCGCTCTCGTTCACGTTCGCGATTTCGCGGGGCAGGCCTACGTTCCCTCTCACGCGTAGGAAGTGGAGGTGTATGACGCGGTGAAGGAGCCCCAGCGCCGTTCGATAGAAGGGTATCCAACGCAGCTTGGACGTCTAATCCTGTACTTGTTGAAGCTAATGCAATACGGGCTTGTTGAACTGAGAAGCCCATTTCTACGATTTGACCGAGGATGTGGGGTGGTGGTGAAACTGGTCTTGATGTCGTGGTGCTGGGTGGGGATGCGGCGTGAGTTGGTGATTGACTGGAACGCGTCTATTTTGTTTGATAATCAGTGAGGTGAACTGGGGGCTCGAGAAGACGACTAACTGAAGGTGATGGTCTGCTGCTCTGCTTCTTGGCTAAAGCATCAACGGGTTTGCTGAGAGCTCCTAATATGTCGTCTTCATCTTGAGAATCATCATCCAGCAGTCCATCCCGGTCTTCGCGATCGCCGAAATCGAAGTCTCCTGGAGTCTTGGAGCGAAGTGGTGGTGATGGTGCAGCAAAGTCGTCTAAATCCCAGATAGCTTGAGATTTGGCGGGTTTGGTCACTGTCTCCGGGACCGGTGCAGGAGAAGCAGAAACTTGTCTAGAAGTAGAAGCAGATGCGAAATCGCCTAAACCCCAGTCATCTTCTTCTAGTGGGCTAGAAACTGATGATGATTTCGTCGTCGTCGTGGTTGGATTAGACCCAAAGCCCCAGTCATCTACATCTAAAGTGGCCGATGCTGCCGAAACACGAGAACCGGAACCGGAACCAGATGCTAGAGTATCGAGTCCATCCCAGGCCGAATTCTGTATCTGTACATTCTCCTGATGTCGAGTCAGATTTTCTCTCCGTTCCTTCTCAGCCTGGGCAGCGCGTTGAGCGATAGTCATGTTCGCAGTGTTGTTGGAACCAGAACCGAGAGGTCCCCCGAGGAGACTACTGAACGCATCACCACCGTTGGTTTTCGTCGCGGTTGGTCTCGGAGCCGTTGGAGGTTTCTGTGGGTTAGTCTTGGGTGTTAATGGTCGTGAGCTGGGGGCAGATGCTAGAAGAGAGAAGACATCTTGCTGTGGTCTTCGGGCGGATGGTTGTGGCTGTGATTGGCCCAGTTTCTTTGGAGGAGGGGCGGAAGACTGCCAAAGGTCTGCAAATGAATCTGCCATGGCAGAGAACTAGCCTGGAGAAGCCTGTAATGTTCCCAGCTAGAAAGACGTTGGTGTCGCGATGAGTTACGGTGTGATCGCCGTTGCGAACAGCGAGCACGGACTTTAGGGCAGACACAGGGGACTTGGCCGGGATCTCACCAGGGTCTTTCCGTCCGACTTTCAGCTTTTATTTTGCAGTCTCCTTGAACTCATGTGTCTTCGGATTTGACGTGAATCTATCTCACATAGAGTCAGATTGGACGGCCTGATGCTATCTCATCAGTGGGTCCGCGTCGCTGGGTCTATTGGCCGTGGTATTTCTACAAAACCATACTACATCACTACTCCCATATTCTATCCAAACGCAGTCCCCCACATAGGCCATCTCTACTCTCTGGTCACTGCGGACATATTCGCAAGGTTTAACCGCCTCAAGACACCAGAAAGACCCGTCCTTTTCCTCGCAGGCACAGACGAACATGGTCTCAAGATTCAGAAGGCAGCAAAAGACAAAGGACTTCCACCGCTCGAATTTTGTGATCAGATAAGCGAGCAGTTCCGTGTGTGTGGACTCGCAAAACCTCTGTTTTTCTATCTGACGCGTCGGGCAGAAATTGGCTACGACGGCTGATATAAGTAATACCATGTTTATGAGAACGACGAGCAGAGAGCATCATCTGGCCGTAGAGGACGTATGGGTACGTGCTACATCAGTTTCTAAATTTATAAAAAACGACATATCCCTTCCTGACAGCGCAAACTCGCCTCCAAAGATCTCATCTACAAAACAACCTACTCGGGCTGGTACTCCATCTCAGATGAAGCGTTCTATCCAGAGTCTCAGATCACCCGCCTCCCCGCATCTCCACAAAAAGACACAGAAACCATGATATCAACTGAAACAGGCTCCCTCGTCGAATGGCACTCTGAACAAAATTACATGTTCCGTTTATCCAATTTCCGAAGTTCACTTCTCGAACACTACCGCTCACATCCGGGTTCTATTTTCCCACCACAGCACTATGAGCACGTAATCTCGATGCTAGAAGGGCCTTTGGAAGATCTATCCATATCGCGTCCGCGTTCGAGGTTGGAGTGGGGCGTGCGGGTACCCGGAGACGATGAACAGACCGTGTACGTATGGTTCGACGCGCTTTTGGTGTATCTTTCTGGCGTTGGCTATCCCTGGGCTCAGGGTGTGGGCGAAGAGGGAGGGTGGCCACCAAATCTTCAAATTGTCGGAAAGGATATCGTCCGGTACGTACCCTCGTTTATACTTGTCACTCCAGCGTCTCATTCCGTGTCAAGGTTCCATGCCATATACCTCCCTGCTATGCTTCAGGCCCTTGAGATCCCTCTGCCTTCACAACTTCTGGCACATGCGCATTGGACAGTGCAACAAAAGAAAATGTCGAAATCGATAGGGAATGTGGCAGATCCGTTCGATACGATGAGGGAATTTGGTGTAGATGTTGTGAGATGGTATCTCGGCAGGGTAGGTGGTAGGTTCAGGACTGATGTCGGTGAGCTTGCAGTATATTGGTATGAGTTGAAAGACTCTGACTGACTGATTATCCCGTCCTAGACTGGTCACACGAACAGTTGACCAAATATAACGACGAGATTCAAGCGCAACTCGGAAACTTCTTCCTTCGTATCACGTCTGACAAAATCATCGCGCGTATGCGAAGCGATGGCGCCCGTGACGATGTCCAGGTCCAGACGATACCGGACATCGACATTCTCGTTTCGGCCGTAACAGACCTTGGCAAGGACGTAGAGTCCTGTCTCACCAACTTTGAAGTCGCAGATGCAATTCAACATATAGTAGATATACTCAAAATGGTAACGTTCGGATGCTATCCTTCATTTTCCATATCATTCAACTCCCACATCCATAGGCCAACAGCACCCTCTCCCAATTAGCTCCTTGGTCCTCGAACTCTTCTCCACAAATGACGCGCGCGTGCTACGAGACGTCTCTTGAAGTGCTTCGCGTCTCTGGTATCTGTTTACAACCGTTCGTTCCCGCACTAGCAGGGAGGTTGCTCGACGCGTTGGGGGTGGGACATACAGAGAGGTCCTGGCAATTCTCGGAAGTAGGGCGGGGTAAATTGACTGAAGGGGGTGTGAAGAGGGGTGTGAGACTCTTTGAAGGGTTTGATAGTGCTAGTAAGAAGGCGCAGGGCAAGGGGAAATCAAGGAAATGACTCCGCCACGCGCTTTCGGAACGATAGCCGAAGAGCCGAGGACTTTCAAAGCAAACAACACCATCTCCGCGTCACAGTCACGCACAGTCACGCGGTCATCAGTCACTTGATCCCAAGTTTCAACGCGACTAACGCGTCCTCAAGGAGGCCTTCGCATCTGATTTGGGACCTTCATATGACATTGTACTTAAAGAGTCATAACAATGGATCTCCAACAATTTTTTCTACCATCTATCTCTACGACGTCCGTTTTGGACTTGTCATCTCCTCAGCTCTTCAGCTCGGTCGCGACCGTAGATCTGTGATCTAGTCATTGGGACTTCCCGGATATCAAAGCTATTCTTGCACTTGACAGGTCTCATCAAATACATACCTCGACGGCGTTTGCCTTTTCCCATCACATCACATGACTATGTATGAACGCGATGCGAAATCTGGTTGATCTTGACATTATTGAACCTCGGCCCAGAAGTACTACTTTGCAAATTCGGTGAATTGTCTACTACACTGCTTTTCAATCTGACTATAACGAGACAACAGAGAGGGGGCCGCCTTGTCGATTTTTTACGTATGTCTCCGAAACTACCTTGTTCTCTTTTCAGAAAATTCTCCTAACTTTTTATATTTACGACAGCACGATTACCTCTCCTGGACACACTAATAGAACAATGTGTCTATGGTTATGAGCTGCTCAAGGTCTGCTGGATTGTGCGGACAACTCTCTTCAATCCGTTCTCCGACCTGACCACTCCCGTGAGCCTGCTTCTTTGGTTTTCATCCACTCCTTTGCATAGGTCAAATCCAAAGCTGCGCTTCTCGGCCATCGGTTTTCATTAGAAGCGGCTATGTTCCCTCTATCTATACAGCAGGTCTGCGCGGTGCGTGCCTATGCGTCCTGTCAAGTTAACTGCTTCTCGCATCATAATGGAACTCTCTTTGCATTCAAAACTATCTTATCGTTGGGCCTACCACCGCCGACACCTGAACTCAATCAATGGGCTCTGTACTCTGACTCGGACCACAGGCAGTGCACGAGCGGCAAATACCGTCTATCAGCTCCGCACTCCTTTCCCGCGCACATTCCCTACTCGGCGTGTCTAAGATGTCCGCTGTCCAACTCGATTTGGAAACGTCGCTTTGGCCGTCGACATTGCAGGCTATAAGCCGGGAGCACTGTTGCGAGCAATGACCTACAACTCCGACCATATTCACTAGTGACACTCAGAATCACCTACCTATTTCGATATGTCGCTCTCCACTCCAAAGATTATATCTACAGGCGAGAGGACCGCCCTCATCCTTGGATACAAAGAAGACGATCCTACACGTCCACTCCGGGACCATGATCTCGACGCGATAATCATCAATCATAGTCAACCTCACCTCGATGTCGCACCGTTTCTCGCACCTTCATTGACCCACATCGACCTTTACATGGGTCCTGGACTCGTCCATGGTCACCCTCACACTCAAGTCCTCGACTTCACGCTCATTTGGGTCCGGGAGCACTGCCCCGCGCTCTCATATATACGGATCGAGAGCCGGGGAGTGGGGAGTCGGTGGGATCTCAGTCGTACATTCATCGACAAGCTCAACCATTCTTCCCTCCCTCGAATCGACTACTCTGATCATGATCTCATTAGAGGGTATACGGTTGGATTTCGGTATGATCCAAAGGCTAGCGAAGGCAATGGGGGCACCGTTATATCGAGCGTCCAATTTCCTTTGGACGCTCTTACGAACACCAATCTCGCCGATTTAAAAACACTTCCACAGCTGAAGTCGTTCGAAGTCACCGTTCGTCCATCTTCGCGATCAAGATCGCCTCTTTCGCGTGATTCCCAACGCGACGCTGTCATCATCAAATCATTCATTCCCCACCTACGCGACTTTCACCATCTCGCCAAGATATCCTTCGACCTCGACTTTTTACCCGACATAGAGCTCCTGCTTGTGGCTGTATCCACAACTCCGGTCAAAGAATTAAGCCTAACCCTGCGACTTATCGTACTTGCAGAGTTGCTGGCTCAAAAACCTCTCTCACGCGGACTCAAAGCCTTGAATCGCTTGGAAAGCATAACTATCCCACAGAATTACATTTCCGACCTCATCCTCGATTCGCTCGCAATCTTACCGCATCTACGCATCCTCGTAGTCTCCGCAGCGACCAGTACGCGTGGTTCATCTCGTTGTTATCGATCCGCAAGTGCAGCGACGCAGTTTCAGAGCCTTTCAGATCTTCGTGTCTCTGGTTCGTTAATGAATCTTACGAGCCTCGTGATGGCCTGTGCATATCCAGGTGCAAGCAAGCTGCAATATATTGAAGCGATCGTGCCAAACGTGGCGCTTACTCCAGTTGACGTTCTTCAAGAGATACGCGTCCGTTGTGCCTCGTTGAGATCATTCAAACTGATTAAGTTGGAGGGCTGAAATTGCCCAGCACCTCAAGAAACCCCATGCGTGTATTTTTAGCCTATGACTTTGGACTCGTATGACATCTTTACTCTATACTTTATGATCTCAGTTTAGCTCTTATGATATTCGTTTACTTACGTTCTCTTTCCTTACTGCCACCATTAACCTAGTGCAGAGTCATTTCTTGTGGTTTTGACCTTTCGTCGGTCATTTGATGATCATGTAGCTCAGTATGTACAGTATCAGAACGAAACCATCTGAGTCATTGATCTCCACGCGAACCTGCCGAACCTGCCACCCAAAAGACTTTCTATATTTAGCGTCTTCGTCATGTGATAGCCGCCGTGTTCGCCCGCCTCCGAGTATCATGATCTCTCCTCCATCTCTCCTCCATCTCTCCTCCATTTTGCATCTATCTCTTCGAAAGTGCCCTCTTTTATAGTTACCCAGTGAATCGCTTGATCTCAGTATCTGGTTTGACCCGTTCTACACGTCCCATTCAACACTAGCCCACGTTAGGGCATCCGTCATAGATGTTCATGCCACTTCCTGGGCTAGACATGATTGACGTGTCAGAACGCGTCTTCTCGACTGTAGGTCCTTGCGTATCATATTTGTCTATATTCTCAGTCTTAGAACAAGTACTGTTCACTTGTTCAAGTCCCCGAGCTATACTTCCTGATCCGTGATACTTACATGTGGGATTATTCTACAGTGTATACCTTACTTCGAGATGCACTTGTGATTTTTCTCCACATTTCCATTCTACGATCTTCGTACTCTCTGGTTATGAATCGGAAGGTTGTCTAGATGATGTTTATCTAGATCTTCCGAAGAAGGGGACGAAGAGCGAACCTCTTGCCAAACACGAATTCTGGCAAACGCTTTAGCATCGCTTTGGACGTTATCAAACAATTGTTCATCCTCTGATTGTTCTGACCCAACAATGCTAAATATTGGCTTGTTTGGAAATGTATAAATTGGAAGATGGGCGCGTCGTAATTTATCTTCATTTCAACTCCTATCGTTTCTGACCTCTGGTCGTGCCACCGACTCTTCATCATTTATTCACCCTGCTCCTTTGCTCCAGAAAATCCCAGTGGCATCTTCACTCACGAAACGACATGCACAACAACCCTCTCCACGTTCCCGTTTCGGCTTCTTCGTCCTACTCTGCTATCACTGGAGCACTAGACCTCCCTCGTTTCTCCCGTTCCAACAGTGTACGCCTCCCTCAGACGTTTTATACGCCTTCAAATTTCTCCATGCCTCGTCCTGTCATCGATAGGCCTATAAGGTTTGATTGGTATGGTGCATCGGGACAAGGCGTGCCAATGCGCAACTTAATCGCAGGAGGCCCTGACCTTTTACGAAGCCTAGACGGCGCGAACGATATCGTATTTCCTAAGGACACGAAACGAATTCTTCTGGCGATCAAGGTATGAATTCAAAGCTATTCGTCACTTTGCAAGACATTGATCATTTTTTTGTTTATAGTGGCCTTTAAAGCAAGGCGGTACGCCCGTTGAGTTGGTCCGCAACATTGACATTTTGACAGACCACGGACCTATCACGCGTGCCGAACTGGGATACAAAGTGGCCCAGGAATTCAATCGTTTCGTCGAGGTAAGTCATGTCTTCTGATTGTAGTAGATATCATCATCCGGACAGACACTGACGCGTTTGATCGTAGACGTATCAATTCCTGTTCGACGAGTCGGGCAGATGGGGCATGGGAATCAACCGCATTCGATTGGCACACCTCACTCTTATTTCGCTCTGGAATGTTTGGGATAACGTGTGGCAGGCCGAAGTGGCCATCGAGTTCATGTAAAAAATGCCCCCATCGTTGTATGGCTAGTGCATCCTAATATGTAGCAGCGCCTGGCTGCCTTAATGTTGTATATGTTTGACGCTCGTTGAACGTAGTTGTGTTAATCGAGAAATCTGAGAAACTTGATGCTGAGACGAGTCGAAAGTTGTAGTCGGTCTCTCCCTCGAAGCACTGCCATCGAGCACAAGCGTCGCCCGCGCATTGACTCTTGAGATGGATAATGCCACAGATCGCTTTGCCAGTCGTAAGGGTTCGACACAATCCACGGATGGGCCCGAACAACAGAAAGCGATCGGTTAATTATGGCATATACAAGATGAAGAGATCCGTGAGTCTGATGGTAGACCTGACCGGATTGGTCAGACTGATCTTCGATGAGATAGAGAACAAGGACTCACCGAACGAGAGAGCGTACAAGGTATTACACAATGTGGACAGCGGTCTTCTGCGATCATTCGCCCTTCTTTTTCTTTTCCTCGACGAGTTCCACATTATCCGCCGGTATCCCTTTCAACACGCCAACACCTGCTTCGATCATATCGAGGATCTCATCGCTGACATCTCCTTGTACGACGATCTCTTCCAGCCCTTGGGGATTCTTGGTTACGGACGATCCCGTAGCGAACTTCGAGGAAAATTGTTTCGAGGCTTTCTTCAGATCGATTCCAAAGGCTTCAAGGCCATGGATGGAGGTAATATATTTTCGTTTGTTCCGTTCAATCCGTTTGATTGTTATCTACAGAACAAGCAAAGTATAACGAGCCGTCATTAGTAAACTAACGAAGACTGATTTCGTCGAGATACGTACCTGTGAAGCCAATTTCTTCTTGAGTGCAGCATCTGCCTTAGCCTCTGCCTTAGCCTCCTTCTTGGCTGTATCCTTTTCGAGCTTTGTCTGCGCTTCCAGACTCAGGGTTCCGACTTTGGCTTGAAGAGCCTCTGGAATACGAATTAGTGACCTCCGAGACTTGTCATTTTTTGCATGGCTAACGCACCATCGGAATAGTACTTGCTGAAAAGATCAGGATGCTCTTCTTCTAGCCATTCTTTACACCGTGTTATACTAGATCCGAATTCACAGTATTCAGGAGGAAACGTGCAGACTAAACAAATCAGTTATCGATATGTAGAAAAGTCTTCGGATTCAGGAAGAAAAACCTGCGCAATAGAGAACAATTACTGGTGGTTTAGGTTCAGGTGGTGGTGGGGCAGCATCTGGTTGTTCTGTAGCTTGTGCTGGAGCAGAAGGGGAAGGGGGTTGTTGTTTAGCAGGCATGAGGAAAGATGCTGGAAGATGAGTCGGCTAAGTCCGAGCCATCTTGCAGGCTTTCAGCCACATTCTTTCGAGGGCTCTTTCGGGTTGCCTTCGGGTCGACTCCCTCTCAATAATGGCTATGTTCTGACTGCCATACGACCATCCTTATTCTACGTCCACATCTAGGAATCAAAATTTTCATAGACCCGCTGAGCGTTGAGTTTGTAATTTTTTGCGGTTTACTACGACTCGGATCATATGAGAGTCGTTGCTCAGAAGTACAGACCGTCTATTCCCAGAGAGAAGGTAATTATGGGTTCTGCTATAAGAGACGTACAGACTGATTTCCTTACTACACAAACGTTCTACTCTCCAACGTGATTCGTACTGGGCGCTTGATTACACACTATGGTCACATCGATGGACCCAGATCTCTGTCCGTGCAATCATCTGGCAGTCTGAATTCCAGCATGCTAGTTTCAGCGTAATCCCACACTTTAATCAGCTGGAGTCCAGCATTCCTCCTAGGTCTCCCACATCATCATAAGTTCAGATCACACAGGAAAGGTGTTACTCACCCCAATACAACAAACTCGTCGAACGTCCGCTCTTTGCCATTCAGCACACCAAGCATGGTCAAATCTTGATTGTACAGTCTTATGTTCCCAGACCCAAAGTTGGAAAGTAACGGTTCTGGAGCCTGTTTGAGTTGGGAGTCAGAAAACGCTTGTTAGTACAAGACACCGGCCAGTCAGCAACTACCTTTTCTACGATAGAGATTTGCCCATGGCCTGCGGCATGCGGGCGCTGAAGAACATATTCATCTAGTCTTAGTTAGTAGATGCGACGTGCCCGAAAAACTACAAGGACTCACGAATGAACAGACGGCTGATTGGGAGCATAGCCTTCCTGACATTACGGAGAATCTCAATAGCTTCGAGGTCATGCCAATCGTGCATTATGTGTTTCATCTTAACGGAAGAGTCAACATACAAATAGTCATGCCGTTGAGGAATAGGCTCACGTAGTACACATCTTGGCCTTTCACAGGGGCTTCTTTGAAGAAGTCCAATGGTACGAATTGAACCTGTCCATGTTCGACGGCTTCAGGATATTCTGTCATCCATAACTAAAAAGGGCATTTAGAATCGTATGAGCCGTCCAAGTCTTCGTAGCCTACTTTCTTAGCTTGTTCCAGAGAAGAAATGTCTTGTAATGTGATCTTGAGATGAGGGTGGGCGCGTGCCAGCTTGATAGTTATGGCTCCCACACCTGCACCGACATCGCATACCGTCGTACCTGTGGGCATTTTGTCCCAGGGAAAGTCTAGAGAATGGAGTCGGAGATCAGGGATTTAAGCGGAGAGCATTTCATGTATGGCGCACGCTTTATGACGGCGAGCGCGCCTGTAACACCGGTCCAACCTATCATCGCCCGTCCAAACCGCTGGGATTTCCGATTAGCAACTTGTCATTTGAGGTGATTTGAATCAAGAGGCATACTTCCTGCCTTTTGGGCTGAAGATCATGTTCAATAAATGGTTCTATACACGAGATCAGAAATCTACTTACATGGAGCTAAACGAGTCATCGTCAGAACAGTCATGATAGAAGGAAGATAACATAGATATCACAGACTTTGTACCAGTCAAAAAAGGCGCCCCCGACTATTTCCTCCTTCACGTAATGCATGAAAGGAGATTTGGTTGAGTCGTAGGATGGTCCATACTCAGGATCGACAAGGCAATCGTAAATGTTGTTTACCGCCCTACCACACTCGCCTGTTATGATTCCAACCATTGAAGCGGTAGGATTGGTAGAAACCAACGTCAAGGACAACCGATTGTTTGCAAAGATGTTCTCTGAAACTATGGACTCTTTAGTTAGGAACCAGAAAGGTCATACGGCATACTCTACCTTCGACAAAGCAGCTCCTAGTCGCAAGCAAACGCATTATACGTGAAATCTTTCCACTTTCCAGGTTCACTTGCTTTCCGATTTTGTCGATATGCAGTCCATCAGGATGTTTGAGTAAAATGTCTGCGATAGACGTTTCAATGATAACGCGCAAGCATGAGTATTCGTAGGGCATCCCGCGCTTACGCAAGGAGTGCAACGTTAGATAGGATTTACGATAAACAAGGACGAGTTACATACATTGATGATCGTGTGCATCGGCTGGGCTAAGGTGGTGCAGAGCTGTTCGCATGCTCCTTCAAGTATACGGATAGCCTTCTTCAGGGCAAGAGCGTCGGGCACAGAATCGAGCGGATGGGACGATAGTGCATCTGGTGCTGGAACTCCATACCCAGTCTTCTCGTATTCAGCAACAGCAGCCTGTGTGGCGGACGATATCAGCTTCAACAGGGCATCGATCTTGGCCTTTCCAGAAGCAGCTGCTTGGATAGTCATTATGTAGATGCGGTAAAGTGAGGGCTGAGATGAACAACAGAACGGGTGATTTGGATTAGTGTCCGGTATTTTATCCTTGGGAGTGGCAGTGATCCGGACAGTACCTCCGTTCATTCTTAGTTCCGATCATGGCGAGAAACATGGAGGGAGTCGATATTAGCGTCAGAATGCAACTACGTGCCTGGATGAAAGTGATGTCTTGTCGTAGATAGAATGAGCAAAACGGCAGAGTGGCACTAGAAGGAAAGGGGTTTGAGAAAATGATGAAGTCGTGATGGAGGCGTCAGACAGTATAATGCGGGACCGGGCGCTAGTCGCGGAGAGCCTAATATATATGGGTAAACGCACCGAAGATTCACACTATAGGAGCGCACACGGCGTTTATCTCTTAGACTGACAGTTGGATCGTCATAAAGGTGCTGACACTCACATTCGGCAAGACTGTGTATAGGGTTGCAAGGCAATCATCTTGTCTTGGTATACCCTGTCGTAATTAGACCCTTTCGGACGTACATCTTATCCGGGCGCGGGGTATAAAGTAGTGTAGACATGGTTTGGGAGAAGACTAGAGTTTTTAAGAACGGAGATACATATTGCGGGATACGTCCCGCCCAAGACGCAGCTGATGGCTGCATTAAAAGCCGGGGTATAACGAGGCAAGATCTGAGAAACAAGATATACACAGTCGTGGTTTTCAAGAAACACTAGAAACCAGATCAGTCAGTGATGAGAATTTCATTGCTGGAGGCCCATAAAACAAGGAAGACATCCGTACATTCAGGATCATATATGCACAGGACAAGGTATCCGTGGAAGGATACACGCTGGGTATATATAATATAGAACGCGGACTAGTCTGAGAGACCGAACGCCCAAGGATCCAAAAACTTGCAGAGAAGGGACTGGATGAGCCGACAAGAATTCATTTTCTTTCTGTGCGAATTGACAGCCCAGCATCATAAGGAGAAAGGACTTGAGGCAGCTCCTTGCGAAATTCACCGTGTTAGTCATACGGCATAATCCAGCATGCGCAGTGAATCTAGTCCATATGGGGTGCATCGGAGAAGGATAATCGACGAATTTGTGTAGAGTTTGAGTAGGAGAGACTTCCGAGTCGGGAGGAATTGACTAGATTGAGAGTTTAAAATCGGGCACGACGGGGCCGGAACTCGGGAGGGTACAAGCATCAAAGGGATCTCTTCGTCACAAACGCCCTCTCGAGCGATAGGGAGTAAAAAGTGAGCAGATTATACATGCATGGAGACTTGACGATCTGGTTATCAACTTGAATTGGACGAAGTCTAGTTCAAATTTCGGAATTGAAGAACATCATAAACTTACGCGTAGATATCAAGCCATACCGTACTATCAAGAAGGGTGCCCGATTCTTGGTCTGTTGGCGAGTTCCATTTCGGGAGGACCTGTGCTGAGGCAGGCCTTGCAGCTTATAGCGTGACGGACGTCGTCGTCGGAGGCGGGAGTGTCCAGAAGAATTCGACTGTGACTACATGGTAACAAAGTGACAGCGCGCCTTTTTTTCCATCGACCATGACAATGTTACTCTGGAGTCTGGACGAAACACAAGCTCATGACTAGGGCCTTGCATATGGCGTACAATTGTGACCTCAAACCCAGACAATGCAGTCGTCTTCCATATTCCCCAATCTTTCATCTTTGAGGATATACCAAGTCTTGGTGAACACGAGGTACGTAGGCATACACTTTCTATGGCTTCACTGTTGAATTCCGCCTGTGTGTCTCCCGCAGAAAGATTGGCGCGACTCTTGACATACATGTCGATGTCCTAAGTTCGTTTTGTTACGGCGCTCAAGCCAGGCTGAATCAAAATGTTGATCGAGTGATTGATCTCTGGTACATCTCATCTCATGCACACGTCCACCGATCACACCATTTACTCGCAGTCTCACAGGTTCTTTGAGGCTGAAACGTTGAGTTCCAATGCATGCGAGCATTGCCTATATTTCTCTTCCAGGAACCGCTGCGGTATGTGTATACCCCAAGTCGAGCCACGTCATCGCGTCTTCCAAGAAAGATAGAACCCACTTATCATGGCGAAAGTGTCTCGAATGGCGTATCGTACCTTGTAGACTTGTAGCTTGCGTGCGCAGTCTCATCGGGGGTATTCTCGAGTGAGGTCTAAAAAAAGACGTCTATTTATAGCCCCGTATGTTTTTACATGTTTTATTTTTAAACAAGTGACGACAACTGTCGTCGCATAACTCACCCACAAAAGGGCCATCTTTCGATTTTCAACCCTTTTCCTTATCATGCTGACCCCCGCCGTCGTCAGTCTCATCCAGACAAACGAGACTGTAACCTCTGGGCTCGCCAAGGATTCTACTCAAACCGTGGGTTATATCGCGGCGAAGTTATATCCAGATCCCAACTTCATCAGCAAGACCCTATCCAGGCTTCAGATCAGTAAGGATCACTCAAAGACAGGAGACGGCGAGGAACCAACACCCGAAGAGCTCGAGGAAGCCGTCAAGTGCGGGAAATTTCTAAAGAGACCTAGTGATCTGTTTTTGAAGGTGCGCAGTCTTAGAACTCGAGCTCGCTCATTCGATGATAACACTTGTTGGCGTTAGATTTATGTCGCAGTTCTTCGGACTCTCGAGCGGGATCCTCTTGCTGGCGTGGTATCGCCGCCCTTGATCGGCTCCTCTGGAGTAATGCCGCTCACAATTATCTCGATGTAAGCCGCGCGAAAATTACGCACCGCTGTCGTGCTCATATAGAACACTTATTTGCTTGATCCTACAGCATACCAGACATTATGCAACACTATGCGGATTGCATTGTTAGGGCCGAGAAAGAGGTGTTGTGAGTACGCGTCATGATAGCGTATGAACTCTTCTCACATGTGATCTTCTCAGTCTCGCGACCAACTTCTGGGTGGCAAGCAAAAGCTCCAAGATTATAACAGACGCTATATTGGAGCTTTCCAAGCGGGCACAAGCGCGTGGCTCCAAAATTGTCTTCAAGCTCATGGTGCGTTTTCAATAATATATCCGATCACACGCTTACAATATACTAGTACGATCGAGGAAGTCCTAAGCAAGCAGTTGAAAATCATATACTTGTATCTCCAGAAGAATGGACAGCGGAAGAGGTGCAGCTACCTGCACCGGAAGAGATCCCTGGCATTCAGATGGAAGTCATCAATTTTCATAGACCGATTGTTGGAAGCAAGCACCAGTCTTTCCACTAATTAGCGTTGTTGATACTGATAACATTTGACATCTAGCCTTCCACTCGAAATACATGGTTATTGACCGTAAGATTGCTCTATTGAATAGGTATGATCAGTTTTCAAGATATTCCTTGTAAAATCTGCGCTCAGTATATCACTTGTAGTAACAATATTCAAGATCGATGCAACAGTACGCCTCCTCTGCTGAAACTATCATTTCTGTCGCAACTGATGATCTGAAATTACAGTGGAGATGATGACCCATTTGGAAGGCCCTATCGTCGACTCTTTCTATGACATGGCTCTCCTCAGCTGGGACAAGGCCCTAAATCCTCCTCTACCGTGCCTATTGTCACCACCCGTCCCTCAAACAACTTTTCTCTTTGGAAAGGACAACGAACACGTCAAGATAAAGAATCTCGACGGACTTGGTAAACTGTTCACATCTTACGCTCATCTTTGATATTAAGGCCAGTTTCAGATCAGATCCATCCTCCTTCGCAAGCCATCCAACCAAGCACATCAGTAACTCCTGTGGCCAATGGTGCAGACTCTGAACAAACGCGTACAACCACAGAGATCCCCTCTTCAGATCAACCCAAAATCGATCGTATTGTGGCTATCACGAAGCATCTTAGTGCGCCTTCTACACCTTCCACGCTCTCGAGCGTCTCTCTAGATATCATATATATCAACCTTTCTGATGTTTCTTTCACAGATGCTGATCTCCAGCCGGACACGAAAGGGACGTTAGAGACTGTTGAACATATGGAACCTTTTCACCCTTTCATCGTACACGCTCCTCACGACTCATTCCCTATCGCTATGGTCAATCGTAAACCCCACGGAAGCATGTTTTTTGCTGCATGTCCATCGATACGCTCGAGCTAACGTCTCTGTAATCTACTAGCTCCTGGTCATGGCGATACCGTCAACCCTCAAGATGCGTCTTGGATCGCTGCTCTTCGCTTTGCAAAACGCAGAGTATTCATGTTCGTGTTAAATCATCATGATAGGCTCGACGTTGAACAAGGATTTAATCAGACAAACTCCCACTTTCAACGCGAAGCCTATTGTCGAAGCCGTCATGGACGCTGTTCGGCGAGGGATCGATTGTGTCCTGTATTTGGATCTAGGATTCAATGACGCGGTAAAATATTTTCTGTTTACAGTTGACAGACTCGAGTTAACTCCGAGCGTGTAGGGTGAATTGTTACCGTATCAAGGAGGCAAGCGCAATCAAAACAAACATGTTCAACTGCTTCTTAACAGGGTCATTATAGGAACTAACGAAGATGTGACTGAGAGCATGTACAAGGATCTTGACGATGAACACAAGAAATTTTTGAAAGTGTATTGGTATACAGGGAAAGATATGGTATGCTTTGTCTCTACGTCCGTGAACTATAACTCCCTGATGACTTCTGCTTTTGTAAGATCCAACCTATTAACGCAAAGGAGCAGAAACGAAACTGCCATGTGAAAATTATGACTGTTGATGATACCATCGGCATCCAAGGTATGTCCAGACACATTATACATTTCACGGAAAACATAAATCTTTGGCATTCCTCACTCGCAGGTAACGGTAACCAAGGTCAGAATTTGGCCATATCCACGTTCGACCCAAGCGACTGATTTCTGCCCTCGGTTGTAGACTCGCAGAGCTGGTTCCATTCGCAGGAGATAAACATCCTGATCGACGAGCCAAATATCTGCAAAGAATGGGAGGCAGGAATACGATCCAACCAAAACACGCATCTTTACGGCCAACTTGCCCTCGATGGCAAGTGGAAAGATAAAGATGGAAACCTCCTTCCGGGGGCTGGTGGGGCTAACACGTGAGTTACGCAACCAGTCGCATGTACGTTTGTGTTCTTACATGGTGGGTGGCGGATCAGTGGACCTTTCAAAACGCTCAAAGGTATCCAGGGAGCGATCAAACGTGTGCAGTAAGTTTTGCCTCGTCTCGTTGCAGTTTACATGGCCAAACTGATATACTTTAACAGGGGTAAAGGAGGATTTTGAGGTAGACGCGAAGGACTATCCGTGTATTTCTATCTATGTTCAGGCCATCGATACGAGTAGGGATACAATAACATTTGAGGTGAAATTCTAGCAGTAATGACCAAGTAGTACACATATATCGTCATTCCCAGACTGGTTGATAAGGACGGGATGCATAGCGTCGCCCTATCGCCCTGTTCCTCTCTAGTCTGGCTAAAGCCATCGTATCTTCATCTGTCCACCCAGGAGATCTGAATGGTGAAGGTGTATGAGTATCGAGCCGGAAATCGCTATCGTATTTTCCTTTGTCGTCAGATCGGGGCCAAGGCTCCAAGCCCTCCGATCTAGAGTATAGTCGAGTGGCCAACGTCGTCTCCAAGAATTGTTTCCCAATACCAGATTGAAATACGGGGTTATCGAGCTTGATACCAGATGCCCCCTTCATACCCATGCGTTGGGCTTTGGACCATTGTGAGTCACCGTATACCCCGTGGCCTCGTACATGAAGTAGCACAGTATTTTCATAGTGCTCTTGGAGGAGCAAGCGGAGGAGGGAAATATCTCCTTTATAGGAGTCGAGGATGAGATTGTTGAGCATAGGACGATAAAGTGTTCCGGGTTGAGTGAAATCAATCAGTAGGAAATTATCCTATCGTAGGTCAGCACAAAAAATTTCGTCAACCGCATGCTGCGAGTCGCACCTTGGGATCTACGGTTACATTGTAGTAACAAAAGTGTAAGTGTAGGTCGGCGCTCATTGTGAGGCCATTAGAGGACGAGTTCATGGTGCCGTACAGGGAATCCTGACTTGCCATGTCATGATATCGTCTGCTTAGCCACTAAAGTAGCATCGGGGGTAGAGTCAGCTCAATATCACGAAGACAATACAGAAAATACAAGCGTACACGTTCGTGCCAAGCAGTAGGATATACATGTGCGGCCTGGAATAATCCATTCGATTCTGCTCTAGGAGGTACGGGTCTTCCAGACAGACAGCACTGCATATCGCGTCCTATAATTCGGCTAGTGAAATCACGGGACTATTCAAGATCAACGGTACGTTAGAACGATACAGAAAAATGTATATATCTGACGTACCTCAGGATTTGGAGTGGCATTCTGGGTTCTGATTCGTGGAGAGTATTTTCTTGAGCTTAAGACGACCGTGCAAGGGCTCCGATCTGACAAATAATTGGAATGAGCGGACCCAAGACATTGTGTATTCTTGTCTGAAGAGAGGGCGCACCTGGGTTGAGAAGAATATAGTCTCCGACTGGCAAGGCGTATTGAGATGATCTATCTAACGGAGGTTCGAGTCCTCTGGGCACGTAGACTGATCCTGAGCGCATCGAGATAAATAGAGAGCCATGAGAGCCTTCATCAAGGACTAAGTCCAACCAAGAATAAAATCTGGCGACAGTAATTTTATGGCGCTTTATTCACATCAGAACGGAAACAGGCTGCAGCAAGAGAAAGACTAGAGTTACCTGCATAAAGCCAGCGACAATCTGATTATCGCTGTCCCTGACTACTACATTGCGCCCAGTAACACCTGGCACGAACCAAGCTGGATCTTCATCTTCAGAATGGTCGCTCACGGGGTCATTTTTGGCGGAGCGCGGCGTCGATGCCCTAGGATTCTCTTGGTACAATCCGACAACATCTGCGAGATAAGTAGACATAAGATAGATCCTGAAACGCGCGCGCCGAAACCTAAGAAAATCGCCGAAGGCTACTCAAAGCTTGAAGAAGTGTGGCCAAGGGTGAAAAGAAGCTCATGGCGTCGAATTGACTCTTCTAACATCTGTGTGACAAGACTGGATGACATATGTGCGGCGACATGGGCCTTTTCATCAAGATGGTTGGCTTGAAAAGCTGATAGAAGCTTGATAGAAGCCGAGGGCGAGAGAAAATTATTCTGGAATCTGAGCTGGATGTAAATCAAGGACAAAAAGCACACGCGAGTTGTGACTAGTGTGACATATCTCACTCACTTTTCCACACCGGACACTCAAATTTGACTAATCTGCCCTGAGAATGCATGGGCAGCAATAATAGTACCCGAACTGTCATGAAGAGACCGAACGAATCACTCGAGTCCACGCCAGATGCCAGGAAAAAAACTCGGATTAACCGTTCAGTCTCGAGTTCTAACACGCACGACGCGTCTCGTACCAATGTAAAGGATCGGAGCCTGTCACCAGCTGCAGACTCGATTTCTCCATCCCTGGAACATGTAGATCTGGCCGCTCTCCTAGATTTCTCGTCCTTAACATCAGTCTCTAGTATATCCCTCCGATTCGACCAAATTGCTGAGACTTTGCTCCACAACTTTCGGTTGCGCTTGACAGCCCCATCAGTAGAAAGTACTACGCAGCGCGTAATATCGACGGTGACTGAATTTGATGTTCTGGAATTGGAATTCTACTTGCACAAATCAGGCTGCCATGAGGATCCATTCACGCATGGCAGTCATGAGCAAGAGAAGGCAGGGCAATGGTACGTGTCATTTTATCTTTCCTATTTGGCAACAGAGTATTGATTCAACCGAATAGGTACTTTCATCGAGCCCCGAAACGCTCCGCAGACTCGTATCGTAGCCAGACCAGTTCAACGGGGTACAGAGGAGGGACTCGCAAGGGCCTTGATTTGACTATTGGAGGACCTATCGCATCACCGTACTTCGAAGACGCTAGATCCAGTGACTGTGTACCGCTAAGAGGAGGTATCCTCTTGCGTACACTCCGTCGCGTCTCAGATTCCAAAATTATCTCGGGACCGTCTCTAATCGTCGACGAAATCATGCGTCTCAGCAACGCCACGAGCATCTCAGATCTCGTAACCTATAAATGGAATGGAAACATATCTTCTTTCCCAGCATCTCCTGGCGGTGGCTCAGTGACCACCTCTCTTCGTATCGTCAGACGAGCCACACTTGACTCTCGTGCTGCGAAATTGGAAAACCCCCGGGTATACTGCTCTCCACGTATTGGTCTAGACCTTTCGCATCCAGGAGTTCTAAACTCGCCATCCCACCCGCGCATTGTCTTCATCACAAAGCCCTATCGTTATTTTATTCGACCGGACGTATTGACGTCCAATGGCCGATATCAAACCTTCATTGGAGTGTACGAAACTCTCATGTTGGAGGGCGCCGATGGTCCAGATCTTCGACACAATTTGGGCAGCTTATGTGGCCTGCAAACCTCAACCGTAGCTAAATATCTAGAAGCTTATGATTCAGACGATGCAGATCTGGAACGTTACATCGGTCTAGCTGGTAAAGGCGTCTCAGCATCGCCCAGCAAGTATCTAACCATGATGGGTATTTTAAAAAGGATGTCGACCTCAACGTAATTTATTCAAAGAAGGTAAGTCAGACCATGCGTCGCATTCATCGTATGATTATTCAAAGCATTTCTCAAAATCACCTTCTCCGTCATTCCTAGCATAGTGCTGACTTTCCACGAACGCATCGAGGGTACACATTCCATCGTCTGTCGCCCCACAAAATTTCAGCGGCTGCACCTTATCGCTGACCAAGATGCGTATATAAACATCCCCATCGTCGCATCCCACCTTCTCCGTGACCATTTGAGCAGAGAACGGCACCATCTCCGCTGCAACCCACGTTCTGTTCGGATCTGGAGACATCGGATCTAGCCATGGTCGTGGTTGTGGGAAGAGTCCGAGAGCAGAATATATAGCTATCATCTGGTTGTCGTGTGAGAAGTCAGCGTAAATCGTGCGATTCAGAGGGAACGTGGTAGGCGATGAGTCCAAGGTGGTATTAGTTTGGGTGTGGTCGACGACTGGTTTACTCGTCAGTCTAGCGATGAGCTCATTGACGTATCCTACGCCTTGAACGCGGCCTAAAGGTTGTCCGTATCTAAATCGTTATCAGCATGAGACGCTGCTGTCGGTTGAGTGTTCTTGCTTACCCAAATCCATAAAATTTGTCCAGGTCCCCTGAATACGAGAACGCTTTAAATTCTTCTTCCTCGAATAGGTCGCAGAAAGGGCTGCGAGCCTCCTTCGCCAGGGTACCAAAGGGGCATAGTGCCATTAAGTTGTAAATATCGGCATTTGCTAAGTTAGCGCCAGGTGCCCATGCATTCAGGCGTGCAGTAATTGAGGGTGCGTATGTCTCTAACCATGCGGATATCGGGGAGTCAGAGCTACCAGCATTGGGACACATATTGTCGAGGGTATTGTTTCCCTATAAGCGGCGTAATTGAGAGAACGCAGAGATGATTCTGATCTTTGCCCACCTCTTCAGCGATTATCAATGACAATCTTGGTTTTACTTTATTGTTACTTGCAGCAGCGAATCCTGATGCGAATCAATTAAATGCCGATAACTTCAAAGTGCATGCATACCTGCTGTCCAATTTGTGGCCGAGGTCACGACACGTTCCGAACCCGAAGCCCGTACAAACGGTAAGTTGTCGATGTCTGTTAGGTTTCCGTAGCGTTCATAGTGATTTCCAGCTGCTTCGAACGCTCTGTGCTCGGGAGAATACATCAGAGACTTATATACGAAGCTCGACAGCTTCGACGGCTCACTCTGCAGCGCCAAAAGGAATCAAAACACCCGATCCCAGATCATAAGTGAAATTATGTATAAACTCCATTCGTGGTTCAGTGTAAGTTGACACTGATTTCAACTTCGCGACTGATGCCTCAAGTAAGACGGAAGCCCCTGCTGTAGGATAACGAGCTCCATGTCTCTGGAGCTGAGAAGATGTTCAGCGATGAAATCGTAGCTTTTGTCGTACACGCACAATGTTTGCCTGATGGACACAGTTAGCTGAGAAGCAACTTTCTTGGCAGTAAGCTACGCACTTGAATAACTCGGCAATTTTTTGGAGGCGGTTTGTACTCTTCAACAGAGAAGTATGGAGAGTATTGCGCCCATGATCGCTCCAATACAAACGGCGGAAGAAGACTACTCTCTATCTCTACGACGATGGCATCTTTGACGGTCGTACGCACTAGAAGATAAGTGAAAGTCGCCCAGACCAACACAAATGCAAGAGCGATTCTCCTAGGAGGGGGTGATGGTTCAGCAACTGCGATGGTGCCGATAGAACAGATCCCAGCGACTTTCTGGTGGAGATTTTGGTGTTGGTCAGAGGTTGATTCTTTATCTGGGAAGCAGTGACAACTTGGTTTGTCCGAGTGCAGCATGGAGTAGAAGATGGTATAGGATAGCCCGCATATTATAATTAAGGGTCTGTGAGTCTGTGACGTTCCAAAGTAGTAGCTCAGCCGTGTGCTGGATGCACGTTGGTCGGTGCCGTTAGATGCAAGTATCGCTTCTACAACTGGATTGTGGTAAAAACCAGAGTCGTCCCATCATCGTGAGTATGTTCTTGAGCTCGACGATTTCTCGATAGCTGGACCCACAACTTGGAGCAAAAATGACACAGAGTGGATATGTTTCCGTCCGTCTGTTTCCGGAAATTTGCAATCTGGAATCGTCCTAATGCGGTCTTGATATTCCCACCCCACACGTGGGTCTCGCAAGGCCAATAAATTAGAAATTCGATAAATTAGGGATTCCTTGGACTTCACTTTCACAATGCCCCGACCGATAATGTACCCCCCTTCGAGCTCGGAAGATGATGAAGAAAATGACAGCGAGATTAATGAGAACGAGGTCGAATACGATGACGAGAACGAGAACACTGCCCCGACACCAGTAGACGCGGATGCTTCCATCGTCCTATCTGATATTGTGCGCACAGGGGAGGCTTCAAGGCTGAGGAGACGAGGGGCAATGCGGCTGGACCATGGTATCGCGGGCGCCAGCAGTGGAATCGTTACATTAGGACGGGTATTGAGTCCCCCATCCATCTACCCATGGGACCCGGACGCAGAGGCTGACCATACCAGAGATGATACGGATAGGGTGCGATCCAGTCGAGGTCCACGACTCTCGCAGCGGAGACCTCATCATACCCACTGTGAGGAGTTTCCATTCACCTTGTTCTGCGGTGGATACGACGATTCCGATTCGGAGGATATGCATGGACGTACATCATATGGCTCGGAAATGCCATACAATTCTTCCATTCTACCTTTGTATCCTCCGTCAGACACCATACATGCTTCTCGACCGCCAATCCGCAAATCGAATGGATGTGGGGCTCTACTTCACATGCACGTAGCCCCTCGCCGCCGCCAAGGTGTCTGGACATCGAAGACGGAAGCGACAGATGCTGTCATCTCCATGGACTCTGTCTACTTTGACAGAGCATCTGTGACGAAGCTGGTCAAAAGTGCTTGTGGATGTGTTCGAGAGGGCATCGGTTGCGCCGTATGGTAAGTGATTATTCTTGTACTGGGACCCAGCTCAATACTGAGCCTCGATCTCTCTATGCTCAGTGGAAACCCTCTTGGAAATCGATACAGACCATGCAAAATGGCTGGAGACGAAGTTTTTGCGCATTCGCATCACCCAACACCTGGCCCGTTTTCTCCGGACGGGCCTCGATATTGGCATGCGCAGTCACGACCGTCTTCTTCTGCATCTAACATCGCCATATATACTTTCTTTCAAACATCCGTGTCCTCCTATCCTCCATACAAATTTCCTCCTCCACCTACACGCCCAGTGCTCGCGCCTCATGCTCAGCTAGAGCCGAGGGCCCCAACGCATCTAGAGCCGCCACAGCGGACAATTTCGCCTTATCAGCGGCTTGAGACAGCTGGTGTAGACCCGTTGCGCCCCCCTACGTCTTCAGAAAGGACCACTAATACAATGGCCCTCGGTTATGGCAGTAACATGCTATTTGATCGCGTCATGACCTCTTCACCCACACCTCTCTCAGACGTTGGTGAGGCGGAGGAAGATCAGGACGACAGAAATCCTGGAGAATATCTGTACCTGCCATTGCCAGTCATGGGAGCGTACACGAACTTCATGGGTGCACGGTTTGACCCGGACGGCGAGTTCATTGAGCGGGAGCCTAGCTCCCCTGATAAAACCGGCGAAGTTATGTTGTTTCCCGAACGGTAATCTCATGCATTAGAGCTTGGGTGGACTTGTATCTTCTAGCTTCTTTCATCTATCTTTCTTTCATCTTACGGTCTGATCATGGTTATTCGTCGTACATTATACCTCTTCCATTTCATTCGCTCTGTTTCACATGCATTCATTATATTGTACAAATTCATATGTACACCCATTGCCAACTTACCTACCAAACCATGCGTCTCTAGTTTTCTCGAGTTCAGATTGTATATACTGCTCGCAAACTGCTAGTGCAAATGTTGAATTACGGCGCGCAGTCGCGTCGTTTCTTGTCTTTAGTTTCCATCAACTCTACTCGGCATGTTGACTCGAAGCCACTCTTCACCGCAGGACAACAATATGTCGTCGACCGCAGATCCTGAATTCTCATCGAGTGCTGTTATTGGACCTAACTGGCCCGGATTCGCAGGCTTGAAATACCTCTTCATCTTGTAAGTCGTGTGCATGCTCCAGTATCGAAATGCACGCCAAGAACTAACCGTGTCACCCAGTGGAGCTTCATATTGCGATGTGGGATACAACTCTGAATCTCCTCCTCCTACCCCCGAAAATCCCCTAGGAGTAGAATTTCCCGGGTTCACGTATGCCGAGTTCAAAGAACCCAATTGGGTGGGCCACCTCGCTACGCACAGACGCGATCTACTTATATACGACTATGCGGAAGGAGGCTCGCGCGTAAGGGAAGTAAAGCAACAGGTTGAATCCCAGTTTCTACCAAATGCAGGGAAGCAGCCGCAATGGGCGCCTTGGGGTTCCCGAGATAGTCTTTTTAGTGAGTCCTTAACGATGCATTTTAGATTGCGTTCACAATGAATGATGATGGACATATCCAGTGACATGGGTCGGTATCAATGATGCTGCGTGAGTGACGCTGTCTTTCACCCTTTAAGACCAGGCTGACACCGACTATGCAATCAACAGATACAATTCAGAGCACGCGAAAAACATCGAGATCCTATTCAAAGTCCAAGAGACACTCTATCAAGCAGGAGCTAGAAACTTTCTACTCTTCGATATACCTCCTTTACATCTTTCTCCTGGTATTTCTTTTCCCGCTCACTTCGCCCATTTTGCTCTCTTGGAATTCTGATCCAGTCCTCTCAGCTCCAGTGAAAGCCACCAGTTACATCAATTGGAACAACGAATTGAGGAATTCGGCGGCTGCGTTTTCCTCTACGCACCCCGACGCATCTGTCATGATTTTCTCATCCTGGCAGACATTCACTAGTGTTCTCACCGATCCAGAAGCATACGGGTTTTCAGAGGAAGATACGAAGAAGGGAGGCGGGCCGATCTGGATAGACCACATCCATCCTACGAGCAAGGTGCATGGTGTGATCGCCCGAGATGTCGAGCAATTCTTGTCAGCCCAGCCTGCACATTCTGGTTCATAGGGTCAAAGGGGTGTGAGGAACTCTCATGTTGGTACGTCTCCGTCTATGTTCGTTCTTCAATTTGACTGCACGTTCGTTTCCTTCTGCCCGATATCTTCCGAAAAGTGGACTGTACAGCAACCTCCGTCTATGGGCATGAGATTTAGATTGTAAAGATTGGTTTTTTCTGATTGATGCGCCTCCTCGTCAATTGCAATTGCAAGCAATGCGGTGTGAGCAAAATGCAGAAAACGTTCACGTCATCTAAATTTGGCTTCGGGTACACGGACATCAATGGCTAACAAACAGATGGCAGCCGTTTAGACTCAGGCCGGTCGCGGTCAACCACCGCCGCGCAGTACGTTGTAGCAGAAGATATTGTCAGCCCTATGAATGACGTCTACCCAATATATAAACCAAGTTTCTCGCCCTTCTTTCCCCACTTTTTGTTTTACCCATGTCCCATATCTCCTTCCTGGCACTGGTGCTCTCTAGTGCGGCTGTTGCAGCTCAAAACCCCATTTCAGGATTAACTCCGTCCTTTTCATCGTGTCCATCTGGATTCAATCTTACTCGCCTCCCAGGTGGAACTCCCGCATCGCAGACTCTCAGCCCTGACGAAGCAAGTTACATCTCAACGAGAAACTCCACGATTTTGCCTACGGCTTGGAAGGCATATCTCGCGAATGTTGAGGGGACCGACATCGCTCTTCCGGATTACGTTGCCCAAATTCTACAAGGTAATGCAAGCTCGCAGCCAACCCTCGGGATCGCTACCAGTGGAGGAGGATATAGAGCTGCAATCTTCGGAGCGGGAATGTTGAATGCTTTGGATGGGAGGAACGCGTCTTCGGCCAGTGCTGGGACAGGTGGATTGCTACAAGCTTCAACGTATCTATCAGGCCTCTCAGGTGGCTCTTGGCTCGTAACGTCGCTTGCTCAAGCCGATTTCCCCACAATCCAACAACTGATCTTTGGACCCGGCTCGAACAATACCACCGAATACGCAGGATGGCTTGCCCAGTTCGATCTACTCACACCGAGCGATGACCCGGCGGTAGATCTGGCTTATCTAGGCGAATTGCTTGCAGAAGTGGAACCGAAACATGACGCAGGATTCCATGTTAGCGTCGTTGATCTCTACTCGAGGGCTCTGTCTAGGCATTTTCTCAACGGTACTTCTGGCACCGATTTCTTCAGCCTGAAGTCTACGCATGGCGCTGGGATTACTTTCTCTGGAATCACAAATGTGTATGTGCACATGATTGTATCTAGCTTCAGTTTCATTTGATGTATCTCTGCTTCCAGGTCTTCTTTCATTTCGCACAATATGCCATTTCCCATCATTGTTGCCGATATGGTCTCCGACAATGAGAACACGACGACTATCATCGCTGGGGATGAAGTTCCTCTCACCAACCCACTTATTGAATTTAGTCCATGTACGTCCAATGAGCGAGTGCAAGATGAAAAACGAACCCTGACAATATTGACTTTGTTCCATAGTCGAAATGGGATCCTATGATCCTGCTCTTTCCGCATTCACGCCAACGAAGTTTCTTGGAACGCAAAACACCACAGTATGCGTCACTGGATTTGATCAAGCCATGTTTCTATCTGGTTCGTCATCAGATATCTTCAACGGTTTCAATACTTCGGTATGTTTTTCGTTTTCGTTACGTGATCCGCCATCTGAATATTAGTCTTCGTATCATATTCTCAGCTGTCAGCTCTTGTAAACTCGACTGTAGGCCCCCTTCTAACGGCCTTGAATGCCACGTTTCCTCAGACCGGTGTCCAATTGGTCACTGCTTTGTACCCCAATCCGTTCCGTGGAGTAGCGAATCAGACGTTTCTCGATTCGAACCAGCACATACTCAACTTGGTCGACGGGGGAGAAGATGGAGAAGTCGTGCCTATACAGCCTCTGCTAGTGAAAGCACGAGGCGTAGATGTAATTTTTGCCATTGATGCAGTGAGTACGGGTACGATCGCTACTACTACGAAGGCACGATGCTTACAGTATGTTTTTCTATTTGCTAGACTTCAGACACCGACGATAACTTCAGTGATGGAAGCTCTCTTATTGTGTGTATACCATTTTCTGCTCCTTGCGGTTTTCTGGACTCTGACTGTATTCCTTTCGATGTCATATTGACCAGGCTGCCCAAGATCGCGTGAACCTCATTTCTGCTTATGATTTCCCACCCGTTCCTACAAATACTTCAGATTTCGTCTCTCAAAACCTCACAACCCGTCCAACCTTCTTTGGATGCGACACAGATATCAGTGCTCCCCTCATCATATACTTGGCGAACGGAGGCCCTCCAGCGAACGGCGAGGGCGCCATCACCAATACCAGCACATTGCAAATCAAGTACGAGCCTTCGGAGATACAAGCGATGCTGGATCAAGTTCACGTGGTGGCTACTCAAGGAATTTCTGCTAATGAAACGGAGTCGTCCGATCCGGTATGGCCGGCATGTCTGGCGTGCGCTATTGTCGACCGCGCAAGGAACAGGACGGGAGTGGCTCGGAGCGGGGTTTGTGAGAGTTGCTTTGGCAGGTACTGCTGGAATGATAGCCTTGCTACTGCCGCAGGACCGAACACTAGCACGAGCGGGAGCAGTGCTAGCAATGGTGCGACTTCCTTTATGGTAGGTGCTAATGGCGTACTGTACCTGTTGGGAGCTACGGCAGTTTTGGGTTTATTGACAACGATAATGTAGAGCAATTGATAGGTATGTCTTATTGTCTGCCCCGTATACTCGGTGCTTTTGACTGATCCCTTATACCTGTCAGCGAACGTGTTCATAATCATAATCACTTTGTTATGTGCATTGGCTTTCGAATTTCTTTGGCTGCAGATTTCCAACCTAATTACAAGATCAGTTCAAGATACGAACATGGGTATACGAGCGCTGTTTGAGAGGCATTGGTCGAAGATGTAAAGGTCGCATCGATCCTCCGAGCACGGATTTCTTTCAAACCCGTGATGTCGATGGCACGCGGACGTTAATGTCCTTACCCGTTCCTCAGTGCTCTCTAGAACACGTCACGAACTTTTCTTCTCCGAAGTATCTGATCAAGCCCAGCATGTATCTATGCGCATGTGGTTCGATGCATGCACTCTGGTTATTTCTCGTATGTGGAGATGAGTGTACTTCCTTTATTGTCACAGACTCCATTGACGTCGGAGCAACTCCACAGGAACGTCAAAGGGACAAGGAGATTCCTTGCCCGAAGGAATCATGTTGATCACGATTGGGGTTAGGGTTTGACCAACAATTCTTTTTGAATAGCTGTCTTTGACGGATTTTCGCCCATGGTTCGACTTCCTGTCAGCTCTCGGATTGGTTCTTCGTCTCGAGCCCGGTCATTACAAGTTGCTCGTGACAATGTCTGAGAAAGTCTTGACGGTTGTCTCCTCCTTTTTAGCTCTCCGTTTTCTGGCAGCTGATCGTCATGTCCAACATCAGCTTCGGTGAAGAATTGTTGATCTACATGTGCGCCAGCTCTCTACTTTGTATCTGAGATTGATGCTGAATTCGAAACAGACGACGGGCTAGTAGCACGAACTATCCTTAGCGCCGGTGCCTCCTCCATTCCTCGAGACGATCGCCTTATTTAGTTCTTTGCTACAGAGGACTCTGAAACTCCAGTACCTACCCTCTTTACGTCGCTGTGGAGGCGAATTGGGGCGAGGGATTTTGACTTTAGTGGGACTGAAGGCCCCGGGCTCTCTGGATCTGCGGCCTTACGGAGTTGTCTTGCTAGATGTGGCGCCAAGATCGAGCTTTTGATAGATAGATGTGGCGTGGATAGTAAGCTCGCGTGTCTTTAGGCGCTCTGTGGGGAGTCATGAACTCGGAGTATGCGGTGGATTTGGAATTCCAGAGACAAGCTAAGATCGAACCGTATAGGTCTTCCAGTCTAGTCGACTAGATGTCAGCTGCAGTGCTCACGATCATGACATTTCTTCCAGGTTCTTACGAAATACTCCACTTTGCGATGACACTCGTATGTATATGTCGTGGATTGTAGGGGGGATGTCGCCTCTCGAGTCTCCTTGTCCGAACACCTTGGAGGCGTATGACAGCTACCTGTTTCAGGGTGAGTCTTCATCCACAAATCGGGAGGTTGCCCCTGGATCACCAGAATTGACTCTAAGTCTAGGTCATCCGGTAAATTCCGCTGAAACCAAAGCTTGGAATGTATACGGAATATGGGGCTAAATTTACTTCGACTATACAGTAAATGCCTTTCCCTTCCTGTGTATACCCACTTGTCAGGATGCTTTTGAACGTCAGGAATTCGAATCCACCCCTTGAGCCATTCAGTGGGGGTTGATGACACGGGTGATTCTCGACGTATCGGATATACAGACGAGCTCGTCGCTCCCGTCGTTTGTTTTGGTTGACGCAGACTGGGAGATACGGCCGGCCATCGACGTGAATTCCCAAATACTTTCGATGGATTTGCATCCAAACTCGCTTCCGGCGGCCTTGTCTATTCATTAACGTTACCGTTACCATTTTCCAGAGCTCATCATCAGTGCGACTCTAAAAGACAAAACCGGGTCGATCCTTTCCCCTGTATGTCATTCTTGTTCTGCGATAGGTTTTTACACGTCAGTCCTTCGTTTTTCGGTCTCCGTGGTCCACCTCTTCGATGGTTTTGTGGGGATTTATACTAAAGACTGGATATCGTTGCATCTGTCCACCCTACTTACTCGCCTAGTCAACGGGACGGGGTCGCTGTTTGTCGGGCTCTTCGCAGGGTCGGCTAGACATAGAAACTTTGGCAAGGTGGGAAACGGATCTCCGAGTTCCGAGACCTCTTAGGCTTATAGGTGCGTCTGCTTTGTCAAGACTTGTGTCTTTTTGACTTGTAGGGTGTTTGCACATCCGGTTAATGTGGTTCTGGTATAGAGCCCTCATTCTACAGGATCCAGGTGACATTCATTGAATAAAGATTCGTGGTTCACCCTGCGCTTGAGTATTGTCAATATCTGTGGTTTATCCTCTAGTCTGTGAGTACGTCCAAAGATCTGAACCCCTCATCTATCGAAGGCTTATAGTTCCGGCTTTCTCCAAGGTTTAATTTTTCTGAGCCACTGGCCGTCAATGAGTCGCTATCTAGATCTGGAGCGTCAGCGGAGCGTACTAACCGGAACGTTTTGGCGATGGCTGATGATCGAGCTGCTTGTCTGCCTTAAGCGGTCGTCCGTGTCCATTGCATCAGGATTCCTCCCAAGGGTGTGCTTGCACCATACTAGTCTCAGCGATTACTTGGGACCGTGTACCAGTCAGTGATCCGTGAAATGGAAGCTGCGATCTCGACGCTCTCTGATCGAAGAACGTGTATGTACTCCCGGGCCTCTCTCGTACATGAGCCACACTCCCTAGCAGTCCTTGTCCTGCCGATTATGGCATTCGGGCTGTATGGGCATGCCATCCGGATGTGGCAACGGGTGTTAGTGCTGGTCTGGGCGGAAAAAGAAGTCAGACTCGGATGGCCGCGTTTTTCTCTGACCGCTCATATCGGCCAGCCAAAGAGTGCACTGGCCACGTGCACAACTGGGTCTCTTGGGACTAGCACGAAAAGTACGACGAGGAGATGTCCGGCGAATAATAAAATTGTAATTGACCGATGGACGAGATTGGCAAGAGAATGACCGGATTAGGGCAAAGTAAACAGTGACGTTGGTTTTGAACTCCGACCCTCCTCTTCATCACTTCCTTGTCGATTTGTCAGCAGTCCTCTCCAGAATATATATAAGGTCAGCATCTTAAATATGTCCCATTTCCTTCCTTCCTTCTTTCCCCCCATCTCTCTCCCACCCACCCACGCGGACTACCTACTCACCAACATGTCCTCGTCGGCATCCACCCTTCTCCCACCCTTCTCCCTCTCTCTGTCATCCGCTGTACTATCCATTATCCTCCTCTTCCTCATTTACACCGTTATATTTGCGATCTACAACCTAACTTACTCTCCTCTCAGCGCTATCCCCGGTCCCTGGTATGCGGCCATCTCCGATCTCTGGATCACTTCCCACGTCCTTCGTCTCCAACAATGCAAGACAGTCCATAGCCTTTTCGAAACATACGGCCCTGTCGTTCGTGTCGGTCCGAACAAAGTCGTCTTTCGTGACGTGTCGACTATGCGGAACGTATATTCAGTCCATAAATTCGATAAAAGCACCTACTACAAGAGTCTCCTCACGTACGCATCTTGTCGTCTTTCACTTTGGGTTCATCAATTTAACGCGTCAAATATCTGCCCCTATCTTCTAGCAACGACAACGATCACGCGTAAGTTCATTTCGATCGCATATATGCACCCAAATCCACACTAAATCCTCTTTTTGGCATCTTCTATCAGAATGACAACTCTCGAACACGCGCCCCACTCGATCCGCAAGAAAGCCTACGCACCACATTACAACCCCAGCAACCTCGCAAAGTTCCAACCCGAGATGCATGACAGCACTCTCGAACTCATCGATGTACGTCTTCCCATCATTCAACCTTTTGACCATTTGCTCACTTCGTACCTTAGACTCTTCTGAACACTGCCGGTAAAACTCCACTAGAATGCTTGACTCTCTTTCGTCACCTTATGGTGGACGTTCTTGTGTCCTCATCGTTCGGAGCTTCTAGCACCGCATCCTTCGCTCCCATCTCTTCGTCACCTTCTCTACCTCTTTCACTTTCTCCAAACCCTACGAGCGCGACCTTTACAAGCTCTACCTCTATCTCTACTCCCAACTTCAACCTCGTTAACACCTCTGCCAAACGTCCTGAATCTCGGCCCCGTGCTCTTAGTCGGTCCGGATACCGTCTAGGCGCCCTCAATAAATGGGGAATGGACGTACAGGACCCCCTTTCCGTCGCTATCAATGATTTCCCAAAGCGGGGTATTTTGGTGTGTGGCTATCTCCACTTCTTCAGTCATCCTTTTCTTTCAGTCATCTTCGATATGACCGTCTACTGCAATTTTTTCTGCTTCTCGGGCCCTGTAAATCTGCAGAAGCTGTTCTCCTCTGGCGTTATGCCGAGATTATTTTTTCAGTTTGGCATCGGAAATAAAGTTAACTTTCTGTCCATGTCTGCCGTCATGTCTATCTTTGCATCTTCGTTCATTTATGCATATCATCTGTTGTCGACTTGCCAGCTTTTTGCATTCGCTGTCGTCTTGGTGGATACATCTGTTCCATCGATCTCAAGGATCTCGGGACGATGGGTGGATTGCTAGCTAACTACCGATCTATATCATTTCTTCCGTCGTTTAATCACGTTTACGATTATGATTGAGCTTTCATTTCGTTTCTCTGCTTTAATTTCATTAATGTCTGTTCTTTTCGTTGTCTTCATCTATCACCATCTTCTTTGAGTTCTTCTGCGACGCTACAATAAATGTACTGATTATATTCGCATCGAACAGCGTAGCGCCGTTCCTACCTGGGCCTGGAACCTTGTATGCCGCATCCCAAATAACCGGTGGCGTCAGATGTGTGACTCCGATAAGATTATGGCCGAGGTTCGTTAGTAGGATTTTTTGTCAGAAAATATGGCTTACGCTGACGTTGACCAATCATCTTCGTTGCCTTAGTTCGTCAGCGCGAGAGTATACGAAATGCGCGCACAGCTAAATGCAGGAAAGCTCGATGCTGATGGGGACGATAGCGATGAGGAGAAGGCTCCGATGCTGGAGAGGCTATTGAAGTATCAATATCCCTCTTCTGGTAACGTCGATGGTAAAATGATGCCGGACAACGACATCATTTCCGAGACGATGGGTCACATGTTTGTATTTTTGTTCTTGCTCTGGGCGTCTACGGTCTAACAACTCGTATTATAGGATTGCAGGGTCTGACACGACGTCTACTACACTGTCCTATCTGTTCTGGGAGCTTACTCGTCGCCCCGATATCCTAAAGAAGCTCCAGGCCGAAATCGACGACGTCATGCCCGATTCTCGGAATATTCCTGATATCTCGGTATTACAGAACCTCCCGTATCTCAATGCTTTCATCAAAGAGGGTGCGCTATCATCTAATTCTGATTCTTTTGCATTCTTTGCTCAATTAGACTTTCATTTCGATATTAGGCCTCCGGGTCTACAGCTCAGCACCAAGCTTGTTGGAACGTACCGTCCCAGCATCGACTTCTAAGAACGGTGCCACGAACGAGGCTTTCGACCTCATGGGATATGCGTTACCCCCAGGTACTATCGTTTCGACTCAGGCATGGAGCATGCACCGTGATACAAGCGTGTTCCCCAGCCCGGATACATTCCTTCCGGAGAGATGGCTAGAAGTAAGAGAGTTCGATGCAGGTAAGAGCTCCTTCCTTAGCGTATTTTCACACTCTTCTTCGTTCGATCGCCCGGTTATCTATCTTCTGCTTCCTTTCCTCGTATCATGCCGTCCACCACCTGATCTATAGTCTCTCACATAGAGAAACGTTCCATCGTTTCTAACGCAGACCAGCTCCTCCGCATGAATCAGCACATGATGCCCTTTGGTACCGGGTCGCGCATGTGCGGTGGGCAAAACCTGGCCCATATGATGTTACGCGTGGCTGTTGTTGCCATTGTCCGCAACTTCGAGATCGAGGCGCCGTTGGAGACTAACGAGAGGACTATGGATATGAGGGATAGTTTCGTGAGTGGCTTCTTTCCTTTTTGCCCAGTAGCTTCTTGTTTTAGTGCTGAAGTCTCGCTTACAGGTCATTTTCCCCGCGGCTATGGAGTGCAAACTCATCTTCAATCCTCGCAAGCTATGAAGCGATACCACAATCTTGTGAACTCAGCGCTATCAATTTCTTACCACCTCATACGCGCCACGTATCGATTCCCATTTTTGGATTATCTACCCACACGTACACATCCCCACTCCTTGCGATCTCTCTTTCCTATGCTTTGTCGCCGCTCTATTTCATCTGTTATATCCTCGCATGCAGCTGTCTCATTCCCTCTGTCTCATTGTTATACTTGTATCCTCATGCGGATTTTGGACTCGTCAGCCTCCGTCGTCTTTGATTCTAAAACGCCTACATTCCTTTGGTCTTTGGTTGATCTATGTATCTCTTGACAACGAGCTCTGCGCATACCCTCTCGCACCTCCCCAACCCTCCTTTCTTATTTACTTTATGGATTGTGTATAATAGAAGGACGGATATTACTGTAATCGTTGGACATTCGATTCCTCAAATTACTTCACTTTATAATCCTTACGCGTCGTATAGTACCGTTGCGCACATGTACTATGTACCTGGACAATAATAGCTATAGAAATGTAGAATTGGAGCTTGGATGTAAGGATCTTTCTCTTCTCCGGGCCTTCAAGTGGACATGCAATTCCTGCTTGTATCAATGATCAATCTTCGAGTTTCGATGATTCGATGTACCCACACCGTATGGATATTGAGTATGATGATTCCTGCGATTGAGAAACCGACGGCTAAATTTGTTTTTGAAGGTCTCAAAAGGAGAAAGGAACGTATTTGAAATGATACCTGGTGAAGCACGGAAGGTTTGAATTAATTTGGTACGAGGGAGAGTCAGGGAGATTGCGCTTATGCGAGAGACCTTCTGCCTGAACCCACACCTCAATAGCATTGGCCTGATTGTACAGAAAGTCAGTAATTCAGTAGAGAGGACGCTTGCATATTCGTGAAAGGGCGTACCTAAAAGTACGGTTCCAGTATAACTTGGAGAGAGCGTAGTACTTAGCCACAGAATAAGGCGTGTGGCAACTTGACCTTCCCAATTGGGATATTTAATTACCTTTTTGGAAACCAGCTCCAGCCACGTGTTTCAGGTCCATATTTTGCTCGTATACTTACTCTTCTGCAAGTACTAACGGCAAACCTAGACCTATAGGTCGTAGGAATCTGAAAGAATCACACACATGCTGATACGAGCAGTTGAAAAGATCTGCCACTGGTAAGTAAGTCAAACACCAGAAAGGTCGTCAAACAAAAAGCAAATCGAAATTCGTCACTGTGTGCTCACCTCTTTTCACTTGCAGTCGTAGTCGCGAGCCAACCCGGCATGATGTTATATGTGAGTCGCGGAAAGGACACATGTAGTTAGATAGAATTGACTGATCCGGGGAGATTGCACTTCGTGGACGGGCGTGTTCGCAAGCTGAGATGCAATCATACTTAATACCCGCATTGCCGTGCGATATCCCAAAGGTTAACAGTTTATAACGCTTGTGCAATTGATAACGCAACGTGAGGAAAGGTAAAAAGCATAGATTCCTACACATGCTACACATATCAACGACAACTGACGGTACCAAAACCCAAAACACACCTAGGATGATGGGACACTATCGCCAAGTATACATAAATCCAGCGGCGCCTCAGCATCCGCCATCACCCGCGACGCACCAACCTATTAGGATCACGGATCACACGCAAAGCGCAGTTCTCTTCCTGCAACGCGTTCCTGGAGTGTAGACTAAAACTTGGCAGCGATGTCAACATCAACATCGACATCGACTTTGCCACCCTTGACAGAGACGGAGATGTCGAGAGAGAATGAGCTATGCTGAGGGCTAGAGCCAGTACTCGGGACAGTAACGCTTTCGTCTCTCCAACAATATCTCCCAAAGCAGGATTCGCAAACACCACTTCTAGGGATGCCGGTCCTCTCCCTCGAGCGGTCGACGATCGCACAAGCCAAACACGCGGGCCATTCCGAGTCTACTGCTGACCCATCTGCGGATAGTCCTTGAGTAGCAACGGTGTATGTTTGGTCTAGCATCTCTTGAAGAGAGGAAGCGTCGTATTCGAGTTGTAGAGTTGTGGTGTTGGTGACAGGAGTCTGTCCGGCGGGAGCACCACCGTTCGCTAGATAGATCACAAGAGGCGCACGAGGATCTGAGTCGCATCCAAAAAATGTCGGATGAATAGTCAAGTTCTCGGAGATGAAGACTGTTGCGTTGGTTGGTACAGGTGGGAAGTCGTACGAGGGAACTAGAGCTACACGGTCTTGCGTGGCCTGATTCAAGGAGTCAAGGGTGAAAACTCATAGATAATAGGGCGACATACAATAAGGGAGCTACCGTCAGCGAAGTTATAGTCGGTGTCCGCGTTCTAAGTCACGCAGTATCTCGTTAGTAATCCCGTGTAGGAGACTTTGGTTTAGATTGAATCTCACCGCATCGATGGCGAAAATCACATCAACTCCTCTCGCCTTCACTAGTAGAGGCTGTAAAGGCATGACCTCTCCGTCTTCTCCTCCGTCAACCAGGTTAAGATATGTTTGGTTCGAATCGAGGAAGGTGTTGTTGGCTACACCATAGAACGGATTTGGGTATAAGGCAGTGACGATCTGGAAGCCAGGAATAGGGAAAGTCTCTTCAAGCGCTGCAACAACTGTTCCGACAAGGGAGCCTGCGAGTGCCTCGTCCTAAATGATGCTCAATGAAAATCTACGACACTCGGAACAATCATACTTACCGAAGTATTGTAACCGTTGAATAGAGCAGATGAGGATCCAGCAATAAAACCGGCCTGATCATACCCAGTAACGCAAAGCGAATTGTTCCGAGTTCCGAGGTATTTTGTGGGAGCGAAGGCTGAGAGGGCAGGATCGTATGACCCCATTTCGACTGGTGGTGCCGTGTGTAAGATCCTTGTTCAAACCGATAAACAAAGTTTCAGACTCACATGGGTTGAACTCAATGATAGGGTTTGTGAGAGAAACTTCTTCTCCTGAGAGTGTCGTAGCTGCGTCCACGCTGTCGGACAAAATGTCGGCTACGACGATTGGGAATGGTTGGTTGTATGAGACAAAGGTCGGTCTAACAGGGAGATAAGGGACAAGCAGAGATGAGATCTGAGAGTACATACACATTCGCGATATCGGAAAACATGATCTCAGCACCATGAGAGACGGTTTCGTCGTAAAAGTTGTCCGATGTTGTCCCGTTCACGAAATGTCTCGATAACGCCCGAGCCCACACATCTACAACATTGACTGGATACCCTGCTTCGTACTTGGCTGCAATCTCTTCGAGCAAGCCCTCGACGTATAGGGTGTTGATAGTGTCGTTATCACTGGGAGCGAGTACGTTGAATTGGGCGAGCCATCCTGCATAGTCCGAGGATTCACTATCCACAGAACCGAATAGAAGATCCTGGATAGTAGGGAAATTTGCCTGGGCGAGCGATGTGACGAGCCACGATCCCCCAGATAGACCAGAGAGATATGTAGCAGCCTGGAGTAAACCACCGGTCCCTGCACTAGCGGAAGTCGCGTTCCTACCATCCAATGCATTCAACACCCCTGCTCCAAATATGGCTGCCCTGTAACCTCCTCCACTGCTCGCTATACCAAGAGTCGGGTGAGAGGGTGCATCGCCTTGTAATATTTCGGACACATAATCCGGGAGAGACACATTGGTGGCCAGAACGTTCACGAGGTAGGATTTCCATGCAGTAGGGAGTACGTTGGCACTTCTTCCCGCAATGTACGCAGCTTCGTCGGGGCCAAGTGTCTGGGGGGTTTCGTGGGGGAAACGAGTGAGTTCAAATCCGGTTGGGCACAACGCAGATGTCGGGGCAAGAGCTGATACAGTGCTCTGTGAGATGGCTGCAGAAAGCGCCACCAAAAAGGAGAGACTGAGCATGATAGCTATTAGGGTGTGGTGTGGTGGTGGTGTTGGGCAATATGGGTCGACCGACAAAAATCACACTATAAGTATGCTAGGCACCGGTACCGGCGGTCCCCAAGTCTCCCCAGACGCGACGCATGGTAATTAGGAACTAGGCCCACCGGATTCCCACTGAGCACTAGAGCACAACCGAGCATCGGGACCTCCACAAGAATGATTTGCCCGACCCCCAAACTTTCGCAGTCGCGTCAGCTCCACGTGCAGCAAAAATAAATGACCCTTTTCAACGCGTCGCGCGATGAAAACCCTTGGAAAACCCCAGGCTTGTCCCTCGCCTCAGATAACGAGGTTGAAGCTTTGAAGTCGAATGGGTCACACATTCCCAGAGAATTCGAAGCCTGACACTTCTGCGTGATGCTGTAACCTGGTTACAATTTCTTTTGGAGAGTCCATGTGCAGTTCGGACTGTCAAAGCCATCCAATAGGGACAACATGATGGATAGTAATGTCTGGATAGGATAGGATGAAGGAGGTTCCTTTCCAATCAAACTTCGCAGTGAAAAGAAGAAGAAAACTTGAGAAAGACGCGTCCTCAGATCTCAGGTTGCTCCTGTTTCGACCGGAAGTTCTAAGGCAACAACATGTGCCGTCCTTCTAAATCTGATGGATTCTGATCTGATCGCTATCGATGGCCTTATAAGTGAAAAGTAGCTGGTTCCTCCCTTTCTCAAGCACTCATCACCATGGGTCAACGACATCAAGCATTTGCTATAGCCAAGGTCCTTCCCCACGGCAGCACTGATGGAAAATCTTACTATCGATGCGTAGCCGCTTTTCATCACCAGTGGTGTTACGGATCGCTTCCTCTTGGAGCCACCCGTCGCTTTCTGACTATGATCAAGCAGAAAGACAACGCAGAGCTTATTCGTGCAGAACTACGCGATATACAGGGTCAGTATGGCAGAAACTGTGATGAGCCCGAGGCTCCCGATCTCCCTTGTCCCTACATTTGCTTTCTTTTGGGAACATGCTGGTCCGTTAACTTGGAAAATCCCCAAAAAGGTTATGGTAGTGGAGTTTCTTTCCTACACGGAACCTTACCTGCAAACATGGATAGCGGCGGAGGAGGTGAGTCTCATTTTTTCGAGGCATTTTCTTCTTTCTTCCATATTCATCGATCACATCAGATAACAACGATGGGATCTCCGTCATCGATGTAACCGATCCCTCTAACCCTTCATACTGCTTCGTTTCTGTGACTGGATTGGAATCCTCAGTCGAAGTTCCAAGGAAGATCCCTTTGACTGCAACCGACTACATTCGGGCATACTATCCCGTTCCCGATCCCAAAGATCAGAAAAAAGACGCGAATGGCGCGGATGTGCCCCTCCATTGGACGGAAAAGCTTGCACGGGATAGTATTGCGGCATTGGAAGGGGAGAAGGTGGTCACTTTGGCGATGCTCGCAGAAGCTTGGCCATCGGAATACGAGGAGAAGCTGAAGGAGCTGGAGGAGGCGCGTGCAGCGGACAATACGTCTGTTGCTGAAGCCGCAACGCCATCTGCAAACGACGCCGATTCCATCGACTCTATCCTAGTCCCCTCGTTGACCGAATTGACTCTGAAGCCTGCTCTAGATCATGCCCTCGAGACCGGCGATACCCAGGAGCTCGAAAAGATAATCTGGATGCCAGGTAGAGCTAGTGCTGTGAGGTCTGCCCTACTTAGTCGAAACGAAGAGTCTTTCCCCGATGTCGGGATAAGTCTTTTGATCCAAGTATTGAAGGAATCCAAGTCGGACACCTTGGACCTTTCAGGATTCAACCTCTCGGCTCAGCAGATAACGGATATCGTATCGAGGATAGAAACCTCTGTCCGAATTCTCAACCTGTCTGGCAACAAGGTCATTACGGCCAAGAGCCTCTCTGATCTTCTTGGCACCATTCCGACTATGCGTCGATTATGGCTCTTAGACACCAATATCGATTCTAGCGATCTTATCTCCCTACTTGTGAAACAGCCGAAGCTCTTCTACGGTATCGAGACAATCGTGCATGATCTCTTCATGACCACTTACTCAGTCTTGCCTTATCCGACTGCTTTCACCTTTTCACTCTGGTCGAGCCAAGCAAGGATTAGATTCTCACTCCCCTTCTTCACACCATCGTCCATCGTCCAATCTCTAACGGACGCTCTATTTGGATATGCTGCCGGCAACCGCTACGACACCACCTACTCGCAATCCGCGATGGTTCCGCAAATCGCACTAGCGTCAGTTAGAGACGAAGGTCAGGAGTGGAATGAACGATTCGTTCATTTGATTCCTCAGAACTCTCCCTACAACTTTGGTGGTGAACGCTGGGGATTTATATTTGCTTACTCCATGTCTACCCCACTCCGGTATGCTTTTCTGAACACTAGATTCGAGGAGGAAATTGAAGTTCCCAAAGCCGACGCCAAGACCGAAGATACAGAAGAGGAAGAGGAAACGGAAACGGGCAACTCGGAGAAGGCCGACGAGGAAAAAAAGACTCGCACTGTCGCCAGATTCTCGACCTATGACTTGGAGCCTTTCCTTGAGGCCATGAAGGAGGAGGGTAGGCCGGAGCCTTCTAAAGGCATCATTGACAAATTTGCCGGTATACTGACGAAAATCAAGGAAGGTGGGGGTACGCTCATTCAGGATGAGAAGGAGTTTATGGAACTCTTGCGTAATGGGCCTAATTACTAACCTGTGTCTTGCGCGTTTTGGAATGTGCAGAAATGTGTAACTGTACTTGTATCCTTTGTGTATGTAAATTTTTCTGATAAATTCTTTCTGTTTCGTGTCTCGATACTAGCCTCCGGTCGTCGCGTCTGAAAGCAACGCGTTTGACGCGTCTTCTTGATTTGGCCTCGATCGATTCATGATCCGAGTCAATTGCGAATGACTTTCTTTTTTTATGATCTCTCCTTGGTCCACGTTCAACACAGCGAGCTGTCGCCCAAGGATTGACACAAAAGCATTTCATTTCTTCCATTGTATCATGAACACATCACTCGAATTTGAAGCGCAGTCTTTGCCCAGCCAAAGTGCTTTGCGGTGGATCATGCCCAGTCGTGCAACGATGCCAAAGTCGAGCATATGGCGCCCTCGCTTCTTACGCTTCGATGGCGTGCTTTGACACCAAAAGACGCCCACTGTCATTCTTTGTGTTCAGACCGCTAAGAGCATCTCTCCCCTGGTAGAGGACCAGCATGGCGACACTAGAGAAACGTAGTTCATCGGACGGTTCTAGCATTGACAAGGAGCCCGTTGGATTTACCCAGGACGCGGCTATCCTCGATAAACAGGATGATGGGAAGACGGCGTGGAAGAAGTTCCTGGCTGGAGGAGCCGTAGAGGGGAACAACACTCGGAGAGCGATGCTGAGCAGGCATCTTATCATGATTGGTGAGTATTGCAATCATTTGGAAGGATGCCGCTAGAGTGATCTATTCTTGTCTCTGCAGCAATCGGAGGAACCATCGGTACGGGTATATTCCTGAGTGCTGGAGAGGTGTGTCCATCCCTTGTCATTGGGTGCGAATGCTCAAGCATTGATCTTCGTCAAGGCGATTGCACTAGCTGGACCCGGGAGCGCACTTTTATCTTACTTCGTTGTCGGTATATTTGTGTATGCCGTTGTCATCGCATTGTAAGTTGCGTTTCACTCTCCACTCAGAATTCATTTACACTGACCATGTCATAGAGGGGAGATGTCCTCAATGTACCCTGTATCTGGAGCGTTCTCCATTTTTGGAACCAGATTTGTCTCTCCCGCTTTGGGATTTACACTTGGTGAAGTGGCCATCTATATATATCATTACATGAGCACGCACATATCTTACTGTATCCTCGCGCTTTCATAGGATGGAACTACTGGTTGCAATGGCATGTTTTCACTCATATTGATTATTCATTGACAATATTTTGACACCGTTCGATCGATCCAGGAGTCTTTCTATACGTCAGTATTCATCCAACTCGACATCCGTGATGCCTTGAATCTGACGTGACCTGATATAGCGAGCGAGCTCACTGCTGCTGCTATCATCCTCCAAGTCAGTTTTCTCACTATCGATTTTCGACAATGCTGATCATCCTATCTCGCCAGTTCTGGACCCCAAAATTGCAAGCTTGGGAATGGGCAATCATCATCATTGTCCCAGTCTTTGCGATGCAGCTCATCCACGTTCGAGTCTATGGCACGTCCTTTTTCTGCGATCATTCTGGGACAATATTCATCAATAGTTCTCTCAGGGGAATCAGAATATTGGTTCGCCACGATCAAGGTTCTGATGATAATCGTGTTCATTATCGTCGGCTTGATATATGACTGGGGCGGCGTAAAGCATCACCCTGGACCTGTAAGAAGACTTAGTTCCTCATCATACGTCAGGCCTCATACTTCTATCGTTCACAGGGCCTGTCGAATTTTCATAACTCCCAAGCTTTCGTTGGTGGCTTCTCTACCTTTGCGCAAACATTCGTCTATGCCTTCTATTCTTTTGGGGGCATTGAGCTGGTCGCGTTGGCCGCTGGAGAAGCTGACAAACCCTATAAATCCGTACCCAGAGCGATCAAAGCGACCTTTTTCCGGATCGTGATATTTTATATCTTGACAATACTCACCATTGGGCTATGCATCAACTATCAGGATGAAACTCTGTTAAACGCGGCATATGGTAATTGACCATCTCTGTTTTTCTCTGAAATGACCCTAATCCAGGGTTTCACTGTAGATTCCGATGTAGCTGCGTCGCCATTAACAGTCGTGTTTGTCCGTGCAGGCTTCGGAGCTGCAGCGCACGTTATAAACGCTGTCTTGCTGACCGCCGTGCTCTCTGCTACAAATTCATGCTTCTATGCCAGTTCAAGGATGTTGATGTCTCTCGCACGCTCTGGGCACGCGCCGCGTGTATTCGGGTGGGTCAATAGTAGAGGGGTACCCGTTCCTGCCCTTCTGTGAGTGGTCGTCTGTTCTTGATTGTTGATGATATCTCTGACCTGGACATTGTGTCATAGAATGGCTCTCGTTGTATCCTGCCTGACCTTCTTGACCACGATATGGGGTGAAGGTGTCGTATTCAATTGGCTTTTGAACATCACGGGCATATCGGCACTCCTCGTATGGGCGAGTATAGGCTTGATTTCCCTGCGCTTCAGATGGGCCTATAAAGCGCAAGGACTTTCTTTATCTGACCTTCCCTACCGACAACCCCTGTTCCCGTTGCTTCCTGTCGGCGTTGTGGTACTGGGAACACTAATGTTCATAGCTGAAGGATATTCAGCCGTGAAAGAGGATCCTTTTGAAGCCAAAGTGCGTCAACGCTTCAAGCTTTAGTTCGGTGACTGACTTGATTTCTCTTTCCCTGCAGAATGTTGTCGCAACCTATATTGGTGTAGCGTTGTACATCATCCTGTACGGCGGGTATACGTTATATGAACGATTTTATCTCAAGAAGACCGGGCACTTTGTCCCATTACTGGAGGTTGATTTCGAAACGGATGCCGTTTGGAGACCGGGGGACGGCGCTGCTGTACGAGAGAAAGATCGGATGGAGTCTGAACATGCTGATGGCAATGGGTTTATTCGAGGTGGACACAGGGTGTGGCTTCGAGTCTCTCGATACTTTTGTTGATACACAATTGCGATCCTTGAGACTGATCGCTCTAGTATGCAGTAGGTACCGGACTAATGTTCGACCTCTGTAGGGTTTTCTCTCCAGAAGATGACACCTAACTAATCATTTTGAAATGGCGAGAAAGATCGACGGAGTCGAGACAATGGACATGGAGTAAAAGACTAATGCACGCGCCTGTTCGAAAGAGCGAAACGAGAGTACACTTAAGTGCAGTTCCAGCAGTCAATGACGGCTGAGTAACACAGTGTCACTTCACAGGCTTCGAGATCAGGAGAGCCATCGCCCACTGACACCGTGCTAGATCCCGACATGCCACGCAAAATTGGGGATAAATTTGGACAACACTGTAAAAAACGGTGCTGTAAAATATAAGCCGGGGCACGAAGGCGACATGCCACCATTTCCGAATCAACAGATATCAGAGAAGGTGGGATTTGTAACGAATTAGTATCCGATGATGATGTACAATGACGCACATTCTCATGTAGGATTAGACGCGCAGGAACGCCGAACGCGAGATACGGCTGAAGATCAGAAGTTATTGATAGAGCGATGATCGTTTTGAAACAGAAAATGACTCGTACCTTCAATGTCCTTGTTCCGGCCGTCCTCAGTGGAAGATCCTGTAGATATCGATGGTCCGTTGCATTTTGACCGATACGCTTTACACGATAAGATCCAATGTTCACTGTGCGGTCAATGAGAGCCATTCGAACAGCAAAGATGATGAAATGGGTGACCGACAATCCGGTTGACTGTGGTACGTCGATGTGAGGGACAGTCAGAAAGTTTGTGCACCGTTTATCTCTGTCCGATGATATAAGTATCATATTGATCCAGAAACCATACCATTGTATCAATTTGAGAATACCTGAAGCATACAATCAGTATCCGACAAACCTCTTTCGAGCCGTACTACGAGTGAGACTTGAGTTCGACTTGAAGCTCGACAAATTTCGCATTCTGCCGAGCGGACTTTGAGGTCCGGCTTATTCCTAGAACCTTATTTTGACCTTCCCCCTCGTACCAACCTCGTATTCGCTATTACATGCTTTGAGATATCAGTGCCTGGAACGCTACTTCTCACACCTGCTCTCTGAATATAGCTATGGTAGCATCTGCCTCGTATGCATGTACAGGTCTGACTGCGTACGACTTCGTGTGCGACGTGACAATCCTGAGATTCATGATGAACGTACGAATTTTCCAAGGTTTTCCCTGCAACTTTGAGGCGCGTGGTGCGTCCTGACTTGTCTTTTTCTATCCTAGATCATTTTTTGCGAGTCTAGATGCTCCGGAACTCACTGAATCCCGAAGGACGTTTGAGGGACATGATGCCCTTTCATGATCTTATGCGATTTCGAAAGATCACCTTGGCTTGCTTGCATAAACCTTCATATTCAATTGAAGTTGCAGCTGACTCACAGAGTGCGTATTGCTAGGACGTGAATCATACGCGCGCTCGTCAATTGACGTGAAACTGATGTATTCCGCGACTCCAATTACAAGCAAGATCCCTGGACAATTGACCTAGTACCTCTATGGGTATTGAATCTCAGACCTGGATCATATTATCGTGGAGGTCAACACCTACATGTTCCAGACACCTCGAAATCTAAACAGGGATATCATCGGAACGGAAGGCCTTACTGTCCCACTTTTGGTGAAAGCTGCGTTCTGGTCTTCCGTCGAGCTTTACTTGAACAGTAAGTAACACGACAAATGTCATGGAGACAACGCCACAATAAACCAATGACAGATCAACCCACGCGTTGTGGTATCGACCCATCTACTTACAACAAGGAGACGGATGCATTTGTGTATGTCGTCCCGTCGCTATCGGGGAAGAGTTACCTGAGGAATGTCTTCATCCCTGGATCAGAGACAGCCCTTTTCGACCCAACCCCATCGCTAGATCAGCAGTTATTGTCTTGGACACGGTTACGCACAGTCCCGTTTTCTAGTCATCCCTCATTGTCCGGCCGTATGCACGACCGTGCCTACTATACTAGCATCGTCTTCGAGTTACGAGAGCGTCCCCACAGCGACCAGCATGCCAGCATCTATCACCAAATAAACCCTCCACAACCCGTCATGTCCTACTATCGATACTGTTTTCGTTGCGGCTCATTGAAAGCCTTGTTTGATTCGCGGAGTCTTCCGGTCGCTGCAGTTTCGCATCTTGGGCGTCAGAACCACGGAGCCTTGATCCACCTTTTGCCTCACGGCGGGCATCTTGATCCATGACTATAATGCAAACAGCGACATGACGGAAGCGTTACAAGAGCACGCTCGTCGAGGCATACGTGCATTCATTCTACAACCTCGTTTTCGTTCTTGAGTGTATATTGATAACTGTATATAGTCCTTAAATAGGACCATCTATGTCTAAACTGCAACATGGGAATCTTCTATTTGCGGACCCGAATGCCGAGAAGATGAACGTCGGTTCAAACTACACGCTCACATACTGAAGACCGTCCATCTGGGTGGGAACAGAGAACATCAGATTACGGGAACCCCTATTGCAGTCGATATCCGCTCCTAAACATGGATGGCAGAATCACAACCCATTGGTGGCGACGGGTACTCAATCAGAGCCGTGCTGAGAGCACATGGTCCTCTATTATTGTAACTATGTATACATCACAAGATCACGGTAATGGATCTGATTGACTCGATGAGAAAAGGTTCAATCCAACTAGGTCGACGTTTTGCAATTCTATAGTCGAAATTAAGAATTCACGGTAAGGATATATAGTAGAGAGACTTGAACAACATAAGTAATGAGCATATGATGGGCTTTTATAGCTACACCGTCCGAGTCTGCGAGTATACAATCATATGTGATTTGATTAATTGTGTTTGGATCGAGGTTTTATCTTATTACGTTTGAGAGAAAGAGGTCTATCCCTCCCGCGTAGTCGCGAGTAGACGCCGCACGCATTGCAAAGCTGCTGGCCCTCCTTGCTGCGCCTCCAGACAGAAGTCTGATGTGTGTGGCAATGGCTACACTCCGGACTATTTGGATCGTACGATGCTGGATCCTCTTCCTCGTCGTCGTCCTCGTCAGCATCGATTAGCTCTTGAGGGCGCAGCTTGTTGCGTTGCTGAAGGTACAGACCGCAAGCGTTACATAGCGTTCGAAGAGTTTGGGGTTCACGCCTCCATAGAGGAGTGGATTTCGCGTGGCAATGCGAGCATTCTTTTGCACTACCAGTGGTGGATGTAGATGGAGATGATCGCGAGTTGGAGCTTGACGGATTAGCTGTCCTGCTCGAGGGGGACTGGGGACTTATGGACGGTGAAGAGTGACGCGTCGAGTCAAATGGAGTGAAAGGCGAGCTCTCGTGCATCGGGTAGTTTGATGGTCCAATGCCCGATGTAGCACCACTCCAAGTCTGCGATGATCCTGGTACATGAGTACTGGATCGACTGGATCCTGGACGCGGCGTGATTAAGGGTGGTCTGCCATATAGATCGAGTGGTGTGGCACGGGGATCAACGTAGCTGCTACGGGGAGCCCACTGCTGTTCAGGCAGGCCGGCCCTAGTACCAGGACGATGAGTCTGAACAGGCGTATGTGCCTGTGGCGGGTAGAACTGTGAAGGGCTCGATACTGCATAGGGATTCGCTACCATAGAAGATTGCAATTGAGACGTCTGATAAGTGGAAGGATGACCCACACCTTCCACGTACTGTGGGCGAGGTTGTGCTATGTTGGGAATATAATCAGAGCGAGGCGCTACAAACGGCATTTGGGACGCGTTTTGATCCTGATTCTGGTTTTGGTACGACCAGGAGCTGGCATTCCACTGGTCCTGACTTGTATACGCAAGCGGTTCATTTTGATGAGCGGAATCTAGAATGAATAATCGAAAATTACGATCAGAGAAATGAGAGTCAACACGAAAGTGTTAGGTCCACAAACCAGACATGTCCGTCGAGGAATGATATATATGAGATTGGTTGGATTGCATACGTATAATCGAGGAGGACGAAGGCTGAATAAAGGATGAAGAAATATCGTCAGATCGTCTACTCAAGATTTTATGGGGTATTATAGGTAGAAAGCGCTCTAAGTCGCTCAGGGGAGTAGTTATAGGCTAAGCCGCGTGGAGCGTATACTTATATACCTGTGTTAGCACGCACCTGAATTGAAAGAAGAACGTTTTCGGGGGTGCGTGTTGGCTGTGTCGTCGCTTAGTGACTGCGCGAATCCTTACTAGTACGGAGAAGGATATCAGAGTCAGATTTGTGGGAAGGCTGAGATCGACGGACGTGACTCGCCGAACCCAAAGGAAGCGTGTACGCGCTTTATATATAGGGGGAATGATCCGCCCGATGGTGACTTCGGGGAGACGTTGAGTATGTAGGACTGGTTTCCAATGTTAAAGGACACGTACGGTGGAAATGAGTCAAGCGCGCGCGCCCGAATGGTATTGACTCGAAGAATTGCGAATCTATTGACCAATAGTGTAAGGCGTCTAGTGTATGTAAGCAGGATGGGGCTTTCTTGTTGGAACCTCCTGGCGCGCTGTCATTTATAGATACTCAGCTTGGCCTACTGGGTGTTGCCGACACGCTCGGAAGCTTTGCAGGCGTACGTGTAGCCGGCGTGACGACACTGAAAGTAATGCGCATGACGCTGGGGTTCCACGATATACCGCAAACATAGTAGTAAGGTGCTTGGTAAGGTCTAAGATCTGCTGAGAGTCGGGGATGGTTCCGAGTGGTGTTGTCACCTACGAGTGTGTAAGAAACAATGGTAGTAGCGACCGGTCCGCGGGTTGTGTTCTTGGAGCCGCAGTATTCACAGCTTAGATCTATCAAAAGAGGCTACAAGGTGGCAGAATCAAAGAAGCAGACGGCCAGGCCATTGTTTTCGGAGCCTAACATAGAAATGATTGAGCGTCAGGATGTGAGAATTCGTGGCTGTGTATACGCGCAGCGATCATTCATGATGTCTTCTCACCATCAGTATATTTATTGAGACTGGACTAGACCTTCAGGTCTCCATGTCCAGAAGGACTGAGGTCTTGTCACTTCATGTCTAGCGTCCAATAGTGTGGGATGCAGGTTAGTGGTCGGCTTATCGAGAAAAGATGATCTGGTTGATGAATTCGCTTATCCGTCGTCGATCAACGATAAATAGTAAGAATTCGGAATCAAGTACCTGAAAGTCACATCAGCGCCCGGACTGCATAGTCGGGCACCTGAAACACACCATCAGCACGTGGAGGTTCGTCATAGCAAAATATCGAGATATCCGGCGGAAAAAAGAGAATAATACGAGTTGTTGCCGCTTGATGGAACTTAGTAATGAATATCGCGCCATGTCAGGCCTTCGAGGATCTCCGACAATGTTCGAGTCAAGTTAAAATTGAGTTCGAGATGAACCCAATTTGTTTCTATTTGGCAACAGCTTCCTGAGTAGAAGGCTTCGAGCCACTGAATGACTGATCAAAACGATCAGCACGGAGCTGCCCCCACGGACACGGAGAGGAGATGGAGTCGTCGACTGTTTAATTGAATAACCTCAAGAGAAGCGTGTTCTTCGAGGGCTGTTCAAGGCTGAGATTTACCAATCCCTTTGTTATTGGTAATTGCACCTGATGGTGGATAAATAGCCTCCAGTGGACAGCAAATTGTGCCTTTGAGACTCGTGCAAGAGTAGACGCCGTGTACAGGTACTCATACGCGCGTCCAGCGACCGGTGAAAAGCAACCCGAGTTGAAGGGCGAAATTCTCCAGTTTCGAATTTGATGATGAAACTCCGCAGAGCTACCGTCATGATGGGGCTGACTTTACCTCGTAGCAAACGGTCCCACAAACCACGGGAGGGAGATGTTTTACGTTGAACCTATTATGCGCTTGACAGTATCGCAGCAGAGGCTGTGAATTGTGGAACGGCGGGGTCCTGAAAACCAGATGCATAGAAGAAATTACCATCTCACGGCAAACAAGGTGGCACTGTACGTACCGAGGCTGATACAGCACAAGAATATAACGGGAGATTCCGTTTGAGCAAAGGTCTCTCGCAAAGCAGGATTCTGCAAGCACTGACAAACCAGCGGTGTAATCGTCAGCGGGGTACTCCGAGACCTGGTCAAACATTAGCGACGTGGTGCAGATGGAGGCGATCGTAGTTCTGACCAGTACAACCTCATTTTCAGGGTCAATGCGTGCAGGTCGGAGCGGAAGGGTATTGCTTGCGGGATCCTATACATGCGCCTGCCGAGTAGATCTAACCAGACCAATAGAGGCTCCGAGTCCTCGAGTACAAGTGGTGGGATCCAGTGGGATCCCAAGTTTAGTCTGCGAAGATCCAGCACATGAAGAACGACGTCCCAGTGGGTCGCATGATCACGGGGATCAGAATTCGAAAGATTTCCAGCGCCCAATGGAGGAGGTCAATATTGGTACCGTAACAATCAAGTAGTTCAAGAGACTCACAAGCTGCCGATAGCTAAATTCGAGCAACAAAAAGGATAAAGGAAAGTGAGAGAAGTTGTCGGCTACTCTGAAGCTCGGTCGATGAATTACACCGTCCAGTAAGCTTGAGGTCCGGAGTCTAAAACTCGAAGTCTCCTCGGCTCATTGTGACTTTTCCGACAGACCATGCTGTTTCGACCATAAATTGGGAATCATTCACGTTCTGGCCGCCATAGTCCACTCGGGCATACACGAAAGCCCGAAGTCGTGTCGATAACATTAGCCAAAAAAGCGTGGGCCGGCGAATCTAGTTTCGGTGACCGCTGTTTTTTCTCCTGCTTCAGGTTAAAGTGAAGATATTCTAAGATGTGGCCCGACAGATCCCGCATTAAATACGCACTTTGTCCGGGCTCATTATCAACTTTAAGGGGGGTAAGAAGAAAGCCTGGCAGCATGGTAGTTTCGACCGAAAAGATTAAATACAATCACCTCATAATCGCTAAGTAAGTAGGTGATTATGCCTACGAATCGATCTCCATCATACTCGTCTCTCCGTTTTCTTTGATACTCGGTTGCATTTCCCCATTTTCGACGGGAGACACAGGAGATGCAGAAGCGGAGGCGGAGGAAGAATGACGAGAGCTCTGGGATCGGGATTGCGCATATGACGACAGTGGCGACATAGTAGGCGGCGAAAGAGGTGATTCGGAGGTTGTCAAGCCACGTCTGTGGTTATCTTTTTCTTTCTTGGAACGTATTGACGCATTGAAATGTCCACACTTTGGACACAGATATTCTGTATGATGAACTCGCCAATTAGAAACTCGCTCAGTCAGTACAGATTGGTAGGACACTTACGGGCGTCTTCGAACATGCTCTCTTTCACGAGTCCATTGTGGGCAAAACATTTCTCGCAGATGAGAGCAAACCGAGAGGCAGAGGCGCCTGCGGGTTGTTCGTCATCGCCTAGGAGAGCGTCCGCTAACTTGTCATACCACTGTTTAAGAGGCGGCGGACCTGGTGTGGGGAACGGTGATGCTGAGAGATGATTTCGCAGTCCTGCAGGTACCACGGGCGTCTGTTGATTTGGTCTTTGAGGCTGAGGTTGAGGTGGAAGCTGTGGTTGCGATTGAAGCTGTTGCTGGGGTTGACGCTGAGGAGTGCTGGGTTGCAATTGGCCAGGCATCTGTCGCTGACGCAGAGGAGAATTTGTGTTGGATGCGGATCCTTCATCATAGCGTTCAATGAGATTACGCGTCGTGTAATAGTTCGTCTTTTTCTTGATCTCCTCGACTTTGACGCGCTGTTGCTTTAGGAGTTCGCGTAATGTTTTCTCTGGAGAGTTCAGATATTGGGTCAGAAACGGAGCGTCAACGAAGCGTCGACGAATATAGACCCAAGCACACCTTCTGCGTCTCCTTTTCTTTTGTACCACACCTGGACGATCCGTCGAGTGAACAATATACTTGATGATCCATTAAGTACGCCTCGGGTCTCAGGACGTGAGATTCCACTCACACAATTGGTCCAACAATCACCGGTAATGCTTTCACCAATCTGTCCACCCTATCGCTTTCCGTATGCCCTTTACGGTTTGGAAGTATGTTGATATACCACAAACTGACGTATGCCACCCACGTTGCCAAAGCGTACATCGTGGCGAGGAGAGTCGAACGGCGCTCTCGAAGGCGGATTTCTGATAGTTTTGTCTGCCTCTTCTGTATATCAGAAGCTAACGAAGAGAGTATCGTCTCATAGTCTTCGTCGCTGTTCTGCGGACGCGAGATTTTAGTGTCATTTTTTCGACGAGCTTCGTGAATGAGCAAATGTACCAACTTTTTTGAATAATCTGGTGAGAAAGGACATCCTTTTTAGCTATATGGAATCGCCTGAGGACGAATCCCAGAGCCGAACGCGCTCTGCAGTTCAAGTGGTGAAACAATGGAGTGTGTTGTGATTTTGAGCCGGAGGCAAGAGGCAGGAGATATTTAATTTTATTATTTTTGGAACGTGGTCGTTGACTCTTCAAGTTCGTCCTCGAATCTGGATCCACTCACCTCAGACTAGGTACTGCAGTATGACAAACTACAACTATGACTACTATTACTGCAAAGACCTCAGAGCCACTCGAGCTCAAGCCTCGCGTAATCTATCTAATGTAGCCGCGAAAGATGTTGTGACATTGGAAAAACAACTCTTCAAACTACGCAACTATAGACAGGGTATCCTCCGACTTGACCGATATCACCAAGATGTCACTCGAAGAAGGCCAAAGTGTCGGTAGGTTGTATCCTCCCCGAGGTAAGTAATATCGACTTTGATGTTACGATCAAGGCTCGACAACGACGTACGGGATGATAGATGGTAGCAATCCACCATGTTCACGAGGCACGAAGCCAGTCAACTATCGCCCTGTACGTCTCTTCCCTCTCAGGTTCATGCCACGAGAACAAAGGATAGGCATGGACGCCATCAGGTGCCTCGTAGTAAGTGACCTTGCCATCATCCCCAGGTCCCCCTTTCCCTTCTCCAAGATCGCGTTCCATACGCGCCTTCAATGTATGGATCTGATCAACGAGAGCTTCCGCTCCGCCCGCGACGATAAAAGTCCTCGGGAATCCATGGAAATTGACCCTCATAGCAAGGTTAAGGGACGCTGGAGATATGTATCGATTGAAAGCCGCTCCACCCATGCCATGAGGTCCGAGAAAAGCATCGTGGGCGTAGTCAAATCTACCGCTCGGGTTGATGTAGTCCGAGTGACGAGAAGAATGGACACCGTTGTGATGAGAGTCTCCAATATCACACCAAGGAGAGATCAAGATAAGGTCACTGGGTGCACCGACCTGATATTCAATGAGATAGCGGACGAGCGCTAGAGCGAGGTTGCCTCCTGCAGAGTCACCTTCGATGATTATGTCGGAAGGCGAGAAGCCCACAGTGTTGACGAGATAATTGAAACCGGCCAAGGCGTCAATCAAGGCGGCAGGGAAAGGATTCGCAGGCTCGAACGGGGCAGCAGAAGATAATCTATATTCGATGGAAAAAGTACGTTGGATGGTGTCGCATCGCTTCAGAAGTTCACGAGGCACTGAAGAACCGAAATCTGAGGGATGGGCTGACATACTGATGTAGGCACCACCGTGTAAAGCGTAGATAACTTTCTCCCCAGGCATGGGGGGAGCGGCGGTGGCGATGGAAGCCCCATTTTTGTGGACCCAATAGCCTGGGATGGGAATAGCAGAAACAGAAGCCATCGACGCCCAGATAGCTAGCTCTCCTGTGATAAAGCTCGCAACAGGTTCAACCCATACCCCCCTCACGCCAGGTCCTTCCTTGATGGCCAGATGATTTGGAGTTTTCCTGAGAGGCCCGGTCCTGTGCAGAGACGTTATCAAAAGCTAGCAGATTTTCGGGTTGTGTGATTGCTAACCTGTACGTGACTGCGATTGCATGTCGCATCATTCGAACCCATAGCTCTCGTTTAATACTAAAACTCGGCCGCGAGCGCCAGGAAGGGGGGATAGAGAGTATAAACCAACAGGGAAGGCGAACGAGAAGCGTCGAAATTGCTTCGAAGGTCAAATACAACGCCTTGACGGGCTGATGTCGGAAGGGATATCGCATCGACTGTCAGGTCAAATCGCTGACTCTCAAGGGACTCTAGTAATCCTTTGTTCAGATATATGGAAAACCGAGTGAGATGTCCAGAGCGAGCGCCGAGGAGGAGCTATACGCGTGCACAGCCACCGACCTGGACCTGAAGAGTTTTTTTTTCGCAAATCCGAACTTCCTCTTGCAAGTTCACTTCTAGGTCTTTTGCTGGCCCGAGAGTTTCGTTTCGCCTCGGAGTATACTGGACAAGAACAGGTAAGTGCTTGCAGCTTACCAGACACGACGGGGATGCGTTGAATCATTGAAGACATATCTACTAGTACCGATTGCGCGTCAACAACCGGTACCATTTAATCCAAGTTGTTTGCACCGACCTAGAACCTGTGATCCTCCGTCCTTCCATGTCAGTATCTCGTTAGAGGTCTACGGTTTCTCAAGACTGCCCTTCTCAATCGTGAAATTCGCTCTGGTCCTGGACTGTCTTTCGAGAGATTCGCGATCTGTGTTCCTTGAAACTGTCCTTTCTGTGTTTGGAGCCAGAACTGCTCTTGGAACACCCCACTTCTCTCATCTAGTTGCTCATGGAAGACGATTCTTATACCGCTTCACTGACTACAGTGGCCGTAAGCTTCGGTGCGTTTTCGTTGTCCTTATGTTTCTGTGATTTTCTAAGTATGTTACGGTCAGACACATTGTACGGTTGTATCAGTCTCTCATCTCAAGAGGCTACGTCTCGTATACATTTCTGCCCTTGGGCTGACTAGTTGCGAGGTGCGTTCTCTATCTCCTACGATGATGGCCCTGGACACTTATCAGACATTCGATGCTTTTGAACAGAGCCTCAGCCGCTTTTGAAGTCTCACTCATCTAATCTCACCTGCACTCATTTAGGGGAGAAGGCACCGACTATCACTTACTAAGACGCATTTCTATAGCGTGCCCAAGCATAAGCTCGTCTGTCTTTAGACGATTGGAAGAAGTTGATACGGATCGGCACTGGCATTCATATCGATGCATAGCCGACCTCTGGGTGAAGTAGTCGATGCGGGGAACTTGTTCTTCACCGGCATTTCTCAATTTCCCAAGCTCAGTAACGCACTTTCCCGATACTCAATTGTTGTGGCATTTACTAATTCTGAATGCCAGGGATCTTGTGGAGAAGTGGAACTATCGTCTCACATACCTCTAAGTCATGTTAGACATCTCTACTGAAAACTGTACATACTTAGCATGAACTTCGGAAGTTTGACCGTGGTCTGAACGTGGTCTGAACCAACCCTCCCGATGGTTCAAGGGCATTGCCCCGAGTATGAAACACGCACAACTTGACTATCAACACGTGTCACAATCGAATCTTCATCAGTAACCTTGTCAGTAACCGCCATCACAGTTGATTTGACGGATCCTCTGTAATCCCAGGCTTTTATCTTTTCCTACCACGAAACATCCACAATGTCCAAGTCAGACACCGATACCATTATGCGACTTCCTCCAGAAACGCTCGATGATATCTGCTGTTTCGTCGATTCACACAGTGATCTCGTTTCACTCGCCACTACATCCCATGTATGGGCGTCAACCATCATCCCTCGACACAGCGAATATCGTAAAATCAGGACCCCTCAAATTCATGAAATTCCGTCTGTCTGGGAGCACTTGCGCCGACGCGTAGATCTCGCCCAAAATATACGAAGTGTGCAGTTACTCGAGATTAGAGATATTGACATTCTTCCTGACCGGTATCCAACGACGTTGCTTGAGAAGGATATACCTGAATCCGCAGACCATGATCATGTACTCGAGAGCTTTTGCACCGTTCTCAGAACTATGCAAAATCTGGAGGATTTCACATGGGAGCTGGAGGATGTGCCGACAGGACACGAAGCGGACGTGTTTATCGCATTGATCAACTGTCATTCTTTAAAGCGGCTCCGTCTTTCAGGAGATTTTGCGCGTCACAATCAAGATACCCTGGCAGTACGTGTAGTTCGAGACATACTAGTTTCAAAGTTCTGACTTGTCGAGTCTTCAGCTATGGAAAATAGCCAACTTAAGAGCGTTGTCTTTGGAAGGTCGCTGTTGGGGCAGATTATCAACTAGTTGGCCGTATCTTCAGAACATGTTATCTCTTTCTCCGCGTCTCCAGGTAATAGAGCCAAGTTACTCTACAAAAGAGGTGCTGATCAACATCGAAACAGAGTCTCTATCTTCCGGATGAAGTTCAAGGTCTTTCCGAATGTACGTTCCCCGAGCTCAAGAGCCTCGGGTTTTGGCCGAGTCGGTTGCCCCAACCTGACCTGTTTACACGAAATTGCGTTCCTTTCATCGAAAAACACCCCACAATAGAAGAACTATTACGATTGCTCGCTCTGAATTCGGAGTTGGTCACACTGAAATCGGACATTCTACCCAAACTCCGCAAACTGTCAGCGTCTACTGCGGTCACCGAAGCTATCGTCTTGAACGATAAACGTTCCACCTTCACCTTGGAACGCCTCGCAGGATTCTCTGCTACATCGGAAACTTTGAAATCTTTGGAAGCGCACGACATCGACAGAAGCAGCCTCAAAGCTCTCGTGGTCGATGATTTCGAGGATCTCGACTCAATCGCCACATTGAGTATCATATTTCCATCCTTGGAATTCCTCTTTGTTCCACAACGTGGAGCTCACGGTCGAGCATTCGGAACGGTATGGTATTGCCGACTTTGTCTTGACTCTGACTGACGTATTTTCAGGATGAATGGATGAAAGCGATGGACAAATTCCATCATTTGAAGGTCTTTCTGGGTGGCGGATGGCAATGGGGTACCAACGGCAGATCTTCATTGAACCCTAGCGGCATGAACGACGCTGTTATGCGGCTCGCAAAGATATGTCCCAAGTTAGAGCAATTGGATCACTTCTATGGAGCTACGAACGGTGTCGATATCAAGAGAATCCTGCTCTCGCGATCGATTGACGACCAAAGTATTACCTGGGAAACAATTGATCCCCCTCCAAGGTGCGAAAGCAACAGCGGAGCTCTCTCGTATATGGGCTAACCTTCTCCTTCCAGCCTTGCCTATGTCAATAAGGCTTATTCCCTCATGGGGGATTCGTTTTATCACTGACTAACATTAGAAAGATGGTTACCTATATGATCTATTGAGAGTAGGAATATATACCCCAATCGATGACAATTGTCTGGACGATAGTAGTGACCCACCGCCTTCTCGATTGCGTTACACTCCTCAGGTCCTCCTCATATCCTGTCCAAGAAGTGGAGAGTTTGCAAAGCCGATGCAAACATATGTCCTCCAAAAGTATCTTGAGTGCGTCCGTCTTGCGTCCGTCGCTGATTTTGTGAATGGTACTTTGTAGGGGAGCGAATGAAACATCGCTAAGTAGCTACCAGAGCTTGCTAGTGAGTACTCAGTACTTAGACTTGTAACTCATGATCAGTGGTAAGTCGTACTTACTGAGACTCTGACTTGCATCGGGATGGCCCAGCTGGCACGAGGTCCCCGGGTCCGGGACCAGGGACGTTGCTTGTCTGTACATTCGGAATTCAACACACTCTCTTCCGTGCCGAACGCATTTTTTGCTTTCCTCTTCTCTTGCTCTTCCGCTTTGCTTCCGCTCTTCCTTTGTTTCCGCTCTCCTAGCCATGCCAAATCTGCGAAGACTTTTGTCATATGGTTGTGCCACGTTTCTACCTATTGCCCTATTGCTGGAGGTCCCTCCAGTTCCATGGAATGACGATTTGCGATCAAGAGGATCGATTGTCTACCCAAGTCTCAGCGCGCCTAGAAAACAAGTTAACGATGCAAATCAGGGACACTATTGATTTACAGGGAGATGCTTTCACAGGCACTATCTATTTTCTTGGCAGTATGTCAACCTTCTTTACTGTCGACAACTAGTACCTTGTTTTGTTTCGCGGCGCACGAAGCATGATGGTATACATTCTGTAGAAGAAGTGCACAAAATGACGACCATAGAGTCCACAGACCGCCAGATGGAACGTCGGTATCACGCGAAACGCCCTCGCGAACTTTCTTCCGTCGATTAGTCGGAAATAACTCTTCAGCTTCCTGTTCTCGAGACGTCCACGTTCGCAGTATGCTTCTCGCTAGATTCATGGTTTCTCCGTCAACACTGCATGGATGATTATAATTCTGAATTTATATAGGTTCTTTCTGTACATCAAATCCCCGTGATCGATTGGCGGTCTATTCCATCCTACTTTATTAGGTTTCAGCATATGGTCTAGGGATATCCATCATAGAGAAGACTCACAGAGTCTGAATATACTTCAAATATGGTTCGTCAGTTAGACGGCTACCGGAGACGACAATGACAAAGGAGACATACTAAAGCGCGACAGACGGCAGAAGGTCGTCCCTTGCAGATGATGCTGTACATCAATCATCCCTGATCTCAATGACGACCTCGCGGGGCACAGCGGTCGCGGCGACGAGATTAGTCTGTGATTTAGTGCCAGTGTAAGAAGTAGCTCGAGCGACGAGGTTAGTCTGCGATTTGGTATTGGTGTGAGAGGTGGCTCGGGCGATGAGATTAGTCTGTGATTTGGTGCCGGTATGGGACGTGGCCAGAGGACCAGCAGAGGTGAGAGCGATGAGAGGAAGCAAAACACTGACAAGAGTAAGGAACTTCATTGTTCTGTTGGAGTCGACTGAGCAATGATGAGGTTTCTGAGACTCTCGTGTACGGCTTATATACTGGCCCAGAGATCATATACTGATTAGGACTGAGAATTCATTTGGGGCTCTTGAATGTTCTGGGAAGCGGCTTTCCTGTAAGTCACCGTCAGATATTGAATCGTAGCAGGAGACGAACCTGGGCCCAATAGCATAACCAATGCCGATGAAGCATCACTGCGGGAGTGGCTGCGGATACAACATACTTTGCTACCTGATTATCAATCGGGTGCTTGAACTATGTTTTTCTGTATGGACCATGGACCCTGAGCATTCAAGTATCTTGCTATACAAACATTGCCTGCTGAACCGTCCGAGTCAACCTCTTCAGAAAACATGGAAAAGAACGTGCCTAGCAGCTATCCCCTTGCTACAACTATGCGTTTCTGCAACATTTCTGGGCTCTACATATTCCACGAATCCGATGACAACGGGTCCCTATCATAGTCAGGTCATACATCACATTGCGGAAAAGCAAGGACTGAGTGGTTCTGACCTGAGGTCTCATTCTCTGAGTTCGTGATTCTAAATTCTTACCGCAGGAAGAGGAGATATGACAATGACAATGTGTTGAGGATTTGGTCAAAATAGCCTAGTACATCCAACCGAAGGAGAATGATGAACTTGAGACGGAATGAAGTAAAACATACTCGACGTACTGTAAAGCCGATCTCATTACGCCAAATTTAGACAGTCGGTTGAATGGAGAAGTTTGCCTTTTGGTCCAACAAACCGTTTCACCTAATTTAAGTAGCTCTTGGTGTCGGAGAGCTCCATCCAGAGGACCATCAGGGGATATGCGATGACGATTATTAGAAAGCAAGTCCGGCAGCGAGCAGAAAAGTGCATAATCGGCAATATCGGCTCGTCAGGCGACATAGTCGTGATAGGCGCTTGCTGGGTGAAGTACACAAACGTAGGGCTGAAAATTCGTCAAAGTTTTGTATTGGCGACCTGTGAGGGTAGACCTCCAGCAAGAATATACTACAAAGACTATGCAATGATTAGTCAGATATCACCCGATAGCAGTGAGACACACCGACCTACGGTCTACAAATAGGTTACCAGGACATGCTGTACATCAACGTCAGACACGACTGCGTGCAGAAAGTCAGCGAGTCAGCGAGAGCGTTATACATAGCAAGAAGGTGATACAGACCGAGGTATAGGATCCTCTGTTTTCCACGTAACACTGCCATCCTCGATGGACCTGGTTACAGATATGGTCTTCGAGCAAGATCCCTGTAGAGCTGGATAGAAGTGATCTAACCGCTCCAACTTTGGGCATATTTCCGCAAACCGCAAGATGGCGTCGTTCATAGCAGTTGCGTTCAACGACGATCTACCAGTTGTACCCCATTGCCATCCACCACCGAGAAATGCCTTCAGATTGTGAAACTTCGACACTGCTTGCATCCATGCTTCCTGCAAGTATATCAGTCAAAGAACCGATGAATGTCAAAAAAAATACCAGTACCGTCCCAAAGGTAAGGCCGCCAGCCCCATGCTGAGGGACATACAGACTCTCCAGACGAGGAAATATCTCAGCCAATTTAGCAATAGATGTCAAGTCATCGAAACCGTCAACTACGAGCGTCTTCAGACTATCTCTATTGACCTTGATATTTTCCAAACACTTTAAGACTCTATCCGACGCGCAGAGACCTGAGATATACTCCAAGGTAAATGTATGTCGCGTTGCCAAGATGACGGTGTCAATGATAGGATGGTACGCGGTCAAGCTTTTGAGCATGGGCAGACCATCGAACTTGAATGGCTGTGCACCAATGTAGGGTGGTAGTACAAGCTCTTCGATAGTGGGATGTCTTTCAACAAAACAAATACAAGCTTGGATGGTTTGCCTTGACACAGTGATCGATGAGTTCGTCCAAAACTCAAGTTTCAAGAGTCGTGGGAATGTGCATTCCGATAGGCATTGCATGTAGTAAGGAACTTTCAGACACTATATCGATCCGCGTGAGCTTCCGAAGGAGATGAGGTAAACTAGTTCCTCACTTGTAAGTGGGGGGAAAAAGACATCAGCTTTTTGAGATGGGGCTGAACTGACGCTTCGGCCCAGGAGATTCCTTCGAGAACTAAAGATTCGAGACCGATCAATGTAGACAGCTAAGCATCGAGTAAGTGAGATTTTCGACACGAGTGTGAGAAACTGAAAGAGCGCGCACGGCAGAGGCAGCATCGTTCAGCATTGCGAACCATCCAGAAAGCTGAAGATGTTTCAAAGCGCAGCCGGACGACTGCAGAGCTTGGAACACGGCGGTCTCTATCAAGTACTTCGGGGGAAGGCGATTGTCCCAGATAAACTCCTGCAGATTTGGCATAGCCGCTAAAGCAACACACAAATTGCGCACTGCATAGTTGTGTTTCTCGAATCGAACAGAGTCATCAGTCCCTTGTTGGAACAAAGTCGTTGGGAAACGGTCAGGACTCGACAACGGTGTCCGAAACTCCACCAACTGTATACTTCGAACATTTCGGGCAAGATCTAGACGTCGGCGCAAGTGCGCCCATAGGAACGGATGTTTGACGATGCGCGTGATCTTGACTTTGCGATATTCGCTGTGCCGAGGGATTATGATAGAGTTCCAGGTGTGACAGGTGAGGGCGAGTGAGACTAGATCAGCATGAGAGTCAACGAAACTACAGATATCATCGATTGTCTCTGGGGGCAGTTGTATGCAACTGTTCGACATGTATAAGGTGGGCGAAACAACTGCAGCGCAAGTGTAGATATGGTTCTGGTTCGAAGCTCAAGAGTGCGAGCGGGAGATGGTAATCAAAAAGTGACACGAGTCCACGTGTGAGCGCGTGTTGACAGAGATCTCGTGAGTTGTGCATGTTTAGAGCAGAGGACGACGCCTTTGAAGGTCCGAGCCCTTCTAAGCGTCCAGAAGCATCCGAACCTAAGATAGATCACAAAAAGAAGCAAGGCTACCAATCAAACACACAACTCCGCCAACCCTCCCTCAACCCCTCGACATGCTCTCGTTCCACCCGTCTCTCATCAGCCCTCTCGATATTCTGACGGACTTCAATAGCCCCTTCTACAACATCCGACGTCTTCGCTTTCACAATCTCCGCACCTTCCTCGACTGCGTCTATCACCTCCTCGACCAAGTCATTTGCAGTGTCCTCGTGTTCCCCATATGGGCCGCCTTTATTCGGAAAGAGCTGTGCGCCACCGCCAATAGCTAATATCGACTCTGCAGGATCGGGCGGGACTGTAGAATCCGACTCGTCTGGATCTGGTTGGGTAGTGATCGTGGTATGAATGATGCCTTTCAATGTGGCGGTCGTATGTGATTCGACCTGTACGGCAGGTTCGATAGGTTCGACAGGTGTGGTGGTGAATATGAGAGGTATCTTGACGAGAGCTGCGTTCCAGTAATCGTTCAATGAAGGCGTGCTATCGACGCCAACGCCAACACTATGAGAAGAAGCAGCTTCCGTACGGATCTCACCCATCAACCCCTCCAATCTCTCCAGCCCACTCCGGATCTGCGCCTCCATCACGCGTCCTAGAATTGTACGTACCACAGGTCCTAGAAGAGGTTGCACGAGTGACTTGTTGAGAACCCAATGCTTACTCCGGTCAATAGAGAACTTCAACCCAGGGATAGTCACTCGAACATCTGACACCTTAAAAAGAGGCTGATCGTCCGTTCGTCGGTCTTCGGTGGACGTTTCGAGCTCAATATCGATGCTCAGTCCGTGTTCAACGTCGATACTGAGAAGCCCTTCATCCGAATACGGAATGACACCTTTGTACTTGACGTAGTACCCAATCCCATGCGCTGATACCCGGATTCCATCCATATGGACATGTATGCGGGTCGAACTTTGAACACGAGTGGCCATGGGTTCGGGTCGTTGTGTGTCTGTACTTCCCGGACTCTCTTCGATATCCCTGTTTCCATGCTCAATCCCTTCACCCACATCCATATCCACTCTGATCTCACTCCAATTCCGCATCCACATATGATCAGGCATCAGAGTCGCGCTCGCAGAAGTCGACGTTAACAGTAACGCGTCCACGGCTACGTCGATAATCCCATTCTGGAACTCCACTCGAGGCATAGGAACCGGGACAGTCCTCAACGTCCTGAGAATACGAGGGACGAGCCAACCAAATACGTCCTTGATCAATTCTTCCTTCCACGAGAATCCAGAAACGACTGCATCCTGCCCAAAGCGGAGTACGTCGGACGATAACGTATCTAACGCACATACAAACCTCCGCGTAGTCGAATCCCCCACCAACAAATTGACGAATTCACCTATTTGATCCATGAGCATATGTACATGCCCCGCCCAATCCGAGTCCCCGTTAGAAGAAATCAGAATCCGAGCAGTATCGAATAACTGCTCCGCGGCGCGTGTACCCGCTCTTGAAGTAATATAGTGTGGCTGGGAGAGTGAACAATCGAGCCATTTACCGAGGGAGGTAAGGTAGTGTTGGAGGTCTGTAGGTGAGCGTTTGATGTCGGTTATGGTGAGGATGAGGGTTTGCAGGAGGGGGTCGAGGGAGTGGTTGGATGATAGACGTTCTAGGAGAGTTTTGAAATTTGATAGGGCGGTGGTGAGGTTATCGTCGAGGTGTATTGAGCTGGAGGTTGTGGGGATGTTTGTTTGGGAGGCGATATCTGCCGATTGACTGATCTTTGTGGCGTATTTACGGAACATGACGAGGATGGTGTTGAGAGCTGAGAGGTATTTGGGATTCTGGTGGGCTCTGACGATGACCTGGAGTATCATTTTGAGCATAATATTGGTGAGGATCATTCTCGTACATACCTCTTGGAGTCTCCCAATGACGATGTCCTTTGCATCGTCGACTGATTCATCCGCTGCTGCGCCTATGTTACTTTTGGCGGTCTCACCAGCGTCTGCTACATCAGAAATAGCTTCTTTCGCCTTGCCCCTGAGCCCTTCGATCGTGATATCATCCAGTCTAGTGGCTTTCTGAACATCTTCGGCGGCTACTTGGATTTGTAGAGCGACAGTGCCGATATCCGCTGCCGCTCCTGCTATGGTTTCACGGACGGTCAGAAGAAGGTCGGACATAATGAATCGGAAAGCAGAAGAGGTTATGAGGAGTTTGATGAGGGACTTGACGGACTGGCTGAGATTTGAGATGTCGTTTGATAGCTCGTTGACAGATGGAAGGATCTCTGATACGATATTCAGGTTGACGAGACATCGTACAATGGTAATATAGCTACCTTTACTGTGGCTTGCAGAAATACTGTCCGTATCGACACGAACGGGTATGGAATCAAGGTTTCCAGTCTCAAAGATCAAAGCCTGAAGTGTATCGTCATCTTCGCCGCCATTCAGAATATCGTCGGATTGTTGAACAAGCGGGCTCACCATTCTTTTCCAATCCAAGCAACAACGTCGCCTCGACCAGCTCCTTGACATCCGAGACCACCTTCCTCCCGCTTTGACTCAAGGAACCATACCCCGATAATGCCCCGCCAGCGTTGTCGCTCAAGATATCGGAACGCAACAAGAGCTGAAGGATATGACTCGTCTGATCTTGTGAGGGGAGCTTCCCTGCATTGACAGCACCCAGGATATCGACCGTTTTGTCTAGTTTGGAGGTAGGCGGCGGTAAAGCATCCGCGGGCGGGAGCAATGGTTCGTGTTCGCCAGATCGAGTATCCTTTCGTCGCCCTCTGCAGCATGAGAGACAAGAGCCCATTGATTAATCTGTGTAAAGACGGGTTGGGTATTAGATGGGCTCGACCAAGTCGCAATGGATGGGTATTGTTATTGATATCGTTGGTTCAGTGTCATGAACCTTATCCTGGGGGCATGGCTGAATGTCGGGTGGCTTCTGAACGCTTTTACTGCAGGTCGATGACTCTTTTTTCCTAGAAGAAAACCAAGTCAGGAAGTCGAAGCAGACTCAATGTTGGCAGTGGCTGTGAGGGCTCTCGGGAACGAAGCAAGTGAACAAGATCACTGGGCCGATCACTTTTCATTCCAAAATGTACAATCATCTTCTTCATATCCTTTCAGGGTTCCGCAACCGGTCTAGAGGTCATAATGACTCCTCCTGACCTCGAATGTGTCCTTGATTTGGTACATAAGAGTAAGTACGACCGCCTATTTTCCATCGAATTCGTCTGCATTTTCAGCTCGTACGGACATGCCTAGCAGTTGCAGCAAGTGAGTTCTCCGTTACGCTTCGTTTCAACCCAAGACTGAAAACATGTTATCCTACATCAATTTAGATTGGATCCCTATCACAGAGCCCTGTGCCGTCTTCTTCATGCGCACGGAGTAAATACGAAGAAAATCGCAGAGTTCCTGGCGATGAAGCAATCGAAGCCTTGCTTTGCCCGGATAGAAGTCTCACCCACTTCAGTCTGGCGAGCGGTGTGTAACGGGTATGTTGTACCCGACGATACTTCCGAGGACAAGACTCGATTCACCGAAGATTACGTTGTAAAAATAGCCAAGGAGCTGTCTGCAGAGGTCAGTTTCTTATCGTCTTTCACGTTCACGTTTTCTCTCGATTCACTATGTCATACCACAGTCAGACGGAAGCAATAACAAACGCTCGATGAAGGTACGCGTATAGCTTCGATGATCCTCTCTACTATTGAGACCAACAATCTTCCGCAGACTCGGAGTCAGAGTTCCAGGCAATCCAAGCAGGTCCTCCATCTCGTTCCCTGCGAATTCTGAGACATACTTTACTCATCCTATCATTCCATAGCCGCGGCACAAGAGGCAGAAAGTCTCCGACTCCGAATATGACCCAGACGACGATAGTGACAGAGAAGACTCTGTAGTATTGCCGACGCCACCAAGGCCTGTAAGGTCCTCGAACCCCTCGTTCTTTCCGTCTACGCTTCGAGGTGCATCTCAGCCAAGGCGTTATCGGGATCGGGATAACGCCACTCGTAATTTTCGTCATTTCGACGGTGCGATCCACTCTTATGAGGATGACTGTCATACGTTTCTCACTTCTTATATCAATTCAGCGCCATCCAATTCACGGTATCAAGCTATTCCAAAGAATAAAACGACTCCCGCCAATGTAGTCAGAATAAATCGTCATGGACGCTCTGAGAACGGCGGAGAGGTATTCCCTCATCACTACCAAATGTCCTTGAACTGACCTGAAACACACTTACTCCTTGCATAGACCAAACCCAAACTCTCCTCCTCCTCCTCCTCCGACGAAAACGGTGATACAGTCTTCAGTTTCCTAGCTAACCTCGACATCGACTTGTCAGAGTGGTACGAAATACTTACAAATCTCGGACTGGGAAAACCGAAACAATTCTTCGCTCTTGCCCATAGGGATGAGGAAAACTTGGAAAGGATGTTTAGGAAGGTTGCGTCGGTGGTGCCGGCAGCCCATAGGTACATCCTCGTAGAGGGATTATTGAAGTGGTATGCAGATACGTGTCGGAGGTGATTGATGGTTTTGTCACTTCGTAGTTCTGAAATCTCAGCGTTATAGGACCGAAGATGACTTCATGACAGTTTGCCATTCGACTCTCGGTAGAAGATCCATGGACGTTTCTGTCTTGACATCTGTGCAAAACAAGATGCCTCCAAAGGCCACGTGGCAGTCCGGACATCTTTTGTGCTATCTTACTGATGGAGGCGAAAGGATCCAGCAACGATTGTGCATTTCCTAAAATTTGCTATCACTCTACCCGAAGCGACGATTACTCGGGCTCAAGCACATGGTCGACCCACCCGGTCTCTAAATAAAATACAGTCCTGAGATATCAGAGTCTCAACTGGAAACCGAGTACTCGCAAAGGACCTACCCATGCGTCTGATATGGGACGCCACTGGAAGGCCGAAGGTCTCGAGACCGATGCTAGTCCAGGTCCCATCATCGTACTGCTGGATTAATTTCAAAGCGTCTACACGGATCTTAGTGGGCGCATCACATCTAAATCGCGATGGTTCCTCCTCCTCGGCGCGAACCTTACCGGCACTCATGTAAAACCATGCAAACGGTTTACAACGTCCTCTCATCAATACCTCTTTGTTCAACCCATCGAATGACCATGCAATTCTTCACCCTCTTCGCCTCCTTGCTCGCCCTCGTTGTTCTTTCCTCTGCATCCTCCGACATGACGCGAAACGCAGATGTACCGTGTTGCCCACCCGTAACTTGCTGCCCACATAGAATCTGCCAGGAGATTGCTAGTCGCAACGCTCAGACCAATTGCGAATGTTGTTGAGTGGGTTGAGTATGTTGAGTATGTTGTTTATTCTTCTCTATGCTTATTGCCGCGTCTGATCAACCGTATTCATAGTTCTCCCTTGTCTTGTAAGTCATCTCAGCAGAGACTGGTTGCGGTAAAGCGTATACCAATGCGATGGACGATAGTCTTACTGAAGTTGCGGTAGATAAGATGCACGGGACTGCGTAACTTACGGTACATCGAGAATCTCCCAACCAGTTTTCCTATGCTCACCATTTATTTCATTCTAGTCGTTGATCTGTATGACCTCTCGCGTCTCTAACACCGTCATCGTTTCGCCCTTTCACCGTATACGGAGAATACAAGGTCGATACTCTTCCGGATTTTTTAGGTCACTGTCATGCCACTGAGCAATTACTTCTAAGTATATTTGAATCATTATTACAGTCAGAAGAGGAGTATCTCAAAGCCTCGATAGAAGTCTCCGAATCTAGGATCACCCATCTTCCAAGTCGACTCGCATTCATCGTGGCTATGTGATAAAATGTCACCCATCTACTAGTAGAACGCGTGGCGCACACGCGCATGTTGACGATTGCTTGTCTGGACCCTCTGGAGACCTTCTCTCGAAACAACTTCGACTTCAAGTTGACATCAAGTACCATATAAACGTGCTGCCAAAGTCACGGCGATGTCGATGAGCCCTCAAGACGCGTGAAATGATTCCATCACACTGATATTAACCTATGATATACAATAAACCATCAAAAAAGATGACGTCGACGTCGACTGGTAAACTCAAGCCAACCCATTCAACTGATTCACAGCGTCAAGGCCGTCCCCGATATTCACAAAGTCAAGGAGAACGAAGCTGGGGGCACGGTTACCGCCTAGCGGTGCACATCCGTTTGCGTTTGCGAGAATACTGGACACGTATTAGAGATGGGCAGTACTATGGGAAGCAAGGGAACTCACGAAGTGATCCCGTTGGTGGTAGGTGCTTCTAGAGGATCGCTGACGAAAACCCCATCGCCAAAGGGAAGGATGTTGACGTTCAGCGAGTGGTTGATCATGTACATGTGATCAGCTGTTGCCAAAGGTCCGGCGATGCGGTCGACTGAACATGGGAAAGTGTCGTCTGTTTGGGAGAATGGAGTTTCCCAGATCTATGCATCTGTCAGGCCGAGTTGGATTTCGGACGTGGAAGTAGAGAACGCACCATGGGGAACTCGGGTAATATGAAGGGTACGGCAATTCCATCTGCACCTGCATCCATGAACACGACTACTCTCTTGCCGCTGTCGATCAGCTCTCCTAGTGTAGGCCAGTCGGATTGTTTGACCGGGAGGGAGGGAGGGACGAAGGCGAGTGGGGTTATTCCTGTGGATACGCAGTTAGTAAATTCATTTTCATCGAGTAGCGCTGCGCTTGTTGAATTCGAATGCAGGATGGGAACATACCTGCGTTATCAAAAGCAGGCTTCCACAGATCGGGCAGAGAAAGTCCTTCGGGGTTAGTGAAAATCATGGTGATGACTTCATTAGGGTTGGCATCGAGGAATGTCTTGACTTTTGTCAGATAGTCTTGTACAGTTCCGCCATCGAACAAGGCCTGCAAGTCGATGAGTCTGAGAAGGTACATCACACATCGGCACTGCACTTACACAACCTGGGGATAGATCAGTCTCGACATTGTTTAATGTGTCAATGGTACGCACTCGTATGACAGAAATGAAGTACTCCGTCTTTGCTGAGGACACTATTAGAGCCCATGGCGGGTAAGACAAAAGAGAAACACCAACGCGTGCGCCTGCGCCTGAAGAAGCCTCACTCCTAGACCCAGCTGAGACGGTATGTCAAGTTCCTGATCTCTTGCCACTACGGGAATTGTCAAAGGACGAAGAGATGGACGATTATGGATGCGTACGCGCGAGGGGATCTTTGCTGAACGCGAAAGAATCATGGGCACCAAAATAGGTGACATTCCCGTAACTTCGGGTGCATAACTCTGCGTGTCCGTTGCACACCGTAGCTCTGCACACACAATATGGTTAACTATGGAGCATTTGGATATTCGATGAACTCACCTCTTGGTAGGTAATACAGAGGCCCAGGAAGTGAAAGCGAAAGAAAGAGCGAGAGCGGATAAGAAAAGCATCGTAGGTCGTGATGGAAGGTGGTACCAGTACAAGGAGGCCGATGATCAGTTGATCGACATAGTTATAGAGGTTCTGATTATCTTGGCAGGTACCGCGTAGATAGAGTAGCATGGGTTGGACTGGAAAGAGCTGTGTTGAGGAGGGATGTTGGCTGCCATGCTACGGTGATGCGGCAGCGTTTTTGATGATCAGTGTAATTGCGTACTGTTTGATTGAGGATTATGGAATTTAAGCACACGATTTCGAAGCGTGCAATGTGTCTATTGAGTACTCAGGACTTCAAATTGGACATACAGAAACATGATTGCGTACCTCAGCATCTCAAGCTTCTGCAATGGTGCTGTATGAGGACTCGTTAGATGTCAAGCGTACCTACTCTCGAGATCGAATTGATACTGAATCGACTAGAGGACGCGTTGAATATCGATGAATATTATAGCAGCAGTGTTGTACAAGAATTATACGAGGGTCGTTTCAACCTATCCATCATGATCATGATGAACACGACGACCTCGAGTCCGACGACGACCTGAGCAACTTTCAAACTCCGGTTCAAATAGTTTCGGGTGTCTCCGTTCTCCTCGAGCTGCAGGATGTAGCCTTCAGGACTCATGAGGCTTCATCTGAGTCCCCAACGAGTCCTACCAATCTGCCTCTCATTTAGGAACTATCTACTGGACGATACTCTCGCGAGACTTTCCCAAAATCTTTCGAAGTTTTGCAGATCTGGAGCGTTCACGCACTCAAGCATGTTTTTCTGCACTGATTTGTATCGACACAATCGGGATACATATCTCTTGGGGTATCTCGGGCGACCTGGACTATGTCCACAGTGCAGTAGGAATGTATGAGATTTGGGAAACATGTCCAGGGCCACGGTGAGACGGTATTTCCGGACGATCATGGCTAAAAGGCATCTCTCGTACGATTATTCCCACTGCAATCTCACTGTCAGCCTTGATGGTACCACGGGGTCATTATGATTCTCTGTCTGGCTCGAGTCCCACGTGCACGTTGCAAGTCCTTATATACCCATCTCCCCATTCCCTGCCTTCGAGTCGTAGCGTCCCTCATCATGAAGATGTTATCTCGATCCTTCGCCGCACTCGCTTTAACGGTCTTGGGCTTATCCACCTCGGTACTAGGCGCGTCGTTGCCTCAACAAAGGTGCGTGATGGCACCTTCTCCTGAATATGCACGCATACTTATAAACTTCCCATAGAGCGACTGTCTGCAATGGCAATGCCGCACTCTGCGACCGTAGTTACGGGAATGTCACTTTCCTAGGCGCTCACGACTCTTTCACTGGCGATGCAGATCCTCTCGATCGTGAGTCTCCCTTTCGATTTCTTTGACGCGTCTAATTTACTCGCATTACAGTCGCGAGTGATCAACGCGTCAGTCTTGCTAGCCAGTTGGCGTTGGGAGTCAGGTTGTTGCAGGCTCAAGCCCACGAGTGCGTATCATCTGCAGCTATCACCATTTGGAAGAGCTCTCATGACGACGTCTAGTAAGGATGGAGTGCTGCACTTCTGTCATACAAGTGAGTTTACCGTCTGTCTGAGACTACCGTCATTCTTTTGCTGATATTTTGTTCAGGCTGCGTAAGTGATACAAGACCTAACAAGCACGGTACACCAACTCACCATGTACTCAGCTTCTCTACGACGGCGGAACAGTGGAAAACTATCTCACTACTGTCAAAACCTTCCTCGACGCGAATCCAAATGAAGTCCTAACCCTCATTTTCACTAATCCCGATGACCTGTCACTCGCTGATCAGTGGAAACCCGCTTTTGACAATTCTGGTCCGTCTCTTTCTCCTATTTGACTAACTATATATCTTACTGCCCAACTCAGGCATGACTGACCTCATGTACGTTCCGGCATCCGTTCCCGTGAAACAATCCGCCTGGCCAACACTCGGCAGCATGATCACTTCCGGGAAACGGGTGGTCATGTTCATGGATTATAATTCGGATACCAGCGTCGTCGATTTTATTCTACCAGAGTTCGAGATGGTGAGCCCCTTCATCATCCTCTACTCCAGACGGTATTGAACAATTTCTAGATCTGGGAAACCCCTTTCAGCGTCACCAACAAGAAATTCCCGTGCTCAATCGACCGCACATCTGGTCCTCTATCAAACGCGGACCATATGTACATGATCAACCATTCTCTCAACGTTGATATATTCGGTATCATTATCAGCGACCAGGCGCAAGCATCGACGACGAATGGTGTGACTTCGTGAGTTCGTTGATTTCCTTGTTCGTTCGTTCGCTTACTTTGCTTTCTGGGATCGCCGATAGGATCCTGGCCAATGCGGATGGCTGTACGTCCTTGGGCAGCGGTCGGTATCCAAATTTCGTACTGCTTGATTTTGTCAATATTGGGAAGGGCCTTGAGGCTGTGGATATAATGAATGGGTTTTAAGGCTTGCCTGGTCACTCTTATTCTCTAAAACCCAGTATGGCGTCACTTTGGCTTCAGCTAAACGAGAACAGTACACGTCTCTATACGTGAGTCTTCTTCTCCTGATCCAACATGAATCAGAATCGACACTTGAGATCGACCGTCGTTCTTCCTCCAGTGCTCTTTCCTAGTGACTTGTTGCAAGTCAACTCACGCAGACCATCGAGGATCAATTTGCGAGATGTTATACTTGGTCAAATCGGTCTCCTTCGAGTTTGGGATTCCACACTGCCCAAGCTGCCCAACAAACGCTAGGCTTATGCCAAGGTCTCATTATGAGGGTCGGCGAAGTCTTAAGCGCATAGTTAAGCGCGTTGATGTACCCTTACTGTGCTAGACAACACTTTGTACCGTTTCGCCCAAAATGCTCACTTTGTGGCACTGTGGCTGTGCTTCGTTGGAAATGTCACAGAAAAAACACTGTCACAGTGCCTGAGTCCTAGGTCTCGCCTAGGGTACGGGGATTAACTTCTCTCTGGGATAAGACGGTCTGTCACGCCCGGATCGTGTCCGCTCGGCTCTCGGCTCCGCGAGACAGTTTTTTCGCTTACCTCATCTAGCACCGCCTCCCTCCCGCTCGCGCTGGCACTCACCTCTCCCCACAGATCTAGTTGCCTCTCGTCGATCGTCGGCGCCGCCGTCGATCGATGGGGGGCATTCAGTCCGCCGTCGCTCTGGCCGCTCTCTCCGGCGACGGCTGCCTCAATCGCCGTCGTCGCCTTTTTTTCGATCATCGCTCTCTGGTCCGTCTTCAACCTCGTCGACGACAACGACAACGCACACGCGCCGTTCTCGATGATGGCCTCGCTACTTCCGTCTTCACTCGCCGACACCTCGCTCAACACCGCTGACGGAAGGGAAAGGTTCCCGTTTCCTGGGGCCATTGGGCCTGATGGGAAACATCAGACACGATTTCTCATCGTGTATGTACCGTCTGCCTTCTTTTCCTCTGTCTTTTTTCCCACTGATTATCTCTGAAGTGACGGGCAGAAAAAGAGGGTACTGAAGGAATGGTGCCAAGAGTTCCATCTCCCCCATTCTGGCAACATCGCGACCATGACAAAACAGCTGAAAGAGTTCAGTGCAGACCATCGGGCATGGGATAGGTATGTTTTCTACCTTATTCTTTCTTTTCTGTCTTTACTAACTAGCTTTAGCTTACTTCCTGGAGCACGACGGCCCCATAAAGGCTCCCGAGCGGGTGCCAAACGCTCCAAGCCCAAGCAGTCCGTTCAACGGCGCGAACAATTACTCGACCGTGGTACATCGTCTACGGGAGCCATCGTACACGCTCTCCCGACTGAACGCTCACGGGATACACGAACTCCCGAAGAAATTGCGGCCCTTGTGCCATGGGTAAGTGACCGTCGATTTCTTCTCTTGCTGCATACTCATGTTGAAGACAGGCTAAGAATTTTGTCGCGAAGTATCCTTACCGACCACCCCAACCCTCGATGACACCCAACGAGCCACTCTCCGACAGCCCGCCTGCTTACACCTCTACGAATAACAACAATACGGTACTGCATGTTCTCATGCTTTCTTTTTGGAGCTCTCCGCTGATGTTACGCCTCATACTGACAGGATAATACAACAATCGTGGCGCACCTACAGTCAACACACACACACCTTGCTTCCCTTCTGTCTCATTTCAACAGCATATCGTCGCAGACCACTCTCGTCAACCCTCAGTTACCTGGCTGGCCGGCGCCTGCTGTAGCTCTGCCTCAACATATTCGATCTTTATCATTCCACCCTTCTGGGCTTATTGGACCCTCTGACTGGCCTTCGACAATGCCAGTTCTACCACCAGCTCCGCACCTTGCTCAGCACACAGCTCCGAGTCCATATGTGGTTCCGCAAGTGTTCACCCAAGTTTCGGAGGTTTCGGTGACCGGTCCTACATCACGTTCCCGCATCTCGAGTTCTCCTCAAGCCGCTCTCTCGAACATCGATGACCAAAGCCATAGACATTACAAAATCAAATTCCGCGATCACACTATCCTCACTTTCACCCAAGCCGAGGTACCCGACCCACCAGCCGTTTCATTCGCGGATGACATTCCGAAGTTGAATGCAATGTGGGATGATTCACCCGAACACTGGGGTGGGGAATCTTGCCTCTCCATCAACGGGAGGGTCATTCCTCTTGTCTATTGGCCCGAGGTATACCGCTACGGCAAGAAACAACAATGGCAAGGTACGAAGGCCAAATGGCACGAGTGGAAGGTAAACGTATGCGTTTTGCTTGAGGTAGCTAGCAATACTAACCTATTCTTTTTACAGGTGGTTGTCGAACGCTGGCGTAAATGCACGCCGACTGAGTTTTGGGCGGTCTATTCGGACGCGGATGGAAAGCATCTCCCTTACACTAACATATGTGGCGTACTTCGGAAGGAGCGTCTCACGAAAGACAAGGAACTATCTGAAAGAGTCAAGGTAGAGTACGGGCCTTCTTTTGCGACTTACTTCAGTTATCGTCGTGGTGGGCAGAGCTATGTCATGACCGACCCCACTCGTATCGCAAATAAGTATCGTGAATTATCTCGTACACTCTCGCCCAGTACCTAGTCGAACACAACAGCAGTAGCAGTATCATACTACACAATAGTTCCACCTGTCGGTGTGGGTCAGACTTAATCTAGCCATTGTTTCCAGACATGAGGATAAGAAATATACAAATTACGCGCAATGACAAGATCTACCACACGAGGAGCACTTGACTGCAGGTCTCAAGTTGGGATTGAAGAAATCCTCTCGCCGTTCCATAGGATTGTCGTTCCATGAGATCAGATATTTGACGATCGTCATGTTTGAAAACTCGGTACTCCATCCTCCCCATTCACAAATTCTACGGAGAGACCACCGTCGATACGAGGCTAGATACTGGCATCCACCTCGACGAAAGGAATGAGTGCCGTAGGGGTGAGGGTCTATGCCGATGTCGAGTAGATTATTGCGAAAAAGCTCTAAGAATTGCTCGGAAGTCTAGGAAATGTTACTTCGTCAGTATAGTGAGACCTATCAAAGAGACATCATTGAATATTTACCATGGGTGCATTTGCGACTGCAACCCGATCACCTGAGGCTATCTTTCGAAATATATAGCCTTCATTGATTTCAGAGATAGCTATCCACTCTGCGAGTGCTCGAACAGGACAAAGGTGAGCCTCTTCCTCCTTTAATTTCCACAGATAGAATGGTTTAATATCTTGGGACTTTCTTTAGTATGCCATAGATCAGATGAGCAGAATACTAGATGCTTACCACCAAATTGACTGGTTTTTCGAAAAGGTAATGTGAGCTTGATGCAAGTCTCGGATACTACTTGAATTTCGTGAGCTTGAATCTTCAAAACCTCGTCAAATCGGAGTAGACAGAGGAGTGATACTGTATAGGCAGCCCAAAGTAGGCGGCGGGTTCGACCTCCTCCCCACTCATGAGCGGCTTGAGGTTTTTGCTTTGTCGAACCCGGTGCATAATCCTTTATATCCCATTTATCAGGCTGGTGATTGTACTCATACATCTCCTTCAATATATCCTAGAACACTAGGTCAGCTCTTGTATCCATGTTATATGTGCTCTTACAGGTGTAATCGCCCTAGCACTTGTAGCCACTTCCCCGGCGTGAACCTAGTCACAGCCACCGTTGCGCTCAGGTTAGAGTGTTCAGCAATGACGAGTAAGTACTTTGACACACCTTGCGTCTTCTCAAGCTAACCATATAACTTGACACTATGTTTGATACCGAAGGATTTCCGATCCAGTTCCCAGAACTTTCGCTTTTGTGCCAAGGAAGAGATCCGAGTCCATGCAGACGTCCAAATGCGTAAGTCATCGAAGCTCGCATTTTCTGAGCATGTGAGTAAGTAGATCTTATTTCGGTAGATGGTCTTGTAGAGCCGTCGGATGCTAGTATGTCGCATCTACCACAGCGATAGAGAGCTAAACAAGGAGGATTTTGTAGAGGAAGAAACTCACTGATCCATAATCCACGCCGCGATACACCACGGTGCATTTTCGTGTGGTGTTGAACTGAAAAAAACCTCGTCCTTTTGAATAAGACCTTTGTTGACCAGGAATGTGTGGCATAATTTCATAAGACTTGAGATATCATTGAACACATGCCCAATGCCAAGTTCAAACTGCATACCTCTTATAATCGGCATCTGTCCCTTCCGTCACTCCTTTAGAGGCATTGAGAAGAGAATTCTGTAGCTCAGCCATTTGATCTTGATTGGTCTCATCAATGACCATGGCCTCGGAGTCTTCGATGCTAGGTTCTTTGTCCAAAAGAGTCTCCTGCTCTCCCTCACGGTCATCATCAACCTCACCTGGGAGTGGTTGTGCCCATTCTTCGCTATCAGGTGGATTGATTGCCCTATGGATACCAGCGAATTCGGGAGCTGTTACACCAGACATGATACTTGAAGGTGCGAAGGACAAAGATATATGTCAAAGAGGGAGATGTACAGATTACAACATAGAGATTTCTCCTATATACAAAAAGCCCCCTAGACCGGCCCCTAGCTAGTCTCCGACTCGGAGTCACTAAAAAACTCCAGGACTTCACCGTGCGTAGGCGAAATAAAGGTGTGGATTCGGTAGTGCTTTTCAGGTGTAGATTGATCATTACTCGGAGCTAAATCTACGAGTCGATCAAGTCAGTAGTGCGGCGATGAAACCAATGGGAAAGGTAATGTACCTTGCAGCTGTGCTGGTAAAGGAAGGGACATGGCACGAGAGGGTGGTGTGACGAGATCGATGACTTCCTTTGGCAACTCTGCGGTTGGGTCTTGTAGTAATAAAATTAGTAGTTGGATGTAAAATCGAATTAAACGTGACATGCCTAGTTCAGGAGAGAGCGACGTTATTAGGTCAATCACATTGTTGTTGACCCGCGAGGCTGAAATTTAGTATTGGTGAACAACTGGAGACAGAAACAGTAAGTTGGGACTGACTTTCGTTATTCACCGCGGAATCTGTGCCATCCAAGACAGAGTCATCCGGTTCTTTGTCGTCATCAGGGTAGCTCGACGCAGCTATAAAATATGTTTAAGAACAGGAATATAATTATATTCACCGTTGGGACTTGCCAGAAATCGGTGTCGGAAGGTTGTTATGAGTAGTTGTACGTGATTCTGAAGAAAACACTTCAGAAACTTATAACGCAATGAAGAAACATGTATACGGTGGTCTGTGATGAAGCGTTTGACGCGATCAGGGTGAACGAGCTCTACGACGGCGCGTGGCAACCACGCTCTGAGTTTCGAACGGCCCGAATCAAGCCATTTGGCCATTTGAGCGGTAGAGTCCGTTGTATCGTGTTCACCAGAAAGTTGGCTGCGGAGATTTTCGATGAAAGTGTTAGTGATATTGATCCGTACACGTAACTCTGGCAAATAGAATGTTGAAATGCTTTCCCGCTCTAGTAATATCTCACCCAGCATGGGAGAGGATACGGGCTGGCCAGCGTCGATAGCAAGTGCGTTGTCGATGAGCTCACGAAGAGCCAGAGCTGGGAATATACTGCTAGAGAAGTGGGAGAGGATGCCGTACGAGTTCCCCCAAACGAAATTACGTTCAGCAAAACGGGCAAGGAGTGCGGGTTGGAGAGGTGTCCAGCTTCGAGCAACGTGCTGCACTGAAGGATCATGTTGTGATGTAAGTGGATGTAGATATAAGTTGAGAACGGTGATGTCAGGGAAGTCGCGCGGAACATTAGCGGCAAGTTTTGGTAGACTTCGAGATAGGAAGTTTCTGCTGTTAGTTCGGAGTTCAGTACATAAATCTTCTCGCCAAGTGACAAGAAAGGCAGCTGCTGAGGCAGCTGGCTGATGTTTGAGACCTTCGATGAGGCTTTCACCGAGGCCAGCATGAGCCATAGCTAACGCGGTGACAATCCCGCAGTGCTCGATACCGATCTAACCGTGATGAATGAGTACGAAGCAAGATTGAGTAAGTAGGACTAAGAACTTACCGCATAATCTCCACCAGCTAACAACGCGATGAGAATTAAATCGGCTGTCGAGAGGCGGAGAGTCGGTTCCATGGAAATGCCTTCGGCAGTGTATAAAAGAACTGTAGATGTCTCGCGATCCTCACTGAGCCTGTAGTGTAGGGCAATATTAGTAAAATAAGGATATTATCGAAGGTTTTGTGGTACGTACATCCTCAGAACCATAGAGGTTCCAAAAACGAGACTGTCCGAGTCTTCGGTAATGACGGCAGCAACAATGCCTACGTTCGACATCCAAGCGAGCTCAGCCTCAGCTTCACCCGGAGCCTAATTGATAAGGTCATTGATTGCAACGGAGATGAAGAAAGATAAAGAACAAACTGTGATCCATGCGAAACCGAAGGCATCAAGCATTTCCTTCATGCCTTGAGTGATCCAGTGGTTTGTGCCTTGCACCAATTTTCCGCGCTTATAAGATGGACGTCCGGGCCCATCGAAGACAAATAGAGGGATGATGGGCAATTGGGAGATGCGACAACTGCGCACAAAAAGTGTTGCAAGTTCGGGACTTTTAGTCTGCCCGTGTCTTGCGCAAGCGGCGTATATCCAAGCACTAGACGTTGTGTAAGTGAATAGCAGTCCAGGTCCGAATTAGATACATGCTTACCTTGCATCGAATCCGATACGGAGACCGCGAATTCGACTCTCGTTGTCTTGAAACCCCCTGTTGATCGTTAAATGGTGAAGTGAGACCTTCTCGGAGGCTAGTTCCAATGCCTAAGAGAGACAGATGAGATAAGGGAATTGTCTGATGGAAATGTGGACTTACAGGCCAAAGTCCAGGGATACCCATTTTGCTCTTGAGTTATCTTCGACGTTAGAGATGGGAGTAGGTGAGAAGATCTGGTGGTGTCGAAAGGGGCTTAAATACCCCACAGATTGAGTACAGGGGTTATGTCGTATATATATGATCGATCAAATTTCTTCTTTTCGGTGTTAGTCAACGCGTAGATGCTATGAACGAGATCGACCACCGGTTTTGCTATATGTACCGGTGGTGGTGAGTGGAGGAGATGCTGGTGATGATGGGAGCTGTGTGTCACGATGGTGCTGTTTGGGTCTGGGTGCAGCTTCGACTTTGGTGGTAAGTGTCGACGGATCAATGTTAGTGGTCAGAACCGACATAGCGGGTAGACGAGTCGATGTGGCTATGGCAAGAAAAACGGTGGGAATATCTTGGGGGTCCCATATCTCGCATAACGATTTTATGGCCTGGTCTGTGAAATCAACAATGTATCAGCGCCGGGTCTGATAAGAAGGGTGTGCGGGGCACTCGCCAATGAGTCCGAGCCAGCCTTGGGTTGCATGGAGGTATTGTGGGAGAAGGGGACTCGGAAGCTGGTGTTACAGATGAACTAAAGGTAGAGCGAGATATGTGTAAGACGGTGAGGACGAGGATGAGGACGAGGATGATATGAGAGAATTATAGGGCTGCCAACGTCCCCTAGTGCGAATTGCAGGGGGTGGTGCTCTCCAATGCGGGGGCCCTAAAATCGAGAGCGCATGAGAACGTGGGCTACGAAAGACCGCGGGGCGTGTGGGACGCGTAGTGAAGACAACGAAGACAAAGGTCAATGCGTAACTAAAAGGCTGAGGACTCAGTGATATGTAGATATACACAAGTAAGTGTTGACGGATTTAGTGGTAGGAATCGATGTAGCGGGTAAACGAGGTACACTAGCCACAAAAAACGATGGGATAATTTAGCGGTGCCACGTCTAGCGTGTGGTGGTCTGAAAAATCAACATCACTTAGTGCCGGGTCTGAATACAAAGAGTCTAGCGAGCACTTACCTCATACTCTCCCTCAGAGACACCATCACGGAAGAATATCACGCGTCGAGGAGCCATCTTGATTTTCTCTCCGAAAGCCAAGACAGCATTCTGTATATCAATATGTTAGAATCAGTGTCACTGCCTAGTCTAAAATTTCGGACGCACCTTGACCATGAGCTTGAGACCTTGGATCATCTCCGTCCTGGGATCCTGAACGCCAGAGAATGTAACCTGTAAGGCTCGTAATTCTGAGGTTTTTTGGTATCTGTGGTATGGCTAGGCCAGCTTGGACTCGAGAGGGGCTGTGTATCGAGTAGGAACTGGAAGGAGAGCGAGAGATGGAAAGAGACAATGGGTTGGGGTGAAGACTAAGAGATTGAGAGATAAGATGTGAATGCGACGTGGCTAGTTCCCAGGGGTCCAAACGACCGCCAGCGGTCGATTTACCCCGTGAGAATCAGCGGCCCGGTCGCCCAGGGCTTCGATAAGTTGGTGCTGAGCGAGAGACAGTGCGACTGTAAGGACGAAAGCTGCTTGCAGCAGCTAGGTGTACTGAATATGGCAAATTGGGTGTTCAAATCAATGTACGAGGCCTCTAAGGGAGCTCGCTTGTACGCGTGTAGCAAAGGTGGAGGCGCGAGAAAGAAGACGGAAGACGCGTAAGACACGCGAGACACATGGTAGAGAGAAAGGTTGAAGTATAAGACATCCTGGCCGAAGGGCTGAATGGGAGAGGGATGAGTGTCATATTTGGAATTACAAGAGCAAGTCACTTACAAGACTCAGATAGCTGAGGACACCGTCACGTCAAATGCTCGCGTCGCGTTGAACGTCGAACATTTGTAGACGTGTCCACACAGAACACCCGGGAGCCTCAAAAGGGAAAGAAGGAACGAGAGTGCAATGAGATAATGATCTCGTCGTTGTTATGCGCAAGAGAACATCGTTGTAATTGTGCGCCATTGACTGGTTGTGAAGAGAAAGAGTGATGTAGAATATAAATTAGAAACTTGGAGAGGGTGCGGAGACCTGTAAAGCATCGAGCGGTCATTGAAAATGGACACCCGAAAGCTTCAAGACTGTCTTACCAGCTCAGTGGACCGTTTTTTTTCCGCCCTGCGGGGCCTGCGTTGAAAATTTGGCTGAGAGGTTGAATGGTCAAACGACGCGAATAAACAGTCCTTCGTATCGACAAGACAATCTCACGCACGGCAGACTCGGCACACACTTAACTCCGCATCCTTTTGTTTTACGTTGTGCGCTTAGACTACTAGTACGTCGGCCAACACGCGTTCGGGAAACCCTCGATAAGACAGCTTTCGTGCCAAGCGACACCCTCTTTCCTTCAAACCCTCTTTCCTTTCCTCTAATTCTTGCAAAACTTGCAGCTACCCCCTCTCGAAACTCTGCATGAGCAGGATATTTGTTGATCTGTAAGTATATACATTCGATCCCCTTCCTTGTGCCTCTCTACTTCAGGCTCTGGCCTTCTCCTGGAGTTTTCGTGGCGTGGAGGCAGAAGAGCTCGCGAAGGGCGGGGGCAAATGGGCGGCCTGGATATCTCGCCGGCGTCCCGTCTCGCTCGGCCGGACGCGCGCTTGAGGCGTGACGTGACTGATGTGATGGGACTGTCATCTACTTCGGTCGAAACCCTACTCACTGCGGGCACCAGGCTATTTTTCCCAGGAAAAATGGCCAAAGAAACACGTCAAATGTTCCCCAACCCATCTTTCCGAGGGAAAATAATAGATGATTTTTGAAAAAAGATTGTAGACAGATAATATATGTTACGTAGATGTTTCTGGTAAAAAAATGACATATTTGTTCACATCTTTTCTGCAAGAAAGATCCAAAAAAGATAGAAAATATCTCTGATATCTTTCCGTACAAAGAGGAGAACTATTTCTGGCTATCTTTCTGCAGGAAAAAGGATATATCTTTCTGATAAATATTTCTCGTGGTAAGATATATCATGTTTCGGTCCTGTTTCCGGCGTAAAAATTCTGCGAAAATAAATCATCTTTCCAAAAAAAAATCTCCAGGAAATATCAAGTGTGTCGCTGAGCGACGCGCTGAGCGCGTACTCATCGCGCGCTCAGATCGGATTTGAGCGGCACGCTCAACGCGCTCACTCAGAGCGCAACTTGTCCGCCCTACTGAAAGCACAGAGAAAAAATGTTATACATCATTTGGATATCGACCCACCAACCATACTGACAGGGTATTTACAAGGTCAGTACTATCGTTGTCCATATATTTCTATCGAAAGGTTGTCGTGTGAGGGCTATCGCGAAACGGCATACCGACAAACGAAAAACTTCGATAAGTTCTCATTCCTGTATCAATGACCGGAACCGTCGACAAGGTCTCAAAAATGCAGATTGCTGATGCTAGAGCGGATCCCACGTTGGATGTCAAGGACGTATCGCTGTTATGCGTGGGGGTGTGACTCGGGAATTTCGGGTACGAAACTCTCTTTGAACTTGTCATTTGTGTAACTGACGGATGCTTGTACAGATCCTCTGGCTTTTTTAACCGCGAAGACCAATGGATTAGACGAAGTGGATCCTGGAAGCTGTGGGTCTGACCGAAGCGGATATCGAAGACGTTCCAACTTTTGGCGCTTCGATTGAAGAAAACCTCTTCGACCGTACCCTCGCTAGCGGCAGCTTGAAGAACGGCATTGAACCAGCCTATGTTAACGGTGTTGCTGCTGGTGCAACGGCTTCTTCCGTATTGGACGCCTGGGCAAAAGATGAGGAGATTCACGACGATATTGATTCAGAGGAAGAAGGTGGCTAGGAGGTGGCGAGTCCCAGTCTGAGCATGGGGACGCGGAAGTAGCGGTCGAGGATGAGGATCTTCGAGCTGGAGCTTACCCTGGTGTCAACGTGTACTTGTTTTATACGCAATATAAATATATCAATGCTCACCTCTTCTCGTCAAACTGGATGCAACACTTTGATGCCTTGACAGCTAATAATGATATGGTCTTACTCGTAACCTATCGTTTCGAGTCTATGTCTTCGCCTGCGAGCGCCAAGTGAGCGCTTCAGTGACGCGCTCAGCGGAGCTCCAAAATATGGCGGACGCTAAATCCGTTCTTCAGTCAAAGGGTCTATCGGTGTATTATCTCAAAATTCTCCAGCGCTAGACAAATATTCAGAACTTACCAGTTCGAAGCTCAGGGAGTTGAGCTCGGTTTTGATTCTCCATCGGCTAATGTCGTTCTCTTCTCAGATCCTATATTATCTCGAGCAGCGCTCGACACTTGTCCGTCTCCCTTTCTGGAGCCCCCTCCCTACGCAGGTATATGATCTGGTAAGTATCTTTCACCTCGGTTTTCCTTTTCGCTATACTGAAACTGTACTAAGAGTCTTAGCACTTCCTATAGCGCCTCGTTTGCGACCACCACGCAACAATTTTCACTACCCACGGAAGCATCATCGTGCGTCGTAGTCGCCCTGGTACACCTGTTGATCTAGGTCATCATTCCCTCTCTACGCTGACCTTGTTCTAGTCCTCGACATCTACCTCTCGGAACCCTTTGCCGCGTCGCAGATCACACTATGTGTCGGTCTCTCAGAAAGGCATTAGGAGACTTCAGTCAAAGTCATCGTTGGCGTTAACATAGACGGGGAGACCATGTCATCTTGCTTGGTGAGTTTTCTTCCGTCTCGTTTCCTATCTGCCAATCCAATCGTACCTATAGTTTCTTCGCCTTCGCTTCATGATTTTTGCAAGCATTTTCGTCAGGCAAGCTCTGTCAGTCCCAGATGAACTGAGCTCTATCAATCCCCGGTTTCTTACTGCCTAGTTCATGTCAAGCGTAGACTTCCTCAATAGATACTCGGTATATTCAAACCGCTCAAAAAAGTGTCAATTTGACGGCTTATAACGCCCCTAGCCCACAGCCACGGTACTCGTCTGAGTCCTTTCTAGTTGTGATGTAGAATTCTGCTCCTCAACGTGTATAGAAGACCAGATCTCCCCGTGGAATCTCAAAACGACCGTGACCGATGATTGCAATGAACCTTATAATCAATAATTTGTGAGCTCTTCCAATCCCTTTCCACACTTGCAATGACCGACCTTCGAACTGCAAAATCAGCCAAACGGCAATCGCCGCTTCGAAAACTCACTAGGTCCGTCGCCAGTCCCTTGCGCATGATTACGACGTCACCTTTCCAGGTACTCCCCATTCTCTTGAGCGATTTGTTCGACGGTAGGCGAGAATGATTCTTGAGAAATATATAAAATTGTGTCTGACGTCCTCGAGAAATAATAGTAATGATTTTATCGTGGATATAGGGTTGGATTCGATGATCAGCCATAAGAAGATCTAACCGCGGGGAACGGCCGCTATCGTTGCACTCCGTGTGGATTCCCTTGACCACAGGCTTACGAGACGACGCAGGATATAGACGTCCGTTTAACCTCTTCACTGTGTCCTGTGCCATTCTATCAGAGTTTTGTGCTATAGACTCTGCTCACGAACTTACCCTGGTGGTAATGCGGAAGGGTGACGATGATAGCGACGATACCATTATGTGACCGATCTGGGATGTTGGGTGGAAGGTAGATGATACCGGTAGATGATATCGCCCACATATTGAAGTACGTTCTTTATACGCATCTTTGCAGATGACTTCAATCCCTTTGTCCTGCTTGAATGCACGTCTCCTTTGTGACGTTGGGCATTCCATGTGCCATGTGGCCGTGCAACCACATATCTTAATTCTCTTTGTCCTTTGTCTTCTCTTTCGTTCTTTTCCCGAAATTCCCTGACCATATCCTATAAGAGCGAGAATCCTTCGCTACGATCTCCTCTTTCCATTCACATCCACATCTCTTATGTTTACCTTCAAGGCTCTCTTTTCTAGTCCCTCCAATCGGATGGTAGATGGTGACGAGGACATGGGCAACGTAGAAGATACCCCCATTCCAGGACAATTCAACCCAGCACCCATTCACCTCAATCCAGCCTTTCTCCAGAACGAGGATGTACAACGCCAACCGACGACTCCTGATGCTCCGACTCCGCAAGGACTTCCAATCGATGACTCTTCTGACAATCAATCTGCGACCCGTCCTTTTCGCTTCAAGCCTACTGACACTGCTACCTCCACCGTCGACCATTCGGCACTAAATAACGCGTCTGGTAGGCCGCGCGCTCTCGGACGTCGGCGTCACGCAGATCTGAATGAGCTACCAGTGCCACCAGCTCAAGATGGATCTGTTCCTGGCCCCCAGAACTATCGTTCGCAATCCCCGTCCCAGTCCCGTCTTGCCGGTGATCACTCCAACACTACCATGCTAGTTAGAACGATTCGGTCACAATCCTCCAAACGGCAACTCAGCGCATCTGATGTACAATCCGAGGATGAGGCAAGTCACTTCTTAGATCTCTTTGTATCAATACTCACACATGTTGCAGCTCGCGCCAAGGGACAAAGTTCGTGTCGTTTCGCCTACATCTCTGGTTTGTACAGACTATGTAAACGACCTCGAGAGAATGGTAAGCATGTCATGCGGCATCATTCAACTTTTATGATTGAAGCTGCTCTAGAAATCCAGGCTCGAAGATGATCTCGCTCGGGTAGTGCGCGAACAGGCCACATCAGAAGAACGACTATTGGTGGAAAAGAAGACGTTAGAACAGAAAGCGGCACGCCTATTGGAAGAAAAAGAGGAGGAGTTCGCACAAATGAAGGAAAACGCTCGACGAGAACTGGAAGTTGCTGTCAGCGAGGCCTTGAAAGTACGGGAGGGCGAATTTTTAGAGGAGATGCATGCACACGTTGCTTCAGCGCGTGAAGAGGCGGATCAGGCGATAGCTCGGGAGCGAGCAGAAGTTGGACTTGAGCGTCAACGCGTGCAGGTACGATATTTTACTTGAATAACTCCAATCAACTCACATTCATCGCTGTTTCAGCATCAGAACGATGCCAAAATTGCGGAGGCCTACAAAGAGGCCGAGCTGAAGTACAACGAGGCAATGTCTCGAGCAATAAACGAGATAGAGCTCGCGCGTCAGAAAGCTGAAGTACGTCGTATCTTAATTAGAATATGAGTGACAGTTGACCAATGATCCTAGGCTGAGAAAGATCAAGAGATAGCCAAGCTTCGACAAGACTACTACAAACTTGTCAATTCGACGATGATAGAGCCCGGAATGGAGGCTTTAGAAGCACAAGCCTCTGTACCTCAAGGAACCCCCGGCTCCCAGACACGAACCGGTATGGCGGTGAATGGCGATAACCCAGCGATGGACGTCGATGTACCTGTTTCGCATGACATCGTCCAAGATCCAATGGTAAGTCCTGATCACATTGACACCTGTTAATGCTATTTGACGTATTATAGCTCCTGCGTTACATTCAAAGGCGTGATGGAGGAAAGCCGAAGCCGTTAAATGTGTGGTTGAACCGAGTTGAGTTTGATTGTCATATGCGTCATCGACCCAATTTACTAATTTCCATCCAGTTACCTCAAATGAAAGACAAACCTATCCGTCCGCCCATGAAAGTTCCCGTACCTAGAGCCGGTAATCCAGAGCTGAACGAGAGAGCTTACATGCCGGACGACATAACACCAAATAGCGGTCCAGCGTCCACGTCGAATCTTCATGTATCTGGGCAAGGTGGCGAATTGTTTGGTCCATCAATCTCTTCAGACTCAGACTCTGAGCTCCCCAGTGGCTGTCTGAATCGGTCTCCTCCGTCCGAACATGAACCCAGCAACTCAAGGTCTTCTCCGGTCACCTCCGGTCACCCTGCTACTTCAACCTCTACACCCATGACAGTCTCCTCAACTTCATCCGATTCTCCGGAGCTGTCTCTGTCATTTTATAACGATCGACATTCCTCGCCACCTCCATTGGGGGGTAATGCATCGGATGCTCCACCACGTTGGGCTGAATCTCTCATTGGTACAGTACAAGAATTACGCGCTCTTGTTGAGGGCCTTGATCAGCGAAGCGTCGGTCCAAGGCCCCGATCTCGCCAGACCCGCGGGGAAGCAGGCATATTTCGTGTCAAGCATGAGCCCAAATACCGTGATACCGACCGAACCGAGATGATGGTCCGTGTACCGATTTGAACGCTCATTACTCTCTGATACTAATCAATAAATATCTAGAACATGGTCCGAAAGAAAATGCAGGCTCTGTTCGGCATCAAAACTGACTCCGAAATAGCTGCCGCTGTCGTGAAGGGTTCCTTCGCGTCCGATGAAGATGTCGCTCATTGGATGGCAGATGGCTCTGTATCCCCTTCGCTCGATCCTATAAATCCCTATTGGAACGACCTCCAATCCCCCTGGAACGATAAACTCGCAGACCTCTTTGTGACAGAGCTCACTACTAATTCCGCACTCGATAAGGCTGCTGTTAAGAATCATTTCTTGGACCGATTAGGGACACTCAGAAAGCAGCTGGCTGCCAAAGCTACTTTAGGATCCGAGGAGTACAATGCAAAGAAACAGATGGAACATGCTAATAATCGACGCAGAACGCGCCGACAATCTGTAAGTGTGCTCCTCATCCGCCTTCATCAGGGTTACTAACTTCTATCTCAGAGGTTCGATACCCGCATTCTTATTGCAAATCAATTGGCTAGAGCAAACGGTGAAAAGTACGACCCTGTCTGGCTTGCCATCCACGCCATGGTAGACAGCTTGGGCGTCGACGGCATGAGTACTGATTGTAGTGGCGACGAACAGAGATTTCCAGCTACTGTCGTCCCTAAGGACTGGCGCAGTCGGGAAGTCATTGATATCTTGGAGCATATCGACCGAAACCACAATCATCTGAATGGCGTCGGTAAATTACGACCTGGGTCCTTACCGCACTCTCGGCAACGCCTTCTAGATACCCCAGTCAGCACACGAAGGGCATTGGCAAGCTTGCCTGTCAACTTTTACAACCCTATCTGGTACAATAGCCTCACGGACACGGAGAAGCGATGGCTTGATGCTCAGCCTGCAGTGACATTACCCCGAGTCGTGAAGGAGAAGATTGGAGTGACATTGTAGAGTAGCCGGCTCCCTTACCATATACTTTGTTCCCTGTAATGTAATGGTTCCTTATATTGGACGTAGTAGCTTTGCGGCTCACACGGCGGTATGCTTCATCATCACAAGCGCGTTGCGCGCCTTTCTCAGATGTCTAAGGCCCTCAGACAAAACAGGAACACACAAACTCCTTTCTTGCCTTCGAAAAGTCGACATTGTACTTAGCACGTACTTACCATGGACGGAAAAGAAAAAGTCTACACCTGCAGCTGCATGGTGCATAATTGCAATCAATACATTAATCCCGAAACAAATCTCAAACCAGGCGGACGCCCAGTCACCCAACGCACACTTCGACAACACAATTCGGACGAACTGAAGTATCGAAAGGCGCAGGAGGCAGAAGAGATTAGGAGGCGGGCTATCAAACAACGGGATAAAGATCTGGTCAGGGCAGTGGAGAAGCTAAACCTGGGGAGTGAGACAGTTCCTCCCTACGAGACTCGAACTCAGGACAACTCGAGGATCGACCGTGTCAAGCGTATGGTTTCCGCAGTCAGTAGTATTGCTGATCAGGTATCAGTGCTGCGCAAAGACCTGGACGGATTTCCATCCTCATCTTCATCGTCCCCTGAAATACTCTTCTCCAGGCTGGACAAAATTGCAGAGTTCATCGATGCAGGTGTTCGGTTGAAGGTGGACCTCAATCTGGTAAAGAAAAGGACCAAGACTGTGGCAGCGTTGACTCTTCACAGAGAGACACTTATCGACCTCAGTGCTTTTCTGAAAGAGGCTCAGAGTATCCAGCAAAGATTGAAAGCAGAACAGCAACATCGGGCTGAGGCAGTATCAGATCCTAACTCGTACACATCTGGTGAGTCTTTGTCGCAAACCAGCTCTATAGGGTGACTGAACCGTCATTTCAGACCATCATTTCAGTCCAATACTGGCACACGTTGCGCCAATTGTCCAGGTGGCCATTCTCATGATCGTCGCTTGCAGTGTTATCCTTCGACTACCTAGGCGGGGATGCTCTTGGCTTCTCAGTATGACACACTTTCTCATACAAAGTGTCGTTTTGACTTTGTACGAAGACATCGGAAAGGCCCCCGTGTATCTACGGCTCATAGTTAGCCAATTCCCCGTGGACATTCGTAGTCCTACCGCAGAATTCGATCTAGAGGCAAAATTCACAATCTTCGCTGTTTGTTCATCCTGTCATCAGACCCACGCGCCATCAACCTCCAGCTCTATTCCTGTATATCCCCAGCGCTGCAATTACCGGAAATACAGTGGAGGCTCTCGATGTGGGGACTTACTCGTTCGCCCCAAAGAGATAGGTGGTCAGACCCTCTATATTCCAATCAAGTCGTATATCGTCTTCGATTTCAAGGACTGGATGGCTTCTCTGCTAGCGAGACCCGGTTTTGAAGAAATGATGGATAATTCATGGAAAGATTTAGATCGGCCGAAAGATGCAAAGATGTCGAGCGTATTTCATGGTTCGGTTTTGCAGAATTTCAAGGGCCCCGATGGTAAAACACATTTTGGGAAGGGCGGAGAAGAAGGTCGCTACGCTTTCTGCATGGGATTTGATTTTTTCAATCCCCTCACCAACAAGCAGGCAGGAAAGAAGGCATCGGTCGGACTGCTAGCATTGGCATGTTTGAACCTTCCCATCGAGATTCGATATAAACCTGAAAATATGTTCCTCGCCGCTATAATCCCTGGACCTCATGAGCCTCCACTAGACAGAACCAACCCGTACCTAGCTCCCATTGTTGACGTCTTTGTCAACTTCTGGAGACCTGGAATACGCTTCACAAAGACCTGGACCTGCCCTTTTGGGCGACTCATCCTTTGCGCCCTGATCTTAATCATCTGCGATCTATTGGCAGCAAACAAAGTAGGATGTTCAGCTTCTCATAGTTCCAATCGCTTCTGCGGGAGATGCTGGTTTAACAAGGCTACAGGACAGGGGTTGGCAGATTTTGATCACCGATCATGGCAAAGGCGGACCAATGAAGATTGGCGCTTTCATGCTGAAAACTACAGGAATGCTACAAAGGCAACGGATGCACAACAAGCCTTCGCCGCGTCAGGTCTACGTTGGTCGGAATTACTTCGACTTCCTTATTTTGATCCCACCCGTTTTATTGTTGTCGACCCGATGCATAACTTGCTGCTAGGGCTCATGAGGACCCATTTTGTGGACGTCCTTGGATACGAGTTGAAAGAGGAGGTCGGACTGTTGGAACTTCCGATCGACATATCAAGAAGTGACCCCAATAATCCTCCACCGACTGAACCGAAATTAGCTGCAGAAGTCACGTCCATCGTCGATCGTCTTCAGCGACACATTGAGCCGGATGATGTCCAGAAGGTCCAGAAATTCCTTTCGAACCGTCATATCGGACCATTGAAATACGTGGCCAAAGGTGTATCATGCCCTGGATGGGACCAGAAACCCACAAGAGCGGGCATCGCAGAGAAGCTCACGGCTTGGGTACGTACTCGTGGTCAGAACTTTTACTAGATCTAGTTCACTCATGTTTATTTCAGAGAATAGCCAAATTGAAACCACAACACACGCCTCCTCAGGCCGGTTCGGTTTTCACAGCCAAGGAATTGCAAGAGTTGTGGAATGATATGCAAGAAGTTATCACACCGTCGTGGTTGACGTCGGTGCCTCCTCAGATAGGTGTTGCCGGTGGAACCCCAAAGGCGGACGAATGGCGCGCTTTGGGATCAACATATCTACCCATTGCTCTAGCAAAGTTATGGGGAAATCCTGACCCCAACAATCCCCGATCTATGCGTCGTGCTGAATTTCTAAATCTCACATTCATGTTCCTCTCTGCAGTTGACGCTGTGATGTCTCAAGAGATATCGACAGTCAATGCTGATGTTTTTCTCTCGTACATGGAACAATATCGCACTGAACTCCAGCGACTGCTTCCAGACTACACATATACGCGACCAAATTATCACGTCTCTTTACACATAGCGGAGTTCCTCTCTATGTTCGGTCCTGTCTATGGTTGGTGGACATACCCTTTTGAACGAACAATAGGAATGCTTCAACGAATCTCCACTAACTACAAACCCGGTATGTCAATGGTCATCATGGATTCGATAGTAGTCGCTTTCCCGTCATTGACAGATACTCACATATATAGGCGAGTACGAAGAAACTATTGGACGCTCATGGCACCGAGCTTGCAATTTCAGGGCCCTTTTCTCGAAGGATAATCCCCGTTGCCCGGATGCAGTCCGCAAGTGTGCTCAGATGTTTTCACGCTTGATTGCTCTGAAGGTTCGGAACATTTTACTCGCAGAGAAGCTGTACGGCGACGACGACGACGACGACGATGACGACGGTAACCTCGACATGAGCACAAACCATTTCAACCGTTCTACCAACACCCGTCCTTCCAACATCCCTTCCGATTTGTATGACAGACTCAAGACATATTCCGGACTGCTCTCAGAGTACAATATACGTTCCACTCCGCATCAAGCACACTTTTCGAGTCATTTGACCGTGAATGGCATTCGATATACAACACGGGCCAAGCACGAGGGAAACAGCAATATTCTTGTCGTCGGAGAAAACAATGAAGATGTCCCGGTTTCAATCGAACATATCTTGCGATTTCCAGGCCATTCTGATGCTTGGGTGTTGGTCCGTGCTCATAGAGACGTGTTGGTGAAAAACGATCCGTTTCGCGGTTTTCCCTTGCTTCGAGCAAAGCTGTACAGTCCATTGCTCCATGATGCGCTGGAGCTGGTTCATGCTTCTGCATTGGAAATACACTTTGCAAAGCACACATTTGTTTGGGAGGAACAACAGGTGTCAGCTATCATATCATTGTCCAGAGTAGGTGGTGTCCCGATGTTCGTTTTTCGAAGGAGGACTGAAATTGTGTCTACAGATCCTACTGGTGTCTGAAACTCGATCATCTGATGTTCCAGAACTTTAGCGTACACTCCTATTCTGTGCTTTCTCCAGGTAAATAATGTAATATCGAAATCTATTCCAGAGGTACTTCATACAATTGAACGTGCATGTGATCGCGCGCGTCGGTCGCGTCTGTGACTGAAGCGTGTTTGTCACAATAAAATCATTATGCTCCCCTTTTATTGCAGCCGTAAGACCTTTCGTGTGCAAATCGTGGACGCAAAGATACATTCTCAAGTACAAACTTTGCAAAGGTAACAAAGCGAATCCAGTGAAAATACGAACAAGATAAGACAACAATAAACCATAATACATTCAGCGCTCAGCACGCGGGAGGAGATTGAGCACCACACTCTAATGGTACCTAATTAGCACCAGCCTCAGCAACACGCTGACCCTCTCTGACACGACGCGCCAGCCATGAGTCGAGATTGCCGGAGCTCGGTGATTCTCGACTCTCGGATGAAAAGTTGGAGTAATGCTCGAAGTTGACGCGAATCCGAGCCTCGGGAAGGGGACGTGTGCACCTGTTATAGTGCTATCGGTCAGCGACGTCGCCGTTAGCAGGTTTATATACGGAGATCGTCCGACGGTACCGCTACGTGCTGGTCGAGCAAGAACGGATCGACGAAGGGGACTGGCATTATAGAGGGACGAGATATCCGAGGGTGTGCGACGAAGAACATTAGCAAAGGCAGGATGTATGCTATCCGCACTTGTACGGCTCGAGAGAGAGTCTACCGGCGACGGAGACGGCGATTGTGGCGCTTGTAGCTCGTTCAGGTCGTCTGCCGGCCCTATCCTCGAACTCATCGTCGTTGCCAGCCTCGTGAAAATGAAACAGCATACGAGGGATGGGTGATAGCGTCCCACGCTCGGAAGAATCGTCGTTAAAAACAGACGAAGGACTATTAGCGGCCATACCTAACCGCTGAATGAGAGTGGACTCACTACGCCCTCGGCCACAAATACCACGACCACGAGAGGACCTAAAGGGCGTCGAACGCGGCTGTTAAGGTTTGCTGGCTTCTACGGTGATTCCATCCTCGTAACCAGCATCATTGTCAGCATTCTCGGTTTCCACAAGTACGCCTAGGAAGAAGCTTCAAGCTTCGTTCACGTTTAGCCCGTTGTTGTGAGTAGCAGTGGTTGGAGACATCGATGAGCGTTGCAGTAAACCCGGAAACCACTATTACTGGCAACGAGAGACGTACCGGAGGCTGAGTCTGAGAACTAGAACTCTTGGTGGAATCCGCTTGTAGAGACTGACGAGACTTCGAGGGGCCTTTAGTGAAGGGATACGTTGGATGAACGTCGGACTGGTCGGGTTTCGCGATCACAGGCGGCTCTTTCAGAAGTTGCTGGGGTCGGTACCCTGGTGGTTGGCAAGGCCTGTTTACGATGGAGAGTCAATTGGTATTGGTCGAACACAGGGCAGCGAGACAGTAATTACCTTGGAACTCTGGCTCGATTTTATCAGTCATACACTTGTCCATTTTCCTTTTCCCATGGCCTGCCTCTTGGTTGCTTCTCGTTCGTGACGAGGACACGGAAGGCTGGTAGCGGGTCAGAAGAAAATTACGAAAAAGTATGAGATTATCTATCTGATCGTCAATTGTAACAGACATATGTGCCATACCTTGTCAGAACTCGCTGGAGCGGGCAACGAGGTTCCCACAAGAGCAGCCTTCGACGAAGAGGCTGAGGACTGCTTCTGGGCTGCATTGTTCCATAGGTTTCATTGAAAAATTGCTAGAAGGGGGATGAATATAAATAACGCGCACAACGCTTGTTCGAACGACGAAGCATCGATGAAGAGTGGTACACGGCATAGAGTGTGGGCCTCTGACTACGAATCGGATGATACTCACCTGCAGTAATTTTCCAACGAATATATAGCCTCGACAACATTAATCTTGCATGTTGAGTTCTCAGAAGACTTGTGTGCATCCTGGAGATGTACAGATACGGGAGGAGACGAAGATCGTCTAAGATCATGTCCTTATCGAAGACGCGTCGACTTCAAGTTCGTGCCATCTTCCTCCACCCAGCTCGATATGGCCTACAGCTCTTCAGATCCCATATCATATCTAGACAAGTCGATTCTCTTGAAACTCATACAGGTATGCTCCATATCATACTTATTTTCATCTGGTTGCTGAATTTCGATGACTTTTTACAATTTCACAGTTATATCTTGGCCTTTTACAAACAACGCCCTATCACAAGCAGAGTCCTACAATATTACTCGCGAAAGCGATGGGCGGCGTCCAGTCGTCTGGAGTCCTAGATGGCGGAGAAAAATCGAACTGTAGCGGGGGACTCGCATCTTTGGCTGGTGCCAATGGAAGCTATGCTAAGCATAGTGTTAGCGTTAGGCCTCATTATGCGTGTTCGAAACAACGATCGATCTTTGCAGCAATGTCGGATATCATTGTTTTCATTGTGCCGCTGCGTGATGCAATGTCCGAAAAATCGCCTTTGTTCGCAGAATTCCTTTTAACCAATTCCATTTATGTTTTTCGTTCATTTTCAGTTCTGACACTACATGTCCTTTACGAACCATTCAGATGCATCTTCTTTCGACGATCTGTCCAACGACCGGACAAAATTCTCTCGACTCAGTCATCCTGACTCGTCTATATCCCACTACGCCCCCTCCGATGAAGACGACATAATCATCATAAACTCATCTGATATTCCCTTGGCATCAACCGAGACCGATGAGGGGCTTTATGTCTCTCGCATAGAGATGCTACGCCAGATTCGTGAGTTAGAAGCAGTGCGTTCATCTTAATGATCTCTATTTGTTTTGCGCTCAAGTGATTTTCATCTAGAAACTTCTAGAGATGGAGAGGGAAGAAGCGAAGGAGGTATGAGTAACTCAATATCATATTCATGGTATAACTAAATGAATGCCAGGTTGGCGCTTTGCGTGAAGAAGCTGCGCGTTTGAAAGGTGTTATTGCTCAAATGGCTGTCGCCACTGAGAACGCCATGACATGTGACGCAATTCATGCATCGTCTCAAAAAGTATTTGTGTCCGTGTATCTACCTTCTCTTAGTCTTAACCGCCCTCTGACTCGTACTTATAGTCTTCCATGTGGCCATACCTTCTCACAACAGGCGCTTCAGGACCAATTTGTGGCCAAATTGAAGTTCGTTGTCGAGAATAACCCTCGAATCCCGGCGAATATGCGACAGCCCCCATATACTTCGGATGCACTCCAACATATGCGACGAAGGCTGATTCAATGGAACCCAACATGCCCTGTTTGCCATAAACGTGTTCCGGCCTCGCCTGGAGAAGTCAGGAAGCTAACAGAATTAGCAAAAATGATCCGGGAACTCACCGGGGATCTGGTTCCAGTGGGTGTAGATGTAAACGACGAGTCGATGAAGAGCGACCTCGTTCAGTGGGAGGAATTCTTTACGCTACGAAAAGCGTAGGTGCATTGAGGAGTTCTCTACTTCCTGCAGATCAGTATCACCTTGCCTACATGATATATCTGTTTCTCCTATATATCAACCCGTTTGGTTCAAAGATATTCAGCGCAAGGTTGCCCCGAGTGCTCTCTCAGGTGTCCGTGGCAGGTAGTATCACAACGACGCGTCGATGTCGACCACAAGAAATGCCCGAGGGCAAAGTGTTCAGAAAGATCTCAGATTAACTACAATGTGATGGTTCTTGTTGTCGAGCAGGATGCGAAATTATATGTTCTTGTGGTACCCGTTCTTGTCTCTCGGTTTCCATACTGAAGTCCCTTCGATAGTACTATCCGCTGGAATCCGCTGGACAGGGCACCCGGTGTCAATGCGTAGCATGCATTTCTCACCTATCCATCAAGCCAGTCCATGACCTCAGTTTCATCCTAGCCAACGCCGAACAACTCTATCACAAGATCGCAGAAATGAGCTCTGGTATCTTCCAATTCAGCGTACCATCTCCTACTCGAGGACGCGTTACATTTGGAGCGTCGCAGAAATACACTCATGCGTTGCAATTGGGTGACGCTGGTGAGATGAAATATTTTGGCAGATCTGCTGGCTCCGAGGTGCGTCTACATTCCATAATATTCCGCTCATCCTAACCTGCTTCATATAATAAGCGCTAAGCTTCATAAACTTCATTTCTAGTGAGTGCACTCATCAGACCAGGGGGAAAGGGGCCATCCAACTCACCAAGCACTCGACAACCTCGCCAACCTATATGTTCCCATTCACAATGATAAACGTGATAAATATCCATTCAGCTCTTGAGCTCAACATCCTACATAGTTTCCTCCGGATCCATCCCACGAACGCCCTTGGTCAATTGGCAAATTCTGCATTGACCACGGAATCCTATTCTTCCGGTCTATCAAACACGACAAACTCTTGGATTCACTCATTCCCGAAGCCTATCATACGTCTTCACCAGAACATGGCCAAGAGCGTGAATCCAGTCTTACCCCCCACACAGCTCACCATCTTCTTCTCCACGGCTTCGGTAACACGATCTCGGCCGTGCAACACTATCTCTGCATCCAGCATTCGACTCGCCCAAAGTCTCAGCAGCGTAAGCTGTAGGTCTTGTAGTGACTTGCCACAGTCTAGCCGCCGGAAAATATTCCAGAGACAGCGCATGATGCATCATGAGCGTTGCTGCTAAACTAGTAGTGTTCTGTTCAGACCGTTCTCCTTTTCGTATCCCACATTCTAAATCAACGTTGCATCCCCCCGAAGATTGCAGTACTCGATGGAACATGGATGCGATCATCGTGCAGAAGCGGAGGACACTGATAGATCTTTGCGGCAGACGCAACTCATGTAGGTGTCCATCCTCACCTTCTCAATCTAACGCGCGAGTCCTCATCATCGCAGAGTCTAGCTCTTACACAGCCGCCCTCGATTCATCCATCTTACGTCGACTGCAAAGCCTAGTGACAGCATAACGCTTACGGACACTTTGGTGCCTCCACTGTACCGTCCAAGGACCCGCAATGACTCATTCGAACTCACAACAATCTTCGGGCTGGCGCGCACGACAGACAAACTCATAAAGTGACGCCTCTGCTAGGGGTACTCACGCGTCTGGCGTCTGATTTTGTTTCGCGTGGCTGGAAAGGAAGGCAAAAAGGGTAAGACCAGGATGAATGCGCTGAACTTCGATCTTAATCCCTCTTCTAACAGCAAGAGAAAATGTGGCGTCAAATCGAGGTCGGTGACGCATTCGGTCAATGACGAGGATCATGAAGATCCCGGTTGTCCTGTGTTGCCCGTAGTGCGCGATAAGAATGAGAACTTTGGTTACTGTACTGCCCTAGCATCCGAGCATGAAAACGGTCGTAAGCGTTGTAAACTATGCAGAGAGCCTCCTGACAGAAGGGTGAGTGGGTGTTTTTTTCTCGATCTGGCCTCTGTTCGCTGCTGATAACATCGGTCACAGTGATTTTACCGTCATACATGTACGCAACAAATAGGATCCTGATACCTCTACTTCTAGCCATCATTATGCATAAATTTGACCGAAAGAATCTCCAAGAAATGTGAATCCGAAACTGGCGCTGATGCTCCTGCTATGGGGTGTCCCCTATCACCTATGCAACCGCGATTCCCTAATCCAACCGCTATGGTACTTCGTAGCGCATGCCTCTAAATGTTTTGCACTCTGTTTCCTTGAAACTCCATTGAAACTTTTCACGCGCACGACTCGGAGCCGAAGGATCCCCCCTTTCCGGTGGCAGTGCGGCACCATCCCGTCCCACCAATATGTTCGCACATTCTGTTCCATCCAAACCACAATTTCAGAAGGTATATGGCTGGCAGATTCTTGATTGTACATCCCTATTCTCCCCTTTTACACTATCACACCATCTGGAATTTCGGAGGAAACCTTCACTTGCTCCTCGCAAGAGACAGTGCTCCATGCATGTGGCAGTGCACCACTCCGTCTACTTATGATCATGTTCCCTCTCAACTGCAGGTTGAAAATTGTCGGTGAAACCTCCGGAACTCTTCTACTCATCTATGGCAGTGCCGTATATAACTGTCTAGCCCTGCGCTCACGTTCGACGGAATACAAGTTCACGACCACCCCGACATTCTACATCACTCTGCCCGGTAGTGCTCGGGCCTTACCACCTTCAAGTGGACGATGCGCAGTCCACGTTATCGTCTCTTTTCGGTCCGTACTTTAGTACACACTGTCTGGAGGCAAGACATCCTGCTGATAGCAGTTCTTGATGAACGGACGCATCGCCGGTAACGCTGTCACAACCTTCAAAGACTCAGATCGACACGCTTATCGTCGCATCCCATACCGTCGCATCTATAATATATTCATCTCATGCATCCTCCCTATGATGTCACCGAATTTGTCGAAGACGCCAACCAGATGTTTGTAAGGTCATCACTTGAACGAAAATCCCTTTGTGCGCTACATCTTAATTACGCCTTTGTCTAGATCCTTTAAAAGCCCTCGTTCTTGTGTTCCGACTCCCGTTACTGCATCATGTCATTTGCTACTCAGTTTAACGACTCAACAGAAATCCATCGCCCCGGTCATGTCGACTCTGCGTCCCGATGCGCTTCCCCTGACGACATAATCTTTATAAATTCATCTGATATTGTTCACACATCGTCGGCGGAGACTAGCGAGGGATTCTATGTCACTCCCATGGAGATGTCCACAAAGATTCGGGAATTAAAAGGAGTGCGTACATTTGGTGTGATTGTTATATTCATCTCGTACTCACACGTGTTCTCTCCAGAAAATCTCCGAGGCAGATGAGGGGCGGGTTGCAGAGGTACAGTCGCAATTACTTCTTACCCGCGGTATACTGATACATGAGCACCAGGCTGAGGCTCTGCGCGCAGAGATTGCTCATTTGAAAGACGTGATTCTCAAGGTATCTATCGCACTCGAGGACACAATGACATGCGACATATTGTATACCTCGTCCCACAAGGTTTTTGTGTTAGTGCAAACATCCATCTCCCTCCGTCCCCCTCTCTCTAATTATATTTTTAGTCTTTCTTGCGGCCATGTCTTCTCACAAGAGGCACTCCAGACCCATTTCGAGACTCAATTACACACTAGCATTAGATCCAGTCCTGGTCAATTTCTGTTTGATACGTCACCTCCATATGATCCTCTCACACTCCGAATCCTCTGTCGAATTGGTCTTAAATGGAACCCCACATGCCCTATGTGTCGTACCAGCATTCCAACCCCACCCCAAGAAGTCAAGAGGTTAACCAAATTAGCAAAGACAATCAGGACAATTGCTTCGGGAGAGGGTTTTGGTCAAGAGGTGGATGAAGAATTGAGGGAGAGGCCTGCTTGGTATGCCTTTTTCAAATTAAGACGTCGGGTGGTGTAGGTGTAGGTGTAGGTATGAACTTGATGTCTCTTCTCGAAGCACGACCAAACCACTGATTGATCGTGCTAATAACATACCTTGATATGATGATTCGAGATGGCTACATTCTGGATCGCGACACCCTTGTCAGCGAACAGAGTAAGTAGCTCTACTAGGTATAAGTCATAAAGTTCAGGATGCATATCCAGTTCCTGGGCAAGTCTTGTTGGCGCTGCTAGCACCTATAATAGCCAACAATCAATATGGCGCGCGAAACCCATAAGAGAGGAAAGGTTACCATGTTACTAGAGAACCTTGGATCATCAGGTTTTGCCGACCTGTTGATAGACGAAAACACCCGCAAGATGTCCACGAAAGCGCTTTCGGGTGCAGATAATGCCAGGTCAACGAGATTATACGCTATAGCTGCTTCCACTGTCGGTTCGGCCGATCGAAGACGCTGTAGAAGCATCGATATGGTTAAACGAGTGACCTGGTAGAAAGTAGCTGCGTCTGCATCGTCTTGTTGGAGAATGTCGATGACGAGGTGGTTGAGACGATCAACGATTAGCGGAGCACATATTGTGTTGAGGTGTGAGGTGAGCGATTGCCATTGTGCGAGTGTCCAGGGAAAGGGAGTCGAGCTAATTGCACGGTATAGACCGTGTATAGCGGGGTTTGGTTGGGTTAGAACGTCGAGAGCTAGTGATTCTTAGTAAGAAATAGTACATAGAATGGTGGTCAATGTATACGTACAACTCCCAGTATTGATCTCTGCAACACTCTGTGAGATATAGTCGCATATGGCCGTTGTAGCGGCTTCGCTGTACTGCGGGTGCGACGTGGATATTTGCAATAACGCAGAGACGGTAGAGAACACAAGTTGATCGGGTAGTGCCCAATCTGATAACTAACACATCGTGTCATATCAGAGGAAGTAAGTCAAGGACTGCCGAGAGAATACACTAACCTTCCCAAGAGAGACATTTATTGAAATCGATATATATCAAGTTCACTACGAGTCCTCCGAATATTGCAATGGACACTTGATGCAGGCTTTCGGAACACGGATATGTAAGCCAGCATGCTATCGATGTATTCAATATCTCGCCACGCACCATAAACACCCTCTGCACGGGTTGATCGTCTTCAGAACCATCTATTGTATCTGTTTCCTCAGCTCTCGTCCGAACATTAGCTGCGATGAGGTCTCTAGAGTATAGGAAGTCGTCCTTGGTGTTTCCGACATTCGAAGCGATGTCAGACAAGATACATTGGTGTATATTAAGTTCTAGTCTGTTATAGAGTGTCAGATCAGTGCTCAGAAGGTACTGTTGACGGCTCACCAGTCCATAGGTTATAAGCAGGTTGAGGACAGTGACAGTCAAGTGACGGTGATGTAACTTTCTTCAGCTGGCGTTGTTTTGCACGCGTCTCGTGTTCAAACATCAATTTCAAAAATCGCGCCCCAAGACCTCTTTAGATTCCTACCAAGAGCCCGTTTGTACCAGGCTTGTATACATTCCCATCGTGTATGTTACAGATACAGATGAGTGGCTACACCAGATGTGCTAGCACTCACTAGGTCAGAAACCGGCCGCTCAACTCTCGAATCCCGCGCCTTCTTTTCATCCGGTCGAAGGTTCAGATATTCCGACATGAGCACCCGCAGAATGAGGTTCCACCGACGCATAGTGGGGATATGCAAAGCCGACGCGTCGTCCTAAACACCCAACAAAACGCATAAATCCAATGAGCTCAGCGCAGTCGAGATAACGGTTAACAGTAACACGCCCACGCACCCGAAGAGTATGCCAAACCACAGGAAATGGCTCCGCAAACAAATGCAACACACTGACCCCCTTCTTCAAAAACGGCACATGATCATCTCCCACATCCCAGATTCATCTCGTACCCCGTTCTGAACCATGATTTCCACTTCCCCGATGCCATCCCCATCCCTAGCCCCGTTTCCCCACCCGTTCCCGTTCCCTTACCATTCCCACACCCATACACAGAAGCACCGCTCTCACCTAACCGATACTCCGCAGAAGCGATGGCGCCAAACAACCATCCCGCATCGAGGAAGAAAGATTGGAGGGAAGGGTTTGGTGCGCCGAGGAGGTCGAGGAGTTTGAGGAGTTTGATGGTGGATATTCGTGGGGTTTGGCTAGAGAGTCCTAAAAGACGACGTTTGGGGTTTGGGGGGAGGTAGGTAGTGGACCACTTGTCTACCAGGTGTCTGGTTTTGTGCAGTTCGGTGGATGTATGAGTGAAAAAATGAATGAGAACGATTGACTAATAAATTGAGGTGGAGTAAGGACAGTACACACCTAGCTCCATATACCGAATCAGTATCCATTCCACAAAAGCCTACTCGCCATCGAAGAAGACGAGTTGTACAGAAACATCTTCATCATCTTCCAACCATCCTCTAATCTTTCCTTTCGTTTATCAAGAAGCAGATTTAGAGCCTCTGCTAGATCAAGCATCATCGCACACGGTGTAGCCGAGTCCGTCGCTCCCACAAACTACTTCACGTTCAGCCGCCCCAGTCAGGCAAACCAAGACCTAAAGAAACGGAAACGCACCTGGTTCTGCGGATACGTCGCAAAATACTTGCTATCAAAATGAGCCGACAATGTCACCCGTCTCGGCGCCGTTGGATCCTTCGTAGCGATGATATTGGTGAAATTTCTGGGTCCGATAGGGATGTCACCTGTGAAGTAGTCTTCTTCGACGTGCCATTTTAGTGCTTTGAGGGTAGATACGATGTATTTTCTGACGAGGGTGTTGTTGGCTGTACCAGCTGTGTTGTGTTCAATTAAACAATTAAAACAGTGAGTTTAGTTACGACGAATGAAGGATGAACAGGGTGGGCACGCAAAAGGGCGAGGTATGAGGATCTTGGACAGATGCGGAGAGAAGGAACGTACTCCGCCGAGGGTGGATGCGTATGTCTGGTGTGAGTTGAAAAGTAGATAAATGAGCCATGGCAATGGATAGAGCATGCCTACGGCTGCTATGGGCTCGTAGGTGTGCCAGTGTGAAGGCTGGCTGGCGACTTGCTGCAAGGAAGAAGAAGTTGATTGAATGAGACGTCACGACAAATCACTTATAGACACTACTTCATATGAGCAGTCCGATCTTTCACACCCGACACTTTGTTCTACTAGTAAGTCATAATTATCTCCTCCTCTTTGCCAGCGATCACTTGCGTCTGCCTACAACCTTGGCCTTTAAATTCGAGGTTCGAGCCGATTCGGATGTGTATTTCAAATGAAGTTTCAGCATGTCGCGAACCGGCCAGCAATTCTCGTAATCACCCAGAATATTCCAATTAGTCTGTAGCTGCTGGGGGTGAGTGATTATAGACATTGCGCTACTGGTCTTACTCACAACATTGCAGATCTCGGTAATCTTGTCCTGATCCTGGTTGCGGAAACTCTGGGTCTTGTTCAATTTCTCTTCGGCTTCGTCGTGGACCTGGGCCTGTGCAGATAAAAGTTAGTGGCTCGACTATCTCAGATCAGGTAGAGAACTCACCCATATCTTATCGTAGGTTGACTTGGACCATCCCTTTGCCAACAGCTTGGTCTCCAAGCAATATCCCCCGGAATTAGGCCGACCAGGCTCTCCAGAGGGTTTAGCTATCTTCTCGGAGGCTGTTTCGATATGCTCAGAAGTGTCAGCTCCGTCTTGCTCGAGATCCTGGTCCATGTCGCTTGTCTCTGGGTTCTGGCAGAGGAATCTGTCGGTGAACTCCATCCGGAGTGCAATTACTGGAGTTCTAGTCGGCTCCAGGCAGAAAGACATACGCGTAGAGATGACGGGAAGAGGTGCTCTGATGTATGCAGGCATACTCGGTTCGTGTCGATGCCAATTCAAAATCATCTTCAAGTCCAATTTATGGATCCGAACAAAATGATAGGTCAGGTCCCCTCCTTTGTTTCTTCGTTCTTTGTCATCCTCCGTCCTTTGTTTATCTGTCCTTTGCTCCTCCGTCCTTTGCTCCTCCGTCCTTTGTTCCTCCGTCCTTTGTTCCTCCGTCCTTTGTGCCTCCGTTACTTGTCCATCTTTCATTCCTCCGTCCTTTATTCCTCCATTCTTTGTCCATTCTTTGTCAATCGTTTGTCATTCTTTGTCTAATGATTATACAAGCCTTGGCATGCTCTCTTTGTCTGGTCTTTTTCTTCGTTCTCTGCTCTGCCTGTAGTCACCTTCCCTTTCACCCCTTTGTGTAGCGGTATCGGGCTGTCGGCCAGACCCCCGAAAAACGTGAGCGATAAAAGGAATACCGAAGTCACCACTCTTCCAATACTACTACTTCGAGATCTTGACCAAGCCATGGAGGTGAGAGATATACTATTATACATGCCTCAATAATTTACTGATACACAAGTTCCGCGCGAAGTCTCGATACCGCTTGCTCACCGAACTCAATGGTGCCGAAGGGCCTACGAACGCAATACTCTTCTCGAAAGATGGTAAATTCGTCATCAGTGGAGGTAAAGTTGACCATAGTGCTTTCCTCTCGCTCGCAATTCATTCATCTCCAGGTGACGATGGGAAGGTGCGTGTATGGGAGGTTGCAACTTCGAAGTGTATGCAAGAGCTCCAGCATCCTATCGGGAACTGGGGACAGATAACTTGTCTTCTATGGGTTACTTCTGTGCCCCCGGTTGTTCCAATAGAAAAACAATTCGTATTTATTGGTGGCGGAAGAGGCACCATTGGGCTGACCCAGGTTAGAATGGATTCTGGAGTGCGTGTTCCCTTTATGAAGACATCGGCAGCACTAATCTTGCTACAGCGCCTAGACAATGAATCTACAACCACAGTGTCCGCCTTTCCCATGGACGATGCCGTCGAAAGTATGGCGTACGATGTGCTGAACCATCGTCTAGCTATGGGTAGCCACTCAGGACATCTCAAAGTCCATACCCTCAAGTTTCAGTCCTCCAGTACGTAGCGGCATGACTGCCTTCCTCTGGAATGGATTCACTAACCTTCAAACTAGGACCAGTCTTAGTCCCTTTCTGGACTATCAAGATGGTGCACATTCCGCGTGGAATCCAGTTTTATGGCGAGACGAACGATCATTTACTTGTTCACAATCTGCAAACTAGCGAAATGTGAGCGCATTAATGACCTGATTTCAAAGAGATTCTGAATCTGTTGCAGGATATCATACCGTGTCGCAGATAACGACATCGAATGGAAGAAGCAACTCCAAGGAGGAATGTACGTGCTAGTCCTTTTGTTCTCCGAGATTTCATACATAGGCATTTTCTCCAAGCGGTGAAGCTGTCCTTTCCAAGAATTGGACGAAGCTTCTGATCAATAACCTAACTACTGGCGAATTCGATCTCTACGAATTCCCTCAAGAGATACCGTCCAAAACGTATTCGATGCCATCTACTAGAAGGAAGATCAAGCAATGTGCATTCTTAGACAACGACAAGCTTGTTGTCTGTGGTAGCGACCACGGGAAAGTCTATCTGTTTGAGGCTGAGACAGGCAATATCTATCAGACATTGCAGCAGGACTCTGGTACGTATCTCGATGCCAATCTACTTCTTTTTCTCCCACCAAATATCTCTTCAGACCGCACCCCAATACAGGCAGTTAACGTACGTTTTTCTATCTTACCAATCACGTAGGGTGTCTTATTCAAGTTTCGACTAGTGTTTCAGAGCCCCAAATCGTTCCCAGAATTTGATAGCTACTGGATCGACAAGCCGTAATGGGAAAATCTGTGTCTGGGAAAAGGTGCGTTGGAGTTCGGACTCTCTCGTTCAGATTCACCTCATGAATCCATAGGTTCCTCTTGAGCGTAATGCAGGGGCCTCGGTGCAAGCGCCAGAAGAAAATGCAATTCCAATCAGAACTATAGATCGACAGACACTTCTCTTGATCTTGGTTCTCTTATGGGTGTCATATCCACAATGGTCAGTATTTGTTTCCCAGGTGAGTATTCATTACTATCAGGACCGAGCGTTCATCTTACTCTCTCCTCAATTCATCCTAGATTGTGAAGGTAGCTTTCAAAGCCTACCAAGCACTCAACGAGCCTGAACCTGAACTTGAACCCGAATATGAAGCTAGACATCATTTACTTTACTTATGAATGTTCTCATTTACCTGGCAGTAGTAAATCGAAGCCCTGGAGTTGGTGGTCCACAATTTCCCTTTGTAATTTTACTACGGGACCATCTGATTTCGAACAATGAGAATGGACATGAGATGCTAAAAACCGAAAACCAGCAGCAGACGCGCTTGGACGCGCACGCACGCGTACGGCGGTACGCGTTCGTGAGCGTGACTGCACCGCCACACGCTGTGCACGCTCTTCAAGTTTACACCCCAAAAACCAAACGAAAACCCTCAGGATCAACGCTGTATTGTCCTTTGTCTACGCTGCTATCTAGTTAGCGACTTGCGACAGTGGCATAGGCCTGTCTTGGTCCTAGAACAAACTGTTCCCTCGGATGTTGCAATGGAAGACGTTGAGATTCATGCTAGGAGTTCCGTCCTCGTAGTTCCATCCGTCTCCGAGGAAGTCAACGGTGATTCGACACCTGGTGAAGATAGTTCTGCCAAAGATCACGACAACAATGTGATATCCTACATCGACATTCTCGGACGGGTAAGATTCATGACCTTTCCTTTCGTCTGCAAAGCTTATCTGTTCTTGCCATGTTTTTATAGTTTTTTGGGGGTTTGTTCCAGCATACCCCTCATTGTAGAGGTTTCATCACGTCGGCAGACGATAAAATTGACGGCTGTCCCGTATGACTTTGCCAACAGCGTTGCCTCCGATTCTCTCGTGCAGGTCATGCGCACGATGACGGAAGTAGCGACTAACGAGACACTTCTTCACCTCACTAAGCGCGTCAAGGAATCTTTGGGAACTGCAAAGAGTTTCTGGGAGAGCGTCGGAGACGAGTCGAAATTGTTACCGTTTGTCGACCTCTAGGGTACGTTGGGTGATCTCCTTAATTCATTTTTGTATCGCTAAAAACGTTCTCAAGATGATGTTTGTGACGACGCGAATCAGAGATTTCGCAACCTCATCTCACTCCATATTCGGATCACCTTATTATCTGACGTGTTTTCGACTGCTGATTACGGGCACGGCAGAGCTGCAAACGGTCTCCTTCAAACGCTGATGACGGACACGTCTTCCGAGGTATTATCGGACCTAGGTGCTGAGCTAGCATATAGGAGAACATCATTTTGAAAGCTGGACTGCACGCGAAAGGTATTGATGTTGCTGCCACACCAAGTCCGTCGCCGTTGGATGGATCTCCACGTCAAGCTTCCGTCACTCTTATCGAAGGAGGCACTACTGCCGCTGCCTGCACTACTACCACCAATGGTGTCCAGGCCGAGTCCCTGCCTACTTCTACTCCAACACCGCGGATTCCGCAAAGAAGGGTGGCCCTCGAGAGAACAATGCTACCGCGCTAAAACATTTGACTCACGGACTACCAAATTTTTTGTCGCCCTTCTTCCAAGGTAAGCTCGACGGCATGATCCTGAACCTCGTTTGACTTAGTTTTCACAAACAGCTATGGTTAAGATGTTTCATACGAGGCGCAACCCGGATGCTGGCCAGAAGAAGCAAATCATGTAGTCGTCAGTCGTTCCCGCCAATATTATGCTCAAGCATATCACGCAAAAACATCTTAGTCAGTTTCTGTATTATTCCTCAGTCGATAATATATGCTCAATTTATCTTGATTCTCAACGGATAAAGTCGCGTCTTTCACTTATCATACCGTCATGCTCGGACTAGTGACTACGCTGTTAGTAGATGGTGAGTATCCTATCCTTGTTAGATGGCATTGCGTTACAAATGACTATCTCAGAACGTACCACTACAAATACTCTGCATACTGTGGAGCTATGGGCTTTATATTGGGTGGGCGGAGTGGATGCTGTGCTAGATGTATCCCAGGAGTTCATGGGGACTATCAAGAGCATCACAAATACCAAGGTGGAGGACCGCTCGGAACTTGTGCAGCAGGAGTTCGTACATGCCTATGGAGGTCTCGAAGTTACTCTGCATCTCCTTCATCCCATCATCTCGTCCAAGCCGCTCTTCGAACCAGGTCAAACTGTGATGCCCCTGAACCGTGACAAGAAGGACACCGACCCCGACTATTTCGAACCGGATAGTTTCCTCCTCAAGCTACGTTTAGCGGCGTTGCCTGTAGTACGCGATCTTTGGGAAGCCTCTTGGTTATGCTCAGCGCCTCTTTGTGTCGGTAAAGCTGAGTGCAGACGGTTCTCGAGCTCACAACTGGCGGGAACGAGGAACCAAAAGGTGATGCTTATGCAGAGCATATCGTATCTGGAGCGGTGCCGAGAATCAATGGACGAAGGTCGCATCCGACCACTCATGGACATGGGTTTTCTTCGATCAGCTGCCGAACGCGCTCTGGTGCGGACCCACAACAACGTTGAAGCGGCAACAGTGTTGCTTCTCGCCCATCCGTTCCCCTTGCCCCCTGGTCTCGATCGTGTGGTTCCTAAAACTGCAGCTAATGTCAATCCCGCTCCTCTGGATGTCGCTCCTGTCATCGAAGCAGCAGTTGATAACGACGGGGTTGCAGTCGAGGCTATGCCCGTCGACATCCGTCTATTGATGACGAAGTTGTTGCGGATCCGACGGTCAACGATGTTCTAAAGGCATCTGCTACAAGTGATTCTCTCATTTCGTTCACTGAACCTGTGGTCCAAGGAAAATCTGCGGAGGAGTGGCGGAAGAGACTAGATGAAAATTGGTAGAAAGGCATGATCATTGGTCGATGAGCACATTTCCTTGACCTTCATATCGCGTTCATCTGCCGCATCAGTAGCAGTCGGTCCGCGATCTTGTGGAGAATGTCAAAGGGTTCTCTCCTTCTGCATTCGATGTCCAAGAACAATCACTTGCTAATCGATGCCGACTTCTCGCTCTTGTTCTTTGCGAAACGCCTTCCTCTCTAGGGACGGGACTGAACTCCGGGCTACGCTGATGGACAATTTGCTGGCCCTGCTGCTGCATCCTCTCAGTACAGATGACCAACATCCCTGCGTGCCCAAATGGTTGGCTGCGCATCTGTTGGTCACCGAATCACTGTTGACGTTGAGCGACGAGCCTCGTGCTATCACTTTACCCAAAGAAGATGAACCCATTGTCGCGGAGGACATTTCTACTGGCCCGCCTCTTGCTGAAGCGCGCTCTATCATCTTCGATTTCTGCTTGCGGCTCCTTGCTATACCTAACCTATCCAGCGACGAGTTACTACCACCCACCCCCCCCCCCCCCCGTCTTTTCGTCTTGCTCACACGCGATCACAAAGTTGCCACTCAATCTGTCAATCGTGGTGATATATCACTTTAGGTCACAGGCAGTTCTTCGTACATCACTACTATTTCTCGTCACATTGTCGAAGACTCGACTACTGTCCAGCATGTCATGCAACAAGCAATGAAACGGTCTTTTATCTTCCTCCTTCTCGGATTGTAGAGGTCCGTACCTGCAATGCGATGGCGGTACGGGACTCGCAAACATTCATAGAAGTCACCAAAGCATTATGCCCACTCGGATCATGCTCCGACTCTGATCATCTTAGTCTAAAAGACGAGTTGTTGTCTCCGAATCAGAAACCTCTGCAGACCACTGAGGCAGCCACCGTTGTCGAAGTCAAATGAGACCGCTTCCGGGAAATATTTGGAAACCGTAGTCCAATTTCTTGTTGGCAAAGTCGTCAGAACCACGAAAGATACACCGTGCCTGACAGGCGTCTTGTGTCACAGGTTTCTGACCGTGCGGTAGTCATGCTGGAGGAGAATTTTGTGGCAACCCTCAAACCTGCCCAAGCCGATGTCGACCTCAACTACTATAACGTCCAAGGTTCTGTTGGTTCCATCCCTCGTCCACTTAAGTATCTGTAAGTTCGCATCTGTGCATCTCACCCATTTACTAACTACTCATTTCCAGAATGCATTTCGAATATTGCAATCAAGATGAGTCGTGCGTCGGGAAACAGAGAGTCCGGCGAATGCAAAGTTGAGAGAGTGGAGTCGTTCGCTTCGGAGGACGAAGAAAGAATAAATTGAAGATTTAGGTCGTCAGGAGACACCCGATTTATATTAAAATCCCGCTCTACGCATGTACGGACGGGTGAGTATTCTATCATCTCTCTAACTGGATCAATTTTGATACCTTTATTAGGAAATGGAGGATGTACATTACACTGCGGAAGACAAAATAGATGATGACGGCGACGAGGATGTGAAATGTTTTTTGGTGAAGACGGGAAGCGAAGATACCTCTAATACCGAGGACGAAGCAGACGGTGACGATCTCGAGCATAGGCTCGTGAATTAGGGCAGCCATAGGATGGCGAAGGCCATGAGGACGAGGACGAGGATGAAGAAGACGATGACGACGATGACGAACAAGGAGATGAGGACGAGAACGGTGCAGAACTAGATGAAGAGATAATCTGGCAGGTTCTCGATGGTGACAACGATGGTGACGAAGCTAAGGAAAATATGGATGACCAACCTGAAGGTAAAACTTCAGTATTTGTTAACTTTTTCACCGTCTGAAGTTATTTCAGAATCCTATATCAATCAATCACCCACATCACTACTGAAGCAGATGATGAACCTGATCTGGTGTCGGATGATGAGTGAGTAAATAGTCGTGCTCTTGTGTGTGCCAATACGAACTCCAATTTTGCAGTTACGGGATTCGTCTTCCTGGAGAACAGCACTGCGCAAGCTGGTGAAGACATCTTCGGGTTCGGTGATTCCTTTGTCAGTGGCCCATCTGACGGTAATCGAGAAGGTCCGCTCATCGGCGTGGTAAGTCTCGACCATCAATTATCGTACATCTATAGTACTCACGTAGTATCAGACGAAAACGTCCAAATACTCGGTCGGGCCCGGAAGGTCCTCCTGCCCCTCCAGTGACTACCACGCGCTCCTGCCCAACGCTTCGTTGCAAGCAAATTGCACGCCGTCTGGAATCAGCCAGTGCTCGCCAGGCCCAAAATATCATCAGCAGTGGTACCAACGACCTTTGGCGCAGGTCGGGAATTCGTTCCTCTTCCATATATCTGTGATGGTATTGTCGAGACAGCTACACTATCGGTCCGGGAAGGAGTCCGTGTTCCGGTCACATGATCAATAGCGCTCCCTTTGTCCCTTTGTCTGCACTTCCTCCACCCTTCCACCACTACCTGCCACCAATGCCTCCCGGAATCTTAGCACCACAAGGCAACACTACCCAGGCAACAAACAAGATGGGCCTTCTATGGCTACCCATGTTTTCTGTGCATGATGGTGCAACTGCAATCAATGATCTCGGACCACTCATCCCCCCCCTGACGCGTCTTACGACTCATCGTTCAATTCGCTCTCGCGTATGTTGAAAGGCCTCATCGCCGCAGATATACAGACAATGTCAATCTCCAATCCACACTTATCATCTTGCCTTTGGCACGCGCTTATGATAATAAACCAGCTCAGGGGACAGCTTCTGCGTCTATCAAATCTCGACGTAGAACCGTTAGATCTCACCCGGATTCGGAAGAAACTCTTTGACCTTGCAGAATCCAAATGGCTTGATATTGCGAAATGGCTGGATTATTTATCCAGAATTTGCCTTACCTCATCCACGCGCACACATCTGAATTTGGACCAGCGACATCTCATCTTCACTGTTATTCTGGACTTTGTCCAAACCTGCTTCTACAGCTATGACGACTCTCCCAGCGTGGAGCAACATAATATCCACTCCCTCATTCTAGACGATTGCCTACTATTCGCTGCTCGTATGTGGTATGGGAAAGCGGTCCGGACCAGCTTCAGAGATCTTATATCTCCTACAGCAGCTACTCTATTCGCAGGTACTCAGCTAGAGGTTCTCGTCCGACAGAAAAAATTCGACTGGGTAGTAGAGAACATATGTGACTCCTGGGTCCACATATCACGGGAGCAGCTCGCTACAGTATTTCTCGCAGAGTTGCAACAACGGTCTTACGATCTCTATTCGCGCATATCCCATCTCTCTTACAGCATGGTATTGACGGAGTTATTCGACGCTATGGACTCGACCTTCTCTCGCCATCTCGTTTCTCAGAACTCTCTCCACATCGTCACTCGGGTCTTGTATCACGTACAATCCGTGATACATCATGCATATACGGGTGCTCAAGGCCAAGAAGCACGTACCTTGATGGTGACAATTACTTCATCAATCATGAAATATCTGGCTCGTCGTATGGAGGGGATGGTCGGGATATCAAGTATTGTTCTCGCCCTCAGAGCGGGCCTTCTACCAGCCATGTTAGGCTCTCTTGCATCGATCGATGTACCAGGTCGCGTACGAGAAGACACTATGAAGGGTCTGAAAGAGGACTTCCGCAACGTCTTGAACATAATTCGAAAGCACATGCTCTACTTGTCGGTCTTGCGAGAGGTCAAGAGGGAGGTGAATAAGATGGTGAAGGGCTTCTCATTTGGTCGTTTCGGAGGAGTTACTCGTTACACAGCATGGGTTGAATTTGAAGCTAGACTTGAAAATCTCCTCGCCATAGCTGGTCCGGACATTCTCAGGCGGTGTGATAACGATAATGTGAGACATTCTCAAATTAACATTATATCAGACTGACAGTCCGCGAACTCGTATAGTGCCGTCGGAGGGACGTTCGATGGAAATTCCCGTACTGCTCAGGGTGCCGCGAAGGCTGTTTCTGCGGCAGCGAATGCCAAATCGAAGTATGGAAAAACCATCGGCAGCGTTGCAAAGATATACAATTGCGACTCCAAGGCATGTGTTACAATTACTTGTCAGCTTCTTCTACTTATTATACATACACCATCGCAGAAGGAACGGAAATTGCACTGTCCCAGACCGATCTCGACTTTGCTGAGAAAGTTATTCGGTGCGAAATCCGGAGGAACAGTAATCATAGATTTGGCGTCTGCGGTGCGGTGGATTACACCAAAGTGCCGCCACAAATGTACATGGTGGAGAAGGCCTGCTCCGATATTATCGTGACCATTCCTAATGGGATATGCTTGATTAAATTACCCCATTTCAAGGTATTTATGAGCAATGTTATTTGTTTTGCGCCGTAGTACTCACTGAAATCATTCTAGAATCCAGTGTCCTTGAGCAGGGAGTAGGGGATCAGACTCGCGAGCTTGAAGACGCTCAATCCTCTCGTTCCTTGTATCTCTCATAGCTCCATACCCAGTTTACTTTTCCAATAAACGATCACAGGAGAGTCCATATGCATAAGCTGGTCAGAAGCGCGTTGAGAGCGGGTCTTTACTAATGGATGCGCGTTCAGGTGGGAGACTGGGAGTGACTGTGACAGACGCGTACTCCCCCTCTAAGTAATCTGCATGTTTCCAAGGGGGTGCCAGGATTGTATTCCGACACACCGGGTAGGTAGGTAGGTCCGGCCAGATGTCTTGGCTGAAGACTCCCTGATCAGCAGACTCGAATCGTCTTTGGTCACCTCCTTTCTGCTTCCAACTACGACAACAACAAGAAGAAACTTACCGGAGGTCGTAACGGTCATAGCGCGAAACTCACGATTCACCCTCAAAACCGCAGACAGCAAAGCGGATCAAAAAGTACAGACAGACTTGGTCGAACAACATGAGCATGGCGAACCTTACCAAAACGCGAAGGGAGGGAAATGGACGCGTATCACATTCAGGTCCGATTTGAAAAGGTTGGGCATGGATAGTATCGACGAAGACAATGACAGGACTTCTCTGTGACGTTGACGCAGGGACTACTGCTGGTGCCACAGGGCTCATATAAACCTCGCTAGGGTACTCCTATTTAGACAGCATGAACATCCCCGCCACTTTTAACGGTTTCTTTGATTCACTTACACTTGAACCTGCGGACCCAATTTGAGTGAGCGCGTTGAGCGTGCCGCTCAAATCCGATCTGAGCGCGCGATGAGTACGCGCTCAGCGCGTCGCTCAGCGACACACTCGATATTTCCTGGAGATTTTTTTTTGGAAAGATGATTGATTTTCGCAGAATTTTTACGCCGGAAACAGGACCGAAACATGATATATCTTACCACGAGAAATATTTATCAGAAAGATATATCCTTTTTCCTGCAGAAAGATAGCCAGAAATAGTTCTCCTCTTTGTACGGAAAGATATCAGAGATATTTTCTATCTTTTTTGGATCTTTCTTGCAGAAAAGATGTGAACAAATATGTCATTTTTTTACCAGAAACATCTACGTAACATATATTATCTGTCTACAATCTTTTTTCAAAAATCATCTATTATTTTCCCTCGGAAAGATGGGTTGGGGAACATTTGACGTGTTTCTTTGGCCATTTTTCCTGGGAAAAATAGCCTGGTGCCCGCAGTGACTCCTCAGGAGTTATTCACTGTTTATAAACGCGCCGCAGGCCGGATTTTTTTTTTCGGCCATGTTTATCCGTTTTTAACACCTAGGGTAAACAGGCACGTGACACACCTAAAAGAGCTATAGCAACGTCCGTTCTTGTGCAAAAAATTTTCATTGTTCAGAATCCTAGCTATAAGTCTTATTGAGCTCGATCCCCTCCTCTTTCGAAGAAAATGAGGCGAATTTGACAAAGATTTAAATATGTGACGCCTCTCGTATCGGCGGCACAGCCACACTTGTGGCCAAGGCCATCAGCAAATTCCCCGGAGGATGGTAATGGCATAATAATGCCGCACAACCCGATCATCATGTACAAAATCGATGCAAAATCTATGTGTTCGGTTGCCCTCGATCATTGTGGCCAGACGATCGTTATAACCGGGATATAATCAGTGGTCTTGTCTGTCACAATAAGGGACATTGCAATGTATGTAACAAATCATGCACGTTGTAACGTGACGATGACCCGATTATGATCTGTGTGCGCGCAAGCTTGAATTCGGCTTGTTCTATCAAAAGAGCACCAAAATGTAGGCAATATTTTCCACTGATGCAGGACAAGGAAATCTCAAACAGATGTTATTATCAGGTATGTATATAAAGACGGGATATTAAGAGGCGGTAGAGTACGTCAAGGGACGGTGACAAGGAAATGGTATATGGACTTCAGCTTGCAGGCTGATCACTGGGAGGCTCTGAAGTAGCTTCAAGTTCTCGAGCTTTAGATTGGGCCATCATCTGCGATGCCAACGTTGGTCCAGAATTGTTGTCGTAGCTAGCTTCGGTAATGCCATCGAATACTCGTCTGGGAATAAACGTAAATCGAGAGACTAGGAATAGGGTAGGAAGACTCTCACGAGTCCCACCACTCAAGAAGATCGTCGAGATCTTCCTGGCACATCGACTCCGCAGTTCGAATGATAACTTCATAAAAACGACGATATGGCCAAGCCCGAGGAGTGCCGCCCGCAGAAAATGTTGACTGAGACGAAAGGGCAAAATGAATCTATAAATCTGTCAGCTGGACTGCAACTCTACAAAGAGGAATGGATAACCTACAAGGGTAGCAATGTATGCGATAGAAGGGATACTAACCTGATGGACATTGTGAAGGTAAGCATTACCGGAGCGGCGGCTCTTGGTGCCGTCAAGCTCGAGAGCAGTGGACGGTCCATGGAAGACATGCAGCCACCCCTGGAGATCCCCCGATTTGAGTTTGATGCATGGAAGAGATACAAAGTACGTACACGAAGGAGGATGTCATGCTTGAGAAAACCACGAAACAGGTTGTCCTTGTCAGCTGTCCCATCAAGGTACAGCATGTTGGGAAAGTCCTCCGGATCGTTGTAAATGATATGGTTTTGGAGGTCGCGACGTACCCTGTATAAGTAATATGAATAGATACCTCAACTCAACGTGGATCAGATACGTACTGCTCGTCCTTCCAGTTCAATTGCGCCGGACAGAGGAGCTCACCCGCAGCGGCGTGATGAAAACCCAGCTGGGCACGATTTCCCGCAGCAATGAGAGTGGGGTTCCACTTATACCACATACCAATGCTTGTCTTCAATCCCTTGATGTCCGTCCCACGCGCTGCCTTTCGAGCCTCGTCAAGCTGATGTACCAGTTGTCAATATTGTTGGATTCAGATTAGTAATAACGCACCATGCGGCCTAGAGTACGTGGTCCCTTTATCTTGAGCTCTTGAAGCCGGTCTGGAAGTGTTGGTGCGAAGACAAGCAGGTGGGTATAAAGCTTGTAATGGTCTAGCTTCCTATCACAAGTCAATCAGTAAGGTGTGATGAAGAAGGAACACTGGCTCACTTTGCTGAATAAGTATCAGGAGGTGCAGTAGGGTCAACCGACCGCCCGTTCGAGATGACTATATCCATGGGTGTGAAAAGGTCGATATATCTGCCAATAATACGGCCAGCCAAGATGATCGGGTCCGAATCTTGTACTTTTCCCCTGCATAGCATGCTATCAGTCTTTACATGGTATAACAAAATTGTCAAAGTCAACCTCTTCCGAGTCCGTGGCCGCAATTCTGCATCATCTTCAGAGCTCGAGACAGACCCGCGACGACGCCTTGTACCATGACCTGGCATCTCGGGGCGAGTGTGAGAGCTTGAGCGATGGCCATTATCAGGTTGCCGGGACCTCTGAGGTGAACGAGATCTACGAGAAGAAGGATCACGGGAACGTGAATGGCTAGAACGGTGATGGTGACGACTGCGACTGCGACTGGGTGAGTGAGATGATGGCCTGGCCATAGACAAAAAGAGAGATATAGAGATTCTAGGCTCTCTGCACCTATATGTAGTGAATACGACAGAACCACTCGAGCACTTACTGCATGGTGGTTCCATGTCAAGATTTTGAAGGAGGGAAAGTCGTTGTTTGTTCCAGTTTCTGTCGGTAAGAATATTGTCATGTGACACAAGGTGTCGCGCGAATGGGGTCCGTGTTCGGGGAATGGAATGGTTGATATTGGAGTACTGATATCAGTGCGTAGATTTGGGATGCTGGCCGATTGGCCCGATACTTGCGTCAATGGGAATTCGAGGAGAACGAATATTGTAGTAAAAAAGATATAGATGATTACTGGTAGGCGTACGAGAAAAAAGCGGGTTAGAGGCCGCATGGCGCCTAGGATCTTGCAATCCTGAGGATAGCAGCTGGAGACAGCAAATTACGAAGTGCGATAACTTTCTGAATTGTGAGTTGAGAGTCACAATGGTTGCAGGAGACCGCTGTGACGCAAGTTGGGTGAGGTTTGGCAATGCGATGATAATCTAGTATAATCGATGCTGAGACGATTGCGATCAAGTTCATCAACGCAATCGATCTTAATCGTGAGAATTAGGTGCTAATCTAGGGCAAATATTATATCAAAATGGCAACAATCCTGATCAATTACGATCGCCTGTAATTCTCTGGGGATTTTGCTGATGCAATTCGCGGCGATTTGTCCAAGATTTTTCTCAGCTATTTTCAGACACGGGAAAGCATTCGACAGTAAGAAATCATACCAACGGAAAATGCGAACATATGGTGGCCCTCACTGGACAATAATCAGCAAATTCTTAGTTTGATTCGGTATGCACCAGTGCATACTGGTTTGCACTGGTATGACCTGGCTTGCACCAGTTCATCTCAACTCATTGTAGTGCATACCACAACCCAGATCCATTTTGTACTGTGTACCACATTGATTTGAACTAGCCCACTTTGCCACAATCCGTATTTATAAGATGCACGTGATGTTTACGCGTGGTTCATTGTGCACTGACTTGCACTACAATATCTCCCATCTGAATTTTATTTGCACCAGAATAATAGATTTCACCTACTTTTAATTTTCCTCTCAATTTGGGCCTAATTCGTTGCTCCTCCAAAACCTTAAATTCGACTCTCACTCCCAGTCACTGTCAGCGTCTTCAAACCTCTGTTGTTCCCTGCATGTCCCACCATCATTCTTCCCAACATATTACTCTCCCTCAGAGGGGATCCTGTCTCAGATGTCAAGACTGTGGAGGATCTTGTTTCTTCTATCCGGATTATGATGGCCCCTTGGTTGTACGTCCAGACATCAATTTTCCATGTGTTCATCTTGACTCTATGACCTCATACAGAATCCTCGTAACTCCAATGATACTTGTATCTGCACCCATGGATACATATATCACCAGTTTCAAAACATCTCTGGCACCCAATTGTCCAATGATCCCAATCTCAAATTTTGGAGAGGAGGGCATTTAGCAACAAAATGTGGTGGTTTCTTCTCTGTACGTCGTTCTCACAGACATAATGTTGCTTCCTCCCTCTGGACCTTTTCTTTCTCAGAGTGATCTGGTGTGGTCACATACATCTTTGTGTCTGTGTGGTGTTTCTTGGATCCGACATTCCAATCTTCCTCCTTTAGTGTGCGTACACTTTTTCCCTTTCTAGACGGAGAATCCTAAGTCTTTCTGCCTCTTCAGACTTTCTCCCATGAGCCAATCCTCTTCTAGAGAGCCACCAGCACAGGATGCCAGTCTCACTTCTTCTTCATCCTCCCTTTTTCCGACTATCAAATCACTTTCAGCTCCTATCTTGCCTCTCGATACTTTAGCAAAGCCTCCTCTTCAGGCTTTTAATCCACCCCCACCACCCATTGCTCCATTTGACCTCCCCATTCCGGACAGGGGTACTATCCAGAATCAGCGTATGGCTAGTGCTTCTCGGAATCTTCCTCAACACAGCGGCCGGGGTCGGGGTGCCCTTCGCAAGCAAAAAGGGTCTATTATCAAACCTCCAACCTCCAGGTCATCTCCTGCAGGCAATAGTCATGCCTCGGGCTCTCAGAATAACCCTTATCCTTTTAGTCTAGCACCAGGAGTAGAGACAGCACACCAAAATGACGATACCTCCACAAAACAATATTTAGTGGCACTCCTCCCTTTCACGGTAAATTCTTTCAAATCCTGGTCACATACTTTCAGTGTTCCTAACTGGTGTCTATTACTTGTGTAGCATGGTCTTGGAGAGCTGCCAGGAAATCCGTCGCCGGCCTACAAATTCAAAAGCACTCAAACAAGTCTTCTTTTGAAGGCTTTGGACAATGCGCACCTCACATTCACCTTCACTGTCGATCTCCCACATGAAGGCCCATTATGGCAGCTCCTCCACCAGGAGCTCAAGTCTCATCTTGCCGTATATTCTTTGTACTTTCAAGATGCGTTCAAGCCAGCTAATGATTTTGACGACCTTCCTTGGTCTCTTTTATACGCAAAACGGGGGGATGCCACCGTTCCCAGGACTTGGACTGAACCTGAGGTCTACGGTCGCACTTTCACTATAGACGGTCTGGCACCACTCATCAAAACCATCAAGAACCCACTTTCAGATGACGGACTGTTGGTTTTAGGTATACTTTCTATCTTTCCCAGTCGCCCATATCAGTCCTCAATGATGTCCTTATCTAGCTCCAAAACATAGCAATATAACGGGGCCCATTTCACAATTTCTATCTGACGATATCCCTGGCACACATGCTTGTTTTCCATTCAGAGCTCTCTCGACTCTCGATTGGCTCAACATGCATCTGGAGGAGGTGGTTGATTGCTTCGAAGGTCTTTGTCCTGTACGTCGTATCTTATTTGTCCTGTTCCCTACTCATCAACAATCTAGACCAACTCCCATAAACGACACTCCCGGTCTCCTTCACCAGAACTCTATACTCGTCAAACACGCCAGCGCCTAGATAATGAGGCTCTATTTCTCCTTTCTTCACAGTCGTCTCCCGATCCACCAAGTCCTGGTTCCATGTGGTCGGATCTTGCCACTTCTCAGCAAGCCCTTCCACCGGATTTCTTTCAATTGGAAGCCAACGATTTCCAAACTCAAGTGCCCGTATTGAATATCTCTCCAAGCCCCGAGCCTCCTGAACCTCACACATCACTCGTTGACCCTTATAATATGGTCAACATCCCCCGCGCCTCGGAGATGTCAATATTACTTTGGCAGTCTCACATAGCCCGGGAGGCGTTGGATCCTCCTGAGGATGCCCATGTCTCAATCGAAGGACCTTCACCCAGAGCCATAGCTCAAACAATTGCAGATCTCCTTGCGTTCAATTCACCAGATGAAACAGGGCCTTTCGACCCTCAGCCAGGAGTAGAATGTCCCCCGGCAGCCACGTCAGCATTTTTCCATATTATTCGACGTATTGAAATGTACGTACTCTTATCTGTCTCCAAAGACTGTCGTTGACCTGATATTCTTGCCAGTCGATCTGGAATGCCCAACCAGTCCAATCGTGCTGTAGGTGCTATTGGAGTTGGACCTGAAAGAGCGGTCTTTCGGGAGGCGATATCTCTCCGATTGGAGGATCAAACCAGATGGAGCGAACGTACCGATGGGGGATATTCTCAGCCCATATTCACTACTTTGTTAGGTGAAACAATGCAAAACCGTACTACCGCCTTCCATGTCGATGGGGCACTTGCTGCGTTACATATGGGCATCTTGGGAGTGGGTCCAGAACCCATGTCTCCTTGGATCGTCTATGCCGCAACACAGAGGGATTGGGATGGCATGGATTTGTCTCTAGATTTCATTCGAGCGCTGGATCCCTGTAAAGCTACTCTCCTAGGGCCTTGGTTTGATTTCCCTCGAGACATCATACTTGTATTTCCTCAGGATTTTCATCATCCTGTCGTACAGATGACTAGTCATTATCTGTCACTCCAAGTACGTCTTCTATACCAGTCTGGCTATCTTTCACGTAGCTCATAGCTCTTTGCAGGCGTCTATGTTTTCTCGACCTCGCTCTGCTAAAACTCACCGGTTGATACATCTTTCTTTGTTATGTTGTGTTCTTATAGGGCATGCTGCTCCATGGACACATCCCGAGTTTCTAGCATTTTCTCGAGGATTTGATATACAGCTCGCCTCCGCAACGAGCATGACAAAGGTACTACATTTTTGCGTATCATGGCTGAGCCTGACTGACATGTTCCCAAGTTCTTTTCTCCCCCTACGTTCGACGCTCGGCTTCTAATGGCAGGGCTTTACAACCGCCAGGTCAAAACTGTTGAACAAATAGTAAACCGCCTACAATTCATCTCTACCGAGTTTGAATCGGGAACATCTACATTATGGTTCAATATCCTTCAGTTACGAATTCTTCGCTGGCTTTCAGGTATGGGTCATCCTAGGTCTCTGAGAGGTCTGGTCGTCAGCAAGGATGACTACGAGCGAGACCGATGGGATCCTGTCTTGAGAGCCCGTCTTCTTTTCTTTTCTTTGTCCGACACGGATCTCCTCCCTAATGATCCTGACTTCAAAATTAGGGTACGCTCCTCCATGTTGTTTGGATACCTTTTTCTCATGGTGTATGCTTTCAGATTGAGCTAAAGTTGAATGGGAAGGACGACACTCAATTCCCAGAACCTTGCCTAAATTTTCACCTCTGTGACTTTGCATTCGACATCTCATTCAACTCTTGGTTGAAGAACGCGTTATTGGAGCCTTGCTCCCTGGACGATCCTTCACCGGTAACAGTCTTCGATACTTGGTTCCACTCTGTCATGGTTATGCAGAGGGGTAATTATAATAGGACCTAACCTTGTATTGATTTTACTCTGTAAATACTTCTTTGCATGAAAATAATGCTGTCTTCGTGGTCTCACAACGCGTTCAGATAAAGACAGTAAACTGACGCGAAGAATTCTCAAGCGTGAGAAAAAAAGTTCTAGCTGCCCAAACTTTTTTTCTCACGCTTGGAGAAGGAGACGTCAATGATCTTATCTTATCAGACTATCTTCTCTCAATAATCGGTCATGTCTGTTCAACTTCTCAATCTACGTTCGGCATATGTAGTTCTGCAAGACAGAGTTCGAATTGCTCTAAGGACCCAATTAGGTGATGCAGAGAGACTTGAACAGCAAAAAGAAGAGGTAGTTGTGTTTATGAGTGCCGCTGATCTGGTGAGTTTTCCCGACCACTATTCAGTCTCATGTATCCATGTCTTGTGCAGCATAGAACTTGCTTTCCAGCGGCTGAATATTCAGTCCTTCAATCCAGTCTCACCACTATGATTGATGGCCTGAATCGGGCAAAAGAATTGTCGTCGGACCCCTCTGAAGGACCAGCTATATCAATATCTCACCGGCGATCTAATGGCAAACGAGGTAGACCAAGAGTCCATATTGAGCCTCACTTCCTTTCATTTGCCTTGGGAGTACGCGGACCCACAGGATTGGCACCCGTTATTGGATGTCATCCCAGAACTATCAGAAGAAGAGCACTGGAGAACGGTCTAGTCAATCCGGGTGCACCAGTCTATCAGGACACTTCCTTACCTGATGGACGGATACAGCGTACATGGACTTCATCCGCGCCAGCTATTTCACGCATCAGCGACGATTATGATGCATTGGATCTCGAAGTTGCAGCAATTTTGGAGCTCTTTCCCCGCTTTGGCCGCGCCATGATAGGTGGAGTTCTTCAAGCCAGAGGCTACAAAGTGCCACGGGATCGTATAGAAGCTTCCTACAGACGTGTCCATGGATCCCCTGCTATTTTTGGCGACCGGCGAATTATCAGAAGAGTTTACTCTGTTCCTGGCGTCAATTCACTTTGGCACCATGACGGTCAACATGGTATGTAATTTCAAGTTGTGATTTTTTCTCTTATTAACATGCCTTTCAGGTCTGATCCGCTGGAAACAAGTGACGCATGCTTTCATAGATGGAAAGTCAAGATTCATCGTGGGCCTACGTGTCAGCAACAACAATCGTTCGGATACTGTTCTGGATCTTTTTATGGAATCAACCGCAACTCATGGTTGGCCTAGTAGGCTCAGAGGAGATCATGGTACCGAGAACGTTCTTTGTGCAAAGAAGATGGAAGAAGTTCGAGGCGTAGGAAGAGGTTCTTACATATGGGGCAGGTGCGTCTATTTTTTCTCTTTTCCAAGTAATGTATTTATGGTATTATAGATCTGTACATAATTGCAGATCAGAGAGAACGTGGTTCGATTGGACAAGAGGTTTGGGGGAGAAATGGTACAATTTCTATTACGACCTCGAATTCAATCATGGGCTCGCGTACGACAACCCCACTCATATCTGGCTCCTCCAACACCTTTTTCTTTCTGCCCTCAATGAAGAGGCTGTCGAGTGGATCAATGCTTGGAATTGCCACAAGATGCAACTTTCTGGAGAGCGTAATCGTAGCCCTCGGGACATGTTCATCTTTGGTCTAATTCAACAAGGTCCTCGCGGGGTCGAGCATCTAATATCTCGGGGGGATGAGGACATCGTTGATACAGAGAATTATGGCATTGATTGGGAGGCGCAGCGCAATCCTCTCTTGATGAATCATCTACGCCATAACAATCCAGAGGAATACGATGACACCAACCCCTTTTCTACCTTTGCATCGCCAGAAACTATGGCGGAGGTCATATGTGACTCACCAGGTTGTATGCTTTCCCCTTCCCAACTCCAGCTTCTCGACAACATGCTACAAGCACGTCCTGACCGATTCAGCAGAGATATGCAGGTTCGTAAACTTATCTGGAGGGATTCATTGGCACTTTGTCGTACATTTCACCACCCTATATAAACTCCCTCAATGAAATTTACTTCCGTTCGGTTCTATCCGGCTCTTTGCAATGTTTTTTCAAGGGACCGACTCCCCTCTCTTTCCTGACCATCGTACACAATGTCCACCGAGGCAGGCAGAGCTCTTCTTACCTTACGCCGCTCTCGCCGGTCTCACACTACCACTGTTCGAGACCTCACAGTGATACCGCTCACTGATCCTAGCCACCGTCGTCACACCAGCCTGGCCATCTCGGATGACAGTCACCCTGCAGATCGTGAAAACTATGAACATCTTCAGAATGATTCAGGATCAAACGACGAAAGAGAGATAGAAGTTCTCTCTGTCTATGGCAGCCAATCTCAGTCTGATGCCGAAGATGAGGAAGCCCCTATAATCAATTCTGCTCCAGGTACGCTCACAGACTCCTTGTTGCACCATTTCTTTCCCCAAGTCTGAGTATCTTGTTCATGCAGGTCTTAGAAGCCCTCGATCCTTACCCAGCGCCCCCTTTGATGACGGTGCTTTCCAAGTTATGCTCCAGAAAATTGCTGCTCTGACTGGGGAGAAATTCAAACCCGTTGTCTCCTCTGCACCCCTGCCACATCATCTAAATCTACTCACCAAAACACCGGTACAGGCTGAACCCACGTCTGAACCTGCTTCAATTGTTTCTCGGGAAATATCTGCAACAATTTTTGTCGGTCTAAAAGGACGCCAAATTACACGTACAGCCCTTCTTCCAACTACTGTCTCCTCCAAATCTCCCTTGATCCATGACCTCATTGCCACCATATTGGCATCATCTTCTACAGTTGGGCGATCGTTGTCCAAGTGGCCTGACAACGACATTTTTGTGGCCACATCCAAATATCCCATAGATATTCAAGATCAAGGTTACGACCACCACACAAAGGGTTTTAAAGAGATAGGACCGTTGAGGGATCTGACAGATTCTACCACCCAGCTACACGGAACAAGAGTAGCTCCCACTATCGTATCTGATGCTAGGAAAAATGTGGTCATATTGCATGACTTAAGCGACGATGATCCTATCTATTCTCTTTATATCTGGATGGAGGTTGGCTGTTTCTTTTCTATGCTAGCCAACTCAAAGCTCATCATTTTTTCAGGAGGATAACGATACTATGATAATGGACCCCAATCGAAGGCCCCCTCATGCGACATTACTTCCTTCAATTCCACCGTGTCTATCTACCATGCCCATTCATCAGTATCTCAGCAATCGTTTCCCACAGCAGGAGGCCTTACTCCGAATTCACGTCAGCAAAACTTCGTTGTCCGCTTATGGAGCTGCATATAAGCACTGCCTCCTTGAACGAACCATTCATTCAATATGCGACGTACTAGAAATGACCTGGCCTATTAGCCACGGAGGATTCAAGCCTGTTATAGCAGATAATCACAGTATCGAACTAGCAGATATTGTCAACTGGACACAATGTGCGGCACCAGAATCGTTTCGCAACATACGAAAGAACGTAGCCAAATCACGCGTTGTTCTGGAGCGGCTCAATAGGAGACGAGATGGCAGTGTTCTTACTTCCGAGCAACAAGAGGCAAGAGACATGTTATCCGCAATGCTTGTTGGCGAACGAATCCCCTTGCCATCTGCGGAAGGGAACATCATTATGCTTCCTGGTCAAATGGCCGCTATCACTTGTACCAAGGAGAAATGGCTGATGGTACTTAAAACTATGATGGATGTCTAGTTATAACTAATATATATTAGTCGTAAATTATTATCTATCGATTTGACCAGGGCTAAATATCGAGATACGATATCTATTATATCAAAATGCCAAAGTCTCCTTCCCCAGCCCACCCGTTTCTATCAGCAATCCAATCTTTACAATGCTTGTCGGAATGAAGAACCAACGATGCTCTGACCCCTTCAAAATGCAGGTTAAAGTGAGTCAGTAGACGAGAAGGAAATATCAGGATGTCTCCTGATTCCATCTCAAAAACCAAGCCGGCTTCGTACAGACAAAGTCCCCCTCCTTTGCAATTTCTGCTGAACTGCATCACCACACACATGTCCTCGGCATCTTGAGAGTCGCGGTGTCCATCTGTGCATACACACAGATTGACGACAAATCCTGCAAATGGATATGTCGCAGGGACTTCGGAATATGGTAAGATGTCGCAATACACCTTGAGTCGTTCGTAAGTGTCTGGAAGGTAATGACGAAGCTAAGAAAAATGAATCAGGTGGTCATGTGAAAGAAGCTTTGAAACAACGTACATTCTCTTCCACAAACCTGCAGAAATCAGCGATGTAATCGGACAGAGCCTTGAACGCTCCTGGATCCTCATTGATTTCTCGGGAAGGATGGGGGGTGCGTTGACTGAAATTAACACGGCTCACTCCTTCGCGCTGGATCAAGTTGGGATGGACATTTCTAGGGGCCCCCGTTCCCTATGACTAAACGTTAGAGCAGAAAACTGAATAATAAGCTGGAACACCACCTTTTCACAATACCGATTATATGCCGGTTCAAAATGAGAGGCATGGAATGTATATTCTTTCCTCAAAGAAGTCTCTGGATAGAGTTCGTCCCCCATTGCTGAGTTGAGAATGTCAGGGAACGCATCAACTTTCTCCTGGAAGATGTCTTTCAGGTGGGTGAGAAGCAACGCAACTAGACCACCATCCTTGCTTTTGATGTGGAGGGTTTTTCTGCCAAGGAACACGGTCTATGAGCTGTAGACATTGACAATCAACATACACGTACCCAGAACAGACCGACGAAGGGATTTTGATGTACGAAGGGGAATTCTCAGACGTATGAAGTGTTCTCATCTGTTATAACAGAACAAGCAAATGAGATTAGCATTTTGAGAGTCCCAGTAATAGTGTAGTACCTTGGATTCCAGTTCGTCAAGTTTGGTTAGTACAAGACCCTGCTCAGCTCTACTTCTTTCGTTCTCTGTCCATACCTTTCTGTGCGTTTTGTCGAGCATCCTTAAAGGATCTGGTCGGGACAAAACATTGTGAACGGGGGTTTCTACCGTGATAGCAGGCGCAATAAAGGACAATAAACCAGGACTGGGTGGAATTTCCAATGTAGGACTGTCAAAAATCTTGTCCCAACACGCAGAACGGTTAGCCAGAGAAATGTGACTATTCACTCAGCTCAGTATATCCGTCGCATCTACAAATAATGGAGAAACATACTGGTTTTTGATTGACCCTAGCTGTAGATCACTTTTGTTGACGTCGTAGAACTCAAGGGAGCTGAATTTCAGTGCATCCTTCAATCCAGGATGGAGAGCAATGCGGCGAAGTTGAGGCATCAGGACATTGCGAACAATGTTGGCTTGTGCGTCGTCCACTTGACAAAAAGTCAGCAATGCAATAAACCTGACGGTCGGTAACAATACACGTACCATTCCATGGAGCTCTAAGAATATTTGCGAGAGCGCAGATGTCTTGCCAATTTGACGTACCGTTATCTTGCAGCAAGGTTCTCATATCTAGGACAGCGATGATGATGAGAATGAAACAAGTTCCTACTGAATTTTTAACAAAACCCTAGACACAATTATGGTTCTTATTGCTTACCTCCAGCTGCCAGGCCAGCAAACCGCTGACCTGCACCCTTTTTGGTAGCTAGTGTCGACTTGGGAATACCGGCATTTTCTGCAATATAAGTGTTGCTAAAATGAGACCTGTAAACAATTTATTCAGACCCTGAGCATAGTTGAGGATGTATTATAAAAACCTGTCAAGCGCATAGACCAGTTCTATAAGAGTCACCATATAGCAGAAGGAATTGACGCGGTCCAGATTGGCGAATTGGTCACATCTCCGAGAAAGAGCAGAGATACTTGAGATAGTGGGGTTAGCACTGGAATGATGATCGTGCAAGGATTTGAGACTGAGAAGTGCAGATTGGGCAAGAAGAGTGTTGAGAAAAGACGAAAGAGCCGCCTGTCCTGCTTCAGTCGAAATCGTGGCAAGGCGAGCCACTAGTGCCCCTGCATTTTTTGATATCTCTGGACCAATAAGCCGCTCGACCCAAACCTTGGCCTTCTTCGTCACATGCCCTTCACTTCGACCTCCCTTACGCTTCGAGGATTTAGGAGCAGCTACCATTGCCGGTTCATCATCGTCATCACCATCTCTCACTGTCTCATTGTCATTCCCCACCACTGTCGACTGATCATCCAACATATCCAGCCCTTCCAAATCCAGACCATGTTCACCAAAACTATCATCCTGAGTCTCACCACCCGCCCCACCACCAGGTCCACTTAGCATCCTCTCATCTCCATCTCTTGATCCACCAGCTGCAGCCCCAGACCCTGCTTGTGACTCTGGTTGTGTTGCAGCTGTGCCTTGAGTCTGAGTCGTTGCGGCAGCGGCAGCCTGACCATTAGTTTGGCTTTGACGTACAGCTTGTAATTGACGGGCGCGAGCACGGTCACGACGGCGCCTCGCATTCCGATTCTCGCAGTCGTCTATACCGACTTGAGCTCCTGCACCTGCTGCCCCTCCCCTGCCAGCTCCTCGACCACCCCGACCACCCCGACCACCCCGACCACCCCGACCCCTTCCGGCCCCTCTTCCTACTCCACGCCCACGTCCTACACCCCTACCCCTACCCCTACCCCGAGCTCCACCTCGTATGCGGAGAACGTCTAACCCATAACGATCCAAGCAGCCTTGGCAACTCAACTCACCGCATGAACCAGGTGTGATGATCGATTCGAAGACATCGTTGGCATCATCAGACCCTATTTCCAGCGTGTACACCGGTGCCGGGAGATCTGCACTATATTTTGACGGTGACGAGAGAGGTGACGAGAGGGGCGACGAGAGAGGTGACGAGAGAGGTGACGAGAGAGGTGACAAAGGGGACAGAGCACGGGTGAGGATATCTATTCCCGAGGAGGTCTCCAAAGATGATGCGTGGTCAAGGAAAGCGGATGAGGGTGCCGGAGGTAGAAGGCGTTGCAAAAAAGCAAGACCCGGAGAATCTTGACGCGCTAGATGCTCGGAAAGCTCATCCCTAATAAGATCCAATATGTGCCCCGGGATGATGTCACTTAGAGCAGACTGACTCATTAAAGCACCTGTAATCAATCATAAAATCAGCACAACACCTCAACATAATATTGAAAGGACAGACAACAGGTAACACGGAGGCAAAGTACGCGTCCGCGGTGGTAAAAAGAGCGGGGGGATGTGGAGGGAAGCGTGGGAATAAAAGTTCGAGCTGCTCGAACTTTTCGTGAATTGTTCGTGCAGGGTTACAATTGGGTTACGTGGAATTCGCTGCCAAAAAGACACGTCAAATCACCTTCAAGCCCCGTATCATAGTCGTTATGACAAGGTATGTACAATTCTCCACGCGTCAAGCACCACTATCTTCTACATGTACATCGGCATCTCGAACACCTTCACCTGTACCATCCAGCTCCTCTGCTTTCGCCTACCCCAACCGTCATTCAACAGCGTCCCCATCACCCATCACCCCGTCATGTTCCATTCCAATTCATTGTCGTGCTCTCCACACTCGGAGCAGCCGACGCCATAGTAGTCGGCGTGTCGTTCCCGAGGTTCAGAGGAGAGCGTAGAGTTTGGGGTTTGCGTAGAGCTGGGCGGGGAGATCTGAGGGACTTATGATGGTTGTGGGTGGGTGGACGGGTGAAGATTCGGGTGGTGGTGAGAATTCTGGGCTTAGTTCGTCAGTTGGAGAGGCGAGGGCAACGGCAGAGAATTGGCCTAGGGATACTTGATGGAGGGATTTCGAGGGGGTAGTCGTAGTGGTAGGAATGCTGAGTGACGGTGAAGATAGTCGTCGTAGATAGCAAACCCATGATGAAGATAGCAGCATCATCAGTGACAACTCGACTGCGAACGCAGACCATTTACTTTCCGCCGCGCATCGTCGAATCAAACAGTTACAACGGGAGCTTGAGCAGAGTGACGCTGCGGCCACCGAGGCGATACAAGAGACATTCAAGGCACGAACGTCTTCGAAGAATCAAGCGAACGCAAGAGCAGACCAAGCCGCAATAGCGCCTACGCCAACTGCCGTCGCAGTGTGCACGATCGTTCTAACCACCCTAGCACGTTTGAGAGCAGGCACTCCAACGACAACACCATCAGCGCTAACTTTGGTGGTCAGGGTGGACGACGACGTGGAGTCGATGCCAACGGTGGAGGTGGAGATCGTGGGTACTGCATCAACACCTTTCCCTATCGCAGCAGCAAGCTCGTCCTTAGCCTCGTCCTCGTAACGTTTCCGCTTCAGAGAGTTCGAAACAAGAGGTGGCTGGGAGGTGTTAGAATGACAGTGCATAACGCTGTGTGTGATACATACCTGAGCTTGCACTGCGATAGCAGCTAAAGCTTCGACGCGAGCCGCTTGGACAGCATCGAGCTCAGCAGCCATCTGTTTCTCCGTGGTCTCACGCAGAACCTTCATCTCTGAAGAGACGATCAGATGGTGTATCAAGAAACGAGAAAACATTGAATGGGACCTACCATTCACAAGTTCGTTCAAAGTCGAAACGCAAGCCTTGACATCCTCCCGCTCGACGATAGCTTTGGAAAAAGCAGCTTCATCAAACGTAGGTGCACGTTGCATATCTGCATCTGCTTGCTGTACCAGATCCAAGATCCGAGCCTGTAACTCGGGGAGCTCAACATCTGTAGCACGATCCAGCTGTTCCGACAAGGTGCTGTACATGTCGGAGGTATTTGTAACGCGATAGTCGAGATCAGTCAGTTTGTCCGTGATGGTACTGTGGTTGGCGTTGTAGCGACATTTGAATTTGCGTCTGTGGAGTTGTAGTTTCGCAACCTCGGACTATATCGCCAACAATCAGCGAGAATGAGCAGAGATGAATGAGGTTTTACGTACCTGTAAGTTCTGAAGTGTCGACTTCATCTCCGATATTCCTGTGCTATCGCCACCATCTGGGACCAGAGATGCATCCACTGATGGGGCTTGTGCAGCAGGAGGCGCGGCGTCGGCGCGATCAAGCGGCGGGTCTGCGATAATCGCTGGTGTAGTTGGAGTAGCAGACATCACGACAAGAGGTGAACTCCCCGGGTTCGATTCAACGTCTATGGAGACCTGGCTGTCGTTACGGTCCTCATTCGCATTTGCATTCGGAGCCGCACTAGTCTCAGGCTCATTCTCCTTCTCATTTCCGGACTCGTTTCCGGACTCAGACTCAATCTGAGACAAACTTGGCATGGCCGACTGATGGACAGGCGGGGGGAGAGACGGGACGGGATTCTGACGCCGGCCATTCTCCTGGGACATTAGAAGCAGTATCAGGAGAAGCGGGTACAAGTTGAGGAAGGGATGATGGGCCCGGCGATGGACTGGCTAAGTCCATCGGTGAGGTTGATCTAGAATGAGATTGATGACTGATTGCGTCTTCCTCGTATACGTCGTCGATTCTTGGAGGGTCGTAGAGGTAAGGGTAGGGAGCCAACATGAAATCGAGGGGTGCATTAATTGGAGGAAGGTAAGGATGAACAGGCCGCGAGAAGAATCCAGGGGATGGATCATGAGACTGATGGAAATCGGGGCGTTGTGGTGGTGGCGGTGATACGCGGTCTCTGAGCGACGAAGGCGAAGTTGGGACTTCGAATATTCGTCTGAGGAGATTGAGAGAACAGATCCCAGTTTGATTTTCGGATGGAGCGCTGGCACTGGAACTAACACTGGAACTGGAACTGGAACTGGAACTGGAACCGTTGGAAGCCGGAGCAGCTATTTCTTCAATATCAGAATCGTGATCGGCATGTGAGGGAGTAGATCCTCGAGAGTCAGGGATAACATAGACGCCGTAGCGGCCACTGGAGGGTGTTTTATTAGCGGAGGATATGTTGTCGGCGTGAACAAGGTGCAGTGGTTTAAAGCCAGTGCTAGTGTGAGGGTGATCGGACGAAGATCCAAGCAACAGCTCAACTCTGGCGACGACTGGATGAACGAAATCGTTGCGCTTCTCCACGGACTTGCCAAAGGTGATGATGTCCCCATCGACAAGGACGGTAGGAGATTCTGGCTTCAACATTCTGGATACGGTTTCTTCCGGCTTACGAAGGTGGGTACCGTGGTGAGAATTCAGATCGATGAGATATACCTGGGAATTGAAGGTTAGGGAGGGACAGCACAAATAAGCTCAGCGCTTACAGGACCACTATCTGAGAATGCGATCTTTGCATGCTTACGACTGACGACTGCACAACGAAACATAGCTCCTCCCGATAACTCGTTGTCGCCTCGGGGAAAATCTGAGTCAGAATCGGCGGACCTACGGCCTATGTGCACCATGTTGGTGTTTGCCTTGCGAAAGACCAGATGACGAGCAGCTTCTGCACCCGATTTCTCGCTAGCCTCCGACAAAGGGTCACTGCCAGTCGGAAGCAGATCACTTTGTGCACTTGCGAATACGCGCGGTTGTGAAGGAGGAGGTGGTACAAGAGATGAACTGGTGGCCTGTGATGAGGAGCCTTCGTCATCATGTAAAAACACGGGATCGCAATCCTGGGCCTCTTGTGGCCCAAATAGTGGAACAGTCGATGGACCTACAGGGATTAGGGTAAGAAGGTACTACGAAGATTTTATGTGAATGAGCTCACCTGCAGCCGAATTGACAGGATCGTTGTTTCCGAGAACGAGAGTGGAGGACACCTCGACGGGGGGAATATATACTAGACAAAACACATTCAATGGTTCTAAGTTGCCCGGGAAAGAACTGCGAGACAAAAACATACCTATGAAGTCACATTTATGGTCTGCTTGAAAGATCCATCGCTCCATCCCACCGGTGACGCGACGATAAGCATGCATCTCGCACGATGCAGCCGTCCGAAAAGCATTAGCTGAATGGGGACACTTAGGTTTGACCATACCGACGATCTTGTTCAGACCACTGGCTGCGACTACAGCCGATCTTCTGTTGGGATCCTTGAATGTACGGCGGGGTCTTGAAAGAAGATTGATAAGCCAAAACGATGCTTCAAAGAATTGTTTCACTTACCGTGTCCACTCGAACCATTGTCTCGCTTTTGGATCAAAGCTGAGGATAATTCCACGGCTATTTGCGTCGTCGAGCTGAGCTTTCAGCTCTCGCATTCGAGCAGGAGGAAGATCGGAATGCGCAATGTCGAGCTCTTCCTGGTCCGGAGTGTGAACGCGTGGTGCTACTTGACCAGAAGGCATGCTGTAGTAGTCTGAGAGGTCGCGAGCGATTGCAAATCTGAGAGCTGAGACTTCGTTTGAAAGCTGTTGGGACTTGAGCTGCAGATCCCGAACATCTCTTATATTCCTGGCAAGGTATTCAATGAGTTTGCAGTAAGAAGGCCGATCTTCGTACCTATTCAACCCGCTCATATCGAGCTGTTCTTTGTAACAGATGTAGTAAGCGATAGAACGGGCTAGCATAGGCCAGCCAAGATGGTTACTCACAGGTCGTCGCAGGGACCCCAACTGTCACCTCTCGATGTTGGCGCTGTGACCGGCGGTGCATCACAATGACTTGAAAAGGAATTAAGTCGGGCGAGAAGAGGCGCTCGACGGGCAGGCAGGCGCTCACGGTGTGCGCCGGGGCGCTTGCTAACAATATTCTTGTGTGACGCCTGATCTCAGTTAGACCCATCGACCGGTCCCTCGTGCTGTAGTTCTGCCAAATAATCACTGAGTAAGTGGAGGAAACAGAATGAAACAAGACAATGACTGCGCACCTTGCACAATATTCAGCACAGTTGTCAAGCACAGGGGGTTTGGTGGAGAGCACATCGCGCGAGAGCTCTTTGAAAGTTCGACCTGCTCGAACTTTAATTCTCCGAGTCACGGGCCAGTTCCCCACAAATTGAACGCCTAACCCCCGCCCCCGCATTCCTTTGCCTCCGAAAAAGTGAAAATCTACTTCCATCTGAGCTTGCAGAGTTGGTTGAGGTATGTTGTATTCAGTCAGACTATGGGTGCATGAGGCTCATGTTTCGACTTGAAGCACTTGAAAATCTGCAATAGGCCAGAGGCTATGAGGGATATAGACTCTGATGAGAGTGATTAAGTGAAGGCGACGCTAGAGGTTCCTATCAGATAGATATGAATATATTGCAGGTTTATGCACCCATTATGAGAATCGACGAACACAGCTTTGGCTCTTGGAAAGCTGCTTGGCTTATCTCTGTCCATCATCATGCAACCACCTTCAGATTACCCTCTATTGGGCTCTACACCACTGGATGGAGGATCAGATCATGAGGATGAGGATGAGGAGGAAATAGAAGAGGAAGTTCTGGGTGAGTCTCAGACAAGCGCATCAGGTGAGTCAGAGACATGAGTTCCTCTGCTGAACGCTCTCAACTACCATGACTGCCAGGTGTATGTCAGGCTATGATGTGTGGCAGTAGCCACTCCGAGGTCACAAGCATCATATTATCATGGGTACTTGAAGATGAAGATATCACCAACGACGAGGTCTTGGGACTTCTCTCTGTCAACAGCCATTACCATTCCATCATCCTGCCATATCTATATCACCATGTCAATCTACAAACAAAACGTCGTGCAATCAGGTTTCTGAAAAGCGTAGTCTCGTACCGCACATCAGATCAAGTAACCCCCAGAAGACTAACGATGCATGTGCGAGTTATACAATTTTCCTTCTCCCTTAACTCAATCGGTCTCCACGATCCCATATGGTCTCTGCTTGTTGGGTGTCTCCCTGATATGCACCAATTGGAGAGTTTCCAGATGGTCTATCGTCACTCAGATGTGGAGTTGTTCCATCGGTTTGTTGAACATCACATAATATTTCCCCCGTCCTTGCATCAACTAGTCTTGATTCCTGTGGAAGAAGAGGAGCTTGAGGTGAGTATATATGGTTTAATTACACAAGCTATAGATGAGATCTAACAAGGAAACAGAGATCACCAGATTTATGTCCTACGCTAAACGATCTCTACATAACTCACCAGCCACCTCCATTCTTTTCTTCGAAAACCTGGGGTTCAGGTTTAAACTTGTTCTTCCACATCCAGACCCTTATTATTCGAACTCCCCTGTATCCAATCTGGCCCTTAAACGATGAGATTGCAGAGACGTCGGTGATCAGACAGTTGACGGAGATGTTGAGCATGGATCATAGGCTCAGGTGTGTTCGAATTACAGGTTGTTACATCGACGAAGGTGAGCTAGCAGGGGAACAGAATATCTGTCTTCCAGGAGAGAATGCAGGATGGAGCGGTGCTGGAAGGTATAGGTGGGATCGAACAGAGAAGAGAGAATGGAAGAGAAGAGATTGGGGGGATGCGGATGACGACGAGATCTGCATGGGAGACATGGATGATGATGGCATCAGCATAGGGGACTCAGATGATGACGACGACACGGGGGCATCTCAAGCTGGCCTGTTTGACATTAGGAACATTGGGGGAGGGTCGGAGAAGGAGTATTTTGATTTCTTCGGTCACCTAGATTATGACTCTTGCTTTTCTTTACATCCCAGCCCTATCGACTCAGACTGAGTACTAATGACTGAAATATATGGTTTATTGAGGATATTGTATAGTTACAAGGTGTTGGGATAAGTAACAAAAGTCCAGGTTGGAGATGGATATGTCGGTCGTGTCTTGACGCGTCTGGGTCACATGATATTGATAACACCCAATTTAGACAAAACTTGAGGTAAAAAAGAATGGACATTTCCCAGAGTTTGGAGGTGAAAAAGGAGGAGTGTATTGTAATGCATTCAGGTTTAGATGCATGCAGATGCATTGGTTGGAACTTCCGAGTCACCCGAGTGGCGCCTGGTGCATTTGGGTTTGCACCGGTGCATACCGGTGCATATCAAACCATCAGACTTGACTCACAAAATGCACTGGATTATTATGAACCATGATGAATGAGTTTGCATTCTACTTGCACCCAAATGCATCGGTATACATCGTTGCAGGTCGGTCTGTGCTAATGTAGAATTGTACAGATCGTTACATACTGGTATGAACCGGATTTTTGTCCATACTGATCAGTCATACGAACAAGACCCTTGCAATTGCTATTTTGGCCCAAGGCGTTTTTCATCCCCCGGCAGATAGATTTCCTCGCTTCGCTCGGAAATCACGCCCGTGCTACTACTACAGGTATGTGATGTATCACTCACCCATGTGGTGCATGGGGAAAGAAGTGCAAAGGACAACATCCAGCCTTACTTCGTTCTTGCTTCGGCATCAACTTCTTGCTTCGTTCAGTGTATAAAATGGCAAGGAGTCCTCTCACATTGGTGGCCCTTGGTCATGGCACATCCTCATACCAATAGTGACACTGTTCGTCCGACCCGGAGTCCATCCATTCCTTCAACCTCTCCTAATTTCCTCACTAGCGCTGTTAACGCCAGCACGCTGAGTAACGTTCATGGAGATCAAACTGTCTACAACAATACTCGAAATGACAACCGCACCAATTACAACAACGTCACCGTCGTCTTCAGTGAGCGTGAGTTATCCTCCTTCATACAAGGTCGATCTGTATATTTACTTTTGGATCCCAAGTCAACGTCAATGTATATATTTCTCAACTAGGCCTAAGCATGAATGTGGCTAGAGGACATGATGTCGCATCTCCCCCAGAGCCTCCGTTCCGTTCTGGAGACGATGCCTTCAATGGTTCGTCCATTGACCCGTCTATCACTGCCTCCCTTACGATACAGAGCTGATCAAATTTATCATACATAGGGCTCAAAGATATCACACAAATTCTCAAGAAGATGTCGGCTAAAATAACCCGCGGTATCAAGTTGCTCTCGGTTATCTCTCGCTCATGAGGCTTCGTAAGTTTCATATCCATGCCTAAGATGAAGCTCAGAATCTCAACGGCTACTATGTAGATACGGGAAGAACAAATATATAATGCCAGTGTTGAATAGTCCTCAGCCTGAACACGACTCTCCCAAGTATGTAGTCGAACAGAACAGAAACCCGAGACAATTTGAAAGGCCTCTACGAAGCCTCCTGAAATTTTCACGGTCAAGAATGGAGTAGACGAAATCGCACATATAGTCGCACAAAGATCATCTCACTACAACGTCAGAAGCGCCATATTCAGAGGTGGAGGCATTTTGTGTGCACTTAGAAACGCCGACGAATCACCTGCACTGAAGAAAAGCACATAGACGAAATAAATGTGAATCCTTGTGTTTATATCTATATTCGTGATCGACTCATCATCACGAATTTGTTGTCTGACTTTGGGAGACTAGTATTTATAGTGTTCTTAGACTATGCAGACACAGCGCGTCCGATTAGAAGATAAATCTATGCTTCGACGTCGTACCAGAACGGTAAAAAAAAATTACGAACGGTGGAAACCTCGAAGATGAGTAGCAGAAGGGTTACACTCAAACACGGTCGTATCCTCTTTCTACTCCTCACCAACATCATCCTTCGAACTCTGTACCCACGCAACCTCCGGAACGATACATCTCAACTGCGCGAGAGCCCCCGTCGTGAGGCTACGACAATGCCTGAAATGCAAGGCCTTCAACCCAAGTCCAAGCCCCTTCCTCTGCTTCAGCCACTCCTTCAACACCCTCATACTCTCCTCGTTCGCCAACACCTCCCCAAACAACGCCCCCCGACAAACAAGCGTCTCCAACGCCGGGAACGAAACCTCCTCTAAAATATCACCTCCAGGCGAATACTCCCCATTCACATGCAACCTCTTCCTCACCTCCACCCTCCTCACATCCTCTTCCAAATACGTCAACAGCGCACGAGCCGAATCGGCGTCCACGAACAAGGTCTCCACTGATCGTAGATACCGTATGCAATTTTTCCAAGGCATATCGAGTGTCAGATGACTCCATCGTAGGACTCGGAGATCGTGTAGAGGGAGCGTCGAGCAGACTTCTGTTATAGTATGTAGAAACAGCTGTTTTGGCCACAACAATAGTATAGATGCGATACGGAGGAAGAGGGTAGGTTCGTTGATGGTGGTGTTGGTGTTGTGTCGGGGTAACATATCAGTGGTCGGCCACGCCTGAATTTGGGGCCCTGTTTTTGGATATGTCTCGATCATGAGTCCGCGAATGGTGTTGGTGCAGCAATGGCGAGCTACGGAGGATAAAATATCATCGAGAGAGTCGACGGTAGGATTTTGGATCTCTAATAAGAGACGTAGAGTTGTGTTCTTTGGTATCTGTAAATGGGTGAGGAAGTAGACACAATCCGTCGCGGGGCCCTCGAGAGAAACTAGAGAAAGAAAGCGAAGTGTTATCGAGAATCGCGTTTCCGGTGCCTTCGTTACGTCGAGGAGAAGACTCGGTAACGAATGGCAAAGGTTTAGTTCTCTGAGCATCGTCATTCTATCAAGGGTAGCGAGAAACTGAGGCATAGTGATATTTGTTCTGATGTGCGAGAGTCGAAGGTGCGTTATATTCGTATATAGAGACGAATTCCACGGAAAGTAGCACCCATAGAGAGCAAGACGACTGAGCAATGGAGCGTTCCCAGAAAAAATAGACTCTGGTATCAAGAACGGAAAGGATGCCCCATAGATGGCCAAGTCAAAAGAGATGAGAAGCGGGGCTGGATGGCTGAGAAGATCCTTTATGAAGCTCCAATCCGGCGGTAAGATGAGCGATAGATGTTGAATCCTCGACAGATTCCGCAAGGCCAGCCTAGTGGTGAGATAGAGAGACTCGGATACGATAGCGAAAAAATTAGCGCGGACGTGTAACGGTGCCTCCTTGGATCGCGAGAGCATTTCTGCCATCCACGCAGGATTTGAGGCGGTAAGACACGTCCACAAGCTAGCGTTTCCTAGAGAAATGTCTCTCCATTGACGGCAGACGTGTGATATACTTCCAATCCAGGCGAATCCCTCGATCGGGTCGCTGAACATCTGGAAAGGACCACGAATGCAAGTATGAGGTACGCATAACGAAAACACGAAGGTGAGTATTTCTGGTGGAAGTAATGATATCAAGGCTAGCTCGTTACGTCGCGATTTTAGAGAAAGGATGGTGGAGGTATTGTCGACGACGGGAATAGGTTTCCGAAACAATTTACGCGCAAGACGGGAGCACACAGCATACCTAGAAGCGAAATCATTGTCCGCGTCCGCCTGAGTGGATTCTAATCGACGAATTTCACTGTCGATGAGGTTTCTTTGTGAGTCGATGAGGCCGTGCTGTCTCAATGTAGAGACATCCTCCGCCAGTGGGTCGACAAGCAAAACATCGCCTTTCTTCAAGCTCGCTCGAATCTTTGAAAAGAACATCCAGGCAAACTCTACCAAAAAATTATATAGCAGATGGTCAGTAGGGTTAGCAGGTTGTACAATTTGAAAGAGCCAGACTCATTAATATTGCGTCGTGCGATGCATCACCTTGCAGCCAATTTGCAGTGAAAGTTTGTGACTCAGGCACTGTGACTTCTCCGTGACATTGCCACGTTCGGTCTCGATCATCGTAACAATTGTTCCGGATGCTTTCCTCCGAGTCCAACTTTCTTCTTCGAAAATCAACGCTAAACATTGACAAGACTGGAACATATTGACAGGTCAGTTAGCAAGATATGTATCGATCCCCGAACTGTACAACTTGCCTCTCATTATGGTCATCGTAGCCGAGCTGGTGTCCATGACCGTGCAATTTGCGTGCAATTCCTCTGTCGCATGGTACGAACCGCGTCCTGCATTTACACTATAAATACTCAATTCGACTCTCAGAGCATTTACCTTCTTGTGCGCAAATTGACGATCTTTCAACCGTGAGACCCTTTGTTTAAGATGCACTCTGCTATCACCCGGGAAGTGAAGCACGATATAAGTATCGGAATCTAGGCGCAGGATGAATAACTAACCGAGACTCACTTTTCTGAGCCCGCGATGCTTCCATAATTGTCGTAAGGAAGCTGCTTTGGCTGCTTTCGAGCCGGTGGGAGCCTCGTCCTGACTCGCCGACACCAGGCGGCCCCATTCCCCTTCCTACTTATCCCAACTCCTCCACTGCCCCGTCCTTCCTCGATGCTTCATCAAGCTTCATGATCACGAACTCGGAGATACTCTACAATACCGGTCCGGCAACAATTACAAGCTACATCCAGCCATCTCGACTGCTTGACAACTCCTTTCGAATGTTATCCCTGCCAGCGTGTGCTAGAAGTCATATTTGATTCATCATATCGGACGTGCAGTTTGTGACGGTGATTGTACCAACACTGGAAAAAAGCGCGTCCCGCTAATACTTCGGACTCGTTGCCAACCAAGTAAGTGCACGGAAGGTAAAGTCCCTCCCTCTGTGTTGATAGACGATCTCGACTCCTCTCTCATAGACCTACAATACTGCTGCTTCGCACAGCTATACGCTTGGCGCCACCTCCTCCTCTCAACTTCCTGTGTCAAGATCGTTCGGGCTATGTCGCTACAATTCCTGCGCATGAAATGAGCGTGCAACTTAGGATTAGGGTACCCGTCTCGAGGTCGATTGGCTTGTAAACTGTTGCCTCAGATTTGCGGGTTCCCGGCCCCAGGGACCCATGTGTTCCGAGCGCTGAGCGCCTCAGGCCTCAGGTCGCAGACGTGGATCGATAGCCATCGGGCTTTTTGCCATGATTAAGTATTAGGACCTTACACCGGTCGTAGTTGCAAGTCCCAAAAGAGTAGCTTTTGATGGCTTGTCGAGGCATTGCATCATGATCGTCTTGTAGGTTAGGTCATATTTTTACTTGCGATCCTCCTACGGAAACGAAACTGGCAGATGTATTTCCAACGTTATCATATCAACCGACTAATTGGAACGACCTAAATCAGTTGAAGCTTTCAATCCGTCTTGCTTTGCATTGATTCCCATTGCTTCTTTACCAGCTTGAGCTGCCTATGCCTCGCATTCTTGAACGACGTCTGCAACTCTTTGAATCGATCCGGAAGCTCAGCTAAGATAGACAGTGCATGATGCGCCCCAGGAGCCATAATAAACGTGAAGATTTTGTCGAGAGTCAAAGCTACGCCGATGATATTCAGAGTCGAATTGCACTTCAGTCAACCCCCCCCTCCCAACCTCTTAGGTTGACAAAATTGACAGAATATATAACCTAAGAGGTATGAGTGCCCATGGGCACGTGGTCAATCCCAAGATATCTTGGGCTTCCCCAAAATTCCTATGGGACTGTCTGTGGGTGCGGGATCTTGGGAACGTCCCATCTTTGGGTATGTCCTAGAAGGGCTGCCCATGTCCCACATACCCATGGGACAGCCCATGGCTGCTGGGCTTCCCCAGAATGTCACAGGGTGTCTGGGGTCACTTTTCCATTTTTTTCCTGGCATTTGCGCTTAGCACCAGGTATCACTATTATGGTTCATTAGCATCAGAGAGTAGTGCAGTACAAGGCCTGTCATCGTAAATCTTATGCAAGGTGTTCATAGCAGGTATAACATAAGGGGGACGGGTAGGCATCACAGGAGGAGTGCTTACCTCTCCATTGATGTCAAAATCCAGATCCAACTGATATTAGTTGTGGTCCCCAACCTCTGTCATGTCATTGCAGATAGGGAAATTGGTGGAGGAAGCAGAAGAGGTGAAGGATTGCTTGAGAGTGGTTATGGGCCAAAAACAGGGCCGACAAAGGTGAATGGGCATGTACAAGGGAGCACGGTGTGATCTAGAGATAGTGCTGTTCAGGCTGGTGTAGTTGTTATTGTGATTGGTGTTAGCGTTGGTGTTGTTGGTGTGGAGGATGGTATTGGAAACAGATACGGCTAGACTGGGCGTTGGAGAGACAGTGTTGTTGGAGAGGGGCTGACAACAACGATTGGCAAGTTTACCAGAAGATTGAAAGGTGAGAGATGGTGCTGCTCGCAAGGGTTTGGAGGTGGAAAAGATTATCGAGCTGATTGAGAGACCACTGCCTGTGAGTATTATTGTCTGAGTGTAGACAGAAAGGGATCGATGACAACTATGATTTTGTCGTCTGCATACGGATGAATTAAAAACACTCCTATGTACACTCATTGCTGTTGTTGTTGCTAAAGACTTGATTGATTTTGCCTGCTAACGACTTTGTGTGTCCTTATTAGGTGTTGGGCAATGATCAAAGATTTGTCAGAGATCTCTGTTGACGGCTCTGCGTGTGTTGTGTGAGGAGAGTGATGACCTGCTGGTGGTAATACTGCTGAGTTGGACTTTGGGATAACTCGCTGTTGTTGACGCAGGCCAAGTAAATGACTACCTCTATGATTCAAGCTCTCAACATGGCTTATTATACCTTCATTCAACATGTCTTGTGTGTATTGTTTGGGACCTCCCAGCCAATGATTGGGACATTCCCAATGATCAATGGGATGTCCCAGCCAACGATGGGACTTCCCAAGGATTTACGGGATGTTCCCAGCACTCCATGGGACGTCCTGGCTGTAGAGATGGGAACTCCCAGATCATCTTTGGGAGGTCCCAGACAAGCAAATGGGACATGATGCTAGTGTGGGACCTTCCCATGTCAGATGGGGATATCCCACATATACCATGGATGCTCCCATGATATAAGTAGTATTCAATCAGGGAATTGGGGAACATCCTACCAATGCCCAATATTAATTGATGGGAGCTCCCACAGTAATATGGATGTTCCCTACACTTGATGGGAGTACCCATCCATGTCTTGTGTCAGTTTTGTGGAATTCTTGAAAGTTTTGTGCAGTCTAGGCTTGTAAAACAAGACCAATGCCTTAGAACCAGAGAACAAGAGATGTGCCTTGAAGGCAGAGTCTTTTTGAGGTAATGCCAGAATAAGATAAGTTTTTCAGGATCGGTAGACAAAGAGATCTGGTTTGAAATGCTTGGTGTATGGGGTGGTAGAATTAGTTTGAACGCAGTACAGTTTTGCTAAAAGGTTCTAGTATTATATTCCTTTCTGGTGCAGTGGTAAAAGTGTCCGAAAACTTCAAGTGTTTGAGCCTCACTTACTGCATTTGGTTTTGGACCTTTTGGAACACCAAAACAATGATCAAGTATACATATGATGCACATGTGACGTGTGGCATGACCATGTCATGCATGGACACATCACGTGGCATTTTAAAAGGCCGATGTGACTCATTTCAATGGCAACATCTGATCGCCCAGAACTGGTTAACAAGAGACGTACAAGAATCCCAGAACAAAATTGATCTCACAAAACTGGTTGACAAGAAACATACAAGAATCCCAGAACAAAATTGATCTCACAGAACTGGTTGACAAGAAACATACAAGAATCCCAGAACAAAATTGATCTCACAGAACTGGTTGACAAGAAACGTACAAGAATCCCAGAACAAAATCGATCTCCCAGAACTGGTTGACAAGAGACGTACAAGAATCCCAGAACAAAATCGATCTCCCAGAACTGGTTGACAAGAGACGTACAAGAATCCCAGAACAAAATCGATCTCCCAGAACTGGTTGACAAGAGACGTACAAGAATCCCAGAACAAAATCGATCTCCCAGAACTGGTTGACAAGAGACGTACAAGAATCCCACAACAAAATCGATCTCCCAGAACTGGTTGACAAGAGACGTACAAGAATCCCAGAACAAAATTGATCTCACAGAACTGGTTGACAAGAAACGTACAAGAATCCCAGAACAAAATTGATCTACCAGAACTGGTTAACAAGAGATGTACATCAAAAGCAAACTCTTGTTGAATAATTTAGAATCCGTTGACAATAGGTGTGCCTTAGACGCCTAGTCTTGTGGAATGGTCATGTATTGGTGGACAAGAGACATGTCTCAAACGCAAAGTTTCATTATATTCCAGACGGTCATTACATAGTGTCATCTGATCACACAATGTATTGCTAACTATTCTGACAAATATATGATACCCAAATAGTTTGAGTTGAGACCTCGCAGTTTGAGTTGGGACTTCCCAGTTTGAGTTGGGACGTCCCAGTTTGATGTGGGACGTCCCAGTTTGATGTGGGGATGTTGAACCTGTGAAATGGGAACATGTCTCTGTGCCCGGGAAGTGACATGCTTCCCTGGGACATTCCCGCATCTGATATGGGTTGTTCCATCTGATGATGGGGATGTCCCATAGGTGATGGGAACATCCCATCAGTGAAACTGGGAAGTCCCCACATACCTTGGCAATAGCCCAAGTTATTTGGGACATCCCAGTATCGGGATGGGAATCCCACAAGGAGTCTGGGAACTCCCCGACCTCTGGGGATGTCCCACAATGCCAGTGGGATAAGCCCATCTGTTTGAGACAAGTGTTAAAGTTCCAAGTTTTGAAATGTCTCAAGCTGCATCAATTCCAAGGCACTGGGAAGAACATGAACTATCCAAGTCCACATTGATTAATTGTGATATACGAAGAATATTCTAATGTCGAAATCATGCACAAGTCCATGGCAATAGCAGGTATGCAGGTATAAGCCAAAAGTAAAAGTAACGGCATATGCAAGTCCATGGCAATGGAGGGTATAAGCCAAACTTTGGAGGTAAACGTAAAAAATATGCAAGTCCATGGCAATAGGTGGTATAGGCCAAAAATGATAGTCTGAGGGAGAAATTATGGAAAGCCACATAGCTATAGTAGGAATAAGGCAGAAACTAATATAAAACAGTCAAATTAGAGAAAATCATGTATAAACCAATAGAAACCAATAAACAACTCAATACTGATCCCGATACGCATTCCGAAGCCTTGAAGGACCATCATACGTTTCTCTGTCTAAATCGTTGGGGGGAGGAAGTCCCGAGTTCCTCTGAGGTGGAGGAAGAGACCCACGATAGGCCTGGTCACTTGGCTGCCAGCCGTGATGGTCAGGGTGCCAGGAAGAATGGGGAGGATAACTAGGATACCGAGACTCTGAATATCCTCCGTCGTAATAGCGTCTCTGCTCCTGTGGACCTGGTGAGCGCCGTCGATAATCATAACCACGATATCCCTGATGATCCATGTCAAACTCCCCTTGCCTCATGTAACGCTCATCGTAACCGTAGTCAGCATTGCGAGGTGGCTGGCGATAACCTTGCTGAGGCTCTGGAGGGTGACTGGACATGCGAGAGGAGTGATATTGGACTTCATAAGACTCCGGAGGATGGCTGGGAACACGAGAGGAATGCTGAGAGATGAAATGGTCATCGGGGGAACGACCAGGCATCTGAGAAGGAAGGTAGGGATGGTGTTGTGATTCCTGCATCCTTGATCGCTTGGAGGGATGCTGCTCCAGGTGGTCTTCACTGTAATCTTCATCCACTGGCACCAACCTCTGCTCCGCCCTCAAACGGGACTCCATCAACGGAAAAGAGTCTGAAGCAGCCCTTTGTTGGGAAACAGAGCGCTTACGAGAGACAGGGGTGGGGCGAGAGGAAGAAGCAACCCCAGGAGGCAGAGTTCTGGTTGGAGGTTGGCGAGCGGCAGGGCGGGAAGGCTGTTGGGGAGCAGGACCGGAAGTCGATGCCACAGATTTTTCCGGAGCGGACTTCGAAGGGTTATAGGGAGCTGGGGGAACCTCTTCATCATCCGAAGTCCCTGGTTCTTCAACGACCTTATCCTTCGATGACTTCAGATAGTCCGAAACTCGAAGGAGAACAGGTCCCTTTCGTGAGATTACCAAAGGAATCTTGGGATAAGATGGAGAATCCTGGGGCATTTGACATTCCTCTGTGGTGAAGAACTTGATCAGATAAGTAAAATAACAGTGGAAACACAACAAACAAACCTTCGGACCACTTTTCGAACCTGAGCTGAGCAGGATCTCCAGCCTGTCCAGTCAAAGCAGCAGCCAAGAAGCCTAACTCAATGACCGTCAACTTATGGACGGCAAATCCAGGTCCGATGGGTTGAACGTCATTGGGCCAATTCATGGCCCTGACATGATGGGTGGTGGCATCTCTAAGGAACATGGAAGGTTGGCATTTTCCTTTGCTAGGGACCCAAAGAGCTAAAACGCTGGTAAGAAGAATAGCTCAAAGACTCATTTGATTGTTGACTTACTGAGTTGTTCACGAAGTCTCGAAGACACCTGTCTTCGAACCTCATCACGTTTGGGCTTTTTCTTGGGGTCTGCCATAAGTGGCAATATCATTTCCCCCGAATTGTTGGCAGCCTGAACTCTGCATTCAAGACAAATATCAGCAGTGTCCGAAAAAAAGAAAGTTTCAGTACTAACCGGATTCCAGCTGCAAAGAGGGTCAGCAGGTTACGGATTGGAACTTTGTTCTTCTCCAGTATATCTTTCGCTTCTGGAGAGCCCGAGAACATAGCGCTAGCAAGGTCAGCCTCAGGGTCAGCACCCCTGGAGACAACACCTCCCCACATCTCAACACCATACTTCCGACTGTAGGATTTAGCCTATAATCATGTAGATATCAGCAAAAAGGCAGAATGAGCAATTAGAAAGCAAGAATAGCTTACGAGACTTGTCAACTGGCGAACACAGGTGTTCACAGTCTTAGCAGTGGATGGTGGAGTCATCATGATCTCTGCAAGCTCCAGGTCCATCATAAGTTCCTGGCGTTTGGCATCCCGTGCTACTTTGTCCTTGAGACTGATGCCCTGCATATATTTGGTGTAAGCTGCAGAAGCAGCCTGATTCCACTGTCGGAGAGCAACAACTGGCAAGACTCGATCAGCATTTACATCACCAAGGTGTATATTCAAGAGACTCACTGTTGTTCTTGTCCGCCGGCGGTGGATGATCCAGAGCAAAGAAACGCTCATACAAATTCCACAAGTTTCCAGCACGTGAGGGAGTGATTTTGAGACCGGCGTACTTCTTGACTTGTTCCGGGGACCTTCGGAGAGTTGTCGCAAGGTTGGTGATGAGTTCGTCAACTTGAGAGCCAAGTGCATCAATTTGCGCAAGTTCCTTCTTGGAGAAAGGACCTTTCTTGAACTCCCCCTGATCAGCGGTGGTGGTTTCCTCAGTGTCAGAGTCAGAACCATCCTCAGACTCATCTACATATACTTCTTTTGCTTTCCCTTTGCCTTTACGATCCACTCGCTCCGGACTCTGCACAACATCCTCCGCAAGTTCCAAGTCTTCCGCCTCATCTTCCTCCTCAGTACCTGGCTCTTCGTACCCTAATTTACGCCGGAAATTCAACTTCACTTCCTGCTCCTGACGATCTTGGCTCCAGTCACTGCCAGAGGGCGAAGACTCCACAATCGGAGCCTCATCATCTTCTCCATCCTCTTCTTCATTCCCCTTTAACTCAGAAACATCGACAACGTCACCCGTTTCCGGGTCACAAACATAGTCGCTGTTGATTTCCATGAGCAAGTCATTGTCAGGATTCTGACCAATGACTTCGAATGGCGAGCTAGGACGTTCGCGCGGACTGGGACTTGACTCGCGCGTCTCGGGTGGACTGGGAGTGGGCTCGTGCGTCTCTGGTGGAGCCTTCAGGACTGCAAACCAGGGACCAGCGCCGGCGTCTCGCTGCTGAACAGTAGGCTGCCTCTTCTCAAGCCATCGATCGTATCCATCCGCGAGCTGGTCAGGATCCATAAGGCTGTTGGAAGGAGCAATCCAGCCTGCAGGGAGGGGATCGAATTCCTCCGTTGCGTACACCTGGATCTTGGTCTTGCGAAGTCGGTTCGCCTCTTCGACATCCTTGGGAGCGCCCAGGAAAGGCGCTTCTCCGAGGTATTGGACGTATTGTGTTTTTCTGAGCCTGGCATGATAGAAGGCATAATTATAAGCGAAATTTCCTTTCGGCCGCCTATAAGGCTGCAGGGCGGCCGAGGGTGGAAATGCGACCTTGTACAACTTAGGATCGACAGGCGGGTGGGGCGAGACGTGGGTTGCGATAGACGCAGACCGATCAATCCCCCGTGTCTTGCGGACACGGGAGACAGATGGTGTGGGAGGCGGGTTTGACTGGGTTGGCGTTCGCGATGGAGGAGTGGCCGCAACTTGCGAACCTAATGGAGTTGCTGCAGAAGGTCCCTTCTGCGATGCTGATGGCGTCTCAGGTGGAGGTCTCCTCTGCGATGTTGAGGGTGTTGCAGGGGGAGGTCTTTGTTGTGAAGCCGATGGTGTTGCAGGGGGGGGTCTTCTTTGTGAAGCCGATGGTGTTGCAGGTGGGACACGCGACTGAGTTCGCGGTTGCGATGGTGGTGGAGGCGACGGTACAAATCGCGCGAGTGAGGCGGAGTAAGCGGGGCCCAGATCCTCAACATGACCCTTCTGCTGATAAGAAGCAGTGGGACGAGGGGTCGCTTCCTGGTCGGTATCGTCAATGTCCCGTGAGGCTCTTGCTTGTGCAACCATAGCCGCCGCCCGAGAGAAGTACCGGACCGTAAGACTGGAGCCCGATGCAGAACCGTCCAACGGCAGACGGTCCTTGATGCCTGGGACGAGAGTGGAAGCTGGCCCCGGAAATACCCTACTCAATCGTAAGTAAGATGAATAGGACAGATAGGTGTCAACGACTTACCCTTGACCAGCAGGATCCTTTCGGCCTGTCGCTCGACTCTCGAGGGATTGCCGTCCAGAGATCGACTCCGAGAGCGACGGTACCTCGACATAGAATGATCTATACAATACGTAGTTAGTCAAGTACTAGAATTCAGTGCAGGAACGAAAAAAAGCTTACTTTGAGGGCACCGTGGACCTTGCACTTGTGCCAACGTCTTGCTTTTTGGTTTTTCCAGCGGTTGAGGCGGATGACATCGTTGACGCCGTCGAAATGCTGGAATTACTTGGAACTGCAGGACTGGGTGCAGCTGTCACAGGGGCCTTTTGTTTTCCTTTCATAGCAGCCGTTCGTTTCTACGAATTATTGTAACTACCAACTCAATAATAATGATGATAATAATAATACTTACAGTCCCAGGAGGCGGACGTCCAACCTTCCGTTTGGTCTTCCTTTCAGGCTCAGTTGGCATAGATTCATGGCCTGAGGAGCCGGGTTCGTCGTCTGACGAAGCAGGCTCGTGGTCCGAAGACGATGGCAGCGCTTCGTGGGTAGGCTGTGATTTCTTCTTCCCTTTAGCCGCCCGCTTTCCTCGATTCCCCTTCGCAAGAACATCGTTAATAAGAAGGCGGGTGCTGCATATACAATATTGCTTACCTGGTTTTCCGCAGAAGGCTGCGATTGCGGAGCGTCTTGCACAAGACGCGTCGCGGAACGCGTTACACGACTTTGAGTTGGAGGGGCCATAGACAAAATCGAGCACTGCGTGAGAACGAACCGTCAGAAAATTCAGACACGACAGAATGAGGAATAGGTGGTGATCCAACCCCGAAACAGACGAAGGAGTCAATGTATCGGGGACCACGATGGACAGCAGAGTCAACATCGTGGTCAGCGAGGAAGTGGACGAAGGAGTCAACTCTTCCTCACTTGGATATGCCAGAGAGAGCGTATACTACTACAAAAACAAGAAAATCAGCTTACCGTGCGATACGTTGATGAGCGCGAGCGCGAGCGAGAGCGGGAAAGCGAGAGCGGGGATGCGAGAGCGGGGATGCGAGAGCGGGGATGCGAGAGCGGGGATGCGAGAGCGGGGAAGGGAGAGCGGGGAAGTGAGAGTGAAAGTTCAACTTGTGTGGGACACTGAAATGATACACGTCAGCACGGTGAACATTAGAGAATAGTCGAAGCACTCCGAAGTTGGTTATCCAACCCCCAGGACAGACAATGGAGTCAATGCCTAGGAGCCACGACGGACAGCAGAGTCAACGTCGTGGGTTGAGGGAGTGGACAGAAGAGTCAACTCTCCCTCAATTGGATAGACCAGGGAAGGTGAGGGGAGGGGGGGGTAAGGTGATGAGAAAAAAACGAAAAAGAAATATTACCTGTTGATCTTGGACGCTATCAAGAGAGAGAAGAAATTGTAAAATTGGAGAACGGGAGAACGGGAGAACGGAAGAGTGGGAGAGAGAGAGAGAGCAGGGGTACTGAGAATGCGAAGGGGGACGAATGTGAGGGAAGAAAAGAAAAAAAGAGCGGCAAGCAGTTTGTTTGTTTAGTCACGTGTTTGGTGGCTCACGTGTTTGGTTGATCACGTCAAGCAAGACGCGTTCTTGTGCACTGACGCGTCTTTTCGCGATAGGATGTCCTGATAAAATATGAAGGGCAAAATGTAAGCACAAAACAGTGGCATGAAATAAATTACATACTAGTTAATGTGTAGGGAGCAATAACAAAGCTCTAATTCATACTTGTATATAGGAGTGAAACTGGTCGAGTGACAACGATGTGAATCGTGATATACATGCACATGTTGCTGCAATATTCTGCCTGTTTGAACCAAGTAATAGCTTGATATGAGCTGCAAGATTTGGACCTGGCGAGAAGTATTCAGGCTCGTGGAGTCTGGACGTCAAACTCCACAACAGGGAACAAGGCTGTGCGTAGAAAGCCTAGAGATCAAGATTGCCGAAAGATCAAAAACATAGGAAGGTGACTATCTAGAAATCACAGCACTGGAGGATGCATTGATATCCAAGCATGAGATGATCGAGTGGATGGAGCAAGAAAGATACCATGGGGATGTAGAAGAGTAGTCTGTCTGCAAATACTACGCGACCGTGATCGTACTCTTGAGAGAGCTGAAAATGTGTAGAGTTAGACTGGAAAGCGAATGTAGGAAACTATACATACTCTGAACGATATTGCAATTGATTGTAGCCAGGCAAACTAGTGAGAACGTTGGAGCAAGAACGAGCACCAGAATCTGTGGGGTACACTGAGTTAGCAGCAGTCGAGGGAAAGCAGGATGGAGCGTAAGAGAGCCGGTGATGCAAACCCAAAACAGACAAATGTCTTGTGTGTACCACGACGGACAGACAAGTCAACATCGTGGTAGACAAGGAGGTGGAAAGCAGAGTCAACGCCTCCTTGTATGGATGAAGTAGGAAGAACAGTAATGAAGAACGCAAAGACCCAGAGCAAGCTAACAACGACTTACCATGGATCAGGATCTCGGTTGAGAACAAAGCAAAAAAACAAGTGACATTGCTAGTCCTAATGTGCCCGAGGAGATTTTAGTATCAATAGATCTGACCAGTATTTGCACGTACAAATGAAACTGAGTCCGCATGGAGATTGAAAGATCTGACGGAAAACGACAATGAAACGATGATCGGGATGAGAGCGAGCGAGAACACAACAGACTGAGAGACGGAGAATCTAGATTATCAAGATGAATGTCAGATGTCAGTATACAAAAGATTCGAAAAGGAGTAACTTGGTGATCCAACCCCAAGACAGACAACGGAGTCAATGTCTTGGGGGCTACGATGGACAGTAGAGTCAACATCGTAGCAGTCGAGGGAGTGGACAGTAGAGTCAACTCTCCCTCAACAGGACAGACCAGGAGAGATGGGAGAAGGCGAGATAAAACAAGATGGAATTGGCTTACCTGCACTTCCAACATAAATACCTATCGACTTGAGAACGGCGACGACGACGAGGGAGCAAGAACACAACAGACTGAGGGACGGAGAATCTAGATTATCAAGATGAATGTCAGATGTCCGTATACAAAAGATTCGAAAAGGAGTAACTTGGTGATCCAACCCCAAGACAGACAACGGAGTCAATGTCTTGGGGGCTACGATGGACAGTAGAGTCAACATCGTAGCAGTCGAGGGAGTGGACAGTAGAGTCAACTCTCCCTCAACAGGACAGACCAGGAGAGATGGGAGAAGGCGAGATAAAACAAGATGGAATTGGCTTACCTGCACTTCCAACATAAATACCTATCGACTTGAGAACGGCGACGACGACGACGATGAGAGAAATGAGGACGACGACGATGACAGTAGGTGATGGCGATGAGAGAAAAAGATGAGGTGGCGTTACGGCGGTTCGAAGTTCAAACTTCGAAAGCCTGCCTAATTGGGCCAAAAGTCTTGACCTGTCCTGGCCGATAGCTGGTGGGACATTTGAGACCAAGTGAAAATCTAGAAAAAATGATTGGTGTAATTGTTAACTTCCATGAAGAGAACATACCTGTGATTGACTTGATGGTGTCGTTGAGGACGCGAGACTTGACGCCAAATTGGCAGGACGCGACTAGTCATGTGCCATCAAATTTCAACTCAGTTTCAACTCCGCTTCAAAACTCTCGTGTTCGTTGCGAAGTCCCTCTCACGTCTTCACCACCACCATCACCTCCACCATTGATTCTCTGACCCTCTTCACCTCCCTTCTCTTCATCCCTCTCGCCATCCTCCTTATCCTCGTTTTTGCCGTCACTCTCTACATCGTGTTATTCACCACATTGGGTTTCACTGGTCTTCCTATTATTCTGACATTGTAAAAAGGTATGTTTTCGATTCTCTTTTTTTTCTTTTTGCCTTCCCTCCTTCCCTGGATCGCTGGCCTATCCAAAGCCGGGAGAAGTTGACTCTTCTGTCCATCTCCTGGCTTGCCACATTGTTGACTCTACTGTCCATTGTGGTTCCCGAGACATTGACTCCTTCGTCTGTCTCGGGATTGGATCACCAGCTTGTCTTCTATAATCCGTTTTCATTTGGTCTACCATATACTGACGAAAATTCTTGTGCAGTCTTGCTGTCGCTTTCAACCTCGCTTTCGGTTTTGGTTGGTCTGGTTGCTTTTGGATCTCACCTGTAAGTCGGGTTTTTTCCCATTTGTCTCCCATATTCCTCTGGTCTTTCCAAGCCAGGAGGAGTTGACTCTTCTGTCCACCTCCTGGCTTACCACGATGTTGACTCTGCTGTCCATCGTGGTCCCCAAAACATTGACTCTTTTGTCTGTCTTGGGGTTGGATCGCCACAATATTGCTTCAGTTCAGATTACCTTGGTTTGAAACATACTGACATGAGCTATATCACAGTCTGTCGCTATCGATCTTGCTGTTGCTGTTGCTGTCGCTCTCCACTCCGCTCAATCTTATTACTTTTGGACTTTACCCGTAAGTCGTTTTTTTCGATTGTCTCCCATATTCCTCTGGTCTGTCCAAGCCAGGAGGAGTTGACTCTTCTGTCCACCTCCTGGCTTACCACGACGTTGACTCTACTGTCCGTCGTGGTCCCTGAAACATTGACTCCTTTGTCTGTTCCGGGGTTGGGTCACCAGCTCATCTCTTCAATTTGTTCTCCCTCATTCTGACATACATTATAATGTAGTTCTTTAATCTCGATTGTGGTGTCGCTTTCAATCTCGCTCCTGATTCTTCTCAGTCTTGCTGCATTTTTTCCAACTCCTCCCTCTTTTTGCGTACGATGGCATCTCAGAATTGGTACAACCCTCAGCGGCCCACGTTCCCTCGTTTTCATCGGCCAGATGAGAAACGTAAGTCCCGCCTTTGTCCCACAGACGACGGTAACATAGAATTATCTGGATTCAGGTCATTATAATGCATTAGACGCAAAAGTTCTCGCTATCAGTCCTTGGCTCTCAGACCCTGTACTACCAGACTCAATCGTTCGCGAATGGCATATCATCACGTCACCCAATGCCGAGACAGTTCCCCGTGTTTTTTACGGTCCTGCAATTCTGCAGGCTCGAGCGGACGGCCGTTTCGCGCAGTACGAGTTCTCCCGGTGGCCACAATGGTGGACCAGAACGTACCAACATACATGCGTTCTCCCTTACCCCACGAAGGATCCTCAAAATCCCCTCTTTATGGCTTACTGGACTCCTACCGTTGATGATCTTCATCTCGATCTCAACAATGCATTTCGCATGACCATTGGTGTTCTGAGAAAATCGAGGCTAGAGCAGCTAAAGCCTTTGTACGAGGAGGCTTGTAAGAAGTTTGATGAGTGGCATTGTCACCAAAACCCAAATATCAGCTACCTCTACCATCCGCACAACGCCATTCGTTTTCTCTGGACACAACTGATGTACGCCCCGATGACTCCCGCCGAGCTCGTTCTGCAGATTGCAGAGTTTCAAAGATTGTACCTAGATATCGTCTCCTTCGTTAGATTTTACACGGTCTATATCCCCAGGTTGAAGGACCAATTTGACGAAACGGACTGTCCACCCGCTGAGCGCGACTTGTTGGGTTGCATCACGAGCGATCCGTATGTTGTCGCCAACATGATGAAGATGCGCATTCCCGTGTGGCTCTCACGCCGGAAGCACGAGTTACCTCCCCGCATGAACATCAACAAAGTCGTTGACGAGCTTGCTCCCGTCGACATCGTGGGCGTTCACTTCCGCGATGAGGCTGGAAAATCAGCGCCCTTTGACATTGTCTACTTTGGTGATGCCACAGAGAGTCTTGGTCGAGCAATCCGCCGAAACGGCCGAAAATATCCTGGCCTTAGTCTGCGCGATGACGAGCCTGCACCCGCTCGGATGATCCCAGTCGGTCAGAGTATTCGCGAAGCTCCAACCCGGCTTGATGGTGACCCATTACATTGGGACTCCTTCACCTACGAACTATGGAGCGGAGAAGCCAGGCCAAATCGAGGTATTTATTGCCAATTTGAATGCTATCTACGTGAAACTGACTTGTTGCGGTTGTCTTGGTAGCACCTCCTCAACCTTTGACATTCTCTGCTGAGCCCCCGACTTGTGCTCCTGTGAGGCTGGCTGGATCGAATCCTGCCGTGGATGTTGACGCGCCTAGCATCAATCCAGGCAACGAAGATGACTTAGATGTTCGTCCTTCTAAGTCTGGCTCACGCCGCCAAGCACCTTCGCGAGCTATGTCAAAGTCAACGTCGAAGTCAACGTCAACGTCAACGTCGAAGTCGAGCACCTCTATTTCCAAGTCCATGTCTATGTCGTCAACGTCTAAATCGACAACGGTCTCGAGCTCCAACGTCTCGACATCAACGTCGAAGTCCTTCACAGTGTCTCAGCCTCCTCCAGGCACAACGTCGGCTTTCACGGGCAGATCCTCCTCCACCGTCTCTAAAACTACATCCCAGTCTGTTGCCGTCTCCCAATCTGGAGACACAACGTCTACCCCCACGCGCGATATCGTTTCGGCCGATTCCATTGAGGAGTCCCCTTCGAAGCCTCCAAAGAAGAAAAGGAAAACAAACAAAGGAAAGGGGAAGGCTCATGAACATCCTGGTCGGAACAAATTCCAGGAAATAGTGGGAAAAACGATGCCCCCTGCCATTCCTGCTTGGGCTTTGGGGCTCTCAAAGGTGAACACGACAAATCGTCCAAGCGTCGAGACCACCAAACAGATGCCGACAACGGGATATCTCTTCCCCGAGCACGGTTTGTTCATTTCGACCAAAAATCGACTTCGCTACTTCATCAATTGGATTGCAGCACGTAGCGCGGTTTTACTCTCGATGTGGGCTGTGAACTTTGTTCCTCGAGCAGTCTGCAACCAGGATTGGAGGGCTTTCTTAGGCCGCTTTTTGCATCTTGCACCCCAATCAGCGGTTGCTCCTGTTTTGCGACGTCTCAGGGATGATTCTAGCCTGCTGCCTGACGAAGATGAAGAAGGCGATGGAGCTGACGAACGCTACGGAGCAGACGAAGGCTACGGAGCAGACGAAGGCTACGGAGCAGACGACGAAGAAGTCGACAAATCCGACCATGCCGATGAAGCAGATGAAGCCAACGTGTCTGGCGACAAAGATGCTGCGCCTCCCCCTCCCCGCCCCACCACCCGCCGCAAGACACACAACGCCGCGCGCGTCGCTCGTGTCCATGACCTGTTCGGTCAGCAAACCACCGTCCCCCCGCAAGTTGCTTGGAACGACACTGTCTTTGAGACCTACGATGAGGCCGCCATGGACGAGGCTCTGACTCCCGAGATCGAGTCCGAGATTCTTTGGGAGTTGTGCGAGTTGAACTTCCGATTCGAACTGCTCGCTTTGGATCGTCATCTTAGGCCGGATTTGTGGGTAGAAGACAACGCCGGGACACGCAACGAAGCCATCCAAGACGTCTTTTTCGGAGATACCGGGTACATGGTAGAAATGCCAGATAGGAACCGAGGACTCGCTGCTGTCCACTTTGCTGAGAAGGCCCCCTTCCTCCATTGTCTCCGACTCGTCATGTCGGACTGGCCCATGTCGCATGGTACACGCCGTCTCTTCAACGGGGTCCGTCTCCCTTCGTTTGCGGAGATGTCCAGGACAAACTGTTCGAAGAAAATCAGCGACGTCGAAAAGATGTTGGCACAGACATATTGCCAGATCTTCTACAACACGTTTGGTCGCGCTGCAGTCTGCCCTCGCCAGATCCCGTCTCACTTGGCTTGCTCGCCCGCGACTTAGCTGGACATTTGGATCGAACTGACATTTGTATACGTACATACTAACCGTAGTCACTAAGCATGCACAATTCCATACACGAATATTGTGCATGCTTAAAGTACATACATATCTAGTAGTATCTTGCAGTGTCCTTTCGGGGGGTCAGGCCTGGCGTCGTTTTTTTCTTCTTTACACATGCACGTATTTTTCGGATAGTATTGTCTCGTCGTCGATCTACAGATCGGCGACATATCTTGATCAATGTCAATTTGGATTGACAACTTGAATTATTGTCAATCCGCAGATTGACAATAATATGTCTTAGGTGTGCTGTTGACTTATCAGTCAATAGCATGCCTTGTAATAATAGAATTGACATCACATGGTGATAGTTCAAAATAAGATCATGCACTTCTCATGATAAGAAATAAATACTAAGGTGTGCTGGCAACAACAGGTTCCTTTCCCCCCTTTCTTTCTCCCCCACTCCTGTGCTATAAGATGTCTTTCCGCACTCCCAATCTGAGACGACGCTTCACAACCTCCACTTCACCTCACAAAATAGACCCCTTTGCTGTGGTTCCTGCTCTAGAACATGGACGGCAGCGTATCCAAGGCTTAACGATATTTCCCAGAACGGACCTTTATGCTCCAGAGGGTCGGTTTATCCAGCCCGTCACTCGAAGTCCCAGCAGGAGCTCGGAGAACTTACTGGACTTTGATGATGAGGCTGGTGAGCCCGAGATAATCAATGCTGCTGCTCCTAAACCACACACAAGTTCCGCGAGCAAAAAAAGACTTAAACAGTGGAATACATGGAAGAACGAAGTCATTCCAGAGCTTTTGCTTCCCTACCTCCGTGTCCTTTCTGAGTCGCAGTCATTGCGTTCCATGGAACGGTGCGAAGCTCTCTACTGCCAATGTGGCACTACACGCAGGAAGATTTCAGTGACTTGTGTTTATTTTGACAGTGAGTAAAGTAATGGTTGGTCTTTGGTCTGAGGACTGACATAAATGCAGAAATAAAGACTTTAACCATCTGTACATGTGCTCCCGCCCAGCTTCTTCTATCGCGTGGCCTATTTCCTTGTGCTCCACTCGAGCCATCGCTTGCCGTCGACATCAACATGCTTGATTTTGTCAATCATCTCTTTGTTCGGACTGCTCCCAATGTTACAGCTTGGAGTGATGCGGTGGAGACCTTTCTCTCGGACCGTAATTATACTCTACAGGCTAGAGTGAGTCCTTGATCATGTTTATGAAATATCATGTTTTGATTGAGGTCATTATTCAGAATACTCTTCGAAGGAGATTTGGCAATGCCTTGCTATGGTATTCCTACTTAGGAAACGAAACCGTTAAAATGGTGGATAAAAAGATCAACCATGTTCGAGCAACTTTGATTGAGGACAAAGAGGAACAAGAGGAACAAGAAGAAGACTTGCAGGATGAGAACGAGTCTTGTAAGCTTTACCATTTTTTACATGAAACTTGACTTAGACTGTTTGCAGCTAATTCTTCCAGCGCACGTGACAATCTCAAAAGACCAACCGAGTACTTGAGGCAGCGGTGCCCACTGTGCTTTGGTGGTGACTTGGTGCATGATCCAAATGCAATGTAAGTGTCATTTTCACGCATAGTGTCTACGCATTCAATGACTTGCTTCCAGCGCTGATGTCATCGTAAGCTCTGATGCTTGTTTCACCCAATTGAGACGGAAAACCAGCAAAGGCGGCTATCGTGACCCTCCATATTTCCATTCCAACACGGTTTTTCTCACGGAAGAAGAAGTGAAGGCCATGGAAGCCAAGGTTTCTGAGCAGAGGCCCTCCCGACCTTCACAGAAAAAGAAAGCTGGTAAAGCCAATGCTGATAAGGAAGATGATTATGAACCTTCCATGAAGGTTCCAACGTCTGTTCTGGAGGAATGTAACGAATCATTCACAGCTGCTGATGAAAGAAGGAAGAAGGCCAGCACTCAATTTTTTGCGGACACAGGTGTCATGGCTTTGCTTTGCAGACATGACCGGGTCTTGTGGTTGGCCAATATGACTTCAGCGGGAGAGAAGCAGCATTATTCTTTGGCTTTGATTCAGAAGCTATTTGAGAACATACCTTCTGATATGACTGTGGGCTGGCTTTATGACATCGGATGTCAGATACACAGGAGCTGCGCAAAGTGGGGTTTTCTGGATGAATACTTGGGTCGGATCACTTTTGGGATATCCGTCTTTCATGCGTATGGGCACCAGTGGCCCTGCCAATTGATTTATCATCCACGCAAGTGCAAAGGCTTTGGATGGTCAGATGGGGAAGGTTGTGAAAGGTTTTGGAGCGCGCTGAAGTTGCTTATCCCATCTTTACGGGTTTCTGGATATCACCACAGACTCTACGTGCTCGATACCCAAGTCAGGTATCTGGATGGCAAGTCGCTGAACAGTCTTGGTGATTGGCTGAAGCGGAAGTGGGAGTCTTGTCAGAAGCGGAAGTTGGCTGCAGAAACAGAGTTTTGTAACGCCAATACAGACGAGAGGGTCTCCAGAGATGATTGGGAGCTTTTGATCAGGGCAGAATGGAAGGCACAGGTCATCGAACAAACCAAGCCTTTGCAACGTGAGTATTTTGTATTTTCATGATAGACATGATTTCTTGATGCGTCTTTAACTCAAGGTCAATCGAAAGACAAGGCAGACAAGATTATTGAAGAGATAATGACACTGGAAGATTGTCAGAAAGCGTACAAGAAGGAACTGGTGGACATTGAAAAGATGTTGGCTATTGGTGTGTATGAGGATGATATGGATGCTGTGGAGGCAAGCAGTCAACGGGACGAGGTTCAAGATAGAATCAAGAGTCTAGCTGAGACTCTGAAACGGAAGAGATCGGCACTTGGGGTTACTGGCAAAGCACGTTTAGCTTCGTTGGTTGGAAACCAGTTCCTCAGGCTACGCATGAACGCACGCGCATTAAAGTCTCGCATTCGTGACCGTCTCAGACAGAGGAAGTTTGAATTGGACCGTCTAGAACGCGCATACCGCAAGACTAGCAATGGTAAGTCTGATTGACTCAAATGACTGTGGTGCATGTCTTGATTGTATCCTGTTCAGAAAAAAAGCTTCACAGTCACACGGCTAGTCAGGTCAAAAGAAAAGAGCCTGGCATTGTTCAATTGGCTGCCAAGTACAACAAACTGTGTTCTGAAATGGCGACTCTGAAAGCTGGAAAACAAGCACCACGAGGCGCAATTATACCCCCCCAGATCAACCGAGAAAAGCTTTTTGACTTGGATGTTGATGATGATATCTGGCAAGACATTGGGTTAGATGAAGCTACAGACGATGCCAATGCTGTTCCGTTGTGGCTTGGCGATGAATATGTTCGACAAGCGATCAAAAGTCTCTTGGAGTTGGATCGTTGTGAGGAAGAGGAGATCCGCTTGTCAAAGGAGAGATGTTCCATGCAGGACTGGATGATGGAGGAGTGGGCATGCATCACCATTCTCATGAATGAATGCAATGATGTTCATCTTGAATATCAACTCAAGTTAAGGGCGCAATCTCTTTCTAGGCTATGCGGAATCTGGAAGGCTAAAGTGATAGCCGTTGGGTGTTTTCACGACATGCCCGATTCATGGGGTCCATCACAACAGGAGATTGATAAGGCGATGAGTTTGGGTGCTGGGAGTGGGAATGACAATGACGACTCGGAGGAGGAAGATGAACAAGAACAAGCAGATTATGAAATGGAAGAAGAACTTATTGAAGCCATCGAACAGTTCACATTTACGGATGCATTGCAATCTGCGTATACTACAACAGGACTTGACATCCCACGTACCTCTATGGTGTTTCAAACTCCGATTCACAGCAGAAATGTGTCACCTATTAAAGGAACACCAAACCGAGAAGGATCACCAAGAAAACGTAACAGGATGCAAGACGAAGAGGAATTCTGATGTATATGTAATTGTATTGTTCTCGACTGGTTGGTTGGTGGATATTTATTGGCCTATACCCGTGTTACCCACATGATTGCCATGGACTACCTCCTTAGTTGGTATTTATTTATCTATTGGCCCATACCCGTGTAACCCACATGATTGCCATGGACTACATAGTTAGTTAGTATTGTTTTGGCTAACAAATATATCAAGTTGTTAGAAAGTGATGCATAAGTGATATTATGTTGTAGCAAGTGAGGCAATTTCTCTACTACTCTGTGGGACTTCCCTAAATTAATGGTCAGGTCCCACATGATATTAGGGAAGCCCACGTAGTATGTGGAAGGAGTTGGGAACATCCCTGAAAGATGTGTATCTTCCCAGGGAAGATATACATGTTCCCCGGGTAGACATATGTCTTCCCCGGGTAAAACATATATCTTCCCAATGGACCAAAATCATAACTGGATAGAGATAGTTTGTCCCCGGGTAGAGATAGTCTGTCCCCGGGTAGAGATAGTTTGTCCCTGGGTAGAGTGATGCCTTCCCCGGGAAGAGTGATGCCTTCCCTGGGAAGAGTGCTACATTCCCTGGGAAGAGTGATATGGTACATATAAGACATGTTGATTGAAGGTATAAGCCTTATTGAGAGTTCGAATCATAAAGGTAGTCATCCACTTAGCATGCATCAACAACAGCGGATTATCCCAAAGTCCAATCCAGCAGTATTACCACTAGCAGGTCATCGCTCTCCTCACGCAACACACGCAGAGCCGTCAACAGATATCTCTGACAAATCTGTGATCATTGCCTCATCACCCAATAAGGACACAGAGCCAGCCATTACCTTCTGTCTGCACTCAGGCAGAGACTCTCTCAATCACCTAAACAACCCATTTCTAGACACAACTCCCAAACCCTTGCGAGCAGCACCATCTCTCACCTTCCAACCTTCTGGTAAACTTGCCAATCATTGTTTGTCAGCCCCTCTTCAACAACACTGTCTCTCCAACGCCCAAGACAGCCGTATCTGTTTCCAATACCATCCTCCGCACTAACAACGACAACGCTAACACCATCACAATAACAACTACACCAGCCTGAACAGTACTATTTCTAGATCACACCGTGCTCCCTTGTACATGCCCATTCACCTTTGTCGGCCCTGCTTTTGGCCCATAACCACTCTCAAGCAATCCTTCACCTCTTCTGCTTCCTCCACCAATTTCCCTATCTGTGATGACATGACAGAGGTTGGGGACTACAACCCATATCAGTTGGATCTGGATGTTGACATCAATAGAGAGGTCAACACTCCTCCTGTGATGCCTACCCGTCCCCCTTATGTTATACCTGCTATAAACACCTTGCATAATATCCTTTTTCTTATATACAATGACAGGCCTTGTACTGCATCATTCTCGGATGCTAATGAACCATAACAATGATACCTGGTGCTAAACGCAAATGCTAGAAAAAAATGGAAAAGTGACCCCAGACACCCTGTGACATTCTGGGGAAGCCCAGCAGCCATGGGCTGTCCCATGGGTATGTGGGACATGGGCAGCCCTTCTAGGACATACCCAAAGATGGGACGTTCCCAAGATCCCGCACCCACAGACAGTCCCATAGGAATTTTGGGGAAGCCCAAGATATCTTGGGATTGACCACGTGCCCATGGGCACTCATACCTCTTAGGTTATATATTCTGTCAATTTTGTCAACCTAAGAGGTTGGGAGGGGGGGGTTGACTGAAGTGTCGAATTGACTGCTCCGAGGGTGGAGGCAGGGAGGGGTCCGTACCACGCAACCGAGAAAGGAATGGCGCGGTTCATGGACGCAAGCTCGGCTACAATAACCGTAATGAGTTTGTACGTTGGGGGATCGACTTGGATACGTATCCTGTCGTTGGTCTTGATTACCAAACGTACTCCAGTCTCGTCCATGAGAATTCGGAAAGGCCCCAGAAGAATGTCGAGGATGTCCCTCCAGGGCAACGGCTTGAAGGAGAGAATCCCCGAGATATATTGGAAGGCATAACTGTCTGCATTATTGTCCAGGGCCAAAGGCTTCTGCTTTTTGCCAAAAAACCGCCTTCCTCTAGGGAATATGGAAGAGGTGTCATCCTTCTCCTCATCCTCGTCCTCCCTACGCGTCTCCGTAGTATTGCCGATAGTTAAGAATATGCATAATCCATACGGAGCGCCCACAAGTATGATCGTGCTGAAGGTCATGAGCATGAAAGATGAACTCGAAGAACTTTGGAAGAGCGAGGATGTCGAGATGAAACGGAGTAGATGTGACAGGTTCCCCGTTAATTCTGCAAGGACGCGACCTATGAACAGAGAGATGGAGAGCGAGCGAACCATTTGACGAAGTGGAGATGGATCGTGATCAAAGAAGGTGTATCGATGACCCTCCGCACCGACAATCCCAACAAAAGAAATGATCCAGAGTGGAAGTGGTAACAAGAAGGCAACAACGACGGATAACGACCAGATCACTAAGAACCAGGATGGATAATCTTTCCACCAAAGGCTCGTGTCCCAGCTATAGATGCAAGATGGTTGGGTCTTTGTATACCTCCCTAAATAATAACGCGCATACACGAGACGAAGAGGATGAAACCGAGAACTTGGATAAACGAACTCCGACATTCGTTTCGCGCGGTCTAGACGAGATGTTAAGGCTTGAAGCAACTCGAGGTGAAAGAATATCGTACTGTTGCGGACTCTAGGTATACCATCGTAGTCGTGGCCGTCACCGTCATCATCATCATCATCATCATCCGGCATTCTCTCGATGACGGCAAGGGCGAAGGGCAACACGAGATTCAAGATAGCGTACTGGGTTTTTCGAATTGCTGTAATAGTATCGCGAACAAGAGCATCATCATTGGATGCCCCCTGGCTCTGCGAGGTATACTCGTTGATCTGATCGTGTAAATCGTCATTTACGGTCCAGGTCAAATTTCGTAATAAATGTGCGAAGATTGCGCGGATAGTTACGAGTCCTTAATTTATTAAGAACTCGTTCATTTAATCCCAGTTCCAGCGAGAAATTTGCCAAAAATCCCCATGTCTACAGCGTGGGAACATTTACACAGCCACTCAAACCAATGCGTCTGCTGGTCACAACCAGTCACGCCTGCACTGCCACTCAGCAGCAGGCCTCTCCCATGTCTACGGCGTGTGAACATTTACACAGCCACTCAAACCAACGCGTCTGCTGGTCACAACCAGTCACGCCTGCACTGCCACTCAGCAGCAGGCCTCTCCCATGTCTACGGCGTGGAAACCTCTGCACCGCCACTGATATTTTACAACGACTATATTTTGGTGAATGTTTTCTAAACACTGCTAACTATATCTACTATTCGTACTCTATTTCTGGTGACTCATCTCTTTGCCTTGTTACAAATAAACTGTTTACCGTGTCTCTGACAAATATTGGTCTGCTGTTTGAATTTCCTATATGTGGGAGCAACTCTTGGATATCGTCAGGAACTAGAGATTTGAATGTTTCTAATGTTGCTTGACGTACCAAATGTCTTTTCCCGGAAATGGGTCTGAACCTGGTCATTCGGGTCTCTTTCTTCTTCACTTTCATCGTCTGTGTCGACGACAATAGTTGTCGATATCTGATATGATTTAACTTCAGTTTTCGTAGCAGCACATAGTCAAAACGTCAAATACGTTTTGCATGCGGGGTTCTATGTCTAGTGTTTGAAGGTTCGGTCCGGTCCGGGTTTTGAGATTTTTTTTGGATAACCGAGACCGAAACCGGTTGATCGGCTTTCAGATATCTCAAAAACCGGACCGAGACCGCTCATGACCGGCCTGTAACAGTTTTTACCCGATCTTAAACCGGTTTTGACTGGTTTCACCGCAACCGGTCATACCCAGTTGATAACCAGTTTTGCACTGGTTGTGACCGTGTTTCCCTTACATCTGAGAACCATAAAGTACATATCTTAAGTGAAAACAAGGATTAGCAAAGACTACTAAGTGCTCGCCATCTAAAGTGCTCAAGTTTCCAAGTGTGTGCACACAAGAGCGACTTGGTGGTCTCTGACATTGAAGAGTAACGAGTGGTTGAGCACTCGTATACCCTAGGAGGGCAGGTGTACTACGAACAGCATGTATTTAATTGTCCCAGCAATCCATCTCTTTATCCGCCGTCAAGAAATCCTTGTACTCCTTGAGACCAACCTCCTCGACCTGTGCAGAGTTCCACGCGGCGATGTCAGCCATGGAGTCTCTCCATGCATACTTCATCATCTGTAACTTCTCAAATAGATCAGCTCCGAGGTGAGAACGTCGATCGACAGCAATTTGTTTGGCACCCGAGAAAAGGCGTTCACAAGGGACGGAAGATGCTTGTGCAGGAAGGACATCTAATGTGATTCGAGCTAAGGTGGGGTATTTGTGGCAGTGATCCTGACAATTGGTCAGGATAGCTTCGATATCGAGCAAAGTAAATTACTTACCTCCCACCACTTGATGATATCCGTCTCAGCAAATACATCTGCAGGGATATCACCAAGATACCTTCTCAGTTCAGCTCGCCAACCACCATCTTCATCGATATCCTTCTGCGCTAGCATTGTCTTGCGAAGACGGTCAAACTCGGATTCGAAGTCATTCATAGTATATCCAGAAGCTGGCTGAGTCAAGTCAGAGGTGGTAGCAGGGCGCGGAACCTTTGTTGGACGGGTCTTCCAATATTGTTCCATCTGACAAAGAATAAGTAATGCCCACAAACACGTGAATGACGAAGACGAGAGACGTACCGTCAGCTCGAGAATTTTGCGAGCTTCGTCTCTCCAATTCTTTGCATGATGATTTCCGGCTGCTTTTTCTACTGTCTGCTCTTCTTCACCACCCCAGTAAGTATCAATGTATGTCATTTTGTAGTACGGATGGAGCACTGTTGACTTATATAAGCAATATCGACTGGCAATAGAAATATACACATACCAAGCGATAGAACATATACGGGCTTCCTATCAAGCCGCGAATAATACTTTCCGAGTTTTCCAAGTCCTTCTTCGAGGGCACCAACATAGAGGCTGAAGCGGGGCTTCTCGCGTTTTCCTTCCCACGAGGTCTGGAGTGACTCGAGAACGGGTAGACCGCGCCAGATACTGGGGCGCTTTTCAGCGGAAAAGTATTGCTGAACACGGTTTGAGTCCTGCCAGTGCACGAAACAAGAAATCAGTAAGAGACGTGATGAGAAACAGCTTAGAACTGCACATACCACAAGAATCTCCTTCACGTCATCGACACGGGCCCAGTCGCTGTCCATAAATTTGAATGCAGTCCAGGGAATATGTTTGACGAGTCTGCCGTTTGCTCGGATAGTTGTGATAGGTCCGAATAGAGCATCTGCAGAAGAAGTGAAAAGATTGACGGACTGTTGTAGTTCGAAGGCTCGGTCCAACATTCCATATGCTGTTCCCCAGCGAGTGTTGTTGTGGAGGGGGATCTTGAGTGGTCTGGTGATGCCGCACTGCATTTGTGCTGTCTCAAAATATTCAATGCGTTGGCCCGATGCTTGGATCTGTGAGAAATGAGCATAACTAGGTGAGAGAATGTATAGTAAGCAACATACCTTGATAACGAGAGTGTAAAGAGCAGCTAGGACATCCAATGAACCACCTAATACCCGATTATCAGGCAGCTCTGGATCGTATTCCCAGATCGCGTTGGTATTCTCGGTGACAGCAATCTTGGTGATAGTAGACATCACACCAACATTTGCGATGTTAACGACGTGTGCCAGACATCTGAAGGCAAAGGGTTAGTGAAAGAAAATAATATACACTCTGAATATACTTACGGAAGTTGGTTTTCGTCAGCGTTCCAAGGGGGAAGGTCCCGTTGATCGTGTATCTCCTCGACCGTCTCTGCGAGAGTGTCGTTGTTACTGGTGTTGTCTGCCGTGTTTGTGTAGAGCTACAAGACTGGTCAGTGATGAAACCAGGCTTTTAAACAATATTAACGTACCTTTGAAGACGTTTTACTCATGATTCCGACACAATCACATAGACCTACGAAGTACCGCCCAAGATTCTTCCCTGTATGTGCACCAGATAATGCTCTAAATGCGACTACTTCTCCACGCAACGTCCATTTCCCGTCCTTCACATCGATCCAATGAGCGGTAAGTCCCATGAACTGTGCCTTTGTAGTGTCGGCGGACCATCCATCGGTTGTTGTCGATATTCTACCTGGTGCTGCCTAATGATAATATCGTCAGAATCCAGATCAAAAGCCTATAGTACTGAATAGATCGCTTACAGTGATTTGAGCTTTCAAGTCCTCGAGACGCTTGACAAATTCATTGTGGAGATAAGTAGTAACATTGAATGCACTTGGTAAGTCGGCGATTGCTGCATGGGGGCGCATCGAGACCAACGCGTTTCGAAACGATGTTTTGTCTGCAACCATCAAGGCCTGCGGTGACTCTGATAGTTAGCCAAAGCCTCAAAAACTGCTGGTGAAAAACTTCACCTGGTTGTCACACACAATGAACTGGGTGACGGCATGAAGAACATTTTCTCGTGAAAATTCCCGCGGACCTTTGACCTGATCAAACAAACTCTCCAGCTTCATCTGTTTCTTCGTCTTCTTCGTCTTCACCTCCTCCTCCCTTGCCTTGAGTACATCAGTTGGAATAGCTCTGTGATTCTCCGTGATTCCCTTGTCCTTACATCTCTCCTGATATATCTCGTAGTGTTGTCGAATATGCTGACGGCACGAAGAATTACCTCCCTTGTGAAAGCACTTATGCTTTCCATGCTTTGCGATATACTCGGGATTTCCACTACGCACGAAAATCTGGATCACCATCAAAAACAACTAGGTGAGTGTTTTAAAGACATACCGGCAGCATTTGCACCACCAACCACGTTCGGTGTCATAGGTCCCATCAGGTCTTCCGAATTTAACCTCGACAATATCGGAGAAGATAGTGAGGAGGTCTGCTGTGGTGTTCCTGACAGCCCGAGGTGCAGGAATTGCAGCTTTATGCTGAACTTCGAGACCCGACTTCAAATGTGAAGTAAGTCCAGTCAGTTGATCACTTTGTACAGCTACTGTGCCTGGACATGTAACGGGTCACACACGGTAACGGGTCAAACAACATTTCCTCGACAACTCATGCTCCGTTTTCCTTCGTATTTTTTGCATTAATTGCACATACATGTACTTCTCCATTGGTGAAAATATAGGGAAGACTGCTCCATCTGTTCTTTTGCTATCTGATAATCAAGTCGGCCAAGCCTCATTTTTGACACCCGTATCTGCTCTAAAATCATTGTGTGCTGCCTGGACAGCACTCGGATACCCCGGTGGACCACCTGTAACTCAGGCGTGTATCATAAAGATCTCATTACCATAAGAGACGGAAGTGACTTGTGGCATCAGATGGATCTACAGTGAGTTTTGAGTCTCACTTTTCGGAGCTGACTCACTACAAGGCCTCTGAAATATATCCCTCCTCATACACGCAATTCCGGCAGTGTACCTCTCTAAACCTCTCTATATCTTCTTTATAATCAAATAAATTGTTTCCTGTGTTGTTTGAGCCTCGATAGTGAGCATCGAGCTCGCAAAATCTGTTTGACCCGCTTCTATGGATTTTTGGGTTTTTGGGTTTTCATCAATATTATCTACCATGCAGAGGGATTTGGCCACTACACATCTTCAGAATTTATCCATATATGCCTAAGATGAATGCTCAGAATGTGGTGTTCGGACTTTGGCAATACGTTGACTCGTAAATATTTGAGAGATTTTTCATTGCAGGGTGACCCAGATCACGTCCATGCACAGTAGTAGGCCAATATCAGTCTTACCTCGTCCTCCTTATCAGATTGTTTTGTAGTATCTGCATCCACTACCTCCACTTCGTCTGATGGATCATCTGATACAACTTCACGCTCAACAGATTTCTTCCGCCGTTTCGTTGCTCTTTTCGGTTTTGGAACTGGTTCGTCATCTGAGTCGGAGCTATCATCTTCGTCATCGTCATCCGAGAGATGTTTCCGCTTTTGGCCGACTTGGGATTTCCGTGTGGTCCGTTTTGCTGCAGATGTGGAAGACGACTTTGAGGTGGATGGTTTCGGTTTTGGAAGTGGTTTTTTTGGCTGTCTAGATGATTTTGAACTCTTGGGAGGCATGAAAGAAGGTAGGACAAGGGGACACTCTTGTTTGTACTATTCGAAAGATTCTTAAATATTAATTGGATGTTTGGCAATGATTCCCAACCCTGAATGAAGAAACAGACAGTTTTTACTAGCTGGTTTACTTGGCTGTTGCAGAGACTACGAGGCATTGTAAAGTCCACAGTGGTGGTGCAACATGGTGTACCCAAAAACCGGCCTTGACCGAGTGCAACCGAGACTTGTCAGTTGATCTAAAAGTGGTCGAGAAGAAGGACCGCCAACCGTAAACTCCGAAAAAGTCACGCAACCGCAACTTTTGGTCCGGTTCAGTTTCGGTCAATTTTCCGGTTGGACCAACCCAACCTACAAACACTATATATTATACTAATATGTTGCATGACATGCCAATTCACCTACTAAGGACGAGTATTGCCGTTCATCGGCCTCACCGGCAAGTACCTTCGAAGGAATGGAAATGGAATAGGGAATGCGCAGGTGAGAGGCATGGAGACTGGCTGATGAATTTGGATATTCGCAGCTGTTCCTTAGCGAAGGAATCGAGCGCAAAAGCTAGGTCGACGCAGAATGACCTCGGAAGACTCTCATGACTATCCTCGTCAGTCACTAGTGCCAAGTCATGATACACGAAAGTCGTCAATGCGGACGCAATCAACGAGCACCGCAGAAGGATGTTATATAGGTATAGGATGAGAGAGAAGGCTGAGGCTGAAAAGAATCGGAAGTTGCTCTCTCCCCAGTCGTCCACGTCAGTGCAGAATACTTCTCTATTGAGCCACATGTAGATCCTGGCTGTCCAAGATCGCGCTGTCTCTTTTGAAGGATGCGTGATCATCTTCTCGTAGAGATACATACTCGAAGATGCGCAGGCGATGGTGCAGGCAGTCAGAGAGACGTGGGTAGACACAGCCTCCGGCGACATTGCAACGTACAGACGCTGGAGATAGGGAGCGTTGAGATCTGAGTTGGTGCGGGGATGTCTGAAAAAGTCTCTCAGAGACTGATGGACAAGCCTAGCCTCCCAGAAGTCAACCTCGACGAGTATCCCCAGAGCCTCTCGTAGCTCGGCTTTGATGTCAGTGACAAACCTCGTGCGATCAAAATCTTCATCCCCAGGTTTGATCTGGGTGATCTCACGAACACGGTCCAATTTGATGGGCTCTTTGGAAACGATGAGCCATTGAAGGACCTGGATGGCCATGTCGATTCGCCCAGGGATATCTGCATTCCTCTGCAGAAGGGTACTGAAGTAATTCTCATACATCGCATCTAGGCCCCTTGGAGAATGCGCAAGGATCTCCTTCACAACAACAGGGGCGGAAGACTTCGCCGCCCTGAGGCTGTCGAAGAGCAGTCGAATGTATATGAACATTCTATCTGCATTGGCGAGTATTTCCGATACCAGATCCTGCCTTTGGCTGAGGAAGGGTATTTCTTTCATCAGCTTCTCGGCCTCTGACGATGCAAGAGCACGTAGATCGTCCACAGTGGTGCCAACCTGTCCAAGCTCCACGACATCCCATTCGGCAAGAAGTTCTGCTAGGTACGGTTCCTTTCTGCTGATGAAAAGAAGTCGGGTAGTACTGTGGGGAAGTTCTATGAGGGTATTGATGAGCTTGACGCTCTCGAAATGTGACTTCGTAGCATCCGAGCAGAAAGCATCGCATTCGTCAAGACCATCTACAACGATGCTGTGAAACCCGTACTTTAGAATGAGAGTAGGTTGATCAATACTCATGAGAACTGACCATAGTTTCGTGAAGGACTTCGAGACTAACCCCAGATATTTCTTCATATCTTGGATAGAAAATTGATAATCATCATGTTTCGGCAACACTTCATTCTGAAGGCTTTCGAGGTCATCCACATACAAGCGTCGGTCGGGGGCCTTCAAAATCTGAACGAGCAGCGACTTCAAGACAGACGTCGCTGTATCGCTACTATCGCAGAGATAGTAAAGCAGTATCTCGTCTTCCGATATTCTCGTCGGAAGATTGTCAATTAGAAACGAAGCAAGAGTACTCTTCCCTGATCCAGGCTTGCCAGTAATCCAGAGGCGAGAGGCGCCAGTACCGTTGTACCATCTGCCTATCCGAGTATCTGGATTCAGGGACCAGGAACATGTACCTTCAAGCCGAGCATCACGCCTCCTGGATAGACTAGATTCGTAGTTGGAAGTGTGCAGTTTTTCGACGAGCTTTTCATATCGTTCCTCTATCGTGATCTGGTCAGATATCAGATCTCCATTCAACGAGACGACTGATGCGTACTATTGACAACCTTCTGCTGTTCCTTGAAGGTCCGAGCGATGGCTTCGAAATCGGCAGACATAAAGGTTCTCTCCAACTTTGCTCGGGCTTCCCTCATCCCCGACAAATCAAAGCCTCGGGTTAGAATATTTCGCTCTAAGGTTGCTTCAGTCTCCTTCCGAGACAGATAGTATAGGGAAGTTTACGCACTGGATTGTATAGTTTTGCTCGCATCCGTGAGATAAGTGAGAATAGCAGCGAGCGCTGTATGACCAGGGTTGTCAAGTCGTGACTCCAGCGGCCAATTGTTTCCGAACGAACAGATTCGAGGCATGTTGTCGGCGATGTAGATCAAAGTGTCGAAGAGAACTATTAATATCGATCAGATTATGGCACGCTTCCAGGAGAAAATGGCAAACCTTCAAAGACCTCGGATTTGCTACTGGATATCTATGATGAGAAAATTCCAGCTCAGAGGAAAGATATGCCGAGAAAGAGGTTCAAGACACCTGTAGGACGATCTTGATCGAATTCCAGATGAGCGGCCCAGGACTGAAAGAACTACCCAGTCCCACTGCAGCATCTATCACGGGCGACAACTTTTCGACGATCGAATTAGTTTTACTGAGCCATTTGTCGGTTGTCGACTTCGGAGCAGTCTTCTGAAGTTGGCAAACGAGATCTCCCAGAGCTTTCTTGAAGTCTTCCTGGGTGATGTTTTGTTCGAGTAAGTGCTGCTGATCGTCATTCGCAATACGGGTGATTTCTGTTCTGAGGTCGAATAAGAGATCTGGGACGTCGGTGGTCGACATGGAGGGCGAATGAGAACAAAGTGGGGGTATGGATCAGGGAGACACAGGGCGAGTCCTTAAGAGGATGGACACACGAGGATTCGGGCAGGAATCCATGAGTTTCTGCGGACATACTGCCTGTCAAGGGATCTTATAATACAAGGCCACAAGTTGACGCGTTAAAGCGTCGAGAGGGTGGAAGTATCGCCATTCATTACCACTGGCCCACCCGCGAGGCTCCTCAAGGCAGATCTGGACGAGAACTGTTGGAAACGTGGTCTTGTTGACTGTGCAGGTTTAATAACAAGGGCGCTAGTTAGAATCATTGTGTCTGTCAGTTGCGACACGTCCTGGTGCTTCGAAATGACGGAGGCGCCCCGGTGAATGATATCCGGTACTATGTATGGCACGCTTTACTGGAGAAAGGCTCGTACGCATTCCCGATAGGCCCTCACGGATGAGGCGCAACTCGCAAGACGCGAGAAAGACGAGGTGGTCGGATGATAATGAGGGCGACGAATCGTGTGTACCGCAGTAGACGGCTTTCGGCCGTTCATTTCCATTTCGCAGCACTCGCATGGACCGCCGCTGTGACGCTTACAATGTGGAATTCGCATGTCCAGAATTCCCGACTGCTTGCACGAGAGTGCCTGCTGTCGCCCGTCAGGAACGGACAAACCGGAGGTGCATTCTAGTGCGATGTGGTTATGTTGTTGGAAGTCAAGGTAATGGGGGAATGAACAGGGGTCCAAGACTAGCCAATAGATCGCGCGCTTGGGCAGGCTGGCACGACAAAGACGCGCGTCTGTTTGGCCGACACGATGAGCGATGAGTCGAGTTGATAAGACAAGCCTATTTCTTTTCGACAACCAGCGGGGGCGTACGCGTACTGTATCTGTATCGAGGTAAAGTTGTGAGAAGAAGCTTGAAGGACCACAATTTTCTCCAGTCCAGCAGGAGGAAGCGAAAACTCACATTGCACTGATGCAGATGCATCATGCGGGCGTCCAATCAATCACGAAATGACTGGAAAGGCGCTTTGATTCTTGCCAGTGATCGCGAGAGGGATAGGGAGACAGCTGATAGCGATAGCGATAGAGAGAAAGCTATTCGCTAAATCCTAACCGTAAGACATGCGTCGGTTTCGAGCACGCTACGACATGCGTCGGTTTTGGCACGCTAACGCTACTCTAACTCTATGTGGGTGGGCAGAGTTCTGAGTTCCGTGCTGTCATTTGTCATTTTCGTGAGTTGAGAGACTCTTTGGTGTGTTGAACGACTCTTCTACTAGAGTGAAAGCACGACGACGAACGGACATGTACAGGGAGCCAGGATGCCAGGATAGATGAATGAGTGCGGGGTTGATCACGATTGGGTTGTGATGGCCGGGTTTTGTTTGGGGCAGTGATGTTCTTGGTCTTGGTCAGAGTGAGAGACTCGGAATCGGAGAGCTGAGGCCCGAGTAACGGCTGATAAATCGAACGTCGGAAAGTAGGGTCTGGAATTCGGGGTCGTTACGGAGAGGATGGAGAAGAGGATGGAGAAGGGCGATATGAATATGCGCACAGCCGCAGCGTAGATATCGTAGGGACTTGGAGGAGATATTCTGTACGAAGGATGTACGTGAGAGGCAAGGTTCAGCGATATCTTCCGGACTATGGAGTATGGATTATGGATTAGCGGGTGATACGAAGTACTTTTCGTTCATTCATCGATAGTGGGGCGATTTTGTGGGTAAAGAGGACGATTCGATTCCTGTGATTGTGATTAGGCCAGGAGAAGCCACGGCATGATGAGCGTGCGTACGAAGAAGAAGCGGCGTCGATATTGAGGAAGCGACTCGGACGCGCCTCAGTAATCAAACGGGTGGAGGGGACGGGGAAGGGGAGGATTTGCGCTGGTGCGCTTCGTCGTCGCACATGTATGTACATGTATACCGCTTCGTAGCTAGTATGGCGCACCGTCGAGTCTTCAGCTTCTATGTAATTCCATCGATATCGGCATTGATAGAGAGTAAGAGTAAGAGTGCCATCTCGTCTGAAACAGAGTCGTGAGTCGAAAGATAAGATTGCACATCGATAGAGCGGGAAAGGTCTTACGTCACGCGCGTCACGTTTCATGTAAACCCGAACAATTACAATCCAGACGAATAATCAATTTAAAAGAAGCGACCATCAAGTGCCCTCGGTGTCCTCGAGAGTGTGATCTCTGCGAGTGGATCGACCAAGGATCTCTGCCGCGATATCCTGTGGCGTCGCTACAATTTACTGCGTTACTGTTACTGACAATTATCGACAACGCAGTGAAGGTCACGGTTGATGTCTGAGGTCCGAACAGAGAGTCTGAACGTGTTAGGTTGGATTGGAGGGGGTACGAATGAAGGAGGAGTAGGAGACTTGTTGTATTCGTGTTCCCGATTTCTGACCGCAAGGCGTCATGTATCCCCTGAACGGAACACATCGAGCGCTCACACCGCTGGATATGTAGTATGTTCTTCCCGGTCGAAGATGGTTAACGTCATGGTCGACCCTAATGCTTGGAACAGCTGACTAGTCACTACCATGCGCTCTCAAAGTTCGGATATGGGGCAGAACAATCCAATCCAATCTTGAGACCATGAGGCAAGTGGCGATAGTATAGCGCTCGGAGAATCTATATTGAAATACGTTCCAACGTGCGTCCTAGCTGAAGCGATACATGAGCGCGTAGACCGCCGCGAGAGGTAATCGCGTCTATGATAAGACAATGAAACTATGTCAGTCGTGATGCAGAAAGATGGACGCCCCCCAAGATGAGAGGATGTTGGGATAGAATTCATAGAAAGTGACCTGAACAAATGAAAAGATGAAGCCTCTCAGCGCGCCCATCTAGGGAGAGAAAAAAGGAGGGGTGGCAACTCGAACTCATCCGAACAAGTGATCCCAGATACATCAACACGGACCTTTCTGGCAGCACAATAGCTGGCATTGGATCCCCAATTTTAGGCAACCGAACAGCATGGGTGTCCAGGATACGGGGATACGAAAAGGGGGATGATGAGATGATGAAAGGTGCTTACCAGGTGTTTGTCAATCAAGCTTGTTCTGTTTATGACTAGCAACCTGCGGATCGAATTGGCGCGACAAGCGGAGGGTAGCCTGAGTGTCGACCCTCAGATAGAGGTAGTGGAAGCTCCAAGAAGATATAGGGGTGGCGGAACGAGTATAATGAAAACACGAAGTAGAATTCGGAGACTAAACTTTAGTGATACTGGAAGAAATCTACTATTAGTGAACCAGCAAAAGGATAAGGGGATATATCATTGCGCACCTTATTTGGATTGAAGGTGTAGTACGGCATGGTTTACCAAGTCTACTGTCATGGTCATGAGATTCCAGTACAACGAGACGCCACAAACCCATCGATCGGAAAGATGTGAGGTTGAATGACGGTATGCACAATATTTCGACTATGACCAACGTTGTACGTCGAGTAGCCTGGGTGAGGAACGACGCAATATCCGTAGCGTCGATAGGGCGCCGCAGCTATTCACAGCGTTTCTGTTGTTCATCGGCATGCAGCGAAGATCACGTTTGAGGGTAGAACAGAGAGTCTGGACGTGTTGTGCTGAATTGAGGGGGTACGAATGAAGTCTGCATCGCTGGGCAAATTCGTTGAGCCAAAAATCTGGTTATAGAAGCCTGGTGAGTGAGCGATAGATAGAGCAAAATGAAGTTATATTGCACACCTTGAGCCCGTGCAAAAAAAAGTTGGGCCATGGTATGCAATTCGTGCTGATGTAAACCAAGGAGCTCTCGATATGAGTATTCGTGAGACCAGTTGCGTGCACCGAAGATATACGGTGCTGTTGAGGGCCATCCATAAACGAATCAGAAAAAAGGGTCTTGTAAGTGGAGCATAATGTACCTGAAATGCGAGTAGAATTCACAGCCTTAACGAGGTGATTGTTGAGAGCAGGTTGAGAGACGTCTAGAACAGAGATAACGCACATTCAATGTAGTCCAGATGAGGGATAGCCAGGATGATCGCGGGCGTCTCGATACCGTCGTCGCACACGCACACGTACCACCAAATTCGAGGCCAACCGTGACCCGGCAATAAAAGCTGTACCCAGTGCAGACTAATACGCTGTATGGGGACGGGCCGACGGGGAGGATTTGCGCATCGACAACGCACCGAAGGACACGTCTGAGATCTGAGGTCCAAGCAGAGAGTCTGAACGTTTTAGGTTAGATTTGGAGGGGTTACGAATGAAGTAGGAGTAGCATGATCAGGGACTCGGATAGCTGTGTGATTTCGGTGATAGAAAAATTTGGCAGTAGGAGCCCGAATCAAGCGAAGGATAGAACCCTAACCAGTTCTCGACTCTAGACTATACAGTTGAGAGACCTACAGAGAGCAATATAACGGAAATGAGATACGGTCCAGACGAGGGCTAACCAAGATGGACTTGGATGGAGGGGTTTTCGATACTGTCGTCGGACTCACACGTACCACCAAATTTGAGGCCTAACCCTAACCCAGCGATGCCTTATATCCTTGTACGCTATACCATAGAAGCTACGAGCAGTCATCGATCATCGATCATCGATCAGTACCGTCAATAGCAGCCATGACAGGAGGAGGACCGGGCCACAGGAGGAAGGACATCGTAACCCTAACCCTACCTCACGACCCAGACTACTCGGCTATATCGGCTATAACCCTACCACGCCTTACGATGAGCGCCATTCCACGTTTCCCGTACAAACTCTTCTTCCTCTACATAGAACCCATCTCCGCACTAGCAGGCGCATACTATGCCGCGTTCAATCCAGCCCAGTACTTACAAGACCTATCCCTCTCCTCCGACACCCCCCTCACAACCCCCGGGCCGGTACTAACAACACAAACAACCATGACACTCCTCCAACTCGCCAACCTATACCTCGTCTTCGCTATCAACGAACACCTCGTCCTATCATCCACGTCATCGATAAGAACGTGGAAACGATTGTTGTTTGGGTTATTGGTGGCTGATTTTGGGCATCTGGTTAGTATGGCTCCGTTGGGTGCGGATGTGTATTGGAAGGTGGGGGAGTGGAATAAGATGGTTTGGGGGAGTGTGGGGTTAGTGTATTTGGGGGCTGCGTTGAGGGTGTGTTTTTTGGCTGGGGTTGGGTTGGGAGGCGGTGGGGTGAAGAGGCGAGCGTAGGGGTGAGTGCCAATTGATGAAAACGTATGACAAGCTGATGATGACGTCCATCGGGTCAGTTTTCAACCCACGAACATGACAGCACTGCTTGACACGGAACTTGGCACACATAGAGTAGCGTGCTGAACCCGATGCATGTTGTGCACGCACCAAAACTCGGATTAGCTGTCTCCACATTGCTGGCAGGAAGCGCCTTGCCAGTCATTTCGTGATTGAATGCCTGCATTAGTGCGGTCTGCATGCAATGTGAGTCTCCCCCTGCTGCTGCTGGAGAAGTTGCCGTCCTTCATCTCACAACTTTACCTCGATACAGTACGCCCCGCTGGTTGTCGAAATAGGCTTGTCAACTCCACTCATCGTGTCGGCCTAACAGACGCGCGTCTTTGTCGTGCCAACCTGCCCAAGCGCGCGATCCATTCGCTAGGCTTGGACGCTTGTTCAGACCCCCTCTACCCTGACTTCCAGCCCCATAACCACAATGCACTATAATGCAACTCCGGTTTGTCCGTTCTTGACGCGAGCAGTCGGGAATTCTGGACACGTGTATTCCACATCGTAAGCGTCACAACGGTCCATGCGAGTGCTGCGAAATGAAATGAACGGCCGAACGCCATCTACTGCGGTACACACGGTTCGTCGCCCTCATATTCTCCGACCACCTCGTCTTTCTCGCGTCTTGCGAGTTGCGCCTCATCCGTGAGGGCCTATCGGGAATGCGTATGAGCCTTTCTCCAGTAAAGCGTGCCATGCATAGTACCAGATATCATTTACCGGGGCGCCTCCGTCATTTCGAAGCACCAGGACGTGTCGCAACTGACAGACACAATGGTTCTAACTAGCGCCCTTGTTATTAAACCTGCACAGTCAACAAGACCACGTTTCTAACAGTTCTCGTCCAGATCTGCCTTGAGTAGCCTCGCGGGGCCAGTGGGATCCGATTGTTCTCCGGATAATGAATGGCGATACTTCCACCCTCTCGACGCTTTAACGCGTCAACTTGTGGCCTTGTATTATAAGATCCCTTGACAGGCAGTATGTCCGCAGAAACTCATGGATTCCTGCCCGAATCCTCGTGTGTCTATCCTCTTAAGGACTCGCCCTGTGTCTCCCTGATCCATACCCCCACTTTGTTCTCATTCGCCCTCCATGTCGACCACCGACGTCCCAAATCTCTTATTCAACCTCAGAACAGAAATCACCCGCATTGCGAATGACGATCAGCAGCACTTACTCGAACAAAACATCACCCAGGAAGACCTCAAGAAAGCTCTGGAAAATCTCGTTCGCCAACTTCAGAAGACTGCTCCGAAGTCGAAAACCGACAAATGGCTCAGCAAAACTAATTCGATCGTCGAAAAGTTGTCGCCCATGATAGATGCTGCAGTGGGACTGGGTAGTTCTTTCAGTCCTGGGCCGCTCATCTGGAATTCGATCAAGATCGTCCTACAGGTGTCTTGAACCTCTTTCTCGGCATATTTTTCCTCTGAGCTGAAAGTCCTTTATCATAGATATCCAGTAGCAAATCCGAGGTCTTTGAAGGTTTGCCATTTTCTCCTGGAAGCGTGCCATAATCTGATCGATGTTAATAGTTCTCTTCGACACTTTGATCTACATCGCCGACAACATGCCTCGAATCTGTTCGTTCGGAAACAATTGGCCGCTGGAGTCACGACTTGACAACCCTGGTCATGCAGCGCTCGCTGCTATTCTCACTTATCTCACGGATGCGAGCAAAACTATACAATCCAGTGCGTAAACTTCCCTATACTATCTGTTCTGTCTCGGAAGGAGACTGAAGCAACCTTAGAGCGAAATATTCTAACCCGAGGCTTTGATTTGTCGGGGATGAGGGAAGCCCGAGCAAAGTTGGAGAGAACCTTTATATCTGCCGATTTCGAATCCATCGCTCGGACCTTCAAGAAACAGCAAAAGGTTGTCAATAGTACGCATCAGTCGTCTTGTTGAATGGAGATCTGATATACTGACCAGATCACGATAGAGGAACGATATGAAAAGCTCGTCAAACAACTGCACACTTCCAACTACGAATCTAATTTATCCAGGAGGCGTGATGCTCGGCTTGAAGATACATGTTCCTGGTCCCTGAATTCAAATACTCGGATAGGCAAATGGTATGACGGTACTGGCGCCTCTCGCCTCTGGATTACTGGCAAGCCTGGATCAGGGAAGAGTACTCTTGCTTCGTTTCTAATTGACAATCTTCCGACGAGAATATCGGAAGACGAGATACTGCTTTACTACTTTTGCGATGGTAGCGATACCGCAACGTCTATCTTGAAGTCATTGCTCGTTCAGGTTCTGAAGACGACCGACCGACGCTTGTATTTGGCCGACCTCGAGAGCCTTCAGGATGAAGTGTTGCCGAAACATGACGATTATCAATTTTCTATCCAAGATATGAAGGAATATCTGGGGTTAGTCTTGAAGTCCTTCACGAAACTATGGTCAGTTCTCATCAGTATTAATCAACCTACTCTCATTCTGAAGTACGGCTTTCACAGCATCGTTGTAGATGGTCTTGACGAATGCGATGCTTTCCGCTCGGATGCTACGAAGTCAGATTTCGAGAGCGTCAAGCTCATCAATACCCTCATAGAACATCCCCACAGTACTACCCGACTTCTTTTCATCAGCAGAAAGGAACCGTACTTAGCAGAACTTCTTGCCGGATGGGATGTCGTGGAGCTTGGACAGGATGACACCACTGCAGACGATCTACGTGCTCTTGCATCGTCAGAGGCCGAGAAGGTGATGAAAGAAATACCCCTTCTCACTCAAAGGCAGGATCTGGTATCGGAAATACTCGTCAATGCAGATGGAATGTTCATATACATTCGACTGCTCTTCGACAGCCTCAGGGCGGCGAAGTCTGCCCCTGCTGTTGCTGTGGAGGAGATCCTTGCGGATTCTCCAAGGGGCCTAGATGCGATGTATGAGAAGTACTTCAGTACCCTTCTGCAGAGGAATGCAGTTATCCCTGGGCGAATCGACATGGCCATCCAGGTCCTTCAATGGCTCATTGTTTCCGAAGCGCCCATCGGGTTGAACCGCATACGTGAGATCATACAGATCAGACCCGGGGATGATGATTTTGATCGCAGAAAGTCTGTCGCTGACATCGAAGCTGAGCTACGAGAAGTTCTGGGGATACTCGTCGAGTTCCAAGGCCAGGCGGCTAGACTTGTCCATCAGTCGCTGAGAGACCTCTTCAGACATCCCCGCACCAACTCAGATACCAACGCTCCCTATCTCCAGCGTCTGTACGTTGCGATGTCGCCGGAGACTGCATCTGCCTGTGTCCTATTGGAAAGCTGCACCATCCTTTGCGTATCTTCCGCAATACTATCCTTTGGGCAGGTGAATAAGGTTTATCCCTCCCAACGGGCCTTTTTGCAAAACATTGGTTTCGAGGGCCTCTATAACTTGAAGCTTCGGAATGAGTCTGATTATGTCTCACCCAACCTCTACTGGAGAATGTTGCAACTAAGGAGCCCCTTCTCAGCCTTGGGTCTCCCTCTCATCCTATATCACATCCTTCTGCAGTGCTCTCTATCTGCGTCCACACTGGCATCTCATGTGTATCGTGACTTGATACATGGCCCTATTCGTTCATTGAGGTTGCTTTTTGTCGACATAGCATTTGCGCTGGACTCGTTCGCTAACGAAGCGCTACGAATGTCCGAATTTTCCAGCCATTCTCATTTACTCGCGCAATCCCCAGGCCATCACTTCGAGCCTATCTACGCAATTTCCGCCCATCTAGTAAAAATATCCTGGACCCCAAATGATCTACACGATCAGATCAACAAGTATACCTCACTTCCAACCCCGGGTGTATCCACTGATATAGTTCGCGATACTATTCAGTCATTTCAATTTTCGGAGTACAGTTTGCATCACTTGTTGAGATTCAGTGACGTCATCGCAAATAATTCATCTTGGAAAGGTTACTTTACGGCTTCTCTCACGGGACGAGATCAAGCTCTAAAGCAGAAGTCTCACCCTCTTCGTGCTCTTGCATCGATTTACCAACAGAAGTATGCAATTATGGTGCGTTCACAGCGGAAACCTGGTGAACTCATCGGAGTCAATAGGGAGGCAAACCATTATGATTCATCTTCAAGATGGTTAGTGATCCGATCGTTATTCTCCATCATCGCCTTCTCGTTGCCGCTTCCACTGTGGATCATCATTCTTCTTGGTTTTATCAGCGTGGAAAAACATCGGTATCACTACTTTTACCACGATCCATCTCAACCTCGTCAAATGGTTCGCTCGATCTTCTTTTCTCTGCTGATAGGTCGCATCCTTTCGAAATTGATGGAGACCCTATTGTTTTTCCGCCGGTCCTTCTCACGACATTCGCTTTCCCAAGGCCATTCGAGTTCATCGTTCCTACTCGCTAGTTTAATCGCGACCATATTTATAGGCGTTTTGTATGGATTAGACATCTTACCAGGCCACGCGAAAGCTAATGGCCGCGACAACGACAGCGAGCAGAATCTTGAGGCGAACAATGAAAGCCGACGAGGGACCAACGAGGACGCCAAGAAGACGGGTCAGTCATGCCTACACATGATATTTTCAGTTTTTTTGAGGCTAAAGACTACGATCGCCGCCATAGACGTGTTATCCTGGATTCACACAATCTTCCACATCTTTCTGCCTTGCGAAGATGATTTCCTGTCTCAGATTTGGATCGACAAGAATGGAGTACGTTGGAAGACAGTCAACAGGATATGTATCGATCCTCCCACATACAAAATCATTACAGTCATCGTAGCCGAACTCTCGTTCATGAACCGTGCAATTCCCTTCTCTGTTGCATGGTACGAACCGGTCCCTGCCACCTCTACCTTGGAAGCAATCAATTCCATCATAGATATCATAAGCGTGTCTTTGGCCCTCGACAAAGTCTTCACCTTCATTATTGATCCTACCGGGTTGCACCATGCACTTTCTATCCTCACTGGCCTTTCAGCCCGATTTGAGGAGATGCGGCTGGTGTTCGAAGGTGCGAGGGAAAGGCAGCTCAAGGAAACAAAAAAACAATGGGAATCAGCAATGGGAATTACGAAGGCATGAGGCTTTTGACTAGTTGTGTCGTTTTCTACGACAGATTGCTTGCCTTTCTACTAAGTCGTGTACAGGGTGGTTACGAGTCTAGGGGTGAGTGTCGATTGATGAAATCGAATAATGAGCTGACGATTTACGTCCATTGGGGCAGTGGACGTGTCTTTTGGTATCCAATGGACTGTATCTCGAGTTGAGACTACGGGCATCTTCGTATGGAACATCAACGTGTACATACAATCATCGATATCGATATCTCGCCCTCAATGTATCAATCTCCTCTACCAATCCAACGCCAGCCTTCGTAAGTCCCAGATTCCATCTATACTAGTCTGATGTACAGATTCTCGCTGCATCGGCCGCATGTCCATCTATAACTACTCGAACTTGAATGACATATGCCAGCTCAAGATACCCTGCAACGGCTCACTCACATTCCTCCGCCTCTGTGTTTGTCTCCGCTCAGCTTACAATCGACTTCCTTCCCTTCAGAGTTTGTTGGGAGATCATGCGGAGACACGAGCTATAAGTCAGGTGAGTCTCAAGTCACAAATGCAGTTAACCAAACTGACACGATATCGATCTCATCCGCGATGTGTACATGCACAAATCGCCAGTCGATAATGAGCCTGCCATTCGAATTCGAAGTCGTGGATATTGATATTGATATCCTTATCCTTATCCTTCATTCTTTGCTGGCCAGTCAAGCACAGACGTTGCACGTCGCGTCGACTTCGACTTCTTGACCAAGCGCTGGGCATGGGCATGTACGTCAGGTACGTACCGAGTGCTGTCAGTGTATCGATATCCTCATCCTCATCTTCGCTCGCATATGCATATAGCTCAATTTCGTTGATCAGGCCTTACTACTTACGAACCAAGATCTCAGATTTGTCTCATATCAAAATCGTTCCCTCCACTCCCACTCCCACTCCCGAGTATGCATGCGTATGCGTATGCGTATGTTGAGATATTGGGAATCGGGATAGAGCTACGAGGTGGGGGGTACGGAGATTGTTCTTTCTGGTGCTTTGCGTTTACAGCTAATGTCAACATTGACATTAACCCGGGAGGATCGACATGTACGTGGCATATATGCGTCCGTGGGACCGTGCTCACCACCTTGCTGATATTGCTGTTTCTCGTTGGGTAGAGCTTCAGACCTTCGTCTTTAGCCGGAGGCTCAACAGGGCGATATTATGTATGGTCGAGGCCGGCATTGGTCAATCCAAAATCTCTAGTTCAGCAAGGATACGACCGCATAGTGGACCCCTTTCTAGCCTTTGTGGAATGTCTTGGAGCGTTCTCGCTGGTTGGCTGCAGCTGGGATTTGGCCTCGGAAACTTGTCGACTTGATTAGGGGACCGATCGATTCCTTGGTGCATGGTTGGTACCATGGTTTCTCGGAGGTTCTACCTGGAGGATAGGATTTCGATATCTTGGTGCATGGTGCATATCTGGTGGCGCTACTTTCGACTCGACTCGGAGTCTGGTATCTCTCCACTGTCACCATGTAGGCCGTCTAGGTTCTAGCCTTTGAATCTCTCTATCTCTATCTCAATTGGATATATGTCTGCCGTGGATCCCACTAGGTCCAGGTCTTTGTTCGTCTTGGTGGTTAACTGCGTGTTTCTGGGATATCTCCTTGTACGCATTGCTCTTCTACGAATCTTGTGGTGGACTGCATTTGGCCAATCTACGCTCTAGAATCTAGCTAGCAGGTTTCGGGTTTCGGCTTCAAAAGGGTTCCAAAAAATGCTTGCTCGTGTAATGTTAATGTACAGTTTTTCGGTTCTTGATTATGATAAGTATGTATAAGTAGGTTCGAACGTTCTGCAGTCGTGGTGTCTGGAAGGTCTTCATGCGATCATCCTCGCCGTATCGTCCATTTGAACGCTACCGAGGAGTCTCTTGCAGCTAGAACTAGCACCGATATCAGTATCCTTCCATCGAATAACACGACGACTACACACCTCGACGCCTCACCGCCCCTACGCTCCCCTCCCACCAGCATCCTCCCCCTCCGGCCCCTCCCCAGCATGACTACTACTCTGCCTCTGCTCCTTCCCCAACCTCTCCTTCCCCCCATACCTCAACCTCTCCTCCCCACCCTCCTTCCCCTTCCCCTTCCCATCCTCCCCCTTCCCCTCACCACCACCATCAACCTCATACGGCGCATCACCAATCTTATAAACACTCTGATACTCCCCAGTCTCCACCCCCGCCTGACTAAACTCCCCCGAAGGCGGTTCGTAGGGTTTTTGGACTTTGTCGGAGGCGGGGTCGATGCGGTGGATTTGGGGGTCTGGTGCGGGGGTTGAGTCGATTTCTTTTGAGTAGGTGTCGGTTGTGTGTGTGGGGGGGCTTTTTGGGGTCGGGGCCGGGGTGTAGCGACGAATGGAGGTGGAGGTGGAAGTGGAAGTAAGGAAGGGAGTGGTGATGGTTTTGGCACTGGCTGCGAGTCGGATGGTACGTGATAACATAGCCATGGTAGTGTTTTTGAGATGAGAAAGAAGTTGTTCGAATGGAGGCAAAATCGAGGTTGGAGGTCGGAAGTTGAGATTGGGTTTTAGGGTTTCGAAGTCTTGGATGGATAGGGTCGATGACGTAGGCGGGGCAAAGGCGGGGTATAACCCGATCGATAATTGATTCCAAGCTCCTCCTCCTCCTACAACTGATAACATCGACCTGGACGATCGCTCTGAATTCCCGCTAGTTTAGGCCTTAGGAGTGGTTTATCTCGACCAAGAGCCCAGATATCGAAGGTCCAACATGAGCTTTTCTATACAAGCACATATGCACTCGATGCCTCTCATAAATACCGGTGGACAGCTCGTCGTCCTTCCATCTCTCCGCGTCCTTATCATGCGTGGCCAGGATACTCTGATTCGGACAGCCAGTTTCTGGTCGTTCACTGATAGTCGTCCCATAAGAACAGCCATGAACGACTCGATTGGACTCGTAGTAAATCACATTAATCGTTCCCAACAATAACGTCCAAACATCTATTGTATGTATACGAAATGCGTTCACTATGCCCATAAATAACAATTCGAGTCCCTAAATTAAACCAACATATGTACTTTACCTCCCAGAAAATATGAACGAGGAAACGAGAAGATCTATCATACCAACGGCGAAGTCTTTCTCTTTTACCAAGCATCACCATCATCATCCTTGGACCTCTGAACCCACAATACCTCCGGAACAAGATTCCTCAACTCTGCAAGATCCACCGTGGTAAGCCCCTGACAATGACGGAAATGCAACGCCTTCAATCCAAGCCCAAGTCCCTTCCTCTGCTCCAACCACTCCCTCAACACCTTCATCCTCCCCTCCTTCGCCAACACCTCCCCAAACGACGCCCCCCGACAAACAAGCGTCTCCAGCGCCGGAAACGAAACATCCATCATGATATCACTCCCAGACGAACCCTCCCCATCCGCGTACAACTTTTTCTTCACCTCCACTCTCGGCACATTACCTTCCAGATACGCCAACAACCCATGCACCGAATCATCATCCACAAACAGCGTCTCCACTGATCGTAGATATCGCATGCATTCCCGCCAAGGTGTCTCAAGGTTCAGACTGTCCCATCGGAGGACTCGAAGGTCCTGTAGCGGGAGCGTCGAGCAGACCTCCGTGATGGTGGATAGAAACATGCCGGTTGGCCATAAAGATGTTTTGGATGTGATACGAAGGCTGAGAGACGGTTCGTTGGTATCGGTGTGACCGCTGCGTCGATGGAATACATCGGTGGTGGGCCAAGCTTGAATTCGAAGACCTGATTCGGAGAATTTTTCGATCATGAGTCCGCGGAATGCGTTGGTGCGGCAATGGCGGGCTACAGAGGGGAGGATGCCATTGTTGGAGTCGGCGGTAAGATTTCGGATGTCGAATACGAGGCGGAGAGTTGGATTTTGAGGCATTCGGAGGTGGTTTAAGAGGTGGGCGCAGTCTAGTGCGGGGCCGTTGAGAGAGAGTAAGGTAAGAGATGGTAGTGTTATGAAGAATTGGGCTTCTGGTGCGTTCATTACGTCTAGAGGGAGACTAGGTATCGCGGCGCGAAGACTTAATTCTCTGAGCTTCATTCTGGCAAGGAGAGCGAGGAACTGAGGCATGGTAATATCCGTTTTGATGCGCGAGAGTCGAAGGTGCGTTATATTGTTATAAAGAGACGAATCCCACCGCAAGTAGCATCCGTCGAGAGCAAGACGACTGAGCGAGGGAGCTGTCCCAGAGAAGATGGGTTCTGGTAATAAGAACGGGGGAGACCTGCGAAAGACACCCAAATCAAAAGAGACGAGAAGCGGGGCTGGTTGACTGAGAGCTTCGTTTATGAGGCTCCAATCCGTTATGTTGAGTGAAAGACGTCGGATTCTGGACAGTCTCTGCAAGGCCAGAGATATGGACTCGATATGGGGGGACTCGGATCCCAGTGAGAGAAAATCAGCGTGAACGAGCAACGGTGCCTCCTTGGATCGGAAGAGCATTTCTTCCATCCACGCAGTATATGTGGGAGTAAGGTACGTCCAGAGTCTAGGACTCCCTAAAGATATGTCTCTCCATTGACGGCAAATGTGTGATATACATTCAATCCAGTCAGATCCCTGGATTGAGTGCCTGGACGCCCAGAATGGATCACGAATACGAGGAACGCAGAACGAAAACACGTGGGCGAGGAGTTCTGGTGGAAGTATTGATATAGGAGCTAGTTCGTTCCGTTGTGATTTGAGAGAAAGGATCGTGGATGTATGGTCGACGACGGGGATGGTTTTCCTGAGTAATTTGCGCGCAAGACGATAGTACCCAGTAAGACTGGGGGTGAATTCATCATCCGCGTCCGTGTGACTAGATTCCAGTCGAAGAATCTCCCTGTCAAGCGCATTTCTCCGTGCGTCGATGAGCCCGTGCTCTCTTAGCGCAGAGACATCCCTAGAGTCGATGGGCAACTCGTCGCCATTCGTTAGACTCGCTCGAATTTTTGGAAACGACATACAGTGCTAAAAGATACCAGGTGCTTTCAAAATCGATAGAAGGTGTGGTTAGCAGATCGTGCAAAGAGTCGGGATCATTGTGATGTAGCACCGTGACTTTTAAAGCTTCAATGGGCCCTTCCGCTCGGAGGCACTGTGACGTTTGTGTGACACTGCCGAAGAAGCACAAACAGTGCCACTGGATAGCATTTTCGGTAACAAAGTACAAAGAAGCAGGGGGCTACATCAACGTGCACAGCTGTCCGCATACCATCTCTTCAGCCCTTCTACAAGAATATATCTATGTCCCGCCGGCACCTTGGACGCAACCTTGTCGAACATCTTTCCGAGACTCTCTTCATCCCGACGAGCAAGGGCGAAGAATTGCTGCGGCTCTCCAAACCCAAGATCCACGAGCAATTGATACCATCCCGAGAGGTCGATGTCGAGACTGGACAGGAATTGTAGAACAGTATCGGGCTTCCTGTCGACGCGAGTGACTGCGTCATCCTAGGAAGCTCATAGTGAGTTGCAGATCCTCTCAACGTGAACAGTAGAATGCAATTTCATACCTCGACAATATGGTCTTGACGTTCTGGGTGGGCACGGGTGGAATATGTGCGAGGCTTGATGAGAGTTCGGGCGACGACTCGAGCCCGCCGCCCCTCGTGAGACCCGGATGAGCCTGGATTCTTGGTGGTCAGTGAGGCATCGAGAGCAACTCCAAATCATTACCTTGAGGATGGCGCATAAGGTTGGAATTATCTGAGGCTTCTCGTTTCTGATTTCCCAAGGTTATAGAGAGTCTATACACATCGACAAGACATTGAACGACGTACTGGTCGTTTGGGTTTTGGATCGTCATTATAATCACTGTCATCGTGACCATGTTTATACTGAGTCTATACAAGATTTGACGGTTGTGCGAGTTTAAACACATGAATACGACTAACCTTCCGAGGAATTTCGAATGTGCTTGTTTGTTTCTAGCTCATTGTGAGTGATTGCAAAACTGGTTAAAGTGCAGCGGATATCTGAACCTTGCGTCCTGTGAAACCCGGCGATTGTGTCTTCAATCTCGCGAGGTAAGCGTCCGGAGCATTTTCTTCATCTTTTGAGATGTCGTCCTTCTCCATGCGGTAGGAATTTTTCACCGCCATTTGGATAGCTGATATGGAGACTGGAGTTTGCACCCTGACTATTTTCCAGATCTGATCTAACGTCATATGCTGGTCGTGAAGACGTCGGCATGCGGCTCGGAGACGATCGTCCATTTTCTTCCTAGACAGTCCATGAGTATTGTGACTATTACGTTGAACGGGCAGTCACTCACGAAGGTCCACGTTGGAAGAACTCATCTCGAACAATGCCACTGTTAGCAAGAGCAAGAGGAAGTAAGTATAGCGTCGAGGAAAACAAGATGATTTATGGCTGACTGATGTTTGCGCTTCTCTAGATCGGTACCCTGGTCAGAGTCACTGCCGGGGATGTATTCCAGTGAACTCGTACGGGATCCAACACCCGTCCTCGCAGAAAGGGATGGAGAAGGCTGCATGAGATTGCGGCTAGAGATGTCTGGAGGGTATACCGCCTTTTAATACAAGACGGCGCCCATGCGAAATCTAGGGGGGCAAGAAACATCGAGTCATAATTAGTCCTCGGAATATATAGATTGAGGGCTACTTGTGCTGGCACCCTTCCCTTCAAAAAAATGGAACGAAAGAACGATGGCAGATGAACGTTTTTGTTCTTACCTCACTAATGGGAACGCGCTCTGAGTCATTCCAAGCTGAATGCAGTATAGATATCGAAAGTACTGTTAGGATGTCGAGGTCCTGAAAAGCAAATGTATTGACGTCTGGTGAACGTTGGACAGCATGGTGAGATACGTGCCCAGAGCATATCAGAGGAAAGTCGCCAGGAGGTGGAAAGAAGATCGGAATTGGGGTCAAGGTAACATACTCAGCTGCGCACGCTCACAGCTTCCATTTATACGTTCTACGAGAGGTATTTCGTCTGCAAGTTAGACAGGACAGCGGGGTTGGTGGGATCAGGGTTACTTGCCGCAGATCGTAATGCAGTTGGGACTTAAAAGAGGGTTAAAATATGTTGCGTTGAGGAAGCCACTCGGGGATGGCGACCCAGTATTCTTGAGGAAAACTGCAGGCGTTCAAGAAAAAGGCAAGGCTGAGGGCGAAAAAAATATCAGTTCCCGGATACAACTGGGAAGAAAAATAGGGAGAGAACTGACACGCACCTGGGAGAAGGATCGATATCGATCAATCGATGGTGAGAATAGTATCCTTCCATTACTTATTGACACCATTCGCAGCTGTCTGGAGTCACAATGGTCAATTGCTCCATCTTGGGGAATAACTTCCCTATTTGCAGAGTCGCGTTGGTAATGGCTCGTTCTTTCGATGGAGTAGTCCGAATCTTGTCGCATTACCTTCCACCTCCGAGGACTATCGATCTTGCAAAGATTGAGTCGAGGTCAAGTCGTGTCGGGCATTGCCGCGGGTCGATCCAAGGCTGTAGCCAAATCGATTAGCACAGCACCCAACATCTAAACGAGGCTCACTATTTCTCGTACCAAAACTACTTACACGCGAAGAAACACCCTTCCCATGGCCATAAACGTCTAGTCAATCAACCACTCCGATCTTCGTACCTAAAACGCACTCCGTTCCTCAATGCAAACTCAGTGTCACTACACAATGCAGTCACGATCGAGTCATCAGTCCCTGCATCATCAGGCTGCATGTCAGGCTCTAGTGGACACTAGCAGGCAATCGACTACGAATGGTCCACATAGTACTTCTCGACATACACGGAGAGTCCATATGATGTGCTTGGAGACGTTGGAAGTTACGGGGCAGAAGCAGTATATTCTTCTTGAGACGGAGGGTTTTCTTGCATCGGTGAGGGAAATTTTACTTTGTTCGCTTGAGGTGCTGATATGGAAGACTTATCAAAGTCTTTTCGATGAGATACCTGATCGAGTTGATCAAAACGAGCACTGGTCCAGCAGGTGAATCAATTGGCAGAATCATTTGGCGATGGGTGAGTGGCCCGTCATGCGTCTGTGGTACTTTCTGTTTAACTTGTATTGTTGTCCAGATCGATGTTGGACGGATTGACACAGTCACTTCCAGAGAGTTTTTCTTACGAGAGGTATGTCCAATTTTCAGTGCTACTTGAAGCCCATTATAGATCTTGTCATCTAGGTTAGACTCGGACATCACTCTGTTATGGAACCACTCGTTCTGGCTATCGTGAGTCAAGTCCGGGCACACGTCGTCTCTGTTGCCGCTCATCACCGTGATATATGTAATACAGGAACACTCTATTCGAGCCATCCAAAGTCCCCGGAGCCGGTTCATTCAGGATCTGTATTCCTGCTACCCGGTTCGCCTTGACATCAGGTTATGGCGGCGCTACGCACTTTTCGATGTTCGATACACTCGAATGCAGAAACGGAGCTGGAAGCTTCGATAGTTCTTCCTGGGCTGCGCCTTCAAGCGTTTACTGCAGGAATTCCGTGTTTGTCACAGGTAATCTCAACGGGTGAGCGCAATCTCAAGCTTACTCGTTGAAGTATTGATTGAAAATCAAACGTTCCAGTGCCTCGAGTGGGACGAACTCTGGTGCCTATAGTATCATCACTAGCGCCTCATCACTTATTGCCATGAACGCCACTCCACTTTTACCGGCTGTACCGAATGATCAATTTTTGAAACAGACCTTCGAGGCCAAGCACCCCGTCAACATGTGTCAGGCAATTATGCTACTAGCACTTGATTCACGGTGCTAAGTGATACTTCGGGTTGGACTAGAATTGAGTTTGTTTTTGGTGGGAGAAATCGAGAACGGTGTGGATCGCTTTTGTGGGCTGTAAGACTTGCTTCTGAATTATCTATCGATTTATAGGGTGTCACGGAGTACAACATTGAGGCTTCGCTCTCGCATGACGGTGTGTTGGCTAGCCGTCCGGCCTTAGCAGATACATATCCTCGTATAAGTAAATCGTGTCATTCATCCTTCCCCGGTGCCGCGATAAATCCTAAGAAAATTAGACATCTAGCTCTGATGCCTTACTACATCAGAAACATAGATCAGGTCAACGGATACTGTTCTACCTAGTTGATTCTCCTAGAAAAATGAGTTGGAAAGGCGACTGGGTAGGAGCAACCAGAAGATGATAGACAACACAGATCAATAACCCCGATTATTGCACGAAGAGCCCCTATTCATTTCTTCACCAACTCTCTCGAGCTCCATGTAACCATTTCCTCTAAGTGACCGTTCGAACTCCATATCATATCCACCAAATCTAATTTTTATCATATCATGGAACTCTTGGACCCACCTGGAGACACCAAAGTCTGGTTTGGAAAATACGCGGACTCGAGATTTAGCTCACTCGACAAATCATACAAGGGTTGGTGTCTCTATCATGAGCGTAGCAGATGTCATTGGGTAAGTATCAGTTCTCCTTCAATCCTGAACCTGACTCACTGACATCTCGGTAGTACAACGACTTTGTGACTCTGAACAATTTATACGACGAATGGGTCGCTGAGCATCGATCGGCTTCTTTACCCAAGACCCCAGGAGCTACTATTATGTGGTTTGGAAAGTACAAGGGTCTTCCATTCTCAGGTGTATGTCAAAGGCCAGACTACGTTCGGTGGTGTCTTCACCCAAAACAGACTCATTTCTACTGGGTACGTAAACTCCGGCACAATTTTTCGTTGATCTTTTTTTACAACTAGTGGCACAGTATACACCGTTCAAAGAATTACTTCAAGAGTATAAGGATCATCTGGACTCGCACCGACGCTCGTACATGCCTCGTCAACGTACCGAACTCGTCCGGGACATTGGCGAGTTGATTGGAGCTTGGGATGCGTACGCTTTTGATCAAGACGAAGACTATGAGGATGATGGGTTTGTTGTACGTGACGACGATGAAGACGACTTTGTGGAAGACTCCGGGAGCGACTTTGACTCCGACTCTGAAGGGGACGCAGAAATGACCGAGGACACGGGTAATTCGTCTGTGGAGACTGACAGCGTTGAAAAGGAAGTGATCACGGATGAGACCGATGGAGAAAGTACAGACGTGAGCATCGCAGCGTATACAATATATCTCGATGCTGATCGATGCCGTTCCATTTAGATACACTCCAATTCCCCGACTCCACCTCGTCTTCCTGCAAAGGCATCAAGAGCAGCTGCTCCTTTGTACATCCAGGATCGGCACGAGTTTGACAGCTCCAATGTCGAGGAAAGTGATCCTGACAGCAATTCAGATACCGAAGAAGACATCATGCCAACGACGCCTCGAAAATACGCTGTACGGCGACTCGTGATCCAAAGCGACGACAATGAAAGCGATGCATTCGATTCTCCTGCACCGTCTCCCCCGCAGACTCCGAGGACTCCCCGTCGTCGTGCGCCCAGAAAGGTTGGTAATTCATCTCTTTGAAAGGTTCTCAAATAACCCATAGTTCCGTAGGTCGTATTATCTGACTCTGGTGCAAGCAGTACTAGTAATGATGAGGAATCGACCCTCTTTGACTCCCCCTCGCCGTCTTTGATACAAGGCAAGCCTAATCCATCAACACCTTCACGGTCCACGAAGGTGAGGACAAAGTGTGTCTTTAGGAAGTTTGGATCTCATTGAATATACGGTCATTTTTACAGAGGTCCTATCCATACAACGGAATGTCAAGTGGCTCAGACGCACAGACACCTGTAAAGAAACGCAGAGTGGCAGTGCGAACACCGACTAGAACTAATATACCCAAAGCTGAAAGCAGCACTGACGACGACACGCCTATACTTGATCTCTATACCGCAAAATACCCGAGCACCCCGACACGAGCTCGCTTTATACCAGCCACCATCGATACCGACGACGATGTACCTATAGTCAATATAGATAGGTCGAAGTATCAGAGCTCGCCACGGTCGCTTAGGAGGAAATAAAGGAATATACCGAGTTTGTCAAGTTGTCGTTCTCCAAGAGATGTCAGTAGTACATGGATAGCAACAAAGTAGAGAATTTAATTGAAGAAGTTTTCCACTAAGCAGTCTCATCTATCCACAATATCTCAACTGCGATGCTAATTGTTGAGATGATCAAGAAGCACGAGAAATATAAGGACTTACACTACTCGCTCATTAGTTCTAAGCTATTGCGGAAAGTGATGACCCTGCGTCATAATCTTCGGCTGGCTGGGAGAGAGGTGATGCTCCCGGAGACGGAGACGGAGACGGTGGTGTCAGCGAACAGGAAACTGGCGGTGAGGGCGAAGACCAAGACGAGAGATTGGATGATACTACGGGAAGGTGTTCCTGGATACGATAACGTGTGCTTTGAGGGCGGTGATGGAGCCGGTTCGTCTATGAGTACATTTGAGGGTGAAGATGCTCTTGTAGCGATAGGATGTAACGCGAAGGTAAGTTGCCCCACTGGATGCTCAAGGGTGTCCATCATTTCACTGCCAATCTCGGAGGAAGGTGGCTCACTACAATGTAATCAGTAAACAAGTGTAGGAAGGTCAATCGAGGGGATGATACCCTCGCACGAAGATAAGAGTGACATGCCACAGCTCGAACCGTTCGCGATAATCATGACTGGTACCGCTGTGGTGTTTGTATCCATGTTGGATGCATTCCTGAGACAGTGTCTTCTTCAACACGCTTGTAGCCTGTCATCCTTACTGCGTCCAGCAACTTTTCGAATTCATAGTATTCCCAAAATAATGATTTCTTCGAAAGGAGGCCTGAGACTAATGACTCGCCGGTCAATTGACTGATGGCTGCAGACTCGACGAATCGTCGCAGTCTCACGCTTGGATGCCCAAGGGCAGTGAAACCAGATGATTCGACGGGGCGCACTAGGATTGAGTTCAAAAAAAATCCTGGAGGCATCTTGCGTCGGGATGAAGGAACGAATTATCGACATTAGTGCCATCGTTGATCACGAGACGGTCGAAATGGTCTACTGGAGAATGGAGTCGATATAAGCACGATGGATTGATCGATCAAGGCCTCAACTCAACTTACCCGCCTCCCAACCTTCAATACGTAACTTCTGACTCTCAATGATTTCTTTGAGAGTAGACGTTGTTTCCTCTATATTGTGAAGGTCCCTCGACACGAATATTCCATTTAGGCTCCCACGCAATGCCGCCAAGGCAATCGGAAGCGATCGATTGGGAGATTCGCCGATGAAAAGAATCGTCGACTAGCACTTTGCGGATATCAATCTGAGTTGAGAGATCGTTCAGCGATGCCACGGAGGGTGAGACAGCGAGCAGCTCGTATTGGGCGTCTGGGTTCAAGTACATCGAACGCGGGAACGTTCCAAGGAAGTCGTCGACCTGGTGGGGGCAGGCGCTTCAAGTTGCCTAAGTACAGACAGGTTTTTTGAGACGAGCGTCAGGAAAGTTCTTGAGAAAGAGGGCCCAAGTTACCGAAGCTAAAAACTACGTTCGCCGACTTCAAAATCCAGATATCTAAAGGACGAGAATATGAGATGAGGGTTTCAGTAATTTAGCTGATTCGGAAATCGAAGATACGTACTCCTCCGACACCAGCTCATACACCTCACACACGTGTGGATATCTACACATTGATCAAGTCAATTGGATGCGCATCGTCCTGAGCCTGGAGGGGTCACATCGACCCAGATGTCTTCAACGTTGAAGTTGCTTCAGAAAGGTCGTGTCAGTCCTAGACCTATTCTTCGCAGTCAATTCGGAAGAGTGATCATGAAGCTCGAGCGGTGATGATAAGTTCCAACTAGTCAATGAATCGAACATCACTAGACACCCAGCGAGAGACTCAGTGTATGACCTTGTGGGACTCGGAACATATCCTTAGCTCTATAGATAGGTTGAAGCGTCAGAGTACGCCACGGGTAGTCAAGTGAGAAGATAGTATACCGCATTTTCAGAATGTCTTACTAGTGATAGTACGAAACAAAACAAAGAAGAGATCTTCGAGCCGGAAGAAAATGAAGCCCAGACGTGATTCGCATTCGTTCAGATTCGCGATACCTCAAATACAACATTCATATCGAACCGCTTCGAAGAAATGTCAGAATAGTAAGGAGTACGACAAATAGAATGACTTACACGGCTTATATACAAGAGGAATTCCCTGTAACTTCAAGATTATCGTGACAGTGTTCTGGGTATTTCGACTTTAAACGAAGGTGATGACGCTCCCCAAGGAAAAAAAAACGGTAGTATTCGTGCGAAAGAAGGTAGCAGCGAGGGCGAGGACGACGAGAGAATGGTGGGGATATGAATGAAGATTTTCCTGGATTCGAGAATGGTGACATCAGAGTGCATAGAGGTGGTAAAGGACCCAATCCATCTGTGGGGGAACCTGATACGAAGATGATCTCGTAGCCGAATTCGAGAGATCAGTAGTGATATTTCAGGTATGTAGTTCGAGCGTATCGCACCGTTTCACGAAAATATGGGTGACATGCAACGATTTGAATTTTTCATGGAGGTCACGACCACTATTACTATGGTGTTTGTATCCATGTTTGATGCATTCCTGTATGAAGACAGTGTCGTCTTTGACATGCGTGTAGCCTGTCTTTCGTAAGGTCTTCATCAAATTGTCGAATTCATACGACCCCCAGAACGTCGCTTTTTCTGAGAGGAGGCCTAAAATTAAGAAATCACCCGGTGTTTGGATTTTTGTCGCAGACTCGACAAAATTGCGTAAAAGGCGAGCCGTGTCGTGAGATTGCCAAGGACACTGAAACCATATAACCCCGCAGGGCACACTACGATTGATTTCTACAAAATGGTCGAGTGATCTTGCATCGGCCTGCAGAAACCAATTATCGACATCACGGTCATGATGGATAGCGGGACCATCGAGATAGAGTCCTGCAGGGCAACATTGACATCTGCATAGCGTATTGGTCAGGACTACCAACACACCTTCAGCGAGACCCTTGACCCGACCCTTCTGCTCCTTGATTAGATATCTGAGGGCAGCTGTTTTGTCCTTTGTGCGGCAATCGTCATCCTCCCTCGACACATATATACCATCTATGCTACCCCGCAGTGCCGCCACGGCGATCGGCAGCGATCGACTGGGAGACTCGCCGACGAAAAGAATCGGCTCCTTCTCATCGACAAGCAGTTTCCAAATATTTATTTGGGCTCGATCCTGACAGAAAAAGGCCATAGAGGGAGAGCAAACAAGTAGTTGATAGTGGGCGTGTGGGTATATGCACCTTGAACGGGAGAACGTTCCAAGACCTAGTGCCGGCAGGCGCTTACCTAACTATGGACAGTATTTTTCTAGGACAAACGGCAGTAGACTTCGTGCGTAAGAGACAGAGAGATAACAAGACCTAAAAGGTACGTTCATCGACTTTTGAAGTCCAATCGCCCCGTGAGATCCAGAGGACAGGGATTGCAGAATCGCGGGGACGTACGCCTTCGATACTAGCGCAAACGCCACAAACATTCGAAGAGATATCCAGATGCAAGTTCGATACACAATTAGCGTCGTCATCAGCCCACCAGTGAGTGAAGCAGTCATATTGATGGACGTCCAAATATCTCCGAAAAGATCGTCTCATTTTCAGACCATGGAGTTCCTGGACCAGTTTATCCGCGATATAGACCAGTGAGATCCAAGGATAGCGATCATAGAGTTCAAATGGTGAAAATGACCTTGGGTTGACCAAAAAGTACGAGATGTCTTGTTCGTCAAATTTGAACTTGAAGAAATCGAGCGGCACGTTCAGTCGGAGCCCGAATTGCTCAGTGCCGAGCGACGAATAGTCGTTTCAGAATCCAAAGATGGAATTCGATGGAATCCAAGCTTTTTCGCGAGCTTTCTTGCCTGCTAGTACTCGTCTGTCAGTTCATTCGCGAATCCATAGACAGACGTGGAACTCGAAGAACACTTTTGGTTATGTGCCTCGTGATTTGGCCTTGGCCATGTCAAGCAAGTGCTTGTGAGTATTCTTGCTATCGTCTTCTACTTCTAATTTCTTCTACTATATAGGCCACAGTGCGACTTGCGCCGTGACTGTCAACCTTAATGATGACTGCCGAAGTCAGATACTCGAACATAGCGGGACTTTATGCTGTAGTCACTGGTGAGTAAACCATGCTCGACGCAGTAAGTCGTTCATGTCATCGACCTTTCTTCTCAAGGCGGTAGCTCAGGCATCGGATTCGCCATTTCTTCCATGCTATTGGAGATGGGCGCCAATGTCAGCATCCTGGATATCAATCCCGAGACTACTACCGCTGCTGTCCAATCACTCAAAGATATAAATTCATCTTACAACATTACCTCAGAAGTTTGCGACGTTTCCGACTACGGCTCTTTACTCTTGGCTTTTGAGTCTTGTTACTCCAAGCATAGGAGGATCGATATTGTCATTGCCAATGCAGGAATCAATACAGAGCATCAACCGGGCCAGAATTTTCTCGCTTCACCATCCTCGTTATCAGCACAATCCCCACCTCCTCTTCAGACTCTTGACGTTAATCTTCTCGGATGTCTGTACACCATATACGCTGGCATATACTATATCAGGAAAGGTGGTCGAGGCGGTACTGTTCTCTGTACCGCTAGCAATGCAGGAATTTACCCGTTCTCTGTCGGCCCTATCTATGCTGCATCGAAACATGCAATCGTTGGGCTCGTCAGAAGTGCAGCGCCCACCTTAAAAGAAGACGATATCACCATCAATGCACTCGCGCCCTCTGCCATTCGTGAGATCTCGTCCGTAATTTCTTTCCACCATGCTAAAATGTCACTTCGAAGGTACCAATCTTGCAGTCTCGGAAGTATTCGATGCTATGATCGAGACACCTATGTCAATACTTCTGTCAGCAGTCAAGGAGCTCATCGCGAATCGCTCGTTAACCGGGAAGATTGCTGAATTGGGACCAGAGGGCGAACACGGATGTCTATTCGTTGAGGCTCCTGAGTATCGTAACGAAACTACTAGGTATAATTACGAACAGTTTTCAAAGCTAGGGCGGGCTTAGCTACTACTGACACTCTCACAGCTTATGTTTTTACAATAACTCAAATCAACTTTTTGCGACTCTTTCAAACGTGCGTGTCTACTGTGCTAGATGCATGGAAGGCGGATAGTATGTCCCCTTGAAGAATACTTCCGCAACAATTCTTGCAACGCATCACTTTCCAAAGGCGTCGCAGGAAACGTTGCCCCATTTACTATGGATCTCCAGCAATCACTCGTGCACGTACAAATGGGGCTAGCAGGTGAGAACAAAGTCTTGGACGAGCGACATTGTGATTGGTGGGAACTAAAAAATTGTCGAGACAAAATCAATCCATGGGAAGCAATTGGCAACATCCACCTGCGCGAAGCAGCGACGGGGGTCTGGTGAGATACCGAATGATGGTCGTGCGTCTCCTTTGAATACACCTTTCACTCGTGGTAAGCTCCAAATCGTACGATATCGCTGTACGATACTAACGATGTTCGCATATGCCCAACAGAGCAGTTTTTATTTTCGCATTAATGTTCTCTAACCTCCAACCCTCGACCCTAAGCATGCCGGCGGTAGCATCGAGATACCATCTCAGTGTTTCCCAAAACACTAGAGATTGACAGTGCGTCCCCTGCATGGTTGTCGTATCTTCAACTTCATGGATATCCAATGCGTTGTAACACTCATTGTATTTGCAAGGAAGAGAGTCTGTACTTTCCATCACTTTTCATCCTTGTGCTGATCTCATTGGTTAGAGATATGATTGCGATCGCAATTTTCCTGCACGCCATGTCACCCATGCTTCTCTACACGCCTCGTTGTCTACTTAGTCTACAATATTCATGCTCATCCCCGGATGAAATCTCTGCCGGGTGAAGTGCAACTCCTCCATGACCGATCAGGTCTTTGCAAACTCAGTGAGTGCGTTCTCATGTATAGTACCCGAGTTTATCTCTCACTACGTCCCCAGGTATTCGACAGCTTGACACCGTCAGAAGTCAGACAGGATGCACCGCTACGTACTTCACTGATCATAATCCTACCAGGTCGGAACATCGATAATCAATGACTGAATTGCGCAGCGACAGACTCGATAGTCCATCAGTACCCTCTCCGGCTGTTGAGATTCCAGCGGCTGCCCCGGTTTTCTTGTTGGTCAGTTGATTGGCTGTCGGCCTCGGCCTCGTGCTCATTCGTCAATCAAGCAACATTCGGGAACGCGTGTAATCTAGCTCTGGATAGGCTGCAAATAAGCGGCCATAACGAAGTGCACTTCTCTACCTGGAAAACATCGAGGAAAGACGAGAAATGACCGTGAGTACCTTGTTTATTTCAGTGCCCGATAGCAACTTCGCTCTGCTTGTTCTTTGCTTCTGCAGCCAATTGGACCAGGGTCACCCCGTTTGGTCCATGGGGAAAATGCGCCCGCTGCATATCTACCGATTCTCACGCAGTTATCTGCACAATCTACATACCTCCTTGAGAATTGACATTGCGTCAAGGACCCTGGCCATGGAAGCTGTGAGACAGCCTGCCTATCTCTTTGCCGCCGGCTGCGAGTCCAAAGATTATCCAGAGACTGTTGTATGGCCTTGGTCGCTGGTGCGTTCTGAACCTCGAGTCCTGGAACTCACTTAACAAATAGTTGCATATGCTTCCTCGGCGTGAGTGCTTCTCGAATTCTAGCGATAGTGTCGGAACTCGTCACTTCTTTTTCGCAGGAATAATTGCGTCGCAATTGCTTCGCGCCCTCGAACTTTATTTTTAGATATCAAAGCCGCAAGAACCGCAAGATGGGGATTTGACTGAGTGCTTCGTCTAACGGACCGACATGCTGCCTTCGGTCACCGTTCGGCCTCCCGATGGAAATGAACTCGAGGTGCATCGATCTCTTTCAAAAGTCGTTATCGTTCACGAGTCAAGGCTTAAAGTACGAACTAAATCCGCCCTAACACTATCAAGTGGTCCTCGTGCAGCAAATGTATCATGGGACGGCATGTAACCGTCGTCTCATTCTATGCAGAGCTCTATCATTAAGTCGTCCTCACTTACTTATAGTGCCAAAATTGCATTGCTGGGCAGATATTTTCGGTCCACATCTTGCTTCCTGTACACCGAGTAGCATATGTGAGTGCGCTGAGCTCGGAACCAAAATCTGTTTAGAAACGGTTTCTTTTGGAGAACCCGGTATAATCAGCTTTCCTCTACGTTCTGATCCTAGATAGAATTAACCTCCTCGATATACCAACCTATAGACTTTGATTCGACACTCCCTCGTCTGCCGTGGTCGGTGGCTGTACCAGAAACCGAGATTTCAGCATAGCCACATCCCTGCTCTTCCTTAGTCCTCCCGATTCACGATTTTCACTGAGGCGTTCCTCTCATTGCTTTTCTCTCATGGTGCAAGCATAGTCTTCTCATATCTAATACCGAGAATCTCGAAGATTAGAGAGCACGAGAACCACGAGAACGAGCTCTTCAGAGTATTCACGCAACTTGGCGTCAGAAAAAGAGCCAAGGCCATCTGTATGGATGATACAGAACAGGAACCTCTTATATGCCAACTTATCGCCGTGTGGTAGCTAAATTTTGTACGTCCACTTCTACTCTGCCTCCATATAACTCTCACATTTGTTTCTTTTCGTCATTGCAAATGGGTCTCGCACTCGCGCACAGAGTGTTGCTACGGTCTCCAGTACAGTACACCGTCAAGCTCTTGAGTCTCCGGACTACAAGTCTAGAACTAATCTTCCCCACTAAGTGCGTATCAAAGATATCAAAACGGTGTGGCACTTCTTCGATCGTTATCATGTCGTTCGCCCGTTGTATGGGCGTCCAAGTGTTTCTTCGAATCGCATCGGTCCATAGACATGAACCATGTACAAACATCTTGCAAGCCTCTCTATCTCCCCGGGTACAATGTCATCAGATACTCAGGCTACTATTTTAGATTCGTCGTGGAAAGGGATATCGTACATGGTGTCTAGATCCAAGTGCGGATTGTCTTGGTGAGTTCGTCTATCTCCATTCTTCTGTAACACCATGCCAATAACGAAACGACCACGACCAATTATCTCCAGGACGAACGGATCCAAATGGATAATTCGAGATTCCTCATGGCGCTCATCGATCATTGATTGAGTCTCATGCCGCCGGAGGTATCTAGGCACTTGCCTCCTCCTGCTCTTGGAATCATATACCCCACGATATGGCGACTACTGGGTGTTGAGCCTATACTGTCATGTTCAACATCGCCGGATACCACGGCTTATAGGAAATCCTATTTCCATCTCTGTCGACATCTGAGAAAATGATGCATCGATTTTGTGTCTTCAGATAACGCAGTACGGCCCTGGACTGGACAGGGCCATGATTTACTATGCACGGATGGTGAGTGAGTCTATATCTAGTTCACTGACAGAAAACCTACTCTGATATCTCGTATCCGTAGTGGCGATATCTATCAGTTTCTGAGATCCAAAGGGACTCCGCCGGCCCCCTGCATAGCTGTGTTCATAATCTTACCCTGCTTTCCCCATTTTCGGCGTTTAGTCGGGCGATTCTCTGGGAAGTTGTAGGATCCTCCCGCCGGCTTGTAAGGCGCCTTGCGGGTATGTCACGATTGACCTATCTAAAGTGCTCCCTAACGATACATTGGTGCACGTCCAGGTGTATGTTTTCTGAGTTTCCAAACATGTCCACCACCAATAAAATGGTACGTCGTGCACGCAAACTTACGCCGGTCATTTCTCATGCAAGTCTTTGCCTCGGGAGCAGTACCCGCCTAAGAATATACGACAGCGGAAGCGGTTTTGAACGCACCGGTAGCCCCAGCGCGTAAGTCCTCACACTCACAAGAGGAACCAAAACTTACTACAACGAGTAGATCTCGACACGGGACAGTGCGGCTTTGCATCGTCCTGTGACCCTACATGAGAGTTCCCGAATGAAAATGCGGTAGGGCATGTTCTAGGCACGGCTGGCTTTGCAAGAGAACAGATATCAATCTTGAGGGTATGCTTACCGATGGCCGAGCCAGTGGACTGGAAAGCCTCACCGGTGTGCTGTCCGGTATGTTATATCTTGAGGTAGATTCTATCGACTTACCGTCGGCCAGCGAGATAAGATTTTCGGTACCCTTGATCCTGATCCAAAGTTTTGATCCTGATTCATTGATTTTACCGCCGTCGGGCCTCTTTTAGATGGTTCCGCCTTGTCGGAGGGGAAAGTCTAAAACCTGACCGTGGAAGAGTACGACGCATTGGACCCTTGACTTATCCAACTGTGCTTATCGGTATGTATGACCATCTCGACGTCTCGAATCCTGAATTGCAGCTGTAACTCGAATCTAGTTTGTATGGACTGTTGCCAACGCACACGCCTGTCCATCACAGAGGATACCCGACTAGGCAGACCCATTTTTTTTCGACGCCCAAATGTAGTGGGTTTCTCATGTCCTCTCAATCAGGCATAGGGGAAAAATTGTGATCTGTCTGCAAATCGCGTGCCGTGATGGCGCGGTTCTCGCATCCTAGCATTCATCTTTGAGACAGCACAAGTTTCAGACGTTACTTTTTGTCCTACACTATTGATACTTTATCTCAGGTGGCTACAGTTTCGGTGATGTGTCTCTCAAAACAATGGGAGTATTCGCAAATGATTCTGAATTTCTAGTGAAGGTCGTTCACTGCGGCTGTAAGTAAACCCTCGTTTCTCAGTGGCTGTCACTGGCTGATCAACGAGCCAATCCCATCAGTCGGGAGTTCCCGCCACAGTCTCAACTAGTGCAGTAACGTGCCTTATGTACACCTCCTATTCTTCGGGCGAAGTATCGGATTATGGAAGACGAGTTTCTATGAACTCCAGTGAGTGCCATTCAACCTATCGTGTAATTCATCTCCTTTTTGAGTAGGTAGGCACGGATCGCTGTCGTCTGTGATCACAGCCTGCAGTTTATTCGTTTAAACTTCGGTGGAGCAGAGTGTTCGAGACCTTGCAATGCAAAGTATCATCGGACGCGCATCACAATGGGCACCACCATATAATACCCCCAGTGCGAGACAAGTGCTCCAGCAAGTGATGTAGGACGGGGAGGTGATCGAGATGTGATCTGGTTGTTATATTGTGTCGAGAATGATAAGGTCAAACGCTGAGGAAGATACAAGTCACCGGACAACGCATATCGAAATTCAAGGCGTATCACCGATTATCCATTTCACATTTCATTTATTCTAAGTGCTGTACGTTGCGTTGCATGAAAGCATATGCTCGTTCGAGGAACATAATAATCGGTACGTCCTCGTGGATAGTCGTCACTTCTGCATACATCGTGGTCGCCGTTGGCTGAGTCAAAGGTGATTATCTCTAGGAAACAATTCTTCGATTCTGCACGTGTAAGACCGTGTCCAGAATGCAAGCCCAATTAGTACTAGTTTGGTCGCAAAGCAAGCAAATTATTCGTCTTGAAATGTTCATCAACAGCGAAGGCGTGTATATTTTTGTTTGACCCAGGTTGCGAGAGACGCCGGAGGGTTGATCGGAGTTGCGAGGCTGTCCGCCGTCCGTGAACGACTTGGTCATTGGATGGGGATATGTTTCAGACGCAATCAAAGTGATTTCCGATTGTCGAGGCGGGCTCCAAAAGAGGAGAAACTCTCGAGAGAGGCAGAGGGACGACTTGAGAGACAGATTGATGATGGCTGAGACGGCACCGATAAGTGCCTGGGATGAGGAGGACGGGGGGAACGGCCGGTGACTGGCCGTAATGGGGTGAATTCGAACGAAACGGATTGCGACCGGATAAGGGAAGAGGTTAGAAGAACAATTGGTCCCGATGCAGCTAATCGGAACATACAGAAAAAGTCTAAACTCAGCCCAATTGGTATGTCTGGATCCGTATAATTATATTTTTTATTGTATTTGATATCTTACGTATTCCCCTTGCAGCCTCCTTCCTCATAACCGCACCTAATTTCGCATCTTGTCCTTTTTCTTTTCCCTCCAAGTCATTGACATGCCGCGCGCTCTCAAACAACAGGTCGCCCCTAACTCATCCTTCTACCAGCCTCCTCCCTTCACAACGTCTCAGTCCTATCTCTCTGACGACTCTTCGTCCTCGACACAACCCAGCCCCATGCCACCGTCTACACAGCTGCCATGCCCAACGCCTGCTGCTTCAAAAAAGAAACACACATGTCCCACATGTGATCGTGGATTTACCACAAGTGGCCATCTAGCACGACACTCTAGGGTCCACACAGGCGAGAGGAATCACAAGTGTCCTTTCCCCGGATGCGAGACTAGGTGCTCGAGGCAAGACAATTTACAGCAGCAGTGAGTTTCATGTCTTATCATCGTACGATGGAGGTATTCGCGAACGTGTGAAGTGGTGAAGGCGCTGACGCCCGAGGCGAAGCTGTTTTCCTTGGTTGATTGTTTCTTTTTTTACTCTGTAATTGCCAGCGAATGCACTCAATCTGCGTGAAGCTCACCGCCTGGATCTATTTTCAGTTACCGTATACACCTATCACCTGGGTCGCGAAGAAGTTCGACGCGTTCGGCAATAACTCGGGCCATGCACAACGGTGGTGGCAGGCGTTCCAGTACTGTTTCTAGTGCGCCTGAGTCGCCATCCTCTGAGCCTCCTCCACTCTCTGAGCCTCCTGCCCTTGAGCCTGCTCGTATATACAACCATCAATCCACCCCTCCTGATTCTCCGCCTCCTCTAGCTCACGCAACGTTGCCTGCCACCGCTCAGCCTCTGCCCGATGCTTGCTCAACCCGCTCGTCTTCGTCACCCGAGGCGTCGTACTCCCCGATCCCCCACCATCTCTCTCAAATGGTCTCCATGTCTTCCCAGCCTATGAACCAGCAGCAGTACTCGTACAGGAGTGGCACGACGACGTATCAAGAGCAATCACAGAGCGCTGGTTTCACATATGTACACACGACGCCTGTATCTCACCCATCTTCGAGCTCCACCCAAAACATGAATAACTCCTACTACTCCGACTCGAACGGGTACGATGAACACTCTATTCCTCACATCAATACGTCTTCACCTGTGCTCCACCAAGAACACTTGCAGAATAGCCCATCACCTACGTCTTCTGTCTCTATCTCGTCTCGTCATTCCATCTCCCATATTTCACATCCATATACCCAAAATTCTAGCGGAGGGCCTCCGTCCCCGGAGTCTGCTTCTTCTCATACGTCTGGACCTCCAACTCCCACATACGCCGTCTTCCATGATGATGCTCACGCCTACCACCACGGCAGCGCGATGATCTCCGACCAGCCCGGGCTCTCTCAAGGGCACATCAGCCCACAAGGGCATCTCGTTCACGCAGGATACTCGCCCACTATCCCCGTACACAGTGGCTCACTGTCCGGCCGATTCTCTCCTCCTCCTGTTCTCGCACCAATCCAGGATGATCGGCAGATACGTCGAGAGGAGCGATTGCATCCTTCCCAGCTCCAGTCGCATCTCCCGTCCCAGTATATTCACCACCCACAGCCGCTCACGTCGCAGTATCAGTACCACAATCAGCACTCCATAGGGATGGGACACGGAGCATGGAAGTCGGATGGTACTCTCCGCAAGGGGGCGTTGGTACAATGATTTCTTTTTGGTTCGATAAAATACTATTTAAAAGCTCTTCTACATTCCTGCCTACATTACACTTTTCTCTCTCATTTTCGGGCATAAGTCTTTCTTGAACACCTATTTTCTTGTATCATCACCTGTATACTGGCATCGTTTTGATTATATATTCCTCACTACTAGTGTTCCTGTCGTTAAATGGCACGCGTTGTAATATTACTATTGTCAACGAATGGAACATGCATGCGATAGACGTGAGCCACTTTGTTGAGTTCGATACTTTGACTTGATCACCGTGAGACGCTATTCCGTTTTGAGCATCTCAACTCTTTCCTTTCTGTCTCGCTTCGAATTCTGTGAAACACCTTGTAGAACGCCACTAAGTTTACACTAACTTGTATCATTTCAGTCATCTCCATTCATCTCCAAGCTATCGCTTTTCTACTCATGCCGAGTGATCTGGATAGGTGAGGTCTTTCGCGTTTTTTTTCTCTCTCTCTCTCTTGAACAGAACTGACTTGCACAACCTAGACAGATTGAACAACTTACTCGATGCGAACCCATATCTGAGGAGCAGGTCAAGAGGCTATGTCTGAAAGCGAGAGAAATTTTAATCGAAGAAGGGAACGTACAAGTGGTGGATTCTCCAGTCACGGCATGTTGCATTTGTTCCTGGAAGATTCGCGTCCGCTGATTGTGTTTTTGACGCGTTAGATATGCGGAGACATTCACGGCCAATTCTTTGATATGATGGAACTCTTCAAGGTCGGCGGCATTTGTCCAGAAACAAATTATCTCTTCATGGGTTCGTCCGAACAGAACACCCCATTCTTACGTTGCTCATTTCTATTCAGGTGACTTTGTTGACCGTGGCTTCTACAGTGTTGAAACATTCCTCCTTCTTCTCGCCTTCAAAGTTCGATACCCGGAACGAATAACCCTCATCAGAGGTAATCACGAATCTCGCCAGATAACTCAGGTTTATGGCTTCTACGATGAATGTCAGCGCAAATATGGAAGTAGTAATGTTTGGAGGTGGTGCTGTGAAGTATTCGACTATCTAGCTTTAGGTGCGATCGTCGACGGCCGGGTGTTTTGCGTCCATGGTGGGTTGAGCCCCAATTTGCAGAGTATCGATCAGGTGCGATACTAGCTCCGTTGACTTTGAGGGTTACAAATTTTGACTGCGTTTCTTTTTCTTTTTGACCCAAAAAATTGCTCGGTCATTAGATCCGTGCTATTGACCGAAAACAAGAGGTCCCGCATGATGGACCTATGTGCGACCTATTGTGGTCTGACCCAGACGGTGCGGTGCCCTATCTTGTGTCTATCAATTCGTGTCTCAACCGCTGCGGAACCCTTCACCCTCTGTAGACATCTCGGGCTGGGGTCTTTCGCCGCGAGGGGCTGGATTCCTCTTCGGCGCTGATATCACGAAAGCTTTTGCACACCACAATGATATTGATCTGATTGCGCGGGCACATCAGCTAGCCATGGAGGGCTATAAACTCATGTTCGATCGCACCATTGTAACTGTCTGGAGCGCGCCGAACTACTGTTACAGGTGTGTGTGTGGGGAAATCATATTGCACTCTGTGACATGCTATACTGCATATGTCTTACTCGCACGCGTTGCTAACAGTTCAATAAATTTAGATGTGGAAATGTAGCATCGATCCTCGAACTGGATGAATATCTGACTCAGCAGTACAAAGTTTTCCAACACGCGCCATCAGTGAGTTCTACGGATGCCATATTAGGCTCTGTTCTCTCCTTTTTCTTGTTTCCGTCGTTCCCTCGCTAATATCGCGTTTTCTAGGACGTCAGATCAATACCTGCGAAGCGACCGCCTGCCGATTACTTTCTTTGATGAAGGAAGAGGCATACACGGACCAGGCAACGCCACAAACCCGGGTATGCACTGGCAGCAGTGTGAACATCATTTGTATAATTTGTACTTTCGGTCTCTATGTATGACTCTGTGGGGTTGGTACGCTACACGGCAATCACAATCACTTATTGATCTCTTGGTTGCGAATTAAATCGGCGCGGATACCAGATGGATTGTCAATTAGATTTCCAGTTTACTAGCTGGAAAGTCCTTCTCGAGTCGAAGGGGTTTATATATTCGAAAGACCCGTTGGTGCATCTGAATGTGGCTGTACCCATTGGCCGCCACAATGAATTGAAACTCCGTTCGAGGCCAAAAATTTGCAAGTCATCGATCTGCCATTTCTACCCTTTCCAGCGCAGAAATACTCCCTCAATTTTCTCAATTGATCGCAGTATAAAACATCATGGCTCCCTCCGCATCAAAACAGAAACGTCTCGCCGAAAAAGCTGCGAAGAAATCAGCTGGAATCAACGGAGATGCGTCCACTTCGACTTCGACACCGACCGGCTCTGTCAGCGGTAGCTCTTTCAACACTCCTCTCAATGGCAGCAGCGCAGCTACGAGCACCGAGGATCTACTTTCAATGGCCAAGTTGAACCTTGCTACAGATCGGTATGTTTTTGACCATCTTTTTCTCCGAGTTTCTCTAAATTTCTACACAGGAGCGCATCAGGCGTATTAGTCTCTGATGTAAAAGGTCGTGATATCAAAATCGACGCCTATACTCTTTCCTTCCACGGTCGTCTTCTTATCGAGGGTGCCGAGATATCGCTCAATTACGGTCAGCGGTACGGTCTTTTGGGAGAGAACGGTTCAGGAAAGGTGCGACAAAGCGATTGTTATTTTGTTTTTGTTCGCTAATTCGCTCGCCAGTCCACCTTCCTTAACTCTATCGGTGCACGAGATATCGACATCCCGGAACACATTGATATTTACCTGGTCAGCGGTGAAGCCGAGCCATCAGATGTCAACGCCGTCGACTTCATTGTCGCTTCGGCGAAAATAAAAGTCGCAAAGCTTGAAGCTTACATCGAGGAACTCTCCGTAGCGGACGACGTTGACGATGTAGCACTCGATGCCGCCTACGAAGAGCTCGAGGAGCTCGACCCCAGCACATTCGAAGTCAAAGCCGGCAGCATCCTCCACGGTCTTGGCTTTACGCAGACCATGATGAAAAAACCGACCAAAGACATGAGCGGTGGATGGCGTATGCGTGTCGCTCTCGCCAGAGCGCTTTTTATCAAACCGCATCTCCTCCTTCTCGACGAGCCTACGAATCATCTTGATCTTGGCGCCGTCGTATGGCTCGAGGCCTATCTTTCCACTTATAATCACATCCTCGTCATCACATCTCACTCCCAAGATTTTATGGACTCTGTTTGCACGAACATCATGGACCTGACACCCAAGAAGAAACTTGTGTACTATACCGGTAACTACTCTACCTACGTCCGAACGAAGCAGGAGAACGAGGTCAACCAGATGAAAGCGTACCAGAAACAGCAGGATGAGATCCAACACATCAAAAAGTAAGTCTTCGGTTACCGCGTTTGACGCTTGAACTAATCAACAACCTTTTAGATTCATTGCATCCGCCGGAACGTACGCTAATCTTGTGCGTCAGGCCAAGTCCAAGCAGAAGATCATCGACAAGATGGAGGCTGCTGGTTTGATCGAAAAGATCGAAGTCGGGAAACCTCTCAGGCATGTCTTCTCACACTTCACCCCACCGCTTAGTTGCTGACCCTCGAGATCTAGGTTCAACTTCGAAGATGTCCGGAAACTTCCGCCTCCAATCATTGCCTTCGACGAGGTTGCGTTCGCGTACTCTGGCAAGAAGGAAGAATACCTTTATGAAAAACTTTCTTTCGGTATCGAGTAAGTTTCACTCTACCCCTATCCGCAATTTTTCCATATTCACCAACGTTCCACAGCATGGACTCCCGAGTAGCTATCCTCGGCGCCAACGGTACAGGAAAGTCCACATTGCTCCATCTTATCACCGGTGCCCTTCAACCCTGCGAAGGAACCGTTTCCAAGCACTCGGCTCTCAAACTAGCCAAGTACTCTCAGCACTCAGCGGACCAACTGCCATACGAACAGAGCCCTATTGAGTACTTCCAGCAACTGTTCTCGCAAAAATTCCCAGACAAGGACATTATGGTACGTGTCAGCCCTTCTTCGGTTCCTTAATTTAATAACGCGACGTTCCGGCTTTCCAGGCGTGGCGCGCACAGCTCGGACGATTCGGTCTTACTGGCGCTCATCAAACGTCTCCTATCAAGCAATTGTCTGACGGTCTGCGGAACAGGTACGTTGTCTAGTCCGCATGCGAGCGATTAGCTAACGTCCCTTTGCGCAGAGTGGTGTTTGCCCAGCTTGCTATGGAGCATCCTCACATTCTCCTACTTGGTTCGTACTCTCACATATTATTGACGCGCAACTGCTTATCTCCTCGCAGATGAACCGACGAATCATTTGGACATGGAATCCATCGATGCTCTCGCAAGAGCTATCAAGGAGTTCGAAGGAGGCGTAGTCATTGTTTCTCACGATTTCCGTTAGTCTTCCGCGATCGCTACCTTCCGCCTTTATTAACTTGCTGCCAGGTCTCATTTCGCAAGTCGCCGAAGAGCTTTGGGAGGTTGCCGACAAGACGATCAAGAATCTCACCAAGCAGGATATCAGTATCATCGATTACAAGAAGAACCTTGTCAGGCAGAGTACGTCCTTCATGCGTCTCTCTTTCTCCATTGACTTTTCAGCTAATCAATATCCGTTCCTTCCGCAGGTAACGCCGCTATTGAGAAGGCGAAACTTTTCAGCAAGACGGCTCCGAAAGGCAGGACCTAAACTAGAGGCCATGCCTTTTCTTTCTTTTCTTCTCGCACTCGCACGTCTGTTTTACACCCTACATCTGTCGCAATCACAATCTGTAGCCCCAACACACGCACCACACTCATACCGTATCTCCCTTAGTGCTTGGATTTCACGTCATGTTTTACGATTCTGCCCTGTCAAGCCACCATCTGTTGTCGATGTTCATTTATCTTTCCACTTTCCTTTAGCTAAGCACCCATTGTATAGTCTCTGCCTTTCTTTTTGACTTGCATTTACATATAGACACTCGCATGTACGCTAAATAGATGCCCTCTGCGATATTTCTGAGTCGTTGAGGCACCAAGTGCGAATTTGCTAGTGCGACCGCCGTGTTGTCGCTGTCGTCTGGCACTCTCAAGCAAGTATCTCGGGCGTTCCTCGTGTATCGACATATTCTTTGGTATGCTAAACGGCGCTCTTATCTGTTCACGAGCAAGCTGCCATCTAAGTCCAGTAGAAAAGTCGGTACATTTTCCCCGTTGTGTCTGATTTTCCCTCCACTTAGCCTCGATCTTGCTCTCGCCTTCCGCGCGACGAAGAGATGCTAAGGTCATTTAAAGACAAGGTGTCGAACCGGTATGACTTCAACGTTGCCGGCTGCTGGATCGTTCAAGTCCTTGAAGGCACGATCTAACCTTCTGTGAGCGTAATGAATAGCTGATGAACAGACTCGGCGCCGATACAACTGGTCCATCCGACTGATGTCCTTCCCACTATCCGAGGCTGTGAGTTTCTATCGTGCCTGTCCGTCTCGGTCATTCACTGATGATTCGTGCATTCTTACAGGTAGGATGTGGCATTCTTGATGCGAATTCTGTAGTCCCGACGTGCGCGCCACCGTCCAGACTTCACAGCTTACGGGAGGGATGTCAACGATGAGACGGGAACTTCATGGTGTATCTACCATGCATGGTCTTGTTATTGATCAGATTCGGATCCAACAATCTAGAATGGAGAGACTCCACAATACTTAGCCTCAGATACGACACTGTCGGAGAACTTGCCTTGACACTAGATGACCCCGTGCATTTTACGCTGGCACGAGCTCTTATGAGGCGTCTTCGGAGTGTACGAAAATTGGGTAGCGGCACCTAGGTGCAGTGCACTCGCGTTGCTCCGTCAGGATATGTTATTCATCGTATTGACTTACTAAGATCGTACAGTCTGCTGAACCTCCACACCTGCCAGTTTCAAAAACTCCTCGAGATTATGCCTCGTCATATCGTTCGGGAACCCAGGAGGATCCACGAATAGACATCCATGTTCCCCCTCGGACGCTATCTCGGTAATCCTGCCAGTGAGTGAACGATTGGTGACGAGTTCCTTGACGGCTGAGGCGACGAGGGAGGGAGGTATTTCGATCATGTTCTTGAAGAGTTCTGGGTTTACGATAGTCGTTCCTGCAGAGAACGATCAACGAGCGACTTTGAGATTGATTGTTAATGCTCACGGACGAGAGACGGCGTGATGGCGTTAATGGTGATATTCTCTGGTTCCAATGACGGAGCTACGCTTCTCACAAAACCCACTATCGCGTGCTTGGATGCTGCGTAGACGGGAGCGAAGGGGAACGGATAGATCCCTGCGTTACTCGAAGTGCAGAGAATACTCCCGCCTCTTCCACCGGTATTTTTTCTGATGTGAAATAACCCCGCGTAAACGGTGTGGAGGCACCCGACGAGATTGACGTCTAGCGCTCGAAGCGGAGGTGGGGAGTCTGGGGATAAAGAGCTCTGTGGGGTGAGGAAGTTGTGGGAGGGATTAGATTCTTCGTTGATACCTGCGTTTGCGATGACGATGTCGATGGTTCCGTACTTGGAGAAGCAGGAGTGGAAGGCTGAGAGTACGGATGCGTAGTTGGAGACGTCGCATTGGACTGCGTTGATCTCGTATGAGGGGTTTGTGGCTCTGAGTGTTCTGACTGCTGACGCAGCGTTTGTGGGGTTTGTGTTCAGGATGCTGACTCTCGCGCCTGATTCGAGGAGCATCGAGGTGATGATGAGGCCGATACCTGTATTGCCGCCTGTCGAGATAGAGATATTGATGAACACAGCGTCTTTTCCGTGCGATGCGAATGGTTTTGCTCACCAGTGACGACGGCATGCAAGCCGTCCAGGGCTACATATTTATCTGCTTTAGCCATTCAAGACGAAGAAGGACGGAAGAACGGTGGTGGGATGTGGTTAATATTAGTTAGAAGGAGGTGAGAACATCGCAGCTTGAGCGTTTAACTGGACGAAGCGCCCGGAATATGCTCGGAGACACTCTGCGTCATGATTATGAACGACTAGTACCTATGCCCGCACCAGCTAAGAATTGTCGGCATAACGAGAACTACTTCTAGTTAGACACTTGAGCGAGACAGGACGGTAGAGATATCGATGTCGTGTTGATTCTCTTGCGGTCAAAAACAGGGATTTGATTTTCAGTAAAAGCCAATACAAGAGAGCCAAGAGCAGCACTGAGAACACAAAAAGATAGAACAGATGAAGCTTCGATGATTGGCGGTCAGTTGGAAGGTGACGGTAGTTTGAATTAGCGCCGCACATAGTCAACGTAGTGGCATGACGACCTAGTGTTTCCGTCCAAGATTGACTGAACCGATGTTGGCTTCGCTGGAGAAGAAGACGTCCTAGAGTTTCGGTGTGCACAAGCATGCATAATGGAGTCTGTCATCGAAGGCGACTGGTCGAATCGTTGACTAGTATTGGGCCAGCAAATAAACGCGTCGGACAGAAGATATCCAAGACCTCGGTCTCCAAGAAATAGGACCTGTCAAGACGAAAGTTACGCTGTGTCCTGTGGAAAGTCGATTCGGTGGCTACAAAATGTGAACTGGACAACATGCCGTGAATCCTTTCGAGTGTAGGTATTCGAGCTGGTTCCGGATTACTTAGAGCAGAGGATACGACAGAGAAAGACATAGCGGGGGATGTCACGATGAACTGCAGCTGAGTGGTCGCAAGCAAGTTGCAAGTTCATCAGCAAAAGTGCGGAATCGTCGTGACGGTTTGTGACCGTCACGAACGGCGGCAAGAGTATCGGGCCGTCCCGAGATCTGACTTTTGTTTTCAAGCTATGACGAGATCATCAAAAACACAGCGAGCGCTCACCAGCCTCCATCGCGCTATTGTACCTTCGCGAGGATTTGTGAGCCTCGTGTACCGTCTCAGCAAAGACCGTGGCCTGACGCACCACAGAGACATATTCAAGCATATCCGAAACGGTGCAAGGGTGCGTCTCCACCACTTGTCGTAGCCTAGATATCTACTTAACCGTGTAACGTCGCCTGCGTATTGTTCACGGCTGATGCCTCTCTCAGGAGCATCCGTTTGACTTCGAGCCCTTGGGACTTAGGATCACGGCTTACTCTTGAACTCTCACTCGATCTCGACATCTCTCGCGTTCCCAGGTCTCGATTCTTGTCATTATTGTCCGCGAAATATAATTCTTCTCAATTTCTGTCTCAGTCCCCTGCCAGATATTTACCCCCAGCACCATCTTGTCAATAGGCCTTATCTGAGCATATTCGTCTCTAAAGAGATGACTCCGACTCCGAACGTTTGATCCGAGCCTTTTCATCGACTTCTTTTTTTCAACCAGGTTTTTTCGCCCTTTCTCTCCAACCCCACCCTCTTCTCCAGTCTGACTGGGGAGTCCTCGATATCGGGATGCACCTGAGTGCATTGCTCTTCATTTTACTCATGGTTTTGTGTAATATCTGCGGAAAAGACTACAGTACACCGCACGGCCTTAATATTTACCAACGCAAATGCATAGCTCAAGCTAGGGCTTCACGGGCTCCACTGAAGAGATCGCACGAAGACGCTATAGGATCTGTCGACAACGATGAATCGGCTCCCCGTGCGGCGCCTGGGGTGAACGTTGATGATGGCGCAGCTCAAAACTCCAACAACGTAAGACTATTCGCAGCTTGTTCATCGTTTTACATGGCTCATCTACACTTAGGATATGATGGACGTTGACCCGCCGTCTCCGAGTCCACATGTCTCTCCCGCACCACCCTCTCCTCCTGTTGGACCGAGAGAACACTTACGCCGTCAAAAGAAGCTGCCAAAGCGATATCTCGATATCATGCCACCAGCTCCTTCTGCTCTCGCAAACGCTCCTCGTGCACCAAGCCCTGTCAATCAAGCAACTAATGCGCCTGCCGCTGCCGTTAATCCACCACCTGTCTGCTTCCAGACTGAAGTCAATCGTGCTGGGCTTTACAAAATATACCCGCAGAAACCAACCCACGATCCGGATGCAGGTATATCCTTGGACGACCTTTGCGATTCTCCCAATTTTTTGACCGCAAAACCTCCCTCGAATGAACCACCCCATATCCCGTCGTCAGAAGCTAATCCATCCGAGTCGATCTTTGCTCCCTTATTAAATGCCTCGACCGCTCGTCTCATGTGCTGGTTTCACAACGGATCCAACCTCAAATCTGCCGGTGAATTGGACCGTCTTGTACAGGATGTCCTTCTAAAGGAAGATTTCAAGGTTTCCGATCTACGCGGGTTTAGTGCGAACCGTGAACATGCACGATTGGACAAGGATTTTGACCAACAGCCTGTCGACGGAGATAACATAGACGCTCAGGTGCCGCTTGGTCCTCCAGGTCACTTGGACTCTGATACACCTGAGCTTCGAGATGGCTGGGAGACCGTTACAATCGAAATCCCTCTACCTGGGCCCAAGGTCAAGCGTGCAGAAAAGGATGCTGCGGTCTTCAAGGTGGAGGGGGTTCTTATCCGGCCTCTTCTTGATGTCATGAAGGAAGCGTTCCAAAGCGAGGAGTTTCTACGTTACCATTTGACACCGTTCGATCAGTTTTGGGATCCTACTCATGACCCCACTGACCCTTCCCACTCCACAACTACACCAGCACCATGTTACGAGACGTCTGGTATTCCTGAGCCCCCCCCGGGACACGAGCGAACATACGGTGAATTATACACATCACCGGCGATGCTCGAAGCTCACCGTGCGCTACCTGCACATCCTAACCTTGAGACAGTCATTGCGGCGTACATGTTCTGGTCAGATTCTACTCATCTTGCAAACTTTGGAACCGCGTCGCTCTGGCCGCTGTATACGTTCTTCGGCAACTTGTCAAAATATATTCGTGCCAAACCAACGTCGCATTCTTGTCACCATCAAGCGTATATCCCCTCCGTATGTTCGAACCACTTGATCGAGCCAATCCTTCACTAAACGATGTGTTATTCATAGCTTCCTGACTCTATAAATGAAGCTTACCGTGAAAAATTCCACAAAGCGCCGACAGCCACACATCTCAAGCGTGAGCTGATGCATGGTGTATGGGATAAACTCCTCACGCCTGCCTTTATCCACGCATGGGTCCACGGCGAAAAGATCAAATGCTACGATGGTGTCACACGTCTCATCTTCCCTCGCTTTTTCACCTATGCTGCCGATTATCCAGAGAAGTTTGTCCATTTCTTTTCATGGTCTCTATTCTACTAAACTAGCTCTATCAGAGTACTACTCGCTACCATCAAATATCTCGGTGGCTGCCCATGTCCTCGCTGCTTGATACCAAAAGACCAGATCTACCAGATGGGCTCCAAACGTGACATGCGCCGACGTGAAGATGTACGCAATCAACGAGTCGATTCTACATGGCTACAGAAGAAAATTGAAACCGTGCGAACCTGGATTTTTGATACCGGCCGATTAGTCACTGGCGCTGCTGTTGAACGGATTATGAAACCGACCTCTCTTGTACCTACTCGCGTACGTTTTCATGCTCTCCGTACTAGTCAGACTTGACTCATTCTACTAAACAGAATGCCTTTTCGAAACTTCTCGTCCATGGATTCAATTTTTACGGGATGTTTGTTCCGGATTTCCTTCACGAATTTGAGCTAGGTGTCTGGAAGTCTGTGTTCACGCATCTTATTCGTATCCTTTACGCTGTTGGATCTGACAAAGTCTCTCTCCTCAATGAACGGTTCGTACAATTACTTGGTTCTTCTTACCTATAATAACACATCAATCTAGCTATCGTAAGATATCTACCTTTGGAAGAGATACTATCCGAAGGTTTGCCACAGATGTCTCTGCTATGAAACTCGCTGCTCGTGATTTCGAGGAGTTCCTTATGGTATGTTCCTATGTTTCTTATCCGGGAATAGGGCGCCCTATTCCACTAACCCCGAGGTCATTTCAAGGCAAAACGGACGAAAAAGGTGACGGAATAGGGCGTTCAGTCACGAAATGTCACGGAATAGGGTGTTTTGTGACGGAATAGGGCGTTCTTTGACACAACAGTAGGAGCCAGAGCATTTTCCAAATAAGACACTGGCTTGTTATTTGGAACATCCAAGAATGCAAAAGCGACTACCAAGACGTGTCTGAGAGAGACAAGTAAAAATCAGGGATCAAAGAGGGAACCAGAGCATTTTCCAAATAAGACACTGGCTTGTTATTTGGAACATCCAAGAATGCAAAAGCGACTACCAAGACGTGTCTGAGAGAGACAAGTAAAAATCAGGGATCAGAGAGGGAACCAGAGCATTTTTCAAATAAGACACTGGCTTGTTATTTGGAAACATCAAAAAACGCAAAAGCTAGTGACAAGGCGTGTCTGAGTGAGAAGTAAAAATCAGGTATCAAAGAGGGAACCATCGAAGTGGAGAAGACGTCAACCATCCACCAAGCGCGAGACAAAGACCAAAGTGAACGGTCAACGCATCAGTTGCGACAAAAACAGAGACTGACTCTGAGAGGCAAGACAAGAAGGCAGACCAACCTTCAGCCGTGCAATCCCAAGATCGAGATGAAGTGTATGCATCAGAGACGCAAAAATATCAGATCAAAGAGCGAACCATGAAAGTGGACAGACCGATACAAGACGATCAAGACAAAGAACGGTCAAAACGCAAGTGAAACAGGGATGAAGCCTATCTTCTTGGAATTTTGCCAATGGGGCATTGGCAAAACTTTTGGGAATTGAGCTGCGCTGACCTGCGCCTGTATCCAAATGTCATAAAAAGTATCAGAAAGTGAGCGCACGCATCTCAGCTTTCGGAAAATATAAAATTTTCACCTATATGTATATACCCTTAATATATAATAGCCTCATTTCCACAGAGCAGGCGTAAGCACTTTTCATCCGATACCGAAATGCTGCGCTGACCCGCGCCTGGGGAATTTCACTATTTTTTTGAATGGTATGTATTTTTGGGATATAAAGAACACCTAAACCAGAGAGATTTATGAGGTACCTATATATCCCACCCCGCTAGAGCTGATTTGGATTTGGGAAGAATCTCAATGATAGGGGGCACCGAGTGAAGTGAGAACATGTACGTTTGCATACTTTCTCTTTGGAATATGTTTGGATACATCATCGGATACTCCACACAAAGTTTCATATTTTTGGGCTGAGTATAGGCAGAGGCACAGCTCGTTTTATACCAAAATAATCGTTAAATTGAGATTTGGAATATTAAAGAGGCTGCGCTGCCACTATATAGCATCCGATGACCGTGGGAATTTGAGGAGTTCATTGGATAGGGTATATCTCTGCACCCTCAAATTTTGGTGTATATTGGTTCAGCCAGTCCTGCTCACTATTAAGCTGGTATCAAATGGTATCAAGTTTGGTATCAATGGTATCACTTTGGTATCATCTGCCGTATTACACGGGTTTTGACATTCAGGTTTAAAAAAAAAAACCTACCTAGGAAACCTGATGATTCCGATCATGATGGTATATACAGATTATCGTACTTTCCCACGGTCAGATAATTCATTTTCCAAGCCAGCGAACTATTGAAATGCTACCGGGTCTGCCCTCAGGGGGATCAATATCATGCTGCAGACTCCCAAAGACTAGGAATTAGCTGTCAACTCAAAACTATCCTTCTGATCCTGGAATAGGGTACCCTATTCCATCTTTTTTGGCCTAATTGGGCCTAATTTGGCAAAAAATCTGTGGAATAGGGCATTATTTAGCCCCCTATTCCAACACACGAGTGATTTCTTGGAAAAGGGGAATTGAAATTCCCTATTCCATCAGATGTGTTCTGTCTCAAGATATGTACATTTTATATCTGCCAACTCTCACACATATAGACTCAAAACTGCACCTACACTGTATCACTCTTGTAGAAACCAATCTCTACTCCATCTATCTTGGCTTCTTATATCTGCTCATTCTCACACATATAGACTTGGTTCAACCATCTGGCTGTTGAAGTCTTATACCTTAGAATTTGGCGATTGCTGCAATCGCCAAGTACTAGGCGTCAGCCAGGCGCTGCAAGGCGCCTATGTTTCTTATCCGGGAATAGGGTGCCCTATTCCACTAACCCCTATGTTTCTTATCCGGGAATAGGGCGCCCTATTCCACTAACCCCGAGGTCATTTCAAGGCAAAACGGACGAAAAAGGTGACGGAATAGGGCGTTCAGTCACGAAATGTCACGGAATAGGGTGTTTTGTGACGGAATAGGGCGTTCGGTCACGGAATAGGGCGTCCTGTGACGGAATAGGGCGTTCTTTGACACAACAGTAGGAGCCAGAGCATTTTCCAAATAAGACACTGGCTTGTTATTTGGAACATCCAAGAATGCAAAAGCGACTACCAAGACGTGTCTGAGAGAGACAAGTAAAAATCAGGGATCAAAGAGGGAACCAGAGCATTTTTCAAATAAGACACTGGCTTGTTATTTGGAAACATCAAAAAACGCAAAAGCGAGTGACAAGACGTGTCTGAGTGAGAAGTAAAAATCAGGTATCAAAGAGGGAACCATCGAAGTGGAGAAGACGTCAACCATACACCAAGCGCGAGACAAAGACCAAAGTGAACGGTCAAAGCATCAGTTGCGACAAAAACAAAAAACCAACTCTGAGAGGCAAGACAAGAAGGCAATCAACCTTCAGCCGTGCAACCCCAAGATCGAGATGAAGTGTATGCATTAGAGACGCAAAAACATCAGATCAAAGAGCGAACCATCGAAGTGGACAGACCGATACAAGACGATCAAGACAAAGAACGGTCAAAACGCAAGTGAAACAGGGATGAAGCCGTTAGACCCGTAATCGGAATCAGCCGCTACCCCCCCTATCCTTCTGATCCTGGAATAGGGTACCCTATTCCATCTTTTTTGGCCTAATGGGTGGGAAATTTGACAATGCCCCATTGTCCGGCTTGGAAAGTTTCAAGCTACGCCTGGCTACGCCCGTATGCAATATGTCAAAAAAGTTATACCGTCATGAGCGTACGCTTCCTGGCTTCCGGAAAATGCAAAAATCTGATGTGTATGTGTTTGCCTTTGTTTGGTTTCAGCCACAAACATCCAGAGGTGTCAGAAATCTGATTTGGCTGAAAGAACAGGCTACGCCTGGGTACGCCTTGCTATATACCCACTTTTTTTGAAATGAGGGTTGGCGTACATGGTCAGGTGACCCGTCCCAAGAGTCCATTCATAAAAATATATAAGGCGTAGCCTATACCCGCCTATTTAACTTTGGCCAGAATGCCAAAGTTGTATCTAAGCGTAGGGCGCGGGTATCCGTCCAAATCCTTAGGTTTCTTTTGAAATACTAGCGTATATGTCCAGAGCTGACTACCGCAGAGTTTGGAATTTTTTTTGTGTATATACCTCTGCGCCATTGCCAGTTTACACCCAAATTCCTATTTTCCACCCATTATATAGCTACGCCAGCACCTGTATAGTGTGCGCCAACCTTGAAACTTTGGGAATATAGTTCTAATATGCATACGCCTACCCTCAAAAAATTTCATGACCATCGGTCCAGCCAATGAACCTGCAGGAATATTTGGCTTGAATTAATAAGCATTTAACAGCATTATAATTGCATTATCCCTATAAGACCAGTTTCGAAGTACAGATTTCAAGAAAAAAACCTTGTTATGAAATGTCATGATTCCGGTCATGATGGTATATGCACATTCCAAAATATTCCCACGGTCAAGTTTTCAATATTAGCAGTCAGTGTTATTATAATCAGAGTTTACTCTGATTATGCACAAAGACTAGGATTAAGCCTTCAGACAAGAAATCGGAATTAGCCGCTAACCGCAAAACTAGGACGTTAGGGTTGGGGTAGTTAGGAGGTTAGGAGGTTAGGTGTTAGGGTTAGTGTTAGGTGTTAGGGTTGAGGATCATAAAAGAAAAAAGAAAAGCCAGTATTAGAGGTTAGGGTTGGTCTTGAAGGGTTAGGAGTTATGGAACAAAGTTCCAAAATCACACATCCACTACACCAGGTTGGAGGGTATAGGCTCTGCACAGCGCAACCGATCCTACCCATTCAGGCAACTCACCGCACTAAGCCTCCAAGATCTTACCTTTGGCTATATCTATTTTCCATGCTATACTGAGCTTCCTAGAATTCATGAGTGTAAAAAACCTGATTTTTTGGTACCCTCCTAGTATTATTACCAACACAGAAAACCACACCGATATCCTCAACACAGTCGGCCAAAAACACCTGGAAGGAATTGAAATTTCAAAATTCTGAGGAGACAGTTTTGTAGCCAGGGTTCGAAATAGTATATCCCGTGGATAGGATTACGTAATCGGACCCTCTATACGTCCGTACGATGGGACACAGTAAGGGGTGTTTTGGACCGAGAAATCGGGCACTCGGCAACTTGGGAGCTGAATTAGTACCTTTGCCCCTCGTCCCCTCCCTTAGCAAAGTACCTAGCCTTGATCAGGGTACTTCAGAGAGTATATGACTAAACTCTGGAAGTTTCCCCCACATTATTGCTTGTGTAATGGGTCATTCACTGAAAAAGCCAAAACCTGACACTTGTCAGGAAACGACTCATTTTGGACTTTATCTTTGATCTTATCTTATCTTATCAGGGGGCTATAGTTATTCCTTGGGATACCTTTATTCCTGCTGCTGACTGATGCGATTACTAAGGTGCTGCGGAGTTGCATCATCATCTTACTAACGGTGTTCCATTATGTTCCATAGGATTCTATAGCTTACCAATCATGTAATGTAGGTAGATATATAAAGGGCGCTATGCACCCTGGGGATCCTCAGTTCGATCTCTCAGGATTACCGCCAATCTAGTGGGAACCTAAGTCATATAACTCCTGTAGTGTCTTCTATCGCTTCCCTCTCCTCTCTCTTTCCCTTTGTATCTCCTCTCCTCCTCTTTCTCTGTTCTCGCCTTTCGCTCGTGACGCTTCAGTGGCCCGCTGGTCTTGTATAGATTGGTGTTGCCCTGACAGAAGATCGAACTCACCCTACGACGCCCTAATCCTGAAATACACGCTGCGCCCCTCCATTCCCTCTTTCCATTCACATTACTAACTACCTTTTACCTCGCCATCAAGAACTTGTGTTCCACTCAACTCAGCTGACAAGCATAATCTGAAGTAACGTTGAGCCCGACTTCAGATCTGCAGTAGTCGCCAAGGCTTAACCGCGCAATAGTCCTTTTGGAACAGAAGAAGGATATTGTCTGAGTAGCAACAGAACACAAGCTAACGGCACCTCGCCTTACGCATACCGCGCTACACTCATATTGTTTTCGCTCGTGCATACTATCCGGTTGGGTTGATCCGTCTAACCAACGGGGACCTGTTTAGTATCACGCATTCGATCGTGTCTGTAGTAACCTCCCCACCTTTCCATAACTCCTTCCCACCTCGCATCTCCTCTTGCTACTACCATGGAGGACCCTGATGACCGCATTACGCAACTCGAAACCCAAATCGCCGCCCTCACCAACCTGCTGAACCAACAGCTTGCCCAACCCCAGCCACAACCCATGCCGCAACCACTTCCTGCCCCTCATCCCCGACTTCCTAAAATCAATCCCCCTCGTATTTTCTCTGGAGACAAAGCCCAGGCTGATGCGTTCATCAACGAAAACATCAACTATATGAACGGTCGAGCCATTGAGTTCCCAAACGATGATACCAAAATCTCGTTTGCGCTCTCATACATCCAGGGGGGAACCGCACAAACCTTTGTGGATTTGGCGTTAACGGCTATCAGTCAGGTTGGAACAATAGATCCTATGACCTCTCTCCGGCGACAGGCTCCCTTCACCAGCTGGAATGACTTTATCCAAAAATTCAGAAAGTCTTTTGCCGATCCCAATCCCCAGGATACGGCTCAGACTGACATGAGCAAGTTGTTCCAGGGCAGCCAGACCGCCGACGAGTACGTCCGGGCTTTTGCATCGATCGCCCCACGTACTGGGTACAATGAGGTAGCGTTGATTGAAAAGTTTGAAACGGGTCTAAACCATCGGCTTCGAGAACGCGTCTACGCATTACCTGCTATGCCAAACACCCTGGCTGGCTGGTACGAATGGGTGCTAAAGCTGGACAATCAACGCATTCGCTACAACGAGAAAGCCAAGAACGTCTGGAACGACACATCCAGGACACAACCTCGTCGAGACAAACCAGTAGCTCCGCCTCCAGCCCCAGTTGTACCACCTCAACGTCAGCCCGATGCGCCAAGGCAAAGGGACCCAGACGCCATGGATGTGGATCGCGCCGGCAAACGTCCACCTATCAAATGCTTCCGTTGCCAACGGCTAGGACACATCGCTCGTAACTGTACCTATGCCGACATCAGAAGCATGACGTTTGACGAGTTGAGAGAGTACTTCCGAAAGGAAGAGGGTTTTCAAAACGGCAATCAGTAACTTCCACAAACTCGATTGCCGCTACCAAGGGTTCCGATTCTAGAATAGAAAAACATGTACATTTTGAAGAAAATAAAGTTGTTTCCCCCGCTCACGAATCGAAACCCCCTGTGGAAAAACATTATGTCAGAACCCTCAACCTTAAGACACACGTTTCTATGAACGTTGGTCTTAGAACTCTTGACACTCATCGTGCAATCAACATTGATGCGTTGCTGGATTCAGGGGCCACTACATTGTTTATGGATAAAGAATTTGCAAAAGGCAATGGGCTAGCAACCCGACGACTGAAAAGACCCATTCAAGTATACAATGTAGATGGAACCCTGAACGAAGGAGGGTCGATCACAGAAGAAGTAGACATGATCCTGAACTATAAGGGGCATAAGGAACGTGCTACTTTTGCGATCACCAACCTTGGGAAGATGGCGGTTATTATCGGACACTCCTGGTTGAAGAAGCACAACCCGGAAATAGACTGGGAAAAGGGTGAAGTGGAGATGACTAGGTGTCCAAAAGAATGTGGGTACGACGCTAAGGTACGCCGCAAGGCAAAAGCCAAAGCTAAGACCCCATTCCCCACCATGGTCAACGAAGATGAAGAAGGTGAAGACGAAGAAGCCATCTACCACACGTGGTATGATCCTTGGGCTCATAAAGAAGACGACGAGTATGAAGAAATTCCAACGGAACGGATATTCTTTGCTGGTGACGCAGGGGTCTTTCAATCTAAACCTAAACCCGAAACCATAGTCCCCGAACAGTATCATGAATTCTTAGAACTGTTCGAAAAGAAGGCGTCGGAACGACTCCCTGAACGACGACCTTGGGACCATCCCATAGATCTGAAAGACACCTTTATCCCTCAAAACCCTAAACTGTACCCTCTGTCACCAAAAGAACAAAAGGAACTCGACGAATTCATCGACGAGAACCTACGCAAAGGATATATCCGACCCTCGAAGTCTCCCCAAGCGGCTCCCTTCTTCTTCGTGAAGAAGAAAGACGGTACGAATCGCCCGGTTCAAGACTATCGGCATCTGAACTCCCACACAGTCAAGAACGCTTACCCACTACCCCTAATCCCCGAACTTGTTGATAAACTTAAAAACGCAAAGATCTTCACCAAATTAGACCTACGGTGGGGATACAACAATTTGCGCATCAAGGAAGGGGATGAGTGGAAAGCAGCCTTCAAAACCAACAGAGGGATGTTCGAACCAACCGTTATGTTCTTTGGACTGATGAATTCGCCGGCTTCCTTCCAGACCATGATGAACCACATTCTCAAACCGCTGATCGATAAAGGAGTAGTCATTGTTTACATGGACGACATCCTGATCTTCACCAAGACACTGGAAGAACACAGGAAAATAGTCAAACAAGTTCTTGAAATCCTACGAGACAATGATCTATTCCTTAAACCCGAAAAATGCGAGTTTGAGAAAACAGAGCTGGAATACCTCGGTCTCATCATCTCGGGTGACCACATTAGAATGGACCCCAAGAAAGTCGAAGCAGTCATGAAGTGGCCGGTACCAACAAAAGTCAAGGAGCTGCAAGCCTTTCTCGGCTTTGCTAACTTCTACCGGCGCTTCATAGAGGGATTCTCTAAAGTGGCAAAACCCCTTCATCAGCTCACTCGGAAGGATGCACCATGGAAATGGACGGAGGAACAACAAAAGGCATTCGACGAGTTAAAGAGAAGATTCTCCTCCGAGCCTGTCCTCGTATATCCTGACCCGACAAAGCAGATGAAGATTGAGGCCGACTCCTCAGGTCATGCGACTGGGGGTATTCTAAGCATGCTCTGTGATGATGGTAAATGGAGACCGTGCGCCTATCTCTCCAAAGGATTGAATGATGTGCAACGCAACTATGATATACACGATAAAGAAATGCTAGCCATCATTCGATGTTTGGAAGAATGGCGACACTACCTCGAAGGGGCTGACCACCCGGTGGTAATCTGGAGCGACCATAAGAACCTGGAATACTTCAAAACAGCACGGAACTTGAATCGACGACAAGCGAGATGGGCACTTTACCTATCGCGATTTGATTTTGTGCTGAAACACCGACCAGGGTCTGCATCGGCCAAACCAGATTATGTCTCGAGACGAGCAGATCATGACAAGGGGGAAGAGGATAACCAGAACCAAATCCTTCTGAAACCAGAGTTTTTCCGAATCCGAGCGCTTCAACAGGGCCACGTTTTGATCGAAAACAACGAGTCTAGCATTTTATCAGACATCAGAAAGTGCAAAGACTATGATGAGTCGGTGGTCAAAGCTGTTGAAGAACTCAAACATTCCCCTGTCAGACGTCTCAGAGAAGAAGAGTGGTCAGAAGAGCAAGGGTTGATACTATTCCGAGGAAAAGTCTACGTCCCTAAGAAGGAAGAACTACGGCGAAAGATTGTGGAATTACATCACGATTCTGCAGTCGTGGGACACCCTGGAAAGTGGAAGACCCTAGAGCTCATGAGCAGGAACTACTGGTGGCCAGGAATGACTAAATTCGTAACCCAGTACATCGAAGGTTGCGACAAATGTAATCGAACAAAGACATTCCCTGCCCCACCAATAGGAAAGCTCATGCCTAACCGCACCCCTTCGGCGCCGTGGACAGATATCTCCGTAGATTTGATCACTGGACTGCCAGATAGCCAAGGGAACGATGCAATTCTCGTGGTCGTTGACAGATTCACCAAAATGACCCACATCATCCCATGCTCCGAAGAATTGTCATCCCTTGGACTAGCCGCGCTTTACAGAGATCACGTCTGGAGGTACCACGGTCTCCCGGACTCAGTCATCTCGGACCGCGGACCGCAATTTGCCTCGCAGCTCATGAAAGACCTTCACACGCTACTCGGTGTCAAACGCAAACTGTCGACAGCCTACCACCCTCAAAGTGATGGACAAACGGAAAGAACCAACCAGGAAATTGAACAATATCTTCGCTTGTTCATCAATCATAGGCAAAATGATTGGGCTGATTGGCTAGCCATCGCCGAGTTTGCGCTTAACAACCGAGTTTCGTCGTCGACTCAAGTCTCCCCCTTCTACGCCAATACTGGAAGACATCCAAGGATGGGGGTCGAGCCGAAAAGGAATGTCAAGTCAGAAGCTGCTGAGGACTTTGCACTACGCATGAAAAAGGTCCATGAGGAAGTAGAAGCGGCTCTAAATAAGGCGGCAGATGAGATGAAGAGATTTGCAGATCAAGGTCGGATCGAAACCCCACAGTACAAGGTTGGAGACAAGGTGTACCTTGACTTGAGCGACATCAAGACAGACCGCCCCTCCAAAAAGCTAAGTCACAAGCGGGACGGACCATTCGAAATCACCAAAGTTGTGTCGCCCAACGCGTATAAACTCAAGTTGCCAAAGCGTTACAACAAGCTACACCCCGTATTCAATGTCTCCAAACTGCGACGCTACGTTCCACCCCAGATCGAAGGCCAAAGATCCGATCCTCCCCCTCCAATCCAGGTCGAAGGTGAACCCCGATACGAAGTTGAAGAAATCTTGAACTCTAAGTTGGAACGAGGCAAGCTGTACTATTTGATCAAGTGGAAGGGGTACACCGACGAACACAACACCTGGGAACCGGAGGATAACGTTGATCGTGCAAAAAGACTGGTTCGACAGTTCCATCAGTTGCACCCCAATGCACCGCGACGGATTAACGCTGCACTCTTCACTCAACTGCCGTTTAGACCTCTCGAAACCTACACTGATGCCACAATCTCAGTCTTGGAGAAGGAAAGGACAAAACACATCCCGACTTGGTCGATACCACTTAATCGTAGTCATATCGAGGACGATTCGACCTAGAAGGGGGGTGATGTCAGGAAACGACTCATTTTGGACTTTATCTTTGATCTTATCTTATCTTATCAGGGGGCTATAGTTATTCCTTGGGATACCTTTATTCCTGCTGCTGACTGATGCGATTACTAAGGTGCTGCGGAGTTGCATCATCATCTTACTAACGGTGTTCCATTATGTTCCATAGGATTCTATAGCTTACCAATCATGTAATGTAGGTAGATATATAAAGGGCGCTATGCACCCTGGGGATCCTCAGTTCGATCTCTCAGGATTACCGCCAATCTAGTGGGAACCTAAGTCATATAACTCCTGTAGTGTCTTCTATCGCTTCCCTCTCCTCTCTCTTTCCCTTTGTATCTCCTCTCCTCCTCTTTCTCTGTTCTCGCCTTTCGCTCGTGACGCTTCAGTGGCCCGCTGGTCTTGTATAGATTGGTGTTGCCCTGACAACACTAAATTGCCTGTAGAAATAGGTAGAGTCAAGATTAAAAAAATTCCTTCGGTTATAATGACCCCCCATATTGTAGCTCCATATAGATACCAACATCATAATATTCCGTGAGGTATTGAGGTCAAACGGTGGCCTCGAACGTAGGATTGTTCGAGGAGGACCGCGTTTCCCACGCCACTTGGCGGGCCGGCTGCGGTGTCGACGCCATTTACACAGTCGTCTACCGGCTACTCAGTTCCCCGGAGCCCCCAGTTCTGTGTCCCTACTCTCCGGAAGTCCACCGGGCCGGCCACGCAGCTTCCACAGCCAACCACAGTCCCTCCCCACAGCCGGCCACTGTGCTGTCCACAGCCCGTACTGTGATCGGAGTCTGTGCACAGCCGTTCGGAGCTTCAATTTGACTGTGCACAGCTTCCACAGCAGCGCGGACTGTGCCGTCGGAGCTTGAACTATGTACGCAGTCTGCGGTCACAGTTCAAATCTCCGCTCACTCTATACTCACACAGCTCCGCACAGTCCCTTCCACAGTCAGCCCTATCCTCTCCTTGTCCTCTCCTCGTCACTCACCACATGTACTACAGCAACACCACTGCGCAACTCTCCGTGTCAAATTTGCGACCTACCTCCCGGATTGCATAAAACTCGTATTTTCTCGACTTAACCACATAAAACTCGGTGAGTCCTACCGTTTTTTCCACTTATCTATACTGATCTTATTACTTGTCTGCACTGATCTTATTCCACATACTGTAACAGATCCTACCTCATATTTTAGATACGAAGAGGATTTAGTGGTGGGACTCAGGACTCGCGAGGGATTGGAACTCTAGGTAAGCAAATCCCTCATCTTGTTCCATATCGCAGATATCGATTACGGAGACCAAATTCCATGACCTCGTCAAGACATCCCGATAATCCCGGGAGGAATTCACGGTTACATGCGCATCCTCCGAAAAGTCCTACCCTCGAACAACGAAGTCACATCGCCTCACCTCTCTTCTTATTTTCCCCTCTCCTGCCAATCTCTCTACTTTGTCGCATTCCCTGTTTTGCTTCCATCACCGAGATCCCCTATCCATCTCTCGTCCGAAATTCTCTACCTATCTTCTTGGAATTTTGCCAATGGGGCATTGGCAAAACTTTTGGGAATTGAGCTGCGCTGACCTGCGCCTACTCTAATTAGGCCCTTAACGGGGGGGCCCGTTAAGAAGGGTCGAGGGTTTACGGTCGTGAGTACCCAGAAAGTTCCGTTAGGGTCCCAGGACCTCATACCCAAGAGCGTTTGCAAAACCCCTCCCGTATGAGCTCGCAGGAGGCCCATCATCGCTGGGCTCAGACAGCCACCAGGAGCGCCACATTCGATCCGGTCGGAACAAAATTTCGACTTGGCCACCGTCTTCAGTGGGGTACACAACTAAGGTACGCTCGGCGGAAAAGTCACCGTACACCTCCTGAGGCCGTAGAACATCGATCAATCTGGTAGCCGAAGCTCCAACAAAGATCAGGACATCCTGCACTCATTTCTCCGGGGTTTTGGACGGTTGGGTGCTCAAAATGGAGGTATAGGGTAGTATTAATGGATCCTACAAGCACTAAGTAAACCCCCTTCATTTGAGATCACCACAGCACCCAGGAGTGCTGGCCCAACAAAGCTCCAGCAAAAGATCCTGCACTCAGTTCTCCGGGGTTTTGGATGGTTGGGTGCTCAGAATGAAGGGATAGGGTAGTATTAATGGTACCCACAAGCACTAAGTAAACCCCCTTCATTTGAGATCACCACAGCACCCAGGAGTGCTGGCCCAACAAAGCTCCAGCAAAAGATCCTGCACTCAGTTCTCCGGGGTTTTGGATGGTTGGGTGCTCAGAATGAAGGGATAGGGTAGTATTAATGGTACCCACAAGCACTAAGTAAACCCCCTTCATTTGAGATCACCAGAGCACCCATGAGTGCTGGCCCAACAAAGGTCCAGCAGGAGACCATCTCATAAGTTGATCTGAAACACCAAACAATATTGCTACATAGATCAGTATGATCATGTCCTGTGTTTTTCATCTCAGGAAAGTCTGTATCATGAGTATACAATATGTGTGCACAAGAAAGCAAAATCACCCATGTTTGAACTGAAGTTAGGGATCACTGATCTGTAACTAAAATTAGGTTTGGCAACAAGCACTATAAACAAATATACACCTCAAGTCAAGACATGTATTGTTTTACCAAACTAAGGAAAATTTCACAGGACTACAGCATTCATTGACTGTAAAAGTCAGCAAGAAGCCAAACAATACTTTGGAAGTATAGTTTGGTTCATGACACATGTTCATCAGCATTCAGGCACTTGATCAGAGTTTAATCTAGTTCTAAAAATAAATATCATCAAAAGTGAGAAGAGAGCCAAACAATACTTTGGAAGTATAGTTTGGTTCATGACACATGTCCATCAGCATCCAGGCACTTGATCTGGTTCTAAATATAAATATTGAAATCAGACCAGAGCCAAACAATACTTTGGAAGTATAGTTTGGCTCATGATACATGTCAGTATCCAGGCACTCAATCAAAGTTTGATCAAGTTCTAAAGATAGGTATTGAGATTAGACCAGAGCCAAACAATACTTTGGAAGTATAGTTTGGTTCATGACACATGTTCATCAGCATCCAGGCACTTGATCTGGTTCTAAATATAGATATTGAAATCAGACCAGAGCCAAACAATACTTTGGAAGTATAGTTTGGTTCATGACACATGTTCATCAGCATCCAGGCACTTGATCTGGTTCTAAATATAGATATTGAAATCAGACCAGAGCCAAACAATACTTTGGAAGTATAGTTTGGTTCATGACACATGTCCATCAGCATTCAGGCACTTGATCAGAGTTTGATCTAGTTCTAAAAATAAATATCATCAAGACTTAGAAGAGAGCCAAACAATACTTTGGGAGTATTGTTTGTTCCATCACAGATCACAGCTAAAGATAGAATTACACTTCTTTCCTACTCTAATTAGGCGGTTGACGGGGGGGCCCGTCAACCCGACGTCTGGCTAGGGCCGGCTAGGCGTTCCGGAGGCTGGCTAGTGGTCCCAGGACCTCAGCCCCAAAAGATCTAGGGCTAGCCGGTAAAACTGAGCTCGCAGCGGGCCGATTACTGAAAAGTGGGGGGGCACCAGGAGGGGTGGTAAAAACACGCTCGGAACAAAATTTCGACCGCACCACGGCGTTCGTAGAGGTCAAAAACCTGGGTGCACCACGTGGGAACGTACGCGCACTTGTTTTCACCGCGCAAACAAGGCGTCAATGGCTGCACCGTGACCCAACATTGACGGGCACGGCTAGCACTCATTTGGGGTGGCTAGTACGTGTTCGAGTGCTCAAATGGAAGGTATAGGATACATCTGTCATACCCCATGAGAACTAGTTCTAGCCGCTGCAGGTTGGCTGGCAAATGGCCGGTCAATGTTGGGTGACTGTGACTGTGACTCTGAGCCACCCACTACAGTGGAGTTAGGAATCATTCTTTTCATCTGTGGTTAGGGATACATGTATGATACTGAATATATAATATCTTAAACAGGTGGGTTAGGGATGTCTTTTACCACAGAGTTAGGGATACATGTTCTGCTTGGTGGGTTCAAAAGTTGTGGCTGTGCTGCACTGAACAAATCTGTGCCCCCCTTTTTTGAAACAGGTCAAATATAGGTCAAATCACATGGTTCAAAATGCAGGCACCATCTGTAAGGTGCCTGAAGACCAAACTATACTTTGGAAGTATTGTTTGGTCTCTCTGTGATGTCTGGTAGCTATATTTAGTGTGGTGGCAGTGTTGAAACCAAACAGTGCCAACATGACCTTCAATGCTCACTTTGGCTCTGTTGACATGATGGCAGTGCTAAAACCAAACAGGACCAACTTGACCTTCAAAGCCGACTTTGGTTTTGTTGACATGGTGGCAGTGCTGCACTGAACAAATCTGTGCCCCCCTTTTTTGAAACAGGCCAAATATGCACCAAATCACATGATTGAAAATGTAGGCATCATCCATGACGTGCCTGGGAGCCAAACTATATTTCAGAAGTATTGTGTGGTCTTTTTGTGATGTCTGGTGGCTATATTTAATATGGTGGCAGTGTTAAAACCAAATAGAACCAACATGAGCTTCAAGGCTCACTTTGGCTCTGTTGACATGATGGCAGTGCTGATACCAAACAGAACCAACATGAGCTTCAAGGCTTGGTTTGGCTTTGTTGACATTGTATCTGAGGTGGCAGTGCTACTCTGAACAAATCTGTGCCCCCCCTTTTTGAAACAGCTCAAATATGGGTCAAATCACATGGTTCAAATTGCAGGCACCATCTAAGAGGTGCCTGGAAACCAAACTATATTTCAGAAGTATTGTTTGGTCTCTCTGTGATGTTTTGGTGGACATCCAGTTGAGTGGCAGTGCTGCTTCAGCCACAATGTAAACAAGAGACCAAAGAGAGTCTCAAGACAATGTTTGGCTATTGTTGACATTGTGGCTGGGGTGGCTGAAGTGGCTGTGCTGCACTGAACAAATCTGTGCCCCCCTTTTTTGAAATAGTTCAAATATGCATCAAATCACATGATTGAAAATGTAGACATCATCTATAAGGTGCCTGAAACCAAACTATACTTTAAAAGTATTGTTTGGTCTCTCTCTGTCATGTCTGGTGAACATCCAGTTCAGTGGCAGTGCTGGTTCAGCCACAATGTAAATAAAGAACCAAAGAGAGTCTCAAGACAATGTTTGGCTATTGTTGATATTGTGGCTGAAGTGGCTGTACTGCTCCAAGCAAAGTTGATTAATTAATTTCTTTCTTCCTTTCTAACCACCATCATCACATATTGAGACACTTGATTGTCACATCAACAGACAATGCAAGTGGATTATTCTAAATTTGTTACAATTAAACTGATGTATATTGTTAATCAGGCCTCTTTGTCCCACTTGCAATACAAGTGTGGCTTCAGGGGCTTCAGCCATGTTTACTCACAATACATCCTATCATTTGGATGTTTATGGACTTATTGCGGATGGTAAAATCAATGTTATATAAAACTATACACTTACTGATATATCAACAAAAAACATAGATAAATCATACATTTTGAATCGATCGGGGCCTACAAACAATGTGGCCTGCCCATTTCAACCTTGTTCTGAAACTTTTGCAAATGCCCGGACTGTTATCACGCACATCAAAAAACATCACGGTATCAAAACAGCACATATTAAAAGTAATGCTGATGCGGTCCGATCAATAGAAATGGCCATGGATGTTGTTGAAGAAAATGCTTCTTTGGAATCGATGGTACCCCCTGCATCATTGCAATTGGATATTGGGCCACAACGTCAGCACCGCACTCGTGACATTAGCGAAAGGCATCACCCGTATTCTCGGCCACCACCTTCTTCTCTTGAAATCATTGAGAAGAAAAACGAAATCTCTTTGACGACAGTTGACTCAACTCCTTGTAAACTTCTTTTTTTTACATGAAACGTATACTATGTTCTGATATGTTAACATTGTTATAGCACAATCTTTAAATGGTCAAGTCTGTTATTTGGTGACTTCGACAATCTTAGCCCTATTTTCCCTGCGGATTCACAGTATCTTCAAGACAATCCACTGCATGGTGTGTGGATCAGCATGGATACCTAGCAGTCTGATGGGGCACCTCAAAATGCACGGTCTCAATCCTACAAAGCAACAATCTCAGGAGCTTCAATCAGAACTTTTGGCGCATAATGTGGACAAAAGTTCAAATATCACACCTCCATTACCCGGTGGTCCGCCAATCGAAGGCTTATCAATTACCCCAAACGGTCATTGCTGTATACGTTGTGACTATTGCAGTCCAACATTCAATACTTTCGAAACTCATTGGTGCAAAAAGCATCGTGATGTCACAACTCCTGCACGGAATGCATTCACACTTGCGGATATCCAGACGTTTTTTCGACCAAGTCCTCAGCGTTGGTTTAGGGTTAATGCAACACTGACACGCTTACGAACGGATAACCCCTTCACTGTTTATTTGCAAAAACAAGTTCCTCAGTTCAGTTCGTCGACAATAGTTGCTCCTGCCACACATGTCCGCGAAATTCCTCCATTACTCCAGGTTACCGGATGGCATCTTCATCTTCAGGACTACACAAACGACAAGGGAAGAATTGAAGGATTGCGTAAACTGATGGCACTACCCTCCTTGCGTAACTCATCACCACTTTTTATTCGGTTGAAAGAAATGGTCTTTCAATATATGGTGATTGTACGGGATAATGCAAGACAGTCAGCTATTGGAATCAAACGGTTACTGATGGAATGTCCAAGGTGAGTATAGAATATCAAACTTATACATGATTTTGGTAGAAATTGAAGATCCTTCTTAGAAATGCTGGTAACCATGAACATTGGCGTGTTCATTCCGATGACGTTACACTCAAGGCATATGGAACACTTCTTATTCAATTCATCCACGCACTCCTTATCACATTACAAAGGGACCCACCAACCGACTATCAGTTCCCACTTGATCCTGACCAAATCCAATGCGGACTGAAATTGATCGACATTCTAAACGACGGGGAAGGCGACACAATCGAAACAATTCACGACTTTTCATTAAGCTTCTTAGCACCCCGGAATCTGGAAGCCAATACCGACAACTATTCTAAATGGGACGATACATTGGAATGCTTGATTGCAATTTATTGTCTCAACGAGGACGGCAATTTCAAACGACCACATGAAGTAACTCAGTTATTTGCCAAGCTGAAATATTTCATTCGAGGTGCAACATTGCTAGAAGGAATACGTCACAAAGATCAATTTAATAATGATATCTACAAGTAAGTGAAGCTTCAAACAGTGCAAAGTAAAGTTAGGGCTCATATATATTTGTATAGATCTGTTGAAGCTCAAGGCATGAACATGTTGCGTCTAGGCATGCTTTCACCTTACAATACGGTCACGGAATATCAAAGTTACGCTTCATCGCTGGCACTGAACACCACTTCTGTTCCTGCTACCCGTGTATCCGCTGATGGATCCCAAATCAGCTACAAAGAGCATACACTGCACGTTCCAAAGTGGATTGACGGTCTTCATCAACTTGCCGATGAACTGGAGGCAAACATCGACAGTTTGTTACGACACCAAATCATTCCAATGGATATTCCAAACGACGTAGCTGACGATTGGACGATCGAAACACGCGGCTACAGTTGGATTCATAATGGAACATTTCTTGCATCAGAGCGGCCTCTAATCAAGATTCTATTTGAAGACGAGACATTGAAACTGGCACAGGTCGATCGCAACAACGAATTGGTTTTTAACACTGTGGCAATGCATAAAGTCATGGAACATGCTGCTGAAATTAACCGACAACTTGCCCTGTTTACCTTCACATCACCTGGCCAAGATCCACGAAGTTCAGAGTTTGCCGATCATAAAATCCAAAACTCCACTCGTCCTCGAACCGTGTTCCGTAGCAATGGAGATATTTGGTTGGTCACCCGTCGAGTCAAAACTGAAAACATGATACGTCGGGATGTCTTCATTCCAATCAAGGCTCACCCTAGATTGGCTCGGATTCTGGAAGTTTACCTCCTCATTGTTCGACCTATGGAACGAGATTTTGCTAGAATCTTGTGGGGTGAAGAAATTGGCCAGTTATATGATGAATATTTGTGGGTTAGGATGGGCAAAAGGGTCGGAGAAGATCAGTTTAGCAGCGAGTTGGAGGATTTTACAGGATCTCACTGTGGTGTCGCAGTCAGCGTCAGACCGTATCGCCAACTCACCGTTCAGATCGCACGGACATATCTTGGCTCAGAATATGAGATTGATGAGGATGAAGACGATGTACTGGCAGCACAACGAGGACACGGCCTTGGAACTTCGCGCAGGATTTACGCTCCAGAGGTTGGCCATCTTCCGTGCATGTCCAGCGATCTTCTACTGCGGTTTGGACACGTATCAGAAAAGTGGTGGGAGTTGACAGGCTTTCGTGAAGGATTTCCCAAGATGCTACCCCTTCATGTCAGGCGACAGGTTCAAGACACAATCCGCAAACAACAAACTACAGACGTTCCCATTACTACAACTCAGGTTCAGGCTCCTTTTGATCCAACATTCCTTCTTCAACATCTGACGGCTACCATTACTGGAGAGATTAACAAGATGCAGGTTCAATTAGAAGACAAAATGCAAAAGGTGGTTGCGGACGGAATTGCAGAAGCAATGCAACGTGGCTTTGGGAGATCTTTAGGGCCACAATCAACAATACGGAAACCAGTCTTTCATCCACCACCACCACCAAGTCTTAATCATCAGAGTCCTTCAACACCTAGACAACCTCGCGCTCAAACATCTTTGGACATGGACGATCTTTACTTGACACACGAGGAACAAGAAGCTTTTGAAACACGTATGGCAGATGAAGAAGCAAGAACAGATACAGACATATCAGAATCAACTTGTGTTCTACGGGCAACAACACCTGGAGCGGACGAGCAACTACAATACCTTTTACGACAATGCTTCCCTGGGAAACCCAATCCAACATTCAAATCACCTTATCAAAAGGAGATGGTACTGACAGCCATGGATCGCAAACACAATTTCATTGCAATTCTTCCTACCGGTGGTGGCAAAAGTTTGGTCTATCTTTTACCACAGTTTCAAGAACAGAATTTCCACACGTTCATTGTCATTCCCAACAAGGCATTGATGACAGATCAAATTCAACGGGCACAACGACTTGGTATACCAGTGACTCAATGGAAGGTCAGCTCAAAAGGTGTTGGAAATTCAAGACTGGTATTTGTGGCTTTGGAAACAGCAGCACATAGAAAGTTTGAACAGTAAGTTCATATATAATTGTCTTCAATTTTACTTGCTCAATTGCATTTCAAATAGATACTGGCGCAGTATTGAATCAAAAGCCATACGTCTTGTCATTGATGAAGCTCATCAAATCGTTACTAGTGCAAGTCACCGCCCAGCATTCGAACGGATACTCAAGTTGGCCAATTTTGCAACACAAAAAATCTATCTGACAGCATCACTTCCCAAAGTTCTAATGCCACATTTCTTGAAAGCGACGGCTCTACCCAACTCGACACTTGTTATTCGTGCCCCAACATATCAGCCTCAGATCACATACCATGTTGTGACATACGAGACCGCAACTACAACGGCAACAAGGTTCATTGTAGATCTGGCCAACTATCTTACACAACAGGTGTTAAACAAGTCTGACGGTACAAAACGTGGTGGAATCATCTTTGTCACATCACAAAAGGACGCGGAAGAACTTGGTACTTCATTTGGCAACTGCATATCGCATGCAGGTATGGATGCATCTGAACGTGGGCACAACGAATTGGCATGGACATCAGGACTCAATCAATGGATCGTGACAACAACAGGAATGATTCACGGCATCGATCATCCAGATGCTGGGGTAGCCATCTTCTATCACATCCCATTTGGATTTGTCAACCTGTATCAAGGCGCAGGTCGAACAGGTCGCAACGGAGAAACATCATACGTATTCCTAGTGCATCAAAATACATGTTACATCCCAGCACCACCAGACACTATCGACCTCCAATGCGCCGACCAAGCAAAAGCATGGGCTCACAATGAAACGGAATGCAGACGATTTGGAGTAGGAGAAATCATGGATGGAACAGGAACTCGATGTCGAGATATTCCTACTCTAATTAGGCCCTTAACGGGGGGGCCCGTTAAGAAGGGTCGGGGGTTTACGGTCGTGAGTACCCAGAAAGTTCCGTTAGGGTCCCAGGACCTCATACCCGAGAGCGTTTGCAAAACCCCTCCCGTATGAGCTCGCAGGAGGCCCATCATCGCTGGGCTCAGACAGCCACCAGGAGCGCCACATTCGATCCGGTCGGAACAAAATTTCGACTTGGCCACCGTCTTCAGTGGGGTACACAACTAAGGTACGCCCGGCGGAAAAGTCACCGTACACCTCCTGAGGCCGTAGAACATCGATCAATCTGGTAGCCGAAGCTCCAACAAAGATCAGGACATCCTGCACTCATTTCTCCGGGGTTTTGGACGGTTGGGTGCTCAAAATGGAGGTATAGGGTAGTATTAATGGATCCTACAAGCACTAGGTAAACCCCCTTCATTTGAGATCACCACAGCACCCAGGGGTGCTGGCCCAACAAAGCTCCAGCAAAAGATCCTGCACTCAGTTCTCCGGGGTTTTGGATGGTTGGGTGCTCAGAATGAAGGGATAGGGTAGTATTAATGGTACCCACAAGCACTAAGTAAACCCCCTTCATTTGAGATCACCAGAGCACCCATGAGTGCTGGCCCAACAAAGGTCCAGCAGGAGACCATCTCATAAGTTGATCTGAAACACCAAACAATATTGCTACATAGATCAGTATGATCATGTCCTGTGTTTTTCATCTCAGGAAAGTCTGTATCATGAGTATACAATATGTGTGCACAAGAAAGCAAAATCACCCATGTTTGAACTGAAGTTAGGGATCACTGATCTGTAACTAAAATTAGGTTTGGCAACAAGCACTATAAACAAATATACACCTCAAGTCAAGACATGTATTGTTTTACCAAACTAAGGAAAATTTCACAGGACTACAGCATTCATTGACTGTAAAAGTCAGCAAGAAGCCAAACAATACTTTGGAAGTATAGTTTGGTTCATGACACATGTCCATCAGCATCCAGGCACTTGATCTGGTTCTAAATATAAATATTGAAATCAGACCAGAGCCAAACAATACTTTAAAAGTATAGTTTGGCTCATGACACATGTCAGTATCCAGGCACTGAATCAAAGTTTGATCAAGTTCTAAAGATAGGTATTGAGATTAGACCAGAGCCAAACAATACTTTGGAAGTATAGTTTGGTTCATGACACATGTTCATCAGCATTCAGGCACTTGATCAGAGTTTAATCTAGTTCTAAAAATAAATATCATCAAAAGTGAGAAGAGAGCCAAACAATACTTTGGAAGTATAGTTTGGTTCATGACACATGTCAGTATCCAGGCACTCAATCAAAGTTTGATCAAGTTCTAAAGATAGGTATTGAGATTAGACCAGAGCCAAACAATACTTTGGAAGTATAGTTTGGTTCATGACACATGTCCATCAGCATCCAGGCACTTGATCTGGTTCTAAATATAGATATTGAAATCAGACCAGAGCCAAACAATACTTTGGAAGTATAGTTTGGTTCATGACACATGTCCATCAGCATTCAGGCACTTGATCAGAGTTTGATCTAGTTCTAAAAATAAATATCATCAAGACTTAGAAGAGAGCCAAACAATACTTTGGGAGTATTGTTTGTTCCATCACAGATCACAGCTAAAGATAGAATTACACTTCCTTCCTCCCAGCATCATCAGCCAAAGAAAAAAGCTTCTAATCATTCAAGCAGAAGATCTTGGATCATGTGAGTAGATTTTGAAAATGTACTGATGTTAAACTGATTATACCAATGAATCAAGGCCTATTTGTCCAATTTGCAGGGCAAATGTGGCTGCAGGAACTACTGCTATGAATACTCATCATACAACATATCACTTGTTGACTTAGGTTAGGGTTAGGGTTAGGGTTAGGGTTAGGGTTAGGGTTAGGGTTAGGGTTAGGGTTAGGGTTAGGGTTAGGGTTAGGGTTAGGGTTAGGGTTAGGGTTAGGGTTAGGG